>CM077879.1:28275272-29559558 GCA_039720435.1 Amazona ochrocephala
AGCCCTCTTAAGAGCTCTGAATACCCTTACCAATCTGACTGAAATGGGGGGGGGGGGGGGGGGGGGGGGGGGAAAGAAGTAAACAAAAGCACTTCTCTGAAAATTTACATAGGAAAATAATAAAAAAATCAGATCATTTGAAAGGAAACAGATTTTCAGGCTTTGCCCTATCTACTTGATTATTTTTATCTTATACATTCAGAAATACAATATAAAGTTTAAAAGGTGCATATTCTCATTTAATCTAAGATTGTGGTGAGCAGACAGGATTCCATTTACAAAGTAGTCCTTCCACTTGTTGCAGAAAAGACAAACTCCACGGTACAACCTGGTTTAGCCCACTGTCCCAACTGCTGTCCACCACTAGAGTGCACTACAATAGAGGTTCAGTTCCACTTGCACAGGATTACTCCTCACTTTTTCATAGCTATGACACCATATTTACACTTTTTTAGTGTATTGAATGCAGATTGCCAGTGACTTTTCTATCAGCCAAGTCATAATATTAACAATAAAACATGAATTTTCCAAATTATAGGGAAACTCAGGAGAACTAGCAATAAACTGCAAGAAAGCCAAAGATTATGTTGCACTACAAGTAAAAAATCCATTAATTACATAGAGGGATGTTAGACCTACCTTTTGTCTCTGAATTCATTGTATATAGTACGTCTTCATGCAAAATGAGTCAAAAAAGCTTCGGCAACCTCCCAGGACTCACATAGGTCTCGTCATGACTTTGACTATGTGGCTGCTAGCAAGCTGACTTCAATTAGCCTAATATTTATAGAGAAAACTTTAATTAGGCATTTCATGCAGTGAGCACCACGTAATTGATGTGAATATACCTTCTGTGGAGCAGCTTGATTAGTCATAAATAAGCATTGCAGTAATGCTGAGCGTAATAGATGAATACTGTGGTTTACTTGTACCAAGGATAATTAACTTGTTTGTAGGACAGTTTGTGTCATAAAGCTATAGTCCCAACATTTTAGATAATGAGCACAGACTAATTTAAGATCACAGAACTATAGAATCACAGAATAGTTAGGGTTGGAAAGGACCTTAAGGTCATCTAGTTTCAACCCCCCTGTCATGGGCAAGGACACCTCCAACTAAACCATGTCACCCAAGGCTCTGTCCAGCCTGGCCTTGGACACTGCCAGGGATGGAGCATTCACAACTTCTTTGGACAGCCTGTTCCAGTTCCTCAGCACCCTCACAGGAAAGAACTTCTTCCTTATATCTAACATGAACTTCCTCTGTTTAAGCCCATCACCCCTTGTCCTATCACTATAGCCCCTGATGAAGAGTCCTTCTCCAACATCCTTATAGGCCCCTTTCAGATACTGGAAGGCTGCTATGAGGTCTCCATGCAGCCTTTTCTCCTCCAGACTGAACAGACCCAATTTGCTCAGCCTATATTCGTATGGGTAGTGCTCCAGCCCCCTGATCATCCTTATGTCCTGTCATGGGTTCAGCAGCAGCAGTCAATATTTTCTCCTTCATAGTAGCTGGTGCAGTGCTGTGTTTTTGACTTTCAGTCTGGGAACAGCGCTGATAACACCGATGTTTATAGTTATGGCTTAGAATGTTTTGGTCTGACCAAGGACCTTCTGAGTCTCATGCTCTGCCAGGGAGGAGGGGAAGCCGGGAGGAAGGAGAGACAGGAACCTGGCCCAGACAAACCAAACAGGTTATTCCATACCACAGCACGTCATGTCCAGGATGTAGAAACGGAGGACAGAGACCCGGAAGGGTGGTGGGGGTGCACGGTGGGGGGTGCACTGCTTGCGTGGGCTTGATATTGGATGGTAAGAAATTGTATTCTTTTCCCTTGTATTTTCTCTTGTCATTATTATTATTGGTGGTAGCAGTAGTGATTTGTGTTATACCTTAGTTACTAAACTGTTCTTATCTCAACCTGTGGGAGTTGCATTCTTTCGATTCTCCTTCCCATCCCTCCAGGAGCAGAGGGAAGAAACAGTGGGGAGTGAGTGAGAGAGCGGCTGTGTGAGTTTATAGACTTAAACCACGACATGTCCCTCCTGTGGACTTGTTCCAACAGCTCCATGTCTTTCTTATGTTGACGACAACAAAACTGCACACAGTACTCCAAGATGACACAAAATATTCCAACTGCAATGATTAATTTCCAATTGTGCAAACTGAAGTGTATATATACAGTTGTATAAGTGTAATTGGAGTTTGATAGTCAAACTTTTTTGCAGAATAATGACAATTATACATGCATATTAGATGTGCTGCAGTGTCCAAGAGGAAGACTATTGCAGTTCTTTTCAAACTGATTATATGTTTTTAATGCCATCTATCTATAAATAATTTTTTAAAATTATGTAATTACAGATGTACATGTGTGTACTATGCACATATACATTCCCATAGTCTTAAAAACAGAGGTTTTTAATTCCTAAGAACTTGTGAACACTGGGATATGAACTTTATAGAACCAAAGCAACAGTTACACTCTTGAAACTCTCTGAATATGACACAGTCCTTTGCTCTAACAAAGCTAGAGTGGAAAATGTGGAACTCTAGATAAGAAAATGCTACAAGTCATAAATACCATGAAAATTTTAACGAAAATGGCAACTAAATAATCAACAAGATTGTACAAGATCCAATAGTAGGCAAGTTTGAGCACATCTATCAATTATAGATGCTTTACTGTTGTTGGCTGCTAGCAAATTGCCACGCAACAATAAATAAATTTAAAATCTTTGTTACGGATATAACAGAAATAAAAAAATATAAACCATGTATAACCTTTACCTTTGCCTGTGAAGTCTTTTCTTCAGAACTCTCTTCTTCTGCTTTGGGGGATGTTTTTGTAGACAGCGCTGATGAAAGTAATTATCATTCTTGTTCAAGCAAAAGTGAGTTGTTCAAGGAGTGATGAGAGCATATTCTGAGCTTTTGTTAGTGGACTTTAATCCTATTTTCCTGATGATGAAACAAGACAAAAACACTGAAGAAGGGAGAGAAAAGAACAGTAGGGGCAAAAAACCCCACAGTATCTCCTTGTGGTGTATAGTCTCATTAATAGCATCTCTGCTGGATAATGACATATTGGTTATTTTGGATGCTCTTTTGCCGTTCAGAGGACTTAATGAAAAGCATTTCTTTCATTAATCTTTCACTGTGGACAAGATTTTCTTACTGTTTTTCTTTCTAGCTTCTGAAAAAGTAGTTTCTATCATTTGCTTTTGGTGTCTTGTTAATTTTTCTAAGCTTCAAATAATTATTTCTTATTTTACAAAGTTCCATGTTTCTTTTCAGTGACTTTTCAGAAAATAATGTCATGCAAAGACTATTCACAGCAAAATGGTGATTTTAAAATTGAACTTAACAGACCTATAAACCAAATGAATTTGCCTATTTGCAAATTTGTTCTGATCCCAAAATTCAGCCTGGTTCCAAAATGATGTATGGTCTCTGTGGTTGTCTATTCCCCCCCTTTGCCCCTTGAGAAGCCTTCCTTTGCCATTTTCTCTCTGTTCCACCACTTCCAAAACTGTACGTTTGCAAGTAGACTAACTTTGATATCGGCCTTTCTGCCGGAGAAAATTTTGTCAATAGATGAGAAACACCAGAAGTAGCGTGGAAAAATACTGTAGGTCTTTTGTTCCTGAGAATATTAATTTCAGTGCTCTGCTTGAGAATTTTGTAAGCACACAGGGCCTCAGACATAGCTTATTGCTACAGTCCAACCAACAGAAGTCAAAGATATAAACAAATAAGGAATGTTTTTCTACTAAGAGCAAAGAGAACTGAGCATTACTCTAGTATTCTCTGAGGGAAAGATCAGTATTGATGGAGAATCCCAAGTAGAAAACAAAACTGGGGCATCAATTCACAACAGATCCAAGTTCTCCTGGGTTCAGCTGTAGCCAGCTAGTTCATTCCTGAGCTGACCTTTTATGTGATCTAGACCATTTTGCTTGCAAGTGTGGAGTCACAGGTGATGCAGGCTAAGAATGACTGTGTGCAACCCAGCCTGCACAATCTGCCTGTGTCAGGCAGTAGCTCTGTATGAACCAACATCAATTCCACAACTGGGAGGCTGCACAATGGAAATGCAGTTCCTGGTCAGTGTTCTTCATACACGGAATCTGAACAGTACACCTTTTTCCTCCTCCACTCCAATCTGCAGTACTTTCTTTAAGCAATAATTTCATGGACAATCGTACTCTGGAATTACACTGAGGATTAAAATCAAAAGGAAAATAACTGATTGTGTAGAAAGTAAGTTAAACTGTGTGGCCTGAATTTTAAAACCTTTCCTTTTATCAGCTATAATGGTTATTTGACTTTTCCCACTGCTATCACACACGTGTGCTCTGTAAAAGCGCTGTGCAGTGATCATAATTATTTTGGAAAGCACATAGCATTTTCTTCTTGAACATCCCTGTTGAATTCCAGCTCCTGCCTGCTTGTTATCATGCTGATGAATCTGTTCTGCAGACTCATCAGGGTAACCCCTCTCTCTGTTCCCAACATTTGCTTTTCTACACCTATTACAACAGTTGCCAGTGCAGCTGAGCAGCTTCTTACACCCAAAAATCCACTGTATAAAATGCTGTAATAACATCTAAAGGCACCTTTTAGTTTCTCTGATCTTGCAGTGGCATGGATAAAGCTTTAAAGGCATCATACCCAGTGGTATTTCTTAAGTGGCTTTCATATATTATTTACTCAGCTGCCCAGTAGCCACTGTTTATGGAACACATATAGAGTGACAAGTATTGATCTGTGCTACTCTGTTTATCCTGATCATCTTGCTAAGCATCTGAATTTCAAGCAAGGTTATAAAGAGAATAAGAGCTGATTTAATTTCAGAATGTAAGTACCATAGCATAATATTTGCCATGTACCAAATAGATTGTGCTGCTAATTTTTTATTTATTTTTTCCAGGTATTTCTTCAGGAGGATGTTATAAAAATACTGAAAAGCTTTTTTTACTATATTTCTTAATGTGAAGGTGTTAAATCATGTAATTTCAACTATGATGAATTATTGGAGCTTATTACTATGTCTATCACTTGCTCTTTGCAAATGTCATGAGGAAAAAAAGCTAAGGTATTGAATTTAGAAACATTTGCTGCCAAAGCATTCACCTTACTAAAAAGCAGAAGCTCTGTTAGTGTTTTAAAGTAAATTTAGCAGACACATTTGTATACCAATTAGTAAATAGTAAAAATTACAAACTCATTTTACAGTTTTATTTCTTTGGCATCCCTGCCCATGGCAGGGGGTTTGGAACTAGATGATCTTAAGGTCCTTTCCAACCCTAACCATTCTATGATTCTATGGTACCTAACTGGCAAAACAGCAGTTTAGTGCCATAAGATCCCTGGGAGTATTACTTACCAATACTATTGTAATTCTAGCAGTTATCATCTTATAATCATAATTTTTCATCATTGAAAACAAACAGTCAGCCAGAAATATGCATTGAAATGACATCTGTTCTCTTTTTTTCTATCAGTTGTCTTTATCAGTATGCTGGTACATAGACATTTATAAATGACTCTGTGTGGAAGCAATTGGTCTTTGATGCTCAGATGCAGCAAAGATGCTCCTGCATATTCAAAGGGAGAATAGTTTTGCCTTCTTAAGCTTTCGACAGGCAAAGGAAATTCACAGCTGAGGGGAGCTAAATACAGCCTTTATCTCAGTCAGAAACACCCTTCTCAACCGCCTGACTAAGCTTCAACATAATAGTAAATTGCAAGTAACTATATCCCAAAATAAAAGCTCAGTTATTGCATCTGCAGTATGAAGACTTGCTTTACAGTCCCAAGTCAGCAACAGAGTAGGCACTGTGGGTAAGTTGCAGAGAGATGAAAAGCAAAAGAATCAAGAACAGATAGGCCAGGTTTCAAGCCCAGTATGCTGACCTGGGTCAAGGCATTTAGAATGGGCTGAAGAAAACACTTTCATCACTTTTCTTCAGAGAACTTCCTCTACTCTTGCTCTCTTTAATCCCAAAGACTTTCACATCAGCATAAATTAAACCTCCTGAAAAATATGTGTAGTTTTAGGAGTTTGCAGTATCATCACTTTCTTAAGATTGGCCAGTATTATCTGATGGCATTTTATAAACAGGTCAGAGCAAAAGAAAACAGAAACAGACATGAAAAAGGGAAAAGGCACCTTTCTGCTGTGCTGAAATACTGTGGCCCTCTGACATTCTGGTTTTTGAAAATATATCTGGGAACAAGATTAGTGGAGCTACACACATGCATCACCAGCCTAAGAATTGATTTTGTACTGACAGAAATTAAGTCTTGGTGATTTCAGACAGCTTCAAGATTAAGGAGGTAGAATTTGTGGTCAGAATTTTGGATTTCAGAATTAAATGTCTGCATGAATCCTGCTTCAGGAATCTTAAGCCTTTACAATGTCTGGTCCCTGATCCTATTAGTCTTGTCAAGACCTGGCAAACTTCTACCAGTGAGCAAGTTATTTTTGCCACCTTTCTAAACAGAAGAGTAAAACTTTTTTTTTTTTTAAAGAAATCCTGTATTAGTCTGCCAGCCAAATAGTCAGCAGAATGCAAATGGAGACAGAGATAGAAAATAAATGTGGCTGGGGAAGGAAAAGGAGACAAGAGGAAGAGAAGAGAAAAGAAGGAATCCATAGTACACACTCAAATCTAGTTTGTTAAGTCCAGATGTGGAAACACCTCTCTGATTGACTTTGGTCAGGTTGTCTTTCAGAATGAGGTTGATGAAGGTCTACTGAAGGTATGAGGATCAGAGATGGTGAGAATAGCAGCCAGAAAGGCAAAACTTACTGTTTTCAGTTCGCCTATCCCTGTAGTATCATCAAGTGAAGGTCTACAAGACATAGAAAGCCTATTATTTTGTACCTCGGTTTGTCACAAGAGTTTGGGTACATGTATATGTAGTTTTTGCTCATCTGATATAATCCTAAGTACAGACCTCTTAATGGGCAGGTGTATTCCATCTTTAAACTGTTGCTGAATATTAGCTTTTGTTTATTAAGCTAAGCTGGATCTTTGTTTCTTAGGACAACTCACCAAACTTTCACATATTTCTGATCATCTAAGCATATTTCTGCCACTGGGTAACATGAACTGCTGCACAGAATTATGCTGGACTTCCCCATAGCCCATTCCGGAGCTACTTACATATCTTTCCAAGACTAAATACAGGGACAAATAAGAAAAGAGACCTGCCTATTATAAAGCCAGCTGGAAGATGGAAAGCTTCCCTACAAAGGAAAAAAAAAAAAAAGGCAGCAGAGGAAAAAAAATAGAATTTCACCTTCTACTGTATTGTTGAGACTATTGGAAATCAGAATATAGAAGTCTGGTCAGAGGTCATCTGGGTAGTATTTTTGGTTTAGATCAATTTTATGGCTTGGAAAAAGGCATGAACTACGAAAAAAGGGTGCTGGTTCATTTGAGACCTATTTTATAACTGCAGTTACAGACGGTTTTGGGAAATAACCATTTCGCACACATGCAAAAAGCTTCCAGGCAGATTTAATCAATTTAAGCACCTCAGGAAGTAGCTTTGGGCCTTGGTTAAGTTGATTGACCACTTATCTTTCTGAAATGGTGCATTTCAGTCTTGATAGACCAAATTCCATTCAACTCTGTTGCAGCGGCTGTGTTAAACCTCAAAGGTCTTTTCTTAGCAACGTCTTTCATCTGGAGCTCCTGTTTTACATTGTCTAGTCTACCTACACAGTTTAGTATTCCTCCATATCATAACACTGCTTAAAGTAATGCAATGCGAAGCAAATGTCAGCTTGAATCACTGCTGAAAACAAATGACACTTTTTGGGGCAGCCTAGGAATTAGAAACCATAAATAAGCACTCTGCTGTCAGCATGTCTCTGCATCAGGCTGATCAACAGTCTGGCCTTTCTGGTGTAGTCTGAGCAGCAGTAATTTTGCTTTCATATTTTAATAATATTAGCAAACATCATTAAGGGGGCTAGAACTTTGAAATGGTAAATATTCAGTCTCATGAAAGGTGTTGCCCTTTGATGAAACAGGATGAGTACCATGCATCCATAGGGACAAATCAAAACCATGTGGTCTAAAAATCTATTTAGGTGATATAAATAATATTCTTTTCACCAAAAAAGAAAAAAAAAAAAAAACAAACAACAAAAGAAAAGAGAAAAAAAAAGAAAAACAAACAAACAAACAAACAAAAGTAGTTACTGGACTCCATCACAATGTTTTGTTAGCAGTACCTTTACTTTAACTTGCCCATTCTTAACATCACTCAAGCAGTTAGAATAATTTAATAGTATAAAAACCCGACATAAATCAATCAGAGGACTATAGCTTACTGACTGTCAGAAATTGTCTCTAACCTCTGAGGTTTACTTGCAGAATTTGTAACTCATCACAAATTTCAATCAATGGTAGCACAGAGATTCAGTGAAGATGAGATATATTGTGATTAACAACCACATTTTTAAACTGCAATTCTCATTCATGAAGATGAATGGAAGGAAACATTTCTAGGAGGAAGCACATGTAGATCTTAAGTTCTGAGAGCAGCATCCAGTAGTGGACAGAATACCAGGAAATTAACACTGGCACCACGATAATATACACTGCTTACAGTATTTGCCATGCAACAATAACTGAACCTTCAAATTCTTCCAGAAGTCTTTGCTTCATTTCCACTGTACTTGTTAATACATCAACTAAACATAGTTGATGCATCAAGTCAACTCTGTGCTGTACTTCTCAGTTCAAATAGTCAATACAGCATATGAGACAGTAGAAACACAGAATGTAAAATAATCTGCATTAATGAAAAAACTACAGCTTGCATTTACAAGAATGCCTGCAAGCCAAATGCCCACTCTTCACTTTTTTGAAGAAGGTTTATTCCAGTGTAGGAATGTTGCAGCATTTGCAGTTAATAAACATTTTTGTACCACAAGCCTTAAGACTGCCTCTTTGACGTCTCCAGATGTGGGGTTTCTTCCTTTTACCCACCTCTAAGTTCTTGTAAGAGCTCCATTCATATTTAAGTCTGAAAATTAAATTATAGCATGAACAGGAGCTTAAAAGCATTGAGAGGCAATTCAGAAGGAAAGAATTGGTCCTGTTGAATATACAACGCTAGTTAAAATAATGGAACTAGAGGTTTTCTCTCTACCAGACCACTGATTAAACTGATAAGAGAATATTGTGCTCATCCTCAGCACTGAAGACCTCCCAGGGAACACTAAGTGTTCCAAATACAATTCGAAGCCCAAAGAAAGATGTTTCTGAAAAAGAGCTTTTTTATATTACCATAAAAAGGATTACGTGATGGGATAGAATGTCAAGTTCCCTTCCAGAGAGAATATACTGGCTACTTACAGGTCTGTTAGTTCTTTAGACATTAACATTACAGATACATTGACTAGCACTTTAAGCCACAGCATTCACAGAGAAAACAAGCAACAATGAAAATACAGCGATAATAGCTTAATTTTTTTCGATGTTACCAAGTAGCATCTTAATTTTCTGAGTTTTAAGTCATGAACAGATGCCCTTTTGAAAGCCATGTCAAACTCATGGTTTTTGGATTCTGTATTCCTATATGAATTACATGAATTGTGCCACTTTCTGATATATAGTAAGTTATACTAGATAATCTCCTGGAATCTCCTTAATAACACTGGAGAGCAACAAGAGCAACATCTTTATGTTTTGGAAAGCAATACCTAAAATAACATAAGCCTTTGGGCATTAAGTGGTATTTCAGTCTCACGTTAAAAAACAGTTCTCACCAGTTGTTGACTCGTGTTACTGCCCTATGCATTTTACCTCATAAAGCACCCTTTTTAAACAACTTCCTTCTTCATTAAGCTAAAGTGATTTGTCCAGCTCTCCTAGACACAGTGAGTATAGTTTTAAAGCATTGCCACCATGAAGAGGAAAAAAAATGTTATTTGTAAGTAAAAAATAAACATAAGACATGGACTTTTTTGGGAAAAAAAAAGTATAAAAAAAAGTTTCATGGTCTTACTACAAAGAAAGTTACAGATTCCATCTTACAAGCAGGTCATGTAATAAGTCTTTGGAACTGAATCAGGAAGAAAAAATGCTCAATATTATTCGCTATACCTTAAATGTGTCTCTGCTTCAGATCAGGACAGAATTTCATTCCCTTGAGACTCCTCACAGCTTTGAAGTAAAAGACACCGGATACAGCCTTGATTTCCAGAGTCCTGAGTTTACAGCTAGGCAGTCATCTATGCAATATAAACAAAAGACAAAAATATTAAACAGTGGGGCCTTGTAACTTTTTTTAAAGAAGTTTTCATACAGTTGATCTTCTAGTGTATTCTCTATTCAGAAAATTGGTATAAATCATGGGCTCTGAACATCACCTTCTCCTTAATTAATGAAGAGCTGATCCCTCATATCATCAACGGAAAAGTCCAGCTGTTGGCCTTGTGTCACTTTCTTCAGATGACCCTTTCCATGGGCCTGTGTGTGCCTTCAAATGTTGCGCAGGACTGTGGAAGCAGGGAGCCCTCAGGTGATTGCATGAGTGGCTACCACTTCTCTAAGCAAAGTGAAGAGCTGCTGTCCCAGGAACATCACAGTCCGATTGCAACAGTGCTGCAGGGTAATCAGCTTTAATGTAGAGCAACCATCCTACTCCTAGTTCTGGTGTTTGCTATGTCAGCAGTAATTTGAGGGTCTGTGGGCTGTGTAGACCTAGTAGTCCCATCTGTAACTGACAAATAATATAAAGTCATATTTGACAGGTTTCTTTACTTCATGTGACATTTCCAAACAAGACATACCTATATTCAAAATAACTAAAATTCATTAACAGGAAAATGTTTAAGACTAGTTTTACTAGTTTTTTTAATGAGGTAGCTCTGAAGATATTTTGACTCACTTCCTCCCTCCCCTCTCTTCATTCTTTTCCTCCCTTTCCTTCCCTTCCTTCCTCAGCAGCTGAAAGTAAACATTAGAAACATTTCCCTGATATTTCTCCACAAAATCCTTCACCTCTCCCCAGAGAAGATCTGAACAGTTCAGCTGCCAGGTTTAGTTTATATCCTTTATCCAACAATTTAAAGCAACTACTCACAGTCCCTTATAGAAAACATCTTCCATGAGTTCCAATTTTTGGAATCTGAAGTACTCATTCTCTACTTTTACAACCAGTTCTTACCTCTTATCTCTCTTAGCACAGCTATGTTCCTCCTTGGCATAGTCCCAGAAAGCCTTCTTACCCTCCTTGTAAAATTTCACAGACTTCTTAATGAAACCTTCCCAGTTATACTGCTTTAGCTTTTTCTCAAGTTCATGTAGACAGGCACAAAACTCATTTCTGCTTCTACTCTTCCTGTTGAGAAACTCATCTGGGAAGAAGGAGGTGTAGACACCAGTCTTAACCTTTTTTTTGCCATTCCTCAGGTGCTTTAAACAGAAAGAACAGGAAAGTATCTCACTCTTCCTTTCCTTCACTTCCTGTAATAAAACTGTTCACATCTCATACAGCTGTTATGCTTTCCAAGCTTTCATGATGACAACTACTATGCCAAACATACTTCAGTGGGTAGCCTCTTGCACTGTTCTGGCTGCACAGATCACAAAGAGACCACCATCACCAACAAAATCTGAGTAAACTGTTCAGAATACAGTTTTATGTTAACATAGGTCCCACACTAGAGATATCACAGTATTTAAGATGATTTGGGTTTCAAGCTAAATCAGGAAAAGAAAAAAGGCTGTAAACTGCAATTCTTTTTCCCATAATATTTAAGGTTGTCAAGGAGCAGTTTATCTCAGACAGTTTGAATTGGCTTCAGCCAGCATTTCCATGATCCTGACATTCTTTGACACTAGCCTCTGTAGATGATTCCCCAGCAGCTAATCATTGTGTTCTCAAACTTTCATGACTTGAAGACTAAAACATCTGGTGATGCACTGAAAGGTACAGTGTCTTCCTACTGACATTTAAAGCTCCTTCAATGCTTGGATCTTTCTGCTTTCTATTGTTTCCTCTTTCTAGGGAAATGCACCTGTAGCAGGAAACTGTGAAGAGACTATTCTTGGAAAGCATCCTCTGGATAGCAAAGAGTAGCAAGGAGGCATCCTTAGTTTCCATCTCCCAGTGAAGGTGTCTCCAGGTAAAATGCTGCCTTCATATGGCATATTCCAAGGGAATGACTATCAGAATGCAGCTTTGGTTTACTGAGAAGAAGACTAATGTTTCCCTGCTGGACTATGAATCATGGACTAGTGGTTTGTTTTCAGTCTAAATTATCAGCTAATTATGATTTCTCAGGCAAGCAATAATCTCTTTCATAAGAGAAAGCCTTCAAAGGGGATATTTGCAATCAAGCATTCAGAGAGCTTAGCAATACAAAGCGAAGAAAGGTTAATCTCAGCTTGGTGCAGGCTTTCTCCCTTTTCTAAGCAGTCCAGAGCCTCAAGGATTTGGAAAGGCCTTGAATCAGAGATTTTCATTTACCCCTCTGCTATAATCCATTTAAAAACTAAAATTGCAAACCTGAATGATTGGTACTTTAAGGGTAGCAGCCTAAAAGTGAAATGGTGACAGGCAAGATAAAACAGAAAGACACGGAAACAGACGTGCTGGCAAAACTGGGGCAAAGTCATACAGAAAAATGCAACTTGCCCAGGAGAACAGTAAAATGTATGATTTTGGTTTTGCTGATATCAGTGACCAGGAGACATTTTCCAGAATTAATTCCACATTGAATTTAATCTAGCACTTTTCACCAAGCAAGAATATAGATATTAATTTCTAGATTAATTTTAAAGTACTGCACCAACCAGCCCTGAAAAAATGGACTGCTTATAGTTGGTTGGTTTGGAGGAAGATAGCGGTGTCTTTCCTTTCTGTGAGTCAGTCTCTGAGAAGAAGGAAACACTGCCTTTCTCCCAAAAGGCAGGAAACAGAGGTGATGGTGGAAAGTCTGCCTGCTGGGTTTCAGAGCTTCCTGTTTTCCGGCTGCATGAAGCAGAGATGCTGAAGAGACTCATGCTGAGTAGAGCAGTTGATCACTAAGGCTACGTGCGCAATGCAGGGTGTATGTGCCTGCAGCACACTCGCAGGCTGAGGCTGGACACCTAGGGAGCTGCCCAGAGTGCTGATGGTCCACCTGGGCCTCCTGTCTACAGAGTCCACCGCACAACTAGCAGGGTTTTATTGGGTCCTGTCACAGTCTGCCTTGACTGTCTGATCCCACTACTGAGTCTGGATGCAACTACACTCTGCTCTGGGGAAGAAAAAGTAGCAGCATCTCCATGACAAAGATCACAGCACTTGGGAAAGGTAATCTCAGTGGCGCAAGGCAAATCACTCTTCATAATGCCAAGAGGTCCTCAGGAATCCAGATTCATTCTTCTCAAAAATTTACATCTAAACTCAACCTTTTTGTCCTTCATTGTAATGCTTTGCCAAGCAAGGATCAAAGGACACAACTTCCTTTTTAGTCTGTTACAAAACAGGATTTCCAGGATTTTAATCTGATAACAGTGATTGTTCATAACTTCTTGGTCCAGTCCTGCCTGTTTCTCTATCTTTGAACTTTATTTGGCTGTCTGAAATGTTGAGCTGTTCATCTGCCTGGCTGATAGTTCAAAATGCCATGCAAACATCCCTTTATAGTTTGATGGGTTTTTTGAGTATTAGTTCAGCTGACGTAGCTGAGTTTCCCTGAGAGGGAAGTGGTGGTGGTGAGGGGCAGAGGAGACAAGAAAAAACAAACCCATGAAAATCTCTAATGCAAGTGAGAGATGAAGCCCAATGACCAGAAGCTAGATCTTGTTGGGATAAGGAACACAAGGGATTGTTGAGAGGTGAGAAAAACATTTGCAAATTCAAAATGTAAAGCATTGGAGTTAAAAAAAAAAAAAAAAAAAAAGGTATTAAAATAATGTAAAAACATTACAAGATTTTACTCATTTTTAACTCAGGATTACAAATGTAGGAGGTGCCCCTAACATCTCAGGTGTCCTATTTTAGCCATATAGGTTATTCTACAATAGTGGCAATTTTCATTTGCTTGCATCTCTTTTAAACTCATTATTTTATGGCTTCTAATTGTTTAATTCTGTATCTGGCACTGAAACTTGTTTAGAAAAAGGGAACTGTTTCAGTGGACAAAGACAACCCATGCTAGTTCTACACAGCAGTATAAAGTTTCATCCTCTAAACCAGGTCTGTAACAGAATAAACATGGCTTCAGTGCAGAGGGCAAATACGCATTCAACATTAGCAAACCTGCCTTAAAAATCCGTAAGTGGTAGCTAAGGATATTTCTGTTGTGTGGTCCCTCTATGACAGCTAAAACACTACAACTTAATAAACTGTAATAATCAATAATCAATAAAGAAGAAGTTCTTTACTATGAGGGTGTGGAGGCACTGTAACAAGTTGCCCAAAGAAGCGGTAAATGATCCATCCCTGGCAGTGATCAAGGCGAGGTTGGACAAAGCCTTGGGCAACATGGTCTAGGGTGAGTCGTCCCTGCCCATAGCAGTAAGTTGGAACTAGATGATCTTAAGGTCCTTTCCAGCCCTAACCATTCTATGATTCTATGAAATACAGTCTCTCAGTAGAAATTAGAGTGATGCTTTTGATCAAATTCTGAGACTAATGTCTAGCAAAGTGGTTCCTGTCCTCTGTCGTAAAGTAGCAACAGGATGGTACTGGGTCCATGCCAACAGAAAAATGCAAAGTTTTGCTCCTGGAGAGGAGCAAACTGAAATGCCCAGGACACAAAGCCTGCACAGTGTACAGAAAGCTGATAAAGGCAATCATACACTGATGAATTTATTATTCCCACTGATTGAATCACATACTAGGCAGTCCACATAGTCAAATTTGTTTATTTCTATGTGTCTTCACAAGGTTTTGCAAGTTCATGAGTGTTACCTGTATCATAGAACACTGGCTGATAGCAAGTGTGCCATTAAAGGCTGTCTACACACTTCCGATTCTGCTGCCCAGTTATTGACCACTAATCCCTAGTAGTCTGGAGAAGAAGTCAGTTTTTATGTATAACTTCCCCTAATGTGGTTTTTGGAATAGTGTGATGATAATGCATGCACATCTTTCTTCATTGTTGCTGCTGGCAAATTTGAATGTTGTCTGTAACAAGATTTTCCCATTTAGTTGAATTATTAGATCAGGATTTTAAAGCAATATGTGTTATCAGAAGGCAGCAACAAATCTCTAGCCTAACAAATGGCATACGGATAAAGATATGGTTTAGCAAATAATATTTCAAAGCCCTTCTGCACATTGCTATAGAATTCAAAATACAGGGAATCAAACCCAGTTCTCAGCAGAGATGACTCTACTGTTTGGTCACAAATATATGTACTCAATGCAAGGGACTGCATGCATTAAGTAGCAGCTACTGATGAGAATAGTGCTGTTTTTCATTGTAGTTCATTGACAACCTGAACAATGATGTGTGATCTCACTATGAGATTGCTATGGGCTGAGAAGGCTGTAATTCCAAAGCCCATACTTCTCTGATGCAAAACATCGGTGATACTTACCACCCATGTCAGAACATACGGTTCTTAGTTATAAAATGATGCTGGTCATAGAGTTGCAACTGTAAATCAATGTAATTCTATTGATTTCAGAGGAGCAATACTGCCTTACACTGAGACTCCAGTCCTGTCAACTTTTAAATAAAATTAGATCAGCAAATCTGCTACACAGACTAAACTTAGCTGTTAACTTTATTTATTCTCTGACAGGTATTTTTTTCCACTTGTTGAGACCTTAGGCAGTGCTGAGCTGTGCTTGTGAAAACAAGTTAATTTACTGCAACTATGGAAGTCCTAGAGTCTTCCAATACTGCCTGTAGAACAAACTACAAATAATACAGTATTTAGGTAGCATGCTTTGTTATCAGCAACAGATCCAAAACAAGCTGCAGATAAGCAGGATAAAATTGCTTTTGCACCCTAACGATTCTATGATTATCATTAATGAAATCAAACAGATATCATTGTACTTAGTTTCATCCCACCTTCCAGAGAGTTTTCGTATTCAGAAGATGCTGGCTGTGTAGCTCTGCTCCTGGTTAACTCTTGAGGTGAACCCTGATCACTAAGTTCTTCTGACGATCTATCTTCATTAATGACTGTTTTATTTACTTTTTAATATTTGCATTAAAAATATTTGTATTACTAGGGAAATTCCAGGCACACAACTATCGCTATCATGATCAGTATAGTTCCCACTAAAGACATGCACAACTTTTTCTTCTCAGATTTTAAGGTCACTTTACAAAAAAAGTAGAGTATTTTGCATTCATTAAATCAGTATTAATTTTAAAAGCTCCATGAGTAGCATTGTTGACATCTTATGGATGGAAACCAAGGCACAGGGAAACTATTTGCCTGAAAACAGAAAATATATGAGTCACACAGATTCAGTGGTAGTATAGGAAAAGGAGAACCTTAAAAGTTCAAGTCTTAAGGCTCATATCTAACCTTTGATTCATACTCTGAGCACAGCCCCCACTCAGCACCAGTCTTAAGCTAGGGCTTCTCATAGTAGTCTCTATGGTAAATAACAGTTAGGAGCAGGGAAATAAGTCCCTTATCAGTGTCCCTATTTGTTTACCCACTGTTGGCAGGAAGCTTAGTAAAGCATCTGAATTTTTGACAGGTTATCCACCTTAACATGCCACAGGGAAAATGCATTCAAGAACCCAACCTGCTTTGAAGACACTGCTGCTGAGAGCTCAGTGATCTCAACAGCAGCATCATGCAAGAACGTCCCAAACAAAAACAAAAAAAACAAACAAACAAACAAAAAAAAATCATTCTCAAGGACATTTTGTCCTTTTTTGTCTTTTGACATCCTTAAGAGAGGGCTAGGAAAGACCTGCTGCTTATTTACCATTTCTTGTCAGATGACTTCACACCAGACAGAAGTCTCCAAGGAGTTCTTCAGACAGCAGGAGGCTGATACGCTACATCATCAGACTGCTGGTGCTGTGCAAGGAGGAAAGGTCTCATTTCTTATGTCAGCATCACTTTCACAGTGATCACCTCTCACCTTTTGCATTTCTCATCTGTGAATGTGTGAAATAACCCAGGACTAACAGAAAATGAGAAAATGAAAGTGCTGAAATAGGTAAAAGGTTGGGCAGTATAGCGGAAGTTTAGGAATACACAGTGGTTTTACTGCGAGGAAAAGAACCAGGTATCAGATTTGCTGAAGAAAGTTATGAGAAGATGGTAGCAAATATCTCCAAACAAGAAGACATGGGGAAACCTGAGCTGGTGTTTCTCACAGGAAGGAATGCATCAGAAAACAGAAGAGCAGCAGCTAACCCAGTAACCAATTAGGAAAATTTTCAGTCACCAATATGTACCTAAAATTAGTTAGGTCTGAAAACTGTTACCGTATGACTGCTGGCCTGTGTGGAATAACTTCAATGCTCAATATTTCCCTTCCTGAAAGAGACATGAGAGCACCACAGAAGTCACCCTTACCAGGGGCAGCTCTTTTGGCAGTCTCAGGGCATGTGAACTTGGTTAATTCCTCACAAGAAGCAGCACTGCAGGACCTTAGCGCATGAAAGGGAGTGCAGAGACAGTTTTACCTAGTACTTCGGAAAGTAGCAGTTTCTTCCTTTTGACTAGGATTTTTAAAAATCCACAAGTTTCACTGGGACACTTGGAGCTCCCAATCCACATTTTAAGAGCTCTTCAATTTCTACTGCAGATATTATTAGCAAATTATATTAGATATTACTAAAAACTTTCATATATTAAGAATTTTGTTTATGTACTTATTATTACAAATTAAAAACTAATACTAGATATTACTAGGATAAAGTAGTAGAGAAGTTTTACAAATTTACTGCCTTATTCTGGTTCAGTCAGCAAGGCTTGTACCTACCCCAAGTCCGAGCAGTCTCAGTTTTCTAGAAAATAATATACTTTTGCCTGTCAATGAGAAATTAACTAATTTTTGCTCCTTGAAGGCATGTACTGCTGAAATTCAACCTATTGACAGTAACAATGAAAAAAGTTAACCTGAAAAATAGATATGACAGATTTTAATTTGGAGTCTGTACATAAAGGTTTTGCCCTCATTCACCAGCTACCTCAATACTGTGGAAGTTAGAGGTTTGATTTTTTTGAGTTAAAGCCATGAGGTTTGATTTTTTTGAGCTAAAAAGCTATTCAAAAGTTTATGATCTCAGAGGTTTGGTGTTATGAAATACTACAGTTCATTGTACCATTCGTACAACAGAGAGGACATCAACAATCAGAAAGAAAAAGATAAATAGATTCTACTATACCTTGAGTAAGCTTAATAATTTAAGTAACAGTTGGCAAGACACAATACCAGAAGTAGTTACAGGGAAAAAAGAACATATGATGCTAAAGGGAATGCAGGTATTGCTGTGATTTTTTACTTTAATCTGAAAAGAATGTATAAGATGCTAAAGAAAGTTAGCATTTTCCAAAATTCTGAGATGCTTAAAGCATCTTTGACTCTTTTCCCAAAGTTTTTATGTTGACTTCATCCCCCTTCCATCACCTTTCCACACTCTGTTCAGAATGAATTAGAAACAGTTTCCGGGCCTGACCACTTACAAGAAGCTGACACTTACAGGTAGATCCTCCAATGGGCTAGCAAGGCCAGAGAACAAAATACATTTGAGGAAAATAAAGATGGGTGATTTTTTCCTGGATATTTGCTTTCAGTGTGAGTCCTGCTCCTTGCCCGATGGCACATCTAATAGAAAGTTACAACCTCTTCTAAAATTACAAACAAGACAAAAAAGAGGGAGCCCCACATTGTGGCCATGAGGGATCCTAGAAGATGAAGGAGACAGGGATTAGCCAAGCACCAGAAGCAGTAGAAATAAAGGGCTTTTGAGAAAGAGCAGGACCACTCCTCTTGGCAGTAACAAGCAGGACATCTTCCAGTAGGTATAAAACTGGTCTTGACGAAAACGATTGATGAAGTGGAATTTTAACTCCAGACCTTTACTTCCATCAGATGTTTTATTTATATTATTTCAGGAAGGAAAGAGAGGGAAAGAGGAGAGGAAAGGAGGGGGAAAGGAAAAATTTTTAGTGGGAAAGGAAAAATTTTAAGCAGGTAAAGGCACTGGTCTTGGTCAGAGCAATGTATGAGACTATTTTCACCAGAATTACTATTAACATAATGATTCTAAAGAGAAAAGAATGTATGGCATGTAGAAAATAAGTAACATCAGAAAGTAAGTAGCCAGGCACTATTTATTTTTTCACAGTGTAACCAATCAACTTCACAGCAGATACAGTAAAAACAATGCATTACAACTGCTTTACAAAGTTCAGTGTTGAAACTCTCTCAGTTTAAGAGACATCAGAGCACAAATATCTAATCTGTCCATTTTGCACAGAACACATGGTATTCAATGGTGGGGTTTTAAATTTATTTTTAAGACTATGGCTTTCAGTTTTACATTCAGAAGATTACAGGCTACATCTCAGAAACATCTGTATGAACCACACACCAGGGTGCAGGCATACTTCCATTCAATGCCCAAGGACTAGTGCAACATTTATAAGAATAATCAATAGACATTAACATTCACAGTATAATCATGAGCTATAAAACCTGCCCTTCAGACTACTGCCAGCCTTCTCCTGGCAAGAGGTTTCCAAGATTTTACTTTCTAGAAGTCCTTACAACCCAGCTTTCTCCCATAATCTCACATCAGAAATTCTATTTTCAAAGGCCTTGAGCAGCCAAACCTCTTCTGATAATAAGGGCCACAAGTGCCTCCTTTCTGAGCTTGCTGCTATTACTCCAGTCATCAGTCTTAAAGTCTCATCAGTCCGCAAACAAAATCAGTTTTTAGCAGCTGAGGTACTATTCTGCAGGAGGTATATTATTGTAAAAAAAGCCCACAGAACAACCACAGGGTGAAATCCCTCCCTTGGCTTTCATTTCTCTTCAATAAAAAAAATAAATAAAAAAAAAAAAAATAAAAAAACCACACCAAAAATAAAACCACAAACAAAAATCCCTCAGGTAAGAGAGAACAAAAGGCTACAGAACTCTAGCCTTGAACCATATTTGATCTTTCTGCAATATTCTGTAGCAATCTAAACTTTACATTTATTTAAAACGTTATGAGTGATGCCCAGTTACTTTTGGAGCACTTTAAACTGAAAGCTTAAGGGATGATTTTTAGAAAAGCCTAAACATTTACAATGTGAAAAAACAGGTCTTAAAACCAAGCTGAATCCATCCACTCCACAAATGCAATCACGGCAACTTCCTCAGCACCGAAGAAATTTGCTTCTGCCTCTATCTGTAAATCAATTTTTCATCAAAGAAGGAATTCTGATGTTTACTTTCAGTGATATCAATGCTTATCTTCAGAACATTTATGTTCTCCCTTTCTCTTCAGTACAAAGGAGTTCAGTTAAAAACCAATCCGTAAGACCCATCAAATTTTAAGCTTCTGAACCACTTCTACATTTTAACTATGCAAATCTAAATGAGGGGCTTTTTTAGGACCTTTTTGGTCACATTCAGAACCTAAATTTTATGGGGGAAATAAGCTTGTTAAAACAACATCAGAACTTGATGTATATGCTTATGATATATATGTTTAGTGGGAGGTGTCCCTGCCCATGGCAGGGAGGTTGGAACTAGATGATCTTAAGGTCCTTTCCAGCCCTAACTATTCTATGATTCTATACGTAAAAATTTTCATAGGTTACTTTCCAGTCTACATATGTATGTATACACATATGTCTTTGACATTGCTAATATAATTTCTGCACACTCACAAAGTCTCAGCTGTACAGGATTTAGCAAAACCATTATTAGTTTATCACCTCTCAAGTCTTCTGGTTCAGCCATGCTCATTCATAATGTTGTCAAATATTAAAATGATTATATCAATGTTTCACTCTAACCAGGCAGAGAGAATTTGTCAAAATGGAGAAGCAAATAACAATCAATTTAATACTTGCAAACGCTTTAGTTTTGGCATTGCATGCAAAAGACCATGGTATTTTAAGAGACGCTGAAGAAGTCATGGCTTAATCACATTAAAAGCCTATGTGGATACCTTGATGTTTCTAGGTAATTGAATATAACAATAAATGAGTGCATACCAAAGCTACTGGAAAAGTTCCAAATAACTGAATAGAACTGTAAATATCAGCACACTTACAATATTAGACAAACTGAGGAGGCTTATGTAAGAAAAATTGAAATGGAAAAAAAAAACTTGCATCAATACAATGTATTTTAAATATAACCCTTAGAAACAACACAGAGTTACAAAACTTAATGCTTCATATTTTTTTCAGGAAGTTATTCACAAGGGCTTTAATAAATAATTTTAAAAGGAACATAATATTATAACATTGTCCACTGGAGCCAAAACGCTATCAAATTAAATGCATGGAATGCATGTTCAATTAGGTAGTTAAAAATATCAGCATTTTTAAACAGTTTTAAAAAATAAGGATGCAGTAGAAAAGGGCAAAATAAACACTATGTGAAGTGTAAATGCTGAGACTTGCATTAAGACTGCATTTGAATAATGGAACCTCAAAATATATACGGAGATACATAATAAATCAACAAGTGAAGAGTTGATGAGAAAATGAACATGAGCCAGCAGTGTGTGCCTGCAGCCCACAAAGCCAACCGTATCCTGGGCTGCATCAAAAGGAGCGTGACCAGCAGGTCGAGGGAGGTGCTCCTGCCCCTTTACTCTGCTCTCGTGAGACCTCACTTGGAGTATTGTGTGCAGTTCTGGTGTCCTCAACATAAAAAGGACATGGAACTGTTAGAACAAGTGCAGAGGAGGGCCACGAGGATGACCAGGGGACTGCAGCACCTCTCGTATGAAGATAGGCTGAGAAAATTGGGGCTGTTCAGCCTGCAGAAGAGAAGGCTGCGTGGAGACCTCATAGCAGCCTTCCAATACCTGAAGGGGGCCTATAGGGATGCTGGGGAGGGACTCTTCATGAGGGACTGTAGTGAGAGGGCAAGGGGTAACGTGTTCAAACTTAAACAGGGGAAGTTTAGATTGGATATGAGGAAGAAATTCTTTAGTGTAAGGGTGGTGAGGCCCTGGAATGGGTTGCCCAGGGAGGTTGTGAATGCTTCATCGCTGGTGGCGTTCAAGGTGGGGTTGGACATAGCCTTGGATGGCATGGTTTAGTGGGAGGTGTCCCTGCCCATGGCAGGGGGGTTGGAACTTGGTGATCTTGAGGTCCTTTCCAACCCTATTCTATGATTCCATGATTTCTGGAAATTTAGTTTTTAGACCATATATTGCAATTGTTTATCGTTGTGGTTAGCCCAGTCAGCAAATCAGCCACTCAGCCGCCTTCTCCTTCCCCTCCCCCCCCCCCCTCCACCCCCTGCTCCCGGAGGGGTGGGGAGGAGAATCGAAAGAATATAACTCCCACGGGTTGAGATAAGAACAGTCCAGTAACTAAGGTATAACACAAACCACTGCTGCTACCACCAATAATAATAATGAAAAGGGAAGTAACAAGAGAAGAGAATACAACAGCTCACCACCCGCTGACCGATACCCAGCCCGACCCAAGCAGCAATCTAAGCCTTCCGGGTAACTGTGCCCAGTTTATATACAAGGCATGACGTGCTGTGGTATGGAATACCTCTCTGACTAGTTTGGGTCAGGTGTCCTGTCTCTGTTTCCTCCCGGCTTCCCCTCCTCCCTGGCAGAACATGAGACTCAGAAAGCCCTTGGTCAGAGTAAACATTACTGAGCAGCAACTAAAAACATCGGTGTTATCAGCATTGTTTCTAGGCCGAAAATCAAAAACACAGCACTGCACCAGCTACTAAGAAGGAGAAAAATGACTGCTACTGCTGAACCCAAGACACTTATAGAACTTCAATGAAGTGGAATATGAATTATAGCAGTATCACTTACTTAAACTGAAAAAGTGATTAAGAATATTAGATCTTTCAAGATAGTAACCACCATGAGATTGCCAGATTGTGATGTTTAAGTTTCATTTAAGGAAGTATTAATATTCTATAGTAATTTAAACTGTAAGTATCATAGCTTTTCATATTCACATATAAAGTCTAAGCATCCACAGCAGACAACAGTGGGAAATAAAAAAGATACTGTGAAATCACACAAACCATTTTTTTTCAGTAACTAAAACTTGAACACAGATTGTATACTTACACTGGGCCTATGGATATGCAAATGTCCCCATTTACCTATCTTGGAAAATTTTAGCCATAGTGCGCTTCATTGTTCCTGCTCCTATGCCACCAGTGGGATGAGGGGCAAACATGACTTGACCTGTTGAAAATAGCCATGAAGTCTTTTCTGCAGATTTCACAAGCCAAAAGATGACTATTTACCATCTTCCTAAGGAGTAAAAACAATTCAAGGGGAAATAGACATCTACAGTGAAGTGATGACTCATCCTCACTTCCCACCCACAGTGGCTGGTTTTAGTTTTTATTTTAAATACTGAATTCGCAAAATAAATGTATCATCTGCGGGGCAGTACTGGTCATTGTTGTTAACAATTCTCAATCTTTTCAAGTCTAAATGACAAAGCAATCTTAATGTTGCTCTATAGAGCCAGTATGCCTCCTCAGTGGGATCAACTGAAAATCACTTTTCCAGTGCTTGGCAGCAAGACATCTCCTAGCTGCAATGCCTGGAGAGGGAAGCTGCAAGAGGAAACCTTTTCTTTTGAATTCAGTGAAGTTCAAACCCTGACAATAAGATCACTCCGTGAAGCCAGAAACACACAAAAACCTGACAAATGAGTCTCAGGTAGGCAAGCAGAGATGTATGGAAAAGAATTATAAAAGAGAAGCCTTATTATTGCAAGCAAACTTGTGGGTGTAAAGGACCTTGATGTGAAGGATTTCTGAGCTAGACTAGCTGCTGGGAGAGCTTTGAGATAGCAAAGGAATGTTGGTGGGAAAGTTTTGAGACTATACAGGAGTATTGCAGGGAAAGTTAGGCAAGATAAGAAGGAAGAAAGAAGCAAGGAACCAGTATCCAATGAGGGGATGACAGGGAGAAGCAGGCATCAAATCAAGGCAACCAGTGAGCAAGATATCAACCAACGAAGAAGCGAAAATACCCATGCGGATGGTGATAGTTAGCCAATTGCATTAGCCGCTCATACACGCAGGTACTTCGTATAGCCTGTATCAACCCTGGACCTTCGGGAAATAAACGATTTCGTTTTCTAACCAGAAACAAGGTCTGCGCTTTATTCTCCACACAAACTCATGTCTCTCTAGATCCTGTCTTCTAGCTGGATTCAGGCCCTGGTGTCTGTAGGAAAACTGTCCTAATTTACACATGCCATACCCCTACTCTTCTGAAACTCTCTTCTTAAATAAGACAAGCAAATGAGAGGAAGAACATTGCAAAACAGTTTACACGTCTTTTGTCTTATGTCCCCCATGCCTCTCCTCATACAGCTGAAGTAACATTGATCTACCATAAGAACACTTGCAGGCAAAGCAAGATTTGTCACTGGAAAGCGGGATGAGATTGCCTAGGAATTTTACAGATTTATTTTTTCCTTAAAATACCATGAGACTTTTAGAAATTTTTTATAAACAAGATATTGCTAGGGGGCAACAAGACCCACCTATGGAAAAAAGGGCTAGATCCTTCAGTCCTTTACAGTATTAGCTGATGTCCTACATCCATGAGATTCTGAGATTTCCTCTAAAGCCTTCATTAACACTCGGGCTTTCCCAATGAGATTTACTAGTAACTGAAATAAAAAAAAATTATTTACTGCCTTTTCACTAGCATCATAACAGATCCAAAAGACAACACAGAACCCACACACAATACTGAGCTCTGTGACAAGATTTAGACACTTTGTCCAGGAGTGCAATCAAAACTCTCCCCCTATACTACACAGAGTACTACACACCGCTCCTGTGCAAAGATAAACATTAAGTGTAGGGACGCTTTTCCATCATTCTAGAAGTCACAACACGCATCCATCTTCTGAAGGGAAGCATGTACCCTATTTCAAATTACAGTCTTGCAGGCAAAAATCACGCTTCCTTTTAACTAGAAACTAGTACCAACTTCCCTGGAGCACACCAGCTATACTAGTTCATGCCTGGTACGATCCACCTTTCACACTCCTGGCAGGAGAGAGGGACTTAATGATTGAATGCAGTCTTGGTTAGATTTTCATTCCCAAATTGTTTTGCCCTCAAAGGGACTAACAGCAGTGTAGACACCTGGGTACTAGGTCTTTCCCAGTGTCTAATGTACTAATTAATACTAAATAATTTTAACAAATATTGTTTCTCATAATTAAATAAGAAAAAAAAATACCTTTTTCTGATTTAACCTGATTTTTTATCTGACATTTCACTAGAACGATGACTCATATAACTTTCTACTGCTCAGTCTGTAATTAATGTGCAGTAAATGCACAGTAACTTTTTTTTTTATAAAAAATAAAGATTTAATTATGTTGCAGGGAAATCAAGTGCATTATCACAAATATGAGTGAGAATCCCATTAACTAAACATAAGTCAATCAGATCCATGTAACTGGATTCTGGAATCGCTGCCCCAGCAATCTTTCCTCCTCATCTTTCCCCTTCCTCCACATCAGTTTTCAGCGCAGATTCTCAACAGAATAAAAAATGGTCACTGTAAGAAGCCATCCTTCTGCCTCCAGCTGTAAGCTCCCATCACATTTCTTGGACCAGAGCCTGGTCATAGTCTTGCATGTTCAGTCAGATGATCCCACCCATCTGGTTGAAACATTAACTTATGAAAGAGTAAAATAAAGATAAATTTTCAGGTTTTGATTCATCTGGTAACATTGCTTTACAACTGCCATTGCTTGTACAAGTGAGGCAGAAGCAGAGACAACTGAAAAAGGATGGACAGATCTATTCCTTTCATTGACTTAAACCACTTGGGTAGCAAGCTTCTGGCATGAAACAATGCACAGGCCTTTTCTACAGCCTGGAGAATATTCTGCCTCTCCCCGTGAGTCATTTTCCCCACACAGCACATTCATCAGGGCATGTGAATATTCACTAAGCAGAAGCACAGTAATTCTTCCTAATTCCTTGCCTTGTATTCTTTAGCTGAGGAACTCTACATTAGCTTCTATTTTCTGTATCTGTTACAATGACTAAAAAATACATTATTATTTCACAAACATTAAAGATCATATTCAATGCATAATTGAAACTGCAATGAATTAAGAATAATTATACTGACAATGATTTAAAAAAATGTATTTGCGTTAATTCTCAGGTATTTGGAAACAGTAAACTGAAATGATGACTGATGCAAGTAAACATAGCATACCTTACTTCAGGCAGATAGATATTTAAATCCAGACTCCTCCTGTTAGCTTTCAATTGAAAGGTCAAAGGTGTTCACAGATTACAAAGCATAGTTCATATACCAATTTTAAACAAATCTTTTATTACCATAGCAAATAAGGAACAGAAAATTATAAAAAAACATATTGGAAGTGATTCTCCTTCAAAGTCTTGCACAATCCTATGTCTCTGAATGTCAGAAAACCAGATATAATTAAAGCCTTTGAAGCACATCAATATGTGAATATAAAATACATTGTATCCAGAGCTCATGCTTTGCTTACACTGCCACTACATAAAACAGATTCATTCAGACACAGAAGACATGCACTGAAGATCAGTGAGGTACAATCACAGACAAAACCTTGCCAAAAATAACACACTGAGCTGTACTTACTACTAAACCAGACAAGTGGTGAACACTAATACAGAAATATCAAGGAAAAGTCTCTTTTTTGAAAAATAAATTTCAGGAGATGCCTATACAGGTGCACCATAAAACAGATTCTCCAGACTCTTCCATCTCTCCACCGGTATGGCAATTTTTTGTCTTATGTCCCTCTCAGTGAGAAAACTTATTGAAGAGGCTGTGGCTCACAGCCTTAGTGTTCAATAATTTGAGCTACTGAGCACTCATTATTGAAATTAGTGCAAATTAAGCATGTGTTAATGGCATCAATTCAGGATAGCATCACTCTTTATGACAGTACATAAGCACATGATTTTCTGAATTCTGGTCTAATTACAGTAATCAGTTTAAGCATGTGCTTAATCAGTAATGGTCAGAACAATATGACTACAAATACCGTGATCCCAGATATCAGTAAATGAACTTTTATCCAGGTAAGTCTAAAAAAAAGATTGCAACATCTTAGTCCAAGTAATTATAGTCTGTTTCTTGCCTTTTTTTTTTTAATCACTTGGATTTCTTGTTCACATGCAATTACAAAGAAAACACATAATACTAAAATAACACATTTATTACATGCCATGTTACAGTTCACTGCATTCCCATTTCTACTTGCACTCACAGTACTATGGGAAACTAAAATTATTTCATCAGAAACAAATGAAGTACACAGAAAAGTTTGTCAACAGACAAAAGCAAGTACATCCATAAGCCAAACAGCCGTAATGTTCAACAGGTTTAATACTCCGTTACATTGTTTCACAGAAATGCCAGATGAAAGACTTTTTATCTATTCCTTGCCAATTCTGAATGTTTTCAGTTCTCCAGTCACTGGAAGCTGATTGGCAACTGACAACCACATGAACAGAAAAAGCTAACTAGATCTGCCAGAGGAGAGAAGGCTGTAAAATTTGTATTTCCTCTTGTGAGGTGCCAAGTTCTTTGAAGTTCCTTTTGTTTAAAGGTGAATTAATGAAACTCGGGAGCTCACAAAATCTGGGCTTTGTATTGTACAGTGAGTAGACTGCTTTTCAACTACACATCCAACATACCGCTGCTGAAGCTACCTTCATCTCTCCCAGAGAAATGTGTTCACTATGCTGTCAAAAAGCATCAAACTGCACTATGGAATTGACACATTTCCTTTGTACTGAACATTTTCTGAAAATGAGACCCTATAAAGAAACAATAAATTACAGTAGTTCAGTGCTGTTAATGATGCCACACTTCGGTGCTCAGTCTAACAGTCAGAAGTTAGTGCTCAGAAAGGTCATGCAACATATAATGTCAGCAAACCTTGATATCAGGATTTCAGATTCTCAACCACTTCCACATCTCATCATCTAAATACTAAAGTAAAGTTTGCATTAAAATGGGATCTTCTCTGCCACGCTTTCTTCCAGAATCACTGCACATATAGTCTTGCATTCTCTATTACTTTGGGACTGAACACTGCAGTAACATTTCATCTGAAATGTGTATTGCATATCACATCTTACTATGTTTGGTACCAACTAGAATAAAAACATACATTAACCTTTTCTGGGAAATTCAGAGGGAGCACATCTAAAGGAAATATTGGGGGGCTCATGTATAATTTTCTATTATTATCCATTAATCAGGTCTGTATTTCCAGTACTGAACATCCTTACCTACAGCCAAATGCTAATCCCATTAATCCTCTTTAAAGATCTGTAAGGTCTTCTGTGGAATTCTGACTTTTACTTAATGCATATCTTAATCTTACAGTGATTTTTGCAAGCTCACTTGAGACCAGTTTATCTTTGAGAATGGAGGAAAGACTGTACTTTTCCACAATAAAGACCATGTATTTAACAACAGAAATGAGATACTAAATGCTGCCAGCCAGTAACAGTCAACACAGAGAAGTCAGTCCAGAAAGGCTGCTACTGAAGGACTGCTACTGAAGTGAACAGAAGCTCTGACCACAGAAATGCTGGAGAACTGGTCCTAGAATTTTAGGGGGAAATAAGTCCCATCTTAGAGAAGGGTCAGCAATGCATAAGGATTATTTAACTGCCCCCACCCCCAACAGGGCTTTTCCATTAGAAACAAACAACTATCAGGGAGATAGCTACATGGCAATCCATAACACAGACTCAGAAAATTCATACCGTTTGGCTTTGGCTCGGTGAGCAGCGTACGCAGTAACAAGCAGAATCCACAAATTCATACTGTATGCAAAGTGAAGCAGGTAACACACTACACTCCTAGGGCTAGAGATTTAACATAGTGGCTTTGAATACTGCTGTGTGACCACAGCAGTGATACAGGTTTTCCAAACTCTGATGATACAAATTCTACCACATGTAGAGTTATGACTTTTTCTCTGGCCCTGAGTATGAATCAGAGGAAGGGAACAGGGAGGATGTGAACAGCATTATGCTCAATGGCCAGAATCTCAGCCAACATCATTCTGGTTTCCATGAAATGAGCAAACAATGACAGCTGGGTAGGAATTTTTGAAAGTTGTAGCCCTCTTGGAAAACTTTGGGGTAATTACAACAGAGAAGTAACAGCAGATGGAGCACAGACATACATGTAATCTAAAGTTGAAAACCAAAAGCCTATATCAATAGTCAGGATAAGACAAGCTCAGAATTACCTCTGGGGTTTTAGTGATATATCCACTTCTCACTGCTCTAACCTCTGTGCTCTGTATAAATCTGACTGTGATTAATTATGACTTAATCACTCTTTTTAACATACTGCAGAGAACAAATGGCTAGTTGAAAAAATAGAAATGTTCCATTTCAACTTTTTAAATCAAGGATTAATAAAGCATCAATTTACGGATGAAATGGATGAGAATAATTAATCCCATTTTAAGGCTTTCTTTGTAAAGGTGTAAGAGATGCTACAAAATTCATCTGCATTATCAGTCAGAATTAAAACTGAAAGCTTATGCAGAACTGTCCAGTTAAATAACATAGCCTTTTGGCTCTGCATTTTGTTAGAGCTGGATAAAATATGTATGTGTTCAGGCAAGTGAAATCTCAGGGATATTCATATTTTCTCTTCAAAATACCAACATCAGTTCTGTAGTTGATCACAAGAGGAAGACCATATCACCGTACGTCCTCTCATTGTTTCTAATTTTTTTAAGTATCCAAACAATGCGAGTCATTTTGGACCAGCTCTAATCTCTGACTGCTCACTGAAAAGTGTTACTGACTGTTCAATTCGTAATTTTTTTCTGAGTTTGTCAAACCTCTGAAACTTATAGATAAAGATAGCCAATCCAGTAAACGAGATTGAACAATGCAAAGGCAGTTGGAAAGAAGATTCGAGAATAGGAGTCAATTTTTGCAATGCGGATGTGTATTCTTCCTTCTCTCCAAGATCCTGTGCGGCAGTCTTCAAAACAACAAAAGAAGCTAGCACAGTCTTTTCCTTCTAAGCACTCATATCCATAATCATCTTCACGTTCAGGGAGATGATTAATGCTATTAATTGGAATTAGTGTTGATCCAGGTCGAACAGCAATTGCAGGTGCTTTCTTAAGAAAAACAAAAAAGAAAAATATAATTTTGCAGGTGGCTGGTTTGTTTCTTTTCTTTATTTCCCCTCATTTTTGGCCTCCATAGGCTTTCTTTCTATTAGCAAAGACCAACATAAGCACCTTCAGCACATTATACAGAAATTCTGATATTAAGCAGTTTGGAGAGCTTTGCAAATTATGAACTGCTGTATAGCTCATGCAGGCAAATGATCATGAAATATTTTTCACCTGCCACAGTGAAAACCGGGTTGTTCTGGGATTTGGGAAGAGTGGATCATTAGTTACACAGACAGGGTTAGCTGATCCCATCTACACAACACAACAAACATTGTGAAGTTACCCACAGTTTGACAACTGGGTCATAAGCAAGTCTACAAGCAGGCTACAAGCATCACTACCAAAGGAATGATGATTCCAACATTTGGAGTCTTGAACAAGAGTGAAGGTGTTTCTGGAAGATACATTTTCACCAAAAAGCAGCTAATAAGATTAGTATAATATCACTGGTGAAGTTTAAGAAACAGACACACAAGCCCAGGCCACGTCATAACACCCTCTAATGTTAAATCCCTAAGCAATATCCCAGCCTTTAGAAACTAAGACACAAGAATCCTTAGGAGAATGCCATTCGAGTCACTAAGCTGATTAATTTAGATCTTAAATCTTACTTTTACTTTCCTTAAAATAACTCTTCTTGCAATCTGGTAAAAACTCGGTGTAATAGATGCTAAGTTTCATAAATAATTTTCGTACAAAAAATATGGGTACCTTATGGCCTAGCACATACACTGTTTGCTATTCCCTTTCTTGTGACTTTTGCCTTTTCACCACCCTTTTACTTGCACAACCACAGCCCATCTTTTCCCTTTTTTTGTTTTGTTTCCTTGCAGTTCTTCACTCTTCATGCTTGTGTTCCTGAATATTTCAAAATACGTTCTATTTCTCTGGCTGTCCTTTTTGCCTTTCTAAATCTTATAGCCTTTTTAAACTAATCCATAAACCTCTTTCTTTCAGCTCCCCCCACCTTTGGCATCTTTTCCAAAATCTTCAGATGGAAGACAGAATTTATATCAACACTACTCTTACATCGTCTTCCCTCTTTTCAACCATCTCCATATTTTGTCATGTTAGGAAAAAATGCAGGAAAGGATGTAGTCAGAAGAACTAGCTAGGTATTTAAGCGTAGAGAAGAATCTCTCTTAAACAATTATACATGACAGGCAGTGAAAAAATATGAAAAAATATGAAAAGCAGGAAGCCACATAATTTCAATTCTTGTTATATCTCGGAGTCCTGTTGTCACATTTCCATGGAATTACTCTGGCCAGCACACAGATCTCTATACACTGTTAAGAAGGCATTCTGTTGCTGAAGGGACATTTCACCCTGTGTCCCAAGGGGTGATGTTTTAAAGCAGTGCAGGATGCACACCATTTTTTAATAGCTTTGTTTAATAAGTGTCTTTACCAGAGGAAGTTTCACACAGGCTGCTGTTTCAATACTTTTTAGACATTATGACCTAGGGAGCTAATTATCATGCTAAAGAACCTCATTATTCTTTTCAGTTATGCTAAAATACCAAAAATAACAACAAACAGCAGTTACATGCTTCTATCCTAATTTGAGGTATTACAAACTGGGCTTATTTTTACAAAACATGAAAAGTAAGTTTAAATGTGTTTTTTTTTAACTCACAAAATCATTATTTTGCTGAAGATAGGTAGGGAAAAAGATGCTTATAATTGTAAAGCCTACTCTGGCTTTACAATAATTTTCTGACTGATGGGTCTGCTAAGATTTGTAGCATGATTCATTTCTACTAATGGGGTAAAACAGGAATCCCCAACTCAGAAACACCATAAAAGGAGGAAAAATAACAGCACTGCTTTTAATTGCTTATGTCACCAGCACAGACCAAAGCTGGCTACTGCATTACAGGTTTGAAGAGGTTGCCTGAGAGAGGCAGAAAGATAGTGGCATCTTATAGGCCTAACTACCTCCAAGGAATACATAAAATGTGTAAGAAAGGGACAACGTGAGAAGAAAGGGGAAAAAATACCAACACCTCACAAGAAAATTACCTGTATCAATTTGCAGAGACTTTAAAAAAAAAAAAAGGCAACAAAGATGTAGATACAGTAGTACAAACTGATTGTTCATGTATGTGCCTACTAATGTCGTAGATAAAACTCCACATAGAGAAGCATTTATGATACATTCTGATAGGACCAAACCCAAATTATTCTGCATTAACACTAACAAACATACAAAAGAAAGCCATCATTATAGCATAGGGGATGCATTCACTTCAAGTGAAATGATGATCAGAACAAAATCCGCAACTAATTAAGTTTAATCTTTCCTGCCCCAACTCATTATCCTCACTAATGTGGATTTACATAAGCCAGTTCCTACCACCTTTCTTGAATTATGCCAGCACATATTTTGCAAGATAAAACTGCTGTAATCATTTGAAAAATCTCACCATTTTTTCACAAGATCATTTACTGAACCTTATTGCTATCAGATCATGGAATAATAAGCCTTTCTTTCATTTCGCAATAGAAACAGACGACCAATGTAAGGCAAGTTTTTCAAGGGAAAAAACACCTGTAAACGAGAACTTTTCAGAAGGAATTAAACTATTTTAATTAAATTGGGTTTTGAGTTACATATCCATAACTACAAGAGAAAAAGAATGAATAGAAGTCTTTGACAAAGACAAAAGGGGGAAAAAAAAGGAAAAAAAAAAAAAAGGATTTGTAGTTGTATGACTTCCCTTTAATTTATCAGATGGCTTTGTTAGTTGTTCTAGTTAGAACAAGAAATTTTACAGTTTTTATAAAGTATCACCAAAAAAAACGCTATTTATAAAATGAGAATCCTTGCATCTAAGTATATTAAATTTAATTCCCCTGGTTTTTAGAGTAATTTCTTACCTAGTAGGGTCTTATAACATGGTGAAACATGTTTAAAGAATTCTGTGTGAAAATATAGCTGGTTTTCAACTACTTAGAAACAACACGCACGCTTTAAGAAGACACTAAACCACAACCAAACAGTGTTTGGAATATTATATTGCTAATTTTTACCTTAGTCAACAGATGTCATAATTTCTATCTCCCCATTTTCATACATTTTAAATTGCAATATGCACTGAAAATCTCAAAGCATTTGGTAGATTATTGCATAAACGGCTGATGTGTGAAGAGATTCTGGAAAGTCTTGTTACTCTGTTCAGTAGAGTATACTTGCAAACCACTTCAATGGCTTTTGATCTGCCAGCAGCTTATCTTTAATAGCTCCTTGGTTTGAGTAAGCAGCATTTGCTCCCCTCTTTCCTCCTTGTGCATGCTGAGAGCAGGCTTTTTTCAGCTTCCTGTTCCCTAAGTGTTGTTGAGACCTCATTGCAACAGCAACCTAAAATTGAATCTGCTGCGCTGGAAGTCCCTCAAATTTCTGCAGTCTCTGTTATCTTTTACCTTCATTGCTCAATTGTGGCTCTTGCCAAAGCCTAAGTTTTCTATGCCTTCCATTGTGCCCACATTTGCTTCTACCACTAACAGGGAAGTCTGAGGTTTCCATTCTCCAGTTATTGTAGCTGTCCTGGATTCCCTGAGGATCACAGTGGTGTTTGACCAAGGCAGCACAGGGCAGTATTAACCCTTCACCACTAGTCTTGCTGCAAGGACCCAGCTGATCCACTCAGACCAGCTCACAATATTTAACACAAGGGCTCTCATTTTGCTGGTATTAAGCCATAGCATCCCTGCAGTGCCTCCATAAGATAGTCTCCCAAAGAAATGCTGCTCAAAATTGGTGCACCTGTGCTTTTTGACACTAGTTGCAGAAGGCATATGGGCTGCAACAGGATTTCTGCGTTTGTGTATTTGGGCTTCTCTAATTTAATTTTAATTTCTCTTTCATCTTACACAGCCTTCAGTCAGAAAAGACAACTGATATTATGATTCAGCTATGCTCCAGCTTCCTTTGATGAAATTATCTGGAAGGGGGCTTTATAATATTGTCCTTCCTTTTATTCTCTCCAAAAGATTACTACAGTCAAGCCTTGGATATTAAGACTAGTGTTTGAATGAATAAGGTATTTAACACTTTTACCTCAATATTTTATTAGTTTAAAGATTAGCTTTAAATATTTGTACTGGTTTCCAACAATAAAGTCTTTGGAAGTTCCTGTGTTCTTACGACATGAACAAAAGGCTTCTTAAAATATATACTTGTATATATTATACTTGCAATAATACTTGTTCCTGAGATATGTAGGAATTCAAACATCAACCTGTAAAAGCAGAAGGTTCCTTTCACCAGAAAGAAATATGGAAGTGAAAAAGAAAGAGGGTAAAAACCAAAAAAAACCCCAACAAACAAAAAAAGGAGTTAAGGCAGATTTCTGAAGTGGAAGGGTGTCAGAACACCGACCAGCAATAAGCACTTTTTACGTTGAAAAGCTAGCAAGGTAAGAACCAAGTGATGTGAATCCAAACAAATCTTCCCACCTCCAGTCCATTTACATTATCTCCACTGCTACTGTCTTATCTATGGTTTTCTCTCAGGTGCTGTTTTCAGAAACACTGTGCCAGACAGAATTGTCTCCATAGGCACACACCTCATGGGCAGATTAATAGCAGCTTGGGCATGGAAGCACAGAATATTACAGCAAACCACTCTCTAGCTTAGGCTTATAAGCAGAATGATCCAAAACCTTTGTTCACTATTAGTATTTACACAAAATTAGTGCAACCTCCCAACTGTAAAAAAAAAAAAAAAAAAAAAAGACAAAAAAAATAGTGTTAATTATGTTTGAACATTAGCCCTTCTACTTAAGAACAGTCCCTCAAAATTAATGCTACAATAAAGAGCATTCTGTGATTTTTTTCTTTTTGTTTGTTTAAACTTACTGATGGCTTAGATTTTGTCTTCTTTTCTTTTCCTTTGTCTCCTTTTCTGTTGCTGGTAAAGTAATGCAATGTGCCATATTCCATCAAGGCAGCAAACACAAAAATGAAGCAAACTGAAACAAAAAGATCCATTGCTGTCACGTAGGAAACCTTTGGGAGTGACTTCCTTGCAATTGTACTCAATGTTGTCATAGTCAGCACTGTTGTAATGCCTGTTTGAGAAAGAAAAAAAGAAAAAAAAAAAAAAAAAAGACCAGAAGAGGGAAGTGTATAAGTGATCCGATTATATTGTAACAAAAAATCCTCAAATTGTCCCTTAATTCATTAATACAATAACTAGGCTACAGCAGGGGCCACTGCTGATCACAGCCAAACACAACAGTGCTATTGCAAGAAGTCATCCCTATGGATCCAGCAGCCACCATGGGATCATACACAAGGCAGCACATTTCACCTTCAGTTTAAATCCGTCCCATTTTCCAAACACACTCATTAAACAATGACACTCAGAAAGTCTGTGTAATTTCATAAATCTGTTAAAGAATGTGCACATAAAACAAATACAATAGACAAGCAGGTACAAATACGCACAAAAATTTTACTAGTAAAAAATGTGTTTTGGTTCTTGAAAGATTAAAACATATAAAAGTACACATTCAGAAAAAGAAAAAAAAAAGGTGCATTATTTATCAATGATTTCAAACTTTCAGAAAACACAAGGAAAAGGAATAACACTTTCAATTGTTTGCTTCTGACACGTCGCAGATCAAACTAGATGACCTTCATGGCCTTTCCAGTCTCATTCTTTAAGTTACCAGGTATTTTTTCAATACTGTGTCTTAAGTAACAGAAAATATTTCCCTTGATTCACTTACATACAAGTTAATTAAAAGACTAAGCTGGCCTTAATAGGGATGTGTTCAGAATCTCAACTATACCACTCTCCTTCACTGTTTTAACATTTAGAAGGTGTTAACACTTTTTCTTCTATTTGATGCTTCAGAGAGAAGCAAAGCCTTTTTCACAGTAGTCCCAAAAATTAAGATGCGACCTTTCCTTCGAAGAGCGATACTTGAATACACAAATAATTTGGTATTTACATACACAGACTTATTGCAAAAAATGTGTTACATCAGTTTAAGACTGTCTGTGGTGCTTCAATCAAAGCATGGACTCGGGGTCGCTATGGACTGATCCCACAGCAGGAAAGCAGTGGTGATTTTACAACAGATTTCCCAATGAAATCATGTGCCTAAAAGGGCAAACAGATAATCACAGAGTTTTTTAAAAGTGCTTGGCTCCCACTAGATGCTTCTGAAAATCAATTATGCATTTCTCCACACAGCTGAACATTTAAATACCCTTAGCTGCCTCAAACCTTTTGCTTTGGGAAACCACAAACTGCCAGGATCTTTCAACATAAATGGGCAGAAAAGGCCCAAGCCTTCTCAGCACACCAGACCTCAGCACAGCCTCCAGGCAAGAAGTCACACCCAGCATTGCCCTAATTGATCTCTGTTCAGAAAAGAAAAAAAAGGACACCTGGACTTGCGCAGACCTCCCTGCTATTCAAAAGCCATACAGAGGGCTGTCACAAGGACATTGGCATCACAACTGCTTGCCATGATCATGAGATGGTCGAGTTTGAGATCCTCAGGACAGTGAGAAGAGCGTGCAGCAAGCTCATTGCCCTGGACTTTGGCCTCTTCAGGAACCTGCTCAGGAAGGTTCCATGGGATACAGCCCTAGAGGGCAGGGGGGCCCAAGACTGTTGGTTGATATTCAACGATCACCTGCTGCAAGCTCAGGAGCGATGCATCCCAACTAGAAGGAAGTTTAGCAGGAGGGCCAGGAGACCTCCTTGGATGGATAAGGAGCTGCTGAGCAAAATTCGAAGGGAAAAAAGAGGCTTATAAAAGGTGGAAGCAAGGTCAGGCAGCCTGGGAAGAATACAGGGATGTCGTCCGGGAAGCTAGGGACCAGGTTAGGAAAGCTAAGGACCACTTAGAATTAAACTTGGCTAGGGATGTTAAGGATAACAGGAAGGGATTTTATAGGTACATTGCCAATAAAAGACAGGTTAGGGACACTGTGGGCCCTCTCCAGAAGCTATCAGGAGAACTGGCTACCCTGGATTTGGAGAAGGCTGAGGTTCTTAATGACTTCTTTGCCTCAGTCTCCACCGGCAAATGCTCTGACCACGCCACCCAAGTCTTGGAAGGCAGACGCGGGGACGGTGAGGGTGGGGACCCTGGGCCCACTGTGGGGGAGGATCTTGTTCGGGACCACCTTAGGAACCTGAATGTATACAAGTCCATGGGACCTGATGAAATCCATCCACGGGCCCTGAAGGAGCTGGCAAATGAAGTTGCTAAGCCACTGTCCATCATATTTGAAAAATCATGCCACTCAGCTGAAGTTCCCGATGACTGGAAAAAGGGAAATATAACCCCCATTTTTAAGAAGGGGAAAATGGATGAGCCAGGGAATTACAGACCAGGCAGTCTCACCTCTGTGCCTGGCAAAATCTTGGAGCAGATTCTCCTGGAAGGCATGCTAAGGCACATGAAAACCAACAAGGTGCTTGGTGACAGCCAGCATGGCTTCACTAAGGGGAAATCCTGCCTGACCAATCTGGTGACCTTCTATGAAGGGGCTACGGAACTGATGGACAGGGGCAGAGCAGTTGATGTCATCTACCTGGACTTGTGTAAAGCCTTTGACACTGTCTCACATGACATCCTTCTCTCTAAGTTGGAGAGACATCAATTTGATAGGTGGACCACTCGGTGGATAAAGAACTGGCTGGATGGCCGCACGCAAAGAGTAGTGCTCAGTGGCTCAGTGTCCAGCTGGAGACCAGGAGCATGAAAATTCTATCTTAACCATGAGATTAAAGGCAAATTTGCAAGGTTTGTGGCACTGAAAAAAAAAACCAACCAACTCTGTAAAAAGAGCAAACTGGATACAGAACTCACAGAATACCAATACAATTTTTCCTGTTATAGCTAGTATCTTTCCAGATGGTACACACAGTGATGTCCAATGATTAGTCAAAGAAATCTTACAATAAATTGAAAAATTAAGATTTGAAACTATTTTTTGCTTGTTTCAACTTATTTACACAAGATTTTAGGCTCTCTTCGCTAAATTTTGCAGTACTTTTAAATAGTATAAAGAACTAAGACTCCAATTTTTTTGCCTTACCTTTCATTAGGCTACTGAGCTATTTTGCTTACTTTTTTTCTTGACTCATTAATCTTACAGGCTTGACTGCAAGTGGTCCAGTTCCAGTGGGAAAGTCAGGGAGTTAAAACCGGGACACACCCTTCTGATAGGAAACACTCCTAATAAGTGGGAATGGTGTGTTCACAATCCTATAAGCTGATGAGAAAAAGTAACTCACATCTCCCACTTTCTAAGATACACTCTCAGCTCTTGATCTTTCCCCCAGAACAGGTCATACCACCATTACCAGTTTTACTAAAAACACCTATCACTTCTAAGCTCAAAGTTGTTATTGTGCGTCCCTGCACTCCACACACCATCTGTCATTCTTTACGTGGGGAGTACGACTCTTCTTCAAGGCAGTACATGAATCCTCAAGTCAAACGTAGGAGACTGGCACCATGTTAAACTTGCCAGATGACACTAACACAGAATTATCTCTGTAGCAGAACTTGCAACACACTTTAATGCTATCTGTAGTAAAAGCAGGACACTGACTGAAGTTTTTTTGAGTTATATGTGTAACTGCTTGAAGTGCAACTTTGGTTGCAAATTTTCTGTCCTATCCTGGGCTTAGAAGAACAACTGAAACATTTCTGTTATTAAAAAAACAACAGCAACACCACCAAAAAAAAACCCCAACAAACAAACACACAAAAAACCCAACTCCCCCCCCCCCAAAAAGAAAAAAAAAAAAAAAAGAAAAAAGAAAAGAAAAGAAAGAAAAAAACCTTCATGGTTATTGCCTGTGTAGCAATGACATCCTTCATTCCATGATGCTAAGTGAAGTTTAATCATACTTGTTAGACTAATGATTGCCATATTGCAAGTCCCTAGAGATGACAAAAAAACACGAAGGAGAGGAAAATGTATTTATATGAACACCACCACATCCACAAGGCTTGGTTGAGAATTTCCAGATTTCCATTCTCAACACTTCCCCCTTAAGCCCTACAGTGCAACCACAGCAGGATCCTTCTACTCTTAATCCTGCAGTTCAAGAGAGAGGGTGACCAATGGTCACAATGTGAAGGGGAATAAATTGTGTTCAATTTATTCCCTGCTGCAGATTTGTATTCCTGGGGAGTGCCAGACCCTTCAAGGTTGAAAAAATATGTTCTTACCGAGAGAAGTTCTTGCAGGAACTGCATCCTTATTGATCCAAAATGACACCCATGAAAGAACAACTGTGAGTATACAAGGAATGTATGTCTGAATAGTAAAATACCCCATACGTCTGCTGAGATCAAAGAAGATTGTCATAATAATATAATCACCTATAAATTAGAAAAAAAAATACATGACACTGAGAATGGTTTTCAGTTCTGTCTTCATCTGTTAGTCTTGTTTTACATGCATATTACATGAAATAATATTTAACACTTTGCCTTACCAGACAACGTATGAGAAATTTCAGTTGTATTTCGTAACCCTACAAATGCAAACTGATACAGTCTCCAGTATTTTGGATCCGCCACTTCAACGGAGGTTTTCTTCCATTTGTATTCAATTTCATTCCTGGGATATCCATCTAGGATAAAACAGAGCAAATCAAGCATTCAGCCACAGTGTATACCAACACGTGTTTTGTAATCTCTGAAGTTGTTTATAAACTTTTTAAATTGCTTATAAACCAGGGCTATACATAAAGTGGATCAGACAGAAAGCCAATATACAGTCCACCTGACACATATAAAATTTAACCACAAAACATCTGGCCTCAGTACTAAGCCTAGCTAGAAATATATGATCAACCAAAAACTATGCAAATACAAACATTTAGTAAGTATCTACATGATATTCTAGAACTCAGATAAAAATACTGGCTCAGAATCATCACTATGAATTAATACACAAATGTAATATACATTATCATTAAAAGACCACAAAGACCTTGAGTACATACATTTACAAAATTCCTAGTGATGTTTATTCTTTGTCTATTACTCTCGGAATGGATTTTTGTGGCCTGATTCACTGTCCAGTACTTCAGCTTTAAGGAAGTGCAACCTTCTTGATTTTCACATGCCTCACATGCCACCCCAAATTATCTTGTAGAAAGGCAGAAATGAAATTAGGGGAGACTCGCCTGTGTTGCACAACTACTTAACCAATAAAGCTACCAAAGCTCATTTAGCCAGAAGCACTCAAGAAGGAAGTATTAAATGAAAACATTAATTTAAAAAGAAACACTGAAATTTGGTTTTATTGCCTATTAGGTTTCACATTTAGGAATATGACATTTAGCTGTCTTCAGGTGGTTTGGGATTCTTTTGCCAGTAATAGCACAATCCCCTTAGATTTTTTTTTTTTTTTAATATAGTTTATACTAAAGAAATTAATCCTGAAAGTTGTGCTTTTTGTTCACGTAAGTCCCACTGAAAGAAGGACTTCTTGCACTGATTAAGCATTTACAGGAAAAAGTTGAAGAAGACAGATCTTATTTTTCCTTTTAAGTATACCACATGGAACTAATTCAAAGCTGGCAAGTCTGGCAGGCATAAAAAATAAAGCTCTTCAGGAGCAGTAGATTTCCCTTAACTGGAATGGGCACTGCATCAGAATCTGAAGCAATAAGATTATTTTTAAAGTTGCACGTAAATGAAATGCATGAAATTCAACTCATTCATTACTGCATTTAATAATGCACTAAATAATGCACTAAATCTAATAAAAAAAAAAGTAGGTCAGTTCTTTTCTTCACTACAAGGCTTTAAAAAGTTAACTCTTGCTCTCTTGCTGCAGGGATTTAAAGAAATTTAACGCCTGAACGTAAAGGGAAAAAAAAAAAACCCAACCCAAACCCAACAAAAATGTATTTTACCACCTACAGCTTGAAAACTCCAGTGGACAGGAGTGCTCATCCATAGGAAAGTTATGAAGCTGAAGATAACATTCAGCATTAATTGTCAGCCTAATTAAAAAGGAAGGGGGGGGGAAAGAAAAAAAGATTACATTCAAGCGTCCAGACACTCCAGACTAGATAGTAAAGAACATGCACAGAAATCAATTTTGTCAATTAATGAATGTTACGCATAGCCAACTGTGTATCTGCAAAAGCATCCAGCATCACTGCCGAAGAACAAAAACTATCACAATATGCAACCTGAGGACAAGCGTTGTTTCAATTGCCATTTCAAGCCATTTCGAAAAAATTTCGGTTGATTTGGGGGAATCCTTCAGTTGCCTACCAGAAATAGGTGATAAAATAGAGAGGGACTGAAGGCAGAGCAAGAAGGGGAAGTTTATGATAGCAAAAAAATGAATTTTCTGAAGAATGCATTTTTCAAGTCAAACTGCATTTGGCATCCTATGAGGTAGATACATACATGTGAGAGGAAAGTGAGGACATTCTTGGCCTTGTTCTATATTCGTGGCAAAGACGGTAGCTTGGATATGAAAGAGCAGACTTAGGTATTTCTACTCATTTAATGTCTAAGGCATCAAGTAGTTGCATTCATGCAACTAGTATACATTTTAGAAGTAATTTAGGACTGCAACAGTATCAATTGAATCACTTGCTACTTTTGAAAATACTAGCTCAGATTTCTGAAGAGCTTGCAAGCAAACAATGCAAAATCCAGTTCTGCTTTCACTAGGAAACTAGAGTTAAGGGGCTAGACTCCAAACTGCTTTCTTTGCATTTAAAATACTTCCTGTTGGTAACACTATGAAGAAAGTCAGAATGTCTTCCAAAATCAACTTTGAAAATTAATATAATACTTACATACTTGACTGTATGCAATACTTACATACTGAACAAAAAGGGATGGGGAGAGGAAGATTTTGCCACACAGTGCCAGAAAGCTCTAGAAGTCTGTGAACAAAGTAGTTACTCTACACAAAGTGTCACTGGACCTTCCTAGAAATTTGTCCTGACCAAGAGAGAGGTTTATAAGGGGGATGGGGGATGAGTAAACATCCCCTCATTTCTAGGTAAAAGAGTTGCATTCCTCTGAAGATGCTTTTCAAACTACAGTATTTTTTTACTACTTTTATTGCCTTTGTTTTCCATTTTCAAACTTTGGATAGTCAATGCTTAAAGAAAAAGAAAACAAAACCAGACTTTTATTAAAAGCAACACAACTAGATTTGGAATCACTGGATTGATGGATGCACTGCATAGACCATGGTACAGGGGAGCCTGTGAACTTGGAACACTGTCAGATCCTATTATTGTTCCTTCAATAACCAACATATGAATCTCTCAATGTTATTCTACCTGAGGCCAAATTCAGGCCATATCCTCACCTATACAGATGTTTGCATGCTGCAGTACTGGATGAATACCTGTTCTGCTGGCTTATTACTAGCTCACTGCACTTCACAGCTCACACTCTAGAACATTAATTCTAACCTACTGCTCTGGGAAGGCTCACTAGTGGTTTTTGGTTCTTTTTTTGGTTGGGTTTGTTTCTTTGTGTTAATTAGACCCCATTTAAAAGAAATTGTACACTGAAACTGAATGGGCAATGGAAAACTAAAGTCCGAGTATGTCAGCCACAAAAGGAAAGAAACACATTAGCATGTTAACAGAGAGGCTCGCTAGAGATTTTTATAAACACCAGTATAATAAACTGTTTAAAAAGTGCTCTTCAGATATATTTGCATACTCTGAAATGCAGCACACTATGAAAAAATTCAGTGAGGAGAATCCTTTTAAAACATTCTTCTTACTTCTGATAGAGAAGACTTCTATAAATTGTTCATGCAACACAACTAGCTTGCATATGAAAACAGCATAAATGAGTGAAAAGTAATTAAAGCGTGATACTTTTTGTTTTAAATAAGCAAACTCTCAAGAGAAGAATCAGATTTAGAGCACCCTCTTCATGGACTGCTTCCTGATCAGCTCCTGATCTATAGCAACATTTTTAAGGCATACTCAAAATTGAGAGATGACCCTAAAATGCTTTCTGTAGACTACAGTCTTTCAAGAACTGTTTGAAAAGTGACACAAAACTTAAAGCCAGCCCAATATCTCCCATTTACCAGAAAGAATTATCTTTATTTTTTTTTGTTATGTTTGCTTATGCCTAATTTAAATGAACAGATTTGCTGATTTTAATAGCTTACAAGGGAAAACATTAAAAAGCATACGCAGGACTGGGGCTTTAGCTCTAATCAAATGTCTTATGAGTTTTATTATCTGAAGCATTTTATATTTTGCTTACAGAATATAATTTGGTGAAAATTAGATAACTATTTAGAATAGAAAGTCTGCAAAATAATTTATTGCTAGATCTGCAATATGTTAGTGACAGACCACCACAGTGCTACATGCTATGTAACATCTTTTTTTAATCTTGCCTAAATGAGATCAAAATTTGCTAACCTCTTCAATTCACTTTACCCAATTATCTAGGCAATATATTTCAATACCACAAATTTCATGTTTTTCATGATCAAATATTTTCATTTTCTCCTTTTGTAAACTCCTTGCAAATTCCTGCAGTCCACAACAAAAGAGATACCAAGGATTTGATCCATATTCATTATTTCCATATTCTTGGTCATAAGAGTTTTATTTTTTTTCTACACAGTTAGCAAAAACCCACCTTAGAGTGTATAATACTCTTCCATCACTCCAGATTCGAAGCAAACGATTTGGAGTCGTAATCCAATGAGCATCAGATTTCCTTGAGTTCCGGAAGAAAGTGTCTGGAATCCAAATTTTTCCAACCATATTGCTATTAAGCATAAGCACCTTCATTGAGCTGTTAAATTTTAGACGACTGTCATACCAAGTCTGGGCAAAAATTATATCTATAGTGTATTCCTAAAAACAGAGAAACAACCATATCTATGTATATATTTACCAAAGCCTGCAAGCCAACAATTTTTAATTCATACATAAATTCGAGGCCACTTCTTCTATTCTCTTTTGTATTACAGCAGCCCATAACCCCAAATTGAGGAATTACAGGCTAACGAAATACACACAGAGCTTTCTCTCCCTAGATGTACACTGATTAGTTAAGGAAGAGGAGACTTGATCGGAGCTCGCTGTAACTTGGCTCCTGCACAGTGCAACCACCTCTGAGAGCCCTAGACATAAATGTAAGGGCACCCTTAATACTTCAGGGCTAGACTACGTTTGTTAAGACAGTGATTCTACAACTCTAAGAAGGAAACAAAATAAACTGTATTTTTCCCCCCAACTGTACAACATGGAATTTAAGATCCTTAAAGAAGTTTCAGATTTTGAAAAATTCATGAATATGCAGGAAGTAAACATCACAGTTTGCAGAACTATCTCTGTTACCATCTGCCTCATTTACCTACCTATGTACACATAGAAGTATGTATAATCATAATCAGGAAGGAAATTTCTAAAGTAATTACACTTTACTTATTAAAGCCTGAAGAAAGCTTTTCTTTTTTTTTTTTTTTCTTTCCATTTTTCTCAGTAGACTTATGGCCAGAAAAGGCAAATAAATAAATAAATACATAATGGAAAGCCCATAGCCTTTTAACAAGACAATACTTGACACAGTAAAACTTGAGGGAGATAACCATTGCAGATGCAATGAAATACTGTTTTTCAAACAAGCCAGTTCCTGCACTCCAGACAAAGGAGCAAAGTAGCAGCCTCTTCTCTGTTGTATTTGTCACAGCTCCGGATCAGGACTCTGATCATAAGGGCAAGTCTCTCTAGTTGATGGCAGATGTGATCTTTCCTTCATGGCTGCCCTATGAGGGCTCCAATGACCAACTAGGCAGCTCTTCTGCAGGGAAAAAGGAGCTGGAGACCAGAATTAGACACTTGGTATTGGTTGTTCACTTCTCAGTTACATGAGTGGACAGAGGGAATAGAGAAGGAGACAGTGGTTCAAACTCCTGCTTGAGCCAATGGGGTCACTACTAGTTTACTTAGTCAGTAAAAATGTGCAGTGCAGACAGTCAATTTTGTTTTCAAATAAAATAAAAGTGTAAGGCTTTCCTGCTTGGATTGTTTGGTTTTGTTCATTTTAATTTCACAGCAGCCAACTGTGTGAGTTACAGGCTTCTCACTTGTTTCTGCAACTGATACCACCCATCTCACAGGAAAGTTTGTGAAATTTGGCACTACATCCTTGAGAAGTGTGAACGGCAGATACTCTAGGGCAACCTGAATCTCTCTCAATTCTCCCACCTCTCCAGGTGGGAGAAGAACAGGAAGGACCAAGAAATAGATATGCAAGAGGGAGGTTTGCCCTTGCTCTGCGGTGTACGGGAGATGAATTACCACCTGGACTGTGATAACTCAGTGACTCTCAAAGGTTACGAAAAACAAGTGTATGAGGCAAACAAACAGTGAAGGGACAGAAGAAACAAAGGGACAAATAAAAAATGCATTTTAGAGATGACTTCACTCTAAAACTCTGCTTATTCCTTGAGAGGCACTGTTATCAGGGGAAGATTCTGCAGGTCAAAACAAGCCCTTCATTATTTTACTTCTGTAAATGATGGTCAAGACATCTTGAAAACCCAGGGCCTATTTAACTTTAAAATTCAGTTTTATGTTCTCTTCTATAGTGGTTGTAACTGGAAAGAAAACTTGCTTGCTGTAGTGTAAATGAGAGCCCAAGGCAGTGCAACAGAGAAGTGTTTTAATGGGCTTAAATGGAACAGATTGAACAAAGACTTATGTGTTGCCTTTACAGTACAAATACGAGGAAAAAAAAGAAGTCAGTGAGTGAAATTAGCAGACATGACCAAATGTATGAAAAGCGCACTGTCTGAGTTTGAAGGTGCTACCCTAGGCAGCCACTTCACAGTAGCAGGGCATTGTCTGAGAAGAAATTTATCAAAGTGTCGTTACAGTCAAATTCACCCAGGGCAAGAGAACTCAGGTAGCCATAGAATACCAACCACCATAATAAATTAAGATAAAAAAGGAAGAGAAGCTCATAGATTATTTTGAACACAAAGCAAAGGAATAGTCTCAGCAGACCTAGACGCTTCTATTCTCTTACCTTTCAACATTAAACATGCAAGTTTTTATCATAACATGTATTACAGGAGTTGTTTAAAGAACTTTTTTGAAAAGACAAAATAAAAAAGAAACTGTGTTAAAATCCTTCAAGATACATTTATAACTGTTAAAAATAATCTAATACATAATAGCTTAACATCATAAAATTAGTAACTACCTTTTTCCAAGTATCTTGCTGCATGTATAACAACAGATCCAATTGCTAGCCTCTTGTTACATACCTGCAGAGGGTGGTCCTCCATTTGAAAGTTTACACTTCAGCACCCAGCCATCTTCCTCTCCCTCAGGAATCAGCCAACCAAAGGCATAATCCTATTACTCATCTCACCTGATATATTTGAATTTGCAGTCTGGTGATGGGTGGCAGCAGCAGCTCAACCCCAACTTCAGCAGGACTCAAGAGTCACTGTTCCCTGGTTTCTCCCAAGAACACTTTATTCACTTGTAATATCTGTCTTGGTGGACATTACTACCTACTTCTTCAGCAGATCTATTTGTCCTGTGCCTCCCGGAGACCTCTCTGATTTTGAGGGCCCATAATACATCCTGAAGCTGCATATATTCTTCACACAATGCATCTTACATAGGATCACATTTTCAACCCATTGTATCTATGCTATCTTTCACTCAAGTGAACTTTAGCATAATGTCCAAGCACATACATGTAGTCATATTGTAGAAGTGCAAGGCATGTGAAAAAGGAATTCAAATATGTATTAGCCTCCTTTCTGAACACTAGTTTCCCTGCAGAAAAGGACAGGCAGCATAGGTACTTATCAGTCACTAAGCACAGGCAAATATGCAGGATAATCAGACAACTAAGAGTCTGGCAGCATGCAGCTGTGACAGTAAAGAAGCTTGAGAGCAATAACCTGAAAAGGAAACTATGCTAGAAGAATGATCAGGAAAGTTGGATTCTTTCTGAAAATCCAGTTTTGAATGGGTCTGAAATGCTCAGATTTTATGGATTCATACACTATATTCCCTTAAATTTGCATCTCCTGGAAAATATTTCACATTTCATTTTAAGAAGGGGAAATCTAGATCCCTAAAATTTGTTGAAAATTAGGTTAGAAAAAAAAAAACAACACTATAACTGTCTTTTCTAGGAGTACTTTGTTTCCAAAACTAAACAAATAAAAGCCCTATCTTTGTTTAGACACTGTATGAGCAAGCACAACAGCAGCCAGATTTAGACAATATTCTTCTATAACATATCTTTCTGAGCAATTATTTTGTTTTCCCTGCTTACAAAAAAAAAAAGAAATAACATCACTACTTCTGTTAATTTTTCATGAACCTTACCATTTAATGTCACTGTGTAACCATAAAAATTAGTTTACTATTATCTCTTTCAAACAAAACTAATGACAAAATAGCCATGCAGAATAAAATGGAATCAGTCTATGGCTGTGTTACTCACAGTAACAGCAAAATGCATACTTATTTATATTTAGCCTCACAGGGTTCAATGATCATGGCAAACGTTAGCTCATATTTGGTATTTGATTAGATCACTGACCTCATTTTTGCATAGCTGGCATAAAAAACCCACCTACCTAATTATTTACAGATAACTGCAATCCTCCTCCATCTTTTTCCCCTCTAAAAGATCACAACAAACTTCAAATGCTGTGAACACACTGATTAATCAGAGATTACCATTAAAGGGCCAGGCAGTGAACGGAGTATTGACAACCAGGTGCACAGTCTGAGAGAAAATCATTTAATAAATAAAAGCAATTACTTCAAATAAAGTAGAAACAGCTGCTGTATGGGAATAAACAGAACCCTCATCAGTCTCATTGTCATGTGTAGCTCAATTAGACACAAAAAATGGGCCAGTAGATTAGGATTATCGGCAAACTGTTAAAGAAACGGAGGCAGATACCATCCTACATGATTGTTTCTCAGTGTAACCCACCTCCCACAAATTCCAGCATAGCATCAATAAGCATGGGAAAAATCTCACAAAGCAGAAAAAACATTTTACTTGGATATTTTCTCTAGCAGTCTCACAACTGATTTGATATTCCACAGTGAAAAGTGTGGAGAAGTCAAGCAATGCATAGCTAAATTGTTGGCTGGATTACATTAACTAAAACACATTTTGTTTCAGAACAGGAGAGTGGCCTAGTTTCCTGGGGCCAAACATAAAAGCAATGGGAAGTCCCAAAAGTAGACTCAGAACTCAAAAACTGTGTTTGTAAACCACAGGCGTGCAATACAGTTGATTACCAGTGAATTTCAGAGAAAAATTAATAAAAACAGTCTCCTGTCATTTTATCTTTATTCAGAAATCCACCCCAGCTTTTCTCCCAGATTCAAAATTACACCTGAAGGGCACACAGAATTTTCAAGAGTGCAACAAGCTCATTCAGAAATCTGTTTCACAGGGAACCCCTGAACTCAGGATTACCAAGTGTGACATCATTCCATCTTATTCAGCTTCAAGAGATTTTCCCCATGTTTCTTCATTCTATCCAGGTTTCTAATTCCTTAAACTGGAACTCAGTGTAATACTGCATTATTGATACTGCAGCTGTGGAAAAGGGGGCTGCACGAAATACACTGAATATAAATGCACAGCACCTACTCCCAGAACCTTTTAACCAGTCAGGTTGTTATAATCGTACACGTAATCACGCTGGAGGATGCTATGAGAACGTATGCACAGGGTAAGTGGAAATATGGCAAATCATATCCACAGAAGGTAAAGGAGTACAGTGAGACCTACATAGTCACAATACAGTAAAAAAAAAAAAAACTATCACTCTTCACATCATAATTTTGCATCTGTGCTTATCCAGTCCTTATTTTGAATATGCAAAGTGACAGATGCGAACAACAATATGAATAAAATCTTGCCTTTGCAAGATTTATCTCAATACTTTGTAGATTACAAACTATAATTAAAATCCTGCCAATAATGAAAAGATTAGCTAGAAAAGTAAGTAAAGCACTTCAGCAAAATCTCTGCTTTCATTTCATCAGCATAGATTTTGGCCATTTGAAATGAGCATCAGGAGAGGAAGTAGATGACATATATATATATATAAACTATATACATTCCCACAGCAAAAAATTACAAAAAGTTCTGGTTTGCTTTTGAACTGAAAATTGACTATTTCAGCTACTGCCATTCATAAAGAAACATTACAGAAAGAACCAGAAAACTCACAACAAAATTAAAAATCAGACATAACTACATACACATATATTAAAAACCCAGGAGTGAATACTGGTATGGATTAAGGGTTTGGCTTCGAGATTGCGAATAGTGACTTATCAGCTTCATTAAGCGCACTTTCTAAATTCAAGCAGCTACATCTACTTTCTTGTAACTAGAGAGACTCAGGCAGTCAAAACTGCTCCACAACTTCAGTGACAAAGCTGCACATTACTCAAGCATATATGGTTTTCCAAAATTTCCTTTTATGAGTAAGCTATCAAGTCTCAAACACAATACCTGACCATTCAGTATGGTGCAACGTTTTTTAAAGAAAGATTAACTGCACAGTCACTGTTTGGTCTCTTTATTTCCATGGTTTTCCTGCTATGCTTCCAAACCTCAATACTGATGTCAAGAAGACTCAGAATCATAGAATCATAGAACAGTTATGGTTGGAAAGGACCTTAAGATCATCTAGTTCCAGCCCACCTGCCATGGGCAGGGACACCTCCCACTAAACCATGCCATCCAAGGCTATGTCCAACCTGGCCTTGAACACCACCAGTGATGAAGCATTCACACTTCCCTGGGCAACCCATTCCAGGGCCTCACCACCTTTACAGTAAAGAATTTCTTCCTCATATCCAATCTAAACTTCCCCTGTTTAAGTTTCAACCCATTACCCCTTGTCCTCTCACCACAGTCCCTAATGAAGAGTCCCTCCCCAGCATACCTATAGGCCCCCTTGAGATACTGGAAGGCTGCTATGAGGTCTCCACGTAGCCTTCTCTTCTCCAGGCTGAACAGCCCCAACTTTTTCAGCCTACCTTCGTATGGCTCATCTGGGTTTGGTTTCTACCCTGCAACTCCTGTAAGATATATCATCCTACATGAAAAACAGCACAACTATCAGTTTAGCTTTCTGATGAGGCAGTCATACAACTCCAAATATCAGTCACCTGCTACACTGAAGATGGAAGAGCATCAATAACTCTTAAGAACTTCCTAAAAGAGCTTCTATTTACTTACTAGACTCAAGGGTGTCACCCTTTGTGGGGATAACTCCCTACAACAGAGACATTACCATTACTCAAAAATGTGAAATCTTATGCAGTACTTACTGCATGCCAGTGAATGACACTCCGAAACAGTCCAACAAGAAGTGGTTTAGATGTGGATTCTCCACAGTGATTGAAATAGCCACCCAGACTATATAAGACTAGATGAAATTTCAAATCATAAAACAACAGTATAAAAATAATGAAGGCCAAGATCAACAGGCAGGGAAGTTACACTCACTTACTAGCAAAAGCACATGGCTTTTCTTAATAGCTATTTTGTCAGTGCTGTAACCCCTATTAAAAGGGAGTAAGGGCAAAACTTTTCCCAGGAGTAGGTCTGGTTCTTTGCTAAACAGATTGGAGGTGCTGCTGGAAAAAGGGCATCCAGAAACCCTGCTTTGTAAAGTGAACTTCCCACAGCATGCACTGTGAAGAGAAAAATCCTATTCCTGCAGTCCAGCTTTTATCAGAGAATGACATTTTGCAATGTCAGCACAGATCCTGGCACTAGCCATCGTAAAGGGAAGTGAACAACAGCAGCTTTCCTCTGGAGCACAGCAGCAAAGGAGGCAATGAAAACCCATATGCCAGAAGCCATTGCCAAGGACAGTTCCTATCACAACAAGCTGTTACAAGTTATCATAACAATTAAAGTACATTCCCTGCCTTTTTTCCCAAAAGCCTATTCAAATCTAGGCCAACAGAATTGTTCCTGCAAGTGGAATGCAGCATCACAAATTACCATATAGACAGACAGACAAGGAATTAATAACAAAGAACAGGTGTGTAATGTTCCTCAAAATAGTTATAATCTATTCTACATAAAGAGGTACAAAACAAAGAACGAAGTGTAGCTTGTCTCAGCTGCAGATACAAGGAAGACAACCACGGTAGAAGCAGACAAAGTATTTGGATAGGATATTCAGGCATCAGAAGTAACAATAAACCGCATGACAGAGCAGCCAAGCAGTCTGTGCAGCTTGTGGGGAAAAAGCAGGAGTGAAGGACAGGTGAATTAACTTGAGAACTAGTCAATACTTTTACCTTCTTGGTGAACATAGCTGTGGTGGTTCTATTAACATCACTCTTTGTTTAGACCATCTCAGATCACAACTGAATTGTGCAGGTACTCAATACTGCTTATGCAGGATACACATCCTCTGCAAGGAGGTTTGAATTTAACATAAAAGACACGATTCAGAAAAACAACAGAGGCATAAGAAACATGAAACAAAGAACCCAGTCAGAATTACAGGTAGGGATTTTAGCACAACAAACGCTTAATTATTTGTGAGAAAGAAGAAAAAAAAAAGTTATGAGAAACAATATAACAGCTTTAGAGGCACTTATAGAAAATTTCTTTCAACCATAAAGGGCAGCATGGGAGAAAGTGGTATGAAAAGTTGAAAGAATGAAAGCAGAAACTAACGAGATCTGAGACAGGAAATGACCTCTTGGGGGGTGTGTGTTGGGGGGGGGGGGAATAAATGGTTGAGGATAGGCTTTGAAGTGCCTTGAAAGTGAAAGAAAACTGTTTATGTGTGAGTTCCAGTCAAAGAGAAGACTGAATAACCACCTGAGCAAGAAATGATTCAGTCAAAACAGTGGAAGATTCTTTCTGTAGGATATCACTATACAGCAGAAATGGAGCAAGGCTGCAACTGGAAAAGTTACAAAAATATGTTAGCATAACAATGCGAGTCTGGACAAGGGATTCCATGTGATGGATTAAAAAATAAATATAGATAAAAGCCCTCTGCACTCAGAATTTGCAGCACTACAAAAGCTGGTTCTAAGATCTATCACATCATAGAAAATTTTTAGATTTCAGGCCTTAATGACATAGAGACTAGTGATTATCCTCAGCAACTGTGTGGAAGGGGTAAAAAGTGGGAAGATCTAAAGCTACGATTTAGCCATACTGAACTAACTAAATACCTATGAACAGATATGAGTAACACAAGGCAGTATTTCAAATTGGACAAAAGCAGATACACAAAGGAGCAGGCAACTGGAGCAGAGAGAGTGTTGAATTTGTGCATGAAAAGAAGTAGTTGAAAGCAGGAAAAAGAAGGTGACCATGGAAGATATCCTGCACAGAAGTGCCAAAGAATGAGCATTAAGAAGTACGTTCATGTCAACACCTAAATAGATCAAGCACTGGGAACATGAGAAATTAAGGGACTAACTCACAACACACTGACAAACTGACCGCAGACAGAAACGAAGCTTTCCAAAACTGTCTTCTACTCCCAATCAGATCAACAACTCAGCACTACTGCTATTTCTTTAACAAATTAGCCTTCCGAAAATAGACAGTACTACCATCTAAACTTTCAGATACTTTAAAGGTAGTTAGGTTACTGCTCTGGCTGTGGGTACTAAGAATCTGAGATGATATAAACTGGATTTCCACCAGTAAGCCATCCTACTCTACCGAAGTCAGAGGAATTAAGTAAATTACTATTATTAATACTGAAAGGATGCCAACTGTGGCTTAAGTGATACAATGGAACTATACAAAACCAGTTGTGTATAAACCTCAGCACAAAAAGACTACAGCCTCAGACTACAGCATTGCTAAATGGCACACAGAAATCAGGCTGTATTTTACCGCAAAAAGTACAGTTCTGGTGTCTTGTGTTGAACCTTTACTACTTCTCCTCACTTTCTGTCTGTTAACCCGTAAAATGTAGCTGAAAATGGGACAAGTACTGTATGCTATTTAAAGTGGGGGATAAAAGACACCTGTATTCTGGTTTGGTTTCAGAAAGCTATTGCAATATTTGTCTGCTGTACCACAGCTGCCTTTTCCCTCACCCCTCACCATTCCCTCCAAAATGATCACAGAAATCAGGAGCAACACAGGAACTGCTGTGCTGAGCTAGTATAAGCAGAATATTGCCTGTACTTGGCCAATTCCCCTGAAACTAAACAGGACAAATCTAAAGCTACCTTGCAATAGCATCAGGCAAACTAGCTGCCTGCAAGAACAGGACTAATCAATTCCAGCTTCCCCCCACCCCGAAAAAAAAACGAGAGAAGATTCATGAAATTGTATTTGCAAAATATCAGTCAAGTTTTTAGAGCTGGTAAAATGAGAAGTACTAACAGATTTGTGATTTCTGACACTTAAATAGATTTCATAATAAAGAAAAACAATGCTCAAGCCTATTGAAGGATTATTTACTCAGCTGCTGTAAATGAACACAGTGTCCATCAATCTCAAACACTCATCTGAGTAAGAGTCAATTATCTCCAATCACTTGCAGTGCTGACAGGCACTGAAATTATTGGAAACTATCTTCTCTAATCAAAATAAAAGGGTAAGTTGGGGAAAAAAATTATTATTCTACCTTACTTCAAAGACGCTGTACAAAACCAGGTAATATTTAAAGACTTGTTGGTACTTCTGTCTTCATCTATGAACAGATACTCCTGCCATTTGAAAGAATTAATCAGTTTTTACAAAACATACACACTGGGCTCTCAGAAAATTGCAGTGCTTGCATGCTGAACCAACAGACTTAGGAGACCTCCTAATTTCTTAGATATGGGCAGAAGTGCATCCCTTATGCTCTTCCTTTCAGTCTGTCATCATAAAGCTCAGAGAGACAATGATTCTCCTCAAGTCAGTCTTCTTCAAATTCCAACCACCAGTAAAAGCTTCAAATGCAGTTCATAAACCATGCCAAGACGTATCAAGCAGTGTTCACCTAGTCCTGAAATACTACTGTATACTGCAGCATTCTGATATCACCGTGATTTACTATGTGTTTCTTGTATGGAACTATGCTCACTTTGACACACAGCTCTCTGTAGCAGACAGACCAGGAGGGGGAGAGAGAGAGCGCTCATATCGTTCCTGTTATACGCTCCTTACTTAGGGCTTTTTCCTACTGCGTTTGTTAAATCCTTAAATCAACACGACATGGTTCACATATGTAAGCTGAAGTGCATGCCTAGGTAACAGCAGAATCAGGGCTTTGCTAATTCTGATATCTATTTCTTTTTCTAAACCTCATCCTTCCTTTATGCTAGATACTATTCATTAACAAATCATTTAATGTAATTCAGAGTTAAAAATATATTAATTTACAGAATAATGCACACAAAGAGTGGCAGTCTTTGAGTACAGGATTTCAGGGTAGCTTCAGATAATTTATCTTTGGGACAGGATTATTTATACCCTAGTGTGCTTAATGTAAATTTCCTGGCACTGTAAAGCAAGAGTACAAAAACTTCGAACCTTCTACACAAATTCAATGACTAGCAGAATAAGTGCAGTTACATACCTGATCACACAGCATCCTCCGCAAGTACAATAACACTGAACAATGTGCATTAGGATACTAAACACATTGATAGTTGAATACATAAAACCCCCCCAATAAATAAATAATCTGCTGTTAGTTGCTGCAACTGGAGAATAAAATGGAATTCATAAGTCAAAGGATACTTAAAATTTACCATCAGCACATTCTACATGAAGCCATAAATGGCACATTATCACAGAAAAAATCGTATCCTAACAGTGCCCAGGCTGTGCACTCTGTGTACCAAAGTAACATATTGTGTAATCTGTAAATATCTGATTTGTTCAGTGGTTTACTTTCTTGTTAAAAATAAGAGTGCTAGACTTCAAAGTATGGCCTTCAACTTGCGGTCACAGCAGTCTTCAATGGATAACTAGCAAAAAAACATGCAACAAAAGATAAACCATCTACAGAAGAGACAGAAATGTTGGAAAATAACAAAGAAACCGAATTGTTTCAGTGAAATAGAGAATTAATCCCAGAAATAATCCTGGAGTTTTCAGTCTGGACATTCTAATACCAAGTTCCATTAATAAATACTAAAACTGAATAGAGAGCATCATCTGCAACCACAGCAAAGGAAGAAAAGAATACATAGTCCTCAAATACACTAAAATGGCAATGATACAACAATGTTTCAAAACGTCAGATCATGACTCAGAAACACATAAAAAAGAAAATTAATTTTGATTTTTTTTTTTCTATAAATATACAGATTTATATAAGTATACACTTACACACAGACAGATAGAGAGAGACAGGTGAAGCATTTTCTTCTGGCTCATTTTTAATCTATCAGTCATGATGTCTCTGTGTCTCTACAGAACTGATCTGACTCTTTCCAACCCTCTCCTCATTTTTGTTACTTAAGCATTGCTCCACTATGTCCTATATGAAACTTGATTAAACTGACATTAAGGACAAGGAACTGCTCCTGTGAATCCTTCTCGAAAAACTTCTCTCATTTGAGGTAGCAGTTATTTCTTGAAGTGAGTTTTGGTCAAACAGAAATTACAAAATCAGGTATTCTCTTACTTAAAAGAAGGTGAAAATGCCTTGAAGTGCCACGATGCCTCCCCCAACCCACTGCCTCGCACACTTGCCTTGTCTTGTCAAACCACAAAAGCTGAGACACTTGCATGGTTCTCCCCGGGTCCCTTGGGGCACCAGCAGCACAAAACATTGTGCATTTAGGAACACATAGGGTTTGGGAGACGAATACAGGGCACAGAAAACTAATGAGACCCACAGGCAACACAGATCAAAATGCACTTCTACACACTGACCGTATATCAGACTCTGCCAAACTGACTTTTTTTTCATCTTGGCCCCAGTTTGGAAGGCAAGAGAAAGGTAGTAAGAACCTGGAACATTCACATTAAGTGCTCAATTGAATGCCCCATCCCTGGAAGTGCTCAAGGCCAGGCTGGACAGGGCTTTGAGCAACGTGCTCTAGTGGAAGTTATCCCTGTCCGTGGCAGGGGGGTTGGAACTAAATGAGTTTTAAGGTCCCTTACAACACAATCTATGATTCTATGAATGAGCCTCTGCACATAAGGAAACCAAGCTCTAAATACTCATTGCATGTCTACATTCTAAGAAAGCCCTAGACCACTGCAGAGCTCTTCAGGATCAAGACTTCGGCCACAAAAATGCACTTAGCTGCATTTTACGTGATTGCTGCACAATGCATAGCCCAGTTGAGCACTAAAAGACACATTCAAAAATTTTTAGACTTAATGAGTATTAGAAGCATAAATATGCTGCTGATCCAGACACTTTCTTAAAAATGTTTACTCAGGTTGCAGTTGCCTGAAAAGATCACAGGCTGCAGAAAAACATCTCTAAAACATCGGGTGTCTATACTGCCTAGAATTTTGAGTAGATCTTTGTTAAACAGTGAAAGCCAAAACACAACAGCCCTCAAAAGCAAATTCTGATGAACATCGTAAGTACACCTAAAGCATCCATTTAATAGAAGTGAAAGTCTACCAGAAGCAAGAGGAAAACAGACTGAATTACAAAAAAAAAAAAAGAAACAAAAAAATCATTTCCTCTCATATGTGTCCTCTGACGCTCTCAGACAAAGATACTCCCTTGATATGCTGCTTCAGTATCGCTGTTAGGAAAAATTGCTCTCTACATGATGTCATACTGCATCCAAACTAAGCTGAAGGACATCATTTGCCATAGTGAATTAACATATATGTCAAATGAGCAATCCGATGGGGAATCACAGATATGTGTTCTCACATTAAGTGATCAAATGAAGGGCTAAAGACAGTCTTTGAAATTAAAGCAATTTTGGGATTATTGGTTAACAATCTCAAACAATATTGACTCCAGGGAAAGTGCCTTCCTAATGAAAACAAGAGAGCTTACAGGGTCAAATCTGTAATTACGTTTGTTGTTTTGTTTTTTTTTTTTCCTGAGAATGTTGTTTCCCAAATTAGAAACATCTTTTTAGGAAACCTTAATAAAATTATTTTCATCTATATGGATACATTTCCCACAAACATTAGATTTTTGTAGTGATGTTCAGATGTTCCTGGCTCCTGAAGTCCAAACCCAGTCAAAGCAGTTGCTCTTTTATGAAGGCCATGGTGTCCTCAGACTGTAATTTTAATTTCTATGTAGTTCTCTGCTCATTTTAAAAACCATCGAATAGTTTTTGAAGCTTTATGTTTTAATGACATTTACCTTACTACCCTTTGGTGGCATGCTTCTTTGCCATCCTTTTTTCTTTTTACAGATATCAGGGTTAGAGGGATAAACATTCAGCTGACATGCATTATAACTACTGGGATCATGCTCTCTAATGAAATAATTTGACTTTTCAATATGGTGCTATCCTTACCTTGGACTGGTTTTTATTAGTACCATGTGAGTACCACACCTAGCTCTGTGACAGCTCAAGCAGATGTGTGGAGACCTCAAAATGAGTGACATGAAGTAGTCCCATGGCTGATACTGTCACTACTGCAAGTGTAGTGCATGATAACACTGCCTCTTAGGCTCTGGGCTGAGCAAGCAGCCCAGAAGATAGCTGTTGGCACAGGAGAGGCCATGGTACACAGCAGTGGCCATGATACACAGCAGCAGGGAGATTGCCAGGGACTGTAGAGACAAGAAAAGGGCATGGAAGATGGGGCAGGGCTACCTTGCAAAGCCAGCCGCATGCTGGTTCTTTAAAACAGGAAAACTGAAGCTGTTTCAGTTCCAGGGTATATGCACTGGCCACAGGCTGAAGAACTTATATTTCTGGAAATATAAGTTACTGGAAAAGGAAGCCTCTACCATTTGCTGTATCCTCCTTACAGGTAATTGTCTGTCCACACATTTTGCTCCCACAATACATTCCTTCAGGATAGGATAGGATGGAGAGAAACAAAAGAGAAAGACTGCAACAGAAGGCAGCCAAAACTGAAGAAACCACTTCTACCAGACATACAAATAAAAAAATTTCCCCCACTCCATCACTCTTCCACACTTTCATGTATTTCTTTACATTCAGTGTAATCTGAGACATGGACTTCCCTGACACAGCCCCAGATAATGACAACCCTAAGCTTATTAGACTATTATGCTGGAATGGATATCCTTTGCAACAGATCTGCATCATCTACACCTGGCACTTCTATCCACAGTGTCTAAGTACTATTGTTTTTTCCTGCCTTGCTTTCCATCATTGAAAGCTGATATTTCCCACCGAAGCATGATGACATACATGTAAACCAGAAGATCCTTAATAATAATCAGAATTACTGTGCTTTCACCAAATGTTCAGAAGCCCCCTGCACTGGCATACTCCAGCCTCAGACTGAACAAAAGGCTTCACTGCTGTGCAAATTCAATACTGTCAGCAACTCTGTAGGGAGGAGGAAAACAAAAAAGTTGGGAGGGGGCTGAATTCAAACTCACCGAAAGACCATTCCCAGTGTTAGTCCTGGGCAGCAGTCCCCAGAGGAAGTCATGCAACAAGGCCTTTCTAAAGCCTCCAATACTACCATTTCACACAATGCACATCGTGACAGAAAAGCTAAGGGATCTGAAAAAAGGTCACAGACTTAACTACCTCATAACTGCTGTTACTTCAGTGTTGCTACCAAATAGGTTTGATCTCAACATCAAGTTTCTACAAGAAACTAGATAAGACATGTTGCTTAACTTCTGAAGAAATCAGCTGTGTGCACACCCCACACCCGCACGAAAAGGGCCCATAAGAATAAATGCACATGGAAAAAGGAGGACAAAGAAATCAATCATAGAATCACAGAATACCAGGATGGAAGGGGACCTCAAGGATCATTTGGTCTAACATTTCTTGCTAAAAAAAAAAAAAAGTGTTAATTTCAGATTTTTCTGTGAATTTGAAAAAGTAATAATAAATCAATGCACTGAAAATAGTTTTATTCACAAGTCTGGTTCAACAGTTATTTTTCTTAACCTTTGAAGAGTAGCTCCAGGAAATTATACTGGACTAGAGATAAAGCAGCTATAAACAAACACAGGGAAAATATTCAACACAAACCAAAATAAGGAGCTGATGCAACATCCTCTGTGTGACCTCATTTTTTAAAATAGATATATGTTTTTGAAATTACAACAATTTCAAATAGAGTCTAAACATGTTTCTGCAATAATCACTATCATATCCAACAGCATAAGAACACACAGTAAAAAATAAACTTATTTGAATAAGATTATAAGTATTTCATGATATTAATCCATAGCATCATTCAGATAATATTTTCTGGTAATAATCACAACTTACCATATTAATTGGGTCAACTGGGCCAATGCTGTTAACATAGACATCTGTTTCAATCACTGTAGTTCTCACTGAACAAAACAATAAGCATAATAATTACATATTTCATTAACTACGTACATTGTTAGAATCATTTAACATTAAAATAGCAACAAATCTGATATTCTTTTATGAGATTCAGACTAATTAAATCTCTGGTTTGTTCATTCTGGGAAGGATCATATATGACTTGGCTCCCTATTCCATATGAATTGACAGAATTATCAACGTGAATTTTTTACTTCATAACGCAATCTCCACCGATGCCTTTTGAACAACTAGATATAAAAGGTATAAAAGGTAAAAGAATTAAAAACCAAAAGAAAACAAACCCAAAATCTGTTTTCCAACATAAAAAATTAATCAGAAACAGAAAAAAATGTTTGGGAAAAATTGCTCATACAAAAAACCATAAGGTCTGGGAGCAGATATGCTTATCAGCTGTAACAAATCAATGTGCAGTGCCTCCTCTTGAGTCCTACTGAAAATATGTAACTAACTATCTAAATAAATAAAACCCAACAAAAAACAACCCTTTTCACCACAGATTTCTTCAATTCATGCAACTACAGTACACCTAAGGATTACTAATGTCTCTTATTTGGCTTAATACACCGCTTCAAACAGTAAACTAAAGCTCCTGAAGTGAAAGTCATTTAGAAGTTAAACATTTCAAAATGTATTTTTCTTTAAAACCATTCTCACTAAGAAGATAAAAATTAACTGCTTAAAAAAATATATTCTCTGACAGAATATACTTTCTTTCTTTGTGCACTTGCAGGAGGGAATAAAGTCCAAGTGACTTTCCATGAAAGGAATACAGGTTGCACAGATAATTCAGTTTTTTCCTCCAAACTGGTTTACAGGGGGAAAAAGGTACAAAGAGAAGAGGTCAGGATGCATTTTAACTTCATCAAGTTACCAAACATTGTCTTCTAAGTACCAGCTTGTACTGGAAAGCCAAAATGAGGACACAAAAGTACTTCTTTACTGTGAGGGTGGTGGGGCCCTGGAATGGGCTGCCCAGGGAAGCTGGGAATGCTTCATCCCTGGCGGCGTTCAAGGTGGGGTTGGACATAGCCTTGGATGGCATGGTTTAGTGGGAGGTGTCCCTGCCCATGGCGGGGGGGTTGGAACTCGATGATCTTGAGGTCCTTTCCAACCCTTACTATTCTATGATTCTATGATTCTATGTGTCCTAGTCCCAGTGGAATTAAGAAGGTTAATAACAAAGCTCTGCTGGTTTTTATTTCATGATGTGGCATGTTAAAATAAAACATCTCTGTCCATCTGCAGGTGGAAAAGGTGCAAGGTGCAAACAAAAAGGCACTTTGATTTCCTGAGAAAGGGACTATATGTCTTCAGATTTGATTTCTTTATACTGCAAACCGTCACACAGTGCCCTATAACAAACCAAAAACCTTAAGAGGATTTTTCAAATCTCAGAAATCTAAAAATCAGACATACAGAGAGAAACAGGGTATCATTGCCCAAGGAAGTTGTGAATGCTTCATCCCTGGCGGCGTTCAAGGTGGGGTTGGACATAGCCTTGGATGGCATGGTTTAGTGGGAGGTGTCCCTGCCATGGCAGGGGGGTTGGAACTCGATGATCTTGAGGTCCTTTCCAACCCTAACTATTCTATGATTCTATGATTAACATCCTCCCCAGTTACAATGACAGGCAAGATACATTTCCTAAATATCCTAAGATTCATTTGTTCCACCAGTCTCACTTGGGAGGAAATTCTCCCTGATTTCAAATCCAGTCACTGAGCGTGACAGCAAGACACACCGTTGAGGCTGCACAAAAGATTTTCTAGTCGACCATAGAGCACAGTCACTTGGTCACTATCCTATCCCCAGCATGCTTCATAGGAAGTTTAAACAGACTAGAAATCAAATTATTTCCTGGAGGGGGGGGAAAAAAGTAAGTACTTCCCAAGCTGCAAATGTTTTCACTATCTGCAGGGTCCACAAAGGAATAGGGGCAGCACAAGAACTCAGATGCACAGACTGAAAAAATCAGAGAAAAAATTAGTATGTAATACATGTGTGTTTATATGTAATATAATTTACATACACCACATCTGGCAGATATCCTCTTTAATTCTGCAACCCTATTTACCTATATAACAGCAACCCAACAAAGGAGGAAACAAGGAGGTGGATCAAAGTGCATCCTGCCTCATTGTTCAAGCAATGATGAATCCACTATTTTTTCCCCCCATATTAATAGGAAATGTTTAATTCTCTTCAGTGTTAGGACATCTTGTTTTGTACTGAGGTTCAAGTCTTTTGCTCAGACTTTCAGCACTGCCTAGCCATGTCTCGAACCTCTTCTTCAGATGCAAGTATCTACACACAGTGATTAAGGTCACTTCTGAAACTTGCCTTCGCTGTCACTGCTTTACTATGCAGAATCTTACCTTAGAATATGACCCACAGGCTCCTTCTCTCTCCCTCATCTTCCTCCTCTCCCCCTCAGTTTTTTTATTTCCAGTTTTACTGAAGGAGCTGATTACTCTGCAGATACAGCTTCCTCCTTTCCAACAGTCTGTCATCTGCCAACTTCAGTACAAAAATTAATTGCTGAAATCATTCAAAGTATCATTATTCTTGATCAAGACTTTCCTGTGAGACCCTATTATAGACAGCCCACTGATATTTACTTATTAACAACTAAATTTTTATATCTTTCATCAAGCCAGTTTTTAATGGGGACTTCATCAATTTTATGAAACTTCAGCTTGCAGCGAGCAGCACTTGATCTGCCACAAGGGCTCTCCTGTAATGTGCCACGGAGTTCAATTTGCCTTTTCCATAATGCTCTGAGTAAGACTAGAAGAGTATTAAGAGCCAATGAAGAGTCTGAAAATCTGCCTCAGTTGAAATTATTTTAATTGACCCAAAAGATCCAATTTAAGAAGACTGGAACAGGCTGTTCTGCTACCTCAATTCTTCTGCAAGGTATGGAGCAAAGTACTGTGAATTAGAGAAAAGAATTCATTCTTCTTGTGATCTTGAACTACAAGTGGTAAGAGTCCATGAAAACTACAAATGCTGGAGGAAAATACTTTCCTGACACCCATATAATTACGATTGCCCATTTACACTTCACAAAGAGCTAAATGAAAGATGGTTTGAGATTTTTCCACTGTGAATGCTTCTTATTTTACCTCAAAAGTTTTGTATCAACCTTGAAAATACTTTTGAGTAGGAAACTGGCTATTTAACACATCCTGAAGTGCAGAACAGCTCTGTAAACTTACAGAAGCTTCTAAGGAAGGGGAGAAAAGGCTTGCACACTTTAAATATTTACACTGAAAGACAACATAAGCTAGGCTAGAGTAAAGCAAGAAGGTGAGAGGACAGCAGATTACATACTCAATAGAGAAAGAGAGAGCTCCAAGGGGCAGCTGTCCCCAAGGGACAGTTCATCAGCTCATAGCTAAGTACGCAAGGAACCAGTTTGCTGAGCCCAGTCTAGAGAGATCTATTCACATTTTCTGATTTCCTGTTTTGACACCTTTTCTTCACTAGGCTAAACTATTTGTCTTCTGGTTTAATAGGTTTGACAGGTATTGACATCATCTAACATGAGCACATAGCTAAGGACAGGCTTGTCCCAAGAAATACAGTAGACAAAATACTCTTAGGCCTGGAATTCAAGAGCAAGAATGAACTTCCCAACAAGCAACAAGACTTGGAAAGAAGTCTCTCTCAGCAGGCATGTACTGCTATCCTTCTAGTAACAAATGATGCTGAATTACACGCAGGCTGTGGTGGGTTGACCCTGCTTGGATGCCATGTGGTGACCAAAGCTGCTCTATCACTCCCCTCCACAGATGGACAGGGGGAAAGAAAACATAACAAAAGGCTAATGTGTCAAGGCAAGCACAAGATGATCCCTCAACAATTACTGTCATGGGCAAAACAGACTTGACTTGGGAAAATTAGTTTAATTTATTGCTACAAAAATCATAGGATAGCCAGAAAATAAAAACAAATCTTAAAACACCTTCCCCCCACCCCTCCACAACCTCAAAATTGCCAAACAGCATGTCAGTCCACCTAAATTCACTAGCTGGTTCCCATAGTTTACCACGATTCCTCATTTTAGAATGAAGGTCTAAGATACATCACCTATTGTTTATTATTACTTTTCATGTTGTTTGATTTAAATTAAGACTTTTGATAATTTTATCCAGGCTTAGTTTTATATGAACATATTTTCAATAACTCCTCATTAATTACCTAAAGAAGCATCACTTCTTGGTGATAAAGCAGTTATTCAGCAAATAAATTAGGCAACTATGACATTCAGAAATAACAGGCCATCAGTTTGCAACAGTTTTCAATGGAGTAACACAATTTTCACAACCAGTTATCTAAGAGTTTAGATTGGATATGAGGAAGAAATTCTTCACTGTAAGGGTGGTGAGGCCCTGGAATGGGTTGCCCAGGGAAGTTGTGAATGCTCTGTCCCTGGCGGTGTTCAAGGCTGGGTTGGACATAGCCTTGGATGGCATGGTTTAGTGGGAGGTGTCCCTGCCCATGGCAGGTGGGCTGGAACTAGATGATCTTAAGGTCCTTTCCAACCCTAACTATTCTATGATTCTATATGGTTATCTATATTGAAAATTCATCCTCAAGTGTCTCCAGCAGGATTTCAGCTCCAACTCTGAAGAATTTTTTTGAAGTAATTTTGATGAAGACAGAGCCTTATTCTCTATAATTCTTTTACCTTTTTCTTTAAAAGAAACCCATCTTTCTCAAATACTCCCACCCCACCACTTTCATTATTTCCATCATTTTTATGCAGTGCACACATCCAGTACCTTTAACATTCACTGCATGTGCTCTTAAACATCTTGCTCTTGTATTTCAATTTCCTTCAAATCTTACTAAATGTTCTTAATCTCAGAAGATATTTGAATAAGACAAAGAGAAAATGACAAAGTGTGTTTTTCTCCTATTGAATTTCAGTATTGCCTCTGATGTTTCAATTTTTATTTGGCTTTCCTTTATAATCTGCTATTGTCAGACTCCATTTGGAGCAGTGTATACAGTTCTGGCGTCCTCAGCATAAGAAGGACATGGAGCTGTTGAAGAAAGTCCACAGGAGGGCCACGAGGATCATCAGGGGACTGGAGCACCTCCCGTATGAAGATGGGCTGAGAAAGTTGGGGCTGCTCAGCCAGAAGAGAAAGAAGGCTGTGTGGAGACCTCATAGCAGCCTTCCAGTATCTGAAGGGGGCCTACAAGGACGCTGGAGAGGGACACTTCACTAGGGACCATAGCAACAGGATAAGGGGTAATAGGTTCAAACTTAAACAGGGGAAATTTAGATTGGATATAAGGAAGAAGTTCTTTACTGTAAGGGTGGTGAGGCACTGGGATAGATTGCCCAAGGAAGTTGTGAATGCTCCATCACTGGCAGTGCTCAAGGCCAGGTTGGCGAGAGCCTTGGGTGGCATGGTTTAGCGTCACGTGTCCCTGCCCACGGCAGAGGGGTTGGGACTAGATGATCTTAAGGTCCCTTCCAACCCTAACCATTCTATGATTCTATCTCCCTCAACTAAATGGATGTTTAACAATGAAACCCCTTATCTTAATCTGAGATGCTGACATTCTGTCAAAACCAGGGAGAAAACAAAATTCTGCCCTGGTATGCAAACCCAGAAAGTTCAGGTTAAAAAAAAAAGTAAATAAATAAAAAATTTTTGTAACCATTGTAACTGAGCTTCATAATTCAATAGTAAAAGTGTTCTTTAGAATTAGAATTCCAGTTCAATAACCTTGTTGTACAAGTACTGACATATACTCTGAAGATGTGGAATCAGACACCAGATTTTATCCATATAATTGAATAAGACTAAGCTGAATGAACTGAGTTTTGTTTTACATCAAGAGAGTGAAGGAGGAAAACAAAGGGAGTATTTATGTGAGAGAAGCTAGAACTAAGTGTCTTCCTTCAGGAACTGATATTTGGAATCCAAAATGCTGTACACTAACTTACTCACAAAAAAGCAGAATTCTTGTCCTATCACTACTCAGCACATAATCAGAAAAGCGAAGGTAAGGATTACACCATAATTCCTCCGTAACTGTCTAAACCTACTTGACAGGTCAGAATAAACACCTCCTCCTCTATTTTCTCTCCATTTATTTCTGAGTTTTAGGGGGAAAGAAGAGAAACAGGATTCTCTTTTCTTTCATCCCCACCTACCAGCTAATCATTAGAAGGAATTCTAGAGGAGACAGTTTATTCCCTCATAATGCTTTTGCTGTCTGTTGCATCAAGCAGTCAGGGGAAAAAAAAAAAAAAGTAATACTGTACAGCTGTCACACATTGGGAATGTAAGGGGAAATAAGCTGGAAGACATTTCCTGTTGTCTAAGTATTTGCAGTAATACAATTAAATGAATGTGAAAGCAAAAACGTATTAAAAACTTCATGAGATTTACATGTGGTTATATTATGACAGTGAGAGAAAAACTGCAATTCAACATCTTCAGGGTAACAGTCAACAACAAAAGAGAACTAAGAAACTTGGGGAAGAAAACAATTTGTCAGAAGCTTTCAAAACAAAATACTTAGTTTGAGATTGCATCTCTGTTCCCCTACATAAATGAAACAAATCTAGATTGTTGTATTATCATATAAACAGCTTAAAGACTTACATAACATTCCTTTGATAGAAAATGCCAAGTATTTAACAAATAATTATGCCCTACACCTCTTCCTTCACAGTTCAGGAAACAAACTCAGAAAATAAATTATTTTTCCTAGCTTGATCCAGCATGCACATGGTAGACAAGAGCTGGCAAGGTTTCATGTATTCCATGTTTTCAACACAAGATTCTTCCAAATATTTGTACTTAATAATTATATGCAAATTGATGCTCTGACTATTGAAAGACAAAACTGCTTTCCTGCTAGCTGCAGTCTGACATTTGGTAATGAAGTCTTCCTTTCTGTATTTCCCAAAAAAAGATACAGTCCAAAGTTATATTTTTAGATTCTTAAGAAGTTTTTCAAAATCTGAGTGAATAGAAAAACTGGTTAAGTTTGCTCAGAATACACACTTACAATGCATTTTCTACAGCAAGAGTAAAAATATCTAGGAATAATCTTTAATAAACTCCTACAGACTCAAGACCAATTTTTCAAATAATCATGGCTGGTTTATATCTACAATTCTTTCTGCCAGAAGATCTTAGTTAAACAAAGCAAACTATAATTGCCTTTTAATGTTTTATTATAGATAGCCTAATGTCCACAAAAAGCAATACTTTACATAAAAGAGATTGTAAATAGAGCATTAAAAAAAAATCTGCTCTTGCCTAGAACATTATTTTTACCAGTTCCAGAAGAACACTGCATTTTATTGCTATTATATTTACCTTGCTATATGAAGTTTTTTTTTAATTCTATTAAATGGATTTTTGCCATCTGGGACAAAATGCACACTATCTTGGGTTCACGTTTTCTATTTACTGAGTTATTTTATTGGCTTACCCCCAATATCTGGCCGAAGCTTATTGTCATATCCTTGAAGTAAAGAGTCCAGTATGTGAGTTACATCCCCTCCGTGAATCTTTGGTGCAAGTACCCATGTTTTATTCACTGTTAGATCTTCATCATCTTCATCATCTGCTTTATCAGCTCTATAGTAAATTAATTTAAGAAAACAGGGTTAGGGAATAAACAAACAAACAAAAAAACAAACCCAAAACCATAGTGAAACTAAATACACAAGAAGTGAAAAAGAATCTGATAAAAAATTGAACAGTATTGACAGTACTTTATAAAAATCTAAATGCATTCTGGTGCCAAAAGAAAGAGGCAGGCTGTCTATTCAAAACACCAACATTTTATTTTATGGCAGTAGAGAATGTAAGCAAATAAACATGTCAAGAGAGGCATTAACACATCAACAATTCAGAAAAAACCAAGCCACGAATCAAACCCATAAAAGCAGCAGTAGGCATACCCTTCCTGTCAGCTTTTTCCTGTTTTAAAACACAAAATGTGATTCACAAGCTTCTCCCTACATGTATTTCATTTTCAAATCATGGTGACAATATTTCTAAGAGATACATAATCATGGTAATAGATACATCTTGGTGTCAAGAACATTCAAAGAACTTCCTCCCTAGCAGCCTCCATTCTAGCTATGATATAAAAAAGTAAGACTTGTATAACTTACTCAACTCCATTCAGATTTTAAGAAAACAAACAAATATAACATCCATGTGCTTTAAGTAAACATTCACAGCATGTGTTAATTAAGTATCTGCACGTATACATGGTATAGTTAAAATGCCATTCCATTCCTTTCAGTCAGTAATATTATACGTTAGCTACCTATTTTATCAAGATGAAACAAATGTACACAGAGAACGCTTACATATTTATTTACTGCCTATCTTTAGATAAGCAGCAATATACAGTTAATCATTACGCCACTAGAAAAAAAAACCCTTGAAGTACCTTGGTTGCATCTGCAGATTCACTCAGATATCACCAAAAGGTCAAAGAATGCCTGGAAGTAGTTTTCTTTCTATTTGAATCAAATGAGTGTGGACTTAAGTATTCCTCCAGTGCTAAGATTTGCAATCTGTATTACTCATCCAGTTTATTTCAGGGAAACTGCTAAGGGCTTCAAGTAAAGCAAACTACATTAGACTGATAGCAGTAACTTTGACAATCACAACAATCTTCTCAAATAGACACTGGCTAGCAATTATTACAAAATGTATGCAATCCATATGAATCACTTCCAAGGTTAGCATAAGCTAACATTCCAGTAAAAGAAGGGAACGAAATTACTGTCCTTGTACCAATCTGTATTGTGCATCAAAACTAAAAATGTTACTGTTATATTGTTAGAAAGGGATTTAAGGGTTTCTAAATTACACAGACACATGCTGCCCTCAAAACTAGGGATGGAATCTTTCAGTCAATTTCCTACAGGAATGAAGATCACCAGTATGTACCACATGGAGACAATATTTTGAAGGACAGAAAAAGTCAGGAACTGACAGAGATGGAGTAAGCACACCTGGCTTTAACTGTACTCCTTTGAGGGAATGCACCAAAACAGTCTGTATTCATAAGACCTCGCATCACCTCAGGTAACATTAGCAAGTCTCACTGAGAATTACGACTACCAAGGCTGTGGAAACTGCTCAATGGTTTTGGCATGCCTACTTAATTTGGGAAGTGCAACAGTAAGGTTGACACAGCTCAACAGGTTCCCAGGCGTCGTGGTTTAAGCTAGGGAAAAAAGAAGAAAAAAAAATGACTGCTACTGCTGAACCCAGGACACCAGGGCATGAACAAAAGGCGCTGCTCAGATATCAGGACTTTCATACCTAGCTTGCTGCAAACCAGTTGCAAGAGACTGTTATAGCTGAAAGTGATATGCAATCTAAATACAAGGTCCACTGACAGCTTCCCCTGTAACAGTCTGAAAAGCACTTTCATTCTTTAAAGTTGAAATTCACTGTAAAATACTTAAATCTTTACTGCACTAAACAGACATTATAGAAATGTCAGATATTAAACATTTAACATTTCCCATCAGCAGGATCCCACTAAAGGAAGCACTAGAAGAAGTAGGATGCTAAGTTTTTTAAATGTACACCCTTTTTTCCTCAAAGCCACTTACTGCTATCTCTTTCATGTTTTGTTACCATGCAGTTTCATATTTTTATACATATATATTTTGTCTGCTTGCACTTTATGTCATCTAATTACTACATAAATTAGCTTACAGCTGCTAAGAGTGAAGAGGCAATCCCAGCTTTTCCCCAGGAGCACTAAGATGATGATGAGTAAAAATTTATAAGCAGCTCTCTGAGGAAAGACGCACTACAAAACTGACATTTTCTTATTCCTCTTTTTGTCCTCCATTCCGCAAACAGCAGGAAGTACAGTGAAACGTACCAGAGTTTCGCACAGAGTCAGGGTACCTGACTCTCAGGATCAGACCAATTGTTTGCAGAGAATTTTAAGTGATGGTGACACAACTTTCAAATGCTTCAATGTTCTTTCCACACTGCCATTAAGAACAGCACAGATTAAGCAAAAATTAAAAGTACAAGAGGTCATGCCATTCCCACCTAAACCCAAGAGGACTTACAGCCATGATACCTCCACTTGCAGTCACTCAAAGATCTTGACTTTTTGGAGGGTTCTTAATTTTATCTATAGATTCACAAGACAACTCCAGTGGGAAGGGATCACGGGAAGTCTCTAGTCCAGCCTCCTGCTCAAAGGAAGGCCAGCTCTGAGGTCACAGCAGGTTGTTCAGGGCTTAACAGGTTGGGTCTTGCAGAACTGCAAGGATGGAAATGCACAACCACTCTGAACAACCTGGGCTCAGGTTACAGAAAGCTATTAATAATGCAGTTCCAGGGAGACAGTGAAAAAAATCCATCACAACTTCCAACCACTTTACCAGCCACAATTAGCTAAATCCAGTTAAGGGGTACTCCTTTTAAAGGCAACATTTCTCAGTGTCTGACAAGAGTCTTAAAACATCCATTTCATATTTACACAGAACTATCTGGTTTTATCTAGAAAATACCATACATAAAAAAGTGACAACTGCTAGAATAGGAATACACTAGACTTTCACACCAGTTAACACTAGGTTAGCAAGAGCTTGCAGTTCACTAATCCACTAGCTAAACTAGCAAAGGAACTAATACAAATTAGAAGTTAATGTAACCAAATGTGAAGGCACCAGACTATCACTGTTAGACACAGTGAAAGGAGCTGTTCTTACTCTCTCTATTCCTATCTTACCAGCCATTTCAGAGATGACTGACTGTGATTAACTCATCTCACCAGCAGAATACCATCTTTTTAACTCTTCTTTAAAATGTGCCCAAGATGAGCATGCATCTCTGCAGCGCTGATGGCACCCAGTTCTACACTTTTGGTTTCTAAGCCATAATCACCAACATGCTGCCACAGTACTGAGCTAAGAAAGGAACGATGCTGGCTGGAAAAAGGGAAGTGACCATAATTTACAGAAAGTCCTCTTTACGCCCTCCAGTGAAACAGAGCACACAACACCTGCCAGCTTGAATTCTCAATCCAGATGTTTTTGGGGGAGTTGCACGAAGATCTCCCAAAAGAGCATCTAGACTCACAAAGACCAGGGAAGACACACTGTGGACATATTAATTTCTTGGAATCTGAACTACTAATCCTCATCACAGTAAATGGGTTTGAACTACTCTGTTTCAAAGGCAGAAAACCCTGCAGATTTACACTGTCAGCAAGATCAGCTGAGATGGTGCTACCAAGATCTAATAAAGGTTTCTAGACCATGTTCTGTAAGAAACATTTTCATGCTGGAAAACAAGATGGTTCAAAACCGTTAACCTTTTACCCAAGTTTGTGTGTCTCACATTGCAAAGGACAGTTTTACCTCCAGAACTTGGAATAGGGTAGAAGAAAAGGCTGAAGAAAGCAAACTTCATTCCAAACCAGATAATGTTAAATTCAGGTATGTTATTCAAATACTTAGCGACATGTTTACTTGGGCTAAGCAGCTTTCTACTTCTTTGCAGTTAAAATGAATCTATAAACCCATGAAGATTAATGACAATTAACCACTCTAACAACATCACTTTCCCCTCTCCCTCTCACAACCCCAGGAAGAAAGACAAACTTAATTGAAGAGGAATTTTTTTCCTTTCCATGTTTATGCAGAGGTTATATCCCTATACACTGTCTCCATTTACTGTAAAATATGGGGTTTTTTTCCAACAAAGTTCACTCAGTAGGTCTTTTTCAGAATGTCTTGAGACATGATGATTTGGAACAAAAATATGACACAAACCATGAAAACATTTTTGTTCCACGGCACAATACTATTTCATATCTACTACTGCAGGTATAATCCTGATTTTAATGATTTTATAAACAGGAAAGAGACCTTACTTCTTAACATGCTTGTTAGTGTAATACTTCAGCTATAGCCTCATAAACTCAACAGTAAACTCCATGTATACAGTTAACAGTAATTGGGCAAAAAGTGCCCTAATTATGCTCTCTGTCCTTCAACTAATTGGAGACATTACCATGACTAATAAATCCCTGAGCACAAGTGACTAATGACTAAATAAGGCTTTTCAACACCACGATCATCTTCAGACTTTAATATCACAGGTCTTTGTTTAACTATGAGAAAAACAAATCAGATGAGCTTTAAGTTGCAATTAACATCAATCAGGTTATGTAAGGCATTGGGGGGGGGAAGGATACAGTGAGAGCTCCAACTGCTATTTGTGCCATGCATATCAAAGTATTACGCACAGAAGTACATGGCATAGCATAGGTGGATTTAAACACAGCTAATTATCAATTTAGTTGACCATTCCCAGCCTCCTATTCTCACCCAACATACCCAAGGGTACCCAGTCTGCCAAGCGGAGTTGACTTATGGGGAAACATTAAGACTTCTGGAGAAGCAGTATGGACTGGGCAGTGAAACTTAGTTATCTCCGCTGACACTTACGCCAGTGCGCAAGCAACTCAGTCAAGCCCTCAGAAGCCGTGAGGTATAACTGACCCTGCACAGTGGCCTTGTCTGTTCGGAGACAGTCTTCCTTCCATACAAGGAATATTCTAATGATCATTTAATAAGTAAATAAGAAGGAAAGTCAGTGCTTCAGGTAATTTCTATGCTGAAAGAGCTGAAAGGAACACAGAATCATAGAATAGTTAGGATTGTAAAGGATCTTAAGATCAACTAGCTCCAACGCTCCGGCCATGGGCAGGGATGCCTCACACTAGACTGTATTGTCCAGCCTGGCCTTGAACACTGCCAGGGATGGAGCATTCACAACTTCCCTGGGCAACCCATTCCAGTGCCTCACCACCCTCCCAGTAAAGAACTTCTTCCTTATATTCAACCTGAACTTCCCCTGAATTTTACTTTTTACCTTACACAAGCAAATGAAAATAATACTTGTTGTGTTAGTTCATATAGCTGAGCATCTTCTCCAACACCAGCCAAAAGCAGTTTCTTTGAGAGTTCTACTGATACAGCGGTAGGCACAGAGACACCTAAATCACAAAACATGCCTTAAGACAGATGTTTCTCACTGACTGTGCACCCCAGCATGCTGTATTTATGTTATTTGCCTTAGTGTAATATAATTTAAACTTTATTTTCCAGTACTTCAATTTCTCTCAACTTTCAGACAAAATGTTAATGTTTCCCAAATTATAAACAGGAGAGCACCCTGTTAGCAACAATTCAGTTTCAGAGGTTTGTCAAAATACTGCATTTAACCAATGCGTCCTTAGAAGTCAGTTGACACACAAGGTTTCCACGGAAGGTTTCCAACCAATTAGATGTCTAACCAGTGAATAGCTTACTCCAGAACACCAAACATGATATGCTTTCATGTGATAAAGAAGCATATTTCATGACCCCATCAATAACAGTTCAGAGGTCATCTGACGTAGACAAATTCCACTCATGAAAAAAAGACCTCAAAGCATTGCTGAAAACCAAACCAAGATCACCGACATCCTAACGCCCAGAGTCAGACCTTTTGACAGAGGCTGGTGATGATTCCAATTCAGAAGCTAAAAAAGCAAGTACTTAGGCAAGTACTTGGTCATTTGAATCACAGGGCACAGGGTGAAGCATAGCTGAAAATCTGAACTCTAGAAGGATGGTAAGATAGGCAGTGCCTGGAACAAAAGAAACTTCCTTACAGAGAGAGCAAAATGCAGCTTCAGCATGTTAGGAGTAATTACTCTTATGTCAGCAATTTAAATCTTTTATATATTTCCTCAGACATTCCTGGGATAAAACAAGGGCATCAGACAGACTACAGTATCCTTCAGAAGCTGAAAAAGGATTAGGACTTCTGCGCATACTCAAATATTACTTCTTTTCAGTAGCAGCAACAGCAGCAGGACTACATTAGTCATGACTGCTAGAATAGGACACAATTACATTTTTCGTCAAAAGATTTTCTTGAAAGCTTACTTCCATTGCTAGCTGTCAGTAGCTCTCAAGATTATCTTCCAAACTTGATGGTTGATTTCATACTCATCAGTTCTATTACATTTCTGCAGAAATGAACTCTTTTGCATTTCATCATCAGCTTATTCACTGATATGCTTTATTCATCTCAGAAAATCATGGGAAAATAAGTGTAACTGCAAGCAAACAAATGCAGCTACTGAAAATATGCCTACAGAAAGCATTACTTGCTCTTCTGAATCCTGTGTGATATAGTCATTCATGTTGTATTCCTCCACCTTCATCCTTTCTAAACCAGTTTAGACACTGTTGACAAAAATCTTTTTTCTCTTCCCCCCTTCCCCCTCCCCCCCCCCCCCCCCTTCCACCTCAGGTGATTTTTACCAATCTATTTCCCTCTCCTTCTGTCTTGCCAGACTTTGGCATATTCTTTTATATGTCAAAATGTATCTCTCCCACTGCAGTATGTTTGACGTATTCCCTACCTCTTTTTCTTCCATTATACCTACCACATACTGTTAGGTTGATTCTTCTTGATACATTTTGTCTTGTGCCCTTTGCTTTCTGTAAACTCACTGTTTGTCCGGCTATTTATAATTTTCTGCCCTGTTTCCTCTTTCCTTTCTCCTTCCCGAATTTTTACTGAATGGATGAACCTGGACCTTAAGTCAGCAGTAAAATTAGCAGGGAAAAGTATGGAAAAATTAGAAATTCTTATACAGAAAGAAACATCAGAGTTTTAGGGCAAGTTACATAAAGAAGTTCACTTGATATTTAATAAGTAAAGCTTTGTTAAATTAAACCAAGAACAATTATACCACTAACAGAATTAAAGTAGGTATCCCTGCTGTTCATTCCCTGTAACAGTGTTGCCTACATAGCTGAGTGTTTAGACTATCAAACTTGTGATATCTTAATACATATCACAAGCATCAGGTATTCAAGATCTTCTGAGTCATTACCACTTTGAAGTACCTCTCTGAAAGATATGAAACATTTTCTCCCACACAATAACTTCAGTACAATTAATTTTAGTCCCAGCAAGACCTTCACTTAAAAGCATTATCACACTTCTTATAACATGATCTTCAACATGTCTGTGATACTAATATAATAAAAACTAATCCAAAGAGAAACTGCTGAACAATATAACCCTATATAACAATATAACCCTGAATACTTGACAAAGACACAACCTGCAAAGAACATTTATACAAATGTGAATTTTTAATGTTAAGAACAGGTATTCCAGTACAATAATTTTGTTCTGAGAGCCACACAAATTGCCTTTCTCCAAATCAACTTTCAGATAATGCCACATATGATTTGAAAGACATTGGTCAAATTTGTTATTAATTCAAATGTTTTTTAAAGATCTCAAAAAATTATCATCTGTACTCAAAGCATCAGATATTCTTTATCCATCAATCTTCTCATACAATACAGAGTTTTCTCTCCTTGAACGTTCATCCAAATATTGACATGCTCTGACCACACAACTGCTGCCCCTACTCCTATCAAGTTGCAGTCCAGAAATCAATTAAAAATTTTCCTCTTCTCTCTATCTAAATACAGGTAATATTCTGTGCCAGTTCAGAGCTGCTGGTTTCTCAAACATATTCACCTTGATTAGCACAGTGATCTTATTTTGATCATCTTAGTAAAAATAGCCTTCTACCTCTGTATGCGATCACAAAAATATTCTTCCAGTTTTGTAGATCTGATGGAGATAACTACCTGCTTCTGCATCCCCCTCTTTTATGCTATACAATAGAGAACAAGAACCTTGCACAAAATAGCGAATCCTACTTAAAAAAAAAAAAGGGGGGGGGGGGGAACAAACAAACAAGCTGATTCCCGACGTTTTCCACAGAATCATACAATTTAGAAGGGATCTTGTGAATTTGACTTCTACTCACAGGAGGGCAACACAGAATTCAGACCAGGATGCTTAGAGCTTTCTTAGAGCTTTCTCCCATCTGGTCTTTGACAATTCCAAGGTCAGGGATCCCACAACCTCACTGAACAACTTATTCCACTGTTTAATTATCCTTACAGGGGATTTTTTTTTTTCTTTTATACCCAGTTGGAATTTACCCTGTTGCAATTCATCACCATTATTCCTCATCCTCTTACCATGCACCACCTCAAAGAGCCTACCTCTATCTTCTTGATTATCTCCCCCTAAGTGCTAGGGGCTACTGTTGGGTCCCCCAAAAAGCCACTTACTCTCCAGGCTGAACAGTTCTCTCCTCACAGGGCAAGTGCCTGACCAGTTTGGTAGCCCTCTGTTGAGCTGCCTCCAGTTTAACCCCAAGATTGAATGCAGTACCTACATGCGGTTTCACAAGTGCTGAGCAGAGGGAGGTGATAACTTCCCTCAACCTTCTGAGCATGCACCTGGTCACCCAGACCAGGAGACTGCTGCTCAGGTGCCCTGCTACCCTCCAGGAACTCCAGGTCCCTTCTGGCAGAGCTGCACCCCATCCAGCTTTTCCCCAGTCCATGCTACTGAGGGGCCCTTTCCACCCAGCTGCAGGACACAGCACTCATCGTTGATGAATTTTATAACATCCCAGTCAACCCATCCCCACAGCTCCCTCAGAACAGCAACCCTGCATACCAACATAAGAACTTGGTAAAAGCAATCTTTCAATATGGGGAAAAAAAGTATACTTCTTCAGGAAAAGCTACACTATCATCATTATTCCTGCTGCTCTGAGCATTTCTTGCTCCACCTCAGAAAAGTGAGGAAATACGACACCCTTTTCACTCCTCTTTCTTCGCATCAATTATTCCACATTCCGACTGCAAACTTGCAGAATGTGTGGCCTGTTATTTGTTTTGGCTTACAAGAAGTAGGTACTGTATTGATCATAACACTCACATTCACAGTGTAAGTACACCTCTCCCTGTTCCAAGAAAATCATTACTACAAGATCTTAAAACACATCTTGCCTAGGAAAGTACTTGAAAGTATCCATTATCTTCAGTATGTCCTTCCTTTTTTCTAGTACAAATATTTCTAATTCTAGTTGAAAAATTAGTACAGGCCCTTATGCCAACTATGTTTTAATCTTAAGAGATCAAGAGCATTTTGTTGTTGTAACATTTTTAGACAAATACATCTTCCTCTACAAAATATCTTCCAAGGTAAGCCTTCCAGCTATTGCATGCAACAACAAAAAAAAATAATAAATAAAAAAAAAATTATCAGAATATTATATTCCTTACCATAGTCTGTACTGCCTTGACTGAAACTGAAGTATAAACCTACTAAAATTCTTAGGGAGATTTATTTCAGAGAGATTCTGAATAAAACCTAGAAATGTAAATTGGTAAATCTTATCCTCTCAGCTGGTAAGTTTTACTTTCTTCATGGGTTTTGGCCAGACCATGCAATCAAGTAATTAAAATGTAGACAGCCACATTCCACTGTTCATCCAGACCACACAACAGAAAATGAATGAAGATTCAGAAAAGAAAATAAAAAAAATTATAGTAATTTTTAGGGCCTAAGTTGATATAACTAAAAGGGGATAAATGTTATTAAATAAAACACACAAATATCCCTAAACTCCTAAGGAAGGGCATGATGATGAAAAGGCATAACTTCTCTGGATATCTGAAACATGTGCTAACCACCATGTATCAGATGTCCTGAGAGTTTTAGAGTAGGATCATCACACAAAGACAGACACACATAAATCCATGTGCCACATGTCAGCACTCCTCTCCAGAGATTGCAGATCTCTATCTACACTTGGCTGATGATAGGTTAATTGTCATCAAGTTCAGAATGAGTTGATATATGGTTGATGGGTTAAGTGCCTTGATCCAAGAAACACTTTCCATAGTGGAACTAGACTTAAAACAAATCTAACATAAATGAAGGCTGAGAACCATAACCTCAGTAAAAAACAGCTACCCTAATTAAATGCCATCCCACAGTCAGTATAATATTCCTCAAATTGCAAAGTCAACTTTCAACTTTGTTAGGTTTCTACCTTAAAATGTCACCAGCGTCTCAAGAAATAGATAAAATTAGCTCTCCTTAATAAGACATTTTCAGTTATTTATGCTGCTGCTATTTCAACGCATTCATGTGAACATTTGTTCTAACCCAATTGATTACATACTTCCTGCAAAATCTTCAGGTAAATAGTAATCTATTGCAGCCCTTCATAAAAACAAGCTTATCTGAAATACTTCCAGCTTCTGGTACCCTTCTAAGCAGGAGGTAAAGAAGTATGTATAGACAGAAGTAACAACAAAACCAGAGACTTGCACCGAACTGTGCACCATAATTGTGACATGCAGGTGAATCTGGAGTAAAATCATAGAAAAAACTATAAAACTACAATAAAAAGGCAATGACAAGAAAAGCAGTATCACTATGGTCAATGGCTCAATGTCCAGCTGGAGACCAGTAATGAGTGGTGTCCCCCAGGGATCGGTGTTGGGACCGCTCTTGTTCAACATCTTTGTGGGTGAAATGGACAGTGGGATTGAATGCACCCTCAGCAAGTTTGCTGATGACACTAAGCTATGTGGTTCGGTTGATACGTTGGAGGGAAGGAATGCCATCCAGAGGGACCTAGACACGCTTGTGAGGTGGGCTGATGCCAACCTGATGAAGTTCAACCATGCTGAGTGCAAGGTCCTACACCTGGGTCGGAGCAATCCCAGGCACAGCTACAGGTTGGGCAGAGAAGAGACTGAAGTTGTGAATGCTCCATCCCTGGCAGTGCTCAAGGCCAGGTTGGACAGAGCCCTAGGTAACATGGTTTAGTGGGAGGTGTCCCTGCCCATGGCAGGGGGGTTGGAACTAGATGACCTTAAGGCCCTTTACAACCCTAACTATTCTATGATTCTATGGTTCTATGAATGGCTTCTGCTGAAATTCTGAATTTCTAGACTAGCTGTCATTAAGCCATTATGGACTAATCTAAATGTCAATGATATTAGTGAGTAATTGTACAAAGAGGTGAATATAGTCTGTAAGGGCTAACGTAAATACTTAAACCATGTAATAAAGAGCTTGCTCACTCTCTCTGCAAGCAAAATCTGTCTCCTCCACTGTAATATACTGTGTATTAAATACAACATATATCTTTCACAACAGGAGTATTCCACCTCTTGTCAGATGATAACTAAAATTAATGGCTGTCAAAGTTGTTTCCCACTGGATGGAACCTCCAGGCCATCAGTTGCATGGCCTTAATTGATAAGCTCATCTGCAGCAGGTCCCATACAGTCTAGCATGCATTCAATGGCTGTCTGATGGTGAGATCAAGCACCTTTCTTGCCCAGAGAAAACACTGAGGTTACTTTATCTTGAAAAAAAAAAAAAAAAATCTCTTGTGAGGCCATGTAACTATGGCATTGAACAATGAAGAAAAAAAGTGGTCTTGACTTACAGTGAAAGCCACTTAAATTAATACTTAATACTATAACTTTCACCTAATGTAAATTCCATCAAGCCAAACTTTATTCTGAAAGATAAACTGGACCATAATATTAAATTAATAAGAATAATACTACTTAATCCCTCATGGTACACTGCCTTAAATAAGAAAAAAAACATATTAAATGAAAGAACTAATGATCTATTTAACACCTCAAATAATGTAACCCAAAGGGATGTATCTCATGTTACTTTATATCTTTCCTACTTACTATGTCCATCTGTCTTCCTGAAGATAAAAAAGTAACTGCATATAAATGCAGAAACACAGAATTAGCCACTTACACCTTACCAGAGATGAATGTAGTGACATGCAAAAGAATTTGAGGATCAAGGCAGAAAGCAAAAAGAAACTGAGTCACAGCAGAGCAGTACTGAAGCTAATCCTGGGATAGATTATCTCAGTATTATGAAGTAGTAGTAGGGAACTAATACAGAATCATAGAATAGTTAGGGTTGGAAAAGACCTTAAGATCATCTAGTTCCAACCCCCCTGCCATGGGCAGGGACACCTTACACTAAACCATGACACCCAAGGCTATGTCCAACCCAGCCTTGAACACTGCCAGCGATGGAGCACTCACAACTTCCCCGGGCAACCCATTCCAGGGCCTCGCCACTCTTACAGTAAAGAATTTCTTCCTCATATCCAATCTAAACTTCCCCTGTTTAAGTTTGAACCCATTACCCCTCGTCATCACTACAGTCCCTAAAGAATATTCCCTCCCCAGCATCCTTATAAGCCCCCTTCAGATACTGGAAAGCTGCTATGAGGTCTCCACGCAGCCTTCTCTTCTCCAGGCTGAACAGCCACAACTTTCTCAGCCTGTCTTCATATAGGAGGTGCTCCAGTCCCCTGATCATCCTCGTGGCCCTCCTTTGGACTTGTTCCAACAGTTCCGTGTCTTTTTTTATGCTGAGGACACCAGAACTGCACACAATACTCCAAGTGAGGTCTCACGAGAGCAGAGTAGAAGGGCAGGAGCACCTCCCTCGACCTGCTGGTCACACTCCTTTTGATGCAGCCCAGGATACACTTGGCTTTCTGGGCTGCAAGCGCACTCTGCCGGCTCATGTTCATTTTCTCATCGACCAACATCCCCAAGTTGCTCTCCGCAGGGCTGCTCTGAATCTCTTCCCTGCCCAACCTGGAGCTGTGCCTGGCATTGCTCCGAACCAGGTGGAGGACCTTGCACTTGGCACGGTTAAACTTCATCAGGTTGGCATCAGCCCACCTCACAAGCATGTCTAGGTCCCTCTGGATGGCATTCCTTCCCTCCAGTGTATCAACCTAACCACACAGCTTGGTGTCATCGGCAAACTTGCTGAGGGCGCACTCAATCCCATTGTTCATGTCACCGACAAAGATGCTGAACAAGAAAAAAAAAAAAAAAACAAAAAAAAAACAGTCCCCCACTACCACAAATTATGCAGTTGAGTTTCCCGCATTTGGGGAAATTGCAGGGGTCAGCACACCCAGAGTGCAAGGAATGAGTCTCGCTCTGGGAAAGCCTCCTCCTTGATCATGGTGTCTCCCCTGCCATATCTGCCATTAATAAGGCTAATATTTATATAATCGACCCATTTTTGAGGTCTGTTCTTCAAAGAAAATATTGAAAGGGGTTACAAAATGGTTATCAAAGAATTCAGTCTTTTCTGAAGAAACATAAGTAGCTCACTCAGTTTACTTTTCTAAAACGAAAATGTAAGCTGTTGATCAAGCTGCATCTTCAACTACAATATAGCAGGGAAATACTTCTAGTAGTAGTTAGTATAACTGTAGCATGAACAAATCCAATTCAGTGGGAATTTCCACTTTGTGTAGAGTATCTCCAATTGTGACAGATTTGTATAAAACTTTCATTTTGGACTAGATTATTTATCCTGCAACAACTGCTAGGCATACAACTGCACTGCAGCTTCTCATTTCCAAGAGGTGAGGAGGTTTCTCTGAGCAAGTAATCTATAACATATTATGAAAGGCTGGTGTGTAAAGAGAAATGGAGCATCAGGATGGTTTCCGACCAAACTGCTGATTTTTTTTAAGAATTTTCAGGATTCATATGAGGTGCTCTGAGTTCATGTCAAGGCAAAACTTGGCAGGGGCATGCAAGGGCATGGAAGAGTTCTGATGATAACATTTGCCCTGTTAAAGAGCAGATGGCTGCAGACCACACTCCACTCCTGAAGAGCAGCAACAGTCATGGTCTGCACCCTGAGACTGCTCTGCACAAACCAGAGACAGAAAACAGGACCTGGATTTCCCCATGAAGAGATGGACATAGGGTCCAGCGGCTGAGCCACCTGTAGCAGGTGGTACTGAGGAAAAAATATCAGGCTTTTTCAGCTAATAGAAGGCAGAAGATCCACAGGCTAGAAGCCAGAGAAACCTCAGACTAGAAATACTGCACAATACTTCTATGCAGAGACATAGAACAGTTATACTGAAGCAACAAACCTGATGCACAAGCCAGGGTAAATTCCCCAGTTTTGTTTATTCTGGTAACAGACTGATTATCACAACAGATCCTACCGACTTGAACATCCACCAATGAAAAGCATGTTTTAGAAACTATTTCTTTCCATCTTTGTCATAACACTTCAGATTTTCCTTTTCTTTGAAGCAAGTTCTGTTCTGGTCAATTCCTGATGACCATTCTAGTCTCTCTAGTTACTTCCAATAGTTCAGTATTGTTGCATGGTTTACCATTTTAAGTTTAGATACGTAGATCAAACTTTCACACAGGCCAGTAGGCCACTGAACTCACCACACTATTTACAGTGTTATTAAAGGCCTTTGCATGTGAAAAAAATGCAAAACTGGGACTTCCTTGTCATCCCCAGGTTAATTCAATTGCATTTCAATTTCTCCTTACAAAATATTACCATTCAGAGAAATGGTAAAGGAATAACAGTTAGTGTTACTGTCATCAACCATCATTTGAAAGGTTTCTGTCAGTGTGCTGACATTTATACTGTCACTTATAATTACCACTTTCTCTCAGTTGCTTTTTAGCAAATAAGTTATGATACTGTTATCATAGAATCATAGAATAGTTAGGGTTGGAAAGGACCTTAAGATCATCTAGTTCCAACCCCCCTGCCATGGGCAGGGATACCTCCCACTAAACCATGCCATCCAAGGCTATGTCCAACCCCCCTTCGAATGCCGCCAGAGATGAAGCATTCCCAACTTCCCTGGGCAGCCCATTCCAGAGCCTTACCACCCTTACAGTAAAGAATTTCTTCCTCATATACAATCTAAACTTCCCCTGTTTAAGTTTGAACCCATTACCCCTTGTCCTCTCACTACAGTCCCTCATGAAGAGTCCCTCCCCAGCATCCCTATAGGCCCCCTTCAGGTATTGGAAGGCTGCTATGAGGTCTCCATGCAGCCTTCTCTTCTCCAGGCTGAACAGTCCCAATTTTCTCAGCCTGTTTTCATATGGGAGGTGCTCCAGTCCCCTGATCATCCTCGTGGCCCTCCTCTGCACTTCTTCCAACAGTTCCATGTCCTTTTTATGTTGAGGACACCAGAACTGCACACAAAACTCCAAGTGAGGTCTCATGAGAGCAGAGTAGAGGGGCAGGATCACCTCCCTCGACCTGCTGGTCACACTCCTTTTGATGCAGCCCAGGATACACTTGGCTTTCTGGGCTGCAAGTGCACTCTGCCGGCTCATGTTCATTTTCTCATTGACCAACACCCCCAAGTCCTTCTCCACAGGGCTGCTCTGAATCTCTTCTCTGCCCAACCTGTAGCTGTGCCTGGCATTGCTCCCACCCAGGTGTAGGACCTTGCACTTGGCATGGTTAAACTTCATCAGGTTGGCATCAGCCCACCTCACAAGCGTGCCTAGGTCCCTCTGGATGGCATTCCTTCCCTCCAATGTATCAACCAAACCACACAGCTGGGTGTCATCAGCAAACTTGCTGAGGGCGCACTCAATCCCACTGTCCATGTCACCCACAAAGATGTTGAACAAGACCAGTCCCAACACCGATCCCTGGGGGACACCACTCGTTACTGGTCTCCAGCTAGACATTGAGCCATTGAGCACTACTCTTTGCATGCAGCCATCCAGCCAGTTCTCAATCCACCGAGTGGTCCACCTATCAAATTGATGTCTCTCCAACTGAAGAGAGAAGGATGTCATTTGAGACAGTGTCAAAGGCTTTACACAAGTCCAGGTAGACGACATCAACTGCTCTGCCCCTGTCCATCAGTTCCGTAGCCCCTTCATAGAAGGTCACCAGATTGGTCAGGCAGGATTTCCCCTTAGTGAAGCCATGCTGGCTGTCACCAAGCACCTTGTTGGTTTTCATGTGCCTCAGCATGCCTTCCAGGAGAATCCGCTCCAAGATTTTGCCAGGCACAGAGGTGAGACTGACTGCTCTGTAATTCCCCGGCTCATCCATTTTCCCCTCCTTAAAAATGGGGGTTATATTTCCCTTTTTCCAGTCATCGGGAACTTCACCTGACTGCCAGGATTTTTCAAATTGATGGACAGTGGCTTAGCAACTCCATTTGCCAGCTCCTTCAGGACCCATGGATGGATTTCATCCGGTCCCATGGACTTGTATACATTCAGGTTCCTAAGATGGTCTCGAACCACATCCTCTCCTACTTTACCAAGGTACAAACTCAATTGAGTATGTGGTGTAAGAAAGGGCTATAGAGGTAACTAAAGTTCTAGTACTCTTCTTTTATAAATGGTACTACTAAAATGGCTCTTTGCCCATCTTGGGAGAGGCTCACCTTTGATCTTCTGCAAGTTCAACATTCATGGCTTTTTTAGTGTGTATATATATGACAGTACAAACCAAGGCATTTCACCTCCAAAAAGTGCGTAAGTCATGCTCATTTATGTAGTCCTACCTATTGGCCATAGAATCTAGGCGTGATACTCTAACCAGATTACCACAATTCCTCTACAGCTTTGAAGAAAAAACATAGATCCCTCAATAGCCTGGTAACTTACACTGTGGCCACACTTATGCATCCAGAAAAAAGTTGACCAAAGTCAACAAGTGCTCACATGTAACCTTTTGTATCCAGCTCAGACAGGCTTGAATTGGTAGCAAGCACCCCTGATACCAATACGTCTTATTAAATATCAGGCATATTTAACAAGCATAAAGTTAAAAGTAGTTGAAAATGTAATTCAATTTCCTATGAGTACTTTTTTTAATGGACTGCCACAGCTAGAAAGTTCCCTTTGAATCCATTGTAAGAAAGTTATGAGCAAAGAATATAAGTTTTTCTCAATATTTATTTTTCATTAAACTTTACAGTAAAAAAGAAAATGCAAATAAACTTTTTAAAAACTAAACTATTTTAAAACACTGGCACTGCTAAATTACAAGTTATTCACTATCATATCATGAACAAAGCATATAAGAGTGAGGATAATAATGAATAAACATCACAGATGTTCAAACGAAACAGTAAATCACTATTATCAAGCACGAAGAAACCCATGTTGTTATGACAGGCTTAACCCTCATCCAGGAATTCATATGAGAAGAAAACATAGGCCATATTATGTAAGTAGTTACCTAAGAGATACTTTGAAACGAAAAAATATTAATTGACATTTGCACCTGCCGACAGTCACATTGCAATGGATCATTCATAACTGCTTTTTAGAACTTCAGGTTACAAAACTAAAAGGAAGATATGGCCAAAAATTAAGTTAAGCTTACAATATACTACTACAGATGCTGACCAGCGCATACCATTTAAAGCAGTATAAACTAGAAGAAATGCTATAGTTACGCTGCACCTGTATGGTTAGAATTAAGGAAATAAAATTAATTATATTGTCAGCTGTTATGCTCTCCCTATGAATTATCTATTTATTGAAGGTAAACAAGAATAATGGCTTTGCTGAACATTTAGGATTGAAGTGACTGCTCACTAAGTACTCTTTTCCTTCACATAACCTTGTAGAAAGGCTCACAGACCAGTTTCTGCTACAGAAGTGATGCCAACTATGGATAACAAAAAAAAAAAACAACCCAGTCCTTCAACATACTGTCTCACAAAGTGACATCAAGGGCATTGCCTATTCTGGTCTGTGCTGCATGTGCACAACTGGGGAAGACAACTGGCTTATGGGACAGAGTTCAACTGCAGTGAATGCCTCTGGTGAAGTCCAGTCTAATGTTACAGTACAGGTTTGGGGGCAGTACATTAAAAGGATAAACTCTTGGTTGGACTCAACTTTCAATGTGCTTGCTTAGGCTTTAACCCCATGTGTTAAGTGACTTTACTCATACTCCACACAAGATATTTTGTGTATAAACGCATACTAGTAATTTGCAACCTTTTAAAAGTATGTGTTGAAAAGGTGGATTGGCTCCCGCAAGATGCTTTCAGAGAAAAAACAAAAACAAAATCACAGAATTAGTGCAATATGGTCTATTCTTGAGAAAAGTATTACTTCTGTGTTTTAATTTGAACATCGAGGAAAAGCTTGGGCTGAAACTACAGAAAGGCATTCAAAAAGCAAAAAAATAGCATTTCCATCCTACTTTGTGGCCGGCTGCTAAAAGGGCAATGGAGCTTTTGAGCTCTCTGTGAACACCCCTGAGTTGCAATGCACTACATACCAGAGACTCAGAATCTGAAAAACATCACAGTCACTTAAAAAGAAAAACATAGTGAAAGAGAAAAATCCCTCAACCACCATTTTCCAATGTAGCCTCTGAACAAAAGGCAAGGCTGAAGATAGTTGATTCAGATAGACAAATGTTTACACCAAAGATTCCATTTTATCTGAGCTGTTCTGGAATACACAATAAAATAATGCAAGTAAGTCACCTCTTTTTCTTACTGAAGACTTCTTATCAACTTATTTATGAATGCTACTGTTAATGAGATGTATACATAATAACCTACACCCAGTCCTGTAATCACAACCACACTTCAACAAACAAACAAAAACTATTTTTTCCCAGCTAGTCCTCCTCCTTTGTTAACTAAGCCTTTGGACTGACAAATTAGCATTCGTATTCTTTTTTCTCAAACCACTTGACAATTCTTTCATACCTAAGGTACAATATGTTCATTAAGAAGCATTCTGAAGATGCACAGCTGCACTGGTACCATTTGCATCAATGCTTTTGAAAAATATTTCCATAACATACACCAAGGTTTTAAAAGACAGAGATTAAGAAAAGTATAAGTGGTGTTCCTGACTAGGTTAACACAGCAGCCTTCTGAAGATGAGAGATGAGCTGAGATCAACAAATACAGACACAGTGATAAATCATCATCCAGTATGCAGAAGGGGTCTAGAGTGCAATGGACTTAAACAAATGTTATAATGCATTTTATGGTGTGGTGAGGTTTTTTTGCCAGCCTTTTTACTACACATTTGCATATCCCCTTAGAATGATAATTGAGTCTATCATCAAAAAGAAAGACACACTGAGCAACAGTCAAATGCTCTTTCACTGCTGCTTTGTGATTTTTATGAGAGTATAACCTGTGGAATGGTTCACATTAGCTCTGAATTATTAATGGAGTTGAATGATCAGATTGCTGTTCGTTAAGTTATTATGGGTACTAATCACACAGAGCGGTATCAAACTGTTGTTTCTTCAGTCCCCCGGATCAATTTTACAACTCTCCTATAAAATGCTCGTTTCCAACTTCTGGGACTTGAGAGCAGCTGCCCGGCACCGTCTCCCTCCCGAGGGCTGCGGAGGCTCAAGGCGGTGCCGTGCAGCACGCCCCGCTGGACAGTCAGGAGCTAACTGCGCCGGGAGCACGGTTCCCCCCACCCGCCAGCACCGGCCCTTGGGCCAGGGTCTGCCGAGAAACCAGCAGCACCTCAGCCGCTCCCCATCTAAACTCCAGCCTTCCCCTCCCTGCGCCCAGCTGAGCCCGGGCTCACCAACAAGCACAGCGAACAAGTGGGATGCGGCTGAACTTTTACTTTGCCAGTGCCAGTTTCCCCCGCGGAGGCCCGCTGGAGCCGCCGCCGGAGCACCGGCACCTTGTTGAGTTTAAGTTTGGCTTCCGCGTAGCACGTCCCCGTCTCCTTCCCCCATCCAGGGGCGCGATGCGCAGGTAGCAGAGACCCGGCTGGAGCGTGCGGGCGGTGCCGGTGCGGGGCTCCCCGCTGTACTCACCCGCTCCCCAGCCGCACGGTCAGCAGCAGCAGCAACAGCCGGGCCCCGCGGCAGCGGCTCCAGCGGGGAACGAGGCCCCCCCACGCATCCATGAGCGGGAAGGCGCTTTCCCGTCCCCGAGTTTTCTCCGGAGAGGCTGGGGAATAGCGACCCTGCCAATCCCACCGTTCTCCCCCCCCCACCGGCACACGGCAGGCAGAGGGAGGGGAGGGGAAGGTGGAAATTAAATAAAAAATCAAGCACCCAAACAGGTAGGAAGCCACTCCACAAGGACCGAGCAACTCGCCCAATAGGCTTATCAGGTTGCTCCATAAATTATCCTAAAAATCGCTGGGCGAATCAATCCCTAGCAGAGGTGGAGCCTCCTTTACTAGAAGGGAAACATGCTTGGGAGAAAGGGCGGCATTGATTTGCTGTTTTCTCCAAAGAGGGAGATAAATCTTATCTATATACAAAAATATAAATAAAATGTTAAATATGTATTTACATATAGATGTGTTTGAATTTTTGTATTTTTAAAGCTACTGAGAGGGTGGCTTGCAGTCTGAGAAGTAACCCGTCGACCCTGCCAAACGGAGAGCCGCAGGCGGGAGGAAAAGCGTTGCGGGTTGTGCGCGAGCATCCGCGGGAACTGCGCGGCCCCGCGTCCGGCACGACTGGGATTCTGAGGAAGGTGGCACCAGCCGCGGGAAAGGAGACACCCTCCGGCCCCTCGTCTGTCCCCAAGAGAAGGGACCCACCCCTCCAGCCGCGGTCCCCAAAGCTGTGCTGGAAGCAGGCGGCATGCTCGGTGCGCAAGTGCAACCGCGGGACTTCCCCGCACCCTAGAAACGAAAGTCGCGCAAGCCCGAAGCTGCATGCTGCTCTGCGCGGCCGCGGAGCGCCCCCGGGGGGGAAGGGGGAGGAAAACGGTCGGTGCACGGTGCTGCGTTATGAAGTGAAATGCGCCAGTGCTTGCTACAACGTGCAATTCGATTTTTTTTTCCCCTCCTTTTTTCCACTTCTCCCCGCCCCCCCCCCCCCCTTTCCCTCTTTGCTGCTCCGTTTTCCTGCCTCTTTCTGAAATCCCGCACCAAAACCAAACCCGAGGCACGAAAAGCATTCGCGGTGGGGGAGAGGCGCAGAGGTTCCGCGCTTGCAGCCCTCTCCCGCGGCAGTGGGGATCGGCGGTGACGTCCCGGCGAGACTAGCGCGTAAATAGAGCCTATGTCCTTGCACGGCTTCAGGGTCAGAGGACCCCTGAATCTCTCCCCATCCCAATTCCCCGGCCCCGGAGATGTCCTGCCTGCAGCTCTCGATTGGGGAACTCGCAGAGTAACCTGTGCTGTGTGATTCTCAGCATAAGGAGCAAAACGTTTTATAGTCATCCTTCTCATTCATTCTCTGAGTCAAGATGTATCTGCACAGAAATGTGAATATTTATCCATTCAGTGGTTATTCCAACGAAAGGCAGTGTTTTGGTTTGGGCTCCTCTGCTTTACACATCATCATCTGGTTATTTTATATATACAGTTTATAACTGCTTTAATGGTTAAAGGAACTCACCACGCTTGAGAGAGCTGCAGTGCATTAAGTGAAAATTCAACTACTTGAAAATTAATAGCCAGTCCTGGGGGTACTGGTAGAAGGTAAAGGCACGTATTAGTGTATGACCTGAGGTCTCTTTATTGGTGGATTAACACTGCAGGCAGCATCCTAGCATGATGGCAGAGACATGAGCTCAGAGAGGAGAATATGCATTTATTACAGAATAAGTGCAGAAGCAGCTCCCCTGCTGCAGCTGGTGGCCCTGGCTCCAAGGAACATGACCACTGTCCCCCTCAGCCAGAAAACAGGCACAGCCTGTTCCCAAGTCTCTTCCCCTCCAGAAGTCCTTTTGCCCTGAAAATAACCATGGTCCTTAGATTTATTATGAATTGAACTGTCAAATTGACTGCATTTTGCAAAATGTACAATAAACGTTTCATATGCCTTTGCATTCTGATGTTTATGAAGCCATTAAAACTCTTTACTACTACTCTATAAAATTTCATCCTGTCACTAAAATAAATTAAGCGATTAATATGAATACTGAGAAAGTTTGATGTGAGAAGTTTAAGGGTACTTACAGGATTACAAGGCATCTTTTGTCTACGTGAGCAGCTTGGAGCATTGATTTATAAACACTTAATTTCACTCCTGTGTAGGTCCAACAGCACTGAAAGAGGTGGAGGATTACAGCTAAAATAACACGTAACATGAATACTGAGAAAATACATTCTTTCATTTGATTTTTCTGGGTTTAGAATGCTAAGGCACATTAAAGTATCATTAAAAATAATTTAAAATAAAATTGGTACCTATGAGATTTCTCAAATGACACAAGATTATATCAGGACAAGCTGGTTTCGGATAGTCCTAAATCTGAATTTGCCTTTTACTTTAATGTAAACAATAGAATTCTACCCCTTACAAAACTAGAGAAGGATTTTTTTCTATTAGTAAGTAAAATGCTTAAGGAAAATTACATATTCAAGTATTGAGAAGCAAACAGGATAGCTTGCTATCCTGTAAAAATAGTAAAACTTCTTTAAGTACCAAAAGAAAACTTGAAGGACAGTGAATCATCTCAAATTGTCTGTGTTTCAAAGGAACAAAAGAAGCAATACAGGAAATCTGCAAAATGGAAAAGAAGGCATTGAAGAAAACCAGAGAAAATTACCTAAAGAAGTGTCAAAAGAAGGAGATGCTGATCCAAGTGACAGTGAGTTACCAAGGCCTGCTGATGCTCATCAGCCACTTGGTGCTGACACAGCTGACCTAACAACAATCTTCAAATTATCAGTTAAAATCATCTTCTCCTGCTGAGAGTAGGAGAGGTGTCTTTAAACAAAAAAAAAAAAAAAAAAAAAAAAAAAGCACAGAGGTGAAGAAAGGAGTCAACAGTGGCATTTCAAGCCTGCTAGGCATCACCTCAGAAAGAGCAAATTAAACAATGTTAATGTGCAAGCAAAGCTGTAGGATTTAAACTGCTGTTTTTATTAAAGGGGCCCAAACCAGAATGGCGTTTGCAGAGAAAACCACTGCCTTCAGTCATGTTTAATGAGTCTGTGAATAGAAGAACAGGGCTACATAATTCACTGTCTTTCAAACCCTTTTTAAGCCTATCAGTTATTTGTTAAAGGAGCTGCATAGTTAGGGCGTGAGTCAGACAGTAATGCCATATTTCAGAAACTGCTTGAGACTACTGTCAGAGTGGTTAACTTTCTATATTAAAAAGATGATTTGTGAGTTCTTACACATCTGCTCTTGAGATTATTTTATTTAATCAATTCCTTACTAACTTAATGGTTTTAAAGACAAGAAACATAAAACTTTACAGATTAAGGTTTCAGTTCGGTTAAGTCTATAGAAAAAAAATAGAGAATACTGATTAATTCATCACAGTAGAGAAAAGTAATTATAGGATGTGAAGTGATGGTATGTTGGCAAACAAAAAAAAACAAAAATTATTCAAGGGCTGAATTTGGTAAGGCTTTTAAGTACCTAAATGTAAAATTCACATCTCAGCTCTCAGCTCTGCTGCTATCTAATAGTGGAAGATCCAGAAAAAGCATTTATGTTTGGGACATTTCTCCAGGTCTCTAAAGCAGCACCCACACGAACACCCAGAAGAGCACTAGTTTGAGCATCTCAACACCTAAATTCTGCCCAAGCTTATCTGAAACTTTTCTCTACCCTTCAGCTTTGAGGAATGCAAAATAACAGGATAATCAAATGCAATGTAAAAGTCCTCTAAAACACAGCAGGGTAGATTGCCTCTTTCCTAATGTCTCAGAAGTGTAAGAATTTACTTGGATTCTATACACTTGACCCCCAGGCACTATAAGAGGAGTGAAGGCACTTAGCACAAGTTTCTGATTTCCGGTCTGGAAGCCACGTGTTCAACTTCAAGGTATCTACAATCTGTAATGCATCCAAAATTATATGAGAAAGAATTTTCATGCTTAAAGCTGACATAGAATTTATATAGTATAATAAAATAGAATAGCTGAAATGTCCAAATAGAAGGAGGAGGGAAAAACAAACAAAAAATGAAACTAGCTAATAACCACTGTATTTTTCACCTGGGAGACTTCACACCTAGTATTGAAAAGCATTTTAATCCTTCAAGATATAATTGTTCAAGACCACAGAGGAACCGAAAAACACTCATATGTAACTTTCCATAGCTGACATCATGCATCTGCTGTATTTCTCTTGGGCATAACTACCTTCCTTACCGGAACATGGGGAATTTGATGGTAGCTTTTTGTGTCTGCATGCCACTTTGAGTGCCTAAAGAGCTCTGAAAATCTAGTGGGTGGCTCATCTTCATCCACTGTTCTTGAGGGAAGCTAATGGTCCTCACTCATGTAGTTCTGTAAGAAGCACTTATCCTGCTGAGAGCAAAATTATCCAGTGGGTGGAGAGGGAAGAGAAAACTATTGAGGTATTCTGTGGGTGTCCCTGCCCATGGCGGGGGGGTTGGAACTCGATGATCTTGAGGTCCTTTCCAGCCCTTACTATTCTGTGATTCTGTGATTCTGTGTGTTCTGTCCTCCACCAACAAAAAACATACACAATAGCAAGAGCTCAAGGACCATTACAGCTGTGTCTTCAGAAGGGTAAATTCAAATTTACGTAACACTTTTCGCATGTTTACATATGTAGACCTTAACTGTGAATGTACAAAGCCATTTCCCGATGCCATTGCCCCCTAGATTCATATAATTATAGACTAATTCAGGTTAGAAATGACCTTTAAAGGTCATCTAGTCCACACACACATACACACACCCCTCTCAATCAGGATCAGGGTCATCTTCAGAAAGTCTGCACATACGATTTTTGTGCTTGCATTTCAGTAAGCAGAAATTTAAGTGCAGAGTCACATGCACAGATTTTCAAATCTGCAGCCCAAATGAAAACAGCTCCATTCTTCTTAGGGCAATTCAGAAAAAGTGATTTTAAATATGCATAATCATCCTTAATCCTACCTGAATGTTTACTCCTTAATAAAATTCAAGAAAGGTATCCTAACAGCCTGAACTGCAATAGATGCAAAAAACATCTCAAGAACAAAGAAAAGTAATGCAGACATTTTGGCACTAGCCCTTTAAAATGGGCCTTTAAATATGAGAATGGTGGATATCCATGGGAGGAAAGCAGAAAGATACAGAAATGTAACTTCAGTGTGGCTTTCATATTGCGATTAAAACCACAAAATAATTGCATTCAGTGAAACAGTCAACATCTTAATAGAAAATAAATTATAAAACTCTCACTTCCCATGGCTAAATACTGCTTTAATTAAGATTTCATCTCCGATACATTGATTTAACTGCTCACTCACTTATGTTGTTCATTAAAATGATTACTAACAGTACAACTTTAGCAGCACTTAAAATTAAATGAGAGAAGTACTCTCAAGTAGAGAACAACGGATGTAGGAAAGGAGGAGACTGCACCCATCTTTGCATGCAAGGGAAAGGGGAAGGATTAAAGTATATAAAATAATAATTTTTTTACATTTAGCATGTTACCCTCCTTCATTTAGGATATGATGAAATGAAAAACAAGCTGAAGTACAGGCAGATCTATAGTGACTAGACTGAAGGGCTTGGGCGCAGAAAGGTAACTTCACAGCACAAGTATTCTCTTGGTCTGTGACTATTGTCATTGCCTTTCACTAGACCTCCAGATATTTTCAACATAAATCAGAAAACAGTAAATAAATACATTTTGATCCTTATAGGGCATAAATCCACAATCCCACCCTCTTCTTTTCCCTGAGTACTGTTTTATCTTTGCCTTTCCCTTTGCTTTCAGACAGTATCGAGCAAACAGGACCCTGTATATCTCAGGACCCTGGATTTCCCATCTGCCAAGGCACATCTTTGAAGACAGCAGACTTTGCTAGGGAATTTGTGACCAACAAGAAGAAGGATACTTGCAAGTGTGAGATGTGCATGCTGCAGATAAGGTAAGAAGTTTTTCAAGGGATTGCAGCACCTAGATACACTCTAATTTATTTAGGAAGTTAAGCCCAGCTGGGACTACCTTAGTGTCATGGGCAAGAGGTGGGTACTAGTTCAAACTCTTCTCCACAATATGCTCTATTTTCCCCAGCAAGGAAGTGATAGAGTTCAACCCAGTGAACCAGAGAGGGTACATTATATACATTGTCACTTCAGTTCAAATGAGGAGTATGCTTTCAAATTTAGCCTCCCAACCATCTCTATATACAGAGATTTACCTACTGAGGTTTAGCTGGCATAACAGAGAGGCACTGGAGGTGGGCCAGCATAACCGAGAGCACATGAAGATGCTTGCAGCATCTTTCTGTAGGTACTAAGAACCTACTGTCCTTCAGCACTAGTGGGTCTTCAGTCCATGGAACTAGATTAGTGCCAGTCTAATGAAACCCCACCCCCATAACACACTGTGGGTGTTGGGTTCTTAGCACCAATAAATTCTCTCTGAAGACCTGCTTCTATTTCACCACAGTATTTGCCAATGTAGCCAAAGCCACAGTGAATATTTAGAGAACTGGGACCCTGTCCTGAATTGTGGCAAATCAGACTCTCAGTGTTTAGTGCTCCCATACTTTGAAATCATACAGCAAATAACTCTTTTCTTTTTGGCAGTTCCTCTTGTCTTCAGGTAAAATGGAAATTCCCTGCAAACAGTAAGAATAAGAATTGTTTCATGGCTTAGAAGATGCTCTCAGGAGACTAATATTTTATTATCTGTCTGATTTTATTTTGTTAGAGGCTAACAGGGCAGCTGTTACACCTGACTACTGTGAGCACTTACTGTTCCAGCCAGATCAGGAGGACAAAGACATGGGAAAATAGAAAATAATGGGGCAGGCAAAAGACTGTGGTCTGTACTTTTTCCAGTTTCAAAAAGATTCAGTTGGTACTTGACTCTGCCTTTGTTGAAAGCTGAAGTGGCTTTTCAGAATACTCTATTCTGACCAGCCCTCCTTAGAGTATAAAGAATTTTTTAATCTGTAAAGCCCAAGACATAAAAAAGGTGTCTTCATAAGACTGGTGTGTCTGATAATTGAAAAACATTCTCTCCAGGATGTCGATTTAAACTCTTGGTAACAGAATCCCGTCGCAAATCTAAATGGTGATATAGTGCTGTCCAGAATATTAACACGCTCTCTGCAATTTGTCATGTCACTCACCAAACTTCCATACTTATTATTAACTGACCTCTAGACCTCTCAATTGTAACAAAAGCCTGAGATACTTAAGGGTTGGGTTTTGGTATGTGAGATTGTATTTTGCTGACTGTAACAAAGGATACGCATTCTCTGAATTTGCGCTAATTCTCACCTTTATTTGTGCATCTCCACTTTTCTTCTTAAGGTTCTTTTTTTCATATTTCTGTGGTTACTATAGGACACCTTATAAAACCAAATGTTTAATTTCCTTTTTGAGTAGATCACAATCATCAATACCTCCTCTGCTTACTAGGAAAATAAGCAGAGATCTGGCTGAGCTTCAAATTATTTTTATTATTATAGAGTACCAAACAGAACTGTCCTACAATACAGCTTTGTGTAAACTCAGTCTCAAGTCAATAGATTTATTTACAGTGGCAGGAAAAGGTCAAAGTACATCATGTAAACCCAGCATTGCTTCCAAGCTTAATTATTGAGAGAAAAAATTAAAAAACCCCAACCTCTGTCAGTAGTGTGTCATGACAGCTTCTCATAACATTGTGTAAAGAAAATGCTGTTAGTTACCATTAACCATTTGCTGATGATATCAAACATGTCAACATTAAGCAGCATTGAGATAGCACAGAGCTTAAAGAATAAATGCATGTGCCACTGTGTCAAAATGATAAATTTTTAATAATATATTTAATGGTATGTTTTCAAAACTACTCCATTCATCATCAATATAAAAATGCTTTGATTTTGTTTTTTAACATGTCCCAGAGAATTTTTCTCTCACAAACAGTACCAGAAAGTAGAAGACCCTTAGTGTGAGGTCTTTTGCTCCTAGACAAACTTGTTTCTGCAGTTGTCTTTAGTTACTGACTTGCATATTCCAGCATCATGCATATGATGAAAATTCTTCATTTTATCATGACAAAAACTGTTGCTCTGCAGAGGTACTTCTAGTGAATGACATAGAAATCAACTATTTTTAAAGGTGGAAGAATTATCTTATGGTTTATCATATGCTCTCAGGAAGGTCATTATCAGTTACAATTATCAATACCAATTCACCCTTTTGATTGGATACTAACGGAATGGCTTCTTCAGTTTGTATCATTGGTGACTGTATTTCTCTTGAGTATGAGCCTTCCCTGGAGTAATTCAACCATTCTCTTGAAAGTAACTCCTAAAATAATTCCACTGACAAGACTGGTGATACTCATTGTCCTGCTTCAGCTATGTTGCAAATGATACTCTCGATGTTAGTCCTTGATTTCCCTAATAGGTGTTAAAAGCATTGTATGTTTTTGTGAAGCTTCGCCTCAGTCACCATGCTGTATTAGCCATGTAAAATATATTCTTTATTTAGTCTGAAAAATATTATTATAAATTAATGTGATTTAATAAAACAAAATTTAATTTAAAATCAATTTTGTGAATTTTTTCTCCATACTTTCTTTGCTTTAAAATATTTCTCTTAAACTACTAATCTTTTTTCCCCATTAAATAGTTATTAACTCCTGGCAAAATGTTGTCCACCCACGGGCTAACCTACCTCTTCAGGAAGTATCACAAAGGCTACAGCATGTTGTCTTTGAGCTGCCAGTCTCAGTGTGTCCTTGGCTTACGACAGGTATCAAGTAGAAGCTGCCATTCATGCAGAATTTTACAGTGGGTTCCATAACTAAGGAATTTCCACCATCCATCTTCCACAGCCCTTTATTATAGTTCCCACTTCCTTCCAGGTCAAAACCAGGACCTGTATGTCTTACTTACAACAGAGTTTGCAGCTTCTCCTGGATCATACTGTCTCTGCTAAGAAAAGATTAAGAGAACCATACCCTTACTTCCATTTTTTCAAATTGCATCTTTCTCACCTCAGAATTTCTTCAAAGTATCTACTGTAATATCAGTGATTTTGTATAATTTCTTAAATTCACTCATTAGATTTCAGTGGTGCCTGCTTGTACACAGTCAAAAGTGTAGGGTTTGAGTGGAAAATCTTATGAAAGACAAAGAAAGAATGTTGTAAGAGCAGGCACCCTTTTCAGTGTTGTCCTTCTGCAGAGCACTGTGTCCAACATGAAACCTGCTTGCCTTTGCTCATTCTACAGATTTCTTCCAGTAAATTGCTATGTCATCTTCTGATAAAGTCCTGACTCCAGATTTTGTCATTTATACCCTGGGTTGTGAGCATTACCTGAAGTCCAGCTGCACTCACTTGGTGAATCATGCCAAGAATTAGAGAAGCTCTGCTTTTAGTCAGTCCCAGACTTCATTGTAGCTCCACAGACTGATTCCGTAGCAGTATGAGATCTGCCTCTTGGAACAAATGTAGCACCATAGGAAAAGACATATTCGTGCTATCGCTTGTCCTTGAGTCACTGCCACATTGTGCAGTAGTCTCTGTGTAAGGCCCAGATAAAGTGAGTCATAGCTGCACAAATACTGGGAATTGCTAAAGCCTACTGCAATTACAGAATATTTTTGAATAGCAGTGGTGTATTCCCCTGCCAAATAGATATCACAGAATATTTTCATCATGGTGAGTAAACACCAAAACCTGTCTTTAAAAAGTAAAGCCACTTGCCTTATTGGGGTGATGGAGATTCTTGCTAGCAGCAAGTATTCTTGCTGGAGCCTGTCCTGGGTTCAGCAGTAGCAGTCATTTTTCTCCCTCTTAGTAGCTGGTGCAGTGCTGTGGTTTTGACTTTCAGCCTGGGAACAGCACTGATATCACCGATGTTTTTAGTTGCTGCTCAGTAATGTTTACTCTGACCAAGGACTTTGTGAGTCTCATGCTCTGCCAGGGAGCAGGGGAAGGCGGAAGGAAGCAGAGACAGGACACCTGACCCAAACTAGCCAAAGAGGTATTCCATACCACAGCACGTCATGCCTTGTATATAAACTGGGGGCAGTTACCCGGAAGGGTTAAATCACTGCTCGGTTGGGCTGGGTATCGGTTGGCGGGTGGTGAGCGGTTGTATTCTCTTCCCTTGTATTTCCCTGGTCATTATTATTATTGGTGGTAGCAGCAGTGGTTTGTATTATACCTTAGTTCCTGGACTATTCTTATCTCAACCCGTGGGAGTTACATTCTTTTGCTTCTCCTCCCCATCCCTTCAGAAGTGGGGGGAGGGAGAGGGAGGAGTGAGCAAATGGCTGCATGGTACTGAGTTACCAGCTGGGCTTAAACCATGACAGAGCCTTATGTGAATGTCCTAGCCAGGAGCACCTATTTCTTGTTTGGACTCAGAGTAAGCTGCATATTTACAAACTTTTCATCTTCAAGACTTATGACAACTTGGTAACTTTACACTTGTCATCTGTTGAGAACATATAAATTCATTAATTCTATTCAAGCCTGCGATGATTAAGAAAGTATTTAAAATAAATCCATATACTAAATTGCACCATATTGTTTACATGATGTAAAGTGGTGGGACATCTTACTATATGTACCTCGTGTAATTTTACTTAATGAAGGGGGCCTATAGGGATGCTGGGGAGGGAATATTCGTTAGGGACTGTAGTGAGAGGACAAGGGGTAACGGGTTCAAACTTAAACAGGGGAAGTTTAGATTGGATATGAGGAAGAAATTCTTTACTGTAAGTGTGGTGAGGCACTGGAATGGGTTGCCCAGGGAAGTTGTGAATGCTCTGTCCCTGGCAGTGTTCAAGGCTGGACTGGACATAGCCTTGGATGGCATGGTTTAGTGGGAGGTGTCCCTGCCCATGGCAGGGGGGTTGGAACTAGATGATCTTAAGGTCCTTTAAAACCATAACTAGTCTATGATTCTATGATTCTATGTTGTGGTGATTTTTGTTCTTGTTTAGAGACCTTTCAAGATAGCAGGATAAGCTTTTATCCCATAAGAATGCTCCCTGAAATACTGTCCAATTTTCCTTGGAGAAGTAATCTAGGGGGGGGAAAAAAAAAAAAAAAATCACTATACTGAAAAAAATCTTACTTTTTTATCTATCCATAGGGAAGAAAACCCCAAACAAAACCTAAATTTTTTGAAAGTAATCTGTATGGTTTACTAGTATGTGTGTTTGAAAAGCAAGGTGATTATGTCCAAGTTACAGCTTTCCTTCAGGAAGGCACAACTTGACAACATTAATATTGGAGTCTACAAATGGAAAGACACTCCTGAGAATAGGCAAAATTATGTCAGTAGCCAAGTGCTATGCTACAACTAAACAAACAGATTTATTAGCCTAAGTTATTTAAGCTACCACATTTCTTTAGTAGCATGTATGCCTTAGAAGTAGAGTAATTTCAGAGGTCCTTTCCTCTCAGCTGTAAGCATGGCATTGTGACTGAAATGCTACAGTGCTTCTGGGATGAACAGGTCAGAAACATAAAAGTAGCTATTGCACACACAAGCACTACTCTCACATTGTAAAATGTGATGGCAGCTTTTAATAGTAATTTTCCTATCACAGTAAGAGAAACCATACCACTGAATCTCCTATTATTTTATGCCTGCTCTTTTATACAAATTAACTAGTTAAGCTAGTGACATTTTTATTTACCTTTATGGAGGTTTTAAGAAACAAAAGGCAAGAAACAGTTAGTATTGTACTATAGATAAAGATTCAATATATTTGGGTTTGGTGCAGACATACAGATCATGGTAACATGTGAATTGGCAGCCGTGTAGACTTCTATTTACCTGCAAAATAGGTACAGCACATGTAATCTTATTGTATAGTATCTTCCTACCTGTGGAATGGGAGAGAGTGAAAACCTAGCTCACTCTTCTAGTACAGACATTTATGCTGTCTCTGAAGCTGATAAATACATCAACTAACATGAAGTTATTCTTCAGACTGAAAAAATACCATCTCACATCAGCAGGAATAATTTCTTGTTACCCTCACTCTGCCAGAAACTAAACAAGTGACCACATTTAGAAAGCTTGGTGTTGTATAACTATCTCAAGCTCTCTAATTTGCAATTCTGCATTGGTCTATCCAATATAAAAATATTTCAACATTTCTCCTGTATTCGTGCCCATGAAATCAGACATATTTATAACATTATGGCTATAAACAGTTAAACACTTGGGAATTGAGCAGCTAAGATGCCAGTTTAATAAGCAACTAGACAAATCATAGAATGGTTTGGGTTGGAAGGGACCTTAAAGATCATCTAATTCCAACTCCCCTGACATGAGCACAGACACCTTCCACTAGAGCAGGTTGCTCAAAGCCCCATCCAACCTGGACCTGATCACTGCCAGGGATGGGGCAGCCACAACTTCTCTGGCAACCTGCTCCAGTGCCTCACCATCCTCCAGTAAAGAACTCCCTAATTTCTAACCTAAATCTACCTAAACAATTAATAAAATGATTGAATTTATTGATTTTATTTAATAACATTATTAAATAAGTAAATCTACCTAAATCTAAACAAATGGAGCATACAATTAACTTTTGAGTTGTTCTGAAGTTCTTAGGTTAAGAGATTTATTTCCCAGGATCAGTATGTAGCCCATGGAGAAGTAGATAATTACCTTTTGCAGGATTCAGTTTCCCTTTCTCAGCTGCATAAGAGAACATACAGTTTAGCTGTGACTATTCTCTTCCATTCCTTCTACTGTTAATTACTGTTTCTGATTCACAGAATTACTCTGACACTGTTACTGAAGAACAACAAATCGCTTCATATACCACAGCACATTTTTTATAATGTATCTTTAAATATAGCAGCCCCGTAAATACATGCACACACACACACCCTGAAGTCCTTTTCAGGCAATCAGTGTCTTTTTACCTCCCTGGTATGTCTGGTTCCTTCAGTCACAGAAGTTCTTAATCTATCATCCTAACGGAAGTCAGTAATCCTCAAGGAGAATATCCTGGGTAAATTTCCCTCTGAAAGAGAAATATAGTAGCTTGTGATTATATATAGCAAATTATAATGTGCTTGTTCCTTTTCCTATTCTGAATTGCCTAGACATAATTATTTTATCTGTTTTGCCCTGTATCTACTTTGTAGACATTCTTTCCACTTCAAAATAGCTGTCTCAATCATAAAGCATAAACGAACTATAAACGCTTACTTCAAGTTGTGTCCTAAAATCCCTCAGGGACTATCCAGCATTCAGAAGATTAAAGTACTGGTTCTTCAAAACTGAAATGAAATCTAAGTGTGGAAAACTCATTTTAGGAAAAATAAACTCCAAACCAAACAAAACATCCTGTTGGATACAATAGTACACAAACAAGTTTTTTAGAAGACATCTCTTGCAGAGCACAGTGGCTACTTGGGTATTAATTTATGTCTCAAGTAATTTTTCATACATTCTAAATGGAAGTGTCTGGGATAAGAAAAGGCTACTTGCTTTCCCTCGCCATTTACACTATTCAGTGCCAAAACTTGGCTACTGCTTAGTCATCTTCCACCTCTACCTGTTGCTGTGTAAAGGCTGCTCTAATGGAAAACAAACCACTCCCACTTAAAATTAATTGCAAAGTTACCAGATGAGCTTTAAACACAAAACCCTGAAGATGACTGCTCTGGCTGCCCCGGCAGTGGCTAGTGTAGGCACCCAGACGGAGCCGATGGGAAGGGAGGCTGCAGTGCAGAGCTCGAGGTGTAGACAGCGCCTGCACTGCTCTCCTGAGAGGAGGGTGAGCAAGGGGCAGGGCTGCACAATGTGCTCACTGGGGGAGGTCCTCCAGCAGCAGGTGGCTGAGCTGCAGGAAGCTGTTACCAGGCTGAAAGGTGTCAGGGAAGCTGAGGGGAAGCAGCACTGCTTGCTCCGGGATGAGACTGTGCAGGGGCCTCGAGCGTCTGCTGTTGCTCGTGCAGGAAAGGAGGCTGCTAACCCAGGAAGCTGGGAAACGGTAACAGAAAAAAACAACAAAAAAAGGAGGAAGAGGACAATTAAAAGCAAGGGGCTTCCTCCTACATCTGTTGTCCCCACCCAGAACCGCTTTGCTGTCCTGCAGGGGGCTGATGAGCAACAGCGCTCTCACCAGACGTAACCAGCTGGTGCACTGGTAAACAAGGTCACTACTGGTGCTGCCTGGAAAAAGCGGCGGACCATAGTAGTCGGGGTCTCTACTCTGAAAGGCACAGAGGCACCCATCTGTCGGCCTGACCCAGGCTCAAGGGAGGTGTGTTGCCTAACAGGGGCTTGGATCAGGGGTGTTGCCGAGAAGCTGCCTGCTCTAGTTGGTCCCACTATTACCCACTCCTGGTAATACATGTGGGTGCTACTGATATAGATAGCAGTAGCCCGGAGACCGTAAAGAAGGACTACAGAGTTCTGGGAGAGGTGGTTAGGGGCTCTGGAGCTCAGATTGTCTTTTCGTCAATTCTCCAGGATACAGGGCAGGACCTTGAAAAGGCTAGGAGGATTAGGCCAGGTTAATAAATGGTTAGAAGGGTGGTGCTATAGTCAGGGGGTTGGGTACCTTGAACATGGGACTCAATATAGTAGGCCAGGTCTACTGGGGGCTGGTGGAACCAGTCTGACAAAGAAAGGGAAGAGTGGATTTGGTAGGAGGCTTGCCAGACTGGTCAAGGATGCTTTAAACTAGATGTGTTGGGGGAGGGGAGCAGCATTCCATCCCAACACACCCAGTCGGTTGGTAGCACCTATAGTAAACGTTTGGAGCATTGTAGAGATATTCCAGCTGCTCCAGCCAATGAGCCGACTTCAATTGGATCTCAGCTCAAATGCCTCTATACAAATGCCCATAGCATGGGGAACAAACAAGAGGAATTAGAGGTGCGTGCACGTCTACGGGGGTATGATATCACAGGCATCACAGAAACATGATGGGATGGCTCCTATGATTAGTGTGTTGGAATGGAAGGTTACTGGCTCTTTAGGAAAGACAGGCCCAATAGGTGGGGAGGGGGAGTTGCTATTTATGTTAGGGATAGGCTGGAGAGTATGGAACTCTGTCTGGGGAGAGGTGAGCAGTCAACAGAGAGTTTGTGGGTCAGGGTTAAAGGGAGAACAGCGATGGGAGACATTATTGTGGGGATCTGTTACAGACCGCCTGACCAAGGGGACTTGCTGGACAAAGCGCTCTATAGACAGATAGGAGCAGCCTCATGCTCACAGGCCCTTGTTCTCATGGGAGACTTCAACCACCCTGATATCTGTTGGAGGGATGGTACGGCCCGGCACAAGCAATCCAGAAGGTTCCTCGATTGTGTGGAAGGCAACTTCCTTCTGCACGTAATAGAGGAGCCGACAAGGAGAGGTGCCATGCTTGACCTCGTCCTCACCAACAGGGAAGGGCTGGTTGGGAATGTGACGCTCCAGGGCAGCCTTGATTGCAGCGATCATGAGATGGTCGAGTTTGAGATCCTCAGGACAGTGAGAAGAGCGTGCAGCAAGCTCACTGCTCTGGACTTCAAGAGAGCAGACTTTGGCCTCTTCAGGAACCTGCTCAGTAAGATACCATGGGATACAGCCCTAGAGGGCAGGGGGGCCCAAGGCTGTTGGTTGATATTCAACGATCACCTGCTGCAAACTCAGGAGCGATGCATCCCAGCTCGAAGGAAGTTTAGCAGGAGGGCCAGGAGATCTCCTTGGATGGATAAGGAGCTGCTGAGCAAAATTTGAAGGAAAAAATAGGCTTATAAAAGGTGGAAGCAAGGTCAGGAGGCCTGGGAAGAATACAGGGATGTTGTGCGGGAAGCTAGGGACCAGGTTAGGAAAGCTAAGGACCACTTAGAATTAAACTTGGCTAGGGATGTTAAGGATAACAGGAAGGGATTTTATAGGTACATAGCCAATAAAAGACAGGTTAGGGACAAACCTCTCCAGAAGCTATCGGGAGAACTGGCTACCCTGGATTTAGAAAAGCCTGAGGTTCTTAATGACTTCTTTGCCTCAGTCTTCACCGGCAAATGCTCTGACCACACCACCCAAGTCTTGGAAGGCAGACACAGGGATAGTGAGAATGAAGACCCTGGGCCCACTGTAGGAGAGGATCTGGTTCGAGACCATCTTAGGAACCTGAATGTATACAAGTCCATGGGACCTGATGAAATCCATCCACGGGTCCTGAAGGAGCTGGCAAATGAAGTTGCTAAGCCACTGTCCATCATATTTGAAAAATCATGCCACTCAGCTGAAGTTCCCGATGACTGGAAAAAGGGAAATATAACCCCCATTTTTAAGGAGGGGAAAATGGATGAGCCGGGGAATTACAGAGCAGTCAGTCTCACCTCTGTGCCTGGCAAAATCTTGGAGCGGATTCTCCTGGAAGGCATGCTGAGGCACATGAAAACCAACAAGGTGCATGGTGACAGCCAGCATGGCTTCACTAAGGGGAAATCCTGCCTGACCAATCTGGTGGCCTTCTATGAAGGGGCTACAGAACTGATGGACAGGGGTAGAGCAGTTGATGTTGTCTACCTGGACTTGTGTAAAGCCTTTGACACTGTCTCACATGACATCCTTGTCTCTTCAGTTGGAGAGACATCAATTTGATACGTGGACCACTCGGTGGATAAAGAACTGGCTGGATGGCTGCATGCAAAGAGTTGTGCTCAATGGCTCAGTGTCTCGCTGCTGACCAGTAACGAGTGGTGTCCCCCAGGGATCGGTGTTGGGACCGCTCTTGTTCAACATCTTTGTGGGTGACATGGACAGTGGGATTGAGTGCGCCCTCAGCAAGTTTGCCGATGACACCAAGCTGTGTGGTTCGGTTGATACATTGGAGGGAAGGAATGCCATCCAGAGGGACCTAGGCACGCTTGTGAGGTGGGCTGATGCCAACCTGATGAAGTTTAACCATGCCGAGTGCAAGGTCCTACACCTGGGTGGGAGCAATGCCAGGCACAGCTACAGGTTGGGCAGAGAAGTGATTCAGAGCAGCCCTGTGGAGAGCGACTTGGGGGTGTTGGTCGATGAGAAAATGAACGTGAGCCGGCAGTGTGCGCTTGCAGCCCAGAAAGCCAACCATATCCTGGACTGCATCAAAAGGAGCATGACCAGCAGGTCGAGGGAGGTGATCCTGCCCCTCTACTCTGCTCTCGTGAGACCTCACTTGGAGTTTTGTGTGCAGTTCTGGTGTCGTCAACATAAAAAGGACATGGAACTGTTAGAACAAGTGCAGAGGAGGGCCACAAGGACGATCAGGGGACTGGAGCACCTCCCATATGAAGATCGGCTGAGAAAATTGGGTCTGTTCAGCCTGGAGAAGAGAAGGCTGCGTGGAGACCTCATAGCAGCCTTCCAATACCTGAAGGGGGCCTATAGGGATGCTGGGGAGGGACTCTTCATGAGGGACTGTAGTGAAAGGACAAGGGGTAATGGGTTTAAACTTAAACAGGGGAGGTTTAGATTGGATCTGAGGAAGAAATTCTTTACTGTAAGGGTGGTGAGGCCCTGGAATGGGTTGCCCGCGGAAATTGTGAATGCTTCATCCCTGGCGGCGTTCAAGGTGGGGTTGGACAGAGCCTTGGATGGCATGGTTTAGTGTGAGGTGTCCCTGCCCGTGGCAGGGGAGTTGGAACTAGATGATCTTAAGGTCCTTTCCAACCCTAACTATTCTATGATTCTGTGATTCTTTGATTCTATGACGTGGTGTCTGGGTGTTGCATAACAGCTCTAACACCCTGATAAAACTCTGCCTCTTCACAGACAATGAGTTATAAATGTTCTTTTTCCAATAAATATAAAATATTCATGCCAAGCAAAATGCAAGCAAGTTCTGTAGGTAAATTTGCCAGTAATAGAAATCCATGACAGAACTGAGGAATGACATCTTGTCACGCATTACCCCAATAACTACTTTTCCAGGGGTGAACTGCAAATGGCAGGGCACTGCCTGTCGGCAGACTCCTAGGAATTTTATAGTGGTGGAGGGAAGAGCCTCATGGGTTAGCAAAAACCTCATAAACATCAGAATCAAACTTAAGAAGAGATACCCAGCAGAAGGAGGTTTTGAAGATAACCTTTCTTTGTTATCATTTCTAGAGAATTAAATGACAGGGCAGTTTCACTCTTCCTGCCCAGGCAAAGAAAGAAAGTACAGATAGGTGCTTTAAGCATGCAAAGTAAGTAAAGATTTCTTGTGAGGCAAGTTAAAGGACAAGCAAAATATTTTATTTGTTTTCATGCATTGTTTTCATTTCATTCATACTAACTGAATTTGAAATGGAAATGCTGAAGAAAAATAAATTGTAAAAATCTGAGTTTCTTTTATCAAAAGCTACATTTGCTTTGAGAGAATACCCTGAACACCAGTCCAAGGCTTTCAAGTGCAAGAATTAATGTACTCTCTCATTCTGAATTTCAGAAATAATTTAAGACACCAGGCAAGTAGAAGGAGGGAGAAAATACCTTAAATAAATTTAAGTTAAATATGCTTTATCAAAATATTGTGAGTTTTATGAGCCAAGAAGCTCCTTTAGGGCTACTTAATACTTGTTAGAATTTCTAATTGTCTCCCATGTTATTCCAACACTTAAAAAAATCACAGTTACTTCTAAATGGGAAAAATATAGCAAACTACATCGCCAAAATGAATCAGATAAAATGGTTGCTGGCATATTATACATGTAAAGGGAATTTTATTCTCAAAGGCACTTCTAAGGCACCTACTATCTTGCTATCAGAACAAATGTCCTCCATCATTTTCATTATAGAGTACTAACATGGGATTTGCTGGTAATTAATAAGAACTTGAATCATTTCTAGGTCTTTTTCTGGGAAATTTTGGTTTCTGTAGGAAAAAGAAAATCTAATGATATGAATGCTCTAATTGACTTAAGTGCATGTTCTCTTTTATGCCTTAGTAAGTTCTCCCGCTCTCTCCAGGAAACTCTCTGCCATTCTCCACCACAGACTTTTGGAATAACTTCCATTACTGCTGTTTCATCTTACTCGACCCTTCTCTTCTGCTGCAGAAGGATGAGACACACTAACCTGCACCCTCCCCTTCACAGTCTGAACTCAGGCTGGAAAGGAGGAAGAGGGGACAGCAAACAGCTTGGTTGCTTAGGCTCAGCAGGAGTAGTGTTGGTCCAGCCTACCCTTGCTGCCCTGCAGGAGCAGGGAGCTCACTGCACCTTTTGCCTCCACCTGCACCTCCAAAAAGCCCTGCTTTATCCCCTCCCTGAACCAGTGGCTGAGCCAGCCAGAATTTCTCAGATAATTCAGAAAAGCTAAGGAAAGGATTATGGCTTTACATACATTATAAATGCTTACACTTCTATACCTTCAAAGTACCTGCAAAGGATGTTATGTGTTTGAGGTTTGCCTGTTATTGACTTCTCTCTAATGTATGCAGAAGTTTCTGAAAATAAGTGTTTCTTCTCAGAGTTCTGTGCCTCAGAAGTAAGAGGTGCATTGAATCTAATCTTCCTTGGCTTTGTAGAGAGGTAGAGGAGTCAGAAATGCTTTTGTGAGCTCTCACACTTTTATAGAATGAGATATGATGTTAAGTATTGAAGCCAAAGAAAAATTCATTTCACTAAGCTAAGAAGGAATTCACTAGAATGAAACATGTTAGGAAAACAACCAAAACCCAAACCAAAAAACACCAACCCTTAAGCCTCCAGACAAATGGAATTTAAATATATAAATTTTGAAAAAGCTTGAAGCTGTAAAAGATCAGAATATATCTGGAAAAAAAATTACTCTAAGGAATAATTCTTTTCAGTAATATAAGGAAAAATTCAGTAGGATGAAATGTACTAGAAAAACAAAATAAAAAGCCGGTAGCCAAATGGAATTTAAACAAACTGATTTTGTAATAAGCTATTCCCTCTCAATTGCTCGTCAAGTTTTCTTTGAGAAAGCGCAAGTTCAATAGTTTTCTGTTTCTCTGACTTTCTGCTATGAAAAAAAAAAAAGCATGAAACTGAAATATTTTTCTCTTGGTTAAACTCCTTGCCTTCTACATGCATTACAAAGAGCTGAAATGCAATAACAACTGCCTTTATCCTGCTCAAGTCACCTTGAGAGGTACAATCTAACCCTGAATTTATTTATGGTGTCTATCAAGTATGACTATGAAAGGGATATATAGTACTGAAGAATGAATATGAAACATGTTTTAGTCAAAGTGGTATATTATTACATAACCTACCCTTTGCTATATAGCCTCTTGTAACTTGACAGAAGGCTGCAAGAACAAAAAGGGAGGCACTTTAAGTGGAGAAAGGTTTTCTAAAAGTCAACTGCGACAAGAGCTCCCCATTGAAGCCCATTTCAGTACAGCCCCTTCTTCCAAAATCTCAATGGCATGGCTTCTGTGAAAGCACATCTAAGAATTAATCCTTGGGGGAAGAAAAATATACAGAAGAATAAAAAGCAGCTCTCAAAATCTGATACATATTTTTGCACGTATTAAAGGAATATGCATTTCTCTTTCCTTATGCGTGCCCATATTGGAGGGAAACATGCCCAGGTGAGAGCTACATCTCTGCCCTGTCATCTCCCTAGGGGAAGAAATGAAATCAAGGGTGCATTTATTCAGAGATTTCAACAGGGTATGAGTTGCCATAAAAGTTAGCAGTACATTTTCCTAAACACTTTAATACTTATTTTAGATTATTCACAAATAATACAGGTACTGATCTTCATATTCTGCTGCATTGGATGTGAGATGAATCTGAATTACTCCCTAATTATCTAACAAATGACAATTCCCTAGACTGAGTTTCTGACTCACAATGGGGGAAATATACCATGAAATGAAAATACAACTCTCATCCCATATTAAATTTACTGAAATCCAGGTGCCTGTTAAATACTTTATGCTTTAAAGGGCATTACACAGTTGCATGGGCAGGGAGAATTGAAAACTTATACTTTTTTCCCCTGAACATCAATGATGATTACTTTAAAAATAATCCTAAAAGCATCAGTGATCTCTCTCGTAGAAGACTTTTCTCACTTATTTTGGTTTTAGGTGCTTCCTGTGAATAAGAAACTTTCAGTTTATGCTTCATGTTTATAAAATGTGGTTTGTGCAATCTCCATTTTTAACCCTAATTTGACACTTTACTGAAATGGTCATATTTCAGGCTTGGCAAGAAAAATGTCTGTTGTGCTTTTTACTGAATTGCTTTCTAAAACAAATGTATAAATAAATCATGTTCCTTTATGTAGTCAGATTTCTCAAATGTGAAAGAAAATTAAAAGCATCAATTCTTTAAAAATAGGTCAGGCTGGGAAGCAGCCTGGGTTAGAAATAACATTTTCTATGATTTTTATGTTGGAAATACATTCCAAATATTTAAATATACAAATAATATACCAAATTTCTCAGCAACTCGTTTGTAACTTGCTGTGATTTTCCCCTTCCAATTATTTTCCGATTAAAGTAACTCTTTTCTTAGACACTGAATACAGGGATGTTGTGCGGGAAGCTAGGGACCAGGTTAGGAAAGCTAAGGACCACTTAGAATTAAAACTGGCTAGGGATGTTAAGGATAACAGGAAGGGATTTTATAGGTACATTGCCAATAAAAGACAGGTTAGGGACAAACCTCTCCAGAAGCTATCGGGAGAACTGGCTACCCTGGATTTAGAAAAGCCTGAGGTTCTTAATGACTTCTTTGCCTCAGTCTTCACCGGCAAATGCTCTGACCACACCACCCAAGTCTTGGAAGGCAGACACAGGGATAGTGAGAATGAAGACCCTGGGCCCACTGTAGGAGAGGATCTGGTTTGAGACCATCTTAGGAACCTGAATGTATACAAGTCCATGGGACCTGATGAAATCCATCCACGGGTCCTGAAGGAGCTGGCAAATGAAGTTGCTAAGCCACTGTCCATCATATTTGAAAAATCATGCCACTCAGCTGAAGTTCCCGATGACTGGAAAAAGGGAAATATAACCCCCATTTTCAAGAAGGGGAAAATGGATGAGCCAGGGAATTACAGAGCAGTCAGTCTCACCTCTGTGCCTGACAAAATCTTGGAGCGGATTCTCCTGAAAGGCATGCTGAGGCACATGAAAAACGACAAGGTGCTTGGTGACAGCCAGCATGGCTTCACTAAGGGGAAATCCTGCCTGACCAATCTGGTGGCCTTCTATGAAGGGGCTACGGAACTGATGGACAGGGGCAGAGCAGTTGATGTCGTCTACCTGGACTTGTGTAAAGCCTTTGACACTGTCTCACATGACATCCTTGTCTCTTCAGTTGGAGAGACATCAATTTGATACGTGGACCACTCGGTGGATAAAGAACTGGCTGGATGGCTGCATGCAAAGAGTTGTGCTCAATGGCTCAGTGTCTCGCTGCTGACCAGTAACGAGTGGTGTCCCCCAGGGATCGGTGTTGGGACCGCTCTTGTTCAACATCTTTGTGGGTGACATGGACAGTGGGATTGAGTGCGCCCTCAGCAAGTTTGCCGATGACACCAAGCTGTGTGGTTCGGTTGATACATTGGAGGGAAGGAATGCCATCCAGAGGGACCTAGACACGCTTGTGAGGTGGGCTGATGCCAACCTGATGAAGTTTAACCATGCCGAGTGCAAGGTCCTACCCCTGGGTGGGAGTAATCCCAGACACAGCTCCAGGTTGGGCAGAGAAGAGATTCAGAGCAGCCCTGTGGAGAAGGACTTGGGGGTGTGGGTTGATGAGAAAATGAACATGAGCCGGCAGAGTGCGCTTGCAGCCCAGAAAGCCAACCATATCCTGGACTGCATCAAAAGGAGTGTGACCAGCAGGTCAACGGAGGTGATCCTGCCCCTCTACTCTGCTCTCATGAGACCTCACTTGGAGTTTTGTGTGCAGTTCTGGTGTCGTCAACATAAAAAGGACATGGAACTGTTGGAAGAAGTGCAGAGGAGGGCCACGAGGATGATCAGGGGACTGGAGCACCTCCCATATGAAAATAGGCTGAGAAAATTGGGGCTGTTCAGCCTGGAGAAGAGAAGGCTGCATGGAGACCTCATAGCAGCCTTCCAATACCTGAAGGGGGCCTATAGGGATGCTGGGGAGGGACTCTTCATTAGGCAGTGTGGTGAGAGGACAAGGGGTAATGGGTTCAAACTTAAACAGGGGAGGTTTAGATTGGATCTGAGGAAGAAATTCTTTACTGTAAGGGTGATGAGGCCCTGGAATGGGTTGCCCGGGGAAGTTCGGAATGCTTCATCCCTGGCAGCTTTCAAGGTGGGGTTGGACATAGCCTTGGATGGCATGGTTTAGTGTGAGGTGTCCCTGCCCGTGGCAGGGGGGTTGGACCTGGATGATCTTAAGGTCCTTTCCAATCCTAACTATTCTATGATTCTATGATTGTATGATTCCCTATGGTACTGTACCATAAAACAGATGCAATTTTTTAGCTTTTTCCTCTTTCATTGAAATCATTTTCCCTTTTTTGTAGGGAATTCACTCAAATATTTTTTGAGTGGGCTGCTAAACAGATATCCAGGTTATTTTACAACCTTTACATCATATTTTAAAAGCTCTTCTGCAAAATGCAAAATACGAACAATAATTGTCCCTGAAGGCTAGATGATGCCTTCAGGCTCAATTGTTAATGTTGTTACTTGATTAGGTAGGTTGAAGACAATTCTTGGTACAAGTCTTATGGAAAAATCATTGTCTTTCCTGCAACAAGATCACAGTATGGACCACTGCAATGGGAGGTCAGAATAATTGCCTCAACCTGAACAGCATGCCATCTTGCTTTGGGACTAAGCTTTCAAATGGGTTGGTCAGATAGCAGAGAGACAACTGTGGATCTTACCTTCCTTCTGTACACCTGCACCATAAAAGGGTGATTGGCAGGGTGCTTATCTTCCTTAGCTAGTTCGGTGGCTTACTTACTGTGTACCAGCCCAAATAAGCTGTCTCAGATCACCAGGACAGAGAGGCATTAAGCTCTGCTCTCCTACAGTGGTTCTGCAAGGTATTGAAGGGAATGAAAGCCGTAGTCCAGAGCTGCTCCTGAAGCCCACCTGGGCAGGGAAGTGCTTTGTGAGGAGCTCCATTAATTTAAATGGGATTACTTGAGGAAATTAACTACCACTTGAGCAAGTGAGCAAATCAGACCTGAAATGAGTACCAAAGGATTTTGCCTCAACAGAATCCTGTGCTCTGTTTGGGTCACCATGAGTTTCTCGTAATTGTAGGCCTACCTTCTGCCTTCCTCAGGGTAGTATTCTGGTCACTGATATCAAAAGCTCAAATGACTTCATGACAGGAAGCCTTTGAAGTTCAGAGAAGTTTGAATGCAACCCACACCAATTTTCTTCAGCTATGACCTAGAAGGGATTGCTCTGCAATTCAAGCCGAAGTCTGAGATGGTGAGGCACAAGGTGAAGGACTGGTACTTAATAATGTTTGATTTGACCTTTTCCTTAAATTAAATTTAACATGTAGACAATTACATATGAGAACATCTGATAGATCATAAAGTCAAGTGCTCACCAGGTCAAAAATATCTTCTTGCCTGTGCAACTGCAACCTTCTTGGCTGTTTGCAGTTTAATGCTGTACTTAATTCCAAAATCAAATGCTGTATTTTTCCTCAAGGAATAGATATGAAAATTTTATATCTATGAAATAGATAGGAAAATTTAGACTTTATTGTCTGAATCACAATTTCTTCTAATACAGATAATTCTGATATGCAGTGACCCATTACCCCAGTGAAGAAATATTTAGGTGGATTAAGCCTTTTGTTTCAGATTTTATATAAGGGCTACATTTCAGAAATTGCTATCAGTAAGTGAACTTGCAAATTAAATAATTAAACAATGTAAATAATGTCTGTACCATGTATTAATTAGAGATTCAAAACTTACAAGAATCCTTCACCATTGACCAAACTAAAATTCTGGTGGAGACTTACCAACGCTCAGAACAGCAGTATTCAATCTGTGAGTGCGTCATATACCACAATGGAAAAAAAAAAATGTTACTGGAAAATGTAATTGGATGCAAGGATATAATAGTCAGTTGGTGCTTGAGCAGGTGAAGGGAATTCAGACATAATTACAACCATGAAAAATCAAATGCCAACATCCATAAAAAAATAAATGTCAGAAGCAATTCTCATATGTGGAGAGGGAATAGTTTGTCCAAACATAAAAACTCCTCAGTTAATAAAAACAGGTAGAAACTCTGAACAGAAAAGATTAAGATCTGCAGTGGAAGTTAGTGGGTGAAGTAATCATAGAATCATAGAATCATAGAATAGTTAGGGTTGGAAAGGACCTTAAGATCATCTAGTTCCAACCCCCCTGCCATGGGCAGGGATACCTCCCACTAAACCATGCCATCCAAGGCTATGTCCAACCCCCCTTCGAATGCCGCCAGAGATGAAGCATTCCCAACTTCCCTGGGCAGCCCATTCCAGAGCCTTACCACCCTTACAGTAAAGAATTTCTTCCTCATATACAATCTAAACTTCACCTGTTTAAGTTTGAACCCATTACCCCTTGTCCTCTCACTACAGTCCCTCATGAAGAGTCCCTCCCCAGCATCCCTATAGGCCCCCTTCAGGTATTGGAAGGCTGCTAGGAGGTCTCCACGCAGCCTTCTCTTCTGCAGGCTGAACAGCCCCAACTTTTTCAGCCTATCTTCGTACGAGAGGTGCTCCAGTGCCCTGATCATGCTCGTGGCCCTCCTCTGCACTTCTTCCAACAGTTCCATGTCCTTTTTATGTTGAGGACACCAGAACTGCACACAAAACTCCAAGTGAGGTCTCATGAGAGCAGAGTAGAGGGGCAGGATCACCTCCCTCGACCTGCTGGTCACACTCCTTTTGATGCAGCCCAGGATACACTTGGCTTTCTGGGCTGCAAGCGCACTCTGCCGGCTCATGTTCATTTTCTCATTGACCAACACCCCCAAATCCTTCTCCACAGGGCTGCTCTGAATCTCTTCTCTGCCCAACCTGGAGCTGTGCCTGGCATTGCTCCCACCCAGGGGTAGGACCTTGCACTTGGCATGGTTAAACTTCATCAGGTTGGCATCAGCCCACCTCACAAGCGTGCCTAGGTCCCTCTGGATGGCATTCCTTCCCTCCAATGTATCAACCGAACCACACAGCTTGGTGTCATTGGGAAACTTGCTGAGGGCGCACTCAATCCCACTGTCCATGTCACCCACAAAGATGTTGAACAAGAGCGGTCCCAACACCGATCCCTGGGGGACACCACTCGTTACTGGTCAGCAGCGAGACACTGAGCCATTGAGCACAACTCTTTGCATGCAGCCATCCAGCCAGTTCTTTATCCACCGAGTGGTCCACCTATCAAATTGATGTCTCTCCAACTGAAGAGACAAGGATGTCATGTGAGACAGTGTCAAAGGCTTTACACAAGTCCAGGTAGATGACATCAACTGCTCTACCCCTGTCCATCAGTTCCGTAGCCCCTTCACAGAAGGCCACCAGATTGGTCAGGCAGGATTTCCCCTTAGTGAAGCCATGCTGGCTGTCACCAAGCACCTTGTTGGTTTTCATGTGCCTCAGCATGCCTTCCAGGAGAATCCGCTCCAAGATTTTGCCAGGCACAGAGGTGAGACTGACTGCTCTGTAATTCCCCGGCTCATCCATTTTCCCCTTCTTAAAAATGGGGGTTATATTTCCCTTTTTCCAGTCATCGGGAACTTCAGCTGAGTGGCATGATTTTTCAAATATGATGGACAGTGGCTTAGCAACTTCATTTGCCAGCTCCTTCAGGACCCATGGATGGATTTCATCAGGTCCCATGGACTTGTATACATTCAGGTTCCTAAGATGGTCTCGAACCAGATCCTCTCCTACAGTGGGCCCAAGGTCATCATTCTCACTGTCCCTGTGTCTGCCTTCCAAGACTTGGGTGGTGTGGTCAGAGCATTTGCCGGTGAAGACTGAGGCAAAGAAGTCATTAAGAACCTCAGGCTTTTCTAAATCCAGGGTAGCCAGTTCTCCCGATAGCTTCTGGAGAGGTTTGTCCCTAACCTGTCTTTTATTGGCAATGTACCTATAAAATCCCTTCCTGTTATCCTTAACATCCCTAGCCAAGTTTAATTCTAAGTGGTCCTTAGCTTTCCTAACCTGGTCCCTAGCTTCCCGCACAACATCCCTGTATTCTTCCCAGGCCTCCTGACCTTGCTTCCACCTTTTATAAGCCTATTTTTTCCTTCAAATTTTGCTCAGCAGCTCCTTATCCATCCAAGGAGATCTCCTGGCCCTCCTGCTAAACTTCCTTCGAGCTGGGATGCATCACTCCTGAGTTTGCAGCAAGTGATCGTTGAATATCAACCAACAGTCTTGGGCCCCCCTGCCCTCTAGGGCTGTATCCCATGGTATCTTACTGAGCAGGTTCCTGAAGAGGCCAAAGTCTGCTCTCTTGAAGTCCAGAGCAGTGAGCTTGCTGCACGCTCTTCTCACTGTCCTGAGGATCTCAAACTCGACCATCTCATGATCGCTGCAATCAAGGCTGCCCTGGAGCGTCACATTTCCAACCAGCCCTTCCCTGTTGGTGAGGACGAGGTCAAGCATGGCACCTCTCCTTGTTGGCTCCTCTATTACTTGCAGAAGTAATAGCTGAGACATATTTCTTGTCAGAATGCAAATACTCTGCTAATATTAACAAAATATCACTCACCAAAATTCTCATTTAATTGTGATTATTCCTTTAGCATTGAAGGTTATTATTTCATCAACAGTGAAATAATTAAAAGAATATTGTGATGTGCATCATAGCCACTGCCCTTGAAGGTTGAAGTGTTGCCATTATTATAACTAGACAACAAAGCAACTACACTTCCTACATAAATACTTAGGCTTTAGCAACAAGTGTATTGTGTGAGTGAGAAAGGCAATAGTTTCAATTAGTCAGATCTGTATGACATTGTGATAAGCTCAGAATAAATTGAAACCATCTGATTGTCATTAATGCTCTGCAAGAGTGAAAGGACAATTTAGAAACTTTCCTCGTGAAAATGGAGAACGAATAGCAGAAAATACATTGCTTCAGTTGCAGGATCTTAACAAAAAAAGGACAATTTCATGCATCTTTAATAAACATTAGATATCAAAATCTAATAAGAGATCAAGTTATGCAACGAAGAATGAACTGCTGACAGCATGAAACGTGAAAAGCTTTCTCACACACTGGCTCTTCTGTGGTGGCCAAAAGAATTCTCCCTACCACCGCCAAAACGAGGCACAGCTGCAATTCTATTCTGTCCCCCACCATGGGAAATAGTTCTTATTAGAGAGCAAGTGTTTATATTGTCAGTAGGATTGATAGCTTTCTAGTAACTTTTGTCTGTACTTTTAAATTAGTTCGTCCCTATCTTACAACCTGCCATACTTAGTTCTGTTTGATTCGTAATAGTGTAGCACTGCATAAATCTCCATTTGCTTTTCTTGCATGATTTCCTCTTTCCCATCTCCTAAGCACTATAGACAGCTAAAAACATGTATTTGTAGCCTAGAAGAGGAAACAAACCTCTTCCTTACTCAAATTACTTGTTATCTTAATTGGCGTATGAATTAAATGATTAAATGATTAGTCCACAGCACACTAAAATGACACTTCTCAGTAAAGATCTGTTAAGATCTGTCAGAGTGTGCTGTAACTTTTGATGTTGAGCATACAACTCAGATGCTTTCTTTGCAACTGCAAGCAATAAAAGCTGTTTTTGTAAGGAAAAATGAGACATCAGCACACAAGATAAGAAACACCAATAGTGATGGGTTGTCTACTGTGGTGGGAATAAAAGACATCTAGCTATTTTTTCCTAAATTCCCTCAATGTAAGAGACAAATATTTGCAGAATTAGCAATAATTCCTAACACCCTTAACTGTAATATCCTACCACATGCAGCTAATGCTGCAAAAGATGCACTTCTTGATGCCATGTTTTGATGTGTAATGTCATATGCACAAATAGTTCCTGGAATCCAGTGGATCTGCTAACATAGGTGAAGTTATTCCTCCCTGGAGCAGGATATGGGCCATGGAGTTTAGGCAGAGTTTATGCTCTGCTTTTCTGGCTGGCTAACCAAGCAGGCTATGGGAGCATGCCACTGAACATAAAGAGAACTCAGCTGATAAAGAAGCTGCTGATAGAAAGGAAAGATGCCTCCTATGGAAAACATCATAAAGTTTGACATTTAACAAAAGGCTAAATAACAAAAAAAAAAAAAAAAAAAAGTATATGCTAGTAACGAGGTGGAGGACCACCCCTGGACCCAAAAGGGGCTTCACAACTTGCAGAAATCAAGCCAGCATTTCACCCAAGGATTCAAACTACAACAGAACAGGCAAAACTGAAAGATATGCTAAGCCCTTCCCTCAACTCTGGATGCTTATTCCCATTCCTTCATTTGGCTAGCACTTGTCTTCTATTTTAGCTCAACTGGTCAAATTAAGCAGCTAATCTTGCAAAAAGTCAATCAGTCGGTCAACAGAAGTCATCATTTAGCATTACTATCAGTAGTAATGTTTCAATATTTTGTACTATTGTATCTATTCAGATTAGGAAACTTCCTCACTGATGTAAACCAGTTTGGTTCAAGAGGCGTTAGCTGTTCTCCTTTAGGTGTTTTAAAATGTGATGGAAGCAATAGCTTTTAGTTATTCACAAATTATAACACAGATAAAAGCACAAACTTGTATAACAAAATCCAGGCTGTATCATATTTCTAAAGTATGACTGTTCCTTCTAGTGAAAATAAATATGGGTCTACATTGAATTACAGCTGTAGCAGAGTGTTTTCTGAGCTGATTGACATTTCATATACTTTGTAGTGTAGTGACATAATCAGAAAGCAAGCACTAACCAAAGTCTATGGAAGACTAGCAATTTGGTAAAGTTTGGCAAAATAGCAAGGGTTAACTACAGCTGTGCTGAATTCTTTGTCTTCAGTCACTCTCAATGCTTCCCTGTTATGAGGCTCCTCATTTTCTAAAGGAGAAGGCAAACCAGTGACTATAGTATAATGATCTGTACTTGTTCACGTACAGAAACAGACTGTATTCCCTGTTGTGCACAACCATTTCTTACAGTGTTTTAGAATTCAAAGATCGACATATATGCATGCGTACTTGCATTTACGTATACCCACATAAGTCTTCCTACCTTTGCTTTTTTGGTTGCTTGCTTGGGCTTGTTTATTTTCTGTTCTGGTTTTGGGTTGTTTGGTTGGGTTTTTTTCCTCTTAAATCAAGATTGTTGTTAACATACCACGTAATTCATGGAGAACCAAATTCTGAACTTTTCAGATTAGCTAGGAGGAGGTAACAGAAAGCAAGATCAGTCATATAATGCCTCAGGCTCAATTGTAAGGTTAAGTATGTCTTTGGGACTTCGATAATTTAAGTGCTTAATGTATCTATAGGCTCCTTTTAAAAAGGATAGGTATTCATTTCTTTTGTAATAGATTCAAATAAGAGTTAATCTATTTCTAGAGTTGAAGGGCTATCATTGTGACTTCTAACTTACATTTTCTTTATGTAGCCTATGTTGATAGTGGGATCTGAAGAAAATCTGGCTGCTATACTTACAGATTTTGGATTTGAAAGTGAAGAGGGGAACAACACATTAATTTGCAGCATGCCTTATAGGGAATGCTATTGCTGGTATCAAGTTGACCCACAGTCTGCTCCAGCAGGAAGTCTTGTTCTAGTGTATTAATGCTGTCAGACTTCTTTATTTTTTAAATAGAAACATAGAACACCATGCACAGCACACAGTAAAAGCAGTTAAACTCTACCTATAATGCAGCTTGAAGCATGGTTTGACTCTAAACTCCCATCCCTGTAATTTCTGCAAACACTAACGGGTTTAGTGTCAGGTGGCTCTGCTAGAAAGGAAGGACAGAAAAAGATTTTGAAGGAAAATGAGTTCCATCAGAAAGGTTTGACAGCAATATGCCAAGCCACAATTTAGGGGAATTTTCGTTGTCAGTTCAGACTATCTCAAAATATTAACAATTCATTTGGAGGGGAGAGGAGTGCAACAGTTAAAGAAGTTGCTCAGCAGTAAAACAGAAATTGTCATGAAACTCAGTCACGTTCTTTACACTTGCCACTCATGTCCAGTATTAGCAAAAAATGATGCCAGTCTTTGTAAAGAGGAAGAGGCATTGAATTCCTTTCTTTTTAAAAATTTGTACTAGGGTGTCAAAATAGCTGCAAAGAAATTGAAAGCATAGTTGATTCTCAATATTTAAAATGTTATGAATATTCATCTTTCACTTTTACTTGGCTCCAATCCACCACAAATGCAAAGGACAACTGTTCGAAATGTTTTTCCATGCTGGATCTAGTTAAATGCTTTCACCCCCATGGCAGGGGTGTTGGAACTAGTTGATCTTAACGTCCTTTCCCACCCTAACTGTTCTATGATTCTGTGATTCTATTATTTGTCAACTGTGCAAATATTACTCTGGACCCTTCTTTACATTGTGTCTGTACATAAAGCATACTTTTGAAGTCCTCATTTATTACAATCTGATTTTTTGATTAAAAGTTTACTGAAAAAATATACTACATTATAGACCATTTATTGCATTGCTATTAATCCTTCAGCATTCCATAAGAGCATAAAAATACTCTGATACTGGTGAAATATTCAGAAAAAAAATCTAACTAATGAAACACGCTTTCTAATGGAACAATAGCTGTGTCTGGACAATTGCAAATAAGAAAGCATTACAAGAATATTTTGCCCCCAAGCATATTTTGTCTGCATACATTTTTGCATCCATGAAGGAAATGTATAAAGAAACAAGCGAAACAGATTGCTTCTTCACCAGTAAATTCATCCTGATTTTTATCTTGGCATTAGGATGTTGCTTTGCTTTATATTACAACATTCTCTCTGAAGGGGAAGAAATTAAAAGGAAGTCAAATTCATCCAGTGGCTCCATGGGGTGTTATCAGCAGTCTCCTAATAAATCAGTAAATATCTTAATAGCAAATATCCTGAACAGATACATAAGAAATGTACTGGTCATGCAACTGAGATAGGACCCTGTTGGTACACACTCAAAAGCTACTCATGTGCAGTTCTAATGACGAGCAGGAAGCAATGACCAGGCAAAACAAGTACATACCCATCAGTGTGTTTGTACAACCACATCCAGTCTCTTGCCAGCAACACCTAAGTGTGAATCTCATGTTTCCCAGGTCAGTCAAAAACACTCAGCACCATTTCCAGGCAGGGTGGTTTGTTTGGAGCATTATCAAAGAAATGTCAAGCTATGAAGTGGTGAGAAGAATCAGCCAACACATTGCCCAGTATATAGCCCAATGTGCAGTGTATGTGCTCTTCATAGGCTTTTCCCTGAGAACAGTGTTTGTGACAATATTGTAGTAGGACTGGAGTTCACTGATAGTGTTGTACTTCCATGGCAGTCTCTAACACAGTAAAACAGGCTCTTTCGGACTCCAGGATGAAGACTAGATTAATTGTGTAAGGTGTGCTACCAAAAAAAACCCAAACAAACAAAACAGAAAGCCGACACTTCTGGGCGATCACAGAGCAATCCAGAAAAAAGCAAGTCCATTAACAGAGACAGTGCCCTCACTTAGCCTGTACCAATCTGCAGATGGAGTGGTTGTGTATAAATACAAAGAAATGGTTTTATGTCATGAGAGAGGCGACAGAGGAAAAGGGGCCCAAAGTAATTGTGCAATTTCCATCCTTGGTGAAGGCTCAACACTCGACTGGACAAGGCTTCACATAACTTCATATAATGTGGCTGTGCTTTGAGCATGGGATTTGACAAGATGACCTGCAGTGATCCTTTCCAGTGTAAATTACTGCAACTCTGCTATATTTATCTATTCACAAAACAGATCTCTCTTACTCTGTTCTAGCATTCTTAGGTATTCCTGGAGGGCATTAGATAATCTTAGCCCAGATACAAGGAGCCCCAAATCTCTTCCAATGAGGAATATTACGTTCATCTTCCATGAAAAACATTTATACATTTGTCATAAGAAGATGCAGCTATCCAGGAAAAGCAAGGGCTATGCTTGAAATATTTATAGCCTTTCCACTGAAAGACTTGGAACTCAGAACACTCATTTTAAAACAAACAAACAAGAAAAAAACCCAAAACCCCATATCCTACTAAGAATATGTAATTTCTGAGTAAGGTTTGTTACCCCATCTATTTCCTTTGATGAACTGAGCTGTCTAGTAGGAGGTTTCTTGTGTTCCACATTATCTGGTGAATAGGTTATACCCTGCAGCAGTATATTTTCGAACCTTCTGGAAATATGAAATATTGTCATGTGTAATATGAATACATGAGGACATTCTCCTTATATAAATAAAAAACCCTGTTAAACTCTCACCAATATTCTCTTTCCAATATATTGCTTGCTTCCTTCAGGAAATTCTATCCTTAATAAAAAAGCACCTTCATAGGTGCTGTAATGGACTGCCTAAAACCAAGCAAAAAACCCAAACAAACACCCCCCACAAATCCTGAGAGAAAAGCCATGAGGGAAATTACATGTTTGTGCTGCCAAAACATTTTAAAAAATACAAAATATGCTATATTTAAATTAACTTTAATAAGAAGTACAAAAAGATAATGTTAAGCAGTATTTTGCATGTGGTTAATAAATATTCTTCAATGGCAAGCAGTGACACATTCAAACTTAAGTCCAGTTATTTCTTTTACATTTTAGAAAAGTAACAACTTTTTTCCAGTTAAAACAAGGTCACAAATTACAGCACATTATCATCCTCTTTAATTATTTATAACTATGAAACCTACTAAATAAGTGAACTGTCACCCAGAAGATTTTATTATGACATTGATGTTCAAGAGTAAGTATACTTACATTTATCATGCAGTTTCTTACTGTGCATATTTAATTGGTGTTTATTCTTTAAAATATTGGTTCCATTTTTCCCATTTGCTTATTTCTTTTTAATAAACAAGAAGCATCTATTTTCGAACTCCTATATATTTTCACACCTAAGTGACTCACTAAAGTAGATTTGTCATAGAATGCATAAATACTCTCTGACTCCAGCCCATCTGAGAAATTGCTAACAATGTTTGAATCAGGCTCCACATTATTTTTACTATTTTTTTAATCAAGTATGTAATAAGATTTAGTGTAATCACTTCCATTAAAATTAAAGTGCCTTCAAATATTTCCTAATAAAGTGACTATTTGGAGGAGAGAGGGTGAATGGGTGCTGTTTAAGAACTGATTTTTAACAGTTTATAGATACGGTGCATATGTATTCTAAGAGATGTAAAGTATTACATTGCATTCCGTGCTAATGCTAAGCTACAGCACCCTATAAACTGATAAATTCAGCCAAAATTAATATCTAATAAAGAATATCAAAAGCAGTTGATCAAAGCGATACCTTGTTCCATTCTGTATTTCCATCCACCCTCAACAACATAGATAGATGGATGAATTACTGGAAAGCAAATATAATACTTCAATCTGTTGAAGCTCATCTTTTCGAATAACAGATGAATGAAAGCACTCAGTGCAATCATTAAAAATCTTGAATGCATAAAGACACTCTCCAGGCCACCTGATCAGATGAAGTACCCACAACATTATGTAAGGAATTAAAATTTGAAGGAAAAATAAAATTTTCGAAACACCCAATGGTAAAAATATATTCATATATATTTATGTAGACACCAACAGTAGAGGAAAAGTATACATCATCTTGCATATTTTAAAACATCCTCTAAATTTCTTTTTGCATTATCACCTACTCCTAACTCATGGCACTTTCTCAATACTCTCAAAAGGCATTAATATATACTAGAAATGAAACAGACATCAAGTCCTGTATTTCAGTATGGTTGTCTCTTTTAAGGGCTTATTTTCATAGGTTAAAGAACTAAACCACCCCTATCCAAAGGAGAACCCTGGCGTAGTCTCAGGTGTACTCCCCTTCTGTGAAAAATCCTGACTCACTTCAGTGACGTAGATAAATATCCTCAGGATGTTAATCACTCTTAGTTTAAATGTAGTGCAAATTTTGCCCTATTCTCAGTCCAGCCTGCAATGTTTAGGCTCTTCCAGTCAGATACAATCACAGACTCCAAAACAAGGGTTCAAGGATTCACTGAGGGAGATGTGAATCTAGAAAATTAAATGGGTTTAAAATATTTTTTTTATGTGATTAGCATCTGCTATTCATTGAAACAAACTTTTAAGCCTTTAACTTCTACTGCTAAAGGTCTAAAGTGATAAAGTTCCTCACTGATTCTCAGACAGCTGAATTCAGAACAGAATTAGAAGTTCTGATTGTTAGGGATTTTGGGTTATCTACAGAAATGAGGTGGAGGAGGTCTCCTAGACTAAAAAAATAAAGGTTATGTTAAATGGATATAACTTAAAGTTATATTGCAAACTGACAATGTTCTAGCAGAACATACATTGTCACTGTGAAGAGGCGGAAGGAATCCTAAAACTCTGATTTCGAAAGAACCACTCCTTGTACTGGAGGCTGAAGTGTGAGCTGACTTTCATATAAAATCACTTAAATACTTTAAAGCTTCAAAGTCTTTCAGATAAAAACTTCATATGACATCAAATTATATCACACTCAGAGATTCTATTTAGATGTGTTTAGACAGTTGTACATTTATCATGCTCTGTGTTTTTTAAACTAGGCTATTCAAACTTTCTGAGCTAATTTTAAAATGTCTTCATCTCCTTAAAACCCATCACATTGCTTTCTAAATTTTGGCATTATACATTTACCCATAATCGGGCATAGGCTGATGATAGCTTCATATCCATAGTGAAATCGTCTTCCATGAATATTTGTTAGGAATGGAAATGTTCAGAAATATAGGCTTCCTCTATTTTGTGAAAGGCCAAGGCAAAAACTTGCGCACCACTTAGCTTTCAGAATAGGAATGAGAGGTATGGAGGATAGATACTGACAACCTGTGCTTAAGTGAAAGTCACACCATTTAAGAAAAAAATAGAATTAACAAAGTTCTATTTCATTAATGAAGCTTCTTTCCCCCCTTCACCCTAGATGTCACTTCCACTTATGGCAGGAAGTACACAACACTGCATGGTTTTCAGAATGCAGCCAGCAGAAGCCTCTCACTTTCAAAGGCACAATTCATGTCCCTCAAGTTCAGCAGAATTATACTAGTATTTAAATCTCCTATGTTCTAAAAGTTACTTTCCCACAACTCATGCTAATGAAGGCTCAGAACTGAAGCTGATACAAAAATACATATTACCTCCCTCAATGGCTTCTTCCTCAATTGTCTCACAACCCACAGAGTAACAAATACATTTGCTTCTTTGCTTTTTTTCTCCTTTCTTCTCCCATGCGTCCCTACCTCTTCCCAGTTGCTTCTACTTGCTTTCACACAGACAATTTATGGTCATCTTACTTCTGAAAAGTCTCACCGCATCAGATGTTATCTACAATCACTGGGAAGGGAAGGGAATTCAGTAAGGCTCCTGTTTGGCATCTGGAGAAGCTCTTTCATGATTCCTAATTTAGCATAATATTCAGTTTTATGAGTAGTCTCCCAGCCTAAGGTTTGTATCCTGGAACATCCAGCATAATATTTTTTTTTAAAGATCATCAACAATGGAGCAGTTACAAGTTGAATTAACCAGATAAGGAACGTTAAGGTAATTTCATTGGCTACAACACAATTGAGAATTTTGGAAGCCATGCTTTTAAACGCAAGGAGTTAAGAAGTCTCCAGCAGACAACCCTGGCTGATAAACCCTGATGATCTGTATATTCTTCATACTGATTTATAAATTATTGTTAAAGTACTGACCATGTGCATCCAGCAGTGCATGCCACAGTACTACTTTGGAAACCTGTTTCATAAATGAAACCTCATTTGTAATTATGGCAATTTCAGTCCGAGTTTACATTAGTGTTATATCACTGTATCTTTTTGTGTTCATTTATTAACTCACATAAAATATGAACACCCTGACCTCAGAATAATGGGAAAAATAAATTATATTAACATGTCAAATCAAAAATTTCACTGGTAAAAAAATTTCACTGTGCAAGTCTTTTGATAGAGAAATTACTTGCATTTGCTCACTTACACTCTCTCTCCTCACTTTTAAGTTTTTAAGACCAGCAAATTTTACTTAAATTAAATGAAACTTCTAGGTATTCGGTTCATAAATTTGTGACACCAGTTTTCAAGTCCCAGGCACAGATTCAATGCCACTAAATTGAAAGAAGGCCTAACTCTTGTACTCCAATGTTCCTGCATGGTGCTTGCATTCATTTAAATCCTTACATTCAAATTCACTCCTCCAGTCGTTAGTCTTACAAATCTGCAACTTACGTGTAGTCATTTTACTCACTATGAATGTTTCAGTAGTGAAACAATAAAGCAGACTTCCTCCCACAGAAGGTGTTTGCTTTAACACAGACCAGCTGAACTAAATGTAAAAGTGAAGTTTTTGTGGAGAATACACACTCAAAAGTCTTGCTAGTGCTCACAATAACTGCATGTGTATATTTAAAATGTATTCTCATTCACTGACTGAATTTATACATTATACTTATTCTTCTATATTAGGGTGCAATAAATGTATCTTTAGCATGTGATAAACACCTGGGGTTTTGCCTGCCTGACTCCTAAGCATAATACAAGCATAGAGAAAATGGTCAGTGAGTGAAAACATCATTTTACCCAAAAAACAAAGCAGTAGCAGCAGAGCTGACTAACATGAGACAGCATCAGGCTTCTTGTACAGACTGAAGATACACTTTTTGCATGCAGCTCTGAATTACACAGCTGTTATTTTCCAGAGAAGTTGTCTTGTTGTAGAAGACTTGTACTTTCGAAAACCTTTGAGAGGTCCCGTTCTTGGATTAGGATGCAAAATCCTTCCTTATCAGCAAATCCAATATGCCTCTAAGCACACTCATGTTTGTAGTGGGGAGAGTTCTGACTATACGACGTCATGCATGGAGCAGTACACAATATTGTTTAAATATTTTGAAGAGTTTGGAGTACCTGGGAGTGGTCAAGGGTGAAAACAAACCTCTGTTTCTCATACCCCAGTTCAGTGAGGCTCAGAGGGTCCCTACGTCTTGCTGATGCAAACAGAAGGTAAGAACTCACACTAGGTCACAGGAAGGAGACCTTTGCCATAGAAAACATAATTGAGCTACTCAAGTTCAAGAGCAGTTTAGCATGGGCCTCCATTAAACTATACAGTCAGAGCCCTTTGCCAAAAACAGAGTTAAAAGTGAAGGGATTTTTCTACAGTTCTAATATTTACAATTGTTTGTACATATGTACATATTTATATATTTATTCATATCTGGACAATGTGACATTAAAGGGATCATTTATAATTTACAAATGAAACATTTTTAAAATGTATAATTATACCATGAGATAAACCTTTGTTTATTGCTTGCCTTCCAGCCTTATGCTCATAATCTCACTATTGCACACATCTCCATGTTACATGGAAAATCTACATTTATATATAAATATCTACGAAAATAAGGATATTTTAATTTTAATGTTCTGAGTAAAGTGCTCATTTTTTAACTACTGTTGATGAAAAAGGTTTAATCTGACAGTTTAATTAGAGGGACTTCAAGGGAAACACACCTAGTCCATGCTTCTCCATTTCATTTACAATTTACATTTTGCTGATGTCAACTCTGTCTTAACCATTAATTCTATTCATAATATGCATTTGTGACCTTGGCACCCATACTGTCACACAAAGTATAAAACAGAATCACATTGAAAGCAAAGAAAAGGCAAAAAAATAAACCAGCAAATGAAAGCAGTGTTTCTCTTTGTTGTTTTTAGCACATTTCCATGTCTTAAGATACTCTTTTATTTGATTTTAGAAATATTTGTACAACTTTGTTAAACTCTGAACATATCTATTTTATGCACTATACTCAAGTACTGTACAAAACTGCAATAAATGACACTATACGACTACATATGTCTCTACTAGAAGACATCATCATAAAGGTGTATCTTTTTTTAAAGGTCAACTAATAACTGCTAATGTATGTGTGAATCAAAGTATTTTTGATTGGCCAAGTATACTAAAATCTAAATACAGTACACAATTATTACTTATGCTATGATTTATCAGGCCTTTAGGGGCATAAAGAATCTTTGCAAAGGCTCAGATGAAAAACAATTTTACCGATCAGTATTAAATGTTCATATAAAATTGCAAGTGGCAGCTCCAATTCTGTTATATTTGTGTATATGAAATACAGTTAATACCTACTGAAAATGCATGACCTTTTATTAAAAAAATAACATTCAAATCTTAGCAAAACCATTTCTAGTATACAAAGTTGTAAAGTTATGTCAGCTAAATGCAAAGTTGCAATTTACAAAAGCAGCAGTAAATTTTATTATATGGACAATTTCCTGAACTAAAGTCATGATTTTTGTTTCCTTTCAAAAGAATGCTTTCTGGGACAAGTACGGGTAAATATTTTAATGGCAGGTTTTAGGTTAACATTAAGCAAGGAAAAAGAGTGTATTATATTAGTGATATATTTAACCCTGAAAAATTTCTGAGCACTTTTATGAATCTGACAATAATCCACTTAAGAACAAAATCCAAAACCAAAACAAAAATAATCCAACTTTGCTGAACCAGACAAACCTGGCTTAGCAACATCAAATAAATAAAACAGTGGAAACAACAAGATTTTTCACTAGCAGAAGTTGGTTGAAATTGGAAATTTGATTAACACTTGCTTTTCCCTGAAATCAATTAGAAGAGTTTAATGAGAACTTCAAAAAGGACAGAAGAAAGAAACTTGTGGCTTTTGCCATAAAGTATTCTTTACTGCCTCTGCAGCCTAACTAGTATCCAGAATGTTTGTGATCAGTAGAACTGTACGAGCTCCATACTTTGTTATGTACATGGGTACTGCTATAGTATGAAACAATTGCACCTTTTTAAAAAAATCACTTTTGTTTAAATGACAGTTTCATTAAAGTAGAATTACTTTATAGAAAAATATTTTAACTTTAAATTAAAAAAATACAGTTCCTAAATAATTATGTAGGATCATATCTTCATTTCACTGTACGGAGAGAGTATAATTATGTATATTTGAATCCTAGTTTAACAGAACTCCCCTGGGTGTAACTTTTAAACAGCTAGCTATATTTGCCATGGGTGCTATCTGTTTACAGACCTATGAAATAACAGTGTGTCCCTCCTTTGGAGATACACCGATAAGACATCTATATACACTCTGTACGTGATGGTTCACAGATTAGCAGTTATTAGTCGGACTGTACATAGCGAACAACCTATCTGATTAGAATGATTCTGTAAGTCCTCAGTGCAATTCAGATTTTAGGTTGATGGTGCAAAGCCAAGTAAGACAGGCTCTCTGTTTAAATATGTAGCCCAATACACTAAATTGAAAGTACCAAATAAGACTGGAAACACTATTCTAGACATTCTGTCAATTTTGCTAACACTGTTGAATGTTTTCTTTGCTTCCTGTGGCTTCGCTTCTGGTTTTGCCTTGTTGGGCTCTGCAGATGTAGCGCTCTTGGAGATAGTTGGTAGCACTGAGTCCTTGGTAATATTTGGAGCATAGTTGGCAACAGCCACTGCATAGGCATTGTTTTTCTTAATGACAGACGCTTTTTCTTTTTTCTATTGGAAGACAGCATGAAGTTAAATATTTAATGTATATTCGCCAGAATAGACTTAATTAAACATCATTTCAAATGTAAAAGAAACAAACAAGTATGTTAAAATAAATACTAGCAATACCATGCTGCTAAATTCAAATATAAAGAAAGACACTTCCAGTCTACCCAAAAACAAGGTACAGGTAACATAAGAATGCTCTAAAAACATTGACTCTTGCACTAGCAAATGTCCTACTGAAGTTCTATGAGGAAGGATCTACTACTGCAATTGTAAGGATAACTGAAAAAAGAGTTGTTTTTTCTCTAGCTGCTTTGTATCTCTCTCCTTACAACATAATTGCAAGATGTTTAAAATGTTCGCTGTTAAAAGCAGTATAAGGAATGAATGGGTGGACTGAAAAAAAAAAAAAAAGATTACCTGGCATTGTAATAAAAGGAAAATTAGGGCATCTTTTCCACATAAATCTAGCATCACTATTAATTGAACCTCTCATAATATACCACTAATACATAATGAAATTTCAGCAATGGTCTACATTTTCACGAGATTCTGGAGAAATATATGTGTGTTTATAACGTTGATGTCGGAAAGAGATTGCAATTGAGAGAAAGAAGGACTCAAGCCTAGTAGTTGCAGAAGCAGACTGGGAACTAGTCCAAGAACTATTTCTGGTCTTCAGAAATTATTGTTTAAAAAATGTGTACAGTGATGAATATGGGGATTAGAACCTAAAAAGTAACAGAATATTAAGAAAAGTAGGATGGAATTACAAGAATTTAATGAAGTTTACCAAAGGGAAATTAAAGTCCTCGGGAGGAATAAAACCATGCACCGGTAGATGTTGGGTCTAATTGACTGAAGAGAAACTATGCAGAAAAGGCGTAGGGTGGACACCAAGTTGGACACAAGTCAGAAACATACCCTGACTGCATTACAAAGAGTGCTGCCAGCAGGCCAAGGGAGGTAAGCATTCCCATCAACTCAGCCCTAATAAGACACATACAGAGCAATGGACCCAATTCTGGGCTCCCTGGTTCGAGAGACATTGAGAGTGAGTCCAGCAAAGGATTACAAAGATCATTTAAGGCCTGAATCATCTGAAATATGAAAAGCTGAAAGCTGTGACTGTTCAGCCTGGAGCAGGCTCAGGGGGGAGTTTTATCAATATATATAAATATCTGGTGGGAGTGAGTAAAGACCAGACCATGCTCTTCTCACTGATATCCAATGGAAGGACAAGAGACAATGGGATTAATTGAAATATAGAATGTCCTACTGAAATATACAAAAATATCTGTTTTACTGTGAGTGTGACTGAGCACGGGATCAGGTTGCCAAGAGAGGTTGTGGAGTCTCCATCCTTGGAGATATTAAAAAACAGTTTGTATATGGCCCTAAGGAAATGTCACTGCTTGGGGTAGGGTAATTAAATTCGATGACACCCAGAGATCCCTTCCAACCTCAGCAATTCTGTATTTTTACGAGACTGTGTATGCTGTCAAATGGCTGAATTTCAGCCAAAGCCAGTCCAATGGAGACACTATGTCTATAGATAGATACAGGGCTGTAAAGGTAAAAGAGTATAGGCTTGAGTTTTTAAACATATGTATGGGTACACAGACTAGTTCTGCAACAAGACTGAATGCAATTGATTCACTATTTTACAGGAGTCCCAAACTAAGGAATTTCCAATAGCTGACAGGAAAGAATGGAAGAGAAGCTTATCAGCAAGCAAGGCTCTACATATAGAATTTAGAAATAGGCAAATAAATATAAGATTCAGTACATTTCTTTCACAAAATACAGAATTAAACAGATGAAGAAATAGTTAATTTCTGGCTGTTGTATTGGTTTGGTTTGATTTTTTGACCTAATTAAAGTGGCACAAGTGAAGGAATCCATGTGACTTCTCCTATAGGTGCATTCCAATTTTTCACTTCCACTGGGAGGCATCTACCCAATTTCCAATTTTGGTTTTAAATTAGCTCTAATTTGATGTTTATTAGGGCCATCTACAAATATTGATAAGATCTTCATGGTTAGATGCTGTGCCCCTAATACCATGTCTCGGGAGATGGTGTCACATAAAATCTGGGATCGGGTGGGAATTCAGCGTTGTTCCTTATTGACTGGAGTGTGAAAAAGGGCTGATCAAATCTGGAGCTTGTCTTTTCACCTGCTTTCCTGTGAGACAAATTCCATGTTGACAGCACGTAGATGGAAATTTCCATATAATGTGAACAAAGATGATTGTCACTGAGGAAACCTATTTCACTATAGTTGGTGAAGAGTAAGCCTGGCTCTAGGTGCAGAGATGCATTAGGCAAAAATAATTACCAAATCAAATTACAAGAAGAACACTCTAACTGATGTATAATTCCTTCCTTTCAGACACACTTAGTGTGTTTTTAAAAGGTATCTGTAAAACCATGAAAGAGACATGAATAATAAAGATGAACCATATTTTTGCATGACAAACTATGAGTATGTTAAAAGTTTAGCTTTTTGTTAAGACAGTTTGAAAAAAATAGAGAACTGGGCATGTGAATTGTATGTAAAACTTCACATGGAATAAATAATTTTATTTTTCCTGGGGAAGAAATGCTATCTTGCTGTTAAACAGCTGCCACTCCTAAGATCAGGAGACAACACTGTTATATTAATTTGAAGGAACAGTGAAAGTATGATCAGAGATTTTATAAGGGCTCCCTACACTACTGCAATGCCAGGGTAATATGCCCATCTGAAAAGCTTGACTTGTGACATGCTGATAAACTTGTAGTGATTCTGTATCTACTTCTAGCAGGAGCGAACAGACCCCGAAGCTATGGACAGCTCATGTCTTAATGGAAGCCACAGAAAATTATAAGCAATGTACTTTTTCCTCTAATTCTTCTTTACCATTAATTGAACATTTTGTTTCTTTATGCATTGTACATTCCAAGTGCTGAGAAACCACCAGTCAATTAAACACTGCTTTACATCTAATACTACCATCTAGGAAGCAAATAATATTCTACCTAATTTAAGAAGAATGACAGAAATCAGAGTATTCTTTATAATAAGAAGTCCTTTTCCATTGGTAGAATCAGGGACTGGGATAGAAAAAATTACATAATATAGTCAGTCAGTCAAAACAACGAGTCAGCTTTAACAGTTGTTCTGTATTATTAAAATTACAAACTGTAAAGCTTGTCACGAATTTAGGAATATCACCAGTTAATTCTGTTCATGAACTGAGAAATTCTATCAGGTGAAAATTTCTTCATGCTACCACACCTACACTATTATCAATACCAGAAAATTAAGGTATGACTGTTTTTCTGCGCACTCTGAGCAACAATGCATCATAGGTGAAGAAGTACTGAGAATTTTGTAAAATTGCTATTTAAAATAGTTTGAAAATCAATGTCTATATATCATTAAGGATAAGATTCAGAATACTGAAAATGTTCAAAACCTCTAGATTTTGTTATTAATAGTTTTTTACATATATGGGCATTCAGTCCTTTTTGTTCTCCTTAATTACCAGGAAAATTAATATACATTATATCTCTCACTAATATTTTTCTTATTTCAAATTCAAATGGATTAAACAATAAAAAAGTGATCAACCAATATAATCTAGATTAAATTTTCTGAATAAACAGATAAACAGTTGTATCTAAGGAGCAAAGAAACAAGTCAGTTCCTAATGTAAAAAGAGCAATGTGCTTGATATATAAACCTGGAATACTGAGACCAAATAACATTAGGTACATCAGGGCAGATTTATTTTTGTTCAGGACTGAAAATACATCTACATTCTTTTGATTTAGAACATCATGTATTATTTGGTTTTATCCAGCCAATTTTTATTAAAACTATGTATTACAGCTGCTTTAGTGCAACTGAATGGAAATAGGGAAATTTCCTTAGGACTTACCTTATCATTCACTACACTTTTTCCATCCCAGGCCCATCCTCGCTTTGTGAAGTAATTTACAGTTGCAAATTCGATTAATGCAGAGAATACAAATGCATAACAAACAGCAATAAACCAATCCATAGCTGTTGCATATGCTACTTTGGGGAGTGAATTTCGAGCACTGATGCTCAGTGTCGTCATTGTCAACACAGTTGTGACTCCTGCAAGGGGGGGGGGGGGGGAAACACAACAGTAACAATTTTACTTGGATTTTTAAGGTTAACAAAAATACAAACCAAAAATTATTATGGTATGTTTGTGAACACAGTGGAAAAATTTCTTATCTAGGTTGCTGACAGACTGCCAGAACCTTATTAAAAACTGCATCTTGGGCTTCCTTTGACATATTTTAGTTCAATTTTGTTGTCTGAACTACCATTTTTTTAACCAGGTTAAGATTTTACTTATAGGAGATAGAAAATATATACAGAGAGATATATTTTTAGCTATCAGGACAGCTAAGGAAAAAATTAGCAATCCCTTAATGGAATCACAATATTTTGCCGCATTAAGTAATAATGATTAATATGTTAATGTTTTGTGGATGGCTTCACTGCAGTAACTGCAGGTCTGGCACCCTGTCTCACTGACCATTCAGTGACATAGTTGAAGATGTGAACAGTTGAAGTCTTCATTCAGGTAGCATGGATTTTTTTTTTTTTTTTTCTAGAACTGTATACTGTTTTGAAATGTTAGATTATTATAACTGTGTCACAAAAGAAGACTTCATGACCCAGGAAGATTGTTTTTCACTGTGGCAGGTACTAAAAGCACTTCACAGTATTTTGTACATGATGAAGACCCAGTAGGAAGCCAGGAATCAAACTAAAAGAAAAAATTCAGAAAAAAAGATAAATGGGAAGAAAGGAAGAACATTTTTTTGAATCAAGTTTTAGCAAGCAGAAATGCACAGCCACAAACACAGTCTCCATTCCTCAAGTAAATCAGTTCTCCCACCTGAGACTGAATCACACTTAGACAAACTGAACTATTCCCTTTGTGGCAAGCCATTAAATACATCTCCAGAATTAAAAGCAACACAAGGCGATATACTTAGCACAGATCAACAAGCCTACACTCCATTACAACAGGCAAAGCAGATGGCATGGCAGAAATATTAGTAACAGCACATCACAACTTCAACACCTATACAGTCATAAAATTGTAAAAGGATTCCCAAGAGAAAGTAAAGTCACTCTTCCTAAGACAGATCTTTCACTGTCAGCAACCTGTCACTTGGGTTCTGCAGGATTGACCTAGCTCAGATTTTCCTTCTGCTACAAGAGAAGCATTTTTAAACTGCTGTGTGAGAGGGAAGAGAGGCAGCAATTACGCCTACTCAGACCTCTTTAGGCTTTGCAATTTCCATCCCTCCTGTGAAGAATCTCCATCTCTGAGGGTCCTACGCAAGACGACAGAGCAAAGCTAAGCGGACTCAGCCTCAGCGTTACTCTCCCTTGATAACACTTCCAAAGGCCTGTGCAGCAGGGAAAACAAGGCACAGAAACAACCTGCTGAGCCACACAGTATCCAGACACCTTAGCAGCCATGATTTCCTAATTGCCATTTTTCAGCCTCCATAAATGAAAGTAGTGGATTTAATTTGGAATCAGCCATGACACTGTTAGCCTATACAATGAAAAAGAAGCAGCTATCATACTATATTGTGTGAAAACGTGTAGACAATATATTTTGTAAAGAACTTTTTCTCTCCTAACAGTTACACAACATATCGCTTAATTATTTTCAGCACCTCAGGGAAAGGCAGTCTATCTTACATTTAAAATTATCACATGCAAATTTTAACACCGGTCCTGAGCTGCAAATAAATCGTTTTAATTACACAGAAGTATCAGTAAAATGATTGTTTCTCAGAGATAAGGTGACCTTATCCACATGTAAATATACACAATTTCTAAGGTAATGTTCTGTTTAAGTCCTACCTTTTAGAATAAACTAATCTTCTGGAAGCCCCATTGGCTTCTTCAGAAATTTAATTTAACTAGACCTTTTCTAGTCTCAATTAAAACATCATGAATTTACATCTTGTATCTTGGTACCAATTGACAATTTCTCTAAAAAGTTAAGCAGATCACACCACTTTGGGACCCAAACGTTAATCAAACAGTCCATTGTCAGACAATTGCCAGCGCACTTTCATTTACTCATTCACTCTACAAACACAGTCATGTTCAAGCTGCCACAGTTATTTAACATGTGGTAGCTTGAACATCAGAGTGGGAAAAAATTGGGCAGGAAATTTAACTTGTGAAACCTGTCAGTATTGGAATCTCTAATATTTTTATACTTGCTATTTTTCTTCAGTCAAAAGACAGATGATTTTGCACATTATAGTTAATTTTAAAAATCAGTATTATGAAGTCTTCTTTACAAAAATGGACTGAATGGAAATAACCTCCCTCCTTGTCACTGCTAAATTTGATAGGACTGAAAAATTATTAATGTGGAAGAATATGGTCAACTTTTAAAACAAACCACAATTATTTCAGAAAGATTTAACTTAAACGCCATACACTGTCCAGATCAAAAACATTCCTCTTTCCACTAATTTGTAACACTAGTGAACTGAAATTGTTATAAAACCCAGTGAGTAGATTGTCCCCCTACAATGAGATAGCCAAACAATTAGAGAAAAACAATCTTCTCTCCTGAATCATATACTACTCTGAAAAGCCTAATAATTTAACAGGCTATGTAAAGACTGCATGCTATCTTCCTATGATGTAGAAAGACCAGTTTATAGACATGTCAAGAACTATCATCTATAGCAGATGTGGCACTTAGCAGGTGCCAAAAGGACATGGTCATATATCACCTTGTAAGAGACCATGAACAGCCACCAATTTGTCTTTAAAAAGGATCCAAAACATAAACCATTGGTATATCTCTTCTCCAAAGAAGACCAAACATTTCATACTTGGCAGTAGATATACCCCAACATCATACAACTTTTTTTCTCAGCAATGCATGCTTATAAACGCTAAATATATTATACCACTACAGTTTTATCCATTCTGGAGCTATTTGATTGCCTAGGATTTTTTATGGTGCCACTTTTAAAGTGGCATCTGTTCAGTGGGGGGGAAGATACCCATCTCCAGGACTCCAAATTCAACACTTTCAACTGACACTAAACTTACATATGTGGAAAATACCAGCTCTGTCATATTTTTGATTCCAGGACAGATGGATACCATCTGACATATGTTTTAAGTCAGACAGCCACCTTTGGGCAAACAATTTGTGTCACTCGGCAGTCTAGGGCACTTCCACACAACAGCAGAAGAGGTAAACTGAAAAACTAGAAATGGTTAACTAAAAACATTCAGTGGAAATTGAAGGAGTTATCGCATAAATAATAAAGTTAATATCTTGTCATGATGAATAGTTTATGCCCACATTTGTGTGCAAAAAGTCAGGCTACTGCTTGACAGCAATAAGCCCTTTTGGATCCTAATTTCACCTCTTGTGTATCGACTGATTTTTGTAATTTGAACAGATTTTGGTTAACTATATCTGAAGGCCTATAAGGATCCTGGGGAGGGACTCTTCATTAGGGACTGTAGTGATAGGACAAGGGGTAGTGGGTTAAAACATGAACAGGGGAAGTTTAGATTAGATATAAGGAAGAAGTTCTTTACTGTGAGGGTGGTGAGGCACTGGAATGTGTTGCCCAAGGAAGTTCTGATTGCTCCATCCCTGGTGGTATTCAAGACATGGTTTAGCATGGTGTCCCTGCCCTTGGCAAGGGGGTTGGAACTTGATGGTCTTAAGGTGCTTTCCAACCCAAACCATTCTATGATTCTAAATCATGTCCTAGCCTTCTTGTGTTAGAATGCAGACACATCCTTTGAAAATGAAAGCCAAAGGCCTAAACAGTGAGTTACTAAAGAACATTTCTGTAACAAAAGTGGCACTTCAGCTTTGCAAATAATTTGTACAAAATGCCTAAAATGTGTTCCATTTCTTACAATATCATGCTACTCCTCCCACAATTTTATCTTTTCACCAGAACACTTTGCAAAGATACACTGGGTGGTTGAAGAACATTTCACAAAAGGATTGATAAATTGCTCTTTTTGCATGAGGAGACTAATTCAATTGCTCTATTATTTCACTTTCTTTTTTTCTTAAAAGTAATTGCAAATTTTTTTTGGCTATTAGATCACCCAATCTGGTTCAAAACCTGAATAGATTTATAAATACAAATAACATAGCAGAAAGAAAAGATTGTTGTACCTTTTTGAAAGATTCGGATTGCTGCCCCATTTTATCATGCCAAGAGTAAACAGTTGGAGGTCTAAAAAAAAGCTTAAAAATTCAGGAAATGGATAGTATAATTTTAAAGTATTATACCATAACTGTGGCTACACACCATATTGTTTCTTTTTTATTTATGTAATGTATATGTATTACTTGAGAATACAGTACAAAGGAAGTTTACATTGATTCTGCTTAGGCACTGGCAAATAAGTCTGAATTGACCTGGGTTCAGCTGTAACATTATTTTTCTTCTGCCGAGTAGTTAGTACAGCGCTGTGTTTTGGCTTTAGTCTGAGAACAATGCTGGTAACACACTGATGCTTTAGTTGTTGCTAAGTGATGCCTACCCTGATCAAGGATTTTTCAGTCATTCATGCTCTGCCAGTGAGGAGGGGCACAGGATGCGGCAGGAAGCAAAGACAGGACACCTGACCCAAACTAGCCAAAGGGGTATTCCATACCACAGCACGTAAACTCGGGGGGTATTACCTGGAAGGGCAGATCGCTGCTCAGGTCAGGCTGGGTATCGATCAGCAGGTGGTGAGCAATTGTATTGTGCATCACTTGTGTTTATTGTTTTCCTCTTTAGTTTGATATTCTATCCCCTTGTTATTTCCCTTATCGTTATTAGTGGTAGTAGTATTAGTTTTGCATTATAGTTTAGTTACTGGACTGTTTTTATCTCAACCTGTGGGAGTTACATTTTGTCAATTCTCCTCCCCATCCCTCCTAAGTGGGGAGAAGGGTGCTGGTGACTGATTGGCTGGGTGGTTCTGAGTTACCAGCTGGGCTTGAATGAAGACAACTAAAGCCGAACAGCAAGTGTTATTTACCCTAACTCCAGTAAAAGTTACATATCATTATGCCACTATTGGAACATGAGCCACTGTCTTGACACATCACTGAGCTGAGAAGACATTTTAGTTTGTTTGCAGCCACCTCAGTCTCTAAGGTCTACAGTTTCCAGGTATGCTTGCACACTGCTTACCACTAGTGTTATACCTACAGTTAGAAGAAATTCCCAATTGAGAAATTATAGACAGAAAGTTGTGAGTGCTGAGATATCTCTAAAGGCACAAATACTAATCAGCAACATGTGAAAGGAGAAGCAAATAAAGAGTTGAGTTTTTCAATAGAATGGGAAAATATAATTTGTGTATAAGAATTGTTTAAAAGGAAAGGTCTACATTATTGACTTACCATGTAAAAATAACCAGAAAGCAAATCTGCGCTTTTCTTAGGTTCCCCTTTCTGTGCTTGTACATAGTCTGCCTATTTCAGGTCTAAATGGCTTTTTGCTTCAAAATGTAGAGTAATTAATAGAGGTTCAGAAAAGATAAACCAAGAACAAGCAAAACACAGGGACAGGATAGCAGCATAATAATATAATCACAGAGAATACAGTCTTGACAAAAGAACATGGCTATGTGAATTTAATATTCTACATCTTGGACAATGTAGTAAAAAATAATACAACTCCTAATTTTTGTTCTTGCCTGCTTTGGGTATCAAAGTATATGTATATATATATATATAACTACATTCCATTTAACAGTCTCATTCCTATTCTATGTGAAAGTTAAACCACATAGATAACTATAGCACTAAGAATACTAATTTCTGATTTTTCTGTCACCTGCATGTAGTGCTGCAATTCAAATATATGTGATGGCTCTAAATGTTATGGCCATTAAAAATTGAGAATTCAATAAGCTGCACAAGATTAGCTTTGCTAATATTGTTGACACTAAAGGCATAACAATAAACATATTATTAAATGAAACAGATTGTAATTGTGCACTAAATGAAGACATTATGAACCAGGCTCATTCGCTTTCGTTAAAAATGCAATCAAATGCTGTTCGAATTTATCTGCTAGAGAAAACACATTCAAGACTTAATTGACGATGACAAAAGCTTCTTCTTCCAGTAATTTAAAGCAAAGTTGAAACAATGTAACATTAGTCCATAATTCATTTGGGATAACTTAGGTCAACAATATTAAATAGATACCATAAAGGAAAGGGATTAAGGAGATAGATTATAAAAGAAGCTTCATTCTACCAAGCCCTTAATGTCACCCTAGAACATGAAACTACGTTGCAAGAGAATAGAAAGAGAAAAGAAAAGTAACTTCTTTCAAACATTAAATAATAAATGATAAGTGCTGCTTTGAATGCCTGGGAGTAAAGTTTTTTTGAGAGCAACAGTACTCCAGAAGTTAGTCCTTTCCAGGACTTTGTAGCTCTCAAGAAGATACTTGAAATAAATTTCTTATTTATTCTGAAAAACACTTTATCAAAACTAGTACTTTCTACTTACTAATATTTTAACATTTATACATTAATTATTGCTATACTATTATATCCATATACCCAGGGCATTATTATATTTACACATTACGTAGAATATATTATTGTTATAACTATATATTTATTATACAATACAAAGATGGGTATCTAGTGAAACTCCACATAAATACTAAAAATTAAGTATGACCAATTGTCCTGGGTTCAGCAGTAGCAGTCATTTTTTTCCTTAGTAGCTGGTGCAGCACTGTGTTTTTGACTTTTTGGCCTGGGAACAGCGCTGATAACACCGATGTTTTTAGTCACTGCTCAAATGTTTAGTCTGAGCAAGGACGTTCTGAGTCTCATGCTCTGCCAGAGAGCAAGGGAAGGCAGGAGGAAGCAGAGACAGGACACCTGACCCAAACTAGCCAAAGAGGTATTCCATACCACAGCACGTCATGCCCAGGATTCAAAAACTGGTGGCAGGGACCCAGAAGGGAGAGATCACTGCTTGGTCAGGCTGGGTATTGGCAGGTGGGTGGTGAGAGGTTGCATTCTCTTCCCTTGTTGTTTTCCTTATCATTATTATTATTGGTGGTAGCAGTAGTGGTTTGCGTTATACCTTAGTCACTGGACTGTTCTTATCTCAACCCGTGGGAGTTATATTCTTTCAATTCTCCTCCCCATCCCTCTGGGAGTGGAGGTAAGAAGGTTGGAGGGGAGCTAACGAACTGTGTGGCTGATTTATGGCTCGACTTAAACCACGACATTAATAAAAATGTAAAATAAAATCTCCTGCAAGTTTTATATTCCCTGCTGGAAGTAGCTCATTTTATTAACTTAGCTGTAGTATGGTCTTCATACTACTGGAGTATATGTGAAAGTACCACCAAAATGATATCTTGAGTATACCTGCCCCACTGTAATTCCCAAGATTAATTCAGTAAGAGGAAGAAACCAGTAAGAAGCAATAGATTAACTTTGCTATGAAACTGTAACTAACTTCACACTTTCAAAACACATTTAGGCAGGAGACCAGAAGGGTGTCATAAATATAGAATCATAGAATGGTTTGGATTGGAAAGGACCTTAAGATCATCTAGTTCCAAACCCCCTGCCATGGGCAGGGACGCCTCACATAGACCATGCCACCCAAGGCTCTGTCCAACCCAGCCTTGAACGCTGCCAGGGTTGGAGAATTCACCACTTCTTTGGGCAACCCATTCCAGTGCCTCACCACCCTCACATGAAAAGAACTTCTTCCTTGTATCTAACCTGGACTTTCCCTGTTTAAGTTTGAACCTGTTACCCCTTGTCCTCTCACTACAGTCCCTAATGAAGAGTCCCTCCCCAGCATCCCTATAGCCCCCCTTCAGATACTGGAAGGCTGCTATGAGGTCTCCACGCAGCTTTCTCTTCTCCAGGCTGAACAGCCCCAACTTTTCTCAGCCTGTCTTCATACAGGAGGTGCTCCAGTCCTCTGATCATCCTCGTGCCCCCCCTCTGGACTTGATCCAACAGCTCCATGTCTTTCTTATGTTGAGGACAACAGAATTGCACTCAGTACTCCAAGTGAGATCTCACAAGAGCAGAGGTGAAGGATCACTCCCTTCGACCTGCTGGTCACGCTTGCTTCCAGAAAGTATGAAGACTAGGAGATTTGCCTGGGCCTATGTGATTAGAGAAGCCACCAGCATCTTACGCTGACAATCTCATCTAGAACGTAAAAGAACATTAAGAAATAGCTCCTCAAGGGACATCCAACCCAATGGCAAAGACTAAGCCCAAGGTTCAAATGCTGCATACAGGGGCTAGTCTCTCCATCAGACAGTGCCTGGACATGTCTTGCTCCCCTCGTTTCAGGGTACCAGTCTAAGCTGGCTTGACTGGGATGGAACCCTGACTGGTGCATGAGGGGCATGTCTGTGTGGCAGCAATAAAATACTAGCATAGAAATTGTTACCTCCTCAATATACCCATTGTACTTAGCACACATATTTTAGATTTTGTGTCACTGGGTGTTGTGATTCTGTTCTTGCAGCCATCTTACCCGGTTCCCTCAAGACATCCTGAAACGGGACACTGTTTATTATGCTAAACCCCCAGGAGAATAAAGCAGCAGGCTGCCATGCACGTATTACCTATTTCCAAAAAAAAAAACCACCATAAATTAAAAAAAAAAAATCAGAAAGAAAGAGGTATGCAGGAAGGGACACAACATTCCATATAAACTGTCCTAATGTCTCGTTACTGATGACACAGTAACAGAAAGTGCATTTCAGGAAAAGAAGATGGAAGACTTTTTTTGGACAGACCAGTTACACTGCCTTAAATGTACAGAAGGGAGTACAAGAGATGAAGTCAGAGATATAGAAGGATTTGACAGTATACTTGTAAGATTGGAAAATAGAAATGTGAATTTTGGTTAGCAGAAATGGACGCATTCACAGAAGAAAGGAAGAAAGAAAGGAAGGAAGGAAGGGAGGAAGGAAGGGAGGGAGGAAGGGAGGGAGGAAGGGAGAGAGGAAGGAAGGGAGGAAGGAAGGGAGGAAGGAAGGGAGGAAGGAAGGGAGGAAGGAAGGGAGGAAGGAAGGGAGGAAGAGAGAAAGAGAGAAAAAGAAGAAGAGAAGAAGAAAGAAGAAAGAAGAAAGAAGAAAGAAAGAAAGAAAGAAAGAAAGAAAGAAAGAAAGAAAGAAAGAAAGAAAGAAAAGAAAGAAAGAAAGAAAGAAAGAAGAAAGAAAGAGGGAAAGAAAGAGGGAAAGAAAGAGGGAAAGAAAGAGGGAAAGAAAGAGGGAAAGAAAGAGGGAAAGAAAAGAAGGAAAGAAAGAAGGAAAGAAAGAAGGAAAGAAAGAAGGAAAGAAAGAAGGAAAGAAAGAAGGAAAGAAAGAAGGAAGAAAGAAGGAAGAAGGAAAGAAGGAAAGAAGGAAAGAAGGAAAGAAGGAAAGAAGGAAAGAAAGAAAGAAGAAAGAAAGAAGAAGGAAAGAAAGAAAGAAAGAAAGAAAGAAAGAAAGAAAGAAAGAAAGAAAGAAAGAAAGAAAGAAAGAAAGAAAGAAAGAAAGAAGAAAGAGAGAAAGGGGAGAAAGGGAGAAAGGGAGAAAGGGAGAAAGGAAGAAAAAAAAGAAAGAAAGAAAGAAAGAAAGAAAGAAGAAGAAAGAAAGAAAGGAAAAGAAAGAAAGAAAGAAAGAAAGAAAGAAAGAAAGAAAGAAAGAAAGAAAGAAAGAAAGAAGAAAAGAAAGAAAGAAGAAAGAAAGAAAGAAAGAAAGAAAGAAAGAAAGAAAGAAAGAAAGAAAGAAAGAAAGAAGAAAGAAAGAAAGAAAAGAAAGAAAGAAAGAAGGAAAGAAAGAAGGAAGAAAGAAGGAAAGAAGAAGGAAGAAGAGGAAAGAAAGAAGAAGGAAGGAAGGAAGGAAGGAGGAAGGAAGGAAGGAAGGAAGGAAGGAAGGAAGGAAGGAAGGAAGGAAGGAAGGAAGGAAGGAAGGAAGGAAGAAGGAAGGAAGGAAGGAAGGAAAAGAAAGAAAGAAAGAAAGAAAGAAAGAAAGAGAAAGAAAGAAAGAAGAAAGAAAGAAAGAAAGAAAGAAAGAAGAAAAGAAGAAAGAAAGAAAGAAAGAAAGAAAAAGAAAGAAAGAAAGAAGAAAGAAGAAAGAGAAGAAAGAAAGAAAGAAAAGAAAGAAAGAAAGAAGAAAGAAAGAGAAAGAAAGAAAGAAAGAAAGAAAGAAAGAAAGAAAGAAAGAAAGAAAGAAAGAAAGAAAGAAAGAAAGAAAGAAAGAAAAGAAAGAAGAAAGAAAGAAGAAAGAAGAAAGAAAGAAAGAAAGAAGAAGAAAGAAAGAAAGAAAGAAAGAAAAGAAAGAAAGAAGAAAGAAAGAAAAGAAGAAAGAAGAAGAATCTGCCAAATAACTGCCTGGGAAAATGTGGTGGAATTCGGGTCCACTGAAACCACTGATCCATTTCATCTGCCTTCAAAAGCCCTGGAATTCAAACCTGCAATTTTCATAATGCTTCGTGTGGCATTTTCTCTACCAGGAGAGACAGTGAGTTTGACCTATTTTTTGAAAATAATGTTTACTGATGACTAATCATATGATTTATGCAGCATTTCTGATGGCTGATTTCACACAGACATTGTTTTCCTCTCTTTGTTGCACTAGTCTCTCTTTCTCAAAAAAAAAAATAAATTTAAATAACTTTCAGTTATGCAAATAAAAAATACATTTGTTACATTGTTTTAATAAAGAAGAAAGCAAAACCTTATTGTAAGAGAAACAACGTTATTTTGCGCTGCTGATGCTGTTGACTGCCTTGTAATACATTCCAATTTGAATAAGTGCGAAAGTTTTGCCCACTCTCCCAGAATAGGGTTAATTTTAAACAACTGCAGCTTGCAAAATTTAACACATTCAAATAATTCAACAAATTCAAATTTAATTTACTTAATTTAAAAAATATATTTAGAAATGTGCTTATCTACGAAGTAACGAAATATTATTCATGTAATATCAATGTGTAAGGCACTGGGAATGGGTTGCCCAAGGAAGTTGTGAGTGCTCCATCCCTGGCAGTGTTCAAGGCCAGGTTGGACAGAGCTTTGGGTGACATGATTTAGTGTGAGGTTCCCCTGCCCATGGCAGGGGGGTTGGAACTAGATGATTTTAAGGTCGTTTCCAACCCTAATTGTTCTATGAATTCTATGATTCTCAGGTAAAGAAAGACATTTCAGAAAATAATCTAAATTTTCTTTTTAAATAGAAACATTATTGTCTTTTTCCTATTTTGTGAAAACTTTTTCCTCTCAAAAGAGTCACAGATATATGGACAATTTTCTCCTAAGCACTAATTTAAAAAAAAAGACTTTAGGATTCTCAGGAGATCTGTGAGCTGTAGTTGAAACCTATCTGGACTAGAAAGAGTATCACATTCTACAACACACTAATGCGGATGAAAAAGGCCTTTATCAAGCATGCTTCAGAAATGCTTCCTAACAGCTTCATCTGTTGCAAACAAAGCTAACACTGCCCAGTGTACTCACCAAAAACTGTCCTGGCAGGTACAGATTCTCTGTTCAGCCAGAATGACACTTGAGAGAGAATCACAGTCATGATACAGGGCAGGTAAGTCTGAATGACAAAATAACCAATTTTTCTCTTCAAGTGAAAATGAGCCGTCATTACTGTATATTCACCTAGGAGCCACAAACAAACAAAATATAATGAAACAAAAGGTTATAATCTGAAGGAAGTCCATTTCTTTGGTAAAAAACAGCTTGGTGTGTTTATGTGAACCGAATGTGCTAGGGTTAAATTGCACAGAACATATTTTGTAGCAGAAAGCATCCTGCAGAATATGAGATATTTTTTTAGCACAACCACAACTTATTCACACTGAGCTCCAGGGAAGATCAGTGTTCAGGAATTTACAGGAATTCTACACCCTGATAGGAACTTTAGTCTTGCATGCTTCCGGACATGAACAACATTCTGTGTTCACACAAAGGCATCCTGAGAAATTAATCTCAGTCAAAAGGCAATCATGGGGGTCCATCACAGCCTGGCTCATGTAGAAACACAGTCTAGAGTCTGGTAGAATAACTCAGTGTTTAATGCCAAAAGCATGATGGAAGGGAAAAATGGCTGAAACTTGTATGCTTCACCATTTAGTAGACAAAAAGTGCCATTTATCACATGGAATTTATCAATTATCCCAGTCTTGGGTTAAAACATTTCAAGGCTAAGCTCCAGGTACAGCATTAAAGAAAACAATTACTGGCAACAAGATCACCTTTGCTATCTCCAGTTTACTTATTAACTTGAAAGAGTCAGTAAAGTGCTGCTATGTGTTACTTGTACCATACATTAATAGACTTTGCCTAGTATCTCGTATTTTGCAAGTTTATTCAGAAGCCTTCCAACACCACCAGCACTGCCTGTGTTCTTCATAGCCAAGCCTTTTTCATCAAAATTTCTTTTACTAACCTGTACTAGATTTGACTGTCTCTTTTCCAATTGTTTGGCCTAAAAGATCATACTGATTCAATCTTGAGCCATCTGGTGCCACCTGCACTGAATCTGAAGCATTGTAAGTCCAAATGTACGTCACTTCTGAAGTTGTGTATGCATCTGTGGGAAATAAGATAAAATATTTTGTCAGAACTTTAAATTAAACAGTTTCCATCAAAACTTCTAGAATTAGAACAGCTACTTTCTTTTTTTAAAAAAAAAAAAAGAACAAAGCCAACACTGTAAACTTACAATTATATGGGAAAAATATGCTTTGACATCTAAAATAGCTTTACTGTAGGGTAAATGCCTATGGCAGCATGGGAACAAGACACTCATTTGTGACCTTATCTACCACAGTTTACTGCTATTAAATTACAAACAACATACCTTCTATACTCTTAAAGAACTTGTCAGAGATTAGATATTATATGTATCCTAAAACTCATGTAAACCAGATGAAAAAAGCATCAGAGTGCAAGATTCAGAATGTACAACATTTCTGAAAATTCATTCCTATATTGTTCTGACTTTCTATTGCCCCCAGTCTTCACTTTGGGATTGTATCGCAAGCATTTTAATATTAACTGAAATTGATGCATAAACATGGGAAGTCAGGTTCAGTGATAATGCCATTAACAAGGAATTAACATTAAAAAGGAAAAGGAAAAGAAAAAAAGAAGAAAAGAAGAAAAGGAAAAGGAAAAGGAAAAGGAAAAGGAAAAGGAAAAGGAAAAGGAAAAGGAAAAGGAAAAGGAAAAGGAAAAGGAAGGAAGGAAGGAAGGAAGGAAGGAAGGAAGGAAGGAAGGAAGGAAGGAAGGGCAACATTTCAGTTCTGTGGAGCTGCAAACATTTTCACTTGAGAAATATCTGAAGGCCCAGAAAGAAGATTTTTCATGCAAGTAGCCATAAATTACATGAGTAACAAAATCTAGCAGGTGGGTGGCATGTAGAGATTTTTAACAATTCCCTTCTGTCTTTCCAGCTTCCCACAAAAAGACCTCTGCTTTAATGGAAACCAACAGTATTGCCAACTGCTGATTTGTCCTGATTCTCCCCACTATTGGCTTTATTTTATAATCAGGATAAAGAAAGGCTAATAAGCTATCTATTAAGCTACAGTTTCTCCAAAACGTTCTGTTTGGCTTTTCTCCTATGTATATTAAAAAAACACCCAAACAGACGTACATACAGGCTTGTGATCCTCCTAGCAATGTAAGAGTTGCAGCATATGAAGAGCTGGAGCAAATATATATCACTGGCAAACTTCTCTCAGCTAATCCAAAATCCTCAGGATTCCTGCTTACTTTTATGACTATTCATCGTTCAAATTCTATCCCAGAATAACGGCTGAAAATTGCACAGTAGTCTACAAATGAGTTGTCAGTAAAGAAACAAAATGAGTGTGAAGCTATTCTAAATGGACAGAAATAAGAGTCCCCTGAATGTACACAGGTGAGTATGAGGGAAATGAATGACAGATTTTCTAAAATCACATTGCTCGCAATTTTAATTTGCCTTCTTACGAGAAAACCAGAAATGATGGGCACAGAACAAAGAACAAATTAGTAATCAAAAAAGACCCAACCAAATAAGGCTACATATGAGTCTTTTTTCTTGCCATACCTTATAAATCAAACATAATTTGCTGTGCACATATATATAAATAAGTATTAGCAGCTGATTTCAGCTAACATCTCTGTGTTAGTTAAGCTGTATTATGTATAATACATAAAATATTTAGTGGCAGGTAAGGCTCCATGATACAAATATTATTAATTCTAATAATCTTTTATCTCCATAGCCAAGTTTTCCCTCTGGTGTGGAAGCATCATCAGAAACACAGGCTTGGTTTAATTTGCTCCATACTCCAAGGAAAAGAAGTATGCCAGAGTTATGGGAGAGAGTGCATAGCTCCCTAACAATGTTCACCTGATTAATGCTGTCCTTAGTGGCAGCTTACCACCTGTTTTGTAACCTGTGGTGTAAAATGAGCCAGAATTTAAAGGTAATAACTGGTTTCCTCAAAAAAACATTCTCTTTCCTGGCCCCAGCAGAGAATGTAGGCTGCAGGCAAAGAAAAAAAGAAAACCTTTCAGTGTACAAAATCCAGGACATAAAGATAATGTGATTCTAGTTCCTGAAGAAGAAGAAAGGCTGTAGTATAGGTAAATGGAGTTAGGCTGCTGTTAAAGTAATACTACTGAGATCAAAGTTCACCTGTTTATAACATGCAGATGTGCTAAGAAGTGAATTTTTTTATCACAAGAAGCCTTCATTGATGAATAACGTAAAAACAAATCTCACTAATAATATAGAGAAAGCAAGTGTTTCAATAAATGAAAAAAACCCAACCCATTATTTGAAGTCTTTAATCTGACCTTCATTAATACTACATGGGTTACATGCACTCAGGTCTACATTCATCAGTATGGTTTCAACCCTGGAATAAAAGTAGATCACTGCAGTGCTGAACTAAGTGTATAGTGTTTATTGTTAGTTAGAGTCAAGAAAGCTTTAAAACACATTAGAAGACACCACACAAAGAGATTTTGATTTATCAGGATACAAACCTTTTAAAAAGAAACACTTTGGCTTTAGACCTTTCATGTAACAACTTGCTGAAACAAAGTGATGATGAGCAATGTTAGATATTCACTAACCAAGGCTATAGTTCTTATATACTTACAGCTGCCAAATTTCAATGGGCATGAGTGGGCATCCATAGGGAAGTCCTCCAAGTGCATTGGACATTCAGCTTGGACTGTAAGCCTAAAAGGCAAAAGACCGCTATGCATTCAAGTCAGTAAACAGTACAAGAAAATCACTATAAACAGAAATGAACAGAGTTCATGCTGTTTTAGGAGATGAAATTAAAATGTTACATTAAACTAATTAAAATTTAAAACAGCTCTTGCTTCTTCCCTTTCATGTGTTCCTTAGGAAGGCATTAACTTATCACATCAAAAACTTGAAAGAGCTGACCTCAAAACAATGAAGAAAGGCCATTTAAATGAAAATATAAGTTATGTAACCATGTAACTGCAGGTTGTTAAGAACGGTCATTTTCTTCTCATAATATTCTGAGGTACATGTGTGATTATATGGCTCTCAACGGCTCATTACAAAAGCACATAAATACAGTTGATTAGCCAAGGGACTGTGCTCCACAGTTTCCGGGGGCTTTCTTTTTTTTTTTTTTCTGTTTGAATTGAAGATGTGGAAGATACAGACTAAACCCCATTTGTGACCTGCTGAGGAAAATTCAAAGGAAAAGTAAGGCTTATAAAAGGCAGAAGCAAGGTCAGGCGACCTGGGAAGAATACAGGGATGTTGTCCGGGAAGCTAGGGACCAGGTTAGGAAACCTAAGGACCACTTAGAATTAAACTTGGTTAGGGATGTTAAGGATAACAGGAAGAGATTCTATAGGTACATTGCAAATAAAAGGCAGAATAGGGACAACGTGGGCTCCCTCAGGAAGCTATCAGGAGAACTGGCTACCCTGGATTTGGAGAAGGCTGAGGTTCTTAATGACTTCTTTGCCTCAGTCTTCACCAGAAAATGCTCTGACCACACCGCACAAGTCTTGGAAGGCAGACACAGGGACAGTGAGAATGAAGACCCTGGGCCCACTGTAGGAGATGATCTGGTTCGAGATCATCTTAGGAACCTGAATGTATACAAGTCCATGGGACCGGATGAAATCTATCCACAGGTCCTGAAGGAGCTGGCAAATGAAGTTGCTAAGCCACTGTCCATCATATTTGAAAAATCATGGCAGTTAGGTGAAGTTCCCGATGACTGGAAAAAGGGAAATATAACCCCCATTTTCAAGAAGGGGAAAATGGATGAGCCAGGGAACTACAGAGCAGTCAGTCTCACCTCTGTGCCTGGCAAAATCTTGGAGCGGATTCTCCTGGAAGGCATGCTGAGGCACATGAAAACCAACAAGGTGCTTGGTGACAGCCAGCATGGCTTCCCTAAGGGGAAATCCTGCCTGACCAATCTGGTGGCCTTCTATGAAGGGGCTACAGAACTGATGGACAGAGGTAGAGCAGTTGATGTCATCTACCTGGACTTGTGCAAAGTGTTTGGCACTATCCCACATGACATCCTTGGCTCTAAGTTGGAGAGACACCAATTTGATAGGTGGACCACTCGGTGGATAAAGAACTGGCTGGATGGCTGCATGCAAAGAGTTGTGCTCAATGGCTCAATGTCCAGCTGGAGACCAGTAACGAGTGGTGTCCCTCAGGGATCGGTGTTGGGACCGCTCTTGTTCAACATCTTTGTCGGTGACACGGATAGTGGGATTGAGTGTACTCTCAGCAAGTTTGCCGATGACACCAAGCTGTGTGGTTCAGTTGATACATTGGAGGGAAGAAATGCCATCCAGAGGGACCCTGACAAACTTGTGATGTGGGCTGATGCCAACCTGATGAAGTTTAACCATGAAAAGCGCAAGGTCCTACACCTGGGTGGGAGCAATCCCAAGCACAGCTACAGGTTGGGCAGGGAAGAGATTCAGAACAGCCCTGTGGAGAAAGACTTGGGGGTGTCGGTTGATGAGAAAAATGAACATGAGCCGGCAGTGTGTGCTCGCAGCCCAGAAAGCCAGCCGTATCCTGGGCTGCATCAACAGGAGTGTGACCAGCAGGTCGAGGGAGGTGATCCTGCCCCTCTACTCTGCCTCGTGAGACCTCATTTGGAGTATTGTGTGCAGTTCTGGTGTCCTCAACATAAAAAGGACATGGAAGTGTTAGAACAAGTCCAGAGGAGGGCCACGAAGATGATCAGGGGACTGGAGCACCTCTCGTATGAAGATAGGCTGAGAAAATTGGGGCTGTTCAGCCTGGAGAAGAGAAGGCTGTGTGGAGACCTCATAGCAGCCTTCCAATACCTGAAGGGGGCCTATAGGGATGCTGGGGAGGGACTCTTCATTAGGGACTGTGGTGAGAGGACAAGGGGTAATGGGTTTAAACTTAAACAGGGGAGGTTTAGATTGGATCTGAGGAAGAAGTTCTATACTGTGAGGGTGGTGGAGCCCTGGAATGGGTTGCCCAGGGAAGTTGTGAATGCTTCATCCCTGGCGGCGTTCAAGGTGGGGTTGGACATAGCCTTAGATGGCATGGTTTAGTGGGAGGTGTCCCTGCCCATGGCGGGGGGGTTGGAACTCGATGATCTTGAGGTCCTTTCCAGCCCTTACTATTCTGTGATTCTGTAACACATGTAGAGGAGGCCCACGAGGATGATCAGGGGACTGGAGCACCTCCCTTATGAAGACAGGCTGAGAAAGTTGGAGCTCTTCAGCCTGGAGAAGACTGCGTGGAGACCTCATAGCAGCCTTCCAGTATCTGAAGGTGGACTATAGGGATGCTGGGGAGGGACTCTGCATGAGGGACTGTAGTGAGAGGACAAGGGGTAACGGGTTCAAACTTAAACGAGGGAAGTTTAGATTCGCTATGAGGAAGAAATTCTTTACTGTAAGGGTGGTGAGGCCCTGGAATGGGTTGCCCAGGGAAGTTGTGAATGCTCCATCGCTGGCGGTGTTCAAGGTGGGGTTGGACATAGCCTTGGGTGGCATGGCTTAGTGGGAGGTGTCCCTGTCCATGGCAGGGGGGTTGGAACTAGATGATCTTAAGGTCCTTTCCAACTCTAACTATTCTCTGATTCTATGATTCTATGAAAAGATTGTTGATATTGCTCATTCTCCATGTTACTTGCTATTATTATTTTTATGTATGTACAATCATGACAGTACTTTAACAGTTCATTCACTTTTGCTTCTTTTGTGAAAAAGAATCCCACCAATACCCCGGTATAAAATATAAGGATAAAAAAAAAAAAAATCAAAACTTTGAAGAAGGGTTTTGATAGACCTTTCTTTTTATTTTTAATTCAAACAAACAAAGCTAAACTCTGTTTCTCCTTCCTATCTCGTAAGTGTTCTCTGGGTAGAGATTTTTTTTCTGGATGTCTTCATTCCTCTTCATTCAGCCTCAAAAGTCAGCTATATTCTCCTGTACTCCTAGTGGTACACAGTCATTGTATTCCCCACTATGTTTTCCCACCGTTCTATCCCAAAATATTGTATATCACTACTCCCCCCTCCACAGAAAAGTCAAGTCAAGGGGCAGAGAGAGAGATGAGTCAGCAAACAGCTGAAGGTGAAAGAACTGCATAACCGCTGATATAAATCACACTATGATTTTTAATATACATATAAAAATGGTTGTTAAAAATCTAGACAATGAAAACTGTTTACATATTAATCTCATACCCTCAGAAGCAACATACTTAAAAGTCAGGAAAAAGCTCAGTTAACTCCAGCTGACGTGACCCATCTTTCTTTTTTTAAAAAAATCTTCATAATGTTTTCAAACAGTATTTCTTATTATTTATGGCATATGATTACAATGCCTTCTGGAGAAAGAGAATTTCAGTCAATTTATACAAATGCAAGTGCAAATATTGATTTAAGCCCAAGCAAAAATACTGTAAATGGGGGTCTCTATTTCCAGCAAACCTTTCTTAACCTCTCCAACCACCACATCATTCAACGTTATTAGCAGTCTACCCATCCACACCCAATACCAAAAGTGTGTTGTGTAGTAAATCAGGCTTAAGAGATGCTGGTATTGCTGCATGGAAAAAAATGCACAGTACATGCTTGCTTTACATCTCACATTTTATATTTTCCTTAGTCTGGGAATGTTAAGTCTACATTTACAACAAATTAAATTTATTAAATATTCAAAAAAAAAAATTAAGAAAGAAACTAGTCAGATGTTTCTGGAAGTTTGGATAAGAATTTTCAGAAAAACTGATATAGGTAACATTATTGCAGAAAGAATAACCAAAGAAGAAATCAGTCTTATACTACTGCTGCTTATGCCTATGCAAACATGATATTTATAACTTTTCATAAATTATTTTATAAGCAAATTTCATACATTTTACTATCTAAATGTTTATCTTAGCTGCTAATCATACACAGGATGCAAAACTTAAAACTCTAAGTGAAATATTGTAATAAGATATAAAGATTTATTACAGAGCAGGACCTATTTTCCCCGTAGTTCCTGCTGGAAAGAATTTGAGACCTTATCAACCCTTTCTTCTTCCTCTTTATTTTTTATTGCCCCTGATCATAATAATAAATTTGCTCAAGGACTCACACATTTGGTGCAATGGGTGCACCAGCAGCCAATTAACATATACTATTTTAATTGTTCTGAGATGGAGTTGGTAAACTTTGAATATTCTTAATTCTTATACAGTGATTTCATCTGAAGGTCCCAAAGCACTTTATGCAGGTGATCAGTATCTTTTAATGCATTATAGAGATACGAAATCTGAGAAATGCAAGAAAACTGACTCAACTCATAATCAGCCAACAAACTTGTAACAAAATTGGAAACAAAACACGTTTTCCTAGCTTTTCGTTCTGCTGGTACAGAAATGAAACAAAGGAGAGTACTACTGCAACCAAGTTGTTATCCTGAAAAATCACATCAAAAAGTAGCTTAGGTAGAGAACAGACGAAAAGACTTACCTCATGGTGTACAAGAGAGTCCCATCATCTTGGATTCGTAGAAGCTTGTTTGGCATTGTCATATTATGAGCCACTGACTTCTTCCCATTGTGGAAAAATGTATCTGGAGTCCAGATTTTGCTGGCCATTAAGTTGTTCAATCGAAGAATGTTCATCGGGCCCTTAAACTTTAATCTCTCATCCTTCCATCTCTGGCGGAAGAAAACATCTATTGTGTATTCCTGTAACGGAATTAAGATATGCTTGGTTTTGATGCAACAAAACATTAATCTGCTTTTTGAAGGCCAAAGCAGAGAAGCTCTGCTTGCAAAAATTCCTTTGGTAAAATTGTCAAGGGAGAAAAACCATCACACAAAATTGTATAATTCTGAGAATGACAAATAGGAAGTTGATTATTAAAGGTATGACATTCTTCATGATTGCTAGCTGTTGTTTGTATATTGCACCATTCCTATCTTTAATTTGTGTACCTGATGCAGACAGTATGTTTGACAAGGGTAATTTCAAAAAACACAGATATTTTACATTAAGAGGTAAGAAAAAAAAATACACAGAAGAATATTAAATAGGAGAATATTAAATAGCTCCTGCAGCAGATGCACCTGAAGGAGAATAAACCAGCATTTCAAGAGCACAGGAGAATGGCTGAGACTGGAAGGAAGGAAACAAGGCTATGCATAAAGGGCACAATATATTGAAGCAGAGTGATATAAGGAAGATTTTTCCAAATAGGAAAGTAAGGCTCTGCAGTGGTATGGATTTTATTAATAGGAATACATAAGTAGGGAACAATAGCTGATGATTAACAGGTGACAGTGTCCGCTGAACTTTACTCTGATGCCTTATATTGGGAAGGAAGTACAGTCTGAAGAAAAGGATGTAGGCAGAAACAGACTGATGACCTAGACCAGATACAGGGTATGCCATCTGCTGGATTTTGTAGCTTTTCTAAATACACAAGCAAAAAACCAAAAGACACTGATTAAACACTGAGAATATAAATTCATCAACTAGCTTCAAATTGGACCTGTAAATGCATTTAGTGGTTTGCCACTGTCAGCACAGCACACAAATTGAAAGTGGAAGAGCTTAAAAACTTTATTGGCAGCAAACTTTATTCTGTGTATTGGCAAATGCAACCTTGGTGCAATTTCAGTTTTGTTGCACAGGAGCAAAATGGACCCATGGTTTCAAAATATTAGTATGTTACAACAGTCTGTAGTATTGCAATTACACTGTAAATGCTGCCGTTTACACAAACCATTTTTGAGTAAATTATCTTTGAATGAAAAAGTCCTGATAAAATCCAACCAATACAAAATAATCAAGTGATTTCAAGGAACTTATCAGTGCCCATCACTTTCTGCTGGCTTCCTTGTGTGCTGATTAAAAAGGCTTAAGTTCTTCCTCAGTAAATCATATGGTGGTATAAAAGGAGTGCTGAACAGACAGTGAGTGGCAACAGCCCTTTTCAGCTCCTTTGGTCTGTGAGTCAAGGAGCTGTGAGTTGCATTTTCCAGGTCAGGGCCAGGGGCTAAGATGAGTGTATGGAATAAAGAAAAGAGAATTCTGATACCTGAAGGAGCATGGCAGGGAAGGAGAGAAAGCAGTTGTCGTTAGGAACTGTGACAGGTGCTTGGGGAGATCTTTCTGGAATGATGTAATGGGATACTTATAAACTAATCTGACAAAACCACAAGCACAATATCAAGTGGTCTCACATTACTACAGTACAATTTTTTCATTTTTATAATTAAAATTATAGTTACTGAAATACTAAATAAAACTAACACTACAGTACACTGAAAATTATTTTGCTTTCATTTCTTTAATGATAGTTACTATTACCTCTAATAATATTTTAGCAAATATATCTGCAAAATACAAAGTTATGACCTCTAAAACATGAATTTCTTTGACATTATACTTGATCTTTTACTGTCTTTCATCACTGCCAGAGACACTGCCTCATGACCAATAGTTTGCCATTACTCTGCTGATACATATGTTGGCTTATTTTCTAAATGTCATGTGACTGAAAATCACATTTACAAATTCCAGATTATCTATCAATTTAGTTGTAAACCATGGAAAGCCAAAATATGCATAAAATCACGGAGGATTAGGAGCAGAAGGAACAGTGTGCTTGAAACAGGGGGAATGTATTAAATCTAGCTAGAAATACCAGGTAATTCAAGGAAAACAATTGCACTGCAAGCCTCCTTGTTGTTTCTGTCTGGGGAGCTTTGCCAAAAAATCATTTCTATATATGATAAGATTGATGTTTGAGGTATAAAGAAGTGGAAAGAAGAGCCTGAGGGAGTAAGACTGAAATCCCACTGAAATTCAACAGAAGAGAGTGGTAAGTCCTACAGGCTCCTTTGACAAATACCCCCGCATATAAATGATTGGAATATAAATCTTAAGTTTTGGTAATGTTTCCATCAATAAAGAATTTCAGAGGTGCCACTTCTTCACTGTCTTCCACCATATATAAAAAGAATTACAAGACGTATCAAACAGAAAAAAAAAAAAAAAGGCAAACATGAAACGCCCCTAAATCAAAACAGCAACATTTCAGAAAACCACATCTGATGCATGGCAACTGCTTAGGAAGTGGAATAAGCAGGAGAGAATCTGAACTGCAACCTTGAATGATCCCACTGAAAAAACTCTGACTGATCCACAGGTAATTCTAATCCCTCCATACAGCCCATGCTGGAAATCTTTATTTGCTGAATAACCTGTTTAGAAGATGGGAGCAGGGAATAAACCAAGGTTTGGTGTGAATGAACACCTTCTCCTCCCATTTACCATAATAGCAATAAAATCTCACATAGTTCTTAAATAACTTTTCTTTCTATAAACCTCACTACATTTTTCAAAGAAAGTACTGGGAACTCAATTTTGTATGAAGAGAAATCAAGGCACAGAGATTAAATTAACTTGTCCCAGTCCATTTACAGAGTGATTATGAAAAGCAAAATACAATGTATGCCTTTTGCATCCCAGCACTATATTAATCTATCCCATATCCCCTTCAGAACCAAATCTATTCTGCTTAAGATCATCAATATCTTTATGATGATTAACGCACAAAAATTTAAACACAGGCAGCTATTAAAGTATTTTGAATAAAACTGATGTGATAAAAAGCCAGCATTTATCAAAAGATGATACATAAAGATTTTATAACTATTTCCTATTCCATACACGTACCACTTTGTGTTAAAAGCTGTGTAACATTTACTTTCCAAGCAACACTAACATTTTATCAGAAACAAATCTGGGCTCTAGAAAAACCCCTCGATTTAATACCTAATACTCATTTCATGCAATCTGCAGATATTTTCCTATATGAAAAAATCTGTGCTCTTTCTGGACATTACCCACCACTCACTCAGTACAATAATTGTACTGGAGTACAATATCTCCACAAAATCACAAGAGCACACTTCCAGGGCTATAAAGGACTCCTGTGATCATTTCTAAACAAGTGAATGCTTCCTACTGATATGTGCCTCAAAAGGTGTTTTCACAGCTGGACTGGAACACAGTGCAATTAAACACAATCTTTCAAGTATGTTTTGTAACAGCTTACATTCCATACCACAGCACATCATGCCCAGTATATAAACTGAGGGGAGTTACCCAGAAGGAACCAATCGCTGCTCAGGTCGGGCTGAGTATTGTTTGGTAGGTGGTAACAAATTGTATTGTGCATTACATGTGTTTTCTGAGCTTTCATTACTTCTCTTGTTTTTTCCTATTATGATTATTATTGGTATTATTGGTATTCTTTCTATTATCACTATATGTTACTTTATTTTGGTTATTGGACTGTTCTTATCTCAACCTGTGGGGTTTACATTCTTTTGATTCTCCTCCCCACACCACCCTGGGAAAAGGGGGAAGGAGGTGGGTGAGTGAACGGCTGCATGGTGCTGAGTTACCGGCTAGGTCTAAACCATGACAACAGTAAAAAAGATACTAGTATCTCTGGGAAAAGGTTTCACTGACCTAAGTATAAGCAATCCATCTCACTACATGGACATCTTCTTTTTTCCTAAGGCCAGATCTGTATGGGAAAAGTTCAATGAAAAGTGCACTCTCATCTTCTCATAATGGTTGGCAGATTTTGGCAGTTTTTTCCATCTGGAGTAAAGATGAAAGTGTTCCAAACACCTCAAAAATTGCTAGTATCCATTAGCAAGCTGTACTGTCGTGGAGCAGGCTGAACATTTTATTAAGCACCCTCTGGAACACAGCATTTTGTTTAGTAAATGGATCTGGCCAAGGTTCTTCATTCTCTACTTGTAAAGATTTTACTCAATCAATTCTCTAAAGAAAGTTTGTTTTTTTCTTTAACCACTGTTGAACTAACACACATATATAACCATGAAAGCAAATTTTAAGTGTTGTAAAATATGAAACTTTAAAAAGGCAAATACAAGGGGAAAAAAGAAAAATAAATGGAAAGGGTAAATGGCACACATATCTATTGATTTCTCCAAGACAGTCAGAAATACTGTGGTTTATGCATTGACAAGATAAATGCATAAGATTCATGGACCTAAATCTCACATACAAATATAAGGGCTTCATATTAATATTTATTTTTACATTAGTATGATTTCTTAATTTTAGTTGTTAAAAATATTATTCTTGGTGTCACATCTACCTTAAGGGAATGCGTAATTTTTCTTTCAGTTTAGCTTAAAAACATGAATAATATTAGTATACAAGTAGTACTGCTGAATACTAACATGGCTGGTATGCAAGTATCAAAACTACTTCCAAGAAAACCAAGAATGAGTTTTGTACACGAGACACAAAAAAATGCAGTTATTCAAAGCAAAATAATATGCCAAGTATATGCATTCTTGTTATCATCTGGTATTTGTGGGTTTGATGAGTGCAAGTTTGTGATTGAACTTCTGCAAATTGATTGACTAAACTTCCTTACTAAGCATTTGGATTCTAGCTTTAGAGTGAATGATGAAATTAGCTTTACAGTGGGAGGATTAAATCATTGGTTTCTTATATTGGTCATTTCATTCTCTGTGGAATAGAATTATGCATGGTGTAAATGGTATACGCAAGGGCAAACACAATACAACAGTCTGCAAAACCCCATAATTCTTGAAGTACACTGCTTGGCTTTATCTTGGCCTGTCTACCAGACTGGACAAACAATGTTTCTGCCATTTCCACCTCACTTCTCTCCAGAAAAAATTAATTGTCTAACAATATTAGAACTGAAAGAATTCAGGATATAATTCTCTTCTCCCCCAAAACCCTTCAATGTCACAAACACTGACTGCTCAGGCTCTGTAGAAGTACTTCATCAGCTGCATATATAATATCAAATCTCATTGCACAGATGTATAAACTGTGTCTATTTGCTCTTTACCACAACTCACCTTCTGATGTGTACAAAACACAGAATATAGAAGGAAATAGCAGAAGGCCAGAAATTCCTTTCAGATCTTTGGGAGGTGTGAATCTTACATACCAGTGAGTAGAATTTTTGAAAATACTCTGAATAAACTCTCTTAGAAGGAGGGTTGTGGTTTCCAACTGCACTGTTGGTTATTTTTCATCAAAGTCCTTAATAGCCCTGTTAAAAATCTGAACACCATACCATCACTGCATTACACACATGTATGCATTTTTAAATACATAAGTAACATCTGCCAGATGTATACAACCTCTAATACTATAAGATGCCTGGTACACGCCTAGGGAATTGCTGCATGATTTTCCTCTATTTGAAGAACTCATTTCAAGCCTTTTATTTCTGCTCCATCTGCCAACTTCAGACATTTTTGTCTAAGCATTTAATCTAAACATGAAGTATTTTAACAAATCTGCAAAAAAATGTGTTTAACCAGTTTGAATGACTGTGTCTAGGGAAGAGAATGTCTTCCTATTTATGTTCATTTATGAAAAAGGACCTTCTCTGAATAATTTTCTTTCTTTTTTTTTCCACAGACCTGATGCAGAATGAACTCTGAGTCTAAAATAAGCACTGAGGAGGGATAAGAGAGGAATACAAAAGATACAAATAGGGTTTACTTGGAAAAGAGACTGAAGGATATCATTCATAGTGCCGTCACTGAAAATATGAACACTTCTTATTACCCTTTTTTATTCAGACTTGGAGAAAGAGTAACCCAGAAACACAATGGATGCGTGGAGCCAGGGACAGGAATCCAAACAAGAGGTACATTGACAGCTAATGTCAGCAAAGAGCTTGGACACAGCCTCTGACAAATCTATCTCCAATACTGACCCACTTGGCAGGATACTGCACAGGGGAACAAGCCGTCCCAACAGAATAAAAGGACAGAAATTCTGCAAGAGATCACATGAGATACCCTCATCAAAATTTCAGCCTATGCGTTTAACTTCCAAAGGCAATGACCTGAGACTAAAAAGGAATGGAGCAACCAATTTATTGACTTTTCAAATACACAGAAATGATAAAAAGACAATCTATATGCTCTCCAGCATCCTACAAAGCCAAGTGTGCCTATAATTTCTTTCTGCTTCTTACAGTTTAGTCTTCTGTTAAAATAAAAGCTACAGTAAGATTATTGCAATGCTTTTAATCTTTGTGGGGAAAAAAATTACCTTGGTGCATTCCCTTATTTTTCCTAACTTACCTATCATATAACCCCTTTAAAGCTCTTCTCCAGCTAAGGAACCATAGCTAATAATTAGACTTTGAAACAGTTAAAAAATATGTTTTTGTAGGAAGAGAAATCTAAAATAGAATGAGGGAATCTGAAAAAAGGACACACACAAAAAAAAAGAAATTCGTTTCCCAGTTCAGCAACTGTGTCTAAAGAACCACTCTCAGTTTTAGGGAGAGATGCCGTAACAATCCTTTAGGTCATTTCTTTATTTGACCTACAGCCTTCATTAAAAATTTCTGTTCTAGCTATATTTGAAATATCAGAAACACTCATTGAAAGGTTAATTGAAAACCAAGAAGACAGAAGTGTGTGTACCGATGAACTAGCTGGGTTATGGCTGTATTTACAGAGAATGTTCATATTTCTTGACTCGAGAGTAAAAAAATAGAGGTCTACCATCAAGAAACTAGGAAAAAAATTTGCATACAAACATATACGGAAGAGCAAACATGTAACCATCGTAAACAAAACTCCCCAAAGACAATGAAAAGCTAAGGTCAAAAGTTGAAACTCAAAGTTTCTGAAAGGTTGTTAGTTTCAATATTCAATCAAAACTGATCCATGACCGCCGCCTGTTTTAGGATTGCTACAGTCCTACTGCTGCAGCAGACTGCTATGAGGCAAAATTTGGCAAAATCTTGGCAAGGCTTCCTTCACAGTAGACCTCATAGAGAGGCTTTCAATGCTTATGTTCAGTCCTAGACGATGCAGTAACTATTGCTTGAGAAGTAAATATGTTACTCTTTTTTTTTTTTCTATCAAGGATATCAGCACTTAAGGCTATTGCATTTTAGAAGGAAATTTTAGAAGCCGAAGTGTCAGGGGCCCCTGGAAAGAAAGCAAGTCTCAGGAAAAGCTGTAAAGTATCTTGCTTGCAGTGCGAACATCAGAGTTATCAGCGCATATAAATAGACATAATTCTACCAGACTTCAAGTAATTAATTTAAAAAACCCAACAGAACAATAATTAGTTATAATATTTAAATAAATTATTTCCAACTTGTCATCCTACAAGTTATAACCCAACCAAAATTATTCTTCACCTCAGAATTTTCAAATATTAAATATTTAAAGTTAATTACAATTTTTTAATTAGCCTCTTAAATCAACATTTACTCTTCTAACTCTTTAGAAAACTCAGATATGCTTAGTTTTTCAATTGTTCTGTTCAAATTTCAGTTTGTTTGTTTTTCTAAACAATGCAGCTCTTCTCTAAGGCCAATGTCAAAATAAATTTGTATCACTGATCTGGTAGGAAGCCTGTGAGGCATAGCATCAAGATACTGAACTTAAACATTTCAGAGAAACAACAACTCAAAACGACAGAAAAATAAAAGCGAAATCTGTTTAATCCTATGTTTCGGTTTGCCTTACTTGATTCCCATTAGTTTGCAAGTGAAGTTGAAAATTCCTGTTGTGTACTGGCATTTCCTCTGACATTAAATGCGGTGGTTGACATACAATAGCATTTTTATGGTACAGCTAATACAGATACACCAATATTTTAGTCACGGCAGTTCATTTTAAGGGCAGTTTGCTACAGAATTCTCACCAAGAGTCAATAGATTTGGTAGCTGACTCTTTTGTGTTGGAGAATGGCTCTCTGATCAAGGAAGTGGCTCATTGCAGCAACTCTGCTTTGAGCAGATAACAGTGTGACCAAGGACTGTTGCTAAGGTTTGTCAAAAGATGTTGGCAAAGCACCACGACGGAGCTGCAGGAGCCTATCACATGCAAGGACACCGTAACCTTGAGCTGAAGGGGAACCACCGAAACTCCCAAGGAGGAAGTAAGAAGCAGAAATAAGAACAATAACCAGGAAAAGAACTGTATAAAAATATAACCAATCATAAGAAAGCAATGATGTATTCAACAACCAATCATGTTATAACACGCTGCAACATGCATCCAATCAATGTATACGACGTGTATTACAATCAGAGTAAAACATATATAAAGCGATGATTTTTGCTAATAAAGTAGAAGCTTGCTTTATCAACCATATTGGTTCGTCCGCTTGCTTCCCCCACGGTCGCACTTTTGGAGCGGAACAGAAAGTAACATCTTTTTAACTTAGCCAAAATATTAAACCACAACAAATTTTTGACTCTTAACACATCTGGAGAAAAAACTCAACCTCAGCTTTTACCTCCTACATTTATCAATGACAAGTTCAGCCAGCCTAAAATCAAAGACCAAATTTCCCTCTATTTAATTTTTTTTTTTTTTTGCAAAATTGTGATACTGGAAAAATACAGGGAATATGAATAAAAACCTACGCTCTTGCAATCATACTGAGGCACAGACTGCACATGATAGTGTATTGTCATTAATGGGAACTACTACACTTTGCGAGGAAAGCAGAAACCTCTCAAATTGCTATCAATTCAACAACAAAGGTTAGAATGACATTTATCAACTTTGTGAATCAACACTGCCATGCAATGACTGTGCTGTCCACCCATCATTTTCAGTGTGCCACCTCCCTCTCCAACACTATAAAAACATATTAAACATCTCCCATGGCAGTGAGCACCCTTCCCATTTTCAACACGCTTTTCCCCTAAGCACTATTATTCTTCACAAGATGCTAACCAAGGGGAAAAAAAGTAAACTGGCAAAGAGATAACACAAAGGGACACAGTCATTCATCTGCTGACTTGCTGATCTGAAAAATGACAGGGGAAAGAATCCTACTGGCAGCAATGACTATGAGAGTTTTGGGCAACAGAAGTGTCCAGCCTAAAAACATAATGTGACTGAGGGCTTCCTCATTCATACAGTGAATGCAGAGAACCTCAAGGCCTGGGACCTGAAAAGGTCCGAGATTCAGTTTAGGATCCTCTGGAGATTTAGGTAGTCATGGGCAAGAGTCAAACTTACTCTTCCAAGCCTTTGAAGCTCATAAAATAAGAATATTACAGAGCTTCCAACATTTACAGAAGAAAATACCAGTTAACCCTCTATATAGTAGCTTACATTATCAATTCAGTAATGCAATACCTAAATGAAAAAGTAATCATGGTAAAAACCCTAATGTCACCTTCATGTTTGAGGGAATATGTGATAGTCTGGAAGCTATTATTTCCAAACTCAAATGTTGAAATTTTCTAATTGACTGCTCATACATTTGAAAATTATTTTTTAATTACCAACTGAACAAGCTAAATTAACACTGAAACTTGGAAGTTAAACTGCTCTTACTTACTTATCTACTTATCTGTAAACAGACCTACCCATTACAGTAACAGCTGTCACTCTGTTTTGATTAACACCCCTGCATAGAGCTGCTAGAGCTGTAGCATCAACCAACTTGATTCCTTACAGTGCAGTGGAATCTGTCTGTGCAAATGAACACCCAGAGCTCTTGACACATTTACACACTGACACCAAAAGTGTTTCAGAAGCCAGGGATTATGCTTAGGGAGCTTTTCATTAAATTCTCATTTAAGAAAAGATGACTTGCATAGCCTTGGTTAAGTCTCAGTACTTGTGCCTCAGTACCACATCTTTAAAACTGTGTTAATATCAACTCTCCATTTCATGGAAATACTGTAAGTGTGAACACTATGAAGTCATAAGATACCAGATAAACAAGGTCAAGATATTCATACCACTTTTGTATATAGCTGTGGGTACTTGTTTTTCATAATTAGTAATAAAATAAGAATAATTCTGGAAACTTAACATCATTATGAAACACGACCACAAGAGAATCAGTAACATCTGTAGTGACGAAAACAAAATAAATGTCTATTTATCCTATGAAATGACTTTTCATATGAGGCCTCAGTAATGTATTCATCAGAACCAAAACAAAGCTTGAAAACTGAAACTATCATACACAAAAGTGTCCAGCTGCTGACCAGTAACGAGTGGTGTCCCCCAGGGATCGGTGTTGGGACCGCTCTTGTTCAACATCTTTGTGGGTGACATGAACAGTGGGATTGAGTGCGCCCTCAGCAAGTTTGCCGATGACACCAAGCTGTGTGGTTCGGTTGATAAGTTGGAGGGAAGGAATGCCATCCAGAGGGACCTTGAGACGCTTGTGAGGTGGGCTGATGCCAACCTAATGAAGTTTAACCATGCTAAGTGCAAAGTCCTCCACCTGGGTCGGAGCAATGCCAGGCACAGCTACAGATTGGGCGGGGAGGAGATTCAGAGCAGCCCTGCGGAGAAGGACTTGGGGGTGTGGGTTGATGAAAAAATGAACATGAGCCGGCAGTGTGCGCTTGCAGCCCAGAAGGCCAACCGTATCCTGGGCTGCATCAACAGGAGTGTGACCAGCAGGTCGAGGGAGGTGATCCTGCCCCTTTACTCTGCTCTCGTGAGACCTCACTTGGAGTATTGTGTGCAGTTCTGGTGTCCTCAACATAAAAAGGACATGGAACTGTTAGAACAAGTGCAGAGGAGGGCCACGAGGATGATCAGGGGACTGGAGCACCTCTCGTATGAAGATAGGCTGAGAAAATTGGGGCTGTTGAGCCTGGAGATGAGAAGGCTGCGTGGAGACCTCCTAGCAGCCTTCCAATACCTGAAGGGGGCCTATAGGGATGCTGGGGAGGGACTCTTCATTAGGGACTGTGGTGAGAGGACAAGGGGTAATGGGTTTAAATTTAAACAGGGGAGGTTTAGATTGGATCTGAGGAAGAAATCCTTTACTGTGAGGGTGGTGGGGCCCTGGAATTGGTTGCCCAGGGAGGTTGTGGATGCTTCATCCCTGGCGGCGTTCAAGGTGGGGTTGGACATAGCCTTGGATGGCATGGTTTAGTGTGAGGTGTCCCTGCCCATGGCAGGGGGGTTGGAACTCGATGATCTTGAGGTCCTTTCCAACCCTTACTATTCTATGATTCTATGATTCTATGATTCTATAAAACCCAAACACAAAACTCCAGGATATATTTTCCAAAGCTATGACTACCTGATAGTCAGTGGGCAAATAACATCTAAAATGTACAGTGTACCATGAAATATTTAGTTATGCTGCAACCTAGCTGGTAACATCAAGATATTTCCTGGTTTGTATGATGTGTAACCTGAAAGTTTCCATATTTGTCCATTTTTTAAATTACTCAATTTTTAATACCTATAGATACACACAAGTAGCATTTTATGTCTCATATATAATCATGAACAATGAAAGCACTCAAAAAAAATAATTTCAAGTAGGAAATGATTTCTTGCACAAATGGCAAGAGCAGCTAAAGTAACTCACAGATTGTCCTTCCCTTCCTTCACTTCAGAGATGTTATATCCTGAAGATCTTTCTCTCCAGTGTGACACGTTCTCCCTAATCTGTGTACAATTTGCAGTGAGACTACAGAAGACCGCTAAGAGTTTTTTCTGTTTTCATGAGAAACTGTAATCCAGAGCAGCATTCTGGCAGTTTCTGTCTTTATTTAATGTCACTGACTTACTTTAATTTGTGCAAATTATAAAGGTCAGGTCTGTAGAATAACACAAACATGCTGGTGACCCAGCTCCCAAGCCACGTCTTTCTAAAAGTTCAGTTTAGACTGAGTCCAGTCAGATCCCTCACTCTGATGGCAACATTAAGTGTGCTTCTACCATGCACCTTCTGCTCTAGTTTTATCCAGGAGGAATCCAGTTCACCCATCTCAAAACTGCTCCAGAATATAAGACAGTATAGTCAGTGGGGTCAACCAGAAGATTCACCAGTCCAAAATAAACAGCTAACGCAAGGTACTTGTCACAAAGCCCAAATTCCATCTCTAGAACTACTGGGATTTGGCACTTCCTGACTTCAGTGAAATTATTCCCAATGTGTGTACAGTAAGTAAAAGTAGAAGAGAAGTTTAAATGAAGTTAACCATATATATCTTACATCAGTTAACATATGTGAAAAAGATTCAGAAACTCACCATGTCAGTATCTGAAACTGGTCCGAAACTGGTCACATAGATGTTAGTGAAGACTTCAGTAATACTATCTGATATAAAAAGAAAAACAAGCAAACATATTAAATTTATAGTTGTTCTTCAAGCTGTCTATGCAAAATTTGGGACATTTTAAACAATTTTCTGTTTTTTTTACTCCTCCTAACCAGTATCCTCTGTAAGTACTGAGGGTCTCCACCCCACTTCCACAGAGGTTACCAGATGAGAGCTTGTCCCACTGAGAAGTTTGTTTCAGCTAAAGGACTATACACAGGTATTTCTCATTTTTCCACCAGAAAAAATAACCACACTCTTTTGGACTTAATATGGTAGTACAGTTCTGAACATCAAATGCCTTTGTTGCAGAGGTTCTCTCCATTGTTGCAGATCATTCCCAGTACAGACTTTCTAGTTCAAGGCTGTTTTCTTCATCCTGAATAGCTTTTTCAAAGCCAAAGACGTGAAAAGGCTTACAAAGCAATTGTTGCCTACACCAAATATAACATTCAACAATGTCCTACTTTTTAATTCAGTATGTTTTTAAGTGGCACATATTTTAACATAATAGTTCCTTCTCTTAATACACAATGCTCCTGATACATTGCTGTGGTACTGTAAACACTGTAAGAAACTGTTCTTCCTAACCATTGTAGTCAGACAGCCATGAAATCAGAATATTATATATTGTACTGCAAGGACAAATAATTGCTGAGTTTTCTATCTTCAGTTTTCAATTAGGCTCAGAATGGAATAATATTCACTAAGAGGGATAGGACACACTCACAGGAAATTTCTTACAGTAGTTGCCAACTACTGTCTGCATTCAAGAGAGTCAACATGAGGAATTCTCTGCCTTCAAGCCAGTTGGTGGTTGGAAAATAAAAATTCGAATACAAGTTGACTTACCCCAGAATTTCCCATTCCTGAAAATAAAGCTGCCTGTTATATGAGTGAGCCTGCTGCTACATCATGATTTCCATATTTAATCATTATTTAATATTGATAGCTAATAATTTTTATATTCCTAAGAGCTACCTGTTCATAAATACGCGGCGCAGGCAGATTTTTTCGTTGTATCGAGGCCAACAGTATAATCACTGCCCTCTGTTGGGAGAAATCAGAAGTGCTCACCCATGGTAGCAGATGCTCGAACAGCCGCCGGGCAAAAGCAAGGCTGTTCCGTGAACGGCTGCATGGAGAGCAGTTTATTTTCAAATGGATGTAGCTGCACCCAAAGCAGAGATGAGGTGATAGAGTACTTTGAGAAACCTTCTGGAGAATGGGGGTGGCACATTCCTGCACTCTCAACTTTAAGGAAACTTGAATTTCCTTCTCCAGCCAAACACTAGATGTGCTTATTAGAAGAAAGGATATCGTAAAGCCTCTCCTATCCAAAAAAATCTTCTTTCCAGGATCATCTCTGCTTTTAAGCCAATAACTAAAGACTGACTCTTATTATGTGTCACACAAAGTTCATTATCGCACTTCCCGTGCATGTCCGGGGAGAGGTTCATTTGCGTGATAGAAACTTCAGTAATCCCATATGCAGCATCCATACACAAGCTGAGTAGATTTCTACTACAAATATTTTACAAATTAAGTCAGTGGACAACAAGAGGAGCTGAGTCTGCACTGTTCTTAGTATTCAACAAGGGTAAGTATGGGTCTGATTGAAATATCATATAGAAACCACAGCTGCAGTCCAGAAAACCAGTGACTGAAATTGCCTGTGGAAGGCTTCCCAGAAAAAGAGATCATTCTCTCCAAATGGATGCCTGGCACAACTGACATGAAATGGAAAAGTGACAGGAGAGCTACTCTTCAGGGGGTAAAGCAGGGCTGCAGGGACTGTGACATTTGGCTTGTCCTATTAACAACAACACAAAATCTTAATTATAATTCCTTGAAAAACACTGTTGTTACAAAAATATGACTGACAGTCAAGTATCCCCACAGCAGGGAATGAAGGCTAATTTCAATTATACTGGTATAATAACAGTAATAATGTGATGGAACCCTACTGTAGGCAACGAAGTCACTTGGCAAACCTTAAACTGCACACAAACCCCTCAAATGGTTGGAAGCATGGTCCTCTTGTAACTTCACCCTACTGCTATCAGTTGTTTGCATCTGTCATGTTATTTGACACATGCAAATGACTTTGCAATTTGTATATAGTAAACTACATGAGATGGAATCTTCAGGCTTGCCTTGTATTTTAAGTTTTAATTAAAATATCATCCCATAGTCTATCCTATTATTTCTACATGTTTCAGGATCCACCCTCCCATCAGAAATGAGCAGAGAAGGCGGAGCCTAAAACAAACAAACTGAACATTATATATTACTGAATGATATTACAACAGTCTGTAGATTCCCCTTGGTGGTGTACGTTAATCACTTCAAATCCTTGGAGTGAAGGATCATGACTTGGGGATCGGAGAGCATATGGATGGGAAGAAGAGGAGGCTTGCTATCCACAGATCCTCAGCTGCAAGAGCTTCATTTAAGAATGATATAATTGAGATAAGCTCTTCAATGTATATAAAAAGTCCTGGGGAAAATTCATCCCTTATAGCCTCAGGAATGGGAATGGATGCAAAGTAATCATGCACATTCTTTTTTTTTTTTTATTTTTTTTTTTTTTTTCCCAAAACTGCCTTAAACCAGTGTAGCTCCAGGCAATGGTGACAGCAGTGACTTTCAATGAAACCAGTTGCTCTCCCCCACGTTGTGGGTTCATCTTGGCAGCTGCCACTCCACCAGGCTGCTTCTCCTCAGGCGAGAGCCACACCACGGCACAGTGAAGGGAGCAGACAGAATGTCTTGTGAAAGGGTATGACAGGATAAGGGAAGCTGAAAAGTTACAAGAAATTATAAGACTGAAGAGAAAAGAAGGATAAGAAAAGAGAAAAAAGGAAGACAGTGAAAAAAATTAAGAGAAAAGTACATAAGCAATGAACTGGCAGATTTTTATTTCTGCCTCCTATTTTCTCTCAAAATGCTGCATATTTTATACGCTTCTATTCATACCCTAAATAAAAAGAAACTGGTCCTTAAAGACAAAAGAAGCTGAAATGCAATAAATTTTGAATTATTCCTGTTACTATCTGTTACTGTTAGCAGCCTAAGCCTTGTACATGTTTCTTCTTTGTTACTTAGTGTTACAATAAAGATTCCTCTGAATTACAGACTTGAACCTAAGGTTTCAGAATCAGTGCCTACAAAAAGAAAAAAAATCAATCCTCCTTTTTTACAACAAATATTTCAGTTACTGCTTTGAAAGAATACATGCTTGTCAAATAAAGTCTGTATTAAAACATATTGCTTTGCCCCTCTAGTAACTCACTGAAAACAATTCAGAGGCACAAACAGCAGTTTTAGATGGACTCTCTAATCAGAATTCACCCAGCAGGCACCACAGTTACAGTCTTTTTATAACTCACGTTCTGTCAAGAACAACACAAGTTATCACACTTAACCCACTGGAGATTCAAACAGTTCTGGATAATCAGTACTTGTGGAAAAGCCAAAGGAATATACTCAGCTGAAAACTGTTCAATGCAACATGTGTTCATGAACAATCTAGAGTCTGTTCTTTAGAGGAAAATTAAGGACAAGTTTTTTCCACTTGAATTATAAAAACATTTTTCTTCAATTGACATGTAAACATGTATCTAAAAGGCATGATTTTCAAAACAGCTTAAATCAATGAAAGCCTGGTGCTTTTGAAAAAGTCTAGTTTTTAAAAAACCCTCTGTTGGGATGAGTGGGGGCTGATTCATTTATATTTGTGAGCTTTTAAGTTATTCTGAATCACTGCCTTTGAAGGGTAAACAAATATGAACAGGAAAGGGTAAGGATATAGTTTCTATTTCTGATGCTTCTTTTAGGGGAAAAAATCTTGAAGATGACCTGTAGATGTAATCATCACATGAAATGCTCTGAAATTCAAGAAATACTATTATAGCACCATTTCTAACTTGCCTTGGTCAAAATGGTAAAAGAGAAGCCTTAGCTGACTTAGCTTAGGCCAATTTCTCAGAATATGGAAGCCAAAGGTAAAATGACAAAAATATGTCAGAAAAGTTAGGAATAAAGAGAGGAAGAAAAATGTCCTATGGAAATAATAAAAGCAAAACCAATTAACATCATGTTTCATGTGGTTCTCAAGCATTGGTTTCTTCTGATTTCCTTTCCTTACTTCGACTGTCATATCAATATTAAAAAAAATCAAAAAGTAAGAAAAAGCAATAAATACACCAAATTTCAGAAGATTTATAGATCCTTATATTAGCTGAAAGGTTTACTGTGTGCTTTAATGACATTCCAGATTTTACAAACGTTAATTATAATAACCTCTCTCTGAAGATAATAATTTTATTCTTTTCATTTTTCTGTATTTGAGAAGCTGAGGTAGAACTGCTTAAATAAGTGTAAGTAGTACGGAGTAGGGGTGTTTTCCAAATCTGACTACAGCTGTCCAACATTAAGCATCCACACTTGAAAATGTCAAAATCATTTACTAACAAAAACTTAGAAGAGGAGTTCAGAACTTAGTTAGAATTTGTATTAATGCCTTTGCCCATTCCATTATGCCAACAGTTGCGCTGGGATACCTGTTCTGGCAGCCTCAAGTCGTGATGATACCCGTTCCTCAGTAGAAGAGCTGGCTCAGCTGATGTAGGCTGCCTGGCAGAGAATTTGAGATGGCTAAAGTCTAAATCAATCACAGGTTAAGTAAAATGGAGATGGTCTAAAAAGTGAGATGAAAAGGTTCCTCATCATCATTTACCAATTTGTCAAAATTGGAAATTTCCATAAAGGCAATCAATTTTGAATGAGTTCCTTTGGACTGCTGTCTGCCAGGCAGTTTTCAAAACTCCTACTTTCTTTCAAATGTCCCTTCTCAGGTACCTGCACCTCTGAAGCAGTTTCAGTGTTTGCAATGTGGGGTCCTGTCCTGGGTTTGACATACAAGGTTGGGGACATCTGAGAGCTCTCCCTTTCCTGAAGAACTCTGAGGCAGAGTTATCTTTCTTGAAATAAATTTTCCAAATATTTCTCAGATTCCAGAATGACGTGTGTTTTGCTCATTCCCTCTCTCTTCTGTCCAAAATAATAGACAATCCTTTCTTTGCAGAAAGTAGTGACAAAAGATGAATGGCTTGTTCCAGGTATGTTTAAAAGAAGAGAAGAAAGGACTGTGTTTATTGAGAGTTTTCAGAGTTGACTATCAGCAAGGTTCCAGATGTTCATTTGCAAGAAACTAGCTATATTATCCATTAATGTGTCAAAGTTATCTTCACAAGAAAACGGACTAGCAGATTGGGTTGGACTTTTTTTCACTTGAATTTTCAGTCAATAAAACTATAAATGCAGGGTTTGGGCAGCTAAAAAAAAAAAAAAAAAAAAAAAAAAAAAAAAAGCCCTTCTGTTTGAGGTAATCCAAAACCACCAGAAGCCTTCTTGGTGGGACAGAGTTTTTCAAAAATACAGAGTTCAATTCCTTATAAACATCATTTTAAACTTGAAGTAATTATTACCCAGGAGAACACTGCAAGGTTATAACTGAAGGGCTGCCACACCATGAAAAAAAAAGAAGTTTAAAATAAACTACTGCTCTCTAATTATGTCAACAAAAAATAAAAAAGGTCAAGTCACAGTGCTGTGGGAGCCTTAACTAAGGGTTTCTGAGGTTTTGTGGGAATGCAGTCAAAAGCTTGATGTTACTTTAATTATTTTGCTGTAAAAATTATTTAACTGGAATTGACATTGTTCTGACATTGTAATATGGTCTCCAAGCGCATGCTTGGCAATATTGCCCAAAGGCTTTGAAATTGTTATTCGTAATACAAGTCACAAATTGCACAGGTGAAACAGCCAGGGTCTTAATCCATCAAACACTGCTCCAACTCAACATGCTGTCCTTATCTTACAAGCTCCTTAGCATGTCTGTTGACAGCTCAAGACACCCTCTGGCTGCCAGGGAATGAGGGTCAGAGGAAGTCATATAATGTGAAGCTGTAAGAACAGCAAAATCCATAGGAATGCAAATATTTCAAATTAGCGTTCTGCCAATTCTTTTTCATACTTGGTTTTGGTGCTTTATGTGACAGTTTTATGTGTCCAACAACTCATCATCTTCATTCATTATCCAGCCATATGTGCCTATACAATACACTTCCAATTTATAAATTTAAGCCAGCTGTGAGAAGAAATAAATTCACATCCCTCCTTGACATCAGCACTTCACTTCCAGTAGCCTCTCTATCCTCAGACTATCAGCAAGACAATTTCTTAATATGAACCATAAGCAGACTCCTCTTTCAAATCTCCACCTTTAATGAAGCATATGTAGAGTAAGCTTACCAGTAAGACCTAGTAATACCTGTAAGTTTTACTGCAGTTGCTCTCTTGATTCATTTTGGTGTAAATGTGACCTGAATCAGGCACCGTACTTGGCTTCTCATGGTGTTGACTGAAACAAGAATGTGTTCTGGAGAAAATATTCTGAGGAAGATACAGGAATTGAAAGCCAGTAGCTAACAGACCCCAACTGATTTCCCTGTCGGTACCTTACATCTAATAACAGACATAACACCACATACTAAATAGTTCCATGCAAAGACTATGAGAGTCCCTCCCAAAGGCTTACAAAGAAGTCATGAAGGTGGGCTACCCTGTAAAGCAATACCATACTTTTGAAATAAATATCATTATATCATTTAGATTAACTAAATACTTGGTTCTGAGTATAAGCCCATTCTCAAATTGGAATTTTAGTTCAGAAAAGTAGTATTTATTTTTCCAGAATTTAACTGAATAGCTGGCCTGAAATATCAGGAAAATCTAAACTTGAGGAAGAATTTACTGTAATACAAAAATCCAGTTAAAAGCAGGTGTACTTTCAGAGAGTTTCTGACCATCAAAAAAACACGCATTAACCTAGCTCAACTGTCAACATAGTTTTCTTCTGTAGCAAAAAATCTAACTTGTGAAAACATTGTCAGATACGTTTTCAGCTAAGCTAACATCTTTTATAGGTGTAGGTTACCCACAAAATGTGCACAGAATGAAATTTAGTCATACCTGTAACTCAGATAACATGATACATCTCCATGGTAGGATGAATACTGAGATTTGTCATGTATTTAAAAGACACTGGTGCAACCTGTAAAAGCACTATTTCCAGCTAGTGAACAGAAAATTAAAATGTTCTCTCCATGCCGAGTGATAGATTTACACATTACTAAGATAATTTTCACGTCCATATGACAGACTTAGGGTTTAACTCTCACTCAAAAGAGTGCAGCTCCACATACGCAAACACTACTTTTTCTTCCCTACCAAGAAATCTTTAATTTAAAAATCTTATTACTGCAGGTAACAAAACCAAACACATTTCCAAAGGGTCCTACAAATTAAGTGCCTTGGATACAAGCGACATTTGAGGTGCAGTTTCAACTTTATTGTAGGCTTCCTCCATGAGTTTGAGAAAGTCACTCAAGGATAGGGCTACAGACTGATTTTTATGCCCAATTATCTCTTTAAGTATATTGGACAATCTCCAAAAAGTTATTCAGGCTCTAAGTTTCCACTTAAGTCAATAAAAGTTAATTTGAATGTCGTTGTTGTCCAGATCATAATGGCTCCATTTTGCAAGATATCTGAATCTCCTTTTACTTCCAAATTCCTAACACTATCAGTACCTAAAATTCCCTGGCTGCTTTTATTTCCACCTTAAGACAAAAAATACCCTGATACTGCCAAGCAGCTTAAAGAACTGGCTCTCAACCAAATCCCAACGAGTTCTTCAAACTATAAATAATTACAAATGTACTGTGCCAGAAAGGCTTTGAGAGAGAAAGCAAGAAATCAAGCAAGGGGCTGATTCCACAGCCTAGCAGTACTCATGGGATGTAGTAGGCATAAATTGAAGTCTCTGCTCAATATCTAATTATTTACACAAAGCAGAACAATTCCTTTCAAAGACTGATGAAGCATGCTCTTAGAAAATTCACCTTTGTGGTCAGGAAAGACCCTGACACACAGTAACCTGAGTTCATATTTCTGCTTTAAATCAGAGCATGCACTTGACAGCAGTTGCTCTCTCACAAGTTTCCATCATCCCAGGCTATCAGCTACACTCATGTCTCTTTTCAGGAAAGGAGGACTGGCATGAGCTCTAGAGGAAGTACACCACTGTGGACAGATGAATTGGAGACTGGTTATGTTTTCTCACCCAAGCTTGGATGTTTCACCTGTGTTGGTAAGAAAAGGCTTCAGCTGCATGTCTCTCTTCAGCGTTTTTTAATTAGTTGACAGATTCACACTCAGTTTATTGACTTTGTGAACTGCTTTTGCAGACCATTAAGGCTATGCCCACACCATTTCTGAGGTGTGCCAAGACCCCTAGCTTTCCTCATGTTTTACAAAGGAGACCTGACTGAAGCAATTAATTGCACAATACCTGGGTTCCAGGAGACGTAGGCACTGCCAAACCTAAGCCTTAAGTCTGTGTGTAGCTGACTAGCCAGACTGTGAGTGTCTCTCCATACAGCAATACAAAAAATAGGTCTCACTCCATGTTCTGACACATATGTAGATCTTTTATAAAAAGTAAAATATCTCCAGTGGAAGAAACCACTCTACCAGAATGATCTAGCTAACAGAGTTGGAAAGCGGGAGACATGGTTTCAGATCCACACCAAGAAAAAATAAAAAAAGGGAAAGTAATTAAAAAGCATTCAGCTCTAAAATAAACAACAAATGTAAGTCAGTTTTAGTTGGAGTTGCACAAAACATTCAGTAGAAACGTGAAAGTGAAATCATAGTTGAGTTTGGTTGGAAGTGATCCTGCTGAGATGGATTACTTAAAAGGTTGCAGTAAAATGAACTTAGCTAACACAACACATTTGGCAGCAAACCAAAACTGCATGGCATTCAAATGAAAAATAAAATATCAGCACTAAACCTTATCCCTCTAGACACTACAGCCTCCATCAGGATGCAACGAGATTGTATATAATAACCAGGCTGAGCAACAAATGGAACTACTGCATTGTTTAGATCAACTGGATGAGCATAATAAAGCTAAAATGAATCAGGCTGACCCAGCACTGTCTAAAGAATGTGACAGAGGAAGACAAAGAGAATGAGCACTCAAATCTAGAAATGGAAGGGAGCAGTCCTTGATCAAGTGGAGCAGTAATTATTTGGACCAACCTGAATCAATGCATCACATAAGTAGGGATGGAAAAGTTATTATTCCTATGCAACTGTGTTTCCATCTACTCTGCTTAGACGCTTGTGCTATTAGAAAGGAAACCATAACATGCACGTAAGGCAGAACAATTCCCAAAAACATTCCCGATTTAGAAACTTATATTCAGAGTTTCTCTTTTTTTTTCTATAAATGTTTGAATTGTACGACCTTGGTACTTAAGAGTCATGCAAGACCATGTAAAATCCTGCTGCATTACTCTTCTACATTAATTTCTGATTTAATCTGTGTTTTATTCCAAGTCACAGCATTTATAAATCATCCCATTTGATAAACTCACTCTGCCAGCCCCTCCTGCACTCCAAAACATATGTCCCCATAACAGCAGTATCATTTTTAAAAATCAGAAGCTTCTAATTTCTTTTTATGGTCATGAAGTGGGCAAGTCTGAGCTGCTTAAGATAGGCCTTTATTGCACTGTGGCTCTTGACTAACTTGATTTTAGTTGCTAGCTTATTTGCTTGTTTATCTCCTCTTACACAGGCCCACGTTCTTTTTTAACCAAGATCATTGAGCCTAAGTTTTCTTCAGGTTTGATTTCAGGAGCCACTGTGGCTTAAGCTGGTAACATGTCAACTTGCAGGTGAAAGTACCAATTATGAAAGGCAGCTCTCCTCCAGTGCCTCCCCATATTCCAAACATTAAAAAAAGAAATTCTCATAATTTCCTGGAAGAACATTGGAAGTGTCCTGGGTTCAGCAGCAGCAGTCATTTTTTCTCATTCTTGGTAGCTGGTGCAGTGCTGTGTTTTTGACTTTGGGCCTGGGAACAGCGCTGATAACTCCAGTGTTTTCAGTTACTGCTTGGTGATGTTTAGGCTGGCCAAGGACTTTGTGAGTCTCATGCTCTGCCAGGGAGGAGGGGAAGCCAGGAGGAACGAGCGACAGGGCACCTGACCGAGACTAACCAAAGAGATTATTCCATACCACAGCACGTCATGTCCAGGACGTAGAAATGGAGAGCAGAGACCCAGAAGGGTGGTGGGGGTGCACTGGTGGGGGTGCACTGCGTGCTCGGGCTTGATATTAGGTGGTGAGAAATTGTATTCTTTTCCCTTGTATTTTCTCTTGTCATTATTAATATTGGTGGTAGCAGTAGTGGTTTGTGTTATGCCTTAATTACTAAACTGTTCTTGTCTCAACCTGTGGGAGTTGCATTCTTTCGATTCTCCTTCCCATCCCTCCAGGAGCGGAGGGAAGAGACAGTGGGGAGTGAGTGAGAGAGCGGCTGTATGGGTTTATGAAGCTTAAACCACGACAGGAAGTCAAAGTTCTTCCTCACCAAGGACATGTGAAATGGCTGCAGAACTCATGCTGGAATGACCAAGGAACTGTGGTAATACATACATAATACATACCGGATTTCACCCTCTGGCTAAACACTACTTTTTCTAAGCTGAATCAGGCACTGTCGCAGTCCTTATTACCCTTGCTAATTATTTAATGAAGATTTGGGTAGCACACCAGAACCCACTGAGGTCAGTGAAAAGAGTTTCCACTGGTGATGGCCAACATCAGAGGAAGCCTTTGGAGAACGCCTGTCTCTGTGGTCAGCCATGGCAAAAAGCATTGTCACCTTGGAGCTGACAGAGACTGGGATGATGCTCTGGGAAGAACAGTCTTGCTTATTCTGTGGCAAACATTCAGTCACCAAAGGTCAGCATCTTTCCAAGGCTTGCAGCTATCAGAGCAAAGTATGAAATTCACATGTTCTTCAGTCCCAAAGACTGATGGAGTTCCTCTAGAGATCAACAGATTTAGGAAAGAATTGAAAATTATAATCCTTTCAGACAGATTAATTTTACTGTCCATGCATAGTGCCTGGTTACTACAGTCCAGGATTGTAGAGTCATTAAAAATGGAGTTACAGTTCTTTTATCTTTTGCTAGCCTTGTACTTTGCATTCAAGCATGACAGGAACCAATGGCAGAAAAATGTAGTGCCTTTATTTGATAGACGCATGTATCAGTGGGCATTCAATACATTTTTTTGCAGCAGGAGCCTCAAATATATTTTTAATAGGTAGCACTTTATGAAATTCTGTAATAGCATTCAGAAGATTGTGATACACTGTTAAACTAGCCAGCATTCTAATCTTTCTATCAACCAGACAGCATTTTAAGCCAGGTGAAATAACTATGAGGTATAGGAAATTAATGTTTATCCAGAGTGCCCTAATAGTCTCAAAAAAAGCTAGCATGGATTTACTAAAATCAGCAGGAGGCTGTGTGTATGTTAACACCCCAAATACCCAGGGTGAATGAGAACAGTTAAGCATACTTTTTCTTTACACTTCCCTGATGCCCACAGTTGCTGAAATGCAGGGAAAGAAGGAATAGAGGTACAAGGTTTCAGATAAAGAAGAAATCACACTGGCTGCCAAGCTACCTGGGTTTTTTTTTATTCTTAACAACTTTTTGTTTGGCAGGACAACCCGTGGGCTGGACATGGATAATAAGCTTCTTACTAAACAGGAGCCCTGACAAACCATGAGTTCATGGCTTGAGCCAACAAAGAATCATATTAATATTTCAATCGAACAAGTGCCCCCCCAAAAGAGCAAAACAATAGTAGCATGGACAGTAAGAGGGACAATATTTTTTTAAATCCCATTTTAACATGTTCCAGAGTTGTCAAGTTACTCTTCTGTCATCTAGTTAATAATAAAAAAAGGTCTTAAATTAAGGCTGTGTAATGCGCCCACAAGAAGTGTACTGTAACACGCAAAAAGTCCCACAGCTGAGTCACTTGAATGTCTCCAAGCTACTTTACAGATAACAGTGTTTCCCAGAATCTCCTCTAAAACATATTCCCAGGATACCCCTAGGGCTTAGATTAAGCAGCCTCAAATTTCTCTTTTATGGTTGCCTGTGACAAGAGAATTCCCCCCAGGCTGTTCATGGGAGCATCATGGGAACGTTCAGAACCGATCAAGCTACTATATGTGGAAAAGCTATATATTTGAGACAAGAATCTGCTTTTAATATTAAATTTACAGATTGGGGGGGGGGGGGGGGGGTTAACGAGTTAAAAATAAAGAACAGGTGTGGTTTTTTTCTTTGAAGCAATGCCAAATATGAGTTTAATTGGAACCCAGTTTCTTCAAGTGCGTATTATTCTGAGCAGATACTAAGGCTTTGTGAAAAAGCAGACAGCATCTACCACAGAATATTATTTTAAAACAACTGGTTATTTTAAAAAGAGCATACTATGCAGTAACAAAAATATTATCTGTTCATTTTTTAATACACAACTAAATACAAAACGCCTGTTAAAAAAAATTAAAGAATTCTGATAGATTTTAGCACCCCGCAGATGGGAAGGGATTATTATGGATGTAACCATTCCCTTATCTCAAACAACAGGCATTTATACTTCTCCCTTCTCATACTTATTTATTTATTTTTCCAGGAGGAAAATATCTTCCCTTTTGTTCAGAAACTGCATGAAGTAATGCAGTACCAAGTTAACATCTAAAGATCTATCAGAAAGAAGTTCACTGGTATTCAGTTAATACTATAGACAGTGCATAAAGTGCTATGGCATGCCCTCAGTATGGTAGAGGATGTTTATCAACACACTAATGAATCTAAGGCTCAAACTTCTGGTTTTCCTCATCTATATATGCCACACTACAACTGCTTCTCAGCTTCTTCTCATCCAGAGGGACTTCATTCCTCATTCAGTGAGCCTATAAATTTTGAAAAACACATAAATTACTTCAAATAATGAGAATAAAAAGGCTAAAGGAGCCTTTAGACTGTCAGTCAGAAGAAAATATCTAAAATATTAGGCTGTTTTATTTAGAGCAGGAATTGCCCCTTCAACCCCCCTTTCAATTCTTACAGACAAACGCAGACTCTCCTTTCCTCTCCATTCCCTTTCTGCTCTCTAGTGTCCTGCTAAAAGGCTCATACGCTTGAGGGAATAGAAAAGGATGGCTCTAGTAACTCCCAGTCTCCTAATGGAAGTCATATGAAGAACCTATGTTGTGGCTTAAGCCCAGCCATAACTCAGAAAACCATGCAGTCTCTCTCTCACTCCCCTCCCCCTTCCTGCTCCGCCACCCCCCCTCGCTCCCGTAGGGATGGGGAGGTGAATTGAAAGAATGTAATGCCCACGGGCTGAGATAAGAACAGTCAGTAACTAAGGTATAACACAAATCACTACTGCTACCACCAATAATAATAATGATAAGGGAAGCAACAAGGGAAGAAAATACAACCGCTCACCACCCGCCGACCGATACCCAGCCTGACCCAAGCAGTGATCTAAGCCTTCTGGGTAACTGCCCCCAGTTTACATACTGGGCATGACGTCCTGTGGTATGGAATACCTCTTTGTTTAGTTTGGGTCGGGTATCCTGTCTCTGCTTCCTCCTGCTTTCCCCTCCTCCCTGGGAGATCATAAGGCTCAGAAAGTCCTTGATCAGAGTAAACATTACTGAGCAGAAGCTGAAAACATCGGTGTTATAAGTGCTGTTCCCAGACTGAAAGTCAAAAACACAGCACTGTACCAGCTACTAAGAAGTAGAAAAATGACTGCTACTGCTGAACCCAGGACAACATATTATCTTATGACAATTGAAAATTTATACAAGAAAGAAAAAGCAGAGAATGTGCCAGAAGACAACTGGATTCAACTTTCAAAATTAAAACAGAAGAAGGTGTTAAATGCAGATAGGTAACTCCAGGAAACTACATTCGCATGAAAAATCACAAATGCAAGCAGTCTATAAACACTCCAAGGGAAAAAACAGAAGTTTCAAAAAACAGCTTATTTAGAAATCATCTTTCCAGGTGAACTTACCTTCTGCATAAACCTCTCCACTCAAGTCAAATCTGTGTTAGAAATTATGTGACCTGTAAAACAGAGCGCTGCACTGGAGCTTCAAGACACGGATCTGTTCCATTACCAATAGCAGATCATACCTCTTGATTACTTGACCCTTTTGCATTTACTCAGATACAACATATTAGTGTTGCTGTTGTGAGAAAAACCATGATGTACATATAATGGACATGTAGTTCTACAGCACTGATCAGTTTTTAACTTATTCTTACTGACCTGTATATGTCAGAACAGAGTGAAGGTCAGTGGTCTATGCATTGAATTTGGATGGCAAATAGGTCTATTAGCTACAACACTACAAGATTACAAGGTATGTAATTTATAGTTTGTAAAAACACAAATTAAGCAGATGGAATATGGGGAATCCATGCTTCTCCCAACCAAATTACAGATTAGAATGCACGATTTCTACTGATTCAACAAGAAATGCATGTGCAGGACCAAGTATATAAGGGCATAAAAAAATTATTGGAATTTGGTCAGATGCAACTAAATCCAACCTCACACTGCAGCTACACAACTTTGATAAGTGTTTCATGTCCTCTGATGTGCACAACAATCTCAGGTAAGAGGGAAGTTGCTTACACTGCTTTCACAGGTTAGCTGCTCTAATTATTAAATAGCCCTCACACATGGCAAGGAATTACAGAATGTAAATTGAGAGCCATGTGCTTCAAAGTAATCACACAAATGGTTCCCAAATAGCAACACGACTTCCGGAAGGTTAGCAGAATCATACTTTCCTGAAGTACAGACAGTTTCAGAAAACTAGTGCTGACATACTCTGCATTATAATGTAAACTAGTATTAGGATGACAGTAGTAAACAAAACTTCTTTTCAGTTGTGATTGAGTGTCAGCCTGAAAAAAACAGCTATAAAAGTGTGTTTAAAGATTAATCTCAACATATTAAAGTGCTTTGATTCTTATCATTAAAACTTATTAGACTTCTGACAGCATTAATTCAAAATCTTCTGTTGATGCTTTAATTTAGCAGGCTAGCAAATTGTACAGCAACACAAAATGTTATCCACTATAGCTGCTTCTTGAGACAGATGACTCATTGTTGACAAACATTAGCATCAGAAATGTAAATACATGCATATATCATAATGATAAAACTGTTTACATCATTCTGCTATCAAGTTTCCAACGGGTATTTGAAAAAACTCATTCAGCTGTCTTAATCTGACAGTTGTTTAAAAGTAGCCAATATTCAGTATTGCCATTTTATCTCCCTCCTTCACTCTCCATCTCTTTTGTCCTGCCCTTTCCCCTGGTCCTTGCTCAGAGTGGTTTTGTTGTTGTTTTTTTTTTTGCCTTAGCTCGTATTATTATCCTAATGCTAGCTTGTTGAAAACAGTGTTATGTTTTACTTCATATCTGTTGCTTGGGAGTCTTTAGAAGGTACTGTTAGATACTAATAGTAGCCACTAATACAAGCTGCTAACATCAACAATTAATAGAGACCAAAATACTGTAAAAGGCAAAGCAGACACATTTTTAATGTAGAGGCAATTACAATGCCCTTCTGTATGATCCTTGTTGATGAAATACCTCTCTCCACACACCACTAATTCTAAACATCAGATGCACTAGATTGTGCATGGAAAAGGTTATTGTTAAAAAAGGTCACAAAACGGTGGTACTGCAAGAATAAAGAAGCAGGAATGTGTAGTCAGGAATACTGCAAGAAACAACAGATCTATCTCAAACTACTCAACACCACCAATAAAATTGCACTAGCACAAAAGGAACGCCATACAATCTGTGGGTAGAGAAGGGTCTTTGCTTTCTACAGCTGCATCTGCATGTCATGGTATTTTGGGAAAGCTGTGTCTAGATGGAATAAAATAAACTCATGACATTTTCATCAAATAAGAGAGTTGGGCATTTTCTGGAAGAACATATGAAATAAGTATTTAGAAAGGGAAAAGGCATGAAAGCAGAACAAAAATTAACACATCCGTCAGAACACTTCAGAAGGGCAGGGTTTAGAGGTTCCTGGGTGCTTCCTGAGGACGTGTTGAGCTCTAGGATACAGTGCTGTTCAGCTTTTCAGTTCCCTGTACCCTGTCCAGCAATGACAAAGTAAACTGAGAATGATTCCATGAAGTACATTGCCTCTTCTTATGCCTTTTCCCATATTTAACCCTTTTCAGGACTCCAGGTTATGGTGACAGTGGAAAAAATGTGGCTGGAGTTACTTCATTAATCAGGTCCCAGGTTTTGCTGAATGTTAGAAAATCCAAGGTGAACACCATAAAAAAAGCTTAAGTCTTCTGTGTTTTTCCAGATCTTTCCCATTTACCTTAACTCTTCTATTCATGACAGTGGATTGCTTATGAGTAATACACTCAGGAGTTGTATAACATTGTGCTTTCTGCTGTCCATATGCAGTCTAAACCTTTCATCTACACAGGTGTATTTATTCATCTGTATCTTCCAGAACTGACATTCTAAATTTATTTTCACACTTGCCAATTAAAATGGAAAACTTCAGCTATTTTCAATGTCTTGCTGGTTGTAAGTCATGAAATCTTACAATAATCAAGTTTAAAAAGCACCTTTGGAAGGTCCAAAGCAGAGCCAACTCTATAGGCAGCTCAGGTTGCCCAAAATTCTGTAAAATTTTGAGTGTCTCCACAGAAAGTCCGCTACTGAGCAACCATTACATCTGCAGCTGTTCTGAAAATCACCACCATTTGCCTTAGCTATGGCCCTGCCTCCTACAGCTAAGGAGGGGGAAAAAAAGTAATATTTCTTCATTATTTAATCATTATAGATTATGTCTCATAAGTAAAAGATAGTATTGTTACATCGTTTTCACCACAGCTAGACCTTGAATGGGGTAGAACCCTGTAGTTCTATGCAGAATAAAATACATAGCAAGAGGTGTGTCTTGTGGCAGTTTTCATTTATGAGATGCTAAAATACAGGAAATAAATACATATTTGCCAGTAGAGGCTGCAAGAGCTCAGTTTTTTAAAAAAAACAAGCCTTTCTACACAAAGAAGCTGAAGGAGTTCTGCATGTCTACTTAATCACAAGGTTTTAATTTCCAATGAAAATAAAATGTTAAAACTTGACAATGAATTGTCTTGAAAGTAAGTTATTCGTCATCAGACAAGGCTTTGAGCAACCTGGTCTGGTAGAAGGTATCCCTGCCCTTGGCAGGGGAGTGGAAACAGATGATCTTTATGATCCCTTCCAACCCTCACCATTCTATGATTCTATGATTATTTGCTTAAATATTGGTTACTGTCACATGAGCAGAAATCAACATCACTAAAACAGTGATGCCTATGCATATCACAGTCTGATGTAACTACCATTTTTCTTTAAATCAAAATACTCCTGAGTACTCTGTGAAGGAGAGTGTATTCCAAATATTGCCTAATATATCTAAACCTAAGAATTCAAAGAGCATTAATGCTTTTATTAACTGCTGGTTTTATAGTTCTTCACAGAATCATAGAATAGTTAGGGTTGGAAAGGACCTTTAGATCGTCAAGTTCCAACCCCCCTGCCATGGGCAGGGACACCTCACGCTAGACCATATCACCCAAGGCTCTGTCTAACCTGGCCTTGAACACTGCCGGAGATGAAGCATTTTCTTCACCAAAACTTTCTTAATATATTTAGGTGATTGTACAATTGAGATCTCTATAGCTTCTTTCTTATGTTCTTTAGTTACAGCTCTTTTTTTGGTATATGTTATTAAAGAAAGATTTGAAACATAGCTTTCTGCATGCCTCCTATAGAAAGGATATGTGAAACTGAGTACTCCATGACTATATCATAGCAGTAAACATTAAAGAATTTCCCTGATACTGTAAGTAGAATCATAGAATCATAGAAGTTCACCTTTTAGTGTGACCCAGAATACAGTTAATTTTGCATTACAACATATGTCTTTGTTGTTATAGAATGATCAACATCTTTTTTCATTGTAAGCAAGATATACATTGATTTCTGTATTTTAAAATTACTTTTTGCTTGGTTAAAATCCATTTAATCCATTAAAATCACCCAAAGATATCCTGGGTGGATTTTTTAATGCATTTAAACATACCTGAAAACGTTTCAGAGTTTGAGTATTTAAATAATAATTATATTTCCAATTCGGGTGGCATTAGATATATTCTGTCATTTCACAAGGGTAACAAAAATTTTAGAACTATAATACTGTAGTCCTTTGGTACTTGGCTCTTAAAAAATGTCAGCCTGAGTGAGAAGCAGGTCTGTATTTTGGACAGCAAACTCAATGCAAGATTTATGTAACATGGTAAGAGGCCTTAGTGGGAAGCAGTCAACAACAGAATACCTTGTGTATCAGCAAGGACACTGCTTTTCAACCAGTTTCTAAATAACCCAGAATAAATTTATCACTGAAAGAAGGCAGTTTGTCTCAGCCCATCAAATCTGGCTGAAAAATGAAACCATCCCAACAGTCTGCTTTACAATGAGCTTCAATAAGCTCCACAGAAATCTGAAGTATCTGCTTTCATGTCTTCCTTGTAGCTGAGACAGAAGTAAGCAAAACCTTAATTCAGCCATGGTGTCATCAGCAGTATTTCAAGCATTAGAAGCAAATGCTGATGACAAGCCAGGAAGAGGAAAAAAAAAAAAATAAAAAAAATAAAAATGTACTGAACAAACATGTTCAGTGAACTGGGAGATCCTTCCAGACAAGCTCCTTTATAGGCACATAAACTTTACAGTAAAGCATATAGATTTTTATTAACTGTGGTGAAGCATAGCATTTTACCACTCTGCAGAATTGCAATACTCTGCGCACTTGAAACGTAATTTTTTTTTGGTATTTTCACTGTTGATTTATCCACAGACTTTCAGTAAATAGATACATACATACATAAGTAAGTTTTATTTAGCTCCTCGGACACTATCCTATCCTACAGCATTTTTGCTGGTTTATTCTTCAGTATCACAACAGCTTCTGAGGGTTTTTTGTCCTTCCACTTTCCTAATGATTCATTCCCCAGAATGTTTATAACTACTGAGTTAGTTCTGCTCTTGGATTTTAACACCATCTGAATGCCCTGGATAACTAATTAAATGAGATTTTCACATCCTCCTCTCTATTGCTTTTCCATGTTTTACAAGGAATGCTTTTTGCCAATATACATTATCTACAACACTTAATATAAATTAATCTAAATTTCTCACTGACTCTTCTGAAAACACTGTTACAGTCCGATTCCAGGTGACCCATCCAGGTATGCCAAGGAGTGAGCATACAGTAGTTCACTCCTTTGTATCCCAGCATAACTATATAGATAGTGGGCTTTCAGAAAATGCAAGTGCTGCTCCAAATTGCTCTGCACTAGCACTGAGAGAGACAGATTATGATTTCCAAAAGATTAAACTAGAGCAAAGAAGGGCTAAGGAAGCAACAGGAACTGAGCAGGGGACCTGCACTTTTTCCTTTAAAAAACAGTAATGAAAGCTTTCCCGTAGTGTTCTACAGCAAAAATAGTCGAAGGACCTTTTTCTAGGGTATTCTGAGTGTGTATTAAGCATGATTAGGCTGACAAATGCTGCTAAGTTTTGAATGACTAGCTAGGGGACTGCTGCAGTTACAAACTCTTCTACAGCAGATTAAAACTGAATCACAGAGACATATAATTATACTGTCCTAAATTTAACATATTCCCAATTATAAGCATGTGATCATGGCCTTGTTTCCTGGCAACTGAAGAAATACAACTCGTGGATAAACACGTACACATACATATGTATATATAGCTCTCTTGATCTGGTGAGGAACAGGGGAAAAGTTTTCTATGAAAAAAATTGCTTTTTTCTCTTTTAGCTCATATTGGTAAATACATCATACAACATTTTATCCCGGAGTCTAATACTCTGTGCTACTACACCGATTTTATGCAACAATATATTCAGTGCTGCAAAGATAATGGTCATACCCTTAAGTACTCACTGCTCATCATCTCTCTGATAATAATAACCCTTCTTGGTTCTCAACAGTTTTCCTGCTCGATTTATTTAGAAAACATTGTGGAAAAAAAGGTTTTGGTATTCCTATAACTGACACACAATGGAGATTCTTGTTTAAAGCAATTTGAACATCTGAAAGTCATCTTGCAACAGAGATGGGTCCTTCAAAATGGAAGCACAGTGGTATTTAGTTTTCACCTACCTACTGTTTGATCTTCTTCAGTTTTCTTAATAGCCCAAATTCACCTCTTTGGTTACAAAGAGAATGCCATTCCTGAAGCCGGTGAGACTGACCACAGTTTATGGAAAGATCTTCAAGTTGTATAAACTTGCATGGCTCTTTCTGATGTTAACGTAGCCGCTCAAAATCTGGCCTTCAAGTTGTGAGGCCCAGTCCTGTATCTTTGTAACTTTCCTTTGTGGGGTTTTGGGTGGAGGGGGTTGGGCTTTTTTCCAAGACTTGAATTTTATAGATCCTAAATCCTGTATTCAATTATATTTTAGGAAAGCATACAGAGCAGACAGATAATTCAATCACTTCCAGACTTTAATGCAGCCGTATCTCAGTTTCAACATTCTGTTGTCATATTATTCGAAGACCTAAACTCTTTTGGTCTCTTCCTTAATTTTAGTGTCCATTGTTTTGTGAATTTATTTTGCTATATGCTAACAAAAATCGAAGGATTCATGGTAGAGCACTAAGTGTCTTGCAAACATTACATAAAATAAATAGAACAAAATAACCCTCGTGATTTTGAAGAAAAACAAACAATCAAACTCTTGATAACTTGTCATTTGCATGGCTGTATTTCATGGAAATCAGTGCTAATGACATGGGGAATTTGTTTTGAAACTGAACTTGTAACTTATTTTGATGTCTCAACAGAAATGACATGGAATATTTGGGTAAAATAATTTATGTCAGAACTGAAAGTGCAGTCAAGAGTGTTCTGGTCCTATGCTTAGCATAAAATGAGTGCAGAGAAAAAATTATCTTCCCTTGAATACTCTCATGCCTACCCCTATCAACATAGTAGGTCAGGGTATTACCTAATTCATATGAGATGTCTCTGGATTTAAGGGACAATGCAGTGCCTTCTTTTTCCTGCTCACAACCATTTGCAGGCTATTTCATCACTAGAGTGTTCAAGGATCCCAGCTCATAGAACTGCCAATAGCCAATAACCAAAACCTGTTTATACGACAGAGCTGTGCCACCAGTAAAAGTTAAAGCTGCCTTAACAGTCTATAGAAATAGCATTCAGTTCTGAATTGTACTGATGCATCAGAAGAGCATCAAGTTACATACTGCAAGTACTCACACCAAGTCCCCCAGTAAAACTAATTATAAATTCAAGAACAAATTCCCGAACAGACAATTACTTAGTTGCATTTATACAGAGTCTTTGAAAGAGCCTATATATTTCTATTTGGTTGGTCAGTAACTACATACAACTCCAATGTGAAGCTAACACTTTTAATTATTAAAAACATTTCTGTGATTAACAGTTCTTTGCAATGAGCTGAATTTTTGCTGTAAGTCATCTCTACAAATGTCTTTCACAACAAGTGAAAGTGGGCTAGTGAAAAACTCCTGCTTTCAAAAGACCTTAGAAGAGTCCCTCTCAGGCCCTGGCCTATTTCTGCTGTAGCACGTTAGGTCGGGTTGTGATCTCAGCCCTAGTAGTGTAGCAGGATATGCAAGCTGCTATGCCAAAGTAAATGCTGTACTGGTTTCAGTTACATTCTTCCAGATTCATATAAATGCAAGCGGAACAGAACTGAGACTAAGCATATTAAATTAATGACATGTATCCTGGTCAAAATGCAGCAGCCTATACAACAACATCTCTAGAAACTATGAGGACTCACTACGCACACAGTGTTTAAAAAAAAAAAAAAAAAAAAAAAAAAAAAAAAGATTAATTCTTTCCATTTTTCTTTTTAGAATACAGGTTAATAGAGAAAAAGGAATAAAGTGCTACAAAATTCCTGAAACATGAAATTCCATAATTACCAAGCAGTATGTACAAAGGCATTGGTTGGTATATGCCAGATCATGGATTATCACAACTGGCTTTTACAAGCATTCTTTTAAACTATAAGAATTAGCCCATCTACCACTGAAGTATTCTTGCAGATTAAGATTAATGTATCATGAATCACCATGGTTTAATGTGCGTGACACAGTTTCATTTCACACATGTTGTACATGGGTTGATTGCTGTGTATGCCAACATCAAACAAATGTTAATTCTTTAATTTTTATGCTCACAAAGTATATTTTAATTACCAAGGAGGCTTGACAAAGAAAAAGAGGGAGATATTTTGAAGTAGATTTAATAGAAATTTGAAAATAAAAGCCCATCATAAAAACAATTTTTGGAATTATTTTCAACAGCATACAGTTTAATATGAAAAAGCATACATGATATGCAAAAGAACTGCAGACTGCTCTTATTGAATGGCACAGTCCTTTTGGTAAACAAGAACAGGATTCTTCATTATTTTTCTAATAAAACCCAGGATTTTAAAAGCTCTGCCAACTAAACAAGAGTTTCTGTTATATGAAGTGTTTCTGCAAGTCATCAGCAAGGCATTTGTATGCTCATACTATATCCAAATTTTAAAATTTGGGTATTTTGCAAATTAATTGAATCCCTGTGTAAAACACCACTATAGAAATTCTCACATCAAGTCTCCTCCTGTGCATCACCTAAATTAAAAGTCCTTAAATATAAATATTTCACGTTTCCCCTGTGCAGAGTCATGAAATGGAAATAAAAGGATATCCTAGGTTAAGATTAATGCATATCAGAAAGTGGTTTCCAGCCACTGCCAGCTCCCACTTTTTGCTGCATCAGCTGCAAACCAAGATTCTCCAGAGCCAGAGCAGCAGCAGAGCCACAGGTCAGGATGGAAGACTGTTGGCTAAAAACTGTGAGTTTTAGCTAATTCCTGATTGATTAGAGTTGTTCCAGCTTTGGGCCTGATCTTACTGAAATCAACAGGAACAGAAATGGCTCCCAGGGATTTTGCACTAAAATTAGTTTTAGCAAGTTAAACAGTCTCCAGGGTGAAAATGACAATTACCAAAACTGTTACAGATAATAACAGTGTTCTACTTGATACATGAATATTTACACTGGTTAGTATCAATAGCAGATAAACAATAATAGTAGGTAAAATATTATCAAACCCAAGATATTCTGCCCCTCCCCATACCACAGAGACCTTTTTGCATGGTAATTCTATGATTCTAATTCTTCCAAACACTAAACAAATTGCTTAAATTTCTTGCCTACATATCTACATGAGCTGGCATACACCTTTGAAATGAAAATGTGAACTGACATTTTGAGAAATAACTGACAGTCATGGCACAAGAGTGCAGTGACCTCTACCCTCTAATATTCCCTTGTTTCTTTTGGTGTTTTGGTTTTTTTTTTCAAATGCCCAAATACATGCAAGGTACGCAGAAACAAAATACTATTTACCAGCAAAACCCTAATTCCAGTGAAGTAAAAAATACAACATTTCCATTGAATTTACTGGAATAAGGAGTGAATCTAAAATGTGGATTGTGCACACACCTCACAAAACACTCTTGCAGATTTCTGAAAACATACGTTCATCGCATTGCAGGGAATCAAGCCTGCATTCCTTGTTCAACCAGAATTCCCTGACTGGAATAACAGCTTTAGATGTTATTTTTGTTCTCATTCTGGTTTACTATGTTAAATCACAAGATTTTTGTCTTCTTTTTCCTTAAGATAAATGTGTGAAAGTGCTTCCTTTCCTCGTTTCCATTCATAGATGTCATCTTACTCAAACTTCACATGATTCGGCTGGGTGAATATAAAGTTATAAATAATTTTTCAAGATACATACCAGTTGTTGGGGGGGGAGGGGGAGAAAAGCCCTGAAGGAATATCACTGCATAAAATCTGAACATTAGAGCTTATTTTTTTTAATCAGTCTTTGTTTTTATTACCTCCTAATCCAGGTCTGAGACGATTATCATAACCATCCAGAAGTCTGTCTAGAATTCTTGTAAAGATGGTGATGTTATTCTTAGCTTCATCTTCCAGGGAGTCAGCCAGCACTGATCTAAATGGACATTTTACATTTTAGAAAGTGCTATGTAAGTTTTAACGTACACTCAACATGCAGTTTTTGCAGGCTGGCCCTGAATACTTAACTTGCTGCCCTCTAACAGGGAGGATGTAGTTAAGAGTATACGAATACACAATTTGTACATAACAAGTTCAGAAACATAAAAGTAGATGATGTACTATTTAAAATTTCCAGGAAGTCATTCTCCAGTAGCCTCTACATCTAGTCAACATTGCACCACCATGGGTGTTACTTCAACCTCCACTAACACATTTGGCTGTGCAGGCGCAAAAGCCTAAAAGAGCTTCCCAGGCCTCAGTGGCATGTCAGTCCTGGACTGATAACCTGGGCTCCCACACACAAAACTGCCTCCTTCCAGCTCTATCCTAGCTGTCCTCACCTAAGCATACTCTATCTCTGGATAAATCCTGTGGATATGCTTCCACCCAATGGTCATGTAAAGTACATGACTAGAAGAACTAACATGAGGGAAAACTCCGGTGATCATGCTCAGGGAGTCCTCTGATGTCAGTGTTTGGTGGGTGGGAACAATGGTGCTGACTAGCAAGCTGCAGGACAGCTGTGGGTTGATTTCATATTGCTAAAATGCTATTTTGTTATAAAAAGCAGTATCTGATGTTCCACTAGATGCAGACAGACTTTGTAAAAGTTGCGTAGAAAAGAAATTAAATGAAGCATCAGGAACAATCTATAGATTGTCAATTGTTTCTAACTTCCCCAATGAAGAAAGAGATGTTACAGCCTTCATGGGTCATATCTCTATAGGAAACACGAGGGGCTGGAGCATGAATCTGCTGCCCAGCCAGCTCTGGCGCTGACTTGGACCTGGAGACCCAGACCAAAGCTTTTGTTTGCTAGGGGAACACTCCCATGCAGAAAGATGGACACAAGCAAATGTTACTGTGCCAACAATTTTAAGCACCATGTATGTGAAATGCATGAGCTCATCAATCTTACCTGCTTAATTGTGGAATATTAGTATCCAGAAGTAAAGCATCATATGCTACATCCATCATCATTTACACCTTTTCTAGCCATCTACACTTTTTACCTGAAATGTCTGAGTATTTATCGTCTCCACATGAATTACTGATCAAGGCATCCTGAATGCCATAAAAACAAGAATGTTTTCTTCCTCCTCCAAACCAAAAGTAGCCTTGGGTGGCATTTTCCCTAAAGCAAGCCACAAAATGATGAAAGGCAGGGCTTTATGCTGGTCCCCAATTCAACAGCATGGAGGAAGTATTTAAATGTAAATCATTGCAGTCTGTGCTTTCTGCCACAGAACTAACCAAAATCTTATAACTTACGAAGCCCGTCCCCAAATGTCATGTGTGATTTCACTGATGTGTGAGGTATTTTCTTAATTTTAATTACTAGATGGGTCATTTTTTTAAATTATTTTCTGTACTGTCTCTGCCATTTTTTGAGCTTCTTTTGAGTTAAAAAAACCTGCTGTATATCAGAGATACCACTAAAAAATCGGATCATACAATATCAAATTAGGGTCAAATCCTGCAAACTTTACTCAGGCATGAACTCCTTAATTACGCATGTAGTCTCTTTGACGTCAGTGAGATTACTCACTTGAGTAGGGTTTGCAGGATCTGGCCCACTGTGACTCAACTAATACTGCACCAGAGTTAGGCATGAAGTGAAATAGGAAACATAGTTTCAGGAAATGTTTTGTTTGCTAGGAAATAGACAAAAATAAATGCAAAAATAAATCATATGAAACTTGCATTATTTAGCTTACAACCCCCACAGGTGCAGGACAAGACCTACCGCAGTCAGAATCAAAGCAAGCGAACCCAAGTTACAAACTAGAACTAATTGCACATTTAGGGACTGTGAGCAACAGCAAACTATTAGGTGATTAAAATTACTTTCTCTTATGTGGTCACTTTAGAAAAGGAGAACTTTAAACAACATAAGAAAAGTTGATTAATAAATGAGGCTATTATTATATGTGATTGTGAAGTTGTATGCTATCTCCACCTAGAGGTTTAAAGCTTAAGTATCATTTCGAATTCTGTCATGTTGATCAAGAAAAAAAAAAAAAAAAAAAAAAAAAACAAAAAAAATGGCATGCCTGCAATAAAAAACATGCGAGCATTAATTTAGAGGCTATGATTTGCTACATTGAGTAGTCTATGTCTCCATCTTAACTGCTCTGTATGGTACACAATCACAGTGATACAGTAACTCCATTAAATCTTTAAGATTCAATAAGGCATTTAAAGGAATTGGTTTTTAATGGTGGAAATAAAACATCTATTCACAAACTGTTTAAGGAGAAGCAATTAGGCTTATACAATCCCTAGACTACCTTCTAATGCATTTGCTCTGGAAACTATGTCATACTGCGTTCAAAGAGCCAAGAAAGATTTTTTTATGACATTACTATATACCATACTTTCATAACCTCTCACACAGGCTTGCCCTTAGCAGACCGTAACATACATGTTTGTACAGAACAAAAAAACTAAACATCCTCTCACCTTGTTGGTAGCCACACCAATAAAACGAGAAGAACCGACCGCATCTCGGAGAGCACCAGCTTCCTCTTCACCGCTGCTCTTGCAAAACCTAGCCGTGCAAGAAAAACACAAACCCACTCTCAGCTACAGCCAGTCTCCTCCAAGCCGTGCTTTCAACTTAACCCGAGGAAAAATATGTCACTTCGGTGGAGAGAGGAAACCACTGGGTTTCTGCAGCGCTTCTCACTACTAGCAACTTATTGTATCTCCATCTTTCCCAACGATCCTGCTCTGTGCAAAGAGGCAACGTATGATCAAAAGTGGCATGTGAGCAGACGCATCAGATGCTTTCCTTTTCCATAAGCCCCAAGACGAAAAGGAAGGGAAAAAAAAAAAAAAAAAAACAAAAAACAAAAACCAAAAAAACCGCATGTACAAAAGGACCGGGGTTTAACCATTCCTCGCCTCACAACGGCACTCCGCAGGCGGGGGGCGGCGGGGGGGAGTCACGCCATTCGCAGGGGCTCAGTGCCGGGACCGCGGTCGAGCCGTCCCCAGCGGCCGCCGCCGGCCGCCCAGCGCGTTTGACAGCTGCTCGGCAGTATACCGGAGGGGAGGGGGACAGCCCCGCAGGGCGACAAGTTGCGGTCGGCAGCAGAGCCCTGCTAGGGGCAGGGCGGGGACCCCCGGGGACCGTACCTGGAGGCAGCGCGTTGCCGGGGTGGGGAGGGGGGAACAGGGGCGGAGAGTGCCAAGAGCGAGCGGGGCAGGAGGCGGCCGGCGGCGGCGGAGCGCGGCCAGGACCGAGGGGATACCGAGCGGCGGGAGCGCGCGTGCCGGTGCGCGGAGGCGGGCGGAAAAGGGGGGGGGGGGGGGAGGGTTGCGCGTACTGGCGCGCGCGGGCGGCGGCTGCGCGGGCGCGGAGTTGCCCCGCTGGGCGCGGCGGGGCGGAGGGGTGCGGGTGCGCCCCGGGGCGTGCGGGGCAGGGAAGATGCAAGTCACCCTGGAGAGCGGCTGCTCAGCCGCGGCCCGGCAGCCTGAGCGACAACTCCGCCTGTGCGGGAGCGATAAACCGGGCGATCCCCAGGACGACACACCACCTCCCCCGTGGCTCTTCCCGACCCTTTCTTTAATCACCTTTTGCTAAGTGCGGGTGTGACAGAGCACAACCCCAACAGCCACCCCGCGCCCTTTCCGCGGGGGGAATGAACAACTGGCAGACCGAGGCTCCCTCCCTCGCGGCCTTCCGAGGCTGCCTCATTAATATTCCCCGCTTGCCCACTGGTACAGTCTAATTGAAATGCGGATAAAAGTCTGTCATTTAAAGTGAGCTCAGGATGCAGACAGCCAAGAAAACAAACCTCGCTTGTTCCGCTCAGATGGCATCACTTTCAGCTGTGTTGCCTTCTAAAGCACGCTGCCCTCCTTTCTTACATGCAGCCCTTCTCTGGTAGGAACTGGACCCCCCTAGGATTCATCCGCATTGATTTTAGCTTTTCCAGCACAAGTAGATCAGGACAGGCTTGACAATTACAGATGAGGGGTTATATTTAGTGTACCCCCATTTCGCATTGTTAACTCAGAAATAATTAAATAACACCTGCAATAGCAATAGCACAATAACACTGCAGCTTCTTCTTCCTTTTTCTTTAAAAAAAAAAAAAAAAACAAAAACAAACTAATCTCCATCTATCTTCTTTCAATTTATTAACTGCTAAAAATACAGCTCAGTTATTCTCTTAGCATCACTGGCCTACCTGCTTACTGTGTTTTGACTGAAGCTGCTTTGCTGACGTTTCCTTCTGAATCATTACCAGTTCCAAAATGAACATGTGAAGCTGCATGCACAGACATGGTGGGGAAAAGAAAAAAAAAAAAAAATGAAAAAATATTACATAAAATTCTTCAGCTGACTGTAGGATCAACTACAAAAATTGGAGGATTCTTCTGCCCACTCTCCTTTCTCCTGTTTTCTCTTTGTTTCCTGTGGTGCTTGCACCTGGAGGTCCCCTTGGTTTTCTTCTCCTTTAGTGGAGTAACAACACCACAAAAGAGCAATGAGAGACAATAGAAGGAAAAAAAGTGCTTGGGCTGTCGAGATAATTTGCTCCTTCCAACTCTGAGATATTTTGTAACTTGCAGTAAGACTGGGAAGAGAGAGAGAGCAAGCGGGATTTGGGGGGTTTCAAATAACCAGTAAAATGACAGTCCAGACTGTGGGAAATGACAAGGGCTCAAGTGCAAAAACCAAAATCAGAAGAACATACATTCAGCAGTCATCTAACCCTGACTGTGTCTAGGGTACAAGGCCCTCATCTTTCCTGTCCACATGTGAAAATGCACTCCGCTCACAGACCTTCATTGTGTGATCTGTGGTCAACCTAAAGTCTTCTTTGAATTTGCCTGTAAGTTCCCAAGTATTAGGAATTAACAACTGACACTAAAGTCAGAATCAACCCTCAACAGTAAAGAAAACTATTTGTCCTAAGAAAGTGTGACTTCACAAATATCAGTATTCAGAAAAAAAAATCATTAAAAGTGAAGAGCCTTTGTGATTTCTTATGTGAAATACATCGCATAATAGAAGCAGAATAACTTTTTTCCACAGATATTCACAACATTCCTTCCCAAATGACACTTCAAGTAACCATAATACTGAAACTAGAATCTAATCTTTGTATGTGAGATGAATCAAAAAATAGAAGAACATATTTGTTAAGGAAAGCAGTCACAGTGACTCCTTGTTGCTGTGATAACATATTGTCATTCTTCAAAAGCCACATAGGGTAGATATGTATTTATAATGAGCTTGTGCTCAAAGCTTCCCCCAGAAAAATGTGCTGGGTTTGAGGCTCTAATCACAATTATTGCCTGTGATGTTCTTTGAGATTTACCATAGCTTCATGCCTTGAAGTCATTCTTCAGATAAACCACACACCTTGGAACTATCAGAAACTTGAAAATAACCCCTCATTCCCATTTCAGGCAAGTTGCACAGCCCTGTGGGGTATCCTGAATCACTGGGAAGCTGAGTACAGGGACAGACTACTGTGACAGGGTGTGAGAGATCAGAGGCGATATAATTACTGCCAGAGTGAAGGTTCTTTATGCTAATCCCACAGGCTTAAAGCCCATGCTGCCAACGAGCTGGAAGGCATTTGAGAAGAAAAGTGTATTGCTCGGGTTTTATTGTTTTGCTTGGGTTGTGAGCACGCATGCATGGCTCACAAATGCTAGATGTGTTAGCTCTTATTGGTTAGAAACTTGAGCCCCCTCTGGTGCACATTCAACAAAGAACTCTCCCTTCCTTCTGTGTTATTATCTGTGGGGTGATATTGAATGATTTTAGTCATTACTGAATTAATTTCACTTAGTTCTGAGTCATAGTGCCCAACAAGTCACCGGGGTTTGTGATACTCTCCTGAGTCTGGATGCAAGTGCCCTGGAAGTAGAGAGTCATGCCATTGGCTTGAATAGGACTTGAAACAATCCATTGGAAGGCAGCAGTAAAAAATTGTTACTTTCAAAGTACAAACAAAATATTTTACTTAAAAGGTTTTATTTCTTTTCGGCCGTATTTACTGAAACATATAAATAGAATTAAATCCCTACTTTGATATTAAAATATACCTTTAAAAAAAGGGCCTAACAATCCTATTATTCCCATTTGCCAAGGATCTCAAATTCTGCACATGCTAATAAATGATGTTTCACAATACTTCTGTGAGATTGGAATTACTACCTCTGTGAGGACAAATTGAATAGCAGGGCAAGTATGTGACATTTTGTAGGCACATCTTCCAGTTTAGAAGTAATAGAATCATAGAATGACAGGAGAAGCGGGCATAATCAGGTAGTGCTGAGCAGAACTTAACACAGTATGCTGATATGGGGTATGTTCTGCAGTACACCATTTCCAGACAAAAATTTTGGCAGATTGAGGTAATCATCATATAGTTTGTGCTGCTCGAGAATAATCCTCACCCTTATATCTAGGCCAGCAACACTATTAGCTGTAAGGATATGAACAATTATCATTGGAGTTAAGTGAAGTGATGCATATATGTGAAAACTGAAGTGGTATTTCCAATTTTTATATGTGATACAGCAGTGGATTTTTTTAAAGTGCATTAAAAAATATTTTAATCTCTAAAAAGGCATAAACCGCATCTCAATCAATATGATATTAATTATTGGAAAGATTATTTTATTTATCCTTTTAAAATTTTGATTGATATTAAGTAATTAACCATGCACATGTAAGTGTTTGGGATATGTAACCAAGATACAATGTCTATGTAATTTTAAACATGTACATTATTTTATTTAGGTGAATAATGGCAAAATAAAAAGTCAAAGGGGAAAATTAGTTTTTGATTGAGTCAGTTCCTAGACTATTTCGTCATGTAACTAACACGAATCCTAATCTGAGCAAAAAGAAGGGAAGAGCTGGCTCCATTCAGGAGCAGCTCCACATTATTCCCCATTGGATGGTGATGAAAATATGATTTCTGTAAGAAAAGAAGACCTGGATCTCCACAACACCTCTAGTCACTGACTTTCTGCAAGATTGCACCCCAAATTCCAGAGGGACTTGGAACTCAATGATCTTTAAGGTCTCTTCCGACCCAAACCACTCTGTGATTCTGTGAAATCCCCCAGAGAGATTAAATTAATTTGAAATGCAATATTCAACAATAGATGCTAATATAACAAACAAGAAAGCAAGAACAATCTTACAGCCTTATGAGGTACCCACTGTTGTAAGTGCCTGAGAACGTTTATCTTTAGGGTTTTCCATCTAAGTGTAACAGTCATGGATTGGGAAGATTTGCTATGCTTGTTCAAAAATTATAACTATCATACAGACTTCCTGATGGAAGAGCAGAAGTAAATGGCCAGCGCCAGCTTTAATTCAACACTGTGTAATTGGCTGTAAGTTACTTTCCAAAGTGCGCTGGGAAGTTCAGCAGAACAGGAAATTGAAATGAGCTTTCCCATCCTACATATTATACTTTTTACAAATTTGAATCTTAAAAACCACATGAGCATTTTTCATTCTCCAAATACACCTACAGGAAGAATGAGCAGAGAATCTTTGCTAAATATCATTAATGGAAAGACTTGCATCATCATTTTAGAGTAGCTCTTCCTTGACGGCACAAATGTAAGGCAGGTGGTAAATGTCAATGAAACATACACACCAACTGGGACAGGTAAGCTCAGATATATGGAATTGGTTCATAACTCATGGTTTGAGTAAGAGGAAGATCTAAGTTCTTAAAAACAACAGTTTTCTTCTGTTGCAAATTCCGGTTTTCATTTTTATATCTATGTATGGATGTAAATCTATGGGGAGCTCACATATCACAGCAGGCTGAAAGTAATTTCATAGGAAAGCAAGACTTTTTCCCTGGTTAGACAAGAAAGAATTCAGAAAATGCAAATATATGTAAAATAACATGTATCTTTACGTTTTTGTTACTTGTACAAATACAGTCTATTTTATCTTTCAGCTGTTCACTCAAGTATTCCTTGGACTCAGAAGATGTTTTTCATTTAAAGCATCACATATCTGTGATGTTTCATGTTCCAGTTGTCCAGCTTGGGGTAAGTAGGGCTTGTTTATTAGAGGGACAGAAATATACAGCATTTCTAAAAATTAAAGTTACAATACAGAACTACAGTGAGATTCATTCTGTTTGAATATATTTTGAAGTTCAAAAGCAAATCCTCTTCTATTGCTACAATGAAATTGATGTTCAGAGAAAATTTTACAGACATAGGGCCAGTTATGATCAACCTTTTTTCCAGGAATACAACGAAAGGAGAGACACTGGACTTCTGCCACTTTGTGTTGCCCACAAAATTACCATATGCTGATTTTTGAATCTGGAAATACCAGGAATCATTCATCAGTCATTGTCTTTGCTTCTGGAAAGGCCTCATCTCCCCACTTCAGTAGCTAATATTGGCCATCCTAAACGATGTTCAACACACATGAATCTATCAGTGACCATGGATTTGCCTAAGCTTCAAGGCCTCTGATGACTTCTGAGAGTGTTCCTGCGCATCTTTTCCCCCACCATGATGCAGCCTGTAGGCAGATGATACAAGTAAGAAGTGATATTTTTATGCCTAAAATATTTAATTAGTTAATTTCTGCTTCTCGAGATTCAATAGCATGAAAGATTAGTAAAAATAATCAGAAAGCTAAAGGCATGGCAAGCAAAGGGATTAACAAGGGATGAGTTTTCCAGACAAGTTAGTTTAAAAGGTATTGTCTTTTGTGACACTGTCTTTTTGTTACTCTAGAATAAAAAGCACAGTACAGACCTCCAGGTTGCCTGAAAACTGCTGAAATTGACAGTTCTGGCAGTGCCCGATTTTGAGCAGAAAAAAACCCATGGGTTTTGTTGTTGTTGTTGTTGTTTATTTATTATTATTATTATTATTCCTTCTAACAGGACAAAGAAAATTTGAATTTTTAAACATGGATCCTTTTCTGAAATCTTGATAATAGATGTCAGTCTTTGCCCTAATTTCAGCTGCTTAAAAATATGGTCTGAATTAATTCAGGAGTCTGTTCAATAACTGCTCCTGGTCAGGGAAGCTTTTGCTGCTGATCCAAGATTACCTTATCTTGGGTGGCAAAAAATCTGTGTTTAAAAAATGATTCTGCCTCCCAGGACTTCAAAGAGTTTTCTCCTGTCTATGACTAATGTTAGCTAAAACACAGGCAAATGTGTTTTTCTATGACTAACGACAAATAATCCAAAGACAGATCTAACATGAAATGTCTTGCCTAGATTCAACAAGAACAACAAAAAAATCACATTGCTCCATACTGAGTCGACACAAACGTACCTTCTTTGTCTGTGGAGTCTACATAGTAAAATTTAGGACAAGTGTTGTGCTATGTCCCATGTTTGTTAGAAAAAAACATAAACTGCACAATTGCTTATGAATATAGCTGTAGCCTGTGACAGTTTGCTCATATTTTGCAAAAATATTGAGCTATTTATAAACATATCTGGGTTAATGCTCTGACCACACCACCCAAGTCTTGGAAGGCAGACGCGGGGACGGTGAGGGTGGGGACCCTGGGCCCACTGTGGGGGAGGATCTTGTTCGGGACCACCTTTGGAACCTGAATGTATACAAGTCCATGGGACCTGATGAAATCCATCCACGGGTCCTGAAGGAGCTGGCAAATGAAGTTGCTAAGCCACTGTCCATCATATTTGAAAAATCATGGCAGCCAGGTGAAGTTCCCGATGACTGGAAAAAGGGAAATATAACCCCCATTTTTAAGAAGGGGAAAATGGATGAGCCAGGGAATTACAGACCAGTCAGTCTCACCTCTGTGCCTGGCAAAATCTTGGAGCGGATTCTCCTGGAAGGCATGCTGAGGCACATGAAAACCAACAAGGTACTTGGTGACAGCCAGCATGGCTTCACTAAGGGGAAATCCTGCCTGACCAATCTGGTGACCTTCTATGAAGGGGCTACGGAACTGATGGACAGGGGCAGAGCAGTTGATGTCATCTACCTGGACTTGTGTAAAGCCTTTGACACTGTCTCCCATGACATCCTTCTCTCTAAGTTGGAGAGACATCAATTTGATACGTGGACCACTCAGTGGATAAAGAACTGGCTGGATGGCTGCACGCAAAAAGTAGTGCTCAGTGGCTCAGTGTCCAGCTGGAGACCAGTAACGAGTGGTGTCCCCCTGGGATTGGTGTTGGGACCGATCTTGTTCAACATCTTTGTGGGTGACATGGACAGTGGGATTGAGTGCGCCCTCAGCAAGTTTGCCGATGACACCAAGCTGTGTGGTTCGGTTGATACATTGGAGGGAAGGAATGCCATCCAGAGGGACCTTGACACACTTGTGAGGTGGGCTGATGCCAACCTAATGAAGTTTAACCATGCTAAGTGCAAAGTCCTCCACCTGGGTCGGAGCAATGCCAGGCACAGCTACAGATTGGGCGGGGAGGAGATTGAGAGCAGCCCTGCAGAGAAGGACTTGGGGGTGTGGGTTGATGAAAGAATGAACATGAGCCGGCAGTGTGTGCTTGCAGCCCAGAAGGCCAACCGTATCCTGGGCTGCATCAAAAGGAGTGTGACCAGCAGGTCGAGGGAGGTGCTCCTGCCCCGTTACTCTGCTCTCGTGAGACCTCACTTGGAGTATTGTGTGCAGTTCTGGTGTCCTCAACATAAAAAGGACATGGAACTGTTAGAACAAGTGCAGAGGAGGGCCACGAGGATGATCAGGGGACTGGAGCACCTCTCGTATGAAGATAGGCTGAGAAAATTTGGGCTGTTCAGCCTGGAGAAGAGAAGGCTGCGTGGAGACCTGATAGCAGCCTTCCAATACCTGAAGGGGGCCTATAGGGATGCTGGGGAGGGACTCTTCATTAGGGACTGTGGTGAGAGGACAAGGGGTAATGGGTTTAAACTTAAACAGGGGAGGTTTAGATTGGATCTGAGGAAGAAATTCTTTACTGTGAGGGTGGTGGGGCCCTGGAATGGGTTGCCCAGGGAGGTTGTGAATGCTTCATCCCTGACGGCGTTCAAGGTGGAGTTGGACATAGCCTTGGATGGCATGGTTTAGTGGGAGGTGTCCCTGCCCATGGCAGGGGGGTTGGAACTCGATGATCTTGAGGTCCTTTCCAACCCTTACTATTCTATGATTCTATGATTCTATGATTATACTATTTTTATACATTGGAGAGAAGAATTTAGCTTTTCTGCACACTGCAGATGACATATCATGCAGGATGATAATTGAATCATAGTAAAGACATTTGCATAAACAACCTGCTAGATTTCAGTACCTGCTCCATGTACTGTTGTTTTATAAATTGCCCCTCGCTGCAGCAACAGATAGAGAGATCAGGAGACTCCCTAGCTGGGCAGATGAGAACCACCCCAGCTTCTGAGGAACTGCTTAGATGGATTCCCAGCCAGCCCTGCTGGAGGCTGCTGAAGTACCCAAGCATGCACAAATACAAAACAGACCTAGCAGACTCCTGAGCTGTCAGCATGAATCCTTTCCCCACACTTTCATGCTTTAGTGCAAGAGATCTTTACATGAGTGAATGTTCTTCATTTCATCTCTACTCACTTCCATACATGCAGGTGCCCAGCATAGCCCAAGACCTCAGAAAAATCATCAGCCTTCTGCAGCTGTCAGTCCAGCCACATTATATTGCTTTGAGAATTCTATGGGCTACGATAAATAAATAACCAGATAAATGGATAACACTTGGTGTAAACAGGTCTGATTTGCCTTCCTCTCCTTTCAAGCAATGAATGACCAGTGAAATAGAGATGACTCACTAAGGGAATCCAAAGCACACTTTCTCTTTCCTATGTGAGTCTGCAGTAGCTGTCCATGCTCTAAATGGGGAGGAAACTAGGCTGCATTTTAATATTGGTTCTCACAACACTGGATCAAAACTGTCTTAAGTGCAAAGGGATTTTTAGGGAAAAGCACAGCTGTCCTCATACCTCACTAACAGTGGGAACCTATAAATAGTTGCACGTGGCAGATAGTTTGTGTCAACACAGTATTGTACTAGTGAGCATCTGACTAGCAACTGCTCGACATGAGAGAGCAACTGAGCAACTGCTAGCAAAATATTGTGCTATCATCTACAAAGCAAGCGTTGTGTTACCCAAAAGCTCTGGATAGAGCTGTTCCCATCTGCCACACAAAAAGGGGTGCCCAGGGCAAGAGTTTATCAACATCACCAAGATTATTTGAGAAATTATTATGTCCTTTCTAACTGATACTGTGGTACCTGGCTTTGCGCTTTGATCTCTTGCTGATGGTCCCTGTTGTCTAAGAGCATGGACGAGTCCTCGCAGCACTGTCTGGCTTCAGAGGCTTGAGTATTCTGGAGTATTGCAAGTCCCTGGATTGCTCTTTTTTTTCATCTGGGAAGTGCTGAGTGATGTTGTGAGGGGCGCAGGAGCAGCTCGTTCTCCATCCTTCTTAGGGAATGCAGTTTCCTGATGAAGGAAACTTTTAGCTAACCCCAAATTGCTGCTGTATTGAAAAGCAGAAATGAGCACAGCCAGGAGTCACAAACATGCCTGTCAGCCAGGGCGTGATCCTCCCCAGCGCTGACTCTCCCTGAAAACCTGAATCTGTTCTCACAAACACCAGAGGCAGAGGGGCATTGATCTGGGATGCAAGAGACTGGAGGCACACACACAAAAAAAATCCTTTTTTAAATCTAGCTTGGCAAGTTGCATATCTCTAACTTGAACTCCACACTCTTTACAGAATTCCCACCTCTCTCTTTTACTTCCCGCGTACTACAGGCAACAGTTCATTAGGAACCTCATATTGTCATATCCTTGACTATTTGTGGGGATTTTGAACTATGTATTTGCCCAGCAGGATTACTTCCACAGAGAAATGTAGATGGTTGTTGCAATTCCAAATCACAGTTCCTTTTCAAGGAAAAAATTGTAGCTGAATTGAGACTTATTCAGTTTTTGAAATTTTAAAGGACTAGCAGGGGGCTCTGTTTGCATAAGCAACTTTCTATTGCTCTGCCTGAAGACTACATTGTAATAAGTAGTCAACTAAGAGATCACCCTACCAAAAAACACGAACAGCTTACGTGCAAAAAATTGAATACAATATGCAAAGCAGTCTTCATGCACTATGTGACGTTAGAGATGTACCTGCAGCCCAATTTGACAGACTTGCGGCTTTCACACATTTTCACTGGAGTATTTTGGATTGCAGAGAACAGCTTTCTTCCCTGGCTTTATGTTGCTTAATCAAGCCCTCACAAGTACATTCAGGAGATATGGGATATTTAATGCATTTTTTTTGGCACAGCAGCAGGTCTATCTTCAATTCAGGTCTAAACATAGTGTTTCCTCAAATTCATTCTTATCCTGTATAAAACCCAAACAAACTAACAAACTCACAAAACAAACAAACAAATAAATAATCCCAAACAAAATCAAATGGATCCAGCTATCCAAAGAGACCATAAACAACTTTTTCTTCAAATATATCTCTCTTACCCAACTGTCATCCTTTTTTAGGGTGATTTTCTTCTCAGCTTCCTGCATTTTCTACAAGCTTGTTCCATCTTAAGAAAGAAATCACAGGCTTCAAGTTGCTCCTCTGTTACATCATACATACTTTGGAAAAATGAGTATTTCAAAGTAGAATATTATTCTACACTTTTAATTTAGTTTTGTGTACATTATTTTAAATGGAAAATGAGCCTGTGGTGTTTCATCACTTAAAAGAAACAGAAAAAATATACTTGCACTGAAGAATTTTGTACTTCATTAATAGACCAACAGTGTTGAACACGTCTCAAAAGGCATGAATAGCACTTGTAAAGCCATGTAACTCTCCTCAAATGACACAAAATGGTTTTATTTGGCTGAATATAAAAGAGTAAATGGAAATGGATCCTGGATACTATTCCAACACATTATTTAAACAAACTCTGCTTGTTTGGAATTTTCATTAGTTTTTATAGTAATTGTACTTCAATTCTCTCATAAATGCACTTTGTAAAATGTTAATCACATGCATCCAATTGCATATTGTGACTACGTTGCCTCAAATTCTTATGTATCACTGCATACCAGTCGTCTGGCAATCCAAGCTGTAGCTCTAAAATCCCAGCCAATGCTCTTGACTTTCATAGGGCCCATAATTCTTTCCAAGACCTTTCACTTCAGAGTCTGATTTGAAGGTGATTCCTTTGGATATATTTCTCAGAAGAATGGCAAGGACTAGCACATTATTCCACCCAAATACCTGTGCCATATTTGGATGAAGTTATACTTGAATGACAGCATTCTTATACTGCAGTTATTTGAGAGAGAAATGTTAAGAAGCTTTGAAGCAGCTCAGATTCTGTTAATGGCGTAGAATTTGGCGGTATGAAGAACATAAATTGGTCAATAGAACTGGCACTTTTGAGATGGCAGGGTGGATACGTAGTGGGAGGTAACTTCAGCTAGCAATGGCTTTAGTGCTACTAATTCAGGTTTGTATGTGGATTACTATATACTGGCTGTATCAAGATGAGTCCACATGAAAACTTTATGATGGCTATACAGTTTTTATGAAACTTGTTGCAAAACCCCAGTGTTTTGCCTGTGCTCCATAATCTCCCTCCTATACCTGTTATCAGATGGGTTATGTAGAGGAAATTTAGTAAATCACCTGTTAAAAAAAAAAAAAAAAGCACTTTCTGCATGTATTGGTTTTGGAACAATCCTGAAGTATTATAAGATCATGGAAGAACTATTAGCATAGTATATTTATACAAGGACAGTGAATATTTAATCAGTACTTAATGGTGATATAATAATAGGTTTCCCCATAGAGAATGACAATATGATTTTCAACTTCCTGAATTAATAATCTTGCAGAACACTGAAGACCATTATTTCATTTCACTCACATGCAGAAAGAAGAAATCTTTTCCTGTGCAAGTGAGGAAACCTCTAAAACAAATCAAAGATGTGGGCAGACAGCACAGAGAACTAATTAACTCAAGACGAGTAACCCAGGAAAATTAATGCTGAATTGGGGGTATTTCAAAGACTTCAGGGTTAACGGTTTAAAATGCAGCATATTATGGCCTTGAGTAGTTAAGACCTTGCGAATTACTATGTTCTTTTCAGACAGCATGAAACATCAAAGGCAAGAGAAATAGGAATAAATTTGTGTGTACAAGTGATAGGAAATAGAAAAGAAGACCTCTCATACTTGTAGAAGGGCAAGATTCCTTAACATTCTCAAAGTCTGCTCAGGAGATAATGACCACTACTACTGCAGTACAAATATGCCCATGGATGCAGCGAGATTATTGAAGAAGCAATGCAGGCCAGGCATGCCAAGTTCCCCTTAGGCGGTGTGCCTGGTGGCTGCTCCTCTGTGGCAGGGTCTTCCTTGTGCAGTGTGTCCCACATCTGTAAGTAGTCCTTTTATAGTGCTGCTAAATTCAGTGTTCGTTAATCAGAAACAGAGAAGAAAGATGGTTCTGAATCACTAATGTAAAGTGGCACCATAAAGTAAATGTGATCCCAGGACACACCAGGAATTTTTTTGCAGGAGAAATAGTCCGAGTATAAGATGCTTGTGTGACCCTGTCAGAAATATTAAGGATCAATTTTTAAACTGATGTTTCAGAAGGAGAAATTGAAACTTGAAATGCGTTTTCAAAAGGGCCACTGAAATTACAGGACTACTTATATTGCTGAAGAAAGTCGAGACTTGTCTTCTTGTGCCTACTATAGCAAAGGCTGGAGAATGAAGGGCAAAGAGAGAAAGGAATCTCTGGTGAGGTGTCTCTAGAAAACACCAAAGTAAAAAAGAGGTATTGCCACTGAAGGACCAAAGGTGTGGGTGTCCACAGGTCCTTAATAGATAAACTCAAGAAATTAGAGGGTTTCTAGCAAAGTGAAACAGGAGACTGAGGGAGGGACAAACACAGTAGTTGGTAAGCAAAAGGAAGCAAAGCGGCACTTTGAGCAGCAATCCCTTTCCTGGGTGTTTTCTGGTTTGGGATATGTTTTATATTCTTTGTTTTAACTTTGAAATCATTGACTGGAAAGCCCTCTTTCATCATCCTCAGTGGTATGGTCTACTGAAAGAGAGCATTGACTAGCAAAGCTTTAGGCAAAAGCAGAGTAACGCACTTCTATACATCTTAAATGCTTCAGCACTATGGCTTGGTGGTAGAGGAAAAGTAAAAACTAATTAATGATAGCAATAATATTACAACAAACATGGTACAAAAATGAGGAGCACATTTTATCATGAGAGCCTGATGAATGTCAGCCTGCCAACAGTGATAACTTCTATTGCACAGGTATTTAAATGTCACCTATGTCGAGTTTCTGGACAGAGCTGTCTTTGCAGAAAAATGGTTTTCAGTAGAACAAATAATTTATGTTGATTCCATCTCAAACACACATGAGACCTGCCCTTTTCCAGGCAACCTAACTCCGTCAGCTGGTTATGGTTAAGAAAAAGATATAGTGTTAAAATATGTTGGGTGAGCATTTTGATTATGCTAAATATTTACCATGTCTGCTCCAGAATTTTAAACGTATAATGACTTTTATTTTTGAGATTTCTTAGTGGATTGAGACAAACTCTACCTTCTTCCAAAGGCAGAGAGAACAGAGTGCAGCTTATTTCCTTTTTTAATAAGCTTAGGATTTTTCCCACTTAATGCTCAATATGGATTTAGTGATATCACAGTTGTATATTTTCTAACAATATATATTATGAATGCCTCAGAAGGGTAAAATAACTTCTTACATAAATCAGAAGTAAATGAGTTTTCTCAAATTTCATTAAAATGTATGCATGGATGAAGATCAAGTGTGGAGATTTTCTGCTGAATGGGAGAATATTTTTATGAAACTGCCAAAGTATTTTTAAAACAATATTTTTAATAAAAAAGCATCTTATTATAACTTTAAAGTAAGAATTACTGGTCCCAACATCACTGTAATTTCTTTGAAACGCTACTCAAATTTATTCTTTCTCTGTCAGTGAGCCATGATTTTTTTATATCTACCTATATATATAGATATATATGCTGTAGAAAACTGTGATTGATTAGGGCTGATTTTGATTAAGCAGATATGCATTGTTCATTTCCATCCCAAAAGGGATCAAGAAAGTAAAAAATGAATGAAAAAGATTAGCAAAGTCATTTAAGAATTAATGTGATTAGAATCCATAGCCGTATCATATACCCGGGCCTTTCAAGAGTAAATGGCAAATATATTCCAGCCACTGGCAAGCAAAGAATAGATAATAAATCTCAGAGAAATGAGAAAGGTTAAGGGAAGATCATAGTAAGGAAAGAAAATCATCTCACAAATTCAATTAAGAACTTTGATATCTAAGACTAAAAGTAGAAACCAGAGGTTCAGACATACCTAAACGTAGAACTATACGTCATTGAAACAAGAAAATGTGGAACACAAATCCTTTTTAGTAGAGACAAGTCAGTTTTACAAAAGTGGAAGATGGGCAGAAGTATTTACTCAACTGAAAAAGCTCCTTTACAAGCTAGGCTGGATACTGTTGTTTCGCTATATTAAAGCTGGATTTCACATTTATAGATTTCCTGCAGTGCAATCATCTGACAAAGCCATTGTCAACGGTCAGGAATCCCCCCTCGCTTCCCTTCTTACAGGGGATGTATTCCTCAAAGAAGTTTATAGCCTTCTTTTCAACCTTGTTGAATTAAAATAAGATAAATATATAAGACTAAATACAGAGCACAGATCAACTTGCAATGACTTTGGGCTTTTATTTATATGGGATGCAGTTAAAAGAGTAGCTTGCAATAACCGTCCACTCACTTCCAGTTCCTTATCCAGAATTATATACCAGAAATACAGAGAAGTTTGTGCAAAATATCATTCTCTGATTTTATAAAACACAATACTTTTATTTTAAAGAAGAAAATACAGTGGTAAATGTAGCAGAGCTCATAAACCTTGAAGCTAGAATACTTTCTTCAGCAAAAAGCAATTAAGTATGAGGATAAAGAAAAGGAATTGTCGCCTGGAATTTCGGAATAGTTATTCACACGCTCGGCCAGGAGAGGGACTGCTGAAGCCTGAGTCATGCTCTGCCCAGCAGAAGCTGCTTTAGTTATGCAGAAAAGGCACCTGCTGCGCTGCTGCCAGGCAAAGAGTTTCGCTTTTGACACCAGTCTGCAGCAGGAAAGCTGTCCACCTGGAGATTCAGTTAAGTGCCCGAGCTTTCAAAAGAAGCACACCCCCCAAAATACTGCATTTCCCCCTAATGAACAAATGGATTTGTTTAGATTTGAAATGACAAAGGCACTTCTCTAACACTTAAATGAATTCATTATACAGCAAGTACTATACAGTTAAATCTCAGCATTATACAGGTTGTTTGTAGGTAGGCTGACACCAGCATTGAGCCAGTGGCCAGCCTCCCTCTCCGTTGCTCTATCTGTCTCCCGTACCTGCCAGACAAGACTTCTGCCCTCTCTGGATATCCTCTGTTTCATTTAACAAGTGCAGACTGGACCGCTAGATCTTTTGAAGCCTATGAAAACACAATAATCATCTTTCTAACTCATACACTTTTATGTTTCAAATAAAAATCCCTGATTTCCAAATAAAGTTTTGAAATACATATTTTTTTAATAATCTTTCTGTCCCTCCTTTTATATAATGACCTAATGCAATTTGGTTTTGATTTGTTATAAATTTGCAGACCTCTGGAAACCTCCCAGCAGGAGACACATGGCAACTTTGAGCCTACTAATAAAAAAACTTTTTATGGTTCTATTTGTCAGACCCTCGGGGAGGAATCCATAGACATTACAAATTAAAAACCACCATAGTATCCAAGCCTTCCTGATTGCAGCCAGTGAATGTGCCATGTATCATTTGTACCATTTGATTGTAAAGGTCTGCCTGGAAGCAGAAGGATATAATTCCCATTTGAACAGTGTTAAACTGGTGAATTGGCTTACATATATTGAACAGCATTGCATATAAGAGCTTCAGCTGTGGTGATTCATTTTAAAGGGACATACCTATTAGAAATTCTTCCTTCAGTCAGCTAGAGGCTCTTTATTTCTATCAGGAAAGGGAAAATATATCAACAAACTGAAGAACTCAATTCAACTCTATGCATGTTCTTGAGGGCCAGGGGAGCATTCTGGAGAGCAAACCCTCTCTCTGCATATGCAGTTGTCACCTCACGTATGGCATGCAGGAGGAAAATGGAACCTATGTGGCCTGTCTCTCATTACATTTGTTGTCAGTGTGTGCAGAGTGACCAGGTCCTAGGCACACTGTGGTGAGACAGGCAGTTGAGGTTCCATCCAAACTGGGACTTCAGCAGAATCCAAACCCCATGTTAGATATCTGAATAGATAGGGCATGAGAAAGAAATAGGTCAAACAAGGTCAAGGACATGGTAGCTACACACGTCTTCTCTTGAGCTTACAACTACTTTAAAAAACCTCATCTCAACGATGGGACCCCATGCTGTTATGTAGAAGCAAAAGGAATGACCAAACAGGGGTGGAGATTGTGTGGAAGACAACTTCCTTCTGCAAGTAATAGAGGAGCCTACAAGGAAAGGTGCCACGCTTGACCTCGTGCTCACCAACATGGAAGGGCTGGTTGGAAATGTGACACTCCAGGGCAGCCTTAATTGCAGTGATCATGACATGGTTGAATTCGAGATCCTCAGGACAGTGAGAAGAGCGTGCAGCAAGCTCACTGCTCTGGACTTCAAGAGAGCAGACTTTGGCCTCTTCAGGAACCTGCTCAGTAAGGTTCTTTGTGATATAGCCCTAGAGGGCAAGGGGGCACAAGACTGTTGGTTGGTATTCAAGGGTCACCTGCTGCAAGCTCAGGAGCGATGCATCCCAACTAGAAGGAAGTTCAGCAGGAGGGCCAGGAGGCCTCTTTCGATGGACAAGGAGCTGCTGAGCAAAACTCGAAGGAAAAAAGAGGCTTATAAAAGGTGGAAGCAAGGATAGGCGGTCTGGGAAGAATACAGGGATGTTGTCCATGAAGCTAGGGACTAGGTTAAGAAAGCTAAGGCCCACTTAGAATTAAACTTGGCTAGGGATGTTAAGGATAACAGGAAGGGATTTTATAGGTACATTGCAAATAACAGACAGAATAGGGACAATGTGGGCTCCCTCAGGAAGCTATCAGGATAACTGGCTACCCTGGATTTGGAGAAGGCTGAGGTTCTTAAAGATTTCTTTGCCTCAGTCTTCACCAGAAAATGCTCTGACCATACCACCCAAGTCTTGGAATGCAGACACAGGGACGGTGAGCATGAAGACCCTGGGCCACTGTAGGAGAAGATCTGGTTCGAGACCATCTTAGGAACCTGAATGTATGCAAGTCCATGGGACCGGATGAAATCCATCCGCGGGTCCTGAAGGAGCTGGCAAATGAAGTTGCTAAGCCACTGTCCATCATATTTGAAAAATCATGCCACTCAGCTGAAGTTCCCGATGACTGGAAAAAGGGAAATATAACACCATTTTCAAGAAAGGGAAAATGGATGAGCTGGGGAACTACAGAGCAGTCAGTCTCACCTCTGTGCCTGGCAAAATCTTGGAGCGGATTATCCTGGAAGGCATGCTAAGGCACATGAAAACCAGCAAGGTACTTGGTGACAGCCAGCATGGCTTCACTAAGGGGAAATCCTGCCTGACCAATCTGGTGGCCTTCTATGATGGAGCTATGGAACTGATGGACAGGGGTAGAGCAGTTGATGTCATCTACCTGGACGTGTGCAAAGCCTTTGACACTGTCCCACATGACATCCTTGTCTCTAAGTTGGAGAGACATCAATTTGATAGGTGGACCACTCGGTGGATAAAGAACTGGCTGGATGGCTGCATGCAAAGAGTCGTGCTCAATGGCTCAATGTCCAGCTGGAGACCAGTAATGAGTGGTGTCCCTCAGGGATCGGTGTTGAGACCGCTCTTGTTCAACATCTTTGTGGGTGACATGGACAGTGGGATTGAGTGCGCCCTCAGCAAGTTTGCCTATGACACCAAGCTGTGTGGTTCGGTTGATACATTGGAGGGAAGGAATGCCATCCAAAGGGACCTTGACACGCTTGTGAGGTGGGCTGATGCCAACCTGATGAAGTTTAACCATGCCGAGTGCAAGGTCCTACACCTGGGTCGGAGCAATCCCAGGCACAACTACAGATTGGGCAGAGAAGAGATTCAGAGCAGCCCTGCGGAGAACGACTTGGGGGTGTTGCTCAATGAAAAAATGAACATGAGCCAGCAGTGTGCGCTTGCAACCCAGAAAGCCAAGTGTATCCTGGGCTGCATCAAAAGGAGCGTAACCAGCAGGTAGAGGGAGGTGATCCTGCCTCTCTACTCCACTCTCTTGAGAACCTCACTTGGAATATTGTGTGCAGTTCTGGTGTCCTCAACATAAAAAGGACATGGAACTGTTGGAAGAAGTGCAGAGGAGGCCCACGAGGATGATCAGGGGACTGGAGCACCTCGTTTAAGAAGATAGGCTGAGAAAATTGGGGCCGTTCAGCCTGGAGAAGAGAAGGCTGTATGGAGACCTCATAGCAGCCTTCCAATACCTGAAGGGGGCCTATAGGGATGCTGGGGAGGGACTCTTCATGAGGGACTGTAGTGATAAGACAAGGGGTAACAAGTTCAAACTTAAACAGGGGAAGTTTCGATTGGATCTGAGGAAGAAATTCTTTACTGTAAGGGCGATGAGGCAGTGGAATGGGTTGCCCAGGAAGTTGTGAATGCTTCATCCCTGGCGGTGTTCAAGGTGGGGTTGGACATAGCCTTGGATGGCATGGTTTAGTGGGAGGTGTCCCTGCCCATGGCAGGGGAGTTGGAACTAGATGATCTTAAGGTCCTTTCTGACCCTAACTATTCTATGATTCCATGATTCTATGATCATGAGAATATTCCTGAGTATCAAGACTGGATCAGAAGTCAGCCTGCAGAAACTTTGTACAGGCAATATTCAGAAGCTATGTGATCTGGAGGGAAAAAATTAAAAAAGCAAAAAACCCACAATACCACCGCCACCAAAAAAACAAAACAAAACAAAACAAAACAAAACAAAGAAAAAAAAAAAACTCAACCAAAGAGGAGGGGGAAAGAACAAAGAAATCTGTAACTGACTGTAATCAATTAATTATAAATACCACTGTCATCCAACCAGCCTATGGATTTACCTGTGGGATTATGGTGAAGACATGACAAAGTGGGATGGAAAGCCTACTTCAGTTTTGGAGGAACGGGTGTGTGAATTGAAGAGGACAACAAAGGTCAAGACTGATCATCCCATGAAAGCTGTGGCTTCAGTCTCTGGTGAGCAGGTTCCCAGATGAAGTGGAAGAGCTGATTTTACTCCACCTCCTGTGATAAAGAATAATCATAGAATCATAGAGGCAGGATCACCTCATGTAATTGATCAATGTGATGACTATTAGAGAGGCCCTGCCTCCAGCCAGGTGGAGGTAGGAGATAATCGGATTTACTGGACCGTGTGGATCAGGTGGCCTGGCACATCAGTTCCACAAAAATATAGGTCTCCAGTAGATACCGATGCACAGTGTATCCTGATGCCATCAAGCTGTCAAGGAGTTGAACCCATTTATATTTCTGAAGTGACAAGAGGATTCCAACAGTTGACTGTACTGGAGGCTGAAATCAGCCTGACTGGGAGGAAATGGCAAAAGTACCCCATTGTGACTGGTCCAGAGGTTCCATGCATCCTCGACATAGACTACCTCAGGAGAGGGTACTTCAAAGTCCCAAAAGGGTACCGATGGGCTTTTGGTATTGCTGCTTTGGGTATCTATGGGCTTTTGGTATTGCTGCTTTGGAGACAGAGGAAATTGAGCAGCTGTCCACCTTGCCTGGTCTCTCAGAGGATCCCTCTGTTGCGGGGTTGCTGAAGGTCGAACAAAAACATGTGCCAATCGCTAACACAACAGTGCACCAGTGGCAATATCACACCAACTGAGACTCCCAAATTCCCATCCATAAGCTGATCTCTAGACTGGAGAGTCAAGGAGTGATCAGTAGGACCCACTCACCCTTTAGTAGCCCCATATGGCCAGTGCAAAAGCCTAATGGAGACTGGAGGCTAACGGTAGACTATCGTGGCCTGAATGAAGTCACACCACCATTGAGTGCTGCCATACCGGACATGCTAGAACTTCAATATGAACTGGAGTCAAAGGCAGCCAAGTGATATGCCACAATTGATAGTGCCAATGCATTTTTCTCAATTCCTCTGGCAGCAGAGTGGAGGCCACAGTTTGCTTTTACTTGGAGGGGTGTCCAGTACACTTGGAACCGACTGCCCCAGGGGTGGAAACACAGCCCTACCATCTGCCATGGACTCATCCAGACTGCACTGGAACAGGGGCAAGCTCCAGAACACCTGCAATACATTGATGACATTATCGTGTGGGGTGATACAGCGGAAGAAGTCTTTGAGAAAGGGAGGAAAATAATCCAAATCCTGCTGAAAGCCGGTTTTGTCATAAAACGGAGTAAGGTCGAGGGACCTGCACTGGAGATTCAGTTTTTGGGAATAAAATGGCAAGATGGACATTGCCAGATCCCCACAGATGTGATCAACAAGATCAGCAATGTCTGCACCAACTAATAAGAAAGAAACACAAGCTTTCTTGGGTGCTGTGGGGTTCTGGAGAATGCACATCCCTAATTACAGTTTGATTGTAAGCCCTCTCTATCATGTGACCCAGAACAAGAATGCTTTTAAATGGGGCCCTGAGCAACAACAAGCCTTTGAGCAAATTAAACGAGAGATAGTTCATGCAGTAGCCCTCGGACCAGTCCGGACAGGTACAGATGTTAAAAATGTACTCTACATCGCAGCAAGTGAGGATGGTCCCACCTGGTGCCTCTGGCAGAAAGCTCCAGGGGAGACTCGAGGTCGACCCCTCAGCTTTTGAGTCAGGGATACAGAGGATCTGAGGCCAGCCATATCCCAACTGAAAAAGAGATACTGGCAGCTTATGAAGGGGTTCGAGCTGCTTCGGAACTGACTGACAGTGAAGCACAGCTCCTCCTGGCACCCCGGTTGTCCGTGCTGGGCTAGGTGTTCAAAGGCAGGGTCTCCTCTGCACGTCATGAAACCAATACTACATGGAGTAAGTGGGCTGCACTAATTACACAACGAGCTCGAATAGGAAATCCCAGTCTTCCAGGAACTCTGGAAGTCATCATGGACCGGCCAGAGGGCAAAGATTTTGGAATGTCACCAGAGGAGGAGGTGATGTGCGCTGAAGAGGCCCCACTATATAATGAACTGTCAGAAAGTGAAAAGCAGTATGCCTTTTTTACTGGTGGGTCCTGCCATATTGTGGGAAAGCATCAGAGACGGAAGGCAGCTGTATGGACTCCCAGACAAGTTGCAGAAACTGCTGAAGGAGAGGGTGAATCGAGTCAGTTTGCTGAGGTGAAAGCCATCCAGCTGGCCTTGGACATTGCTGAACGAGAAAAGTGGCCAGTACTTTATCTCTATACTGACTCATGGATGGTGGCAAATGCCCTGTGGGGGTGGTTGCAGCAATGGAAGCAGAGCAACTGGCAACACAGAGGTAAACCCAACTGGGCTGCTGCACTGTGGCAAGATATCGCTGCCCAGGTGCAGAACCTGGTGGTGAAGGTATGCCATGTACATGCTCCTGTACCCAAGAGTCAGACCACTGAGGAATACCAGAACAACCAAGAGGTGGATAAAGCTGCTAAGATTGAAGTGGCTCAGATGGACTTTGATTGGCAACATAAGGGTGAATTATTTTTGTCCCAGTGGGCCCATGACACTTCAGGCCATCAGGGCAGAGATGCAACATACAGATGGGCTCGTGATCAAGGGGTGGACTTAGCAATGGACACTATTGGCCAGGTCATTCACAAGTGTGAAAAATGTGCTGCAATTAAGCAAGCTAAACGGTTAAAGCCTCTTTGGTATGGAGGACCATGGCTGAAGTACAAATGTGGGGACGCCTGGCAGATTGACTATATCACACTCCCACCAACCCGCCATGGCAAACGCCATGTGCTTACCATGGTGGAAGCAACCACTGGATGGCTGGAAACATACGCTGTGCCCCCTGCCACTGCCTGGAACACTATCCTGGGCCTTGAAAAACAGATTTTGTAGCAACATGGCACCCCAGAGAGAATTCAGTCAGACAATGGGACTCATTTACGGAATAACCTTATAGATATTTGGGCCAAAGAGCATGGCATTGAGTGGGTATATCACATCCCCTAACATGCACCACCCTCTGGGAAAATTGAACGGTACAATGGCCTGTTAAAAACTACATTGAGAGCAATGGGTGGTGGGACTTTCAAGCACTGGATACACACTTACCAAAGGCCACCTGGTTGGTCAACACCAGAGAATCTACCAACAGGGCTGGTCCAGTCCAGCCAGAACTTCTACATACTGTAGAGGGGGGACAAAGTTCCTGTGGTGCACATAAAGAATTTGCTGGGAAAGACAGTCTGGGTTATTCCTGCTTCAGGTAAAGGAAAACCCACTCATGGGATTGCTTTTGCTCAGGGACCTGGATATACTTGGTGGGTAATGCGGGAAGATGGGGAAGCCTGATGTATACCTCTAGGGGATTTGATTTTAGGGGAAAACAGCCAATGAACTCAAATGTATGCTGTTGTCTGTTACGTAATACTTTTATAGCCCACCAACAAGATGTCTTCAGGTCACGAGCAACTGGTCCTGACTTCCCTCCAACCATCATCCCAACAAAGAATGAACTTTGATGAAACCAGACAGGTTCTGCGGTAAAGGCAATGACCCAACACTGCACACACCCTCCCCTGCTCTGAAAAACTGCTACAAGAGGTGAAACCCAATATCATGGACTGAATGGACTCAGCAGCTTTATAGGGATTGGTCCATGCACTAGCAAATGATCTCTCTCCCTCTGTGTGTGTGTGTGTATGTATATATATATATATATGTGTGCATATATATGAGTGATGGTATATTGAAAATGTGGGATCTGAGCATGACGTGAATGGTATGGAATAAGGGGTGGATACTGTTCTGGGTTCAGCAGCAGCAGTCATTTTTTCTCATTCTTGGTAGCTGGTGCAGTGCTGTGTTTTTGACTTTGGGCCTGGGAACAGCGGTGATAACTCCAGTGTTTTCAGTTACTGCTTGGTGATGTTTAGGCTGGCCAAGGACTTTCTGAGTCTCGTGTTCTGCCAGGGAGGAGGGGAAACTGGGAGGAAGCAGAGACAGGACACCTGACCCAAACTAGCCAAAGAGGTATTCCATACCACAGCACATCGTGCCTAGGATGTAAAAACTGGGGGCAGTTACCCAGAAGGGTTAGATCACTGCTCGGTCAGGCTGGGTATCAGTCGGCAGGTGGTGAGCGGTCGTATTCTCTTCCCTTCTTATTTCCCTTACCATTATCATTATTGGTGGTAGCAGTAGTGGTTTGTGTTATACCTTAGTTACTGGACAGTTCTTATTTCAACCCATGGGAGTTACACTCTTTCGATTCTCCTCCCCATCCCTCCGGGAGCTGGAGTGGAGGAAGCAGGGGAAGTGAGAGAGCAACTTTGCGACTTACGGCTGGGCTTAAACCACAACATCTCCCCCAAAAAAATCAAAACAAAACCCACCACAAACCATTCTTTCTATTCTCTGTTATTCTCACCCATATTTCTGAAGAAATTGCTTAAAAACAAAAATTATGACAAAAGTGAACTTACTGTTTCTTTTTCTCCATATGCTTCAAAATTGCCTAATTCAAATAGAGTGGTGTATGGGTTTTGTGGCTATTCAATGACAGTTGCCCCAGTTGTACATAAAGACTCAGAATCTATTTCATTTTGGGCAGAAGAGAAAGTGTGTAAGTGTGTAAGTAGCTAGCTTATTGACCCTAACCTCCAAGCTTCTGCCTATAGGTGACAGACTGCATTCCCACTGACGCAAATCCTTTTAATCAATTCATTACCTCAAATTAATATACGCTGTGAAATAAAGATTTCTGTGACTATAAATCTATATCTGAACTTGCTGTGCTGGAGGGAAATACTATTCTGTTCCCGTTACCAAAGGCGTCTAATACCCAAGTCACACAAAACATGTTTTTGGAGAAAAAGTTTAAAACTCAGTGGGTTATGCAACATGACACAGCAAAATGTTGCATGAAAATGAAAGCTGTGCTACGCAGGAGCAATTGCAAAGTAAGTACTAGTTCACTAGAGTACTTAAAAGAGCCATTAACCCAACCTCTCATTCCCACGCAGGAGTTTCATGAAAATTTATTTTACAGTATAGAGCAAATCCCTCCCCAGCCATTTCAACAGACCTTATCCCTTGTTATTTTAATATATTAAGATGCTGTACTTTTGGCTTCATGTAAAGTTTCAACATGCCTAATCAGGCTTAACCAGGGTATTAAATAATCAGTTTTTAAAGTAAGTGTTGGAAGAGACAAACTATGTAATTGCTGTGTTCTTTTTGCTCTGAATTCATATGTATAGTTCTGCTATCAGCCTCCAAATTTTATGTTGCATATGTGAAACAGAATTTTTAAGGCTGGGAATAAGGAAAAAGAACTTTTTAATAAGCCATTCCAATCCAAATAAAGGCTTAAACAGACATCTAGAGTTTGAACAGCTCTTAAATTTCTTCAGGCCAGGGATACAACTATGTCAGATTTTATTTTAAACCAGCTACATTAGCAAAATGTGTTAATTTAGGGCCTTTCTCAAGATTTAAAGGTCACTTTAATTAGTAATAACTTATTTAAGAAGACTGAAAAGTAATTTACTGAAATTCAGTCATCATGGCCCAACAAGAATCTTTTCTGTCTTTGATTTTGAGAGAATTGGCAGTTGTTCCACCTCATGGGTATCTTTTCCAGTGAACTCCTGTGATATGGAATGTACATTTCAGCCCAGGTATGTATTATTTACTTTCATCCCACAGGCGTCACTGACAAATACGTCACTGTTTTTTTGGGCAAAGATGACTCTAGTTATTTGGTTAGAGAAATCAATTACATGCAATCCAATTTTAACACTGCTATGTTACAGAAACGTGGTCTGGGTTATTTTGCCCACTGTTATTCAAGAGATTTAAAAGAACATTTCCAATAATCTAATTTTAACATTTTTGGTGGCACTTTGCAATAGCTACAGTTGAGTCTGGTACCAGGACAGAGGCTGAAGTGGAATTCATTTGAATGGACAGGAGTTTGTCTTTTTCAGCAGTATCAGATGCTTTATGCAATAGATCAATAGTTTTCTCACTGTCCTTGTCCTTTTCGTACTCAAAAAGGCACTACTTTTTCTGTAAAATATGGTTTTAGCTTCACCACAAAAAAGAGATGGGAACATATGAGTGTTGAATTATTGACATTAGCTATTAGTGGGTTTTGTCTTGAAACTGCTTTACCTCAAAAAGAAAGAAAGAAACTTCTGTTAAAGCATTTCAGTTCAGTGGATCCCAGTGCTTAGAGGTGCTACTAGACCCTGTGCTTGTTAAAAAACTTTGAAAAAGTAAAGGCATTCTAACTGATAACATTGTCTCTTCAAAAACATTTTAGACAGCTCTGACACAGGGATGCAGAAGTGGAAGTGTATGGCTGAAGTAGTTTCCACCCTCAATCTTTTGTTTGAATACTCCAAAGGATAGCAAAGCTTTTCTTTTCTCCATGTGAGAATATTTATCTTTTTTTTTTTTTTTTTTTTTTTTAAGAGCTGGAAAAGGAAGATCACTTCAATCCTTTGCAATTTTAATTTCAGCTCTTAAAAAAATCCAGAGATGTACCTAAGATATTTTGAGCCTGTACCTTTGTTACACTTAGTTGCTGTTAAAGCCTGTAACAAACTGGAACATACCCTCATTATTTAATCCTCAGTTCTGGCGATCAGTTGGAGCTCCCTCTCATTAGGGATATGTGCTCTGGCATCTTAAAGAAAATAAACAAACAAATGACTTTTAAAGAAATATTGTCCTTTTATGCATCTATCAATCAGCTCCAATTACTATCCATTCTAAATTAACATCCTTTTAATATGGACAATTGACCTCATTTGGAGTATTGTGTGCAGTTCTGGTGTCCTCAACATCAAAAGGACATGGAACTGTTAGAACAAGTCCAAAGGAGGGCCACGGGGATGATCAGGGGACTGGGGCACCTCCCGTATGAAGATAGGCTGAGAAAATTGGGGCTGTTCAGCCTGGAGAAGAGAAGGCTGTATGGAGACCTCATAGCAGCCTTCCAATACCTGAAGGGGGCCTATAGGGATGCTGGGGAGGGACTCTTCATGAGGGACTGTGGTGATAAGACAAGGGGTAACGAGTTCAAACTTAAACAGGGGAAGTTTCGATTGGATCTGAGGAAGAAATTCTTTACTGTAAGTGTGGTGAGGCAGTGGAATGGGTTGCCCAGGAAGTTGTGAATGCTCCATCGCTTGCGGTGTTCAAGGTGGGGTTGGACATAGCCTTGGATGGCACGGTTTAGTGGGAGGTGTCCCTGCCCATGGCAGGGGGGTTGGAACTCGATGATCTTAAGGTCCTTTCCAACCCTAATTATTCTATGATTCTATGATTCTATGATTTCTGACCTCTGCATTCATCTCAAGTTTCTCATTTCCTGTTCACTATGGCACTAGAATTAGTATGGCTAGCATTTTAGTCTTCATGGTGACATGTAGTGTTTGAACATCACTGCACTGTATACATCAGAGAGATAATGCTCCCCACAAGCAATGAGTCAATGGTGGCAGCAGGAGGAAGTAGGAATTTATTTCCCATATTATTCACTGGAAAGAGCCATTTTTTTAAATGGACAGATAGAGAGTACATCAGAAAATTGTAGTCTCCGAATTCAGGCTGTTGAAATAGCACTTAGGGACTGATTTGTGATAATCTGGTGATTCACTGCAATGGGCTGAAGGAACAATATCCCCCTGTTGACAATGATAAGAAAGAACGAGATTTCTTATTACTGCTGATGCACCTGCTGAAATTACTACTCAAGTACTTTCTGCTGTTGCTATTTTTCCTTCTGCTGTAATTAAAGTAATATCAGAGGAACACTGCCTTCTGCTGTGTCTCAATTAAACCAAAGTCAGCTTCTTCACATGGTCCTTTCCAGATTTACAAAAGGAGTAAGAGACAATGTACTAACTTTAATATTGTTTCAAAGTTTTTTATCACTTCCACTATTTAGTGGTGCTTTACTCTCAGAGAACTACACTTCCAAAGACTCATGAGGACCCAGATGTTTTTTGTTTTCCTGGGATCACATCCTCATTATTAATCTAAATGCAGTAGGATTGCTGGATAAACACAAAGGTACCTAGGATGCAGGAGTTCCAGAACATGACCGGAGAGTTTATTCAGCAATGACTCAGATAAAATGCCCTTTTCTTTCAGTAGTTGATTTGACTTAAGAAAAGTAAGCATGGAAACACCCTGTGATCTCGACCCAAACTTCAGCCAGATTCACAGACCTGATAGTAAAAGTAATTTGAATGCCAAGATCAAGAGTATTAACTAATTGTTGAGCAACTTTCTCTTTCTCTGCACACATAAATTGGGCTTGGCTGTGACTTGGGTCTTACCCAAGAACCCAGCCTCTTCATGGACAGAGAAATAAAATCCCTTGCCTGCAGGGGCAGGGCCTACTCACATCAGTCATAAGATGTGGGGAAGGGAGTCCTCACCCGAGTCCTGCACACTGAACTAAGTACCTGACTCATCAGAGGAAGTACAAAAGGTGATAATTGCTTAAAAGGGCTAGGATTAAATTACAGCTGTGGGATATGTAGAGCAATTTTCCCTGGAGTTTTTTCTCTAAATCACATAAGCTATATCTATATTGCTAAATAAAAGCCAGACAGATGTTTCCACATGACAAAAGACATTGGCATAGCCTTAGAAAGTGATAGGATGGTCCAAACCACAGCTAGTTGTTAAGTGATTCAGACACTCAGGAAGGAGACCAATATTTGATCTCAGTCTGTGCATATTTTTTTGCAAAATAGAGGTATGATAGGACTGCTCTAGTACACCCACTGCACAGGACCATAACTAAAGTCACAGCCTTCAAATGCCTACCTTTTTGAAAGTCGCTTTTGCTGTGGCTGCCACAGGATTCTCTTTTTTTTTTCCCAGAATGTTCAGAGATCAGTTGGCTTAGGACATAGATCTGATGTTTGGGTCATACTGCCGGGAAATGTGCCAGTCACAGAGGAGAAGAGGAAGAAAACAGAAAAAGGGAACTGACAGCAGATATCAGTAAATGCAAAGGCAGCAAAGCTACATCCATCTAATGCCCAGTTCTACTGATACAGATACTTCCTTAAAGCCTGTTAGTAGATTTGTATCTATGCATATGCCTATATGTTTATATGCAATTAACATGCACTTTCATACTGCAGCTAAGGAAAACTAACCCCTAGCTGCAGCCAAGTGGTCCCACCATTTTCCTTATGCTTATTCATTTTCAGTGAACCAGTCCCAAACACTAAACTAACAAACACAACTGTACCCTAACTACTGTTGGCTCAGCTCCCTGAACAAACTTGCTGCTGAACAGGACTGCAGTGTAATGGGCCTGTGCTGGAACCCAGAAAGGAAGGAGCTTAACTGGGAGGCAGGAAGAGGAGCAGGTCGGGCCTTTGTATCAGCCAGAAGCTGTTTGACAGGCTCAGCTGTACTTCCAGCCACACTGTCAGCCAAGAAGGTTTATATTCAACAGAGTTCTGTTACACCTCACCATGTCTGCCATCATGATACAAGCAGGAACAGATACTTTATTTTTCGTCTTTTTTTTTTCCCCCTATTGGGAAGGGGGTAATATCAATTCCTTAAGACCTGAAAACACAATGAATAGACTCAGACACATGGATCAGTCTGAAACTGGAGTATTTTCTACTTCTCAGGATCTGATGTGTATCCAGGCTTAGCTTGAGTCTCATATTAAAGTAAGATTCCAGCATATACCTGCTGTCCCCTTTCCAGTGAAGGATCAATAAGGACATAATCAACAAAAATTCCTGTAGTCTGAAACTTTTGCTTATCCTCTTAAAACACTGCTTTCTGGGCACATCAAGAGTAAATCACATCTATGGGCTGAACCTCTTGGAAAATCACTGCCCCACTAATATCTGATTCAATTTAGTTACTTTGAGGAGGAACAATTTCTAAAGAAAGACTGGATTCCAACCACCTTTTTTGGATTTATGTTATTTTTATCCCTTAGCACTAATTGCACGTTTGGTGCATGGTTTGCCACACAGCTATAATTCCTGTATCTCTTTAATACCAAAATAAATGGCTGCTAGGCAATGCTAATCCTTGCTACTGTCACAGTGAAGATTTTATTGCCACCCTTGATTGGATCTTTCCTTAAAAAGGCTTTTTAAGTTCATCTGGAAATTCGGTTGTTGCATCTCCCTAGTCATGCCTTCCCACTCTTACCACCTCCCACCATAGATGCTGCTAATGTTCTGTTGAGCATTAGCATATATTGCAGGGTATCCTCACTGCCAAGGTGTATAAAGCACACTGAGCCACTCTGATTCGAGAAACCTGCCAGCACAAGTGGAGTCCTCTACCACCATGCTTTTCTAACAATAAAATTTGTTCTAAGGAGGAAATTTGCAAAGTAAAAATAATACCTCAGTACCAAAAATCCCTTTCAAAATCAAAGACAATGGCAAACATATTTCTCTGTACCTTTCTTTAAAAGCAAGAATAAGTAGAGTATGTTCTTCAGCTAATTCCCTCTAGATCAAATATTTATATTCCTTCTCTATGACTGAACAACATACAGCAACATTTTGCAATAAAGCCCCAACGTTATGTTCACTTAAAAAACACAATGAGTTCTGCGTCACCAGAGGGTATGCGTTTTCTACTTTGAGGCTTTGAGGCTTCTTTTGACTGAATAACTTCATTAGTCGTAGCTTTACTTACACATGAAAATAATAAAATGCTTGCACAAAGGATTCAAGTTAACATTTACAAATATCTTAAGAAATGTACAACAGTAATGATTTTTCTCCTTGACACTTTCAATTTAAAAATTACTATGGATGATGATATGGAGATCAGTGGATATGGGGATTCCAAGAAAGAGTAATTTACAGAGACAAAGCAGGGAGATTATATTAGTAGCCTTTTTTTTTTTTTTTTTTTTTCCTGGGTGCTGCCTCTCCGAGGCACGGTGGCCTGGTTCAGGGTCGGCACAGGCGATCACCTACTCGCGATCGCGGGGTCCATTAGCACGCAGACACCAATGTGGTGGATGGCAAATGGCCTTTATTGCAGAGTGACACTGCATTATATAGCTTTGGTTTACAACGTCACATCCGTCTGCTTACGTCTCGAGCTAAGATCTGGGGAGGGGCTCTGTCTTTTCGTTACAGCACGACATCTTCCGACCGCCAAGCCCTGGCTGCCTACATTTCCCCCCCTCTGGTGGAGAATGCGGGCATCGATCCCGCTACCTCTCGCAAGCCTCAGGGCCTGGGGGAAGAGAGAAAGTGATTGGAATATTGCCGGAAATAAAGCAGACTGAGTGCTCACAATATACAAGACTTCAGGCCTGAAAGTGCTAAGTCTCTATGTTGATAAAAAGAGAAAGACAAGGCTCTTACATGTGCTATAGGGGAAAAAAAATATACAAGCATAAAAGGCAGCTAGGATCTTTAGTTTCAGCAAGTCCTGAGGGTTGTCTTGCATATTTTATGATCGATTTCCCAAGATAAATAACACAACTCTGAAAATGTTTGATGCTTTCAGTTTTATTAAATTGCAGCAAGTTACTTTCCCATCGATCAATTAAATAGGCAAGACTGGAACTTGATTATATATCCCTCAATTGCTCTGCCATAAATCAAGCCCACAGTCGAATAAGTATTTAATGATGTGTTCACAAATTGTTGTGTAAAAAAGATCATACCCACCAAGTTGTATTTTTTACTTTTTATATAGAGAGTTTCTTATTAACCAATTTCTAGCCACAGTGAACTTTCCCTTCAGAATGATAAATAAGATCCTGGTATCAGGACAGAATCTCACCTAGGAAGATCCTATGTTTCCACTGACTCACTTCTGGCAGCTTAAGAAAAGAACTCCACACCTTGCAGGATTCATTCATAATATGAGTGTCTGCACTGCTGTTTTTGTTTAGCTTATGTTTACTTTATTGGCCCAGGGAATGCATATGTGAATGGAGTTCAAGACTGAGGAAAGCTGTGTTATCAAGATACAGGCAGCAAACCCATTCTTACACCGCAGCCAGGAAAAAATAATAGTAAGGACTCATTTTATCTATTGCCGTAAGAAAAGCCACTGGGTTGAATGCCTTCTGATGCACCCAAGAGCAAAAAAGTCCATTTTCCAGGAGGGACTGTGTGCCCAAGGGTACCATGGCATCCACTTTCTGTAGACTTAGTAAATACTTGAACTGCAGCCAGACCACCATGGTTCATAGTCTTTCTTTATTATTTATTCAGAAGCATCTGCTGCCTGGATTTTTTTTGCTTACTTTTAGGAATTTGTAGCCCCATGGTCAGTGCACTTCCTTATAATGCCAACAATTGAGTTCGCTGGACTTCTTAAGGCTAGCAGGCTGTTGATGGAAGTATCTAAGGCTCATAATGCAAGTCATTACTGCCCCAGAGTGAGATTTTCAGACTGAGTTAATACTGTGTAAAGACAAGGTTATTTGGTTGCCAACCTTAAGATTTGCTATAATAATTTCTCTCCTATTGATATCCTAAGAAATACACTGTTAAGAGTCATTAACCCATCCTCTCTATTTGGCCTTTTCGATATACTGCTCTTTTGAGAACAATCCAGAAAATCCAAGTTTCCAGCAGCTCAGTGTCTGAAGAGTGACATATCATTGGTTAGTGAGCAGTTCTGATGAGTAAGTCATGAAGGCTGAGAGGAAAAGAAGTTTCTAAGACCAACACTTATAACACATAATAAAAATTAAAAAAAAAAAAAAAAAAGAAAAGTAGATTTGGTAGAATGTAGAATCCAGACAATTTATCATAAGGGTAGTGAGGCATTTGAACAGGTTGCTCAAAGAAGCAATAAATGCTCCATCCCTGGCAGTGTATTAGGCCAGGCTGGGAAGAGCCTTGGGGGACATGGTCTAGTGTGAGGCTTCCCTGCCCATGGCAGGGGGGTTGGAACTAGATGATCTTAAGGTCCTTTCCAACCTTAACATTTCTATGATTCTATGAGCTATGACCCCAGTTTTGCTGTGGCTTATGCATGAAGTACTTTAAAGAGAAAGTCATCACAAGTTGTTTTCTTCTGATTTTAAAGTACCTTCTGTTTTAAAAACATGCCTTTTCATGGCCAGGTAATTACACCATTAAGAAACCTGTATTCTTTTTCTTCCGCTATTCCAGCCTAGAATGATGATTCTTCACAGAACTCACTTTCTTGGAAATGATCTTGAACAAGATATCTTATCCCAGATCTTGCAAAAGGAAATGGTCTTGAACAAGTTATCTTATCCCAGGTGCCATTATATGTACAGAGAACAGACCACCCTACGATAGTGCCCTTCAACATCCATGGAATAAACTTTATTAAAGTTTGAATAAGCACAGGCTTAAACTGTAAACAAAAATAATGTGGCAATTCTAATTCAGGATGCTAAAATCTTTATCCATCATCTTTTGCCTCTGCTAATATATATGAAGATGTCTGGAATCCATAAAGGTTCCAAACCTAATTTAGCCAGAGATCCCAGAGTTGCCACTAAACCTGTATCTTAAAACTTTATTGAAGAACCATGAATTGCATGCTCTTTCAATCCATCTCTTGCCTGCCACAAGAGAACCACATCCACACTCAAACGAGGTGAGCGGAGAGCAGTAGTTGCACATATAGGGCAATTTTAAAGCTTTTATGGAAGAATTACAGGTTAATTTGAAAAATTAATTTGGGGGGGTCTTGTATGAATCATTAAGGCTGTGTGTCTGGGAGAATTGTCAGATTAAGGCAATGCATAAGACTTCTAAAAGGCACAAAGGACATGGATTTTTCCATCTTGCACATAGAATCATGGAATCATAGAATAGTTAGGGTTGGAAAGGACCTCAAGATCATCTAGTTCCAACCCCCCTGCCATGGGCAGGGACACCTCACACTAAACCATGCCATCCAAGGCTATGTCCAACCCCAACTTGAACGCCGCCAGGGATGAAGTATTCACAACTTCCCTGGGCAACCCATTCCAGGGCCTCACCACCCTTACAGTAAAGAATTTCTTCCTCAGATCCAATCGAAACTTCCCCTGTTTAAGTTTCAACCCGTTACCCCTTGCCCTCTCACTACAGTCCCTAATGAAGAGTCCCTCCCCAGCATCCCTATAGGCCCCCTTCAGGTATTGGAAGGCTGCTATGAGGTCTCCACGCAGCCTTCTCTTCTCCAGGCTGAACGGCCCCAACTTTCTCAGCCTATCTTCATATGGGAGGTGCTCCAGTCCCCGATCATCCTCGTGGCCCTCCTCTGCACTTGTTCTAACAGTTCCATGTCCTTTTGATGTTGAGGACACCAGAAGTGCACATCTGTAATTACTACTTACTTGGCGTAGCCTTCTTCGTGTGCACTAAATGAGACACCATGCCTACTTCCATCCAGGTCAATGCTTGCTGGCCTTGGTAACTTGCTGGCTTACATCTGCTTTGCATTCTTTACTGCTGGGAGCCAGAGGATGACTGCTTTTGCTACCATACAGAGTACTCCTGAATGGAAAATAAGGGAGGAAAAACAGATGAAAAACAGTGTTATGCAGCAGACGGAGTGTATGGGTTGCCCAGGGAAGTTGTGAATGCTTCATCCCTGGCGGCGTTCAAGGTGGGGTTGGACATAGCCTTGGATGGCATGGTTTAGTGTGAGGTGTCCCTGCCCATGGCGGGGGGGTTGGAACTCGATGATCTTGAGGTCCTTTCCAGCCCTTACTATTCTGTGATTCTGTGATTCTGTGAGTGTGGGAAAAACTGCTGAAATAATCTGATTATTTTGTGTGATTTTTTTGAGGTGGAAAGGTTGTCCTTCTGCTTGATAATAATACTGAATCTTGGGCATTGGCTGCGTAGTTATGTATTACTACTTGTACAGAAAAAACTGGAATGTGATCCCCAGTGTACACCCATAATTTCAGTTTCTGCAGCTTCATATGTTCAACATTTTGTCAGATCTGGCACATGAATATGTTGATACATGAGTATAAGCTAGTTTATATTCCTAGACAAGGTTCTTATTTGCAGAATCCCAGGATAAGAGTTCTCCTACGAAATGTCCAAGGTTTTAATTTCCCTGTTATATGTGTCCTTGCCAAGGACATAACAGAAGCCACAGAAGATCATTCAAAAATTTATTACAGCTCCAAGGCTTTGAACTAAGATAAATCAAAGATAGATTTCAAATTTGAAAGTAATAAGTCCTCGTATTTGGCAAGTACGTGGTACTTGGCAAGTGTAATATGTTGGGTGATTTTCAGCGGAGTGGGAGAGGACTGCATATTTTTTCTGAAATCGGAATATGCGCTGTACATTGCTTCACTTAGAACAAATGAACTTTTTTCCTGTTTAGCATCTTCATAATTTGTTCCAATTCAGCAAGCTACTGAAATTTAAGCCTAGGAGTAAGAACATGAAGTCAGTAGAACTGCTTGTGTCCTCTAGCTAAGGAGTATGCTCAGGCATAATGATGAATTCAGCCTTAATTAAGCCTTAATTAGTTTCTAATACTGCTAACCACTTTCCAAGACAAGGAAGATTGAGTGAACTTTGGCTGGAAAATTTCAAACTCAGCAGTAGCCAGGGTTATCTTGGCCTAGCCATGAATGTCCTAAGTAATTCACTAGTTTCATGATTAAACTTATTTATGTATTTTTTTTGTATTAATTTATTTATTTATAATAATTTATTATTATCTTGTTTTAAATAAGGAGAGGAATAAGACTCCTGAATTTGGAGTTACCCTGACATTGCCAATAGTACAAAATAAATTGTGAAGGAAAACAAAACAAGGAAAACCCCTTGTCCTGGGTTCAGCAGTAGCAGTCATTTTTCTCCTTCTTAATAGCTGGTGCAGTGCTGTGGTTTTGACTTTCAGCCTGGAAACAATGTGGATAACACCAATGTATTTAGTTGTTGCTCAGTAATGTTTACTCTGACCAAGGACTTTCTGAGTCTCATGCTCTGCCAGGGAGGAGGGGAAACTGGGAGGAAGCAGAGACAGGACACCTGACCCAAACTAGCCAAAGAGGTATTCCATACCACAGCACATCATGCCCAGTATAGAAACTGGGGGCAGTTAACCGGAAGGGCTAGATCACTGCTCGGGTCAGGCTGGGTATCGGTCGGCAGGTGGTGAGCGGTTGTATTCTCTTCCCTTGTTGTTTCCCTTATCATTATTATTATTGGTGGTAGCAGTAGCGGTTTGTTACACCTTAGTTACTGGACCGTTCTTATCTCAACCCGTGGGAGTTACAGTCTTTCAATTGTCCTTCCCATCCGCCTGGGAGTGGGAGGAGGAAAAGTGGGGAGTGAGCGAATGGCTGCATGGTTCTGGGTTGCCAGCCGGGCTTAAACCATGACAACCCTAAAAGCAATGCAACCACATCAGCGGAAAGAATGAAGCAACTTTCTTGTTGGTGAAGAATTCATTTAGGTCATCACATTATGCCCCTCTACCTATTTTTCTTGCGGGGTTAAACTGAATCAGTAGTTTAAATTCTGATTACTTAATGGAGGCAGTCACTACATTTGTTTAGTGGAAAGGTGATGGAGACAAGAGGATGGGTTAACTTGGTTTTATCGACTTTGTTAATTATGTTTAGACACTGTTGTAAATACACTACTGACACTAACAGGAAATCAGGAATTGCAGGAAATGCAGCCCTCTGCCTGCACAACTCCAGGACAGAGAAATTCTATGTCTGCACATATAAAACTACATATGGAGAGAGGAGGCAGTTTCAGTAAATGGAAGGAGCAGAAAAATGGAAGATAATGGTTGCAAGTTTTAAGAACAACCTTCTAAACAATTTTTTAACTGGATGCCAAACTAATTGGAAGTTAATGAAATAGTTTTTTATTAAAACATACATATTTTTGCATGCTGAAGTCATTGCTTACTGAAATCTTCATTGCCACCTCCTCATTTCTCATTCCTCAGGCTGTTAGTCAAATTGTAAGACCTCTGGCAGCTGCAAGCATGCATGATACTTCTTGATTCTCTTCCACTTTATTCCTCTGCTATTGGGTTGTACATTTTCTTACTTTCAATATTCTCAAATACTTCCCCTAATAAGGAAAACAAGAGTCAGAAAACCATTGAAATAAAAGATTCATTGCCAAAAATAAATGCAAATGAATAAAGTAAGGTAAAAAGACAGTGCTACATAGACTTTAAATACAGAAGAAAGCAGCTGTCGGGTGAATTTGCTTTGCCAAAGCCATTTAGCTTGTGTCTAAGAAGAGAGGCAAATAATAAAAATAATTAATAGAAACAGATATCACTGGGGCTACTTAAGTAAGAAAAAACTAATGTGAATAAGTATTTGAGGGCATATAACATTTAATAATGGATACTTAAAGGGAACTTTATGTGTTCCAGGAACTGCACTTAGAGCAATTAATCCTTAGGACACCCCAGGGAGACAACTTGGTAAGAAAGAGTCTCCTGCTTCGTTTACAGAAGGGGTTACAAGTGTGGAAACAAGTTGTCATTGTAACATGTTCAAGACTAAATAGCATTTTGATAGGAACAGCAGGGCAAGAACTGAGGTTCTAGATTTCTATTCTGCATTCATGTCATCAAAAAAGGCAGAACCAGAGTGAGTAGGAGACAAGCACACACACCCTGTGTGCGTGCCTGGGCATTCTGTTGCCTAACAGTGTATCTCACACACTGAAATCATATCAAAAAATTTCTAAAAACATATTAGCGTAATTGTCAGGCTGGAAATCCATATTTTTTTCTTCATTATTTTCAATGTCATGACCAATGGAAATGAAGGTAGATTTCACAAAGTAAAAAAAAAAAAAAAAAAGAGTTAAATTATTTTCACAAATAAGAGAGAAGAGTGTTTGCTTTTGTTTTGAGGATGAGACAAGAGATGGCATGAACTGAAAACATCTCATATTTCTCCCTGAGCTTTTAAGTGTCAGTGGTTCACTTGAGCAATAGAGGATGCAAAATAAAATAGAGAGAATGTGAAAAAGGACAAAAGAGAATAAAATCAGAAAAGGGAGAAAAAGGAATTTAGCTAGTAATTTAAAATTCCCATATCACATATATTCATATATACCCTCTTTTTTCCCCCCAATAGGCTGATATAAACAAGTCTTCATCCACCTTACCAAAGTTATTGCCTTCATACAATAGTTTTCTTTCCTCCAATTTAAAAGCATTTTATTGGACACTCCAGTTATAGACAATTATTTTTATTACTATCATCAGGTAGGAGTAATAGACCAACATGCCATTATAAAGACAACAAAAATATCATTCCTCCTTCAAACAACTTACACATTCTTTTTAATGGGATGTGTAAAATGTTATAATGAGAATCATTCTGTATTGCAGTGATTTTTCTGATTGAATGGTGGCAAGTACAGAACCTTCAAAGACAACATTTTTTTCTTCTAATTCTTACATCTAAAATAACTAGAATTTTAAGGCAAGCTTAGTAGAGAACTAATATAGGTATAGTCATTTTTATTCAGTGACAATTAGTAATATTTTTGTAAACACAAGAGTTCTGGGACAAGTAAAAAGGATAAATCTGATTTTGATACAGCTGAGCATCCTGAATACTAAAAACTGAATTATCCTGCTATGAGTGTCAGTAGCATAAGCCCATGGACTTCAGCTTGCATACTCATGTTGATTAAAATGATGCTTTACTGTTCCTGCACAGGAGTGATGGATTACAGCTTTTCTTGGGTAATATTCTTTATCAGATATGCTCAGACACTGCTTTTTGTATTCTGCCATTCCAGCTGATAATCCATTCCTGCAAGAAGGACAGAAAAAAGACCAACCATACTGCGAAGGCAAGAAGTGACTTTTGAAATCCAATTATGATTTGAAATATGGCCACTCACCACACTTTTCTCCTTAAAAAGCAAAGATTATTCTGGTACCCGTGAGGCTATGGGCTACATGCAATTTGAATCTATTCTGTAGTTCTATGGCTAGCTGTTCCCCTAGTTTGCATTTCTATTATTTTATGCTGCAAACCTTCTGGTAGGAAGAAACCAGTCATGATTTGCCCATATTAGCTCACAATTTATAATGCTGCACGTTACAGTGACAAGACCTTTCCCAGACAGATGGGGGAAAAGAAAAAAAAGAAAAAAAAAAAAAAAGGACTCAAAGGCTCAGAATGTCAGATTTTTTATTTTTATTATTTCGTCACATACGGTCTCTGAGAAAGAAGCTAATGGTAAGCTGGAAGTCATAAGCCCTCTGTTGCGCATGAGCAGTGAATCCTCCTCCTTGTCTAGGAAGATGAATTTCTATTATAGTCTTAAAATAATTTCAGAAAAAGACAGAAAACAGAAAAACTAGTTAAGGAACACAGTATCTGTGTGAGGTAGCTTCAATTCTAGTTAACTAGAGGTGAATCTGTGGGGGAAGAAGAAATCTAACCCTTGGTAGTAAGGGATGAGAAACCCTCTTGCTTACTACAAATGTCCAAGCAGCCACCCTTGTGAGGAAGTGACTTCACAGAGGTATTTAAGAAAACCAAGAAGGAAAGTCTGCTGAGAGCAAAGAGGGAAATTCATTCTAGGGAGACTATAGTTTTAACAAAGCTCAAAAAAGGTCCTATAGAAAGAGCTGCTTAAGAAAACCCCAACCAACCAAACAAAATAACAAATGAATAAAAAGTCTTAAGAGGAAGAATGAGGTAATCCCCCAGCACACATCCTACCTGTGAGGCTGAGGCAGCGAAAGAGGGAGCTTTAGCAGAATCCATCCTTAATAAAGGAACAAAGAGGACCTATAACAGGGGAAGACCTCAGAACAAACGGTATTGAGAGCAGCTGCACTAGCTGCTGTGCCCCCACACTGGGTAATTTGGAGCAAGTAGGAAATCCTTGCAGTGCCAAGGCTGATGCAGAACTGCATTTTTTGGGGGGTTTGTTTCAGGGTGTGGTTTTTGTTTTGTTTTGGTTTGTTTGGGTTTCTTTTGTTTGTTTGTTTGTTTGTTTTTGTTGGTTTTGTTTTTTGGTTTTGTTTGTTTTTGTTTTGTTTTGTTTTATTGTTTTGGTTTGTTTGGAGGTTTTGGGGTTTTTTATTTGTTTTGTTTAATTTGGGAAATTTTTTGGGGTGGGGGAGTGGGTTGTGTGCGATTTTGTTTGGGTGTATTTTTGTTGGGTTTTTTTTTTCCTGACTTTTATGTTTTAAAATTCACATTTCAAGAAACTTATCTCATTTTCAGCCTGAACTGAATGTAATGATGAACACCCTCAGGTTGCTCATCTGAAATGCCCAGGGCTCATCACTAAGAAACTACCCCAAGTGCTTTCTTCCTTATGAAGCAACACATCAAAATACAATGAGGACTCACAGGAGAAAGCATGGCCGAGAGAAGAGTTCCTGGAAATGAGTTTTCCCAGGAATCACTGGGATTTGTGGTTCACATCAAAAATATCCTGAAGAAGTGTGCAAGCTGAAAGACCTGCCTTCGTCTACAGAAACTAAGGAGGACTTTAATGTCTCTCTTTTTTTGGAGGGGAAGGTTTCTTTAGATCCCAGCACTAATTCCTCTTGGTGAAGGGGCTAGATTTGTTGGGAAGTGTCAGAGCCATGAATCTTTGCAAATCTTTTTTTTTTCCAGACTTCTTATGCCTCCAAGACAAATAAAATTCCTAAATAACGTGCTTAGTGCTGGTGTTAGCAATAGAAGTCCTGATTCTCCACTCACGTAAAGTGTAAGTAAAAATAAGCTCAGCATGAGCAGGCTTGGGGGAGAGCTTATAGTGATCCTGCATAAAACCTAGGCCCAGAGCTTCACATTCACTGCCATTAGTTTCTGCAGCACTTCAGTAACACGTAATTCCTTATCCTGCAGGTGAAAGATATCTTTGGTGTCATTGCTGCTCTGTGGGCGATAAATCTCCACTCAAATATAATCCTGGGTCATGCCACATGACAGCTTCTTTACTTATTTGCATCACTGTAAGGCAGCCTGGCAATTATACAGAAAGTGTGTTTCCATGGCAACACAGGGAAACTGCAGCATCTAAAAAAAAATTAAGACCACAGAGTTACTTAACATTTTATTCTCCAAAAATTTCAGTATTCTGAGTTTAAACTTTGAACGGAAAATCATAACAAATGGTGCCTATTTCATAAATAGTGCTTCCTACGCTTTTAGAAGTAATTGCTTCTTTTCATCAAAGCATTTTATATTTTCATCTTCATGGAATTATTGAGTTTAATGAGCAAAATACTCCTCTATCCTCAGTCCAGATTATTTTTTTTTTTTGGCAACAAATACCACTTGATTATTACTCAAGTCAAATACAGTAATTACTTCAGCATAGTTAATGCATAAGTCCCCTCACACACCTCCCACACAAATGACTGCAGGCAGCTCTGACAGCTCCTGCATCCTGGTAAAGCTCTGGAACAGTACAAAAGAATAGCTGAGATTTTACTTTTCATAGGATGGGAAGAGCCAAGCAGCCTGAAGCATGAAAAGGGACACAAAAAGATGAGAGGGATACAACTGTTCAATGCCCAAGTCATGGGCTGATACCTACTAACTCAAGAAAAAAATACACTGGCTTCTAACATAAATCACAAGATTGCTTCTGGCTTAGCGGCTCGTTCAAAACTGAGGCTTAGGTATTCGAAGATGGCATCACCCAGCTGCACTGCTTGTTAATGTTATGTGTCATATCATTTGTGCTTTTAAACCTTCCAGTCACATGATGGTGATCAGGAAAGAATGGACACTGTACTGTCTTCTGTATCAAACTGCTACTTCAGCTAATCTTGTAAATCTGGGGTTTGTAATAATTTGGTACAAAGCCATTTTTGGCATATCATTGCTATAAATAGTGACAATACAATGAAGTAGACATATAATATTAATGTAATTAAAACAGAAAACCAAATATCACTATATGCAAGAGCATTTTCTCTTGTGCTACTATTTGTAAAATATTTCGTCTCACGAACACGGTGTTGTGCCATGTAAAGATGAAAATATTTAGTGGCCTAAGAATGCTTGTTAAACACTTCTTTGAACAGAAATAATTATAAACATATACAAAGCACTCAAAGTTTTGCAACAGCTTTCTCAAACAGGGTAGGCAGAGAGCTCAGTCTGAGCCTTTCTGGACAAAAAAACCCAACAGGAACTGTCTGCCAGATACAAAATTTTAAAGAAGTCCATTAATGCAGAATTAATGCTCTATACCAAGGTAAATACTCTGTTTTCAATTTTTTTCTAAATGATTAAACACTGCTAGCAGGCTACTTTAAAATCTGATTTTGAAATTCATCGCTTCCACCTATCCATCGGCATAGTCACTAGAAAAGCACACAATAGAAAAGCACTTCTGAAAATCAGAGTTCGAAAAACAAAAGTCTTGCTGTACAGTGTCTCTGATCCACATTCCACACTAATTAACCTATATCTTTCAATTAAAACCAGATCTTGGTTCCTTTACAAGAAGCTTAATTATGTTACCTATATTGCATTTTGAAATAGGTGATAGTCTAATATTCAAGTTTTTGTTACATCACTAGTCGATATGATTTGCAGAGATTGGTTAGGAACAGAACCTTTAAAAATGTGAAAAGCATTTGCATAAATGAAAAATACAGAACTTAGCCACTGGGACCCACCCAGTATTATCTGTTGCCTTAATATGAATGATAAATATAGAGCACAAGAATTCAAAATAGTCTAACAGTCTTGAGTAAAATTCTAGAGCTTGAGGCCAAAAATACAATGGGAAATAAAGTACATCAGTAAAAAGTCAGAAATAAAATCAGGTGCTTTTATCTCAAAAAAAAATCAGGAAATGCTGTTTTTTATTCCAAACAATAGTTGCAATAAACAAGAACCAGAATACCAGGCATATCAAAAAACAGAAGCAGCAGGAGGAAGAGTGGCAGCACAAGGAGATACTTGATGTTGTCAGGGATTCTACTGACATGTCAACTGAAGCAACAACCTGAGAGCTGTGAAGAGAAAGCGGTAAACAAGAAGCAGCAGCTCAATCATTAAGAAGCAACAGCCAGCTAATGCGAAAAGACATACAGCTATCAGGAAGCCAACTGCTTGGAATAAAACTACTGCAAAACAAAGGTGACCACCTGGCAGCAACAGCCAGGTACAAATACCAACAAAATTACTAGAATTATTGAGTGGAAAAAGCAGCAAGAGAGGAAGCCTGAAATGAAAGCTGCAGGAAGGTCTTGACCAGGCTGCAGATACTACTTTATGGAAAAACACTGCATTGACTAATTTAATTTTGACTACAGCCTCACATAGTTGCAATGCAGCTTTCACAATGAAATGGAACTGATTTCCAGATGCTGAAACATCTGTGTTCCTGCTGGAGAAAATGAGGTATCGTCATAGGAACAGGATTACTTACGTCTTCTTGCTGCTTAACAATTTCTTATAAAAATGCTCAATTGAGTGACACTTCTCTTCATGGGACAGGATTCCTTTCACTCTATGGTATTATTTCTCATAATGCCAAGCCCTAGATACAACAGTATGTCTAACTAAAGAGGAAGAGGAAGGAAATATGGTGCAGTATCATTGGCATGGGATGTGAGAAACCAAGCAGGTTCAATTCCCTGCCCTGTCACATACTTCTGAAGTAAACTTTTATAAGATACTTTCGGCAAGTCTGTTCTTTCCAGCAGACCATGGCATGGCTTTCCACTGGGCTCTGCTAGTAACACACAAGCCTGCACTGGGATACACACATGCTCCTGCAGTCACATTGGAAGCCTTTCTACCTGTGAAATGAAAATAACGATCTTCCCTGTTCTATAAAGACATGATTTGTACAGAGACACAGATGGCAAAGACCTAGGTAAATATTAGGTCTGAATATCCTCTTTATTCGCAGTGTGCAAGCTGTCTGGTTAAAAATCTAGTGGATACAGGTTGAAGGAAACGTACAGCCACCTCTACAGAAAACATACGGCTGAATTCAGACTTGGTGTAAACATAAGTTTCACACAATTTCTTTTCCTCCTTTTCATTTCACACCTTTTCAATAGCTGCAAACTATCATCAAAGCCCATCACAGCCAAAGTCATTTCAGAAGCCAAGCTATGCATTTTTTAACACCATTTTATCCTTTTCCATATGTCACTCCTTCTATTTCTGTTTCTCCTCTTCACCTGTAAGCCAATTATATATCTGGTAATTTGCTCTCCAGTAAAGTCTGACTCATCTGTAACTGCGTAAGGACAGAATCCATGATGAAATCTTTAGACAAGCCTGTTCAGAGGAAGAAAACTTCACATTTTCCTAAAGATACCTTTCCAAAGCATTCCACTTCTAGGAAAAAGCTCCCTAAAGCCTGTGGAATTAACATAATAAACAATACAGTCCCTAAGGCCAAACTTGCATATAAAGAAGCCTGTTTCTGGGCAGGTTTTCTTTCATGCAATATTCCCCTGTGCATTTTGCTCCTTTTTAAAGGCGCTCATGAGAGGGGTATGTTATATTTTACCATGTCTACAGTAACTACAGAATTATCTCTCTCATTTTAACAGCCATCTTTCCACATTGGAGTCCTCATATTTTATTTTATTTTTTGTCTGTAAATCCAGCCTTTGACTCTAAATCAGTGTTTTCTCTGCCATTTACTTTGCCTGTTTGAAACTCATGAATATGCTTTACCTTTCCCATATGTTAACTTTAGCTGCTAAATTATTAGTCCCTAAGACAGCTTATTAAACATCTCCCACCTTGTTTGACATATTGTTATTTTTAATACATCTGGTAGTCTTTCAGCCCTTTTTTGGGAACAGGAGGTACTACTTTTGTTCAAGTAAATGTGAATTAATTTTTGTCAGCTGATTTCATAGGATGAGATAAAATTCTGAAATTAAATCCCAAGATATATGATGTGCTGCAGTCTGTACAGCCAATGGTTTTCTATTGTGCTTTCAATACGAAAGAGCAATTCAAAATATGCCTGATAAAAAAGTTTTCTAAGAATCATGATATTTCCTGCTCAAAGTGGGTATATATATGTTTGGAGACATCTTCCCTTACTATTCTATTATGCTTCTAGAACCAGAAGTTAAATGTCAGAAAGTCACAGAGTGATTATCTCCCCTTACTCTCTGCCTTTTCTCTCTACTCCCAAGTCACGAATCAGTACAGCTAGGTGTGGCTTTTCTCCCACTTCTAACCAAGTGACAAGGGACTGCTCCACCTTCTCCTGGCTGCAGATCCTCTTCACTCCCCTACTCTGGGATCCCAATGCCACGCGCAGGCAGTGTCTGGTGTGCTCATTCCCACAGTAAGAAGCAGGAGATGCAGGTACTGAGGCAGAGAAAGAGGGAGGAATCAAAGTGAGTAGTTCATGCTCACTCCACAAGTTCAGTAGCTGAGGGCCACTTAAGGAATCCTCAGAAATAGCTCATGATACATATATTTGGTTAAGTGTTCCCTCAAAAACTGCATGCCATACATTCTTGTCGTGGTTTAAGTCTATAAACCCATACAGTCGCTCTCTCACTCACTTCCCCCTCTTTCTTCCCTCTGCTCCTGGAGGGATGGGAAGGAGAATCAAAAGAATGCAACTCCCACAGGTTGAGATAAGAACAGTTTAGTAACTAAGGTATAACACAAATCACTGCTGCTACCACCAATAATAATAATGACAAGAGAAAATACAAGGAAAGAATACAATTGTCTCACCATCCAATATCAAGCCCAACTACGCAGTGCACCCCCACCAGTAACAATAATGACAAGGCAAATACAGGGAAAGAATACAATAGCTCACCACCCAGCTCGACCAAGCTGTGCACCCACACCGGTGCACCCTCCACCGGCTGCACCCCCCACCGTGCACCCTCACCAGTAACAATAATGACAAGGCAAATACAAGGGAAGGATACAATTGCTCACCACCCAGTATCAAGCAGTGCACCCCCCACCGGTGCACGCCCACCACCCTTCCGGGTCTCTGCTCTCCGTTTCTACATCCTGGACATGACGTGCTGTGGTATGGAATAATCTCTTTGGTTTGTCTGGGTCAGGTGTCCTGTCGCTCCTTCCTCCTGGCTTCCCCTCCTCCCTAGCAGAGCATGAGGCTCACAAAGTCCTTGGCCAGCCTAAACATCACCCAGCAGTAACTGAAAACACTGGTGTTATCAGCGCTGTTCTCAGGCCCAAAATCAAAAACACAGAGCTGCACCAGCTACCAAGTAGGAGAAAAAAAATGACTGCTGCTGCTGAACCCAGGACATTCCACCCCTTATTCCATACCATTCACGTCATCCTCAGATCCCACATTTTTTCAATATACCATAACATGTGTATATATATATATATATATACACACACACAGAGGGAGAGAGATCATCCATTTGTGCATTGACCAATCCCTATAAAGCTGCTGAGTCCATCCCGTCCATGAAGTCGGACTCCATCTTTTGTAACAGTCTTTCAGAGCAGGAGGGGCTGTGTGCAGTCTTTGCACTCGTGAATAACCTGGGCAATAGTGTCCATTGCTAAGTCCAGCCCTCGATCATGAGTCCATCTGTATGTTGCATCTCTGCCCTGATGGCCTAAAGTGTCGTAGGCCCACCAGGCTCAAAATAATTCACTCTCCCCTCCAGCAGTTTCTGCAGCTTGTCGTTGGGGACTCCATACAGCTGCCTTCCATCTCCAATGCTTCCAAAGCACTGGAGGGGCCCAGAGGACTAGATACTCGCCCATACTGTCCCACACACCCTGCCACTCATGACTGTCCATCCTTGGGGAAAATCTCTTGGTCACCCTGCATCGCAGTCTAGCCACAGGTAATGCCCACACCCCACTCTGGTTAACTCTCAGGACCAGACGAAATGGTTGTGGGTAAAACACACTCTGTATGCATGCCAACATGGTGATCCCCACCAGAACCAGCAGGCAGGTCTCAAGGGTACCCAAAGGCCATTGAAACCCTTCAGAACTCTCAAATGAGGCTGCTGTACTTGTCACTGGGGCTGCTGTAGCTGCTGTGCTTGCTGGCTCTCTCACCACCAGCTGCTCTTTGTCTGAGTCCAGATCTTCCTCCTCTGCCTTGCTGGGAAGTGCTGCGTCGTCTCCTGCGTCCTCCTGGGGCTCGGGCTCAGCCTCGGGCTTGGGCTTCTCCACGCCTCCCTCCCGCTGCTCGGCAGCTGCGGGGCTGGGATCGGCCGCCGCCCCCCCTCGCCGCTCGGGAGCTGCGGGGTTCGGCTCCTCTGCCGTCTCCCACTTCCCGGCCTCTTGATCCCCCGCGCCGGTCTCCCGGGCCGTTTCGCCCGCCGGCGGCTCCCGGGGCCGCCCCCCCTCGGCTCCGCACAGCCTCTCAAAGACGGAGGCGAAAATGAGGGCCTGGACGGTAAAGAGCAGCCGAGCTGTCAGGTACAAGTCCACATCCACATCCATGTCCCCGTCCGCCCCTCCCTGCTTCTGGAGCCCACCCGTATCACAAGCCATTCCAATAAAGGACACTGAAACAAGAATCTTAGCCCAAAACTCATATCTGAATGCTAAGATAACAGATATCGGCTGTAAGTAAGGTACAACAGACTGAAACCATGAACTCAAGAGCAACAATTTTGTGAGCCAATAAATCAGCATTGTAACGAGTGGCTATTAATCCTGTCGTTATCTCAACCCTTCGAGCCCCACGTTGGGCGCCAAAAAGAACTGTCGTGGTTTAAGTCTATAAACCCATACAGTCGCTCTCTCACTCACTTCCCCCTCTTTCTTCCCTCTGCTCCTGGAGGGATGGGAAGGAGAATCAAAAGAATGCAACTCCCACAGGTTGAGATAAGAACAGTTTAGTAACTAAGGTATAACACAAATCACTGCTGCTACCACCAATAATAATAATGACAAGAGAAAATACAAGGAAAGAATACAATTGTCTCACCATCCAATATCAAGCCCAACTACGCAGTGCACCCCCACCAGTAACAATAATGACAAGGCAAATACAGGGAAAGAATACAATAGCTCACCACCCAGCTCGACCAAGCTGTGCACCCACACCGGTGCACCCTCCACCGGCTGCACCCCCCACCGTGCACCCTCACCAGTAACAATAATGACAAGGCAAATACAAGGGAAGGATACAATTGCTCACCACCCAGTATCAAGCAGTGCACCCCCCACCGGTGCACGCCCACCACCCTTCCGGGTCTCTGCTCTCCGTTTCTACATCCTGGACATGACGTGCTGTGGTATGGAATAATCTCTTTGGTTTGTCTGGGTCAGGTGTCCTGTCGCTCCTTCCTCCTGGCTTCCCCTCCTCCCTAGCAGAGCATGAGGCTCACAAAGTCCTTGGCCAGCCTAAACATCACCCAGCAGTAACTGAAAACACTGGTGTTATCAGCGCTGTTCTCAGGCCCAAAATCAAAAACACAGAGCTGCACCAGCTACCAAGTAGGAGAAAAAAAATGACTGCTGCTGCTGAACCCAGGACAATTCTCCAGCGCAGTAACTACCCCAGGTTCTGTCACTTCAAGTGTTTCCTCACTTGCTTCCTTGCCCTCTCCTGCAATAATTCCTCTATGACCTTACCTTCTTTCTAATTTGTGTGTGCACATATGACAGTGAAATTTTGCAGGGAATCTCAATCTTTGCCATTTTCAATTCATAAATAATTCACTCCTTTTCATTTATTAATGAATTAATTTCTTAAAGTTCCATAAGGAAAAAGACAGAACTTTTCCAGTGCATGAAGGCCTCACATACATCAATAAAGCAGCATGTTTTGGTGTCCTGCTGCCTAGAAGAGTCCACAAACCATGACAATGAATAACAGAATCTGCACATTTAGGGAAGTGCAGTGGGACCTGGCATTTGTTTTGGACTTTGTATTTGCTTCTTATTTCTAAGCTCTGTAAGTCTGATTAGACTCTTTAGGGAAAAAAAAACCAAACCCCTCAACCGTTCTTCTATAATCATCCTCAGAGAAAATCTTTCTCACAGCTTCTGAAGATGTGCCTCCCACCTTCACATCTTGGGATAGTTAGTTATTTTCTGAGAGCCATGAAAGGAATCATTTGCATTTGAATACGGAATACCTTTTATGATTGTTAACATCCTGGAATGAGGAACTCAGGATTTCAGGGGTCTAATTCAGGAATTACAAAAAGGCAAAGCAGACTGTATGTCCCAGTGCAGTTTCTGCCATGTTGGAACAGCACAATTGTACAGGTTTAGCTCATTGAAATGCAGGGAAGAATCTGAATTCTTCCCTGTACTGTCTCATCATTATGCTGAGCTACGTCGCTTCCTACAGGCAGCGCATTGCAAGGTGAGGGGAAATGTGGATAAGTGAAGATAATCTATCCATACTACTTGGAGAGAAGTTTTTGAATATTGCATGTCACTATGCACAGCTGCTAGATTATGATGGCTCCTGTTCTCCTTGCTTTCTTCTGTGACTGCATGTTACACTCAAGTTCAGATTAGGCTCTCACTCTCCTTTCACTAACATTATGTTCTCATTTCTGTGTTCTCTTAGAAAATAGGTCTTTAGCTCACTCAAATATGTGGCATGCACATTTCTAAAAGAAAAAATAAGGTCAACCAAGGTCACCATTACTAATGGAGCCTATTCTAAAATTATGTAGCCCAGATGTTTCTTTTTTTTTTTTTCTATTTTCCTTTTTAAACAAATGTAGGGCAAGAATAAAAAGTACTTGAATTAACACATTAATATAGGAGGAAGACTATGTGAAGATGGAGTTAGAGTTATAATCAAAGCCTGCTGCATAAGAGCAGACTGCTGCAGCAATGTTCAGAGTAGAGTATGATTCAAGCTGTGCATTCACATTTTGATTTCGTCATTAGTTTGTTACTGAAGGCTTACATTGTATTTTTATATACAGACACACGCATTATGTTGTAAGGGAGACATCATAGTCACTGTTGGTAAGGAAACAAGTTACTGGGAGCTGAAGTCCACATTTAAAATTAGAATTATAATAATATTTGAGGCAATTCATACTTATAATCGTCCATGAGTCTTTTTATCTATGTAGACCAGGGAATCATTAACTGTGCTAAGATATTTGAAAGGACCTTAGTTATTCCAGTAGTGTTGAACTCAAGAAAGAATATGAGAAATAAATTGCTGCATGAAAGTCAAGCACATAAAATTGCTATACCTTGTTTCCTACAACTTTTAGTAATTTTTGAGGAACCAACACACCAAAAGTCAGAGTTTTTTGTTAGTTTCCATGAAATAGTGCAATAGACTGCATTAGAATACAGTTTCATGAGCAGGTTGCCTTCCCATATTCGCTGTCCAGAAAGAAAACAGCTGAAGTTCTCTTTCCTTATATTCTTGTTCATGCCATACTCACATGCAGCCTCCTTGTAGCCTTCTGCTGAGGTCCCTCTAGTTTTGTGCAGTCATTGCAACTGATTCAGCACCTTTATTTCATCTTGTGTTTTAGGACAAGAAAAGAAAAAGGGGCATGGAAATATCCACTGTCTGTATAGACCTAGCAGCAAAACCAAAAGGAAAAGTTACTACTTATGGCTCCTCTGAGAGCTTAAAAAAGCCAGCCAAGAAGGCACAGCCTTTGTGTACCACACATCACTAGGGTAATGGCAGCATTTTCCTGCCAAGTACTGTTTGTTACCAAAAAAAGTACAAATACATAGTTGTTAAACAAATTTTATTGTTCCTAGATAGAAAGTTTCCAATTCAAAAAGAACAGTAGTACTTTATTAGCTGTTACTGAAGCAACATTTTAATTTTTCTTCCATATACCAATTAAAAAGATTCCACAGTGATTACTTAAAATGTTACTAGTTTATGTGAAAACATTCAATGTGAAAATATGAAGCGCTGGCAGTTGAAGTGATAAGTAGAACAAGTCAGCATTTTATGTTTTCCACATATAAATCATTTCATTGCATGTATCTAATTAAGGCATTGTAGCTGAAGAAACTATAATTCATTTCCCATCCTGTTTTCATAGTAAGACTGGTATACACTGGAAATGTATCATCTTTGCTTGAACCACTTCTGGGAGTTGCATGCATGCTGTATAATGAGAATAAAACTTCATGTCAGATTTTGAAAATGACACTTATTTATTTATGGCTTCACAATTCCAGGTCATTTACAGGGATCATTACTTCCGCTTATCCTGCCAATTCTTTCGATAATTTGTCATAGTCATAGAATCATAGAATCATAGAATAGTAAGGGTTGGAAAGGACCTCAAGATCATCGAGTTCCAACCCCCCTGCCATGGGCAGGGACACCTCCCACTAAACCATGCCATTCAAGGCTATGTCCAACCCCACCTTGAACACCGCCAGGGATGAAGCATTCACAACCTCCCTGGGCAACCCATTCCAGGGCCCCACCACCCTCACAGTAAAGAATTTCTTCCTCAAATCCAATCTAAACCTCCCCTGTTTAAGTTTAAACCCATTACCCCTTGTCCTCTCACCACAGTCCCTAATGAAGAGTCCCTCCCCAGCATCCCTGTAGGCCCCCTTCAGGTATTGGAAGGCTGCTATGAGGTCTCCACACAGCCTTCTCTTCCCCAGGCTGAACAGACCCAATTTTCTCAGCCTATCTTCATACAAGAGGTGCTCCAGCCCCCTGATCATCCTCGTGGCCCTCCTCTGCACTTGTTCTAACCGTTCCATGTCCTTTTTATGTTGCAGAAGGAAGTTGTCTTCCACGCAATCAAGGAACCTTCTGGATTGCTTGTGCCGGGCCGTACCATCCCTCCAACAGATATCAGGGTGGTTGAAGTCTCCCATGAGAACAAGGGCCTGCAAGCGTGAGGCTGCTCCTATCTGCCTATGGAGCGCTTCGTCCAGCAAGTCCCCTTGGTCAGAAGGCTGAGGTTCTTAATGACTTCTTTGCCTCAGTCTTCACCGGCAAATGCTCTGACCACACCACCCAAGTCTTGGAAGGCAGACGCGGGGACGGTGAGGGTGGGGACCCTGGGCCCACTGTGGGGGAGGATCTTGTTCGGGACCACCTTAGGAACCTGAATGTATACAAGTCCATGGGACCGGATGAAATCCATCCACGGATCCTGAAGGAGCTGGCAAATGAAGTTGCTAAGCCACTGTCCATCATATTTGAAAAATCATGGCAGTCAGGTGAAGTTCCCGATGACTGGAAAAAGGGAAATATAACCCCCATTTTTAAGAAGGGGAAAATGGATGAGCCAGGGAATTACAGACCAGTCAGTCTCACCTCTGTGCCTGGCAAAATCTTGTCAACTAACAAGATTTCCAAACGTATTAAAGCACAAGTTGTCTTAGTTTAAAATAGATATCCATTTAAATACATAGATTAATTCCAAAAATTAAAAAAAAAAAAATAAAGAAAACAAAGAAAAACCCAACAAAAAAAAAAGTATTTTAGTAGGGTTTATATTATAAAACTCAAGTGTATATTATTAACTAAGGATCGTGAGCTTTTGTTTGTAAATAGATTCTCATATTCCTGGAATAATTATTAAATTCTATGAGGAAAAATGGTTCTTCTAACTTAATAATCCTTATAATTTTAAGCTCAAATACCTTTTTTTGTTTGTTTATTTGTTTGTATTTTGAAATAATGAACTAGAAGAGATTCTTGGGAACAAAATATTACACCCTAATACCTGCAGGAAGATGGGTCTAAATCTCTTGGACATTTTTCAGACAGCAATGTGTCAAGAATTCTGTCATGAGCTTTATTTCATCTGAATAGCATGAAAATTCTTACAAGTTACCTTCATTTGCTTTGCATAGTTATTGGCAAGTTTAAAAAATGGATTTATTAGGGAGTTTTCCATTTTTAGGGACAAATTTTTCCTCTTTACAGAAAGATATGCAGAGCTGCTCTACTACAAGTAATTAACCTAATAAGTCTACAAAAAGACTTAATTGCCTACAGATGATCAAGAGGAACAAATGATGGCTCAAGATCATTAAATATATACATCTTTTTTTAGTAAATAATAGTAAGAAAGACATATAAAGGGAAAATATTTGTATATGAATGTAAATTCAGGCACTGGTTGCATTTTGGTTACCATCTTTCTGCAAAGTCAGGCAGAGGTGAAGTACTGTTACTATCATCCTACCTTCTGTTATGTTCACCATGTGAGCTTAGAAAATCTTCATTATGTTCAGGGTGGCTCCCTGTTAAAGGTGCCTCACATCCTACTGACTGGTATTTACCCCAGTCATGTTCTCAAGGGACTTCAAAGCATGGAACATAATCCATTTCAAATGGAAATACTTGGCTTTTTCAGAAATATGTTTAATGTTTATCAGACTGCACTCATCCCAGGATCCCAGGGCTTTATAAACACTATTGAACATAGTACAGTGCTTTGTCAGGGCACAGAGGTATGGACAAATGAACCAAATACATCAATATCTCACACAAGTTTTCTCATGAAAGGCCAAGAAGGGCTTTCTTCTGTTCTAGCCAGAGGAGCAGAGTTTTGGTGACTGCTATAGGTAACTCTTATTCTTAGCTATTGTAATTATAAAAGATCACTCTTTCATTCCTTCTGCACTGCCAATTGGTAAAACAAGTTACCTCTCATTTGCATTTCTCTGAGCAGGTTTCAAAACCAGAATCCAGAGCCAAGTGTTTGGTCATCCCCATGGGAAGAGGACCATTTCCAGGCCTGCTGTGCTCAGGAGACACAGGCAGAAGGATGGGTGTCTGAACAGGCTGAGGAAAAGAGGTTCTTGTTCAATCTCCAGGACTCAACAGAGGCAGGGGATTTTGTGCTATTGCTGAGAAATCAAGCAACAGGAAGCCAAATGTTTAATCAAATAGCTAAAATACATTCCAGCCCTGTAGGTACTCTATTTATTCCTTACTTCGAACCCCTATCCTGATCTGAAAATTCTCTTCTCTGCTGTTGAGCTCACTCTGTTCTCACTACACCTCTCACAGTAATCAGTTGCTCTATTTGTGAAGGATAATTTCAGTTTCTATTGGTACAGCTGGGAGAGATGATGCCCCAGACTGAAAGCTACAGAAGCATTTGCTGGGCATTGCATTGTGGAGGCATTTTTACGCATATAGTGTTTTCCTCTTTCAACCAACTCCAAATCAGAAAAAGGGAATATTTCTGAAAAACAATAGAACAAAAAAAGAAAACAAACCAAAACCAAACAAAACAAAACACCCACCCCACCCCACCCCCCAAAAAACAACATAAAAAAAAAAAAAACTAACTTATTAAACTCTATAAATTCATTTTAAGCCAAAGCCCTTTTGTGCCCCCGAAGTCTAGCCAGCAACACTAGCATCTACTGTAACTGGGTCTGCAGTGAGTAGTTCAAGGGACTGAGGAGGATAAACAGCTCACTCTGGGCTAATGACCACTGAAGCTGAGGTGTTTTTTCTACAACTGAAGTGTTCCTGTGGAAGCTTAAAAGAACTACACGAACTTTTGTCTTTTCTCCACTTGAAAAATATTTGTTTTATTATTTGTTTAGAGCTCTCCAGGGAACTTTCGTGCTTTCTAAGGAGATTTCAGTGGCATGCTATCATCAGCACAAAGAGGCATATGTCATCCTCATAACAGACTCCCTTGCATTTCTATTCCATTTAGGTCATCTATAACATAGTAAAACCAAAAATTCATATATGGTATGAGACTTCAAAAAACCAAAAAGACTTTGTTTAGACACAAGAACAGCTCCCAAGATCTGAAGGACATTTCCAAATTAGTGGGAGCTTCTCTGTTCCAAAATCTGGCTATATTTTCACACATTGCCTGACTGATTCATAAGATGATAGTCACTAAGTTGATGGAATAGCCCTGAGTGATTTAAAAAGATTATACCAATTTAGTTAGCTAAAACACTGGCAACACTAAAATCATCAAAACTATTACATGCTTTGGAAAACAAAGTTGTTTAAGCCTAAACCAGATTGCATGTTCTATGATAATATAGTATATTATGAGACAGTTGACTCCTTTTTCTCTTTACTATAAGCCCTAGGCTAAAAAGCTATTCTTCCACCATCCAATTTCTCCACACTGTTTTGTCACAAAAATAATCTTTCTTTTAGCAGTACATGTTAACTTTAATGCAAAGCATCTGACTGAGAAGCAATGCACTAATGTCTGATGGAATTTGGTACTCAATGTATGTAGTACTTGGATGCACTATAAGACACCTCTAAATTTGCTTATTTCAGTAGTGTAAATCATCAACATTCACAACATAATTTGAAAGCATTAGTCACAGAACTATTTTTGTAGCTCTTCCATGAACTCTACTACTGTTTTACTACTACAGCAATACAAATCTGCCTTCCTAAACTTATGGGAACATATTCTTCACTGTATCACAAACTAAACTAACCTTAAAAGCCTGTGGTTTTGCATGATTTACTTCATCACAGCTGTGCTCCAACTACATTAGTGCTCAAAGAAGAGACAGCCAGCCAGATGTGCAATTGCTCCATCAGCAACGCAAGTCTTTTAAACCCAACACACTAAAATGGCTGTTTAAAGACGTGTCAAACTATTCAGTGGTGAATAGAATGCTGAACAGGAGTGGCTGTTTGCTGGTTAATGAAGAATGAGAGATGATATCCTACCCATGAAAATGGGTGAATTTTTTAGGACTCGCATCGTTGGACTACTGCATCCTAATTCACAGCATGCAGCACTGCATTCAAAAAATCCCAAACTGACAACAACAATAAAAAAAAAAAAAAAAAAAAAAAAACCAACAAAAACATAACTAGGCTGAATTCCATAGGCCTTTGTAGGCAAAAGCCATTGATCAATTAAGGAGCACAGAATTTGGCACACAGACCTTGATAATTTGTTCCATACAGAACAGTGTATGGCTATCTAAAAAAAGAAAACTTGAAAATCATTTTCTTTTGTCTTCCCATCTTGTAAAAAAGTGGAAGTATGAATGTTTACATCCCTTCTATAATTCCCACTTCTAATGCAACTGTAAATATTGTGAAGAGACATGTAAAAGTTTAAGACTTTTTTGGAGTCCTGCTTACCATCTGTCTGCAATGATATCTTAAGGCAATGCATGATAGAGGCTAATTATGCACTGCAAAAAATGTTTATTTTTTTTACTCAGCTTCATGTTCAATTGATTGAATGTTCTTTTGCTGTCAGCATCTAGGAACTGTGAACATAAAAGAGCAAGAGACCCCATGAAATTATCTATCTAGATTAATCTACCTCTCAGAAATACATACACACCACTTATCCTCCACTAGAATGACTCCACAGTCTGACTTTTCAGTTTCAAGATATATACAGTGAACAAACTACACTTGCTAATTTGGTAAGCATTACATATTGCCTATTAAGCTTATTATTGCAAAAGTGGGCCATTACAGTAAATAGACAATTTATTTCTCTTTACAACATCAGCAGTGCCATTCCATGATTCCTGACTGTCACTAAACATAATTTCAGATTCTGATTTTAACATCTTTAAAGTCATAACTATAATGCTTCCTTAGGGAAAAATTCCTACAACAAACCCAGAAATTTTTTACTGGCTTTTATAGAAAAGAATGCCAGAAGGACAAGATTGTCTTCAAGTAAGAGAAAACTTCCCAGAAAACTCGCTGATGAGACAGTAAATGAGGCAAAAACTAACAGATTATAAGCTTAAGCATAGCTTCATTTTAATATTGAAATGGCCTGTCGTGGATTCAGCAGCAGCAGTTATTTTTCTCCGTCGTAGTAGCTGGTGCAGCACTGTGTTTTTGACTTTGGGCCTGGGAACAGTGCTGATAACACCAGTGTTTTCAGTTACTGCTTGGTGATGTTTTGGTCTGACCAAGGACTTTCTGAGTTTCATGCTCTGCCAGGGAGGAGGGGAAGCCGGGAGGAAGCAGAGACAAACTGATCAAAGAGATTATTCCATACCACAGCACGTCATGCCCAGGATGTAAAAACAGAGGGCAGAGATCCGGAGTGGTGGGGAGTGCACTGCTTCATCGGGCTGGGGATTGGTAGTGAGCGATTGTATTCTTTCCTTGTATTTGCCTTGTCATTATTATTATTGGTGGTAGCAGTAGTGGTTTGTGTTATACCTTAGTTACTAAACTGTTCTTATCTCAACCTGTGGGAGTTGCATTCTTTTGATTCTCCTCCCCATCCCCCCAGGACTGGGGGAAGAAAGAGGGGGGAGTGAGTGAGAGAGCGACTGTGTGAGTTATAGAGGCTTAAACCACGACATGGCCTTTTGATCAAAAAGGATTTGCTGGCTCAAAGTCCATTCAACTCCAGGGAGGTGCTAACATGTTTTACTCATCTAACAAGATGAGTAAGCCCTGAGTTGCCAGAAAAGTTTGAGCTGATTTCTGCATACTTTGTACTGAAGCAAAATGAAGTCTGCGACAAATCACAGCTCTTGCAGGAGCAAATTCCATAGTCTGACACCATATATTAAGTCAGACCAATACACATACCCAGAACTTTATCCTCGTGATCGACTCATCACTCAGACTGTTTCCAGCCTTTCACTATCAAGTCTATCTGCCCCCTAACAGTGTCTCTGAGCAATGCATGACAGCAATCCCTTCCAATGAAACTCATTGCTACTTAGCTTCTGATAACATATATGTATTCTATTTTGTTCCTAAGTTTTCCAGAGAATCTATTCAGCTTATAGATTATGGCCATGACCAAAATGGTGGATTATACACATACATGAGGAAAATATAAAAATCCAAGTATTTTGGACAAATTTTGGAAACATTGCTGTAGCTTTTCTAGGAAAATTTCTGCACTTGTTCTTTAGCTACCCTTTGGAGGTCAGTCTCTCTGAGAAAAGCACCTATTTTGATACAAAACATCTGTTTAGTCAAAAAGCACTTTTGCAGTGAGAGTGCTCAAGTGTAATTTTCCATCAACTATAATACTAGCAAAACAAAACAGTTGAGGCTGAAATTCAAGTTCCTGTTAGTATGTACATTTTATAGTTTGTTTTTTTACATTCTACTCTCTAAACCACTTTTACATGAAAGGTTGCATCTCAAGGATATAGCTGATGCAGGGGAGCATAAAGTAAAAATTATTTACAGCCAAGGCTAAATCAGTCCTTACCTCATTAAAGGTTTGCTTCTGCAGCTGTTATGATGTATCAGGGAAGGAAATCTTACACATTAAATGAGGTACAATACTTCAGCACAAAAATGAGAAATGTTTGATGGAGTCTTACCCCTGCATTTCCCATGTTTAATCAGACTTTTGATGTTAGTTTAGCATATTTTTCCTCTTGATTCCTTTTAAATGTTTATAATGGACTTTTTTTTTTTTCAATAAAATCTGCTGCTGAAGAGTTCAAGGCAATTTTCTGATAGAGCTCAGTAGAGCAAAGCTCTATTTTTCCCAAGAGTTCAGCAGAGTTTCACAGGAGCAACCATTTTGACGAAGATCATTTTGCCAAAGGAGGACTCCTTATGAATGCAACCACTTTGCAGAATGGGCTCTACTCAGGTATGAGCTCCAAAACTAAGTTCATATCACTAACATTATTGTATCAGGGCCATAACAATACAGACTTCTGAATCAAACATTACCGAAACAGTTCATGTACTATGATATTATGATGGTACCCTGTCATAAAAGATACCTATACATAGTATTAAAAAAATTAATCTACTACCCAAGCCACTGAAGCCCCAAGTATGTTGCATATTTCACAGACAGCAAATTACTTCGAATAAGTCCTATCTTCCCTCCTTTCTTAGGTTTCTTTCAAAGGGGATGAAGAATTTATTTCTCTTCCGGTTAGAGTACACATCACTATTGAGGATCTCCAATCCCTGGCACACCAGCTTGAAACTGGACAAATTCAGCCACATGCGAAGCACAGCAGAGGTCAGGGCCTCATGTTGCAACATGGAATCATACAATAGTCTAGGTTAGAAGGGACCCTCAAAGCTCATCTAGTCCAACCCCTCTGTAATAAGCAGGGACATCTTCATCTAGACCAGGCTGCCCAGAACAGACATGTTTTAGACTCAGACTCAAATTAGGCAGGACTTTGGATTTAGTAGTTAACTTCCCTTGTTCAGTGATCTAGGAATATAAATACATGTATCTGTCTATTAGAGTTTATGTAGCAAGCACTTACCCTTACCTGTGCCTAAATTAAAATATATCTGAGTCATGAGTCAAGCACGCAAAGGAAAGTAGCTTGCATGCACTTTGCAGGCTTATTCTTACAAAATGCTTAATTACACCATCTAAAAATCGGTTGCATAATTTCATAGGTGAAATAACACCTTCAACAGAAGAAAACCCTCAGAACTTCACTTTCAGTGCTCACTGAAGTATGGTGATGAGAAAGCACAATATTCTGTTACAACAAGCCCATTTTTTGTGAGCATTTCTCTTAGCTGGAACAATGTCTCAATAAACAGTAATAGATGTGAAGTCATTCTGGGAAAGCTTTCTTCCCCATGTCAAATGAGATACATAAATACTCGTGGAGTGTTGCCACACATTCTTCAAGCCATAGTAATTTTTACAGAACTAAAGAAGTTTATCCAAAGACTCTAACAAGAAGATTGACTGGTTTCTCTTATTTCATACTAGATTAGGGAAAAAAAAACATAGCAAACCCACAACAAAACCACCAAACCACCATGATTCATATTCTCTACTCTTGCACTAAATCGCAGCTTCTCCTGTATTTTCTTGTCTCTCAGGCAATAAACATTTCCCAATGCCTTCACCAATACACACTACAGCTAAGTTCAAAACTGAGCCCTTAAGATCAAAGATGGTTCAGTACTGTTTTTTTCTACAGAATGTCAAGAAATTAAATGAGTTTGTTAGAGGAAGTCACTTTTCATTGCTCTCTAGGAATATTAACAGGGGTTTTTGAAAACATGTCACAATTCTTTTCTTGAATTTTCTTACCACTAACAATTGAGCAGCAAATTTTCTCACCACTGACAATTCCGGTTTGGTTATCTGTGCCAAAGTCTTTTGCAATGGCATGGAAGGCTATAAAGAAGGCTGAAATAGGGGTAGAAAGAAACCAAGTAATAAAAATGTAAGTGACTAAACAGAATACAGAAAGAAAACTTTGATTTCACACCATATTCACAGAGCTTAAACAAAGAGGAAGCCACTATATTATCTACATTTAGGGTCTGGCCTTCAGATCACTGCTGGTCTACAGCTTACTAAACAACAAAATGCACAAGTTTTTTCTTTTTTTTTTATGACTTTCATAGTAGAGTACAAATAAGACTAAAGCTTCACAGTGATGCATATGTGTTCAAAGCTTGGGTAACCACTGTCACAGACCATTGTAATTTCCTGCAGATACACCTATACTAAGCCCTGTCACTTCAGTTATGCAGAAAGTTTACACTTCTTAGATGAAAACATAAATAGACTATTTTATTTTTTTTCAGGCAAGAAAAAAGAGATCGATGCCTAAGCAGGGGGAACGAAGTCAGCTATCCAGATCCTTGCGATGGCTGCTGTGAACCTGAACATAGAAGGACACCAAGCAGAGGTTTCGCAGTAATATTTAGCATCATGAATACAACCTTCCTAATTTACCCTGCCACCTGACCAAATTTTGAAGGTTCAGATAAATAAATAAACTGTGCAAATTCCTCCAGACCCTCCTAGGCGACGATCTGACACTGGAGATTCAAGTGAAGCTGGAGATTCAGCTCTACTTACTGCTTTGTGTTATGCTGCTGCAAACGTTAAAAACATGCCAAGAGCACTTCACATTTTACCTGGGGATCTAAAAAAAAAAAAAAAAAACAACAACCAAAACAACAACAAACCACAACAAAACCAACAGAATTCATAAACCCATGGATTTTAAAGTAAAAAAAATTAAATAAATTATAATGATCTAGGCCAGCAGAAATCGAGTGTTTTTAGAAAATACTTTGCCTCCTTTTTAAGGTTTCAGAAAGTGAAGCAGTATCATACCTCCAGCCCTACTCTTTTGAAACACTGAATTATGCCCATGTGAAGGACCCTGCCTCTTTGAAACTGGAGGTTTCTAACTTCAGCCTACATCTCCTGAACTTTGATGGAGATAGGACTCGAGAAGTGAACACTTTTTGTCTTCGAGACCCTTTGGTGGAGATTGGGATAATATTCTCAGCAATTTTATGTTTTCATTTCTTCTTGGTCAGGTCACAGGCATTATTGAATTTTGGGTTGGGGGGAACATTTATTTGTTTGGCGTCTGGGTTTTTCTGTTTTTGTTTGTTTGTTTTTTTGTTTTATATTACCCAAATATATTGATTTAACACCATCATGGATTTGTGGCTGAAGAAATGTAGGTTAGAATTGAAAATATACATATATGTTTACTGAGTACCTTTAAAATGCCTAAATATATTCTGTCAAAACCTGTAAATTTGAAAACACTTAATTTTAATAGATAATGCCTCACTTCCTTCTTGCTACAATTGGTAACTTACATATCACACCATACACAATGCAGCTATCAATCATCATGCTTCAGAATAGCATTGGCTATTGAACCACTTGCCTCTGCATTATCATTTATAACCAATATTTAATAACAGCCATATCTCTGACTGAAGCTCTTTTACTCCTCAGATATATTGGAGAATCTTTGGGTGGTTTTTAACCAAAGTAACCACCAGTACTTTATTATTTCTTTAAACAACATCATCAGGCATCTATATGATCAACATTTACTATATATTCTATTGCATTTATCATTTGCTTTCCATTATTTATGCAATATAAATAAGCAGATCTCTTTTAAGTAGAATGTATTGTTTCCCAGTGTCCTGGGTTCAGCAGTAGCAGTCATTTTCCTCCTTCTTAGTAGCTGGTGCAGTGCTGTGGTTTTGACTTTCAGCCTGGGAACAGCACTGATAACAGCGGTGTTTTTAGTTGTTGCTCAGTAATGTTTACTCTGACCAAGGACTTTCTGAGTCTCATGCTCTGCCAGGGAGCAGGGGAAGCCGGCAGGAAGCAGAGACAGGACACCTGACCCAAACTAGCCAAAGAGGTATTCCATACCACAGCACATCATGCCCAGTATAGAAACTGAGTCAGGCTGGGTATCAGTTGGCAGGTGGTGAGCGGTTGCATTCTCTTCCCTTCTTATTTCCCTTATCATTATTGTTATTGGCAGTAGCAGCAATGGTTTGTGTTATACCTTTGTTACTGGACTGTTCTTATCTCAACCCATGGAAGACACATTCTTTCAGTTCTCATCCCCATCCCTCTGGGAGTGGGTGGAGGAAAGGGGGGGAGTGAGCGAGCAGCTGCGTGGTTCTGGCCTGCCGGCTGGGCTTAAACCACGACACCCAGTCTAAATTCCCATTCCCTAGCTCTTTTTAAGAGTTTAAGAATGTCTCAGGGTGGTGTGTTTCACCGTAGATGTGCTCATATCTCTTTGAACTGGTCTCTACAAGGAAGCTGCGTGCAGTTTCATTACTTGGGTTTTGCCCATTTTTCCCAGAGACAAACCAAAGAAAACCAAACAAACACAAAAAATATCCCCAAAGCAGCAGTGTCACCTGGCATGAAGCAGGAGTGGAGTTTCCCAGCATCAGCAATCAGATACCACTTGTGTGCTTCATTTCACCTCAGTACAAATGAAAGAAAGGATACCAACAGCAAAGACTACAGTATGCCTTTCACCTAAAACTTCCCATCAAAGCACAGCTCCTCTGAGAGTCTGCTGTTTTGCTAATCCATACAACACCCATCAAGGCAGTATGACTGTAGGAGATAAAGGAAAGGATGCATGCAGTTAATCCTTACAATCAGAAAGGATATAAAGAACATTTTTCTTAGTCTGCTCTCAGACTTCTGGAGTGCTTAATGGCTCCTGTCTGGCAGACATACTAACTTTGAAATTATTGAGACAGATCTGACATTAATGTGTAAAAGCATAATCTACCAAGGCAACTCAATCAGTATAAATAGCTGTAAGGGAAGAAAAAAACCTCATATTAACTTCAGTAGTGGATTACTCGGCTGTCTAAAATTGCTGCATTCAATCGTTGTACGTTACCTTCCTTGTATTTTCTAGGGTAATGCAGCAATGAAAACAAGTATTACCATGTAGAAAAACTACTCCATTTGAGACATGAAAGGAAATATTTCATTTTGTGGCATAAGTGTGGCAAAAACCATGGCATGTAAGAGGGAGGCAAGCGATTTTGCTCTGCTCCCTGGCTCAAGTTGCATCAGGTAACAGTGGGTGCATGTACCACATGTCTGAGTTAATAGTTATAATACCCTAAGAGCCCCAGTACATCTGTGTCTTTCTAATGATCCCTTTCCGTAATAGGCATCTGTTTTTGAAGGGATGTACACTTACATGGCATGTAGAGCTATTGGTCTTAGCATGAAGTACTGGCATTTGGAAAGGACAAAAAACATTCAAATAGAGATAGAAAACAACTTAGAGAACACTTTAAGAAAAAAAGGAAGTTTAAAAGTATGAATGTTGTGAACAATGAAATCTAGTGGGTAAGTCACCATTTTCTACGGGTGATAAACAATAATCAAGGAGTTAATAGTAAGTAGAAAATGTGTTATTTTCTGAAAGTATCCAATCAGCAGACTTCAATATTGATTCCAAAAGTGATTATTTTGTTCATATAATTCCCATTATTTTGATCCTAATTTTGCCTTTACACTCAGTTGTAAGAGACCTTACGGTGAATTTCATGGCCATAACACTTGAAGAGCAGTTGCTCTTGTGATTATATTTTGATTGCTTTCTCAGTGACATGAAATATTTAAACTAAATAAGGAAATTTACATGTAATCTATTTTCTGCTAACAAAAATTCCTCTAAATCATGAACCCAAGTGTTCTCAATCTGAAGGAACAGAAATGATGCTGGAATAATGTTTTGTAAATTTGGTATTGCTTTGAATCCTATGCTTTTTTAAACAAGGTATTTTTTACTAAACACAAGGATGTGCAAAAAGTGGTACTATGAATCATATCAAGTATGGAACATTTGGGAGAAGTTCTGTTATAACCAGTCTAGAAATGGTTATAAATCTAAAAGCTATTTGGCCAAAACACAATAAAACAAGCATGTCTTCTCACAGAAGACATCACTCTCATGAAGGGAAGAGTAAGTTAGAGAAGGGGTAATGGGTTTAAACTTAAACAGGGGAGGTTTAGATTGGATATGAGGAAGAAATTCTTTACTGTGAGGGTGGCGGGGCCCTGGAATGGGTTGCCCAGGGAAGTTGTGAATGCTTCATCCCTGGCGGCGTTCAAGGTGGGGTTGGACATAGCCTTGGATGGCATGGTTTAGTGTGAGGTGTCCCTGCCCATGGCAGGGGGGTTGGAACTCGATGATCTTGAGGACCTTTCCAGCCCTTACTATTCTATGATTCTATGATTCTATGAAATAACTTGTCAAAAAATAGACTCATGCTTACACTTTAGAGGGGGAGCTGCCTGCATAAAAGGAGAATATTGTACAGATAGTAATCATAGAAACAGAAGTGATACTGACAGTATATTTTATGAGCTATATCATCTGGCTTTCTCATATTCATCCCTCTGGCTAAAGAAAAAAGAAAAAAAAAACCAAAAAAAAGCCTGAACCATCAAATGATCTCACCTAGAACTTGATCTCACAAGTCTACCTGCAGATGCTTTGACTCTAAAAAGCAAGCCTTCTTATAATTGCATAAAACTTTGGCTACATAAGTGGTAAAATATTGTATATACTAGTATAATAAGTCTTAATTTATTGACAGGTTGTTCTCAATTATAAAGATTACTTCAGAATCACCTATGTTTTTAAAAACAGACAACATGAGAAAAAACTTATTAAAAGGTAAAATTAAACCAGAAGTAAAACCAGAATTTTGTTACAGTGAATGAAAGTCATCTGTAAATGAGGGATAAATTCACACCCGAATTTCTTTTTTTTTTTTAAGATCATGTAATTGAGAAAGATAAAAAATAGATAAAAATGCAGAATAACCAAAATTTAATATTTCTGGTTATGTTTCAAGAGTTTGTCTTAAAGTGAATGTTTTTCCTCTCATTTCGTGAGAAGTTCTGGTCCAAACAAAACTGAATTGTGTTTGCCTGCTCCAAGTTCTGGTCACTGCAGAGATGAAAAAAAAGAAGCCCTTTCACAGTGGTAAATCGGTAAAATTGAAAAAGATGGTGTATAAGAACTGAGAACAATCAGAAGATGTTCCAAGATCTTTCTTACTCTGGAGGTGAAAGTAATTACACCTTCCCTGGATTAGCAACACTAAATATGCATATTTATGACCTGTGCTCTGCTCTCTGCATTGACTTCAGTTAAAATTCACAGGACAAAGTTGTTCTCCTCTAGAATAGTCTGTCACACAACACTGATCATCTCACAGGTTTACGGAACATGAAATCACCAGTGTGTATGTGCGAGCAACTTAGAAAGTCTAACGATGAATCAAATGAAAAACAGGAACACATCGAGTGTCAAATAGTACTTCTCTGATCTAAACTACCTCCAGTTAGTTTATAGGTAAAATTTCTAGCACTGTAGTTCTCAAAGATTCCACTGTTGTGAATACATGATGCTTGTATGACCATTAAAATGCTACTTGACAGGCAAAGTAAAAACGACCAAACAAACGCAATACACACACACTAAGTAATTAGAAAAGCATCAAAACCCCACTAAAGACCTTTCAGAGCTGAGGAATCTATTTCACTGTGAGAAACCATTGCAAAGGATAGTAATTTTTTAATAAGAATCCTCATTTATTTCAAGTTTTAGTAATTCTTCTTTCGCAAGTCAGATACTGAACATCTATCAGTTTGCTGTAATGGTTATATATAGACTTTTCAGCCCTTAAATTTCTCTTTGATAAGTTAAATAGACTGAGATTCTTCAGGAACTCATTAAAGGCCTATTTTCTAATTATTCCTTCACTCTTTGTTTCTTTTCTGAACGTTCTCCAATATATTTTTTTTTTCTGCAAATTATGTACTTCAGAACTAAACATAGCGTTCTTTCAGTAATCTCATCAACACCAAAGGGAATATAGATATTAGCAAGAAGAAATAGTGCCAGCATCAAATACCATTATCCTGACGTTGTTCCTCAAGCTCATGTATAGATTGTCAGTCAACGATGCAACATGAAAAAACAATTTTACATTCTTCCTATTTTTATTTTCCAAAACTTCTCCATAGATCTCAGCTCTCTCTCAGCACAACCTTTCCATGCTGTTGTATTCCCCAGTGCAGTTGCCAACCCTTGAAGTTGTCACAGACACCCCCCAGAGTACATTTTTGAAAACCACATGCTCTTCCCCTCCATGAAACTTTCATTCTTTCTCCCTGCTTTCCAGGAAAAGTTCATCTTTAGGGAGGAGTTAGCAGAGTTTAACGGGAAAAAATGATGACAATGCAATCTTAAAAATTAGATCTCTCTTATTGTACAACAGCTGCTTACTTTTGTTAATCTGAGTCAAATGGACCACCAAGTGAAATGCCTTATGGATTGACTCACTTGAACAAGGAGCTATAACAATTGGTGAGGCAGATATCAGTGGTGACACTGTGAACAGACTGTGAGAGGCAGACCACCAGAGCAATTTATTGCCGCTAGGCTGAGAATGCCAGCATGAAAGGAGATACGCATGAAAGGAGATACGCATGAAAGGAGATACCTCAGCAGCACCTTGCTCATTTCACCAGGTCAGAGGCAGCCTAAGTGTTCTTAGGAAACAGCAAAGATGGTTGGTGCAGAGAGTAAGCTAAGTCACCAGCAGCATGAATTTCCAGATGAAGCATGCAAGTGTGAGGACAGCCAGCAAACAACCACCTGAGGCATCCACTGAAGTTGCCAAAAGGCCTGGAGATCTAGTCACGCGGTCAAAACTGTGTCCTTACAAGTTCACCAAAGAATCATAGAATCATAGAATCATAGAATAGTTAGGGTTGGAAAGGACCTCAAGATCATCGAGTTCCAACCCCCCTGCCATGGGCAGGGACACCACACACTAAACCATGCCATCCAAGGCTATGTCCAACCCCACCTTGAACGCCGCCAGGGATGAAGCATCCACAACCTCCCTGGGCAACCCATTCCAGGGCCCCACCACCCTCACAGTAAAGAATTTCTTCCTCAGATCCAATCTAAACCTCCCCTGTTTAAGTTTAAACCCATTACCCCTTGTCCTCTCACTACAGTCCCTCATGAAGAGTCCCTCCCCAGCATCCCTATAGGCCCCCTTCAGGTATTGGAAGGCTGCTATGAGGTCTCCACACAGCCTTCTCTTCTCCAGGCTGAACAGCCCCAATTTTCTCAGCCTATCTTCATACGAGAGGTGCTCCAGTCCCCTGATCATCCTCGTGGCCCTCCTCTGCACTTGTTCTAACAGTTCCATGTCCTTTTTATGTTGAGGACACCAGAACTGCACACAATACTCCAAGTGAGGTCTCACGAGAGCAGAGTAAAGGGGCAGGATCACCTCCCTCGACCTGCTGATCACACTCCTTTTGATGCAGCCCAGGATACGCTTGGCCTTCTGGGCTGCAAGCGCACACTGCCGGCTCATGTTCATTTTCTCATCAACCCACACCCCCAAGTCCTTCTCCGCAGGGCTGCTCTGAATCTCCTCCCCGCCCAACCTGTAGCTGTGCCTGGCATTGCTCTGACCCAGGTGTAGGACTTTGCACTTAGCATGGTTAAACTTCATTAGGTTGGCATCAGCCCACCTCACAAGCGTGTCAAGGTCCCTCTGGATGGCATTCCTTCCCTCCGACTTATCAACTGAACCACACAGCTTGGTGTCATCGGCAAACTTGTTGAGGGCGCACTCAATCCCACTGTCCATGTCACCCACAAAGATGTTGAACAAGACCAGTCCCAACACCGATCCCTGGGGGACACCACTCGTTACTGGTCTCCAGCTGGACACTGAGCCACTGAGCACTACTTTTTGCGTGCGGCCATCCAGCCAGTTCTTTATCCACCGAGTGGTCCACCTATCAAATTGATGTCTCTCCAACTTAGAGAGAAGGATGTCATGGGAGACAGTGTCAAAGGCTTTACACAAGTCCAGGTAGACAACATCAACTGCTCTGCCCCTGTCCATCAGTTCCATAGCCCCTTCATAGAAGGCCACCAGATTGGTCAGGCAGGATTTCCCCTTAGTGAAGCCATGCTGGCTGTCCCCAAGCACCTTGTTGTTTTTCATGTGCCTTAGCATGCCTTCCAGGAGAATCTGCTCCAAGATTTTGCCAGGCACAGAGGTGAGACTGACTGGTCTGTAATTCCCTGGCTCATCCATTTTCCCCTTCTTAAAAATGGGGGTTATATTTCCCTTTTTCCAGTCATCGGGAACTTCACCTGACTGCCATGATTTTTCAAATATGATGGACAGTGGCTTAGCAACTTCATTTGCCAGCTCCTTCAGGACCCGCGGATGGATTTCATCCGGTCCCATGGACTTGTATACATTCAGGTTCCTAAGGTGGTCCCGAACAAGATCCTCCCCCACAGTGGGCCCAGGGTCCCCACCCTCACCGTCCCCGCGTCTGCCTTCCAAGACTTGGGTGGTGTGGTCAGAGCATTTGCCGGTAAAGACTGAGGCAAAGAAGTCATTAAGAACCTCAGCCTTCTCCAAATCCAGGGTAGCCAGCTCTCCCGATAGCTTCTGGAGAGGGCCCACGGTGTCCCTAACCTGTCTTTTATTGGCAATGTACCTATAAAATCCCTTTGTTATCCTTAACATCCCTAGCCAAGTTTAATTCTAAGTGGGCCCACTCATATGTTTTGATGAGACCACCATAGACAATTTAAAGGCTGCACTCATTCTGGCAGCCAGCATTTCTGATGATGGGGCTCTGTGAGGTCAGACAGACATACAGACTAGGTTACTCATCATGAGCAGCAGCAACTATATCTTGGCAAAGTGTGTTCTTCAGCAGCTAACTTGGTACAATGGAGCAGTTATGGGTCTCCCGCTTTGAGGAACCATATGATTTTAATAAGCAGACACTACAAAGTACCAGAAATAAACCTTAGATTATTGGGACAGATCTTTTCTCTTGCATGCATTTCTATTGATAATAAACACAATCTGCACAATATCTAGTACTGGTATACCCCAGTGCAAGAATTAAAATGGCATTAATATTTTCTTTTTCCAGATGTAGAATGCAGTTTCCAAGGATCTTTTAAATTATATTTAAAAATATTCAAAAACCCTCTAAGAGGAAACCACACTTGGCTCATATAATCATTGTATCATTTTTAGATTATTTTTTTTAAGCTAGAATTTTTCCCTTTAGCAATTCCATACTGCCTAATTTTAGCATTTTCACACTAATATTAAATTAATAGCAAGAAATTCACGTATAATATTTATATAACAGCTTTGAATTTAGTTTGGTGACACTTTAACCCTAAACTGGTGTTTGCAAGCAAAGATGGTACTGATCAAATATCTATTGATTCCTTATACACTCACTGGAGACAGAAGGTCTGGAGACACCCTCCAATTTAAAGAAAAATGTCATAAAACCTTCTGCAGGCAGTATCCTTCTGTGTATGAAACAAAAGCTTCTATGGAAAAGAAAAATGAATTTTATGTCAATTCAGGGAATTAAACACCAATAAATCACAGAGGTGTTTGCGCAAAAAATGGAGAACGCACTTCCACAGCTTCAGCACTCTGAGTCTTCTGACTCAGTTTTCCCATTTATTGATGTGAATATTCAGTACTGAAGGCTTTTCTAGTCACATGGCTCCCTCCCAGTTTCCAGAGATCACCTTCACAATAGCCACGGTCAGTGAAGCTACAGACCCTGGCACAACCTTACACATGCTGCTATTACCTCCCAGAGACTTGCGCTGAAGAGGTACCTTTATGTTGCTATGTGCCTGGCTGTATCACTGCTCCTGCACTGCGTGCTTTTCACTTGCTCTAGCAGGCTTTTGTGGTCCTCTACCTTTAATACAGCCCTGGAAATGCATCTTCATACTCTCTGTCTAGCAATCATTGCTTTACAAACATTATTAACTCTGTGCCAGCTCTTTTAACTCTTACTGCAATTCACTATGAATTTAATTCTGGCAAAAGTCACAGAGCCCGTTCTCCCTTTCTCCGTGTCCCTTCAGCACCTAACTCTCATGCTCATCAGTCCATGGCTGAGATTTGGTTATACACAAGTCTCACTTGCTCTGTATCAAATCCAAGTCATTTGTTGCTTATTCAGTTAGTAAGGTTACAACACCTCATTATCTCCATAAACAGAGATTAAAACCCAGCATTAACCAGACCAGCCGAGGCGTTCGCAGAGGCTCAGGGCCACGAGCCGTCCCAGGACGTCTGACTCCGGCTGGTCCCTTCCGCCGCTTTATCAATAGATGGCAGCAAGAAGCTCTTTCTCTCCTGAGCGTCGGAGAGGGAAGATAACACCACGGTAAGAGCACGGGACAAGCTTTCCAACAGAGTTCAGATACTACATGTTAACAGCCATGTGTTGCGCTTTCTTCAGGAATGGTTAGTATACTGTGCAGCAGTGCAGAACTATGGAGATGACCCTTTAGCAGTGTCCTGACAGGTTTGCAGTGCATCAAAAACATGTCAATAATAGGAATTAAAATACATTTTCCACATGTGTTTGTTTGTATCCTAAATGGCATGGGTTAAAAATCCTAAAATGAAGCAGTGAATGCAATAGCTAAATCAGGTTAGGATGTCATCTGCACAGAAACAAAGGCGGCAGAGGTGAGACTTTGATAACAACCCACTACAAAATTTGACCAGCTTGTGTGTTTAGAACCAAGATGCAATTTACACTACATGAAAATTTGGATGTGCATTAAAAATAACATTTCCCTAGCAAAGATGGGCCTTTTGGTAGTCTTAAAATTCCTTCATGCTTCCTTCTTGTGCTCAATTTGACTTGTTTTTTCTGGATCCAGCTTCCAACCTCCTGTTTTAACAATTCCCCTACTCAGAATACTACTTTCTGTTCTCAAAATATCTTTTTACTACAAAATAACCTTTCTTCCCCTATACACACCCCCTTCGTGCATCATTCTTTTTTTCTATTTTTCCCTTTCTTCATTTCTCATTACTTTAGAGTGAAAAAATCTTCAAATAAAAACGTCTCTTTCCAGTCCCACATGTTGTAAATTCACTGCATTGGACAGGTTATCACAACTAGGCAACAAACTGGCCTTCTTCTGAAGAATGCTCAAAATGGGAATTAATATGCTTAAGCCTTTCTACTGCCACACAAAAAGAGGCACTGCATTTGGATTGCCTGGGACACAGTTTTTACTGTGATATTTCGCCATATCTGCTTGTATGTATAAATATTTAAGATATAAAACTATTTAAGCAGACCATTAACATTGTTTTTCCACATAAAGGATGTTTCAACATTACTTCCTGAGCAGATAATTGTCCAGTAATAAAGGAAACTATACCTTCTTTGAAGCATTCAGACAAAAATGTCTAAGAACATTGAATTTCATTGTTCATTTTCTATATTGAAAGGATTCAGAACATCAACCACAAGACCTTCATTTCCTGAATCATGTTATACACTTTAAAAAGGTAATTTTGCAAAAAGAAGTTAGTATTTTGCTATTCTCTTCAGTAGCAGACCTATATCTTCTGCTTAAGGCCTGCCAAGTTCTGGAGCAACTAGCAGTTTCTTATACAGATGCTGACTGAAAGTTTAAATGCAGAATCTGCAGCATCATTTCTGAATGTCCAAAATCAGCCTTAACATTAGCAACAATAGCGATAGTGCCATGAACCCGAGAGGTTCACCTGCATACCCTATAAATTTCTCTCAGTCTTCTGTATGTCTAAGCAGAAATGGCTGTGAGTGCAGTGGCAGGTAGAACTACATTACATTCCAGCTTCATATCAGTAGTGTCATACTATCCATGTTAATCACTACGGTAAGTTGAGCTGGAGGCAGATGGCTAGATTTGTAGAGGGAAGGTTGGGAAATACATGTGCTGGTCAGGCTAGGACTGCCTCAGCTCATCACCCGGCTCTCCCAGAAGGTTTAGGAACATTTTTCTTCCCTCCCTCTGTCCTCTTCCCTCACAAATCCCATTGCTGGGAATACAGAGACACAATCTATCTTTAGGAAAAACCTACCTTCAACACAGATTATGGCATTTTCATCTACCAGTTTATGGCCTCTTCTGACTTTGCTGATCGCAAACTCCCAGAAGTCCTTCAAGGATTTTAAGCAAAATCAGGTAGCTACATTACCTTGTCTTTAAATTTAAGCTAGATGACATCAGGCTTGTTTTACTTGCAGCCTTTTTGTTTTCAGTCTTTTTGTAAAAGACAAGTATTCAGATTTACCACAGAAGTCTTTTTTTGTTTTTACTATTGGCAGAACTAAATTCAACAAGTATTTTTTCAGGCATCTCAGAGCATGTTTAGCAAAGCTTCAGGTTGGGGGAGCAGTTTCTGCCAAGTTAAAAAGAGGCAAAGCATATTCATGAGCTTAGGTGGAAAAGATTCGCCTGGAAGGGTGAAAAGCTGACATTTTTCCTGCAAAGTTCTGATAACAGAGATAGCCCAGGACCCAAGCAGAGGTAAAAAAACTGCTTGTAGATTTAGTCTCCTTTTCTAAGGATCAGAGATCACTGCAGAAAGGGATGTCTGAGAAGATATGGATTTTTGAAGTTCATTTATGGTGTGCAATTTTATTTCAACTTAGTAAAAACGTGCAGAGGAGGGAAGTGACACCTACACTTTCAGCCAGAGGGTGGCCATAGATCTATTTCTGCTGCACTGGAAACTGCATCCCCCTCTCCTGTCACGATTATTTGCACATCTACTACCCAGCTGAAGTACAGTCACATCCTTGCTGTGTGGCAGCATCAGTCATGGGACTGCAGCATGGGGGAGCAGGCAAAAGAGCTAGCTTCTGCATCCCTTCTTGCAGGTCACAGATGTCAGAGGATGCACATATGGTACATGTTAAAGAGGCATGCTTTTCACATGACATGACTGGTCACAGCAGAGAAAATCTGCAGTGATGGAAAGCTGTCCTGGTAGAAAAAGACCTGGGGGTATTGGTCAACAATTGGCTGAATATCATCCAGCTTATGCCCAGGTGGCCAAAGATGGACAAGACCATCCTGGCTTGTACTAGAAATAGTGTGGTGAACATCACTAGGGCAGTGATTGTCCCCCTGTATGTGGCACTGGTGAGGCTGCACCTCGAATCCTGTGTCAGTTTCGGGCCCCTCACTCCAAGGCAGACATTGAGGTGTTGGAGCATGTCCAAAGAAGAGCAATGAAACTGGTAAAGGGCCTAGAGCACAAGTCTTGAAGGAACTGGAGTTTAGCCCGGAGAAAAGGAGTCCGAGGGGAGAACTTACTGCTCTCTACAGCTACCTGAAGGAGGTTGTAGCAAGGTGATGTCATTCTCTCTCAAGCAACAAGCAACAGAGCAAGAGGAAATGGCCTCAAGTTTTACCAGAGAAGGTTTAGATTGGATATTAGGAAAAGCTGCTTCACTGAAAAAGTTGTCAAGCATTGGAACAGGCTGCTCAGGGAAGTAATGGAGTCACCATCCCTGGAGGTATTTAAAAGATGAGTAGATATGGTGCTTAGGGACACCATTTTGTGGTGGATGTGGCAATGCTGGGTTAAAAGTTGGATTTGATCTTAAAGGTATTTCCCAGCCTAAACAATTTCATAATTCCATGAACTGAAAGCAGCTTCTGACTGACATGACAGCATTTTGGCTCTGTGACCCCTCCCCAGATGCAAGGGTACAGGATAATCCTGAGCAGCACCCAGACGATGGCAACAGGAGAATGCTGAAAAGGGGAGGAATTTCACTGTGAAGTGCATCTGGCACATGGGCCCTATCTCAACTCATGCTAATTTGACAAACAAATATTAGGAAAGTGATCTTTCATATTTAACAGGCAATAGAAAGGAAATCAAAGTAATGGCAACTATGAACACAACACAAAGTCTTCTCTGAAAGCCAATCCACTAAATAGCATAAAGTCTATATGATCCAGGAAAATATTTTCCATCATGGAAGGTATTTTCTACACAAGTTAAGACACCATCTGCAAGCCGCTAACGAGCCCTGTTCTTGTGAATCACACAGTTAAAAATCATTAACACAGATGAAAACTGTTTTGTCATAATTTAAAAGTGGGCATCAGTGAACTATTTTCATTAGCACTTAATCAAGGTAAATATTAAATTTCATTACTTAAAAGATTCCATTCATGCAGTGATCTTGAAGTAAAGGATGAATTAATATTTTAAATATTTGTATTAACCAGATTTCATACCCACACAGACCAATCTCAATACAATTCCCCTGGTAATGCTTCTGCAAACTGCACCTTACCTAAGGTTATTTGAGAGCAGCATTACACCCAATTCCCACTGCTTCTTTTACCTTCTTTCTGCTGTTTGCATTCTCACAGTGATCCACAGGACAATTTAAGGAGATATTGCCGTAAGTGGAAGGGATGGCCTTTCCCTGTGCAGTTCATACCCAGCTTGTTCCAATCTCATTTCACCAGCAGAAAAGCAAGCACTGTGCCCAGGAATCAGTTAGCTTCTAAGGAGCAGTAACTCTCACCTTCCATTGCCCCACATGTTTAAGGTATTGTAGCCCTCCCGCACCAAGTTAGTGTGGGTCATGTGGTTAGTGATGCTTCCAGGACTCTCTCCATTACTCTGCTAGCATCAACCATGTCTTTTCTGCAGAAAGCCTTTTCAAAGGCTTTCAGAAAGAGATATTATATCTAACTCTATTAATATTCTGTGGTCTTAGTTCCATTACACATTAACTTTTGAGCGTCCTATGTTTGATAAAGGCTTTTTTTTTATTTAATGTGGAACCAAGAAGTTGTTTTACCATTGCCAGATTCTTCAGTCCTATAACCATGCATTTCAATTGAAAGTGGATAGTTTGGATTTAAAACTAGGTATTTTTTTCAAAAAACAAAAAAAAAAAAGGTAGAGTTTTAGGCATTACAGCGAGTTGTGTGATATACATAGCTTCCTTTTTCATCAGTTTTTTGCCTGAAGACAGCATGAGCAATTAACTTTGCAGAGTCATACATACAGGGCAGATATAGGAGGCTTTACAAGTCATCAAGTTTCACTTTATCTTCACTTCAGCTATTTTCACATAGCAATACCATCACATCTTGTTTATTCTGAGCTGACTCTTTCTACAATATCATAAATTTGTCTGCAAAGAAGCCAGAAAAAAAAAGATGCATTCAGTGGCAAGAGACAGAAGTTGGCTTCTCAGAAACAGGATGGGGATGATAGAAGAGAATGAAATTAGCCCTGGAAAGAAAAAAAAAATAAAAATGGAGCAGTGAAAATAAGTGCGTATCTGATATATATTAAAAAAAATACATTAAAGAAATATCATTAAAACCTCCCTGTTCTTGCGAAAGAATAAGCAGTGAAGCAGGATCGAAGGGAAAACAATGACATTTTGAATCTATGAAGAAGGAACATTGTCTGTGCAACATTCCGTGAAGCAGTACAAAAAAAATTTATTTACCAGTTCCAAACCACCACGTGACACTTCAAAAAGTGTAAGGTGCTGGGTGAGAGGTAAAATGAGAACTTAGATGTCAAGATGGCAGTTTCATTTTGCAATATACAGTTCCATTGACCCTGTACAGAAATTCATAGCTGCCCTGCTCACTACTGTAATACCTAAAATTTTCCATCCAGTTTAGTGCTATTAGCAAGTCCTGCATCATTGCTTTTTCTGAAGGCCTTCAGGTCTTTCCAAGATGCAATATGTCATTGCTAGCTCCTGTATCCTTTAAAAAGAACTGTGTCCAGTCAATCCTGTTACCATTTTCTCATTGTTTAGTGCACAGTCAAGGTAAGTCTAGTCATTATAGACAGATTTTCCCTAGAAATTTATTCATAATGCCAAGGAAGTCTTGTCTCTTTCTTGTGATTTCTTTGCCCTACAGTGAGGGTGGGTGTAAAATTGTACAATATGACTTCTACAAGGTTTTTCAAGGACCAAGAGCACAACAATTACCTTTGCTTCTTGTGGCCCTACAGTAATTTCAACTCCATAATTTGGTTTACAGTAACCTTTTACATACAGAAAAAGCAAGGAAAGAAAAGAAAGAAAGAGAACCTTAGCAACTTCACTTTTTCCTCCTCCTTGTCTGGAAACCATAGAAACCAAACTGAAAGAACAGCCAAGAAGTTCGTCATTTGGCTATCTCTGGCTGATCTCCATGGAAACATTTCACTTTTTGTTGAAAGGAAAAATCTTCAAATCATACAAATGGCCACAGTCTGATGGGTTATGACATCTTTGGGAAAAATTTAAAGAACAATGTCAATTGTTTCTGCTTTACATATTGCTATTACTTTTCCATTTTACGCCAATTTTGCCTATTTTATTTCATTATAATTGCGGCTTTTCTTTCAGAGTTATGTTATCAAATAAGACATTAAATTTGCAAAAAAAAGTTATATCCTGCCTACAAACCAGGGTCTATTCACTCCAGTATCCAATTTAGGTATCATTTGCTGTAAATTATACAGGTCATCAAATATCTTTATTTGCATGCTTTCCCTGGAAAATTGAATGGAGGTGTTGAATGCATCATAACAGCTAAGATTGAGAGATTAAAAAAAACATTCAACACCAGCAAGTCGTACCTCTCAGAACTATTCTTTCAGGAACCCTGCAGACACAGGAAGGTATTTCTGCCTGCTTCACACCCCGTTACCTTTTAGGGTTTATTACAATTAAAATAAGCATTGGATGACTGCGGGAAAAAAATCTACACACAAGACAACTAATACAAGAGGCAGTTCCACAGGACTTAACGCTTCTATTGAGCCCATGGAAGTACTTGGGCACTTAGAGTACACACCCATGAGAGGACTTCTGACAGTGGGTGAAGTGCCCTGAGGCACTCATACAGAGGCTTCAGAGCTCAGGGAACCAGCAGAAAGGAAGACTTTGGAAGACTCCACCTTTATAACTACGTTTAGTAGCACATAGGTACCATCTACACTGTAGGTACTACCTACACTGGTAAGGTGTGGCTAAGCAGTGCAGATACCCTCCTAAACTACAAATTCAGCAGTGAAGATTAAAAAGCCTTATTACAAAATGGTCTGAGGTACTAAACCATAATTAAATTTATTCATCCTTAGACAGCTCCAAGTTACTGCTGCAGCCATTCTACTCCCATAAATTTTTATTTGCTTCTTTTTCAGGTTGTACACATAATATAGTTGAGAACAGGGTAAGTTTTTCTAACTTACATACACACAGAAGGTCCACTTCCAGAAAGCATTTAGGCATCAAAGGAAGGAAAAATACTGGTGCCGTCTTAGCTCATACAGAAAAAGAAAGAATCCACAGCCACTCTAACACTGTTAAAGAACTATTCCGTTTATTATTATATACAGCAAAACAAACTACAATACGTATGGGATATGACTTACGGTCTTACAAAAACCTCTAGGTTTCTGACTGATCATACAATGAATATTGCTTCAGACATCAATATTATTGCAGTAAATGTCATTAGTTAATGCCTAGTTGTGGCAGCTTATTATACAGCTCCTATCAGCGGCTTACCTGCAAAGAAATATGATGAATTCAATGGAAATATTACCAGCGATGAACAGACATCATCTGATTTCAGCTGCAAACTGCCACTGAACAAAAGAGTGAAAATATGCTGACGCTTCCTGAAATTTGAAAGAATGTTGGAAAGACTGCAATGAATTATACAGACAGAAGTAAACAGAACAGGAAACTCAAGGAAGTCAGGAAAGAACATTCATAAGGAGAACGTGATAGGCAAGATATGACTCTGCTGAAGGTTTTATCAAACAAAGTAAAATAATAGTCCAGAACCAAGAGGAAGAAAAAGGCCACATTGCCTCAGTTATAAGAAGTTACTTTACAAACATACAAATGAAGACTTGCATGAAAATGAATGGAGGAGGTTGGTCCAGATTATCAAAACCTGTTTAAAAGATTACTAAGATTATTAAGAAGATTAACAAGAACTATATCCCTTCCACTAGACCAGGCTGCTCAAAGTCCTGTCCAGCCTGGCCTTGAACACTGCAAGGGGTGGGGCAGACACAACTTCTTGGGGCAACCTGTTACAGTGCCTCACCACCCTCACAGTAAAGAATTTCTTCCTAATATCTAATCTAATCTACCCTGTTTCGGTTTTAAAGCCATTCCTCCTTGTCCTATCATTACCTGCCCCTGTAAAAAGTCCCTTTCCAGCTTTCTTGTAGGCCCCCATTAGGTACTGGAAGCTGTTCTAAGGTCTCCCCAGATCCTTCTTTTCTCTGGGCTGAACAAGCCCAACTCAGTCGGCCTGTCTTCATAGGAGAGGTGCTCCAGTCCTCTGACCATCGTGGCCCTTCTCTGGGCTTACTCCAACAGCTCCATGTCCTTCTTCTGTTGGGGCCCCAGAGCTGAATGCAGTGTTCCAGGTGGGGTCTGACAAGAGCAGAGGAGGAGAATCACCTCCTTTGACTGGGTTTTGTGTGGATTTTTTTTTTCCAGACTGTGAGGGGGTTTTAGCTTGATTTGGGGGTTTTGGGTTGTTTGTTTTGGTTTTACAACTAATGCCTGAGAATTAAAAATAATCTCAACAAATTTGTGAAATGATTGTGTGTAGGTGAAAAAGAAAACAGTAGTATTTTGTATTTGTGCTTACAAGGGACCAGCTGCCCAAACACAAGAAAAAGAAGTCTTTTAACTTAATAGTCCCCAACAACGTCAATCTTGAAAAGCTATCTTTGTGCCCTGAGGTACATATATATAAATATGTATTAAAAAAAAAAAATTAAAAGGCTATTTTGCAAGGCATCCAACATGCTCTTCACAGTAATTGCAGATACTCAGTTTGGAGAAGAGAAAGCTAGCAGGAATCTGAGCAGTCTTCTAATATGCAAAAGCTCCTAGTAAGAAGAGATTAATCTGTTTTCCATGACCATTGCAGGGAGGCCAAGGAAGGATGGACTTAAATTGCTTCTATGGAGATTTGGGCTAGAGATGAAGAAAGAAATATTTCCAGCACTAAGCATTGTGATGGATCTCCTACTAGAAGTGGAGAAATCTCCCTCAGTAGCAGTTTTTGAGAGCACATCACAAACACCTTTCAGAAAATATTTATACATAATTGTTCTTGCTTGGGGAAGAGGAAGTAGCCAGATCAGTTTTCCTGCTTCACTCTCGAGGCCAGAACCACAGTTCCCTGCAACAGCAACAGAGGCAGAGAGCAAACTCGCTTCTCCTCTTTAACTTGGAAAGCCAGAGAGGAGCTCATCAGTTAGATGTAAAGCACTGGCCAAATTATTTCAGCTACACCAGACTGGACAGCCTCCCCATGTTCTTTAACCTTATTTCCTATAGTTTTCAGTTAGAGACATAGAAACAGAGCATTTCAACTTTTTAGCATATGACAAAGCAATTGCAGTTTAAAACAAATTCTAATCTAAAAACATGACTCACTGGAATCTGATGAAAACTGATTTTGGTTAAACCGATTTAGGGACTCTTTATGCATCCTACCTGGCCTAACATTTAGAAAGTTTGGTTGTTGGTTCAGTTTTGGTTTTGTTTTTTTTTGTTTGTGTTTTTTTTTTTTTTTTGTTTTTTTTTTTTTTTTTTTTTTTTGTTGTTGTTGTTGTTGATTTTTGTTGGGTTTGTTTGTTTGTTTTAAACAAAACCCCACTCCAATGAAACTTTTTGTAGTAAGAATAAGGCATTTTGGAGCATCTGCCAGGCCTTTGCCCATTCCCACCAGCAGAACAGGAGCCTGCACAAGCTCCCAGGACACTGTTAGTCCTTGAAGGCAATAAATCTTCCTTCAGCAATAAAGAGTGAGGCAGCAGTGAGATGGGGCAAACATTACTCACTGTGCAATCCAAATAAAGCACCCCCTTCAAATGCCAATTTTTACAATATTTTATTTTTCTTCAAAAATACGAATGTGCATCACTACAGGGTAGTTTTAGATAAGTATTTCCTGGATTTCTGTGTTTAGCAATCACACTTCTATTGGTTTTGCCTCAATCTAAACTACTTCGTGGCTACTAAGACCACCCTCACATTAACAGCTTCTTCTTTGCTTTCACACAAAAATATGAAAATTTCCCCTTGACTTCTCTTGGTGCAGCTTGTAATAGATCTGCATCTGGAAACACTATACCATATTCTTATACTACTTTTATAGCAGGAACTGTTAAGTACTTTGGCTCACTTACAAATTCCTCAATTCACCAAGATATAATTGTGCTGTGATTCATGCTTTTGCTAAATCTATGCAAGTTGTGGGCATGCTTATTAACATCACATTAAACGCTAGAACTAAAAAGATTAGCAAGCAGATTATTTTCTTTTTCTTGGACATTGACACTTAGCAGATAAATTGCACTGTCAAAATGTTTAAAGAAAACAAAGCACAATTATGACAGATATGGTTTTATTTTACATACTGTTCTACTTTTAAGACTTTAGCAATTGTTGTATGTCAAAATATAGCATAATTTCAACATTTGTTTATCCATGGAACAGCACGAGACCAGCATAAATAATATTAAGTGCTCAATTCAGGAATTTATGGTGTTATATCTTAATTTCAATAGAATTTCACACTCAGCATGTCATAAGCCTCTATAGTGACATATTGTAGCATAAACAGGACACTGTATGTCACCTTGCAATTGCTTTGGAGCTTATCATATCTCTTTGAAGTAAAACCACTGGGCCAGAAATGAGCCCAGTGGCTTAATTTCAATTTAAAATTTTGCTCAGCTTCAGATTAAAATTACCGACTATTCTTCTGTATTTTTCTGCTGACTGAAATCTCTTCACAATGCAGCTATGCATCAGCTGTGATCAAATGACCATTCATAGAATCATAGAATAGTTAAGAGTTGGAGAGGACCTTAAGATCATCAAGTTCCAAGCCCCCTGCCATGGACACGGGCACCTCACACTAAACCATACCATCCAAGGCTATGTCCAACCCCACCTTGAACACTGCCAGTGATGGAGCATTCACAACTTCCTTGGGCAATCCATTCCAGTGCCTCACCACCCTTACAGTAAAGAATTTCTTCCTCATATCCAATCAAAACTTCCCCTCTGTAAGTTTGAACCCATTACCCCTTGTTCTCACTACAGTCCCTCATGAAGAGTCCCTCCCCAGCATCCCTATAGGCCCCCTTCAGGTATTGGAAGGCTGCTATGAGGTCTCCACGCAGCCTTCTCTTCTCCAGGCTGGACAGCCCCAACTTTCTCAGCCTATCTTCATACGAGAGGTGCTCCAGTCCCCTGATCATCCTCGTGGCCCTCCTCTGCACTTCTTCCAACAGTTCCATGTCCTTTTTATGTTGAGAACACCAGAACTGCACACAATACTCCAAGTGAGGTCTCACGAGAGCAGAGGGGCAGGATCACCTCCTCGACACTCCTTTTGATGCAGCCCAGGATATGGTTGGCTTTCTGGGCTGCAAGCGCACACTGCTGGCTCATGTTCATTTTCTCATCGACCAACACCCCCAAGTCCTTCTCCGCAGGGCTGCTCTGAATCTCTTCTCTGCCCAACCTGTAGCTCTGCCTGGGATTGCTCCGACCCAGGTGTAGGACCTTGCACTTGGCATGGTTAAACTTCATCAGGTACAGAGGTGAGACTGACTGGTCTGTAATTCCCTGGCTCATCCATTTTCCCCTTCTTAAAAATGGGGGTTATATTTCCCTCTTCCCAGTCACTGGGAACTTCACCTGATCGCTGTGATTTTTCAAATATGATGGACAGTGGCTTAGCAACTTCATTTGCCAGCTCCTTCAGGACCCGCAGATAGATTTTATCAGGTCACATGAACTTGTATACGTTCAGTTTCCTAACATGGTCTCGAACCAGATCCTCTCCTACAGTGGCCCCAGGGTCTTGATTCTCATCGACCCTGCGTCTGCCTCCCAAGACTTGGGTGGTGTGATGAGAGCATTTTGATAGAATCATAGAATCATAGAATAGTCAGGGTTGGAAAGGACCTGAAGATCATCTAGTTCGAAGACTGAGGCAAAGAAGTCGTTAAGAACCTCAGCCTTCTCCAGTTCCAGGGTAGCCAGTTCTCCTGATAGCTTCTGGAGAGGGCCCACGGTGTCCCTATCCTGCCTTTTATTTGCAATGTACCTATAGAATCCCTTCCTGTTATCCTTAACATCCCTAGCCAAGTTTAATTCTAACTGGGCCTTAGCTTTCCTAACCTGGTCCCTAGTTTCCCGGACAACATCCCTGTATTCTTCCCAGGTCGCCTGACCTTGCTTCCACCTTTTATAAGCCTCTTTTTTCCTTCGAATTTTCCTCAGCAGCTCCTTGTCCATCCAAGGAGGTCTCCTAGCCCTCCTTTTGAACTTCCTTCTTGTTGGGATGCATCGCTCCTGAGCTTGCAGCAGGTGATCCTTGAATATCAACCAACAGTCTTGGGCCCCCCTGCCCTCTAGGGCTATATCCCATGGAACCTTACTGAGCAGGTTCCTGAAGAGGCCAAAGTCTGCTCTCTTGAAGTCCAGAGCACTGAGTTTGCTGCACGCACTTCTCACTGTCCTGAGGATCTCGAATTCGACTATTTCATGATCACTGCAATCAAGGCTCACCTGGAGCGTCACACTTCCACCAGCCCTTCCCTGTTGGTGAGGACAAGGTCAAGCATGGCACCTCTCCTTGTCGGCTCCTCTATTACTTGCAGAATGAAGTTGTCTTCCACACAATCGAGGAACCTCCTGGATTGCTTGTGCCGGGCCGTACCATCCCTCCAACAGATATCAGGGCGGTTGAAGTCCCCCATGAGAACAGGGCCTGCGAGCGTGAGGCTGCTCCTATCTGTCTATGGAGTGCTTCGTCCAGCAAGTCTTCTTGGTCAGGCAGCCTGTAACAGATCCCCACAATAATGTCTCCCACTGCTGTTCTCCCTTTAACCCTGACCCACAAACTCTGTGTTGACTGCTCACCTGTCCCCAGACAGAGTTCCATACTCTCCAGCCTATCCCTAACATAAATAGCAACTCCCCCTCCACGCGTACCGGGCCTTTCTTTCCTAAAGAGCCTGTAACCTTCCATTCTAATACACCAGTCATAGGAGCCATCCCACCATGTTTCTGTGATGCCTATGATATCATACCCCTGTAGACGTGCACACACCTCTAATTCCTCTTGTTTGTTCCCCATGCTACAGGCATTTGTATAGTGGCATTTGAGCCGAGCTCCAATTGAAGTCCGCTCATTGGCTGGAGCAGCTTCAATATCTCTACATTGCTCCGAACGTTTACTGTAGCTGCTGGCCAGTGATTGGGTGTGTTGGGATGGAATGATGCCCCCCTCCCCCAACACATCTAGTTTAAAGCATCGTTGACCAGTCTGGCAAGCCTCCTACCAAATCCACTCTTCCCCTTCTTTGTCAGACCAGCTCCACCAGCCCCCAGTAGACCTGGCCTACTAAATTGAGTCCCATGTTCAAGATACCCAAACCCCTGACTATAGCACCACCCTTCTAACCATTTATTAACCTGGCCAATCCTCCTCGACTTCTTAAGGTCCTGCCCTGCATCCTGGAGAACTGACGAAAAGACAATCTGAGCTCCAGAGCCCCTAACCACCTCTCCAAGAGCTCTGTAGTCCTTCTTTATATTCTCCTGGCTACTGCTGTCTATATCAGTAGCACCCACATGGATCTCTAGAAGTGGGTAATAGTCAGTGGGACCAACTAGAGCAGGCAGCTTCTCTGCAACATCCCTGACCAGAGGCCCTGGCAGGCAACACACTTCCCTTGAGACTGGGTCAGGCCGACAGATGGGTGCCTCTGTTCCTTTCAGCGTAGAGTCCCCTACTACTGCAGCCTGCCGCTTTTTCCTGGCAGCACCAGTAGTGATCTTCTTTGCCAGTGCATCAGCCGGTTGTTCCTGGTGCGAGTGTGGTTGGTTCCTCATCAGCCCCCTGCAGGACAGCAAAGCGGTTCTGGGTGGGGACAACAGATTTAGGAGGAAGCCCCTTGCTTTTAATTGTCCTCTTCCTCCTTTTTTTGTTGTTGTTTTTTTTTTTTTTTTTTTCTGTTACTGTTTCCCAGCTTCCTGGGTTAGCAGCCTCCTTTCCTGCATGAGCGACAGTGGACACTTGAGGCCCCTGCACAGTCTGGTCCTGGAACAAGCAGTGCTGTTTCCTCTCAGCTCTCCTGACACCTTTCAGCCTAGCAACAGCTTCCTGCAGCTCAGCCACCTGCTGCTGGAGGACCTCCACCAGGGAGCACCGAGTGCAGCCCTGCCCATTGCGCACCCTCCTCTCAGGACAGCAGTGCAGGCGCTCTCTACACCCTGAGCTCTGCACTGAAGCCTCCCTTCCCATCGGCTCTGTCTGGGTGCCCACGCGGGCCACTGCCGGAGCAGCCAGAGCAGACCTCCCATGCCGAGCCCGGGTCATACAGCGAGCGTGCACCACTCCGCTCGCCTGACCGCACGAACTACCGCGCAAACTGCCTCGAACCCGCCCCATTCACCGCCCTCCCTGGGGCAGGGTTTTAACCAGTCAGGGTGGTGCCGCTCCTCCTGGCACCGCCCCCTCTGAGTCAGCTCCTCGTGTCCGCTGAGCTGCAGGCTCCTGGTCAAGCCCTGTGGGGGACTTGCGGTGCCCTCGGTGCCTGGTGCTGCTCCGAGTTGAAGCTCCTGGACGCCGAGCCTCCCCTCGATGAGGTGCTGCAGGTGTCCCCTCTCGAGACAGTCACCTCGCACTAAAAACGGTGGCCTCTTATTTCACACTGCTAGGCTGATTTTTTATTTTTGTTTTTGCACATCCTCAAATAGGTTTCACCCAGCAGATGGCTTTTTTATGCAGATTCTCTAAGGAGTGTCGAGGGGGAAATAGGAAACTGTTGGCCAGGGTAGAAGGAGTGAACTAAATTGGTAACAGCCCATGCCACTGACTTCAGCAAAACCTTGAAGTGTATTGAAGAGGTACAAGATTTATCCTGTGGCTGTAGAATATTGTCAGTGCAGCCCCTTCGGAATCAGTCCTGAAATCGTTCTGAGGAATTCTGGTAGGGCATGAAAGTCTATCAAGAAAGAACAGCTTCAACGTTCTTAATGGCTAATTTGGTAATGAAACCGTCTTACCAGGCCAGTTGACAGTGTCTGTCTTCTTAAATAACCTTTTTTTGTGTGTGGGGGGGTTTTTTGTTGTTTTTTTTTTTTCTTGTAATGCCCTTTCTCAGCAAGATCAGTGCAAACAATTGTGCTGGAGAAACTGTGCTTGGGGAAAACATTTTACTATAAGCATCATTCATCATTAGAAATCTCTGTTAGTATGATGACACAAGCAATCTGAGCTAAACATAGTCTGTTGCATTTATCATCATTCATTTTATCACTGTATAAAACAGATAAGAACAACATACTTATCTCTAAAGCCAATAAGAAAATCTGCCTTATTAATAGTGTCTTGAGGTTTATAATATATGTTATGTTACTCTCACCTTTTTTACAAGTAAATCATATTACTTGCAAACTCATTAAAACCATCAGTGCTTCTAGTCATTAATCACTCATATTTAAGGGCTTTCTTGCAGCTATTGGTTCTTTTGGTTGTTATACACTGGAATACTTTTCAGATAAAGTGTATTTAAAAGCCTTCAGCAAAGAACAAAGGAGCTGCAAAATAATTTTTGGTGTTTTTTTGTCAGAAAACTGTGACAGCAAGACCACACGGTATTTCAGTGTTTGGTAGGAGGAACAGATCAAAACTCACTCCTAATAAGGCAAAATTATATTGCGTTCAGATTTTCAGCATATGCTCAACACATACACAAAAAGAGACTTGCAGAGATTTTGGAGCTACCTTGCATAGGAATACAATTCAGTTCAAAGTTACTCTGAGATAAGAGAGCTAGCTGAGCACACCAAGCCAAAGATACTGAGACAATTCTGGAGAGACACAGGAGCACATTTTCTGAACACCTGACCTGAGCAGCCAGATACTATTGCTCACCACAGGCCAAAGGGAGAGGGAAGCCATGGCCACAGTGGTCCATAGGCTCAGACACAGACCTTGGGGCACAGAATCTGGCAGGGGAAAAGCAGGAGGCACAGAGACTAGCATTAGGCAGTGATAGTTAAGAGTGAGGGAGACAACACCATGCACGAGCCGCTGAAACAGCAAACCTAAAACGGTCACACTACGTATTTTCAGTCAGTTTCCTGTCAAAGCATCTTTGCTTTCACAAAGCCATTCATTCCTTTCAATAGCTCACTGCTGGTAACACCAACAAGCCTAATGCTCAGAGCTGTATTGTTCAATGTATGACCAGGATAAATTTCATCATTATAGCCATGGAATAATTCAAATACACTACTGAACAATCAAACTATGAGTTAGAAGGACTGTAATGCCTTGCTCAGCTTTCATAAGACTTCCAAAACACAAACCTTCATAAAAGTCCCTACCTAGGTAGTCTGTAGTTATCTAAGCCTCTGCATTACAAGGGAAACAGCACTTCCCCCTACACACTCACCTGATTAAATCTGTTCTTAAGCTAAAACTTCTTAAGTAAATATCCAAAGCAAAGCAAAATACTGACCTTCATAGTCACTTGCCAGTCAGACTGCATGAGAAGACTCAAAAGCTTCTGAGCGGCAAGTAAAGGCAGAAGTCATTGACAGATTAGCAGTGAAAGATAATTTTATTTTGATCAAAGGCAGATAACGATAATTACCAATTTTCTGTTGCTACCCCCTCCCCCTCCCCCAATCAATTTGCCCATCCCAAACATCAGCCCTGTTATTATGATAATGGTTATAGTGCTTTGCAGCTGTGAACATGGCAGAAGATTTTCATGACTTTTTTTTCTACAAATACTAATGTCAAAGAGGACACAAAACACAATGAACAATTTCTCCCTTCATTTATCACAATTTTCTTGTTAGCTACAGGGCTCAGTTTAATTACAGCTGCAAGCATTGGGTCAGCTGATTTCTTGCCTCTGATAAGTCTGTAATGGTTAGTGTCTTCCTTGATCCAATGCTATCATTGACAAAAGCACATGGCACTGAACTTGACATCATCATCCGAAACCTACCCAAAGAAACCCAAGAGAGAGATTCATCAATGGGGTTTGTTTGTTTTAAAAATAATGGCTGTAACCCAGAAGACTGACCTAATAGACTTTCTGAGGGAGTAGCTCATTAAGCTATTAATTAGCAAATACATGTCTCTCAGTCTCTATGATTGTTGCAGTACTAGGCAATATTTAGAGCAAAAGAGATAATTAGAGGTGTTTTCTAGATTATCTTTTTAACGCAGTCTAAACATTATTGCTTGTGTAAGGGAGTGTGATACAGAACATGTCAAAACAAGAACTGCAACACCAAATTGGGGCTGTTCAGCCTGGAGAAGAGAAGGCTGCATGGAGACCTCCTAGCAGCCTTCCAATACCTGAAGGGGGCCTATAGGGATGCTGGGGAGGGACTCTTCATTAGGGACTGTGGTGAGAGGACAAGGGGTAACGGGTTTAAACTTAAACAGGGGAGGTTTAGATTGGATATGAGGAAGAAATTCTTTACTGTAAGGGTGGTGAGGCACTGGAATGGGTTGCCCGGGGGAGCTGGGAATGCTTCATCCCTGGCGGCGTTCAAGGTGGGGTTGGACATAGCCTTGGATGGCATGGTTTAGTGTGAGGTGTCCCTGCCCATGGCAGGGGGCTTGGAACTCGATGATCTTGAGGTCCTTTCCAACCCTAACTATTCTATGATTCTGTGATTTAACCACTATTTTTTCTGCTTTCTGTTATTTAGAGTTGAGTTAGAGCTTTTACTTTCCATAAGCAAATAACAGTAAAACTCTGAACCAATAATATATTAATTTCTCCTGTACTGGAAATAATCTTCTCTCCTGTCATGACTCACTGCTAGTGCCATGCTTTTAACAGACTGGAATAGAGAATAAGCAGTTTGCTACGTCGGTGAATGCAAATGAAGCATACACAAGGACCTGGTCCCGTGACTGTTTAAGGGCTATGGTAGCACAGGTCTACTGTCAGAAGCTCTGATCAGGTGTGGATGTAACCGTTGTCATCTAGTCATAACCATCAATCATAGGTAAAATTTGCAGCTATATATGGCAAGAGAAACAATACTGAAGTTCATCACTGCATTACTGATCACACCTACTTAAAAAGTCTAAAAGTTATGACCATGATTATGAAGTTATGATTTGGAATTATTATTATCCTTTATTATCACTTTAGATGACCATTACTAGGAATGTAATTCATTTAGTTAAGTTTAAATTGATACTATGGTGCAAATATATAAAGTAAAATTATGCCCAGCTTAGCATAGTTCAGGGAGAAGAAAATAGGATTGGCATGCCTATATTTCTGAGCATAGAAAAGAGGCTGCTGAGCCAGTTTTAAACAACAGAATGTACCTGGGGAAAATAAACTTAGTGTGCATGCATTTCATACCTCTTATAATGACAGCATACACAAATGTAGGAGACTATATCTCTCTTAGGTGTTCAGGGCACCTCCTGACTTTCTTTAAGATACCTTGGTGGGTTGACCCTGGCTGGACACTAGGAGCCCACCAAAGCCACTCTATCACTCTTCTCCTCTGGTTGGACAGGGGACAGAAAATATAACAAAAGATTAACAGGTTGAGATAAGGACTGAGAGATCACTCACCAATTATCATCACAGGCAAAACAGACTCTACTGGGGAAATTATTTTAATTTATTGTCAATTAAATGAGAGTAGGGTAATAAGACAAAAACAAATCTCAAAACACCTTCCCCCATCCCTCCCTTCTTCCTGGGCTTAACTTTGCTTCTGAATTCTCTACCTTCTCCCCATCAATGTCACAGGGGGATGGAGAATGGGTGTTGTGGTCAATCCATTACATGGTGTTTCTGCTGCTCCATCCTCCTCCGGTGAAGGACTGCTCACACTCTTCTGTTCCAGTGTGAGATTCCTCCCACAGGAGACAGTCTGCCTCACCCATAGTAATCACCACAGGCTACAGCGCAATCGCTGCTCTAATGCCTGCAGAACCTCCTCCCCTCTTCCACTGACCTTGGTGTCTGCAGAGACTAAGAGCTACAAGTGGAGAACAAATCATCACTGAGCAGGAAAACTTATGAAATCTGGTTTCTTGTATATGGAGAAAGAAGCAGCCCATGCATATGTGATTTCTGAGCTATCCCCCACTGTACTGGCTGATCAGTAAGCCAAAAGCAGGTAAAAGTCTAGAGCTCAGAAGCCACAGACTTTCTGTCAGAGAGAGCACTTCTCACCAGTTTCCTTCAAAACTAGGAGCAATTTCATATCTTTGAGATCTCCACCCTTCTGTTATGTGCAGATGAAAATGTTCCGTGGGCTGAAGTTACACCACCTTTTAGGAAGGGAGAGGAGAGAGTTACTACTAAAAACATTGTGGAAATGCACAGCTCAGAGTTTGAGCTTCTGAGTTATGAACCGGGATTACTTCCCACTTGGCAAAGAAGGTGAAGGTGATGTAGGTCATTTGCTGTTGCGGAATGCAGCTGAACCACAGTGATGACAAGCAGAGCAGCCCCAGTGAGGGAAAGTGACCACAAGTAACAGAAAAGGCTCAAAATGGCTTCCAGGATTCTGCCCAAAACTGGAGTATTTCATGTCAGAGAACTGACATGACCACAGTGAAGCTTAAGCAAAGTATAAAAAAGACAAGTTGTTCTGATTTGAGAAATAGTCAGCAAGAATCTCAAAGTAGCATTAAATATGCCTGAGAACTGATCTCAGAGGAGGAAAAGAACTCTTGAAAAAGAGCTACTGATAAGATTCACCTCAACATCTAGCAAGTTATTTATCTGCAGTGTAAAAAAAAAAAAGAGATTCCTGAATAGTCTGTTAAACTCTAGACTCCATTAGGATCTTGCTCCCATGTGATATTTAAGAGTAAGACTTGAATGGCTGCTTTTTGGAAGAGTATTGAAAGAGGTTGGAGATGAGAAGAAATAAGGACTAGAGGCTGAATTGTACTTAGTTCAGAGGGAAACCGAGGACAAGGCTTCTTATTTATACATCCTGCTGAATTAAGCATTTAAGATAGGGAAACCTGGATAAAGGATTGAAGATACTGCTGTAAAAAGTATTCATTTCCTATTTTCTCTATTATTTTGTCAAATGTCCTTCGGAGATTGAGACACCCAGTTTGTTTTATATAGGCTAGCAAGACTAATTATTTTAAGTCACTATTGACCTGAACCAAATACAATACACTGTCCAAAAGATGAAATTGTCTGTGCACATTAATCCTCTAAAAAAAGGCAGGCAATGATCCATGTTTTGGATTATTCAGAGATGGTACACTTCTCAGTAGCACAGTCACAGTGTGTAGATGGTTTAAAATACTCTTAAAATAAAAAATTTTGAATGCCTTTCCAAGCTTACTTTTCCATAGGAGAGGCCAGAAGTGGAAGCTCTAGTACTTATGATTGGGTTGTGGAGCAGTGATACAAAAACTCCCACTTGCCGATGGTGTTCTGGTGCAAAATGGGTCCAGTCAGCACAGCATTAGCTCCCCTTTGTTTAGCTTGCTTTATGTGTCAGTTTCCTTCCCAGTCAATCCATCCATCCATCCATCCATCCATCCATCCATCATACATACATACATACATAGGCACATACATTTTCTGAATGCTCCTCAGGCCAGAGGTTTACAGGATGCAAACATCTCTGTGTGTACACAGCAGTTCAAATCATATCACTGCAGTCTCCGGCTGTGTAATCTCAGAATGTTTCATACAATTATATTGAGTGTTTTCAGCTTGAGAGGGTAACTACCAGGCCCAAGGGCAAACCTGACAGCTCCTGTCCTCATGCATACCCTATGTTGTTTGGTCTGGCAACAGACAAAGAGTAGTCAATGCAAGCATGTGGCTAGGGCCCATGGCTAGCAAAAAAAGAAAAAAAAGAAACCAAAAACCCCAAACCAAATCAAAACAAAACAAAACACCCCCCACAAAACCCAAAACAATAAAAAGGCAATTCACACCAAATGAGACTGGGAAACAAAACTTGAAGATTTTATTTCTGAAAAATATTTGATTATGTAAATTGTGAGGTATATTACAATCTTTAAGTCTAATGAAGTTGTGAAATACAGGCAGTAAAACTAGGCTTGAATTTCAGAAGATTTTCATTTTTAATGGAAAAAATGTATGATGATATAACTATAAATGACATGTTTCTATAAATGCTAGGCTTGTCTATCTGATTCCACAATAACATTGCTCCAAGTGTTTATTTTCCACATGTACATAATCACAATAAATGCCACCCTGATGCCAAATTTCAAAAGACTAAGTTGCACAAATAAAAAACAGGTTTTCGTGTCAGGTGGGATATGCAAAACTTAAAGCTCTGCCAGAATATTGTACAGAAAAGGAATTTCACCCTACGACTTCACATGCAGAGAGAAAGGCACTAGGCATGATCTCAGCTGGAGTACAAGTTATTCACCTGTCCATTGACTGGTATGAAAGGGGAAGAAATGAATCAGTAAATTCATGTAGTATAAAAAAGTATGTTGAAGTTTTCTATGAAATTATTCAATATGAATTATTTAATAGTTTGAATAAAATAAGGAATGTCAGTTGTGTATTCTGAAACACACCAAAAGATATTGCTCCATTTCAAAGGTAAAAGAGGAAACAACTATACCTGTTAGAACTTCATTTGTCACTTGAAAAGACCACTACATCTATGAGTGACAAAGAAACAAAGCTCTCCCCAGATGTTTACATTGACATCCTGTACTGCAGATATAATAGAAATATGAGGCGTCTTTATAATTTTGACAGGTTGCAAATCAACAGTATTCTGAGCAACAAATTAAAACTATGTCACAAATTCCTGTTTTCTGTCACTTGCAGAGAAAGCCTAAAGCAGTATGTCTTTTGAGGACTTCTTTGGTTGTTTCTGACATACCCTGACGAGGAGCAGTTGCAGGTCCTGTGCCTTCTTTCACAGCATTTTGTACAGTGGTTTTCAAAGACAGACATTTCAGGGCTCCTCATTTGTCATCTCTCAGCACCTTCCTGTTCACAGTTGCTGTCATCTCTTGCACACCTGGGGAAGAAGTTAATGAGACAGGAGAAAGAGCCTGCAGTGTCCCTGAGAGGAGACTGGGAAACCAAAAGCAACCCAACCCAAACTCAAGAGAACCCCAGCATGATGAGGACCTAAAGCAGATTTCATGCATGCAGGTTTTTCTCTGTGTTAACTGCATCTATTATACTGTGCAAATTACTGCATATGCTGTGCTTTTGGATACCTCAGAAATTACAGCTTCCATGTGCTCCCAGATCAGGAGACATGCAACAAAAGCATACTGAAAGTCCCAGGAGCTGGTGTGGCCAGTATTCACAGTGAGGCCTGAGATATCTCACTGCATGGCCCTATACCTGCAAAAGGGAAGCAGCTGCCCACGCACAGGAACCATGTCAGAAAGGTCCTGGTCCTGAAAAGCTGAATTTTTCCTCAGGAAAGAAGAAATCCTACACATAATTGCAACTTAAAGAAATGTCATTGGAGCTCATGTTAGGAGATATTTCACTGAGGGGCAAGGATTTTTTTCACTCTAAAAGTTAAAGGCAGGCAGAAAACATGCAGGAGCTGGTTTGAGCACAAAAAACCCTCTACATTCTCCACTGAAGCAGTCTAGAAGTCAGACAAAATAAGCTATCAGAATAGGTCCCGTGACCCATAAACACCACACATTTCAGTGACTGGGAGTACGGATGTGACTGCAAGAGTAGACAGGTGGGCCTTCACTGTTCTGCTGTAAAAGAGATTGCATAGAAATCTCTGGCATTTCGGTTGATATAATACCACCTCACTGACATCGACTAGGATTAAAATTTGACCACTTTACTGCTGATGGAAATATTACAACTAAGTGGTTCCACTGTCACCAATAAGTGTGAGGACTTGCTATTTGGCAATAGCAGTGTTTTGAACCAAAGACGTTCAGTTCTGTTGACCAGGAGCATTCAGGATTTCTAACTAAAAGCCCATAAAACATAGGACTTCGAAACAACTGCAAAGATGTTAAGCTTAACTCACATTTGCCCTTTGATTTCAGTACAGACCATGAGATATTGGGCAGTTTGAGGACAAAGAATATTCTAAACCTTGATATGACCTCCTTAGAAGGGAGAACATTTGCCAGCAATTTGTCTTTCAGATTTATGCTTGATCATATCAGTAGGTTAAATGTTAATCACTTCATTCCAAGTAGGTGAGTAGTGTCATGCATTAATGCAATCAGGCGAGTATGAAGTGAGTGCAGTGGAACAGGTTAATGGCATTGCTGACCTGAGAGAGATCAGAAACTGTCTCTGATACAAACAACAGGATTTCTGAGACATAATCCATTTACTCAAATTTTAAACATTAATGGTATTTTATTAGAAAGAAGCAGTTGAAATGAAACACATAACGTTTCAGACAATGGAAATATCTACACAGACACAAGTATTCTTAAATGTTAACATGGTTCCTGAGTCATTACGGCATTTCTTTTCCATTAGTCATCAAGAAGAAAATATTAAAAATATCACTGATGGGTATTTGTATGGGTGGATTTACCCATCTGTCTAATTATAAGGAAACTGAGTTTCTCTGAGTCTCTGTAAGTGCGTGAATATACAAATACGCATATGTTTTTATGCATATTTGTCAAGTATTTATGGTTGTCAAAGACTCTTCGGTTAGAAGAAATGTTCAAACAAGTAACAATGGCTTGAAATCTTTGTTGCAACCAAGTGGGTTAGGGTGAGGTGGGTAGAGGCTCATGTATGCAGTGGTTTCTATAGTTACAGTATCTCTTTCTGTCCCTTTAATGAGGAACAAATAACTTTGTTCTCTGTCCAAGACATCCGTATCTTGCTTGTTTGCCTCTTCGCCCGCAACAAACAGTATTTCTTCCACAAGGGAAGGCAGTAATCTACCAATATTCATGTTCCAGAGCAAAAGACTTCTTGACTAGCTAATCCCAAGCCCCTAGGGAAAAGATTTTCACAGAAGTGACAAGTTTAATACTGGGCAGGAACATGGCATGACATGGCAGTGGATAACACTTCCCACCTCACCGCAGCTATAAGAAACCCTAAAAGGCTGCCAAGAAGGTACATATTTTACATTACCACCTGTCATTGAATTAAATATCAGATATGTTATTAAAAAAGGACTCAAATTTGCAAGTATTTAAGGAACAGCTTGCTGCAAGACCCCAAAACTTAGTAGTTCCTAAGATTAAAGGAAGACACCCACAGGCTCCATAATGCACACGATAGCTTTTCTCCCCACTCTGAAATTAAGTCTTACAGCAGTAGGAGATGGATTGTGACCCAAATCCAGGAAGCAACTGAAGGCCTCACATCCAACAGTTAGGATGCTGTGCTTCTCAAAATATCTGCCAGCTGCCTTCAGTACCTTCCTTCACAGATCTATCTATCTGGTTCTTTTCTTTGGGTAAAAAGGAAAAGATTCAGGGGCATAAACATAGGTGCCAGATGCCTTCTTTGGGCACAGCCCAGTTTCTGAAACCAAGTCTTGACCTGTCAAAGTCTCACCTCCTGGGCTGGTAGAAACAAATGCTTCAGAACCCTGAGAAAGTGTTCTTCTACTCAAGGACCAACAATGGATATTTAGGGCCACCAAAAATTCACAGTACATTTTACCTCTCTAATGAGTAGGACACTCCCCAAAGGGGTGAAGGAGTCTGTTATCAAATGTCCTAAGTCATGGGTAAGAGTCACCTGAAAAATCATAGAATCATTAGAAGGGTTTGAGTTGGAAGGGACCTTGAAGATCATCTAGTTCCAGCTCCCTGCCACAACCAGGGACACCTTCCACCATAATGATCACTTTATTAGAATAATACAGTCAGCTACTAACTATCTAATATCACTAAGTAAATACAGTATCTTACCTGTTTGCCTTCTATCCTGCTACACTACAATTGATAAACGTCAGTGGCATTAGTCACATTTGACAGGATGTTTTACTGAGCATAAGCACAAGCTAAAAAGTAACCAACAAAGACAAATGCAGTTTAATGCCCCTAAACAGCATGTACATCTATTACTTCTGTAAGCTACAACTTTCAATCTTTACAGATGAACTTATAGCCAGGCTTAATGTTGAAGGAAATGGGATATACTAAGCTTCATCATAGATTTTCCTGAATTTAACTGACAAGCTGAAATTACCCATGCTTGGTCTTTGCCTCAGGGAAATGAGTTTTAAATTCACCAGGGATTCAAGTCTGTGTGTGAATATCTACACACAGTCTGCATCTCAGAGTGCTCTTCCCCTTTTGAGCCCATTGCCAGTTATCAGATAGATCTGAGAGTTGAATGTCTGTCATAAATAAATACCATAAAGATGTTAAGATATATATTGCTTTTAATGCCTTACATATATTCTTAATACCTTTATACTCTTAATTTTACCTTAGTATTTTTAATTAAGATTTTCATTAAGGTAATGACTTCTTTAAAATATAGTCAGCCAGAAAGAGAAGAAAAGATGTGTAAGTGCCAAGGTAAGTATTGTGTTGTGATTTCAATTTGTCTGTACAAGAGAATCCAGATACAAGACACAAAAAAAGGATTTCACCGGTTTCAACAGTGAGCAACACTTTACTGAAATTCTGAAAAGCAAACCAAAATAAAATAGTTAATTTACATTTGAGATGGGGAAAGTATGGTTATTGGTTTAGCAAAGGTTTCTGACTTCTTTCAACAACTCCATCTTTGGAGGAATACATTTAAATTTAGCATGCTAGTTCTCGGACATAAGAAATGCCACCATAAAACCTGACAAAAATATGACTGAACTGTCATTGCAGAAAGTCACTGCAGTCTATGGGGGTTTTTGCACCCTTTGGGAAAGGCATCACAGGACAGAGCTTCAGGGCAGTACACAGACAAAAAAAAACTTCTCTCTGGTTTTACCTCCAATTTTCTCATTCTTTGTTGAAAAATTAAAACAGCCAAACAACAAAGACAAAAAAAAAAAGGGCAAAAAAAAAAACACCTTCTCAGCATCATGCAGAGCTAATATATATATATATATGCTAATATTGTTGAGGGTAAACTTGAGGTTAGTCAGTTCAGTTTGGAGGTCTGCTGAGTGGTCCACTTTGGACTAACAATTAAGATACATACTGTAAGGTGTATTATAAATGCTGATAGGAGGTGGGTTGGGAAGACAGGACTGCTACAACTTTGGGGGGGAGGAGGGGTGTCTCCTTTTTTCTTATTTGCAAATGGTCTACTTACACAACATTAAAAAGGAAGAAAGGAGCTGATAAGAAATCATATGCAAACAGGTGACAACTAAGGAGACACTTTATTATTTATAGATATATTCTCTTAAAAGAGCATTTTCCCTTGTTAGCCAAAAATGTTTCTTTTTTGGCAAATCAAGAAAATAGGAATGAAAATTTTTTCAGACCAGCATGTGACATATTCATATTAGCCAGAGAGTGATACACAGTTGCACAAGCACAAAAAGAAAAGCTATTTTAAGAAAATTATAGCCCTATTAACTCCTGAAAAGGTTACTGTCTTTGAATATGCTCTCCCTTGTTCAAAGGCCCTCACTGATAGCTGCAATTACTTAAAACAATAGTAATTATCTTCCACATAAATTGACACAGATAGTGAACATGTTGATAAAGTAAGTGACATTGTTCTATCCAGGGGTTAAGTTTTCTGTACCTGGTGAATTAGAAATACATTTGGTCCTACAGCAATATCTAAATTGTACCTGCTATTATACCTGTTTCTCTGAATTTTAATTATATAAGAATATGAAGTCTAAATTGTGATCACAGGGTTATCTTTGCTACGCCCTGCTGATACAAATTCCCCACTCTGGGAAGATGACATTTTGCTGAATGCTATTAACAAGGCAGCTTAGAAGTTGTCCCCTGAGCAGTAAAATACTTTCTAAGACCAGCAGTTCTTTATTTGCATATGAAAGACAAAAAAAGAAAAAATTAAAATAATCTCCAGAAGATCAATTATTTCATCATTGCAGTTCTACATGTAATTTGTCACATCATGTTAGCTTTTCCATGTTAAAATATTATGCACGGCATAGCCATTTCTTCCCAACACATCCTTCTGCAAGGCAAAAGAACAAATTGTATATTTTAAACACTTCTGCTGTATTTAAAATAGAAAGTGGGTCAGTGGGTTTGCAGATAATTTCATTTAATTCTCAGTTGTTCTGTACTTCTTGTTATCAGGCTGAACATTAGATGCTACTAAATCAAACTGTGTTATTTAATCACAGGTGCTAATAAAATCAAACAGTATTATTTAATCACGGGTGCTAATAACCAGGCAACTGCATTGCATAGCAGGCTTCAGGGAACAGCAAAAACTGCTCACACCTGGCCCCACTAACAAGCTATCAGATTAATACAAATCACAAGCACATGCAGGCCCTTTTCCTTTTTCCTTGCCCTGGTGAAAACTGTTAGCACAGCTAATCACCACAGCTAAGGTTATCCATTTCAAACACAAGCATTCCCACTCCTCTGACAGCAGGTCCAGGGTCATAGCTGCTGACGGACAGGCTGACCTCCTCCTTTGTGCCTCTTCTATCCCCAGGGACAGTGAGTTTCACAGCAGGGCAGTTAATAAAGACAGTAGCATCACAATTAGCTCAGAAGCTAGAAGGAAGTCTCCATTCCTATAATGTGCCAGACAGTGCTATAAAAATGGGGATGATACTTGGTATACAATTGAATATAGCCACTATTTCCTAAATAAGAAGCCCAAGATAAAGAATTTAGGTTTGTATTCAAACCTGAAAACTTCTCTAACATTGCCTAATATTTGCTGGAGCATCTAGTTTTGCTAGAAAAAGCTATACAAATATTAGCAAAAAATTCATTAAATTATTCTGTATTGGTTAACTTCTTTTCATTAGCATAAAAGAAAAAATAAATCTGTAAGAATTAATTTGGATTTAAAATGTACTGTCGGGTGATTTGGGGTTTGGAGTTTTTTGCACAGACGTATACATCTTTATACAAAGCCAGCAGAAATGGTAACTTAGAGTTTATCTGAACAAAAGTATTTATTGTTCTTCAGGTTATTGCTGTCTCAGTGTCCTGTGAGGTCATGTTTCTGTGATGTCAATATTGTTTGAGACAACAATAAACTGGGTAGCTATTACGCTATATTGTAGCTTCTTATGCACTTTATTTTTGGCAATCTTGAACACAGCAAGAGGCTGTGCACAAGATCATAAAACTGATGCAAGGGCAGTATGGAGCTGCTAGTGTAATAAAGATGGCTTCATAACTTAACCTTTCAGCAGCTCTGAACGAGGAAAAGAAGTCAAACAAAACAAAACATGAAGCTCTTTCATGCTTGGCTGGATTTGAAATTAGGTGCTTTCATTCCTTTATTGATTCAGCACCTTTACACAATGCTCTTAGTTCAGCCTCAGCTTGTGAATATGTAGTTGGCTTCATAAATATGCAGTATTTTTCTAAAAGGCTTTATTTTTATAGCAAAGAATTTTTACATCATCTTCAAAGCTTAGTTCTTCCTTCATTATCTTTTTTGTGAAATACTCCTTTTAACTTTCATCAGGATTTCATATCAATTAAAATTCTGTTTCAAATAAGTGCAAAACAAGCTTATCTTTTACACAAAGGTCTATCAACTCTCCAGACTGTCTTTAAATTTAATGAGTCCTTACACTTAATAGTGATTAAAGAAGTCATTTTTCTTTACCATTAGCCATCTGGAAAGATGGCTTCTCCTGCAAGGAAATTGCCTGGTCACTGCCAAACTGTCAATTCAAGTGACCATAGATATTCTCTCCTCAGATCATTTCTTACAGTGGACTACAGCTGGAATATCTGCTTAGACTGGTACACTATATATATATACACATATACACCATTTCACTACTCAAATAATGCTGAAAGGGAATTTTCTGGTGGTTTACATCAAGGCAAATAACATTTGCACTTATACATCTCAGGAGATTTGGTGAAAGATCATCTATAGGTGATCTTCACTGCCTTAAAATGAAGCATATCTGAGAAAGCAATTTCATCACCTTCCAATTGTGTCTTTCTTAAAATTTTGAGTTTCTAGACAAGAAAATTATTTTAGGTAAGAAAATCTTTGTCTTCTCTGAAGGATTTAAACTAAGGTCACAGTCATCTCCAGAGACCAGCAGAAGTTATGTTCTGCTCTACCTCACATGTAGGTCACAGTGAAGCTTACATCAGTGGGGTAGCTTTTGTTTAAACAAAGAAGTCTCTGAATTTCCCTATGAAGAAAAATTTTGTCACCTACTTACAGATGCTGCATGAGTTTTGAAGCTGTCCTGGCTTAGGTGGCTGCCAGAGCAAGGATATTGCTATTTTTAATGCGGATGCCTCAGTAGATCTCATCTTAGTCTTCCTGACAAAAATTTGACTCATTTCATCCAGATTCTCGGGAAGCTATGAATGGTAGTATCACAGGAAGAAAGCCAAGTGCTCAGAATGCAGGTGCATCAAGCCAAAGTTAGAGAAGAAACACATTTAGCTAGGAATGTAGATCTGCATTTGTCCATCAGGATTAGTCCTATATTCTTCTGAGCAATATAACATGATTCTGTATTTTAACTAAATTAAACACATTAATTGTAATTATATACCACTGTCAAATGGTATGAAAAGCGATTTGAGAGAAGTGTACATTGGAAAAATAAAGTTTCAGAAGTAATCCTAAGACTGCCCATTACAGCTTCTTTGGCTAATTAGCTTGGAGTTTCAGGAGCAATAAATGACCTATTTCCAAATACTCTTATTATTTCAGTCTGAAAATCATGTTTATCAAGTATAGAAAAGAATAGATTTTTAGTCATAGTCTGAAGTTTAGAGTGTCACTTTCTCTAGTTGCAAACTATTTAAAAGGGGATTAGGGTATCATTTCTGGAATAGGAAAAGTAGAGACAGCTGATTTTTCACAGGTAGTCTTCGGTTCCATTTACATCTGCTCAATATGAATAGAAATTGGTATTCTTAGTGGAAGCTGCAAACTATAACGTAATAGTGTTTGAAGTCCATTTGACTTTTTTCACATGCAGTGGAGAAAGAAACAGCTCTATACAGTTCAAAGTATAAGTAAATAAATACTGATATTATTTACTGGCTATTTGCCTACTTTTGTAGAACTTGGGGAAATTTAAAGAAAGCAACTCTCTGCATTTTGGCAGTCATTGAATAAGAATTATGGGGAAAAAAAAGAATGAAAATTTACCAAAATCAGGATAAACTGAGTGAAAAAACTCATCAGTCACTTACCTCCTCTTTCACCTGACATTGAATCTCCAATGTGTCAGATACTAATGCAATTATCATATAGCTCTCATATTTTAGCTTTAATCTGTCAGGGCCACACCAGCAGAGTTTCTGTCATGAGAAAGACTCCTAGTTCCCTAACTACACTTGTACTTTCACTCTACTTGAAATTCATCTTCACAGTAGGTGACCAAAATCCACTGATCATTCCCCAAAATCCACTGATCATTACAGTAGGTGACCAAAATCCACTGATCATTCCCCAAGATAAAGTCTGACCACTGCCTCAGAGTGGCACTATCAATCTCTTCTTATACCTATATGCATTTAAGAATCAAATAGAACTAGGAGAGCTAACCATTTGTTTTAATTGGCTTATCAAAGCTCTGAAAAGTTATATCAGCTAGGCCACCAAAACAGTCTCTTTATCCAGTTCTTACAGTTATGGAGAAGGAAGCTTTGCACAACATAGTCCCACTCCAGGATGTGTTCCACTGGTACAAGCATTTATTAGTCCTGCTTTTATCTGTAATTATCTGTGGCATGCCTAGAATAACAGCTGGTATGGACTCCACTCTTATCCATTATCACTCTTTGAACTTTGAGGTTTAGTTCCATAAGTACCTTTCTTGGAACTGCAGAAACAGGTCCCCTGAATCCTGGAACTTGCTACATTAGTCAAGCGTCAGAATAAGAAACTAACATCAACAAATGAACTGAAGATCAGAACATGGTTTCAATGGTTGCATATATCCTAAGACTTCAGGCTCTGTAACCAATATAAATGAGGTATAGTCTCACAGGGAACTTGTATGTCTGGAATTATGTATGATTTTTGAGAAGATGTCTCATGGTGACATTTCAGCTGCTGAGCGCAAATTACACATTGAGGTTGAAATTATATTCTCACACTTCTTAGAGTCCTTTAATGCAAATAAACAGCATTTTAAAGTTCCTGAGATCAGAGGCTGGAATCGCTTCTTGGTGGATGATGCTGACACAGCATAAATTAGTACACCACAGCAGTACATAAGTCTATGAGCCTGTCATGAGCTTTTTGTCTTGATGGCTGTACAAGCAATTACTTAGTAGCACTGAAGATGAGATTAACCGAACTAAATTAGAAAAACACTCATATATTTAATTTCCATTCACCACCAATAATTGCCCGTTAAATTTAAATTTGTTCACATTCTGGATTATAAAGTAAAAATGTCCTTAGTGCAAGTATCTGACTACTTATCGGCTCAGAGGAAAAATTAGGCTATTTATGGAATGTTAATGCTCAGACTATCTAAAAAGAAAAGCATGTATTAGTCTTTTACATATTAAGATTTCTCCTGTTTTACAAAAATGTGCAAGTCTAAAAAGAAAAAAAAATCTGCAAATGAAAATACCTACTAAATATGTAACAGCTTTATGGCTAAACTGATCACAAAAGAGAAAAAAGTGATACAGCGTTTGAACTACCACTATGTGAAGAAATAAGGCCTCTAAATATAATTCTGCAATATCTTATTTTTTAAAAATTAGGGTTACACAATGAGCAAAAATCAATTTGCAGTCAATACACAGCATGTGACACCTGGAGATAAGTAACTAAGTTATAAAGCTATAAATACTCAAAAGCTTAGTAGTGATTTCACCCTGGACATCAAAAAGAGAAGCTCTAATTGCTTATTGTCACAGTGTGGTTTTGATCATGCTGTGATTAATCCAAACTTGGGATGATTTGTGTGACTTGGATAAAGGAGAACATCTACAAACCCAGAGATAAGTTGCAGGTTGCTCAATGGAACCCAAGGCCTTCTCCAGGCACCTCAGAGCTTATTGTTCAAGCGGTGAGCCTGCCTGCTCTATCAGTGGGTTGGATATTGTTTAGCTTGTTGGTGTGGCAGTGGGCCCATCCTAATGAGCCCTGACCTTCAGATTACTGAGAAATTAGGCGTTCCATACCCATTGCTTGACGGGACATTTTGTTGACTGTCATTCTCCCGGGATTTTAGATGCCATATGAGCAAATCCAGTCAAGAAAAAGGATTCAGGGGCTGTCCTGAAGGCAAAATGCTATGGTGAGAATTAGGATGCTCTTGAATTCACAGAATCATAGAACGGTTTGGGTTCGAAGGGACCTTAAAGCTCATCTTAGTTCCAGCTCCCTGCCATGGGCAAGAACACCTTCCTCTACCCGGTTGCTCAAAGCCCCATCCAACTTGGCCTTGAACACTGCCAGGGATGGAGCATCCACAGGTTCTCTGGGAAACCTGTTGTAGCGTCTCACCACCCTCATTGGACATGTCTTCTCAAAAGCTAGCCTCAAGAGCCAGGATTATCATGCAGCGCAAGACAGAAACTCCAGACAGGGACAAATGCAGGTAGTACTGCATTGCCACAGGCATGCTGCTTTGCTAGTATTCCTGTAGTCCTCTTGATTCGTGTGAGTATCTCTGCTTGGTGCTGCCATGTCACAATCTACTTCAGGGTATTCAATCCGCAAGGTAGGGATTGCCTTAAAACAGCTCAGATATTTTAGAAGCACTGGAAGGTTTCAGATTTATATATACAGTATATTTCACCAAGTATGACACAGTGAAAGTATTTTTCTACTCTGTTCCCACTATATACTAGTGCTAAGATTTTTTCAAGGATGGTGAAGTCCATTACAAATTTTCATGGTAGGACAGCTTTACACTGGAAAAACTGAAAGCAGAGCATGTGGAGTCTCCAAATTTAGCTTTTTAAATTAAAGCAATAAGCCATGACAAGCAGTGAACTTCTTGAATGGTTATTGCAGACTGTGGGGGGCATTAAAAGGTACAAGACAGAAAGCCAAATTGCTTTTTAAGCACTCAAGGAGAGTGAAGCTCAACTGGAAATGAATTACCTGGAGTCTGTTATCGCTACTGTAACATGTGATTCAAGCATCTAAACAGAACAAGACAAACTATGTTTTAAATAACAAATAATCTTAAAGAAACATAAACTAGGAGGAGTTCATAGAGGCAAACATTCTGCAGAAGGCAGAAAACTTGTTAAATAGACTGTTCAAAGTTACACTGTGCACCTTGGCCATTACTTTACTGAGCACTGAAGAAAGAAAAGTGTTTCAAAGTAAAAATTTAAGTGCATATAAAAAAAATGGGAAAAAAAATCATTGTAATTTCACTTAATGATGTATTTAGAAAATTTTTATGGAGCATTACTAATTAAATGCAAACTTTGTCCAAAGTTTCATGTGCTTAAGTCTGGCTACCATTAAAATAAGATAAAAATCAAGGCAGTGACATTTCTAAAGTTTGCTGCTATATCCAGATTATTCTTTATCCAAGTGTGTTGATGTTTTTAAGGGTTCTTCCTGGTTTCTAGCATCCAGCTAGGTGCTGCAAAGCCTGATTTCTAGGCAAGTAAATGCATATTGTATCTTGATCCAAGCAGGTACTCGTGTCCACAACTGTGAAATTACCCAGCCTTCACAGTGACAAGCTGAAAATCTTGCAGCTGCCATGTTAGTACTCTTAAACATTTTTGCTTTAGTTTAGAAACCTAAGCGAGAAATATCTAATGCCACTCTCAGGTGAGTTGAAGTTGAAAGTTAAAGATGGGATTGGCCCAACCACCTCTGTAGATGAATAGAGCATCTAGAAGATCTGTGGCTATTTCACTCTGAAGAGGGCAACTGATTTCTAGGAGAAATACTGCATTCACCAATGTCAGCCTCCTGCCTGGATTTTAGTTGAGCATTTCATTTGCATCCTGGTACACCAGCCTCATCATGCATTATGAATGTGCGTGCATTCTCACCAACCATGATGAGAAATGGTCGCGCCAGCAGAGGACCAGAATGGGGTGCATTGATTAATGACCTTCCCCTGCATGCCCAGTTAGAAATTCACATTCAGAAAGCTACAGTTAACATCTCCTTTGGCCCCCTTCAACTGCTTATGAAATGGGGATCAGATTGGGGTTTCAGTGAGCCAGAGCTATCACGGTATAATGTATATATTATACCATGGTATTATATTCTATTATATCATGGTATTATGTATCTATTATATGTATATAATATATATTTAATATCCTTCTTTGTCTGAGTAATTGCATTGATTCTGCCCTCAGCACAAAATCTAGGAGTCTTTTTCACTCATGTTGAAAATGAATACAAAAAGGTGAAGACAATAAAATACCATTTGAGACTTTGGATTATATGAAAATTGCGTCCAAGATAAAAAGGAACTGTGGCTGGTACCTGGATAAAGGCTAGTGGCAATCTATACATTAATGAATCGCACAGTTTAAAAAAAATAGAAATTAATAAATCCTGAAATACATGTGAGAATAAAATACTACTCACAGGTATGTACATGCAAAAAGGAGAAACAGATAAAGAAAGGGACTGGCAAGGTTTACAGACCCAAGGGCAGCTGAAGAAATGTGATTTCATTTTGCTCTAATTTGTGCATTTTATCATACTCTAATTTATGCTCCAGGTTAAGAGAAATAAAAATCACTCATTTAAATTCTTACCACTCTCAGAAGGCCACCAAGTTTTTATTTAATCATCACATTATACCCCTTACCCCAGAATCAAAATGAAACCTAGGGTTTTTTTCTATGGAGGCTTTCCAGAAAATATTTTTTTTTAATGCTCTAATTTCAAAAATAATTATTTTGGGGAAGAAACAGAGAATTAAAATCAGAAAGCCTTTTTTGGAAAAAGGAGAGTACAGCTGACTGACCGCATACTCCAAAAGAAGTATTAAGAAATCAATTGGCTTTGCAGCTGGCTGAAGCATGCAGTCATTGTTTGTAGTACCAATATTTCATTTGCTGAAGAGGGATCAGCAGCAAACTGTCACTAAACTCTGGGGACAATTCTTTCTCCTCTCCAGTTTCTCTTTGCAATAATCAATGACTGTTATTAGAGTAAATCCCTTCGGAGTGCAAAATGTGCGTCATTAAAAAAAAAAAAACAACCAAAACTTTGGATTCTGAATAGGCCTGGCTTCTCAGCGCTCCAGGGTGCATTTTCCCCTCTTATTACTTCTACGTAGAAATGGAGAAGGTTTCAGTATAGATATAAAAAATGTGAGATTCAGTTTGTGGGAGAGCAAAATTACATTCTCAATAGAGCTCACCAAGTTCATCACCTACAGTGAGAACTTCTTTGTGTATTAATCATGAGTTTGATGACTGCAAACTGTTGACTTGAAGTATTCGCTGAAGAGTTCAGGTGTCTCCATCATACAAATTAATAGTGAGGGACTGGCTATTTTAGTAATCTTCATTCACATTATGCAGAATTTCTCTGATTGAAGAAAGAAGGACCTTTAACATCAGGAAGAGACAAGAAGACTTAGATGAAAACAAGAAGACTTTGTTACAAACTCCTCTTTCTACTTTCTGACCATGTATCCAACATTCATCTGCTCTTGACCTATTTAAAGAATGGCAAATTGAGAACACATTACAGCTGTAATGGGCCTCCATTTAAGTAAATATCCATGATCAGAGGGAGCCATTCATGTGTGGAAAGTGAATTCATTTCTAGTGCTCTTGGTAAAGATAATTTAGATGAACAGTTCATTCATAAACAGCTTAACTGATACACAAGCTTTGTAAAAACAGAGTGAACCCATTAATCTAGATAGTATTAATCTCTTTACCAGCAAGTAATTTTGTGGGTATGGACTAAAGCTACAAAGAGACTTAAGCACCTAATTGTCCTCATTGCTTTAATCAGGAGCATTTGCTTAAGCTGTGGGTGAAAAACTTACCACTCTCCATACTGGATTTAGACCTTACATGCATTTCATCTCCCAAGACACTGTGCTGATGTGGGGATCTCAGTCCCCTTTCCTGTAGCAGTTTTCCTCTACCTGGCACACTTGGGCCACCCTGTCCACATCTAGCCACTAGACTTAACAAGGCAATCCACATTTGCTCCCTCTCCTTGTCCCACTGAATAAGGAACATGAAAAGTAAAGAACAAAGCTGTAACCTCTTTACCCCAGAATAACCTGAAACAATGCCTCCCTGCACACAACAAATTGCCTGATCCAGGTTGCAGTGATTAGATATTTCTTTATCACTTTCACAATATGATTAAAAAAAAAAAAAGAAAGAAAAGAAAGTGGTAAACACCTTTGAAGTCTTTTCCTGTCTTTTCTCTTAGCTTTTGCAGTATCTCACTGCTCGGCAGCTAATTAGCGTCATGCTGCAAAACAGTGCTGTGAGTCAGAGCTAGTGACAGGGAGGGGAGAGGGCTGGAGACTGATTCAAGCACACACACACCTTCCTCTGCAGCCTGACCACCTGGGAAGGGGAAGAGAGGAACCTAACTGAGAAAAAGCATCATGATATCAGATTTATTGGCAGGCCACAATCGTGATCGTGACAATCTCTGTGTTTCTCTCCCATCTTTTACAATACTTTGCAAGCATGAATTTGAAGCCGAAATAATTACACAACATAATTAGACATTTATTTTAGCTCTGTGGGCCAACGTGTTGGCTGAGGATTTGTAAATGACGAAAACTGCAGCTGCCATGTTCAGCTTTGGGAGCAGCTCAGCTGCACTGTGTGTCATCAGTTCCTATCTTGCTCTCTCATTTTAATTAGACTCTCTTGCAGGCAACAAATCAGACTGATATTCTTCCTAAATGCTGCAAGTGCCCAGAGCAAACTGTGAATACTAAGGGAAAAAAAAAAGAGACAAACTAGATGTTTGTGCTCTTTAGGATACAAGAGCTTTACAAACACAGTAAAATCTATCAAAATAGCCATGTTCAAGAGAGAGGTGGCATGCTACTATCAGTAGTGTTACTTAAAGTTTTCAGGCAACGATACTCTCCATAAGATCAGGCTTGGATATCTGATGCTCCTGGCGCAGGTCCTACCTCCACTTCCCTTCCTTGACATTTCTTCCCAGACCACGTGTGTTGCTTGTGGTAACAGCCAGGATAGAAACAGAATTGTGTTAGGCGTGTGTTGTCCATGCTTCCTTCCAGTCAGTGAGTACCACAACTACTTTAATGTTAAAATCCCCAACTGTCTCAACTTTTCACCAAAAGCAACAGATCAGAGCATCTCCATTTGGTTAAAATCAGCACAAGAATATAATTTGCCCCTCGCTAAGCGGCGTATACAGGGCACTCCAGACTCTTCAAGAGAAACACCCTCCTCTGCTTTTATTCATCCCTCTTCCACCCTCAAAAATAATAATCTCCACCACAATGAAAAACCTGAATCTCTCTTCCTTCTCCAAGCTCATTCTTTTCTAGAAGAGAAAGCTTTCCAAACTTGTGAGCTGTTTCCTACCACCTGTACTTCTTGTTGGCCAGCAGGATGTTCTGTGCTGTTTGCCAAAGGACCACTGCACTTTGCAAGTTGCTCACATTTTCACCTTTCATGATCTGCGCCTTCCTGCACTCTCTCCAGCAAAGTGTAGAATGCAGAGAGTGCCTTGTGCATGGCTGACCACAGGGGGGACTGGGTGGAGGAAATGGCTGTAATAAGTAGAAGAAAATATAACTTAGTGTGCAGTTCTAGCTCCCACAATTTCTCATCAGCTGCAGGTGACCTGTTACTGTAGTAGAGAAGGGGAGACCCACAGCCTCCTGCAACACCAAAAAAAGTCAAAATAAGGTATGCTAATATTACAATACTTGCTTAATCTATGCAATACTTATGTTAGTACCAGTGCTGTCAAAGATTCAAATGACAGCCCCCATCACTAGTAGATACCTGAATGGAGTAAATCCAGATATCAAGTGTGTAATCATTCCATGCCAAACTGCAGCCAATATTTATAATAACACTATCAAAATATTTTAAGCACTCTAACAGCTACTTAGCTTCAGAAAGAGTTCCAGACATGATGTGAAATGATCTGTTGTAGCTAGTCTCATTCTTTGAAAGAGGTGTAGATCTTTGATATTCTGGTGTTTATAACTCAGCTAAGTCATAAAAAGCACATTCAATTTTTCTCACTATTGTAATGAAAAAGTCAAAAATATTCCCAAAAAAAAAAAAAACAAACATTTCAAATCGTTCACAAATCAGCAGACCATTTTACCTAAGGAACTGAACTGCAAGAGCCATACAGTTACAAGTTAATTAAGAGAATAAACAACAGATTTGAAGGATGATTATAGATGAGGCCCTGGGTATGCATAGACAAAGATCTTTCAATTTGAAATGAGCTTGACTGTGAAAACCAGCAGAGCAATAGCATTTCTCCTGAGGTTGCGGAGGTAAGCTGTTTTGCCAAGGTAGGAACATGCCATGGCAGGAGAATAGGAAAAAGGAGTTAATGAAGATAAGCAAAAGAATGTCTCCGGCATGTCAACACCTGGTTTTAGGTACTAACACGAGTAGGGACTGCTTATGTGAGTAATATCAATTGCATGATCCTGGCCCTGGAATATTAGTATTGTAATATAACCGTAGAAAAGTGTAAAAGGTTGAATACCTATACCATCTGAGCTGGGACTGCATGGATCCACAGTTGTCAAATTCGCCATTCTGGACATTCTTCCTATCTCCTTCAGTGAAAGCAGATGAAAAAATTATTCAAGTGTTGGGCCAGGCTAATATAAATTGAGGGAACAAACAGTGCTTGAACAACTGCCTGTTGACACACTGGGAAGTGTATGTACATTTGCCAAAGCAGGCAGCTTCTAGGGATTATGCTTTTCTCTGAATAGCTATCAGCTTGCTGCATGTATCTGAGTTTACAGAAAGGTTTAAGAAAATGTGTTGAGCTGCAAACAAAAATAGTACCAAGTGCAGGCAGAGCTCAAACAGCTGCATTGCAGTAGACGTTTGCTTTGAACATCGTGACAGAACAGCATTCAGCAAAGCTATCTGTGTGTGCTTTCAAAAAGGATGCCAGGATGTTGTTAGTTCTTGTACTCCCACTGACTGGGATGACAAAGCTATGAACATAATTGTCATGCACAAAGAAGTGAAGAACTGTGCTGAGGTGCTTCAAACGAAGGAACATAAAGATTTCTATGATCAGTTTACATTTGACTAGACTGGGGTGGAGGGACACGGCACAGGGAAGGGAAGACAGAATGAACAGACCAACGAGAGCACTAGAGACACACTGAAAGAGGAAGGACTGGCACTGCAGAAGGGAAAACTGCTGCACAGTAATGAAAATTAAGGATGAGGAATAGCTTATAGAAGAATGCAGAAAAACTAAATAATGTAAAAACAAATAAATAGAAAAAAGCTTGTAAGGTCTTTGGGCCAAAGTCTATCTTTTCATGTACACATTACCAAACAAGACAGAGACAGGGTCCCTTGGGGTTACAACTACATGGCACACATTGTCCACACTCCTGGCCCCAGGGTCTATCAGATCTCTTGCCAGACATCCCCTCTAATGAAGTTCGGTCTTCTGAAAGAGCTTAGAATGAATCAAGTTGGTTGGTTGTTTTTAAGTGAATGCTACAAGCTCAGGTTAACAGGTCATGATGTGTTGGAAATTACTGACCTGAGATAAAGATTGGAGGTAGGCAGGCCCCACAGCAGGATTTAGCCAACCAAATTTTTCCCAGCATAGCTGCATTCAGCAACCCTCAAAATCTGGAAGTGCTCAAAACTTTGACACCACTCAAAGTCCTCACTGGCAGCCTTCTACTCTTCTGCACGTCTGCTTCAGTCTGTGTAATTCATCCTTTAGCTCCCACCCAACTCTCAAGGGGAAGCCAAAGTCTTGAAAAGAGCCCATTTCAACAGGTTTCATAATGCCCATAATTCACTCTGGAACAGCTACACTGCGAACGCTACTTTCTTTGAAACATGCATGCCAGAGTGAAGCTTTCCAGCAAATGATCACCTTTTCAACATGTAGTTCATGTCACAGCAGAGCTTTTAGCTCACGTACAACAAGATCCCTGTGCAATTATACAGCTTCTTAATCAGAGGTAATGAACATACAAGCAACAATACCTGCCCATTCAATTCTGAACAGGTATGTCTCTGACATTTTGCTGGATGCAACCTCTAAGCAACTTTAAAAATGCAAAAATGTCTTTTTTTCTTTTTTGTTCTCATTTGTTGATTATTTATTTTAATCCTATTTCTTTTTTCTTTCAGAAGGACTGAAATGAGAAAACTCACAACTTTACTCATACATTTGTGTATTATTTCAGTACAACTCTCTATTACTATGTTATATTATTTCCCTATATTATTTCTGTCATAATACTATATTAATACAAGTGTTAATACAAGTGTTATTATCGCATCCTTATTTATTAAGCAAAAAGATCTTTATTTGTTTGAATTCGTTTTCAATATCTAACTGAGGTTGACAGCTTATAGTTTTCTTTACCCACTCATTTTCTGACCTTCACAGTATTTTATTTAAATCATCAGCCTTTCCTCAGTTTCTTGAAGGCACTCTAAATACTTCCCAAAATCCTTTCAGAAAGGTTTATTCATTTAAAAAGATGTGGAAATATTTTCTACAATATTTTGAATCCCAAGTTTCATGATCTTTCCTTTCTTTTCTTAAGGAAATCCCTGGCATTATCTTCACATCAATTTCTAAGCTTCCTAGTTCAATTTGTCTTCAGTTCAGCTTTGTTCACTCACTGTATTTCATAGTTTAGTCTGCAAATTGAACATCTTAATTATACACCTACTTTTGTTCTCACAAAATTTAAAGAGAACTGACAAATATCAACTTAATCTAACAATGTTTTCTATTACCAGAGCTTTTCTTATGTTTCTAGTGCTTACCATGCTACCTCTCTATACAAATTCATGTTCAACTGGGGACACACTGAATTATAATGCTAGGAAACAGAGAGAAGTCAGATGAACAAGCCAGCAGCTACCTACCTAGTAAACTCTACTTTCAGCAACAGAAAGTAGATTAGCAAAAAAAAGAGATTTAGCACCCACTCCTAAACAAAGAAAACACAAACATAACCCTCAATCATAATAGTCTGCAATAATAAAACCATCTTAATTCAAAATATATACCATTTGTGCAGCAGTTGAACATATTTCCAAGATTACATTATACTAATGCACCAAACCTCTTCTTGTCTCTTATCCCAGTACACAGTGATGTCAGTAGTAATGGCAGCAGGTAGTTAACAGCCACCATCCCAGTACCTAGCAGCTGTCTTTTTTTAAGCTAACAGGGTCCAGGTTTATTCCCCACCCCCAAACATTCATACCATTCATATTCATTTTTTACTGTCACACAGAGCTTCAGTTAATCCCTCTGCAAATTTTGCTTCTTGACATCATATCTACCTTGCACCACAACCTCCTCCATCGCTGTACTGCTAAAATATTAATTCAGAAAGGTGTGCAGGTGGAGGGCAAAAAGGGAAGAGCAGGACGTTTTAACTGCACCTCTGAAAAGAGAGAACAGAATTTGAATTGCCTAGGTTACACACAGTTTGGGTCTTACCACTTGCCACTACATTACACACTACTTCAGCAAGGTAATGCTGAGCTGCAACATAACTAAAAGCTAAAAACAAAGTAGAAAACATCATAGTCCAAGAAAAGCTTTTGTGGTATCTTTGATGTGAAAACCAAAATTGATTGGTTTACCTACAAATGACATAACCTCTCTATTTTTACCTGAGAAACTTGAATATACAGACAGAGTCTGAATAGAATTAGAAAAAGCCTAGGCATATAAACTGCCAGACACCAGATCACACTGTGTGATAAAGACAGCAGCAAGAGTCTTCATAATAAAGATGCAAACTCTTAAGAAAGGAACCGTATTCAGAAAAATCAAATAATGAACTCAAAATAATATTTGATTCATTAAATAAAGGCAATACATCCTATTTTTCATCATGAATGGACCTGAAGAGATCAGCTAATCCAGACTCATACCATGGCAGTACTAACAACATTAAAACATTTCTGATACAGGCTTTTTAAGAAGAAAAAGCAATGACAAAGACTCCATGGCAGCCCTGTGCTGGAATACAACAGCTGCCAGCAGGTTTTTCCCAATGTCAAAAGTCTCCCTCATAGGGTGAATGTCAACCCATGAGTTTGAGTTGCCAGTCAAAATATAGGCGACTAAAAGGTAATCTTTTACATACAGATGATCGAGAAAGCATATGAAATCAACAAGATGTAAACACGTGCTTAAAATCACTGAAATACATGATGGGGGTGGATTAGTGAACTGGGCCACAGTATTCTCATAACTTGAACAACTCTGTTTTTCCCCAGTCATACAAACACTGACCATCTTCTCGATTTTAAAGCTCGACATAAATAATTTTTTAGTAAAAACACTCATGATGGACATGGATCAGTAAGCACTGGGCTGTTTGACACTAACAACAAAGAACCACAAATGTTATAGAAGCTGATAAATGTGAAGGGAGTGCAGTAAATTAGGTCAGGGTAAGAGTCTGCTTTCAGTTCTCTGGCCTTGGAGCAACTTGTTTACTAGCCCTATACCTTTTCAATAGTACTATCTTCACATTTCATGTTTTCAGCAGGTGTACACCTTTACTTACTCGTTCTCAGTGTTTTAAAGGCCTCACATCAGTAATATTATACAAGAACTGTCTTTATTGGCAATTGCTGAGCCAGGAAGCCTTCAAACAGAGAAAGGTATTGAGCATTCTTCCTGTAATAGCTTGAAGTCAACAGCATTTAGGGTTTGCTTTTTTTATCCCCTAACATTTCCTGTTTGAGGATCAGAAAAGCTGTTCTCTCTATGTAATTGTTTCCTTAAATTGCTGTTTTCAATTTGCATAATATATCATTTAAGTAAAGGTAAAAAAGCATTTCATCTTGATAATTTCTGCCACAGCTGAGATTGCAAAATTGCTTCTTGTTAGAAGGAAATTTTTAAAAAGTGCAATCACTGCAACTTTCCAGATGGCAACTAGCATATTTTTCAGTGCACTGCAATAGTATGTTATAGATATGCCTGCTATTCAGTTCAAACTAGGAACCATTTGCTCCAGCTGAGGTAACTTTTTTGGTCATACTTTTTCATACTGTATCACGCTTCTTGACATTTCATGATTTTTTGATTTCCAAAGCTCTAAATTTTACTTTTATATAAAAAATTCTCTAAAAATTTGGTTTGTGTAATTCTAATTTCTTTGCTACTAGATCTGATTCTTTTCTCCAGCCTCATTTAAGAATGCAAATCAATAGCCACAATGCCATTCTACATTTATCAGTCCTTACCTCCTCCTAACTTAAATATTTTTCTACTATTAATAAGAGGTACTGATAGCTACAGTATCATATCTGTTAGGCTTATCCATAAGGTGAGATATACAAAACACTGAATTTCTCCTAAAGCAACATGGAGGTTCATGTCTGACACCTCTCTGAAATTGGTCTTTAATCATAAAGTTGCTGAAAATATACACTTCATTATATTGAATAGTTTTGCACAGGTCAAAAGTCTATAAATATTTTTTTTTGTATGGGTTTACTCCTACATTTATCTGAGCTTTTGACTCAGCCAGGCATATATAAGGCTTACAATTCATAAAGTCACTGCTTACATGCTCAATTTGGTTCAGTGCTGGGCAGGACTGCAAAGCTCAATAGTAGACATGGACATTCAACTATTTAAACTAAAATACATAATAAATAAATAAATAATTCTGTGACAAAGAACATATAGAATCTTACTGGTTGAAAAATCCTGTTGACTTAACTGAGGTCTCCAAGTCAGATCCAGAGGTGTCTCCCTGTTTCTCAGGGAGAAGAAAACACTCAGTCACCCTAAAGCTCTTCACCTTCATCAGGAATCATTCTTATTTACCTGAACTCTCTTTGAACTCCGAGGCAAGCAGGGTACATACATAGCCTTATTGTCTCTCCAGTACAGTATCACAGAGCTGTGCAGATGATCAAAACAAGATTTGTTCTTGTTTGAGTCATTTTCCTTTTCTTAAATATTGAATACTTTCCTTCTCTCTCACCTGTAAGCCTGCAACCCCTCACTTGAAATTCTTTAAATCAAGTTTATTAAAATAAGACATGCACACCCCTGCTCAGTGGTTGGTTTATTAATCCATCTTTTTCTATCAGAACTGGACAAAACTGGTTTTTGATAGAAAATTTGAAAATCTTGGGTTTGTTGACCTGTAAATTTAGGTGCTTTAAAGATTTATTTTTGATCCTTGTCTTTGTTTTTGAAGCTCAACTTTTTAACACCGAAGAACATAAAAATCTGTCATTATTTCATTTTTTATGACATCCGTCTTGCTCAAAGAAAGCTCTACGAAACATTTCAGGTCAAAACAACTCCAATGCTTCTCTAACATTTAATGACAATGACATGAACTCAAGCCATCTTCAAGGCAGCAAAATCAGGCACCTGCATGCAAGGGCCAGAGGATTTCCTGTCTACTGTCAGACCTGAAAGACTACAAGAAGTGAAGAGTTTATCTAGAATATGTGCATTTTGGCCATGTGGTTGATGATTCATGGAGCTGTCACTGTATGTTTGGGTGGAATAAGCTGTGATACATCCCATGTACCTATATGCCACTGCTCGGATGTGATCACAGACTGTGAGGTTCACATGAGATTGCACCAGCAAGATCATTTACTTGTTATGGCTGAAACACTAAATGGCTTTATCTGAAAATAGGGAATGTGTTAGGGTTATTTCCTAGAGAACAGAAAGCATTTCCAAAGGATCTAATTGCAGTAATACATGTCAACTCATTTTGAAATACAGGTAATAAGGATATAAAATGCACTAATGATAGCTAAATTTGGCCTTCAGCTAGGATTATTATAACCCAATCAGGTTTTCCTCTGCAACTCCTTTTTAAAAATTCTGCTTTCAACACAGTTTACTGCATTCCTCCATACAGCTTCTGCTAAATCACCAGGTAAAATGACAGTTTCTTAAGGAACACAAGGACTCTTCTCTACCCTGCTACATTTTGTTGCACCTATGTAATAGGTTAAACCTGCCCAGGACATTGGCCTGCTGCTGAGGCCAGCTGGCAGTGAACTGAGTAACGCAGTTTACTTCTTTTGCCTTCCAGTGAGGGTAACTATGTACTGAGAAAGCTCTCATCATGAACTCCCAGACTGTGTCTAGAAACCACCTGGCTAGCTGGTGCAAGCTAAAACCACTCCAGAGACTAGTTTAGGTACTTCCAGTACAGACATAATCAGGAAGAAACAAAACTAAAAAAGAAATAAAACTATGTTTCACTCTTCAAACCCTGGACTTCAAAGTATAATTACAGCACTAGGAGGTGACAACAAAAGTTACTAAATTAATATCTAAGTAGGGTTATTTCTCTTCCACTCCAGGTATCTGAGACAGGTTTATCTAGCTGCCTGAACAATTTATGAATAAAGTAATTTTTGACAAAATTAACATGAACAAATTGGTTTTGCATTCATTCATAACTCAGAAAACTCTTCATAAACATTATTTACTTCACAGGCAATTTCAGTCCTGATTAACTAGAGCATCCTTCTTCAGGAGAGCACTTGAGCATGTCTTCAAGTCCCACCGAAGTCAATTATTAGGTTAGTTGAGGAAATCAGTTTTGAAGCGAGATCAGGGAGGAACATTGGACAAAAAAAAAAAAAAAAAAAAAAAGAGAGAGAAAAGCAGAGGAGATAAACAGAAGCAGGATATGGGATAAAGCCTAACTGAAAAGAATCAGCAGGACTTGAGATTAAATCTGATGGCCTTGGACTACTGTACTTTGGCCATTGTAGGGATCCGTACCTCACTTTTCAGTACCTCCAGCACAAATACAGTAGAAAATATCTTCTGTACTCCTCTAATTTCTTTGTAACTTGTGCAAAAATGCTTTATTCTATACAAGTTTCCCTAGAAAACTCTTAAAATAAACATGTTAATAACACAACACAAAGCTATATGTAACCTGAATTAACTACCTGTGAGGGCCACCTAAATTTAAGTACATAAATGTAATTGGTATTAACTGAGTACAGAAAAAAAACAAAATAATGGTTACAGAAAAACACAATAGCAATGCATTTGCAAGGACATCCCTAATACTCATGGGGAAAACCCATGACAATGAATTAAGCACAAAATTAAGAACTGATTTGGTTGATTTGCTCAATTTAGCACACCCTGCTCTGTGGTAATGGAAGTAAGAGCTGCTCACACTATATAATTTACTCAATGAATCTGACTTTAATGTGAACAAGGTAATGATAAATCAAGCTGCATGAAACAAGAGAATGCTCACACTTATTCCCTCAACTCTTATTTTGAGCACCTGTAACCTGTGGCTGTCGTAGGTCAGCTCTTCCCATCTGACAGAACAACCAGACCACAACATCCACTGGGACAGAGGCTGGAGACGTAACCAAGGACTTAATTTAGAGCTCAGTACAAGTCTCTACATAACCAAATTTAAACATTTTAGCAAGACTTGCATAGCATAGCATACTTGTTAGAGGGGAAAAAAAAACATAAAGCAGTGACCACAAGACCTTAAATTACCTTAGAAAACATATTTTTTTTATATTGAATATTTTTCAAATTATGCCAAGATTACCTGAGAATAGAATTGCCTTTCCCTCCCATCCACTGCCCACCTTTACTTCCCTGTCACCTGCCCTTCTATCCTCCTCCCTACTCTTAGAAAAAATGCAGGAAGAAAAGCCTTTGCAATGGTATCAGCATGAAACAGCATCTGTTTGGGTTTAATTCAAGCTCTGTGATAGGTCTGGATGTTGGATTTCACTGAGGGGAACCTAAAAAGCTGTGATGACCAGCACTTAGCCCAGGGTTTTTAAAGCAGAACTTTACAGGCACAGACCCATACAGGGTCATAATACAGGTACATAATCTGGCCAATTTCACTTGTGACTGGCTACCTCTGCCTTTGCAAACTCTTTTTGAGCCAAGTATCAAAACCACTACAGCATTTAGCAACAAAGCTGGGGTGGAGCTCACAGGATGCTTGTGTCACTGGGGAAAAATAATCCTCCTATAGCTTGGTCTGTGTCCATATAACCCACATAACCCTTTGGCCTCTTCAGTTGAGTCCAGTTCCCATATTTCAAGGCCATAAACTGCCTTATCAGCTGCCATTTTGGCAATATTTAGGGCCAAATCCAGCAACATCTGCAGGCACTGCAACACCTGTCTATTCGCACTCCACGTACAATGTTACCTGGGGCTAAGGCACTCTAAGCACACAGGTCCCCCAAACAAGGGATCCTGAAACACTGTGAAAAGTGGGTTCAAAATTATCCCCCAAACTAGCAACTGAATCATGCACCTTTGTCACCTCCAGATCCTAGACAGGCTCCTAAAGCAAAACACCTTCTAGTATGTTTCAAGGAACACCATGAGGCTTCTTTGCTATAATGGCCCACTGGTTATGGTTACTTTGTGTTTACAGTTACTTTATGTCATCTGGGAACCCGCACCCATACCCTGGTAGGCAGGAGTCATTGAAGGCCTTTTATGGGCAAGTGCTCTAAACATTAGCCTTGTGAAGAAATTACATATGCACCACCTCAGTCAGTAATCAGTGTAAAAACTACCCACCCAGTAGCTACAACACTGGGGAGCCCCAGTTGTTCATGTCATCTTGTCATGCTTTGTTTATGCTGTGAATGACACTTCAGAGTACCTCTTTATTCAGACTCTTGTCATCTGAAAAAGAAAATACTTTAATACATTTTTAATTAATTTTCTGTAGTTCAAAATGAGATTTTCTCATTTTCTCCACAGAGGAAACAGAAAAAGTCATATAGAAAATATATCCAAAATTGTAAATACCAGTGAATACGTTTGGACACATTTCCCATCCAAGAACACCTTTGCCATCTTATGCTTATGGCTTCACATCTGCTAGTTCTCCAGCAAGATTCCTTTCACACCATCCCTCAGGACAGCAACATAATTCCGGTCCAGAGGCTTTCATCAGCATTAAAGCAAGCTCAGCAATACAGATAAAACCTCTACTCCTCTCAAAGACTACCCTTCAGCATCGCTTTCCAACAAAGTTGAAAACAAGCCTTTGATATATAATTTCTCTAAATCTTGCTGGCTTAATCACTCCAACTCCTGCCTTTGTATTCCCTCACCTAAGAACCTCAGACTGTGATCAGTTCCCTCCTGCTCTCAAACTGGGGCTACCCTTCACCCTGGCTCTTGAATTTCTCCAGCCTCACTCAGCTATGCTCTTTCCCAGGGTGAAGTCAATGCAATTGCCTGTCTCTCTGTGCCTCGGCTGGCTGTCATCTTGACATGACACCTGCTAGAACAAGGTACAATAAGCCATGTGAGTTACATCCAGTCTATTCCCAGGTGTTCCTTCACTTATATCTGGAGCGGTCATCTGGTTAGTTTCCTAGATAATTTTACTCTTATCATCTCAGTCTATCTAACAGGCTGAGCTGGCTTTACCTTTAATACATTCCACGTCAGTCTGCTCATTAGACGAACAGCAATATTCACCATTTGGGACCAGGACCTTTTATTCAAATAAGGACATACTTACCTGTCTCTTCGCCAGGATCATTCCAGCAGAGTATCTCAGAATACATTTATGAGACTAAGCCCTGCAGAAAGGAAGGAGGAAAAGGACAGAAGACAGTGGTGGGTAAAAAGCCAAATCCTGACTTCCCCAACTGAGTCCTCATCAATTGTACAGGTCCACAGAGAAACTGCTCAGACAGCAAACACAGGCTCAATTTAATTCAACTCAAACTGAACATATACATACAACAGAACTCTCATTCTCCTATCTATGAGGAACAGATCCTAGTGCTGTCAAGAAATACTAATCACACCCAATACATGAAGATGTATGAAAAATGAATTCAGGAGGTACTTTGCACTAGCCTAAAAAAAAAAAGTTCCTAGTTGCTTTCAGCATGGGACTAAATTCTTTTTACATGAAGAGTTCTGACTTGCATAAAACCTGATCCTAGCATCCACTGAAGCCAATGGCAACTTTCCTTGGATGCTAAACAGCCCTCATGTGTAGCCTAACAGCAGAATTCCCTGCCTAATCAATACAAGTGCCATTAATAAAACATGGGATGTGGGGTAGCATCATGCTATAGAGCATTAAGTGGCAGCAGCAGCACATACGACTAATTTGTGCATCAGGTTTAAAAAGCACAGCCACAGCAGCCAGGAGAAAAGGACATAGAGTCTCCCAAATGTAGGAACTAGCTGTGGCTGTCAAACACAGCAGATTTCTTGGCATCAACATCTGTGCCTGAAGCAAGCAGCAATTACAGCACTTTGCAGTGCTGTAAGCCATTCTGACAGCTCTCATCTCAGCCTGCAAAAAGATTTGATGATTCCAGCCACACTTCGCAGTAGAGGTGAGGGTGCCCCACTCCTCGTCTTGCACAGGCAACCACACACACTGAAATGATTTTTCCATACATCTCTCTCTACACGTATTTATTGCTAGGCATTTTTCATCCTTACTGAAACACAGGTTTTGCAAGTCTACGCCTTTAAATGCATATAAGCTTTACCAGGCCCAAGCACAGAACATAAGAAAATAATTTTAAGTCACGTAAAGAACTAGAGCAGCTGACAACTGGCCTGTTGTCAGATAAGGCAAGAAGTGTTGTTACATTACCGCACAGCAATAAAAAATAAAATTAAATTTAAAAAGAGAGAGAATAAAGTGGGCACTGCTAACATGTGTACTATTTGTTTCTGCTGCTGGGAGAGGCACGGCAATTTATTTAGTTTTTAACTTGTTAGCGTAACAACACATCTTGACAATGATATAGCAGTAGACTGGCGTGCCATCTTAATACAATATTATTCATCATATTGCTGATTAAACCCATCCCTTTTTCTATCTTATATAAAAAAGCCTCAGGTTTATTGATTCATTTAGCTAACGCCACCAATGTTCCAGCAATAACTGCAGGAGGATTCATCTCAAGTTTACTCTATTCCTTCCTTTTCCTGCTTCAGGCCACAATTAGAAAGACAACTGTTTAAGAACTCTCACAATTGTATTTTATTTGACATCAGCAATATACACTGGAGTATAATAGGAACATTTTTTTGCACAATCTTTCTTGCAAGATGGATTTATTTTCCAAATACATAGATGTTCATAATACAGGAAGGTAACACTTAAGCTGCACAATAGCAAAACAAGTTGACAGCTATCAAACCACCTTTTAAGTTTGTTAGTATAGTCAGGTGACCAGCATTGAATATACGCATTCAGACAATTTAGTTAACCTCTGATTCCTCCAATCCTCCCAGCCACATTGTTCTATGCAACAAAAATATGTGCGAAGAATAGGGTAAAGAAATTCAACTCCAAGAATTTGAAATGCTTTGATTTCCTTTCAGATTTTCCCCCATGTATGAGTTAATACAAAGGTATAAACATCAGAATTTAGCGTGGCACAGAAACTCTTGCAACATGTATCTAGGACAGGTCACATATTGCAGAAGTAGCAAACCACTGACAGAGAAGATAGGGTATTTAGGACTTTCCTAAGAGGGTGCTAAAGAGGCATTTCTACTGTAATGCCTTGGTGTGTATTTCATGCATGCCATGGCTTTTACAGAAAATAAAAATCCTTCAAAAAGCTTCATATTTTTCACTGGGAATATTCCTTACAATTTCTTACAGTCTATGCTTAAACCCAAATGCTTTGGTTGCAATGGACAGGACTTCACAGGAAAATAAAAGCTTACAGTTAATTACATACCAGTAAATACCATCTTCTTGTTTTATTTACTTTTTTTTCAGCTTAAAAACTCCCTTTTTCTTTTGGCTCCTCAGGTGGTATGGCTATTAAACTTTGAATTAGCACAGAAGTTAGTATCTTCTAGTCTGCCTCTCTGACCACTGGGAGTTGAGAGAGCGAGAAAAATGATGTTCCACATCATTTGTTAGATGGACTGATCTTAACAGCTCACAGAAGTTCCTCAGCAATTTGGAATATTAGAACTGGCAGGATTAGCAGAGCTCAAAAGCTGAAGGTAAAGGTGAGGAGAAACAGGAACTTGAGGCAACTATTAGGAAGCTTATTTATTTATTGTCAGCACATAAACACTGTGCAGCCAGGCTTTTAACATACTGTTGCTGCTCTGTATTTTTGCTAGTGATGCAACACTCTTCACATGAATCCAAGTCAAATGGTCCCACAGAATGAGTGGGCACTGCTAGTATTCATCCAGAAAATCTAGAAAACAGGAAATCTTTTGTCTACCCTAAAACTGACTTGTATTTCAAGTATCCAAAGTGTTTTCTGCCTCTGCACTAATGCTGGAGCTTGAAACCCGTGCAACAACCTTTAAAACCACTGCTTCAGTACTCCAACCCTACGCACGCTGCACTTCACTGCTTGGCCATCAGGTTTTATCTGCCACAGGCATAGGGACATGCTCCCCCCCTCCCAGGCTCTGCTGTCCACCCTGGTGATGCTCAGTGCAGAGAGAGCCCACAGTCAAGCAAAAGGCATGTGAAACCCTCACCATACCATCTCAGTGGCTGCCACCCCCCACCTCAATGCAAGCTAAGGGAGCAAAGCCAAGGACAGGTCCAGAACAAATCTAAATGGCGCAGAAGTAGCAGGACACGCTGAAATGTGTTTCTAGATTGTACACTTCAGGGGTTTTAAATAGCTAATGAGCAGCTCTTAAGCCTAATTCAAGTCTCATGTCTTACCTCAGCAAAATGCGTAATGGTCTCCAGCCTCAGCGGTTCTTACTCACAACTGGGATTACCCTCTTCTGCTGAACAGGTTGCTCCATCAGGACTAAATTTAGACCTACAAAACCACGTTCCTAACTCAGCAAGGCCAGCACTTACCAAGTGCCCTCCTGACTCGACTGATGAACTGAACCTAAAAATTTCTAGGCCTTGATGGAAAAGACATTGCCTTCTGTACTCCCCCCATGGCACAGCACAGGGAAAACCTGAAAGTGTATAGGGAAACTGTTAACTCGTGTACTTCATAAGAACAATTGAAAGCATGAAGATCAAAGAAGGTATTTTCTTTACTCACATGTTTTCTCTTACCTGATTTCACCATATTTATGCATATAATATCCAGGTAGGAAGTGAGAAGTAGCCTTTTTAAATCTCTCTACAAGATTATCCCACCTTGTTTATGTGCAATCATCTCATTCTCCAAAGGAAAAAAAGATTACAATCCATGTCTTTCTGAAATGGCTACTGAATATCACACAACCAAGCACCTTTCTCACAATGACATATATTAACTAGCTTATTAACTAGAAAACCTACATACATTCGTGTCTTACCTTACTAAGTGAAATGGCTACAAATGAAACTCAGAGAAAAATTCAGCTTGATTTTCTCCTTCACAAAGACACTGCAGAACGGATAATGAGCAGCAAAGAGAAACCCCCTTTTCCAATGTTTAAGCTACAGGAGAAGTGGTAAGGGCATAATAACTATACCTTCAAAAGATCAGTGATGCAGTCTGCTTCTGGGAAGGCCCACTAACTGCTGGCATGAGACTGTGGATACTTCCCAGCTAGCAGCACTAAGCATGCTATGTTTCATTACCATATGTGTACTTGTCACTCCCACCACGCTCCATATCAGAACATTTAGCAGACACACAAAGAGAAGACAAGACTGCAATACACCTTGGTCCTCCTTGAGGATGTTCAGTGCCGTTAGTGGGCATCAGCAGCACTGAGTTGAAGGAAGAGTCAGACTGAAGATCAGCTTCAGTCAGCTCTATTTTGTACTCTAAGAAAGCATTTTTCATCCGACCCCGTGTGACCCAGGGACACTGACACCCCATGGTACAGCTTAGACACACAGCAACGTGGATGCATCCCAGCAGGCAGCTGCTGCTAGCTCACATCTCTCCAGTTTCCTAGTCATTGCACCAGAAACCTTAGGACAGATTAACTGTGCGGATCCTCAGGCAGGATTCCCAGTTGGTGTTGAATTCCACATTGCACTCAGCTGGTGCCTAAGATGCCTATCTGGAAAAGAGTTTAGCTGGCATTTTCATAAGTGGCTTAATCCAACATAAGATCTGCAGTGTGTCTGAAAGAGGCAGTCTCACTCTCCTTCCTCCCCTCTATTTCTGACCATAGACTCCTGCCCTTTCCCACGTCAGCAACATAAAAGCCTTCAGGCGCTTAGTGGGTTACAAATGCATCTTCGCCTTTCACAGAATCCACACTGTGCAAGTGCTGAGGTTGTGGATGTGCATTTTCAGACAGATCAACCATAAATGTAGCTGCAGCCCACAAACTGTAGTACTGACCAGATCAGCAGAAATGCTCAGAAAAAAGCTCCCATGAATTCAGGTACAGGAATGGAGTCTTCAGATTTAGTAGGAAGGCATGATACTTCCAAAACCTGACTGTTGCTGCACGGAAAGCTTTTTTCTCACATTCCCCCCTCCCCCCCCCCCCCCAACTGAACTGAAACAGAAGTAGCAATCTCTGTATTCAGTCTTTTAAACACAAAGCAAGTTAAATGCTAAAAGCTCCAAAGTGCTTCATTACTTTGAATATTAAATTACTGAAAATTAAATACATGGAGTCCAGAAAGATAAAATTGTTACTGTTTATATTTTTCATTGAGAAATGCTCTAAAACAGTGGGAAACAGTAATACTTAATAAAACTCAATCTTGTTCCTTTACCATTTTGTCTCCTAATTCTTAGCTGACGATGGAAATATCCTTTTTAAATGGAAACAACTTCAATGGAACACAAATGTTTCTAAGAGGACATTAGCAACTTATTTTATTACTTTCTCATTATATTTATAATGAAGAAATAATTATTTCTAGGCTGTTTCCTGCCAGATGCTGTTCTAGTACCTCTAATAGGACATATCTTAAAATAACTGCCTGGTAGCAAGAAACTAAATTTTTCATCCTTACTCATGTTTTCCTTTCTCTTCCTTTTCTCTCTCTTCAAGTAACTTCATTGATTTGGGCTCCCTTACAAATTCTGGCCTGCTTGTATTTTTTTCTCCATTATTTGTCATTGAGGTAATTCATAAAATCATCTTTATGGGGGAAAAATGACTACAGAGGGCACCTGATGTTCAAAAAAGGCAGAGAGCATCTCTAGTTTAATGCCAATGGAAGCAGGATGAGAATCCTCAGGCTGTTTCACACCAGCTTTAACCCAGCTCAAAGCATCACTCCTCACCACTTCCTTTGAACCAGCACTAAGGCAAGAAACCAGATCAGAGAACTGATCCCGCTGGCAACTAACCAGCCAAAAGACCAGCCAAACTTGTCTTTTTAGCTAGACAAGTTATTTCAGCCAGCTCACCACAATCACACAATACTTCTCCCCACACAAAGCAAGACAGCAAGGAAGAAGGTGGCAGCACTATATTCAGATTCATCAGTAATATAGTTCTATGGTGGAGTAATCACAGTCTTAAAACAAAAGAACCATAACCAAAACCAAAACCAGAAAACCCCTAGATTCTGTTAGCAGTCTGTCTGGTGCAGGCTGCTTCAGCGGATGGTGGGACATAAGCCAGCTCCAATCCAGAAGCCTCTTAGAGCAACCTTGCCCTGAATCCTGCCCTGCTTAATATGCTTAATAAGCCCTTCAAATAAGGGTTAAATACTCAAGGCCAGGATTTTGCACAAGCGGATCTATTTTCCCACAAATATGCTGCTGGTATTGATTTGCAAAGGCATGTTTCAATGAAACAAAAGGATATTTTCATTGGAATTCTACAAGAACTCCAATTATCTGAAAATCCTCAAATCTTCACCACAGCTCTGGTGCCGGAGAATGTTGCCAAAAAGTAATAAAAAATGGTTCCATGTACCTATGGAATCATATATTTATGAAAAGTATATTATTCAATTGACAACCTGGTATATTTGAACTGAAAAAGAGATTTTCAACCTTGCAAATGTAAAGCAGACTATGAAGTTACTGTTAGCAATAAGGGTAACTATCTCATACTTTGAAAGCATTTTGAAAAAATACCTGTACATGTTCTTGACTTCTGAGTCCTCCATCACTGTCATCTTGACATACCATGGAAATGAGTCACCAGCACAAGATGATGAGGCAAAGCACAGCAGTACTCAACTATGTTTCGTAAAGCACTGAGTTCAGAAGTCCAACTGAGTGCTGTCACCTGCTTCTTCTACCAACCTCCAGTTGAGTTTTTCCCATGGATGAAAATATATTCACAAATAATTATTATTTCCTTAAATTCTTCTCTATGCCATTAGATCATTCATAGAGTGCTATGTCAGTTAACAACATGGATATAACCTTCAAAAACCACAGCACAAAGGCTGAAGGAGCTCAACAACAGCAAGACCAACGGCAGGAAACAACCTAGATTTTTGTGCTAGTTGAGGGTTAATTCAGTAGTTCTGTATTTTTGTTCAGGACATTTTCTTGAAAATACAGACATGAAGATGATAATAAAAAAATAAATAAATAAAAAAGTTACCTACCTCACATGGTGCTTTCCATCCAGAAAGGAAATCTTCCAAAACAAGACTGCTTGTAATTGCATCTTGAGCCTGCCTCCCTTACAATTCAGGGAATTCATATTATTTGAATGGATACATACATATGCATGCATCCAGGCTGCAATCACATTAGTATTTTAAATGCTAAAACTATGCTATTATATAAAAAGAGCATTCAATAGTTGATGGAATTTGGATGGTTTTCTAAAAAGGAAATCTCCAAGGGTTTTTATTTTTCCTGCAGTTATTTTTATTTTAAAGAAGCCGTCACATTCTCAGTTTCTCTTGCACAAGAAAATGAAAATAGAATATAACAAAAAAAAGAAAAAAATACTGAACTGCAGTGGATAGGGACTGGTTTGCTTTCAAGTCCTTTCTAGTGGAATAATATAAAAGGTATAAGTCTGAGATATATGTAGATGCGCTACGTTATGGCCTAGAAGGCCCTGCTAGTCAATTCTGAAGTAAATGAATACTGCATTGTCTAATTCATGTGAAAACAAGGTATGTTTTACAAATTCTACCAATTCTACAACTGCATTTTTCATTCCCTCCAGTTAAGACAACAGTACATAACATTAGCAAAGAGAGATCTTTATAGAGTGCTCTGTACTTCACACCACTCTAACTTGCATGGGATGTGGCAAACACTTTCAGAGTCTGATTTACTCAGAACATACTGAAACTGCTCACCACACACGTTTTACCCAAAAAGGCTACATTTTGACTCTGAGGGGAGACCTACAAATTAAGACTGTATAAATTAAGGCATATCAGACTCTCAAAATGGTGCATTTTTCCTTCCTGTAAACTTCCTGTTCAAAGTGCATTGAAGTCATTGAGAAACACCTACTGATTTCAATGGATACCAGTACACGTGCTTATAACAATATAAGTAACTTTCCTTGAAATCACACAGTGAAAGAAATATAAAGTCTTGAAAAAAAATGGGGAGAAACATGCTATTGTCACTTAACTGGTTTCTTTTTTTTCCTGGGTTTCTTCCTAGTTTTGGGGGTTTGGGGATGTAGTTAATACTGACCTCCATGAGGCTACTTAGCTTTTGGATTTTCACTAAATAAGAAATCTTATTTATGGAGTTTTGCTCCTCCAACTTTATGCTGTTTCAATGCCTTTCAGTTCCTATTAACAGAAAAGCTCTAATCACATTCCTTATTAAATCATTTACCTCTTTAATTGAATTATCTTGTGGTCTACTTGCCTGATCACGGGGTAAAGTAGATTGGATGACAAAACAGTTTACAAAGTCTACTTCGTTTTCCCTTAAAAGAGACATGGGAGAAGAAATGTGCTACCAACATCCATTTGATGGAGATGAGCCCATTTTAGAGGAGCAGAAACATAATCCAGCTCTGCCAGTGAGCTAGAAGAGCTCAGGTCACCATGGAGGGCTGCGGTCTAGGCCTGCCACTTGGCTTGGCTTCATTATTTCATACTTGCAGTGAAACCTGTTAATAGCAAGTTGACAGAAAGTTGACCTTGCTCACAATTGTCTATAAAACACAGTTCAGTTCCCATGAAGGCAATCTCCCTTAAGTTTTTAACTGCTTTTCTCAAGTGATTGTGTTAGTGGTTGGGGCTGCATCACTGCAATCTGTGGGAGTTTTGCTATTGGTAACAATGTCTCCGAGGAAACAGCAGTCAGTGGAGATCTAGCTCTGTTTCCCAGTAAGGTTTTCTGGCTTTCTATCCAGTTTCCTGTTGATTGAGATGACTTATCTGAAGGGTTTGCGTAGTTTTAAATCACTATGGTACTGTCAAAAAAGACTGTCTGACATAGGCAATAGCAAATAATAAAAATAGCTCCTGCAGAGTTCATCTCACACAGACCCATCCCTAATCAATCATTTGGTCACTGAAACGACACCTGCAACATTCTCTCTTAGTGTTTTAGTTAGCAGTGTTGAATATTTGAGCCACTACATTTAATACAGATTTTGTTTGTGCTTCTGAATTACACACTATTCAGAACCTGCCAGTTTACTGCAGGCTTTTCACTGTTTCTGATCACTCTACAAGGAGATTAAATATAATGAAGAGCAACTGTTAAACAATAACTTCCTATTCACATTGTCCATAGGTACTTTGGAAAGCTAGTTTCAATAGTTTTTTCATGTGCTGTAACACAAAAACATAACACAGTACAATAAATTAGTCCTAGACTCAGATTAATTTTTTTTAAAATCTCATTTTGAACATAGGCATTCAAATATTGGAAGGTACTTCAGAAATAAACTGACAGGTTAAAAATAGATTGTCTTAGTGTGGTATCATTAAAAATTTCTTCCAAAATAGAAGGATATAAATACTTGGAATCTTTATTTTTGAATCCTTTTTTATTCTTTATAAGTCTTCAAAATGAAATGAGAACTCAAATAAATACAAATAGCACATTGGACCCTGAACCAGTGTTGATCCTACTGAACAATGCACTGAAAAAGCTGATTGTACAATCAGTATACAGGGATGGGTGGAGGGATGAGACAGCTGTTTCTAGTGAGTTGTTTTGAAGCTCTGCCTGAGAAAGCATACTTGGTTTTTATCATAGAGGAAAACAAAGAGTAATTTCAGTAACTTATGCTGCAAACACTAGGTTCAAACACAGCAGGCCATCATCCTTCATACTAGAAATATTCTATCATTTGTGCAATTATGATCAATAATTGCCAGAGAAATAACTTTGTTTCTTCTTGCTCAACAAAATAAACAACTTCTTGTATACTATATTCTATTCTGACAATCTGAAATAATGCAACCAAACCAGGGAAAAACCCGCTATAGCAACTAGAGCTACATCCAAAGATGCAAACTACCGCAATTAGACACGTTGCACAGGTGCTCCATTTTCAGTTCAGTGCTATGGCACATGTAATGGTTTTCTGAAGAGTGTTGTAATCACAGACTTCTTCTAGATGTAAAAGACAAAAAGGAAAGGACCATACCTGGCCTTTTGAGAGCATCACTTAAGCAACAAACAGGCTAAGGTAATTGCTTATACCACTACATCATAATAAAGTCATGTAAGACATTCCCACATCCTTATCATTCTATCATTGACAGCCCAATGCTATACATGAAATAGCAGCCTGGGATCCATACTGCATGCTGTAGGACAGATGTCTTGCAGTGTCTCAGGTCCTGTAAGTTAAAGGTTATATTCTCAGCCATGAACTGGCTAAAAGGTTTGAAGAGGCAGCAAGAGGCACAAAAATACAGTCATAATTCCACCATTACAGGGTCTTTTTACTCTGATTCTTCTCCCAACATAGTCTAGGGCAGTCTCATGCATGCCCTCAAGTACCCCAGATTCTTATGGCCTCCATCAGTCACTTTATTATTACCTCTGCACAAAAATCACTCAACACTTACCTGATCTGCCCCCAGCATAAAACTTTGTCCATAGGCCACCAATCTGCTATTCCAGCCAACTGAAGCTAAGGATTAGTCCAGACCCTTTAAAGGCACAGCAAAATCCAGCTGAAAATTTGGCCTTTGATTTTTACGTATCAGCTGCACAGAAACACTAACCACTTGCCTAGCCAGATGGATCTGTACAAATATTTTCAGGTTTAATCCCAGCATATCTTCCACCCATTCTGATGAAAACATTTCTAATTAAGATTTCTATCAGGTTTAAGCAATTCAATTATTTAATAAAGTTGCCTGCATATTGCAATTTGAGCCAATAAGAAAAGAACTTATCTATGCCATAGTTTAAGAGAAACAAATGGATCATAAACTTTTTATTCCTCAGGCTCCACCTAAAACCTTTCTTTTCATATTTATGTCATAGCATTCCTTCACAAAAAGGTGTCTTTCATTCACTCAGATGAGCCACGGTCATCAAAGCACATGGAAATTTGTATAGCTTGATTTTGAAGCCACTTTTAAAACTGTGTGGAAAACGTAACTTAACAGAAATAAAGCGAGGGGCTGGGGGGGGAGTGAGGGGAGGAATATGTGTTCAAAGGAAATCAGAGGAGTGTGACTGAAAAATGGGGAGGGAGTGAGATCCTAAATCCCAAAGCATCCAAAGACAGAACAAAAAAATCAAATAAAAAGTTGAACATTGTGGGCCTGGTCCTCATCTACCATAACAGATGTAATTTAGGAATAAAGCCACTCAAGCTGGTCAACAAGATCAAAGAAGAATCAACACTTCAGATTACCTTACCAAACCAAAAACTCCAATTTTGAAAATTACATCAGATTTCAGATTTTACAAGGTTCACTCATTCTTATTTTGGAGTGAGAATTTCCCAGGTTGCAATGCAAAATAATGCTTAGTAAAAATACACGGAGCTCTACAACTCCTTTGCATAACTTTTCTGGAGTTGCACTCTCCCAGGCTGGACTCTCTTTTCTTTTTCCACTGTTCATTTTCTTCCCCCCATTCTGCCAGTTTTAATCTAGCAGGGAAAGTTGTTTTTCTATCAAGCACTGTCAAAATATTCAGGACATGGACCTTGCACTCCAAGAATGCAATGTTCTGTCCAGACAGCAGTGCTGGGTGCCTCAGGGATCTGAAATAATCATCATGCGTATTCCTAGCAGTCAAGATGTGTTCCACTGCACAGCTGTGCACCTCTGCCTTTGTTTCAGGTGCATGTTCCTCCCAAAGCAAGTTCTGTGTAGCCAGAGTAGTCTGAAGAGAGTGATGGCTCACTGCTAGCTGAAGGGAGGAAGATAAATCTGTTACCCATTACCCTGGTAGGAGTCGACTAATTATCCCCAATAACTCCAGCCTTTACAATGGGAAAGTAGCACACAGCTTTTATAAATAAGAATTATTGACCTTTTTTTAATAGTTTCAAAAGAAGAAACTCTGCATCAAATGTGAGTATAATTTAGGAACTACTACATAGCAGCAAAACTACATTAGACTTTCTGATTTTTCCATGGTATCCTTGGATAGATACACCACCCAGTAGACCATGTTAAATGCTCCGAAGGTAACAGGAAATAAAATGCGTGCATATTTGTCTATCTTACTCGTGCCAGAATGGGAGGCAGGGGGAGCAGGTGGTGTGACAGCAGATGGCTTTGCAGATCCTCCTAATGTATTAGGTGTGGTGGTCTGAATCTGCTCCAGTCTAGATCCAAGCAAGCGCTGAATGGAAGGGGATCCAGCTGTGGCATGCTGGGATACAAATCCAGTTAAAATTGGGGTAGAAGGAGGAGCTGGAGGGGTAGCTCTTGCTGAAGATAATGTCTCTGATGCATTGATTCGTGTGAAAGGGTTGGGACTTGATGCAGAAAGGGAATGGGGAGTAATGTCAGAAGACCCCTGAGCTACAGAGGGAGGCTGGATGGAGCTATGCCTTGTGTCAATTCGGCTCCCACCATCAGCTTCGGACTGTACTGTGGCATTTGTTCTTTTCCTCACATTTGAGTTGGCATCTGTACTCTGCAAAGTTGAAAAAAAAAAAACATACTAGTAACCATACTAGTCATTCTTACAATAAACACACAGAATCAGTGGAAACTTTATAATCAAGCACTATCAGAGTAATACTCACAAATATACCAGCAGCTCGATCCTGAAGCACAAAGATACCATGTGCTCATGAAAATAGATTTATTAGCATATAAAGTGATAAACAAGAGTTCCTTTTACCTGTGGCTGGAATATCAGGGTGAACATACCTGATGTATCATATTCCATGTGATGTGGTACCTCTGTAAATTCAATGTTATGAAGCTAAGGATTTTTGCATTAGAGTCCAGGGTTTTTTTATTTCCAGGCTTATGCTCAGAACAAAATTCTTTGATGTTTTCTGTCATGATATAAAACCATTCTAGAGGCAACTTACCACCATGATGGTTTAGTTATGGCTTATATCTCCAGAAAAGTAACTACCATATATTAGGAACTCTAGCCTGTCTTCTAGAGTCGATGATATTAAAATGCAAGTATTTATAAAACCAAGTTACCACATTGCAGCTCTTTCAGAAATAAAGACAGTGCTTTTTCACATCAAACATAGGCAATAAATTCTCCAGCTGTAATTGATCTAGTGAATAAACCAGTCTTTCATCAGTTACTCCTTCCCATTAAACTAAGAAAAATGGTAAATTCTCCGTCACTTGATTTCTTCAGGCAAGTCTGGATGTCTTTCTGAAAGATACACTTAAGCCAAATAGTACTTCTTAGGCTGGATGAGAAACTGAAAGACATATAAATAAGTACAGATGGAAAATCCATCAAGAGTTTATTATTTTAGTGACTTCTGAGAGTGGGACTCAGGCTCTGCCTTTCTTCTCTGCAACTAAAAGGAAGCCTAACATCTCTTGAACCTCCTTTGGAAGGGTACCTGAAGAAAACTCTTTTGAGCCTTCAGCCCCTCACCTAAAATATTATACAAAACGTATTACATTTTAAATATAATACATTAATATATTTTGTGCAAAGACTCGCTGCTTTCCAAAAGACAAAGATATAATGCAGACAGAGTACTGTCCAGGTTTCAGCTTTAACCATGACAGGTACATATACACAACAATAGCAACACGTGGCTAAATACAGAGAGAACCAAATATTCACTTGTTTTAGATCAAAAAAAATCACATTTTGCACCTCTCTAATGATACTGTTCCCAAGCATTGCTCTGCAACACAAATACTGTGCCTTTGGCTCCCCTTCCTTTCACCCTTACCAGAGAACCCTGCCAAAGCTCACAGCACAAGGAAAAGGGAGAGAAAGTGGGCAATGATTTCTTTTCCCTCCTTATTCCAGCAGCAATTCTCTCCAGCTAAGTACCAGAGCAGTAATGGAGAACAACCCAGGTGTTACTCAAGGTACTAACACCATGAAGTGAGTAGTGAGAAGAGTAACAATCATGTCTGTTTGCTGCATCAGTTATGCTTAGCTGCTTTGATCAAAGAAACAGAGAGATGGAGCTGAGAAAAAACTGAAAAAAAAAGATTTTTTTTTTTTAAATCAAATCACTTGACATCTCCAGTACTCCCACCATGGCCAGAATGCCTGTCCCAAATCCTGTTAATTGTGGCACAAATCAGTCATTGGCAATACTGCTGGCCTGAATTTATCTGATGCTGTCATAGCTATATGCCAGTTCATGGCTGATGCATTTGCCAGCTCATGGTTGATAGCTCAAAGAATCCCTCTTAGGTTTCACTTAGCTTTCCTTCCTGCGTAGAAGTGTGTCAATCCCTTTTATTTATTTTTCTGCATCTGCAATCCAAAGAAGCAGAGGACTGGAATAAATGCCAGAGGAAACTGGATTTCCTGAAAGAAACACTAATTGTACTGTCTGAAAGAGAAGCCTGAGTCACTCTTCAGGAAGTGCAGAAGTACACACAGGTGTGCAATTTGGATACTTTCACACTAGGGTTGTTCCACACTAGGTTTCAAAACTGCTAAACTGAAATTACAAAGCACAATCAGGACAGGAGTGCATTTACTAGAGACTTGATAATACCTAGCAGATTATTGCATGTTACTTGAAGGCTTGCAAAATTAAGCAGGTGCAAGTCATTAATGTTCACTGTCCAAAACAGTAATTCTGTGCTACGGAGAAGCTGGCACTAGAGTTATTGAGAGGAGAGCTTTTACCTTCTACGTGCAGCTACTTGGACAACTGGCTTTGCTCAGATAAGATTCTCCTATCATAAAGTTCTCAAGCAGTCCCTGGTGAGCAAAAGTCCTTGGGCTGGGACAGGGGTTGCAAAGTAGATCTGCACCGGAACTAAGTTAAGATATGTCTCACTTCCCTCCTGGTCTCTGCCTACATTAGACACATAGCTTAGAAGTAGTGCCATTGCAGAAAAGTACCACACTTTCAGACACTCCAAGCCCATCCATAAAAGAATGGACCCAAGGGTACAACAGAGAATTGAATGCAGTTCTCAGAGGCACCAGTTCAATGCTCCTGCTCACTTGTACTGCAACCTGTTTTCAACAGCCACCTCAGTACATCATCAACCACAGACACTGCTAAGACAGACAGGTAACAGCCAGGCTCATTCTCTTGTCACAGACATCTCCACTTCTTTAGTGGGAACTTCTTTTCCATTGATAAGTTTGCATAACATTTCCTCTTCCCCCCACTTCGGCTGTCATCTAAGTGACCAAACGAGACCTGTTGCTATATTTAATCCACTACTGATATCCCATTACAATGCTTATTCTAAAACAAAATTATATATATATATATATCTCTCACACCTAATGGTCAAAACGTATAACTGTTTAAAACTCTACAGGACATTCTCTTTCTTGCCACTGATACACAAAGCTTCCAACATTTCAGGAACCTTAAGATAAGAAAGAAACCCAGTTTCCTCGTAAGTATAACAACGTACACATAAAGCCCAAATAGATAACATTGTAAGTTAACACAATAAACCACTGCATAATATGCCCTAAAAATATAGGTACTTATTTATTTAATTCTCTTGAAACCACCTTTCATGTGCTCAGAACATGGAAATTAGAAACGTTATTTCTAATGTGCTCTACAGAGAACATATCACTGCAACCTGTTTCTTCTTGCATAATGTAATTGTAATAGCTTGGATTTGTGTTCTTGAACTGAACCTTGCCCTTGAAACATCCTGAAACTTATAACATACTGGAAAAGGCACATTCCATGCAGAGGTGCTACAATACGCACAGAAAGGCAGGAGCTTTGGCCAGTGCTAGAGTAGCCCTGTTAACCATTAATATTCTCACTCTAACAGTGCTGGGAGCAACTTCAATATTGTAGATAGAAAATCTCCTGGGTCAGTATTCAGTTTCAATACCTTACACACTCCACAAGGCCCTAAGGGGAACACATTCAAATTCCCACCCCCAGTAAGTTTTGCAGAATCAGCATGCAGCAGCAAAACAAGAGGCAGTCAGCCTGCCTCACTGCTTCCTTTTTTAACACGGCAGCTGTACTCTTCCCACTGTGAATGGTGAGCACCCAGCTCTGTGCCCTGTCAAAGCTAAGCGGAATGCACCCTTACTGTCAGGGCAGCCTCTCCAGCACATTGCGCACCACCTTCCCTCATGTAGCCTTTTCTTGCTCTTGCCTTACTCAAGCCCATATCATGACAATAGCTCATTTTTTGCCTTCAGGTGTCTCTCTTTTTAGGTTTGTCCAGTGGAAAAGTTTCTAACAAAAATTTTTGTTGTTGGTTGTATTCATATGATCCCTATATATTCCTCTATTTCTCTGTTATAAAGATAACTAATTTCTTCCTACATTAGTCTATTCCTTCTCTGTACTAATGCTATTGTACAACTCTACATCATCTGAAGATCAGTGCCAAGGTCACTAACAAAAATTATTAAGACTGATTCCATGGGCGAGCCTTAACAAACCAAATTCTATGGATATCAGCAGACATCAGGTTAAATAGTACATCGCAAAACATAACATTCAGTTTGCAATAAGCAAAACATCCCACACGCATTTCAGCAATGTTGCACACCCCTAGTAAAAGGTTATTGTGATAATGGCAATCTGACCAACAAAATTATATACATATGTAAAGCACTTGCTGCCTCACAAAATTATTTTACTTAGTCTTTTTAAAATAACAGCAAGAAACACAAGCCTACTGTCTATTAGTAGCTTTTAGTTTGGAGGCACTGCATTGGGTTTGAGTGGCAGGGGGATACAGGGCTGGCTTCTGTGAGAAACTGCTAGAAGCTTCCCCTATGTCCAATAGAGAAAACGCCAGCTGGCTACAAGACAGATGCACTGCTGTCGAAGGCTGTGCCCATCAGCGACAGTGGTAGTATCTCTGGGATAATGTATTTAAAATGGGGAAAAATTTACTGCACAAGAGAAAGTTCAGTCAGATAGAGGAGTGAGAATGTGTGAGAGGAACAGCTCTGCAGACACCAAGGTCAGTGCAGAAAGAGGGGAGGAGGTGCTCCAGGTGCTGGAGCAGAGATTCCCCTGCAACCCATGGTGCAGACCATGGTGAGTCAGGCTGTGCCCCTGCAGCCCATGGAGGCCCATGGTGGAGCACAAACTCACCTGCAGCCCATGGAGGACCCCATGCCAGAGCAGGGGGATACCTGAAGGAATCTGAAACCTCATGAGAAGGTTTGCTGCAGGACTTGTGACACCGCAGGGGACCCACGCTGGAGCAGTCTGTTTCTAAATGATTGCACTCTGTGGGAGGGATCCCACACTGGAGCAGGGAAAGAATGTAAGGAGTCCTCCTCCTGAGGAGGAAGAGATAATGTGTGTTGAACTGAACAGCCCCCATTCCCCATCCCCCTGCACTGCTGGCAGGTAGGAGGTAGAGAATTCAGGGGTAAAGTTAAGCCTGGAAAGAAGGGAGGGGTGGGTGAAGGTGTTTTAAGATTTGCTTTTATTGGTCTCATTGCCCTGCTCTGATTTGATTGGTAATAAATTAAACTAGTTTCCCCAAGTTGAGATGGTTTAGCCCATGATGGTAATTGGTGACTAATCTCTCCCTGTCCTTATCTTGACTCATAAGCTTTTAAGTATATTTTCTCTCCCCTGTCCAGCTGAGGAGGGGAGTGATAGAGTGGCTTTGGTGGGCTCCTGGCATCCAGCCAGGGTCAACCCACCGTAGGCACAAAACCAAGAAATAAAACATTAAAATCAAGTGAAAGTCAAATTATAGTGCAACCCAAGAAATGAAGGGATTATCCAACTAAAGATTCCTTTCCAAGTACAAGTCAGGAAACCACTCAATTATTCTGAGCCAACAGAGAGCTGCTGTGCTAGTCCAGATGGGACTCCACGGGAAGTACTGAGTCCATGTTTTTCACATTTTCACTCTAGACTGAGAAAGATCTGATTTTCTGGAGGCATTTCAGAGAGATTTTTGGGAGCCATTTAGAATGGTGTAGTTCAGGAATGCAAAATGGGAGCCTGGAAGGTACCATAAAATGCAGCATATTCCAGCATGCAATGCCAGCCTTGATATATTTGGTAAAGACTGCCTTTCTATAAATGCAACAACTTGCTGCTTACATAAATGACGCCTCACCCTTCCTCTGAAATAGCTATCATTCTGACTTGGTCCAACCAACTCCACACTCCACAACCACTACAAACCAGAAGCTGCAAGTACTTTTTTTTGCTCTACCCTCCTTCAAGTGGAAACCTTGCTATTCATTTTGTTAGGAGACTTCAGCCTCTGAACCTTAACTGGCAGAAACACTATTGATAAAAGTTTCAAAATCCTGGGCGATCTGATGGCACAATTCCTGTCTATGCATAGACAAAGTTCTCAAGAGCTCTGAAAATCATTTAAGAACACATTTTTTGTTTTCATTGTAGGACGTCTTCATAGGATAAAGCTCTGTGGTTGGCTGGGATATATTAATGCCAAGAATGTACAGCACTGATCTCCTATTTGATTTTTAACAGCCAAAATTTGCAACAGTGAGAGTTAAGTTTCAGCCTCCATGGGACTTCAAACATTTATCACCAAGATTTAGGACCACTAAAGGGTACATATGCCAGAGGTAGACAGGTGACTGCACTAACAAAGCCAATGAATTGACCTAACACAGAGAAATGTAGGCTTCAGTCTTTTTCAGAAGAGATTGATATTCTTTCCTTTCTATCCAAATTAATATTTCATTAGTCCATATAACTAAAAACAAAATGAAAACAAAACAAAATCCAAAAGTGAATATAAGAGATTTAGAAAGATCTCATCCTATGCATACTTTACTAGGGAGGCAGAAGGGGTATAGGATAGGGGGTTCAAATTCTGTCAGATAAATTCCATCATACAGCATGCCCTACACAAAAGAGCTTTTAAAATATTTACTGTATTACAAAGCATAGAGGTCTTTGCTAATTTTGCATGGGGTTTAGCTTTAGAATAACTGAAATAGGGAAAGATACATTCAGTACAAATTCTTATTTAAAAAGTCATGATGCAAGATGCCCTTTTGCTAGTCCCAGAGCAGAATGTCTATTTTATTTGGCATGAAGATAGGATAATTAAACCAAACTCTTTGCAGGCATGTGTAAAATATAGTAATTAATGATGTATCCTTCCCTTGACAAGTGGATTCACTTTTGCAATTGACCATGTGCAACTGATCATGAATAATACAATGAATGATGTTGTTAGCATACTTCAGGATAAATCTACATAATTTATTGTTAAGTACTGTGGCAGATTTGTGGAGCATGTCTGATGGTCAGCTTCTGTGACAGAATGTACAGAACAGAAAAGCCCCTACAATTAATCTATTGCCAAAAAATCAATTTATAGATGATTTTCCATTTAAGCTCAATTTTGATAGATACAGCTGTTTACTAATGCATTAAAGTGATGCACAAATATGATTAAATCTAAACTTTCCAATATTTAACAAGGTTTTCACACTATAAACAGCTGCTCACATAATGTGGAAATTCTGAAACTTTCTATAAGCCTATGCAACTCTTGACTTGAGAAAAAAAAATAAGGAACTGGATTGTTTTGTATGTATTACCAGTTTTTGACAAGCAAGCCAATTTTGCACTTCAATGAAGTCGAAATTGCAAATTCAGCATGAACTGAAGTAGCATGCAGCAGTTGAGCTGAGATTCATGGGAAGGGGATCATCAGCACAGCAATACACAATACTGAACTGACAAATTCAGTCATCTTGTTACAGAACAGAGAGCTAGTAACAACCACAGTGCATATTCTCTATGATAAGGCCAACCTAGAATCTGTAAAACAAACAAGTAGCATTATTTAAGTCACATGCCAAGTCCTGGGAAGAATGCAGCAATGATAAAAGCTATTACCAGGCATCAGCTAACTTCAGTCTTAGGACTGTAATTTAAGAACGTAAGCACAGAGAACACTGCAAGCTGTGAGAAATTCTTATGTTGGTACAGCCCTGTAGCACTCAAGAGCGCCTTTCTTTCTATAGCCTGTTAGTGCTCAACATAACAGCTTTAAATCAGTCTCTGCAATTTTAAATTGCTTCATAGGTTTTATGATGGATACATCCTGTTGGGATGTAATTCAAAATAAGCGGTTCCTACTGCCTAAGCTAACAGACAGTTAGTAACACTCAGCGCCAAAAATACCCTTCATAAGTTTTCTGGCCATTAGGAAGCTCAGCCATCATCAACTGCTGATAAACAGGTACACATTAAAACTAGAACCATGTACCCGCAATATAATTCAGAGGCATTCTTCTGATCTGCCTCAGCACTCTTTGAGAAATAGTTCACCAGTCCTGAGATTGGACATGTAGATGGTTCTGAAGACCTACACCAGTCTCATCCTGCAACAGACCTTCACAGCAACATTCTGCAAGGTCCAAAGGCTGCTTTTGCACCATTTGTTTACTTAAACAGAGAGTTCCTTGCTGCAAGTCAATAGATTTTGTAGATCCTCAGCAGATTTTTGACACAGGATAACCACTAGTGCTATCTCTCTGGGACAGAGGCAGTACAATATTTAAAGCAGTAGCTTCTATTTTCTCAGGATAAATTCACAGCAGAATTTACAAGTCACATCACCACCATCTGGTACCAGTCTTAGTGAAAGAGAACTAATGCTTCAACATCCAGCATGCAGCTGTCAAAGCTAGAGACACGTGTCCTGGGTAGGATCACAGCCTAAATTACATGCCTTTGCCGAAGGAGCCATCCAACTGTACCTAGCACTTTCAGCTCTGAGCTTCTTCCTGAAGCTAGATAGCTAAGTCACACTTTAGAAAGACACAAAAAGACTTTGTCAGTGACCAGGATGGGAACATTGGTTTGGTGACAGAAGACCTCTTCTGAAATCTGCCCTGACTGTCACAGGGGTATCAACAGAGGCCTCCCACATCTTTTGCACTTTCCCACCAGGCTACTGGATATTCTACAAGTGGTCCTCATTCCTTGTCATAGATGTTGCAATCTGCACATTTCAATCTCTCCCTCCTACTGCAGTGCAGGCACAGACAAGCCAGCTCAAAAATCCACTCCTCTCCTTCTCACTGTCCCCATATAAATTATTCAACAAGAGCAGCTTCAACAAGAGCTTAATGTCCCACAGACTACCTAGTAGTCTGGTTACTAATGCAATTCTACAAAACAGAAGGGTCAGGACTCAAGCCTGCTCAGACTCCCCCATGGGGTTCGTGGGAGGCTGAATCTAATGGCCATGCTGGCCATTCAGATGAAACAGAGTATTTTCCCACTTAAGATGAGTGGCAAACACTTTGGAAGCAGCAATTCTCTTCTGTACATGCCTACCCAGGGAAATCTAGTAATCATGCTTTTTAGGTGCCTAATCACTATTTTGGATACTTAAATTCCCTGAGAAGAAAAAAAAGAAACACAAACACAACCAAGCAACCAAAAAACTCCACAACCAGCCAAACTTGAAAAGGGTAGCGTACCACAAAGCAGTTTAATAATTCCACAGAACAATTTTAATTGTTCACTAGAATAATCAAGCATATAACAAAGAGGTGTTACTATAATGAAATGAAAAGGAAGCAGTAAATAAAAATCTGTATGCTTCAATGTTAATTTTGCAAGACTAAGATTAGAGCTTTCCATCATAGCACTATTAAACCTTCAGCAAGTCACAAGTTAGTACACAGGAAGGTCAGTGATGTGCTATATGAAAGCATAGGTTTCTTAAACTGAGAGATCTCAACTAATTAAAAAAAAATCATGCAAAAATTGGAAGGCTTAAAGCCACCAAAAGTCTGGAATTACTGTTTAGCAGCAACATGAAAATTGTTTGTGTGGTAATCTAGTAATATTTTCCTATTAAACTCTACCATAGTGGTTTTTGTCCTTACCATTCCTTCCGCACAAAACAGTCTGTTCTTCTGGGAGGACATTAGATAGCCTGCCAAATTCACACCATATGACATTTACCAGGGAAGTACCATGTTGTCATCAGTGTAAATAATGCTTCTTGTCCCAAATCCCACTGAGTCACCATATTGCCATGCTGCTAGCAAATGCACAAGTTGGAGGAGAAATCTACCATGGTTTACTACTACATTGTACAGCCAGTCAATCAAAATCTTACTGCAATAGTACTAGACATTTTGGTTTGCTTTACAGAGCCCTGGAATATGACCAAGTAAAAGCTCCATCTGCCACAAAATACAGTGAATTCTAGTTCATGGCTTTAGCAGTACAAAGAGCAATGCAGATTATTAGGAGAGAAAGAAGTGAGAGGAGAGAAACTATGACAGCCAATGTACCATCCGGGCTGCTCACATTGCAATATGAATCATGCAATAGGAGGTAAGAGCAGCACTCTATAGGTTCTACTATTTAACATTTTTATTGGTGACATGGACAGTGGGATTGAGTGCACCTGCAGCAAGTTTGCCAAAGACACCAAGCTATGAGGTGCTGTTGACATGCTGGAGGGAAGGGATGCCATCCAGAGGAACCTTGACATGCTTGAGAGGTGGGCCAATGCCAATCTCATGAAGTTCAACAAGGCCAAGTGCAAGGTTCTGCACCTGGGTCGGAGCAAAGCCAAACACAGACACAGGCTGGGCAGAGAACGGATTGAGAGCAGCCCTGAGGAGAAGGACCTCAGGGTATCGGTCACTGAGAAACTAAACATAAGCCAGGTTCAGTGTGCACCCACAGACAAGAAAGCCAGCCATATTCTGGGCTGCATCAAAAGGTGCGTGACCAGCAGGTCGAAGGAGGTGATCCTGCCCCTCTACTCTGCTCTTGTGAGACCTCACTTGGAATATTGTGCGCAGTTCTAGGGCCCCCAACATATCAAGGGCTTGGACCTCTTGGAGCAAATCTAGAGGAGGGCCACAAAGAAGCCAGAGGGCTGAAGCATCTCTCCCATGAAGAGAGAGACGGGCTTGTTCAGCCTGGAGAAGAGAAGGCTCTGAGGAGACCTTACAGCAGCTTCCAGTGCCTAAAGGAGACCTACAGGAAATGTGCAGAGGGACTTTTTACAAGGGCATGTAGAGGTAGGACAAGGGGGAATGGCTTTAGGCTGAAAGAGGGTAGATAGAAGTTAGATATTAGGAATAAATTCTTTATCATGAAGGCGCGTCCTAGGTTCAGCAGTAGCAGTCATTTTTCTCCTTCTTAGTAGCTGGTGCAGTGCTGTGTTTTTGACTTTCAGCCTGCGAACAGCGCTGATAACACTGATATTTTCAGTTGCTGCTCAGTAATGTTTAGTCTGACCAAGGACTTTGAGTCTCATGCTTTGCCAGAGAGGAGGGAAAGCCACGAGGAAGCAGAGACAGGACACCTGACGCAAACTAACCAAAGAGGTATTCCATACCACAGCACATCATGCCCACTATATAAACTGGGGGCAGTTACCCGGAAGGCTTAGATCACTGCTTGGTTGAGCTGGGTATCGGTCAGTGGTTGGTGAGCGGTTGTATTTTCTTCCCTTTTACTTCTCTTATCATCATTATTATTGGTGGTAGCAGCAGTGGTTTGTGTTATACCTCAGTTACTGGACTGTTCTTATCTCAACCCGTGGGAGTTACATTCTTTCGATTCTCCTCCCCATCCCTCTCGGAGCAGGGGGGAGGAGAGGCGGCGTGAGAGAATGACTGTGGCTGATTTGCCGACTGGGCTTAAACCACGACAGTTCTTTTTGGTGCCCAATGTGGGGCTCGAAGGGTTGAGATAATGACAGATCTGACCAGAGTGTGTCTGATCATATCTGTGATAAGCATTCATTGTTTTGGATTAATAGTCATTCGCCACAATGCTGATTTTTTGGCTCTCAAAGTTGTTGCTCTTGATCTCACAGTTTCAGCACGTCATAGAATCATAGAATAGTTAGGGTTGGAAAGGACCTTAAGATCATCTAGTTCCAACCCCCCTGCCATGGGCAGGGACACCTCCCACTAAACCATGTCACCCAAGGCTATGTCCAACCCCACCTTGAACACTACCAGCGATGGAGCATTCACAACTTCCCTGGGCAACCCATTCCAGTGCCTCACCACACTTACAGTAAAGAATTTCTTCCTCATAGCCAATCTAAACTTCCCCTGTTTAAGTTTGAACCCATTACCCCTTGCCTCTCACCACAGTCCCTAATGAAGAGTCCCTCCCCAGCATCCCTATAGGCCCCCTTCAGATATTGGACAGCTGCTATGAGGTCTCCACTCTTCTCTTCTCCAGGCTGAACAGCCCCAATTTTCTCATCCTATCTTCATACGGGAGGTGCTACAGTCCTCTGATCGTCCTCGTGGCCCTCCTTTGGACTTGTTGTACTTTACTTACAGGTGGTATTTGCTGTCTTAGTGTTTATCAGATGGGGGGCTTGGGCTAAGGTTCTTGTTTCATTGTACTTTATGGTAATGACTTGTAATACAATAGAATCATTGATCATGAAACTGATCTGTCTTGCGTTCCCAGTGTGGTCACCACCGCTATACTTTGGGAGGTATATAATAGAAGTGTATAGCAATTACAATCTTTTTTCCCCTTCTCGGGTGGTCAACCCATGAAGGAGACATTCTTTTATGCTCCCAGCACCTCCACCAGACTTTTTACAGCATCATTTGAGAGCTCTGAAGGTTTTGAATGGCCTTTGGTACCCTTGAGGTCTGCCTGCTGATTGTGATGGGGATCACCATGTTGGCAGGCATACAGAGTGTGTTTTACACGCGACCATTTCATCTGGTCACGAGAGTTAAGCAGAGTTGGGTTTGGGCCTTGTCTAGGGTTAGACGACGATACAGGAGGACAAAGAGATTTTCCCCGAAGCTGGACAGTCATGAGTGGCAGGGTGTGTGGGACAGTATGGGCAAGTATCAAGGCCAGTGGGCCCCTCCAGTGCTTTGGAACTTCACAAACGAACAAGTGCAAAATTGGTTGCCCCTGTATGCAAGGGGAAAAGCAAAACAAAGGCAAGAAAGATGAAGCAAGATGAAGAAACAATGTACTCACCACTCAGGACAGCATCTGACCAGGAGTTATTAGTATGTGGATCAGAGGAAGAAGAGGTGGCTTCTCGACCCTGGACCTCAACCCAGCTATGGAATATGCAAAAAGATTTTACCCGTCAACCAGGGAAGCACATCATCACCTGGTTGCTCTGGTGCTGGGACAATGGGGCCCACAGTCACGAACTAGAAGGTAGGGAAGCCAAGCAGCTGGGATCACTTGCTAGGGAAGGGGAACTGACAAAGCAATTGTAAGAGAGAAAAAGTCCCTCAGCCGTTGGAAGCGGCTCTTGGAAGCTGTGAAAGAAAGGTTTCCATACAAGGACAAAGTTATGAGTCATTCGGCCAAGTGTACTACTCTAGAGAAAGGCATCCAGTCTCTGAGGGAATCAGCCATTGTAGAGATGATCTATCACATCAAGCCGAATAATGGGGATGTACCCATAGATCCAGATGAAGTCAAATGTACACGACCCATGTGGCAGAAATTGACACGGAATGCACCGTCATCGTATGCCCATTCATTGGCAACAGTAACCTGGGAATGACATAGTACCTCTAACAGTGGATGAAATGATTCATAAACTCTGAAGAGTTCGAAGACAATCTCACCCCTTCCATCATTTCAGCTCTGGAAAAACTGTCCATGAGCTCAAACAATTGAGAGACGATCTATCTGATCTATCCAGCTCCTCATGTGTACCAACCCACATCTCAGCTATTAACAAAAGGCATCCTACTGCTCGAGAGAGAAGATAAAGAAAGTATATGCCAAGGACCACCCTATGGATTTACCTGCGGGATCACGGAGAAGACATGATGAAGTGGGATGGAAAACCTACCTCAGCTCTGGAGGAACGGGTGCATGAATTGAAGAGGAGAACAAAAGTCAAGGATGACCATCCTATGAAAGCTGCAGCTTCAGTCTCTGGTGAGCAGGTTCCTAGATGGAGTGGAAGAGCCGATTTTACTCCACCTCCTGTGATAAAGAAGAATAATCCCTTTCTATAAGGCTTGAGTGTCCAGTGCTCTGAAGACTATTAGAGGGCCCTACCTCCAGCCAGGTGGAGGTAGGGGACAACCGGATTTACTGGAGTGTGTGGATCAGATGGCCTGGCACATCAGTCTCACAGAAGTATAAGGCTCTAGTAGATACCGGTGCACAGTGCACCCTGATGCCATCAAGCTGTCAAGGGATGGAACTCATTTATATTTCTGGAGTGACAGGAGGATTCCAACAGTTGACTGTACTGGAGGCTGAAATCAGCCTGCCTGGGAGGAAGTGGCAAAAGTACCCCATAGTGACTGGTCCAGAGGCTCCATCCATCCTCGACATAGACTACCTCGGGAGAGGGTACTTCAAAGTCCCAAAAGGGTACTGATGGGCTTTTGGTATTGCTGCTTTGGAAACAGAGGAAATTGAGCAGCTGTCCACCTTGCCTGGTCTCTCAGAGGATCCTTCAGTTGTGGGGTTGCTGAAGGTCAAAGAACAACAAGTGCCAATCGCGAACATAACAGTGCACCCGTGGCAATACCACACCAACTGAGACTCCCTGATTCCCGTCCATAAGCTGATCCATAGTCTGGAGAGTCAAGGAGTGATCAGTAGGACCCGCTCACCCTTTAATAGCCCCATATGGCCAGTGTGAAAGCCTAATGGAGAGTGGAGACTAACAGTAGACTATCGTGGCCTGAACAAAGTCACACCACCATTGAGTGCTGCCATACCAGACATGCTAGAACTTCAGTATGAACTGGAGTCAAAGGCAGCCAAGTGGTATGCCACAAATTGCATTTTTCTCAATTCCTCTGGCAGCAGAGTGGAGGCCACAGTTCACTTTTACTTGGAGGGGCGTCCAGTACACTTGGAACCGACTGCCCCAGAGGTAGAAACACAGCCCTACCATCTGCCATGGACTGATCCAGACTGCACTGGAACAGGGACAAGCTCCAGAACACCTGCAACACATTGATGACATTATCATGTGGGGTGATACAGCGGAAGAAGTCTTTGAGAAAGGGAGGAAAATAATCCAAATCCTGCTGAAAGCCGGTTTTGCTATAAAATGGAGTAAGGTCAAGGGATCTGCACAGGAGATTCAGTTTTTGGGAATAAAATGGCAAGATGGACATCGCCAGATCCTCACAGATGTGATCAACAAGATAACAGCAATGTCTCCACCAACTAACAAGAAAGAAACACAAGCTTTCTTGGGTGCTGTGGGGTTCTGGAGAATGCACATCCCTAATTACAGTTTGATTGTAAGCTCCCTCTATTATGTGACCCGGAAGAAAAATGATTTTAAATGTGGCCCTGAGCAACAACAAGCCTTTGAGCAAATTAAACGAGAGAGAGTTCATGCAGTAGCCCTCGGATCAGTCCGGACAGGTACAGATGTTAAAAATGTACTCTACATTGCAGCCAGGGAGAACGGTCCCACCTGGAGCCTCTGGCAGAAAGCTCCAGGGGAGACTCAAGGTCGACCCCTTGGCTTTTGGAGTTGGGGATACAGAGGATTTGAGGCCAGCCATATCCCAACTGAAAAAGAGATACTGGCAGCTTATGAAGGGGTTCGAGCTGCTTCGGAACTGACTGACAGTGAAGCACAGCTCCTCCTGGCACCCTGGTTGTCCGTGCTGGGCTAGGTGTTCAAAGGCGGGGTCTCCTCTGCACGTCATGAAACCAATACTACATGGAGTAAGTGGGCTGCACTAATTACACAATGAGCTCGAATAGGAAATCCCAGTCTTCCAGGAACTCTAGAAGTCATCATGGACCGGCCAGAGGGCAAAGATTTTGGAATGTCACCAGGGGAGGAGGTGATGCGTGCTGAAGAGGCCCCACCATATAATGAACTGTCAGAAAGTGAAAAGCAGTATGCCTTGTTTACTGATGGGTCCTGCCATATTGTGGGAAAGCATCGGAGATGGAAGGCACCTGTATGGACTCCCAGACAAGTTGCAGAAACTGCTGAAGGAGAGGGTGAATCAAGTCAGTTTGCTGAGGTGAAAGCCATCCAGCTGGCCTTGGACATTGCTGAACGAGAAAAGTGGCCAGTACTTTATCTCTATACTGACTCATGGATGGTGGCAAATGCCCTGTGGGGGTGGTTGCAGCAATGGAAGCAGAGCAACTGGCAACACAGAGGTAAACCCATCTGGGCTGCTGCACTGTGGCAAGATATCACTGCCCGGGTGCAGAACCTGGGGGTAAAGGTATGCCATGTACATGCTCCTGTACCCAAGAGTCAGGCCACTGAGGAGCACCAGAACAACCAAGAGGTGGATAAAGCTGCTAAGATTGAAGTGGCTCAGATGGACTTTGATTGGCAACATAAGGGTGAATTATTTTTGGCCCAGCAGGCCCACGACGCTTCAGGCCATCAGGGCAGAGATGCAACATACAGATGGGCTCGTGATCAAGGGGTGGATTTAACAATGGACACTATTGCCCAGGTTATTCACAAGTGTGAAACGTGCTGCAATTAAGCAAGCTAAATGGTTAAAGCCTCTTTGGTATGGAGGACCATGGCTGAAGTACAAATATGGGGAGGCCTGGCAGATTGATTATATCACACTCCCACCAACCCGCCATGGCAAACGCCATGTGCTTACCATGGTGGAGGCAACCACCAGATGGCTGGAAACATACGCTGTGCCCCCTGCCACTGCCTGGAACACTATCCTGGGCCTTGAGAAACAGATTTTGTGGCAACATAGCACCCCAGAGAGAATTCAGTCAGACAATGGGACTCGTTTCCAGGGCAGCCTTATAAACACTTGGGCCAAAGAGCATGGCATTGAGTGGGTATATCATATCCCCTACCATGCACCACCCTCTGGGAAAATCGAACCGTACAATGAGCTGTTAAAAACTACACTGAGAGCAATGGGTGGTGGGACTTTCAAACATTGGGATACACATTTACCTAAGGCCACCTGGTTGGTCAACACCAGAGAATCTACCAACAGGGCTGGTCCAGTCCAGTCAGTACTTCTACATACTGTAGAGGGGGGACAAAGTTCCTGTGGTGCACATAAAGAATTTGCTGGGAAAGACAGCCTGGGTTATTCCTGCTTCAGGTAAAGGAAAACCCACTCATGGGATTGCTTTTGCTCAGGGACCTGGATATACTTGGTGGGTAATGCGGGAAGATGGGGAAGCCTGATGTACACCTCTAGGGGATTTGATTTTAGGGGAAAACAGCCAATGAACTCAAACGTATGCTGTTGTCTGTTACGTAATACTTTTATAGCCCACCAACAAGATGTCTTCAGGTCACGAGCAACTGGTCCTGACTTCCCTCCGACTATCATCCCAACAAAGAATGAACTTTGTTGAAACCAGATGAGTTCTGCAGAAAAGGAACGATCAGCATCAGCAGGCAACCATCCAACACTGCACACACCCTCTCCTGCTCTGAAAGACTGTTACAAAAGATGGAGTCTGACATCATGGACTGGATGGACTCAGCAGCTTTATAGGGACTGGTCCATGCACTAAGGAATGCTCGCTCTCTCTCTCTCTCTCTCTGTGTAGATGTATATATGTATATATATGAGATAAGAGTAACGGTATATTGAAAATGTGGGATCTGAGCATGATGTGAATGGTACGGAATAAGGGGTGGATACTCTCTTGGGTTCAGCAGTAGCAGTCATTTTTCTCCTTCTTAGTAGCTGGTGCAGTGCTGTGTTTTTGACTTTCAGCCTGCGAACAGCGCTGATAACACTGATATTTTCAGCTGCTGCTCAGTAATATTTACTCTGACCAAGGACTTTCTGAGTCTCATGCTCTGCCAGGGAGGAGGGAAAGCCACGAGGAAGCAGAGACAGGACACCTGACGCAAACTAACCAAAGAGGTATTCCATACCACAGCACATCATGCCCACTATATAAACTGGGGGCAGTTACCCAGAAGGGTTAGAACACTGCTTGTTCGGGCTGGGTATCGGTCAGTGGTTGGTGAGCGGTTGTATTTTCTTCCCTTGTTACTTCCCTTATCATTATTATTGGTGGTAGCAGCAGTGGTTTGTGTTATACCTTAGTTACTGGACTGTTCTTAGCCTGTAGGAGTTACATTCTTTCGATTCACCTCCCCATCCCTCTGGGAGCCGGGGGGGGTGGGGCGGAAGGGGAAGGGCAGGGAATGAGCGAATGACTGCATGGCTGATTTGCCGACTGGGCTTAAACCACAATAAGACGCTAAGGCCCTGGAACAGATTGTTCAGAGAAGCTGTGGCATGTGGATGGGGAGCTAGGTGGTCTAGTAGAAGGTGTCACTGCCCATGGCAGGGGGATTGGAACTAGGTGATCTTTAAGGCCCCTTCCAACCAAATAATATTCTATGATTCTCTGACAGGCCTAAAAGTATACAACGTGAAAGACAAGTGAATTCAAGGTTATTAAAGAGACATAATTAGAAGAACCATTTTTCGAAAACTGGATGCCAAATAAACCTATTCACATGCATGAAGCTTAAGAGCCATATACATGTATAGGGCTCTTAAGCACTGGTGTGCACAATTGTTGGAGATTTATTTATATCATGACAACAATGAAAGAGCTGAAAGCAACATTGGGAGAATAAATCTATTAGGAGAGGTCGTGTGATAATCAGCTGTGGAGGTGCTCTGTTTAACATCTATGAAAGGAAGAAGAACAGCTGATCAGGGACCAAAACCCTTCATTATTTTCTATATCTTTCAATTTTTGGTGGCCTTAAAGCTGTAGTTAAATTTGCTTCAGTGGTTTGCTGAAATTGCCTTGAACACTCATTGCCTCATAGATTTTTCCAAGCCTCTCAACATTTATTTCTTCTGACTCCATCTTCCCAGTTTAAAAATTAAATCAGCTAGAAACCTCATACACAGCTGTGAAACTCAAGTGCAATTTGTGTCATTGGGTTCACTAGTACTGAAAACTCTGTATGGAGCAGAAACAAAACTGAAATTTGAATATAAATACAGAAAAAGGTTTAAGCAGAAAATACAAAGAGCCTCATATTCAAATGCATCATTTCATGCTAATGATCATAGGGAAAACTATGAACTCCCTGACAATTATCACTGTAAGGGATGCTGAGCAATCTGAAAATCTTACCCCTGTCACCTTCAGGTTTGTTCTGATGTGGTGTTTCTGAAATGCTGCCACATATGTTTTGAGTCATTAACATTTGCCTCTTAAAAAAATAAATTAAAAAAAAAATTAAATCAATAGACCTATCTTAAACCTTGCTACTGACATTAGTATGAAAATACCAGGAACATGTATTGTTTATTCCAAGGACAAAACCATAAGGAATACAATTTTTTGGAGCATGGTGGAGTTTTTTTTCCAGTGGACCAGCACAGTGGCACAGAACGGCATTTAAGCATATATTTAGAATTAAAGACAATAGAGTTTAGTATTTTCTAGAATAACCACTTGAAAGATTGACATTACTGAGCATTGGTCTCCAAAATAAGAGCCTTATCCTATTGTCATTAAAGTTAAGTCTTCCTGTAACTATAGTAAACACTGTCAGCTATTTGAGCATCAGATGAACAACAGCCAAGCATATCCCCCCTATTCCCTTGCCTACTATTGTGGTAGTTCATCATAATACTTATAGAAAATTGAAGAGAGAGTGATTACCACACTTCATAGCAAGGGTTGGAGGAAATAGCAGGATTTTTTGTTCAGTTATAAATCAGGTGTTGAAAATAAACTTCTGGGGTTTTATGCATATTAAAAAAAACCCAACAAACAAACCAACACCCCAACAGACAAACACAACCACCCCAAACAAAAAGCATTTCCATTTTCTTATATCGGTAAGAAAAAAAACCTCATTCCCCAACTTTGAACTGCAACACTTTGGCTCATTTTATCGATAGTCAGACTTTTTTACCTTCATTATAACTGAATTCTGGAATTCAATGTATTTTATAACATAGTTGAGTCAGAATCTAATCCCAAACCTAACACTATGTTGCATACTTCCAGTAATTACTCTACTCACTTTACAGTAGACAAATGTTTCGACTTCCAGTGCAAATTTGTTCCACAACTCAGCCATGTTAAAGGTAGAGCAGTATCAGGTTCTTGGAAAGAGACCAATATTTTAATATAGCACTTTAATTTGCGCTATTTAGAAAGACATACAATGCGAAATATGAAGAAAACCATTGTAAATTGAACACCACACATTTATGCCTCAATTGTATTGTTTAAGCACATATTTAGCTTTATACACTGTGAGTAGCGTCACTTCCTGGGTGGGACTGCCTAAGTCAAGAGAACTAAGTTAAAAAAAAAAAAAAAAAAAAAACACCCAAGAAAAAAGAAGCAATCAGAAGGAAAAAAAAACAGGAGATGAGGAAGATACATAACACAAAACATTGTACCTGAGCATCATAGTTAATAAGATATTTTAAGAATCAGTTTGTATTTATTCTATCTTCAGGTATCCAAACATTCAAAGTTTCCACTAAGTCATTGCCACCTTACCCTAGGTAGTTATTACCTCCTATCTTTCAAATAGCATTTGGTATGAAATGTGCTAGCTGTTTATGAGCTGCATCCACTCCCATCCTACTTAACATGATGCTAGCGTATTACGACAGTAAATAGTTGATAGCAAAAATGTTGACTAACAGAATATGAGTGACAGAAAATTGCTCATATGTCAAAGAAATTATTCATATGGCACAGCAGTCTCCCTTTGTATGGTCCTGTCCTTACATCTGCATCAACTCTGTAAGTATTTCTTGAACCCGAAGTCCTTCACTAGGTTCTGAGTTTTAAATGACGCTGCCCTTAAAAAACCTGAACCATAACACCCAAGGCAGTGACAAAGCAGTGAAGCAGCAAAAAGTGATTATTATATTTAAAAAATGAAATGCTATTCCAACAGCAGGACTATTCAAGTCACACAGAGGAGGTAGGCTATGCATCCACATAAGTCCAGTAAGCAGATCATCGCCTTGTGGTCCAAGTACCACCATTAAGATCTTGCTGCTCTTCAGGTAACTCCCTCCATGTAGGAGGGAAGAGGGCTTAGCTCCACTTCTCTATTTGCTGGGACAGAGGAAGCTACTGTTTTACTAGTCCAAGGTAGCAGCAAAGAAAAAAAAGTGGTACTTCTCTAGATCTGGTACATTTATGCACCTCTCCATTACAGAATATGTCTACGTAGTCAAAAAAGAAGTTTTGGTTCAGAGGTTAATACTTCCACTTTCACTTACAGTCTGAGCCTTAGACATAAGAGTGTATCTGCTGCTGTTTCAGCATTAATCAACTCTGGGGAGTAAGAACAACAACAAAAACAAAAAAGCCCAGTATACACATGCACTACGAGAAGTATCCAGCCTATAGCCTCTGGATTGTACCCAGCAACAACAAAAACAAAAAAGCCCAGCATACACATGCACTACGAGAAGTATCCAGCCTACAGCCTCTGGATTGTACCCAGCCCATCAGAACTATTTATCCAGCTGAAACCTTGCTCTGGAAGTCAGGAGATGAGGCAGAGAGCTGGGCATGAACTAGATTAATTGCTCCATACAAATTACTCTAGACATCTGTTCACCAAAAGCTGCCACAGGATCTCCACTTTCCTCCTACCCCCCATCATATCACTTAAGCTCTGTCCATCATATGACTACAAAGCAAGCCACAGAAAACACATCTTGACACCATATAAAAGCACATATGCCCGTTGCCCACATGAAAATGTTTCTTGTAAACTTGCCAGGTACGTGCCAATCACGTATCATCCTACTAAGTAGAGGAGTGTACACCTACACGGCAGTGAAGTTTGACCCTTCAGTTCCTCCATTAGATGCTATGTGGCTTACTCAAGACAACATGACACTTAACTGCCTTCAGAAAATAGGAGAGAAATTTGAGAGTTACAATCTACTTGTGACTGAGTTTAATGAAATTATTCCATTCAAAAGGGTCTTCTGAGTCTGACCTGTTTTTTTCCAAGTTTCACACTCTTTTAACAAACAGCTGAGGTTGAAGCTCATGTAAACAGTGTTTAGGAGCCTGTTTTTTGAAGACTACCTTCCAGTAGCATTCTTCATGTCCAAAATTGGCTAGGTATAAACTCTATCCCAGACGAAACCAGGACATCTTTAAAAATATACTTCATAGGAATACAGTGAGAAGGAAATAGTGCAGAAGCATAAAAATAGACTCAGAAGTCCAATAACAAACTATAAATCATTCATTTCCATCACACACTGACTTGCGCGACATCTCTGCTCTTACTAAAGAAAGGAGTTCAGAACATTAGCAACAGGTTCACAGAATCACTAGGGTGGAAGGGACCTCTGGAGATCATCTAGTCCAACCCACTGCTAAGGCAGGGCCACCTAGAGCAGGTTGCACAGGAGGCTGTTGAATGTCTCCAGAGAAGGAGACTCCACAACCTCCCTGGGCAGCCTGCTCCAGTGCTCTGCCACCCTCAATGTAAAGAAATTCCTTCTAACCTGAAAGCATGTTAACGTGTTCCAAAAAGACAACAAAATCACACGAGACCATGGTGTAAGTCATCTGTCTTGGCTCAGACAGACTCCAGTATGGTCTTGCTGTGTGTGACAGAAGGGATGAGTGAGTGTGTCCAAGTTCCTTGTGAACTCAAGGCAGACCTAAAACAAGCTTGGACCCTACTCATGGGATGTCACTACACAACTGTGCTCTTTAAGGGGACACATTAAGTTTTTATCAGAAAGTTATAGGCAACAAGAAGAAAGAGTTGAAATGAGGCAGGGAGAGGAGAAGGCAAAGAGACATTGAACAATACCAAGGGTAAAACCAAATCAAGTGACAGAGGAGCACACCTGCATCTGCAGGCTTGCAGGCTTGCTCCTGCCACCCCCAACACACAAATTTTTTGTTGGAGTTAATGCATTTCAGATTTAGCTAGCTTCCAAAATTCATTTAATGCTTACTGTAATCAATACATTGATCCATCACTCATCATGGGGCATCAAAAAATTAAATACAATTACACAAAGAATAACCTAGAAAAGAATATAGTCCACATTTGCTACAGTAAAGATGTACGGGTTGTGGTGAATACATAATATGAATTAATACATCCCAAATCATTTGATCTTAACAAGAGGAGTTGCCTTTGATCCCAGACAACTAGAAAAGTGGTTTTGATCAAAAAGAAAACACCACCACAACACCAGGAATTCTAATTAATGTGGGCAATATATGAAGTGATTCAGTATAGAAAAAACATTTTAATTCTACAGTCAGAAATCAGTCAAATATATGCAATTTAAAAAAGGACTTCCAGTTATGTGCAATTTATCTTTATTTTACCAAAATGTACTATTAATATACCTAATTTCTAGTACTATCAAATAGTAAAATCCCCAGGTTCTATAGGAAACCCAGTTACACAGACCAGCTTGCTCCATTCCAGAAGCCCTCTAGGACAATCCCACCATGTTACTTGAGGGAAAAAAAAATAAATCAAAAATCAAGTGCATGTAACCACACAGTGAATAATGCAGAATCAACAGCCCACAAAATTAAGCCCTTTAAAAGTATACTTTCACCTTGTTTGGTTTCCTTAACAGCCTCAACTGCTCTGAATGTTTTCTCTTTTCGGAGAACATACACAGATGGGACCTCAACTGTGAAAAGACAGTGCAACCTTCTGTATGTCAGTTCAAGGCAGGCACAAGTATGGGACTAACAGGTGTAGGAGAGGGATCTCTCCACCTCCAATTAGTAGAAGATCCAAAGCAGGTTGCAAATGGTGAGATACGCACCAATTAAAAAAAAAAAAAAATGTATGGTCTAGGTATTTGGGCATCTTTTTTTCCCAATTTACACACACTTCCTCTGGGGGCTAAGGAAAAATTTTGAATTTGGAATACTGACAAATTTACCAGATTAGTCAAAGTCTCTCTGAAAAGTTTCGAGCTCAATATAAAACTTTTCCTGGAGCTCTGGCAATTGTATTGATAACAACAGAGTTGCTAGTACAACAACGGCAATGTAGTACAGGCTGGTTTTTAAACATAAACTGGGTTAAGATATCAAAGCCTGTCGCTTAGCTATGGAGATAAAACTTGTAAGAAACAATGCTCACAGATTACATACTACAGGCAGGCTACTGTCCTGCATTCTTTGGACCACAAACTCACAGGAAAACTGAGATCCTGTTATCTCTGGTAAATCAGAACAGATTTGACAGTGTATGTGCAGGAAAAAACAAAAAAAGTCAGATTCATAATAAGTCATTAGAAAAGTCTAGATTAGTCTTTCATAAGCAAAACTAAACATTTTAAGGAGAGGACTATATTATATGTTAGGTTGGAAAGCAGAGTCTAACACACATATAAACTTCTAACAAATTAGAACAAATTAGTTTCTGTTCTGTGCAGCAGGAGACTGGAACAGAAGTTATCCTCTACTTATGGAAAGGACTATGTGGTAGCTAAGACATCAGGACAGTATCTGCGATCTCACCATGTACTCCTGTCCTGGAAGAGCAAAGATTCAAGTCTTAGCATAGGCATAATTGGAGAAAAAGCCATTAAAAAAAAGCAACAAACAAATCAGAACAAACAAACCAGTAAACCCACACAAGCATTCAACGTACAATCAACATTATAACTCACTCACGTGCTCATAATATTAATGCGCAACCCTTCAAAAAGTAGATTTCTCCCTTGAGGGCTTTCAAAATCCCCAAACCTGTAAGCACACAACCACTTTTATCACAGAATAATTAATTAAGCAGTGGAATAGAACTATTCACTTCTCATTTTACCAAGCTCTCAATTTGGATGTATTCTGTTGTTGCTGCTGTAAAAAAAAAAAAGGTGGGGGGGGGGGGGGAAGAAATAGAAAAATGTTTTTCCAAAATGTGTACAAGTGGCTAAGCATGATATAAGACTGACACAGCAATTTTGACCATGAATCAAAACAATTTTGTTAAGCCTCCATAGTTGCTACCTGAGAAAACTACTATTTTTCCCTTTTGTTTTACTCAAATCTTATAAATAAACCTAGGATGAAACTGTTCTTGTGCAATTTACATTCCTATGGACCCAAGTGAAACCTATCACCAAAAGCAGTATTTATTAACCCTCCTCAGGAGTGCACGAGATACTAAACTGCATGCTGGACAATCAAGAAGCTTAACATAAACTAATGGCACCAATACCTATTTGTACAAGGCCAACTCCACACTACCATAAACATACTTTTCCTTGTTCCCATCAGAGTGATGAATAACAAACTCTCCAGGAGCACATCTATGCTTTTAAGCAGAAATGGGAGCTAACAGAGCAACACAGCCAGGAGATTGAAAGCAGTAGCACTCTATGGTAGGAGAGCAAAGAAGAGAAAGAAAAATGGAAGTGGGAGGACAGCAGCTGAGTAGCAATAGCAAATGCTGGTGGGAAGGCAAAAAAAAGAGTAGATGAATAGGGAAGGAGACAAATGAGATGTGAAAGAGACAGAAGACAAAATTACCAAGAGTCAGTCTAAAACAGCAGTTCTTAAATTATGGCTCAGCCAAAGGAAACTACAAAGTCAGTCTGACAGGAAGAGTAAATTACATTGCTGCTGTCAGCATCTTACTTCTTGAGTGGTGTTGCCAGGATCAGCCATGGCTAGGAATTACCGGCCTACCACAAGGCAGTGCAGGTGCTGCAATAACTTTGTTAGCTAGGTGTCTCATGAAGAAAGAAAACTGAATATGCAATACACGCAATGAAAGGAGAACTGTGATATCTAAGGAAGTGCACCAAGGTATTACTGCAGTGCCTTAACCTAATAATGCAAGTAAGAATTAAGTCATGTTTGACAAGTTTTCATCATTTAATGTAGTGTAGCACTAGCTTTCCATTAGGTTTACTGCATCATTAGCTCAGAAGGAACCTGGAAGGAAGTTAAAGCCCTGTTTTTCCAAGAAACTGTACCAAAAAGATAAAAAAGTTAGCATAGGTTGAAAACCTACCGTGAGTGTCTCTTCTGTACTTCTTTTTCTTTGTATTGGAGCAACTGGAAATTCAAGAAGGGATTTTACCGTCTTCCTTTTGGCTTTTTCCATTTGAATATTAGTAAAATAGTTGACAGCAGCAAACTCAATAAGAGCAGAGAACACAAAGGCAAAGCAGACCGCTATGAACCAGTCCATGGCAGTAGCATAGGATACTTTTGGCAGTGAATGTCTTGCACTGATGCTCAGTGTCGTCATTGTCAACACTGTAGTTATTCCTTCAAAGAAATAAAGTAAAAGCATTGCTGAATATGAGTAAAACAAAGTGAGAATAGGCAACCAGCTTCAAACACTTTTAAATCGCTCAGAAATCTGCTGCTTGTGAATAACTCATTAGATTTAAGTTATGGCAATAATCATATATCTATGAGCAGCTATGCATACGAAACAGTTGACCAGATTTTTTAAGGAGGCATGGAAAGCCATGACTTCAGCAGATTATCTACAGTTCAAATGAAGAAAACGTGGAAGCCTTCATTTCATATTCTTTTCATGTCAAGTTCGGTAGAATTTCTTAAAACAAGTTATTTTGTCCTAAAACAAGTTATTTTAAAAACATCTGAACATAATTTAAGTTGTTAAATTGTGTCTGCACTCCTCAGACTGCAACAAAACCATGATTTTTCCAGTAATGCGTTCAGAATGCCACCTATTAGTCTGTGTCTGTTCCTCTGATCTCATTTCTAATCTAGGTGTCATTAAGCCATGCCAAATTATTTTAGTGCTAAGGAAAACTAGAATCTTGTGTTAGTAACTCTGTTAATTAAGAAACTATCACCTTATTTTTTATACCCTTCTGCTACTACTCAACCAATGAAATTTAATTAGAATTTAATCTTCCGAAAGAACAACTTTTTAATTAAAGTATACAGGCATGAACACTGAACTCAAAATATGCCCACTTCATGGGAACACTTCAAGTGCAAACACATGCTGTATAAAAACAAGGCATTGGGTGGGATTTTTTTCCTTTTTGCATCCAAATTATCCCATATCATGCAAATGTAAAATACCAAGAATATAGTGAACACTGCATAAGTCCTACTATGAAAATGGCAAGAAAGACTGACTACAAATGGAGATGCCTTTATTCTTATGAACAGGATACTGTATCCATTTAAATTCAAGATGAAATGCATATGCTCAGAAGAATTAAAAATAATTAACAGCATAGTTTCCAACAGGATCTTCACATGCCCTACTCTTTAAGTGGTGGTATTGCATATGGGTAATCTAATATGAAAAAGCTTCACCTAGACACTGCCATACAGAGAACTGGACACAAAAAAAAAAAAACAGTCCTTCCTACTGAAGAAGAAAAAAAAAAGGAAAAAGTAATAGCCAGTTTGTGAAAGCATAAAGAATATCTCAGGGCAAACCCAACGGGATAAGAACACAGATACAAGCTCACAAAACCTTCTTCAGTGGGAAGGTGTTGAAAAACACATCACTAAAAATATTTAAGTCTGACTTAAAAAAAAAAATATGGAAAGTTATTTTTTTTTCCTGGAAGAGACCCATTCCTGATTAGCCCTATCCTTACTCCTCCTACCTTTGTCCACTAAGCAAACAGCTTGTCGGAATCGGGTTTTTTTTTAAGACATTTGTTTAATCAATGTAATAGGGTGAAGTGACTTGAATGGACAACCATTCCCCAAATAGAAGGAGAAGTGGGCAGGCCATAACAGTACCACAGTTTATCACCATAGTCTTTATCAGACAATGATTAAATCACTCTTCTGGGAGACTTACAGTTGCCACTGCAATTGCTCTTTAATATGTGCCATAGGGTTTTACAGGATAGGAAATCAGGTTCTGGTAAAAAAAATATTATATATACACATGAACTGCAAATATTCAGAGCTAAATACTTGCAAGCTTCTGCAGTGTCCAGTGGAAAGATTTTTTTTTGGATAGCCTCTTCTCACAGTTCCACTAGAAAGCTGGTACTATAGCAGGTGTTCTGGTTTCATTCCTATCTCTTGCCTATCTTTTTTTCTAAGAAAACCTTTAGAAAACAAGGTCCCTGTTGGAATTTATCAGAAAACTGGAAAGATACTTTTAGCCATACTTTAAGCCATTTGCTTTCAAAGGCATTTTAGAGAATTATGCGTAACTTAGTGGATGTCCAAACATTATTAATAGTATTTGTTTTCAGTGCGACGGATATAATGAAACATATTACATCTATTGCTCGATAATTTGTACATTTTCAATTATCACATTTTTTCTGTAAATACAGATTCTATCTTTCCAGTTCATTGTAATACTCCCTTCAAAAAAAGTTCCATTATTCAACATCCCTGCAAAGGCATGTGAAGTGATATAGTAGAGCTTCAGTTCCGAGCTAGTATGGTTCTTATTAGGTTTGCAGGTTATTTCTCTTATAACTAATCCTTAACCCTGTCAATTTGTGATACTGAGCAGTGTTCTGACTCCACTTGTGTTGTTTGAGCTGGCTGTCATGTAGAAACATTAATTCCCATCACTCCTGCCAGCATCTATCTATCTATAGAAAGACTTTTTGTAGAACATTCTCTTCCTGATTAGTCCTGCTTTAGACTACCGTACATTATAAAGCCAAGACATTGCTCTATAAAGACTCCTTTTAAAAATGTTTTTATCCTACTTCATTGTAAGGAATTGTATTTCCATTTAATGCCTTCTGCTTTGTCTTCCATCAAAGCTTTTTTGTTTTCATTTTCAGTCACTGTACCATTTCATTCAAGTTGTATTTTGATGAAGGCATTTTTAATATCTTGCTATCATTTTGCTTTTTGAATTCGTTTTCATAATGGCAATGGCGGAAAGGAGAGAAAAGCACTAAACATGAAATTACAGGAGCAGGATCTAAGCCTTACTGATAGCAAGCTTTCACTAATTACACAGATAGAAAAAGACATCGGTACCTCTCGCACACTCCCAATCAAATTGTTTTATAATAAGTAATTACACTACTGTCCACTGAAGGATAAAACGGCTCTGGATGTGGACTAAGGACTTGACTGTATTACTCAGGTCTTCCCAGTTTTCTGGGACTCTACCCAAGCAGGTAGAATCCCCAAAAATATACAGCCATTTGCCACTGGCAACCATGACACTCCTCAGGTTATCTCTTCAAATTCCAAGGATTCACATAGCAACATTCTTCATACACTGACAGCAAAAATTCCTCTGAATTTATATGATTTGCTTGTTTCTGCACTAGTATGGAGGCAGTATACCCCAATGCACTAAAAAGGCCTATTCTAGTGAAAGTCAATAAAGCAGTACAAGAAAAAGGAAAAAAGAAATAATTACCAAATACAGTTCTAGCTGGAACAGATTCCTTATTTATCCAAAATGAAACTTGAGAAAGGATCACGGTCATAATACATGGGATATAGGTCTGAATCATAAAATAACCCATTTTCCGTCTGAGGTGGAAGTAAACTGTCATGACAACATATTCACCTAGAAAAAATATGTAAGTAAAAGAAAATATTTTTCTGACTGCGCCGAAAATTCCTGTTCAGAATAACCCTTTCAGATTATCAACTAGTATTGTTTAAGGGGATGCTATCCATACGACTTCACATGTATAGAATGATATGTTCCTTAAAGTCAAGAATGAAAGTTTAAAACAAATATCCTGGAATTAGTAGATCCTAAAAGTGGCATTCAGAAGCTGATATCCAAAATACTATAAATGTACAGCTAATGTTGGATTACATTTTATAGTATTAGCATGATTCTAAAAATTCTCTTAGCAGCTGTGCATGAAAAGAGTCCCAAGACACAAGCTACCTACCCACCATAGTATCTGCAACCTTGTGGTACCTATTTGCCAAATAAACAACAATGATGCACATTAAATGTTATGGAAGCATCTCAGCTTTTTACTAGTTTTATATGTCAGCACCACTATGATAATGAAACAAATCCAAAAATCACCGATAAGAATTAAAAACACTGTAACTTTATCTAAAATGTTATCATTCGTATTAAACAAAAAATAATTGCTGATTCACCATAAACTGAACAAACTGCCTAAATAAAGCATTACAGAATGAGCATTTTGGGAACAGTAAGGAAATTCTGTTGTCTCCTAGTGTATTGCAAAATGCTGTTTTATCTTTGAGCAAAACATCCATAGAGCAATACATCACATATATTTGGTTTATCTGCTTCATTTTGACCATCTCAAAACACCCAAACTTGCTGATGCTTAGGAAATTATTCCAAATTTTAAAAACATTTTGGGAATATGCTTGTTTATCACCATACTGCTCATCAGTGATACTTTGCGCATTTCAGATGCCCGTAGTTGCCATTTGCTTTACTTTTTACAGCTCAAATCAGCAGAAGTATCTATTGTGACTAATGCATTTGTGCCTATCCTTATCTGACTAGAGGATTTTTATGGCTTTAATAACCCGTTCTGTATGCTGTACTTCTATCCCAAGCTGTTTGCACCACCAAACAAACGAAGTCTTTTGCACATAATGTGGATACAGCGCTGAGAAATTACTTCCTCACCCAGGCATCCTCTTGACTCTTCAAACTGCATTTTAAGCAGTGATTAAATGCTCATTTTGTCTCTTGGAGTAATGATCTCATTCCAGCTTTCTGAAAGACCATCGCAATCTACTGTAATGAACCTGCAAATGTAAATCTGAAGGACAGAAACCTAATTCAGATTTATGCCCTCAGCCGTTCATCTATACCCTATGACATTCAGTAGAACACCTTACAAGAAGGAAAGAAAGAGGCTTTGGGCAATGTTACAGGGCAAGTTTTACCTCAAGTTGATTTTCACTGACGAGATTCCTACCTGTAATAGATTTAATGGTTTCAGTGGATACCGTATGCCCGAGAAGGTCATACTGAACTAAACTGGAAGACTCCTCAGGAACTTCTACTGACTTCTCAGGTCCTTTTGTCCAGGTATAAATCATTTCACTCTTTGGATAAGCATCTACAACACAGCATCAGTTTGTGTAAATAGGAAACTTCTCACACCTTACGAAAAGCCCAATCCAAACCTACTGAAACCGAACAGTAAGACTCTCACTAACAACTTTAGAAGATACCCTTCATATTAAGTTAGCCCCAAAAGCCACCCTCAGAGGAGAATAAATAGCAGCTAAAGTCATATGTCAAGTGTCACACACAAATTTACAGCGAATGTGAAGTCTAAACATGAGTTCTTTCTGGATCAGCCCTCATTGGGCATGTAAAGTTTAGCATTAAATTACTTTAGAAATTTTTATCATTAAAATATACTAATTTATAAATAGAATATGCATAAGGAGGATATATTTTGGAGACTAGGTGCACATTTCTTTACAGAAAAGAATGATTATACTAAAAACTATAGTATAATATATTATATACTAAAAAATACAGTATACTAAACATTTCAATATTTTAAACTTATGTTTAAAATATTTGCCAGAACCGGAGGTCAGTAAAAACATCACAATAGCCCAAAAATAAGCACACCCAAAGAAACATTTTACATTTAATACAAAAGACATAACTTACGGCTAGCATTCAATCCCTACACAGCCCAAACTCCTGTTACAATTAAATTAAATCAGTCTTGCATTTGAAATGGCTACATCTTATTTCAAGTTTCACTGAGGAAAATATAAGGTTAGTGTCAAGCACAATTTCTGCCGGCTGGTGATTCTGCCTGAAGAAATATGCCTGTGGAGAAGCCCCCGCTACTGAAGCTCCTGTATAGAACAGCTGATACCAAGCCAGATCTGGCAGCACCTGATCTCCAGTCTCACCATAACAGGGATGAAAAACCTCATCAGAGCAGTGTCTTTAAATCCCCCTTTTGGTTGACTGCCCAGCTGTGTAAGCTAAATTTATGCTAAGGAAATTCTATGAGGAGCTTCCAGCCATTTCTAACTTCACCACTCTGGGGTCAAGGAAAACAGATTAATATCTAGGCACTGATCATGTGGGAGTGTAAAGCAGAGGTCATGACTGAGGAGGCTTAGAAGAGTGACCAGATAGTAAATGTAGTGCACTAAACATCCCCAGGCAGCCTCAGAGGTCTCTGCTGCGAATTCAAATTGGGGAATCATAACTACCTTGGTTGTTAAGCAGTATGTCCCAAAATGTTCCTGCTAGTCAAAGTTTGGAGATTATCCAAAAATCTCTGCCTGTCTTCAAAGCAGAAAAGGAAAGTTACCTGCACTAAGACTCTTCTCACCGGTCTAAAAATTATATAGTCTAAACTTGCCATGAAGAATCCTGTTACAGGCCAGGAGTAGAGATAAATCTCTGCACATAACCTACACATCTACCATAGGATGTCAATGTGCCTCCACTAACTGCAGAGAAAATCAAATAACCTCCTTCCCTAGGTGCCTTTCACCTGGCTGTTGTAAGTTGAGATGGACCCACCCTCATTTTCTTCTCCAGAAATCTCACACTTCACTGAATATCTCCCTAAGAACCAAGAACAACTAGGTATTTCAAGCAGCTATGTAGCCAGAATAGTGGGGTAGTAGCTGAATCACTGCCCAGTTTTCAATTCTCTGCTGGATTTAATTTTTGAGGCCCTAAATAAAATTCCCAAGGAAGTTAACAGGAGTTTTGTCTGCATAAGGATTGTCTACCAATTTTCAGAAACTTTAGTAATTGCTCAAAATCTACTTCTACTATTTAAATTCTGTAGTTACAAGAAATTTCATAATTGCAACTTACAACTCCCAAATTTGAGAGGACAAGCATGACCATCCATGGGAAAATCCACTAATCTCATGGGACACTCTGCACTTATTGTAAGCCTATAATGGAACAAATTAAATAGTCTCTGGTTGCCATTTTGTCTAGGCAGCATAACTTTTGCATACAATAATTGTAAGAAGCCAAACAAACAGATGAAATACCTCATTGTGTACAGGATGGTGCCATTTCTCATTATTCTGAAGAGTTTATTTGGGGCTGTCATATTATGTGCAACAGACTTTTTCCCATTCCTGAAGAAAGTGTCAGGAGTCCACACCTTCGAAACCATCAAGTTGTTAAGTCTTAAAATTTCAATAGGGCCATCATATTTTAATCTTTTGTCTACCCATGTCTGACGGAAGAAGACATCCATTGTATATTCCTGTATTAAATTTGCAGAAAAACAAAGATCACATTTGCTTGTGTTTCCTGTAAATAAAGAAATCCCTCAGAAGCAAAGAAATCAATAGTAAAGAAAATGCTAAGTCCACCATACAAACATATTTACACCAATTAAGGTGTGTTATGTGCTCCTTAATAGCTTAATTTTCCACATTAGTCATATCAATAAATTGCTACACATATTTAATCGTTAGGGAATAATTTATCTAATTAGGTTGCAGAAAGAGGGCAACTAAATCTGTAGTCAAGCATATAACCACAAACAAAATGATGTCTGACAATAAGTGTCAATAAATTCTTAAAGAAAAGGCATCCATGGATTTTCTGCTGCTGGCTAAATTAAAAACACCATGACAAACCATTATTTCCACTTTAGATCTTGGAAAGAAAATTTAATTTCAACTCATGGAAAGTAATCTTTTAACTGAGAAGTTAAATATTTCCTTTGCCATGCTCACAAAACATGGATAATAAATCATATATACTCTCACATATATACACGATTGGTTTTAACTACATAAGTCTACATAAGTGTCCCAGTAAATTCCTCAGAAAGCTCCAAGGAAAACATGCAAACAACTACAGAACTGCAGACACAGGCATATCATGGTAAATCATATGTGAATGAATGGAAAAGGAATGCATTTCTCATCTTGGGAAGCTAAAACATGTCACAAAAAAGGTCATAATGTGGCATAGGAAAACCTTTAACTCCTTTCTAACTTACAGTTGTGATTTTGTTGTTAAGCCAGCCTTTTCTTACTTTATTTGAAACTCTTCTGCATGATGTTACCTTTGAAACTACTTGAATGGCCATATCAGTTCTCACCATCAAGGAGGAATGTCTACTAATGTAATGCATCTGGGAATTATGCCTGCCTTCCATGGCTGCATCCTCCACTTTGCTTTATACTTAATCTACGAAAAGTCTTATCTAGTCTCATTTCTTGCTGGTGTAGCTCATAAGTAGCAGTTTCTGTTATTAGCTTCTACGTGACAAATTTTTGTAATATAAGATTGTGTAATATAACATTTAAACTGTTTTCATTACACTGGGTACTAAAGTAACCCAGCTCTAAAAAGACATTCTGATCATCCCCTGTACCGAGACTGCCACTCTTCACTGTTTGAACAAGTTTCATGAGTGCAGCCACATTCAGATCACATTGGGTCACTAATGGATACATTAACTAAATTATTCTATGATTCTATGATTCCAAAGCCAGTTTCTGGATCCCTGACTTGCCTCAGCTGTAAATTTTCCTTTTGCCACCTTCTTACCTACCTTCAGTTCATATTCTCACTCCTGCCTTCTTCAATATAACTAATAATTTCCCATGCAGCACCACGTCAAATACTTCAATGAAACCTCAGATGCTGTGCAGCCCCAGATTAGATTTGAGACACACATTAATGGATTTCCCTGGGACCAGATTCTTGTACCCCCGTCACACAGAACAGCATCATACTGTACAGGACAACCACTGAAGAAGTAAGATTCATTTCAGCACAAGAATGCTGTCTTGAATGTAGTCCTTGAAAAAAAATCTCTTGCTGTCACATATCTTTCCACTTGATAGCACCAAATCAGGTATACCACAAAGTGCACAACAGCACTGTATCATAGAATCATAGAATCATAGAATAGTTAGGGTTGGAAAGGACCTCAAGATCATCGAGTTCCAACCCCCCTGCCATGGGCAGGGACACCTCACACTAAACCATTCCACTCAAGGCTATGTCCAACCCCGCCTTGAACACCGCCAGCGATGGAACATTCACAACTTCCCTGGGCAACCCATTCCAGTGCCTCACCACACTTACAGTAAAGAATTTCTTCCTCAGATCCAATCGAAACTTCCCCTGTTTAAATTTCAACCCGTTACCCCTTGTCCTCTCACTACAGTCCCCCATGAAGAGTCCCTCCCCAGCACCCCTATAGGCCCCCTTCAGATACTGGAAGGCTGCTATGAGGTCTCCACACAGTCTTCTCTTCTCCAGGCTGAACAGCCCCAACCTTCTCAGCCTATCTTCATACGGGAGGTGCTCCAGTCCCCTGATCGTCCTCGTGGCCCTCGTTTGGACTTGTTCCAACAGTTTCATGTCCTTTTTATGTTGAGGACATGGGAAGAAAGTTACTGCCTCAAAACTGCCTTTCCCTTAAAGAAGTTCAGTTGAGCAGATATGGTTATTACTTCCATGGGATTTCTTGGATATTTATAAAAAGAGAAACTACTGTATGACTTAAGGTAATACCACTGGATTATAGAAGCTGATGAGCGTTCTGCTGGGTTCGACCTCAAATGAATGCAGATGCAATTCAGGCACAAAAAACAGTACCTGCAAATGTAACATTTCTCTTCTGTGACTATTTCATGCATGTCACTTTGATGTTTAATTTCTGCAGACGCTTATGAAAACTCTTATCAGTCAAACATTTGCTGAAAGCGATGCTAAAAGGGGCACAAAGATCAGCAAAGAGTATTCATCTGAACTGAAAATATCAACAAGTATTTGTGAAATGATGTCATTATTATTCCCCTGAGAATAATACAAGCTTCACAAAGGAAAAGCAATTTCAAAGATATTACACGTTTTCCCCACAGTAGACTGACTTAGATGCCCCCCATAAGGCCTGATTCTGCCTCTGCACTAGTCTGTTTTAAATCCTATGACCTGAACTCCTTAAGCCAACCAAAACCCAGTGAAAGCGTGACCAGAATCAGGCCTGATGTATCTCATTATTAAGCTCTTACTAATCTTGCCTACTTTGCATGATTGACAGAACAGTACAGATGAAGCAACCCCCCCCTTAGTGCAGTTAATGGTTTCTCAGAACCAGGAAATGGCATTTGAATCCCAGAAATACATACCATTTCTACATCAGAAACAGGTCCAAAACTGGTGACGTATATATCTGTTTTGACTTCAGTAACAGGACCTAACGTATGAAAAGGAAGTGAGCAAAAGAATTTGAATTTTGCAAGTCAACAATTCCCATAAAGGATCCTGGTGTGCGAACAGTTACTGCTTTGAGGCTTCTGTGGACAAGCAAGAGCAAAATGCAAACACAGGTCATTTCGGATAAGTCTCTAATAACAAGAGCTGCCCAATAACCTTTACCACATAAGTAAATCAAAAGCAGAATTTCCATGCAAATCCCCATCCAGAAAACCAATGTTGACTCAACGGATAAGAAAACAGATGCCAAAGAATTAAAAGGCTCACTGAAAACACCATGCTAATTAACAACAAGCACTGAATTCAGGAAATCCAGATTCTCAAAGGCATCTATTACTAACACTTGGTCCTACTGGTAATAATGGGACTACACATATTAGCATGCCATGCACTGGGCGATTTATTAATTCAGAATCAAGAAAGGCATCCACATACTGAGACATCCTTAAGTGCTTTAATATTAACAATATAAAAAAAAATTTGATAGCTAAGCTTTTTTAGGGTTTGAACCTAGGTGCACATGCTATTACAAAGCCTGTCATGAAAGAACTGGTGATAACTTCAGACACTGTTAAGAGTGCTCCAAGCAGTGGCCTTGCACTTTCACAGCTGGATATGGCATAGCAACCATCAGAGAAAGCAGATTCATTTTAACGTATCATTTCCTTTACTACAGGACAAAACCTTGAAATTTCAGATGGACATTCACTCTACAGTCTCCCTCAAGCCAAAGAACACATGCACTAACTAATTTCACTGGAATTTAGGTCTGTTCCCAATGTAAAAGGCTAGAAAGCTGCTAATCATTACCAGTTATTATGATAACTCTGTGATCAAAGCATTAGCTAATGGTTTCATTCAGATAATTAACTCACATCATAAACATATCTGTTTGGAAAAAAACCCCAACATGATCTACAAATTCATAACTACAGTTTCTAAACCCCTACAGCTCAAACTTCCATAGAGAATAATTGGCTTGAGTCTCCTAATTCAGGCATTATCATAGCATTTACAAGCTAAGAATGAAAGGATGACTTAAGACTGTTAGTAGCTGTTTCTCTCTATGGAGGAAAAAACAATATTAAAATAAAATACTGTTGACAGATATCACCAAATCAAATGGTAAAAGGAGAAAAAGAAATAAGCAACTGGAAAACAGGGAACCCATACTTCTTGCACCCAGAACAAGTGTTGAACTGTGAAAAAAAGGAAAATAAAGCCATGTAAAATTTTTCAGTAAAAGGTTTGCAAGTTTCATAGAGAAGAACAGCTATGAATTTTTAAGCTAAATGTCAAAAACCAACTTTGCTGGAAGTTAACAGCTTCACAGAAAGACATTTTTATGACATAAAATCTGAAGGAAATTCCCCCACAAGAGCTGATGGTTCAGTGGTACCTGGAAAGGTGGACAGTTTGGCATGACTGTCTTGAAGAGGCTTTAAGAAGAAACTCCCAAGTTCCAGATAACACACTTTCATACTGTGCTGTTTGTTTTGCAATAGGTTGCTCTCTAAACATGTCAAACGGAAGCTGTGCTCCTTCTACAAATAATGAAGTGTTCATTAGGTCAGTGAAATCCGTGAGTGTTTAAGACCACTCATTTTACTGATAACATAGTCCAGTGACATCTCCTGAATATAATTATTTCTGGAGAGCAGAAGAGCTCCAAGAGATTGGAAAAACTCATACTAGAGCTGTCAAGATACCAAAAGTGAAAGCATTCTTCTGTATCATTAGAAAATAGGGAAGAAAAGCCCAATCATACTTGTACATAGAGACAGAAAAGATCCAATCATATCTGACCTCCAGTAATCACAAGACTGTAATTTATCTAGGGTTGGTTTAAATATATAAGTATTTATTTCACCTGAACTTGAAATATTTATGAAATCAAAGTTCTAGAAAAATGAAAAAGTCATTTTCCCATGTAGCTCTAATAAGGAAATGCAGGAATATTGCACTCAGTTCCTGAATCCCTTTGAGAAACTGCTTTATTTGTTAGTTCTAAGAAACTAAATATGAATATTCCTCAAACCTTTAACTGCCTTCCTCTGGCAATATCTTATTTTCTTTAGCTCAGAGAACACTGCAATTTTATAATCATATCAAATTGAGCAAAGGGACAGATTTTTCCCGCAGGCACAAGCTGCCTCTCCTTAGGCATTAATTTCTTTTGTTTTATTAAATGATTACAGCTTCATGAGTAATAAATGTCCAAAGGCTTTTTGCAAGTTCATTTTCTTGGAGTTTCTCAGAAAGAAGGGGACAGCTAAGATCAAGAAGTTAATTTCCAAACCAGCAAGTCAATAACTTAAATCTATCAGAAAGCCTGTAGCAGGAGCACAGGACTAAAACTATGCTTGAGTTCATTCTTAAGTTAACTGCAATTCTGCTCTCAAACCTTTAGTTATTAGTAGGTCCCATGAGAAAGAAGGAAGCAGGAATTCTCTGACAATAATGAAGCCACAAAATAAGGTGGAAATTAAAGTTTACTTTGCTTGCTTGCCTGACATGATGGCAGTACAGTGACAAAACAAATGTTAAAATCACATTTTAGGCCACTAGAAGATGGCAGATGAATGAGGATCTAGAAATATTTTGGGCATCGTAACAGTTATCCATTTTGTATTGACATGTAAATCCTCACTTTGCATTCAAAACCTTGGTCTAACAGTAAAATGATTGGTAGGAGTGATGACAGCAGCAAGGGAGAGTGAAGCTGATTATCTCCCTAATTCTTTTTCTTCAACTGCAGCCCAGTTGTGCTCCATGTCTTCCACCTGCATTGTCAGTTCATCACTGTTAAAGCCAAATCTTGGATTTCCTAGCACACCCCAGTACTTAATGTCAACCCAGGAGTACCTATAGCAACACCAAAACCTATCCCTTATTTTCTTGTTCAAGAAGAAAACATAACTCTAGTTGGTAACAATAGCGGGGGTACAAATAGTGAGTCATGCTCCTTATTCTTTATCATTTTTCAACTATTATTAATTGTGGGAATTCCTGTCAATGAGGAGGTGATCTGCAGTCACCTAACCTACTTTTACTGGTGATTTAAGCAGCTCTCCAAAGCGAATGTGTTGCACCACTTAATCAACCCAGGCTCTGCAAGTAGAAGATCCTATTAGAATCCTTAATACTCTGTTACTGGCAGTAAAATGCAGTGAGTTGTAAGAAGGCCAATTAACTTTAAATATGACCATTTGGGCTTATCCCTCAATAGATGTTCAGAAAGCACCTATCAACCATAAATCTTCAGGAATGCTGAAGAACTATTTATAACATACTGGTGTGTATTTTTATGTCAATGAAATAGGAGCAGAGTCCTACACACTGCAGTAGGAACAGTTAAGTCTGAATCACTGCTTGCAAGATAATACACTTTAAAGAAGATCGGGCAGGATTAAAAGCAACCCCTGCAAAAAGCCAGAATAGTTCAGTGTCAGAGATGTTACATGTGGGCTGAAGAAGTGATGCCAGGCCCTAACCCTGTGAAGGGGTACCTAAGACAGCTCTCCCATGCATTTTATGCCGACATATGGGTTGAACTGCAGCAGAGCTCCCAGTGAAAGACTTTGGGCTCCATTATCCCCGCGTCTCCATAGGCAACTGTTACTGCAGAAATCTCCACTGTATGTAAACAGTCAAATCCTGCACAGACTTTCTCTATATTGCAAATTTTGCCATCAAGAGTCACACACACAATCAGGAACATTAGCAAACAAGCCTATACAAAGCTTTCAACACATGAAATACAATTTAAATGCTAAGTGCAGGTATTTCTGCTATTATGAGATCAGTCCCAGGATATATAAACTATATGAAATTATATTTCATCAGTTCTTAACAGCTACATCTGAAAAAAAAAAAGATTTGCTACAGATTAATTTATTTAAATATAACTACACGTGACAGATTTGATGTTTCCTTTTTCCAAATTCCTGCTGCCTGAACAGGGTTAGTCCCTCTTTTTTTTTTTATTTTTTTTTTAACATTTTTTATTTTCTTTCAGTTAAAAAAAAAGCCCTCATACAAAGTGTGCTCTCATTTCATTCTATAAGAACAGCTGAGGACACATACTGTATGTAAAATTTCTGTTAGGAAGCCAGAACAACTAGATAGGGCATTTTTAAAAAATTAATTCAAACATGGAATTCAAACACATGGGCTATATTCCCTACCAAAAGACAAACACAGCAGCACAAAATAACCTTTGTCTCTACATATGTTCATCCATCAGCATGTATGAGCCCTGAAAATAAAAACCATACTTCTAGAAGTCAGACTACTGTTCCTTTGCCTGCTCACCATCAATAATCTCTGCTAAAACAGCCAACAAGCTTGATACTGATGCCAGTTTTCATGATGTGGACACCTGTCTACTAAGAATTGGACTAAGAATATCACCAAGTTTTATATAGGTCACTGCACAATAGACAGATGGTAATGACTTCAAGCATTACTAACCTGGGCCAAATTCAAATCAGCCAACTACAGGTATCTAACACCATATCCTGTTAAGCCTGAGTCATCTACTCTCACCAGCTGAGGAAGACTGGACAACTGCCTGAAGAAAAGAAACAATCAGCTTCACTTTACAATGCTCACTTCAAGTCCACTTGAAATCTAAAAAAAACCCAAAATAATTGACAATATCTATTATGCTGAGCAATGGAACCTTGAAGGTCCACATATACTGCTAATAAGAGCACAGAGTCACATACATATTTTTATTTTCTCTAAAAACAGAAAATTGCCTTTGCTCTCCAAATTTATTCTGTGTTTATTTTCTGACTAAGGTCACTCCTCCTGCAGTGACAGGAAATGAAACTCTTCAGAAATGCTGTTCATCAGCTCAGCGTCACACAGCCCAGAAGGGGCAGAGAAGTCCTCTCCTTCCCTTCTTAGGGGAGACAACGGGCAACGTATTTAATTCCACCAAGTACTCAGCTGCACTTTCACAAGTACAAGATCATGAGAAAGAAAATGAAAAGAGGAAGAAATGAAAAAAAAAGAAAAAAGAAAAAAGAAAATGAATTAACACAGTCCTGCTCCTTCTACTTACAAGCCAGTGTACATGGCAATTTCCAAACAGAAATCCATGGATCTATCCCATTTCACTACCTGATAGTGAGACTTGCAGCTCTTATCAGACTCTAGCTCCCACAAATAAACAGAACCCAAGAGGAGAGAGAGCTCCAGCTTTCACCAACTGATGGACAACCACACCACAAGAAGCAGTAACATGCTGTGGGTGATACTGTCTGCTTCTTCAGAGCAGTCAGCAGGTTTTGCAGTCAACCTAAGAGTATTAGCCAGGAGGGCAGCCACACACCACCTTCTTTCTTCAGTCTGGCCATACAATTGGGCATTAAAAGCAAGAAGCCAGAGATGAGATGTTCTCTAAAAGGCACAATTCACTGAAATTAGCAGATACATGGCTGCGCACAACGATGCTGACCTCACCAGCTTCAGTCCCCCCATTCCTTCTTACTTCCCTTAGTGGAGACTGAAGTGTGATGACTTACTGTACCATGAAAGTTTCAAAGACACCGTTACATTTTTTTCAAACTACAGCTCCAGATGGGTTTGAATCGCATCTCAGAGGCCCTTCTTTATGCAAACAGCTGCTCAGGTTAAGTCTGAAACCATGCAAGTGTTTAAAATGGCAAATCATACCCAGGGCCTTTCACTTCAAGTAAATAATGCTAGTTTTTATAAGTCTCTGGACTTCTTCCATCAGTTTGACACTAATCACCAGTAGAAAGGTAAAAATTTTCAGAGAAAATACAGGATTTTGCAACTTCCCATAGTTTTCCTTTGTGTCATACTCAAAATTTTTTAAAGCAGATGAAAAATGGAGCCAGGATATAACTAGAAATGCTTTTACTTCAAAGTTTTACAGCTGAATCAAAACAACACTATGGTAACACTCTTGAGTTTTCCAGCAGATAATGCTTTTAGTTAATTACAAAATCATTTAGGTTGGAAAAAACCTTTTAAGATCATCCAGTCCAATTGTAAACCACTCTAAATCACACTACAAGCGGCTTCTGTAAACACCCCATTCTTAAAAAGTGGTTTAGACCAGGAAACCAACACGCATTACAAATTGCATTCTGAAATCCAGGATAAAGATATAATGGGGCATACAAGTGCAGGGAATGGAACTGACTTCATTTCCACCACACTAATTTTCAAACATCTTACATTATTACTTCATGCATTAGTCCCTAAATTCCCTCCCTCTACTGAAATTCAAAACTCTTATGCATTCAAAGTCTTCCTGACAGCAGCGAAGTTGTTTGTTTGTTTTTAATTTCTTTCCTACAGGAAAATGCCTGTTCTGCTCCATTTCATTAAATTTTAAGGGGAAATCCCATAGTTTCTCTCTTGTTTCTTTAGATTCCCTCTTCACCTGCTCAAACTTCAGTGGTCTTTTATAACCTTTTTCCTAAATCCTTCTGGATTTGTTTGTTAGATTACCAAAGCTCACAGTGCTTACTAAGCGTCAGCAAGTTCTTAGGTTTTCTTAAGTCCATTTAATAAAGTGAGTTTGTAATGCAAGGTGTCAATCCAAAGACACAGGGAACTCCACTCTTCTATTAACCCTCAATGTATGTCATGCTTCTGCATGAAAAGTACTAAGACAAGCCTCCGCTGAGGGTCAGAACCCTCCTGAGAGGCCATTTCCATATTTGTAAGCATGCTCAGGCGATTTAACTTCTCTTCAGTAACTACCCAAAATTGTGCCAATACATGATTGCATGGTGAATTTGGATCCAGTTGTAGGAAATCTCCAAAATCTTCCAAAGTCTTCTACTTCACTCTGCATGCAAAAAACCTTCATGAACTATTATTTGTAGAAGCTCTGTAAGATGCCAGCAAAATTCAGAATTTGGCTACTTCCCCACGTATGATTTTAAACATCATTTGTGCCAGAATTGGAAATGTTTTCATTAATTTGAAGTTTAAAATCAGCATCAGTCAGACCTCTATCCAGCCTTTTGTTCTTAAAATAAAACCTTCGTTTCATTCCGAGCCACGTGAAAACTAGATGGTGAATCAGCCTCAAGAATAAAACAAAAATAAATATTCTGCTGTTCATCAGAAAGTGATGCAGTTTTAACATTACCAAAACACACTATACTTTCCACTTCTAAATATTCCAATCCCCTCTGACATTTTGTTTCCTATACTATAAGCTAGTGAGTGACCCACTTTTAAGATATAAGTCCCATTTGTCATTAAGATATATCAAGAAAAAAATAGGGAAAACTTGATTTGGATAGTGTATATTGTAATAACTAATCCATGGTTACTACCCTGATTTATGCCAAAAAAATCAAATCTGACCAACTGCAGAAATGTCTTTGGTTGATTTTGGTTTGCTTTCTTTAAAAGTTGTTCTTGACAAATCAGGTGAAGGTAACTTCTGTGGTAAAGAGTTATGGAGGCAAGCACCATTTTCAAAAATAAAGCATTTTTCCCCCCATATTTTACTTAGAAGTAATAAACTCAATGCTGAGTGGAAGAAGCAAGAAAAAACAAAGCATCAATTTTGTGAGATATTCACCCAGAATTGTTTTCCCCAGGCTGACATCTGTTGTTTTTTTTTTATTTCCTCCACCATTTAATTCAATATTCTCATTATGAAAGTTCAAGGAGATATAATGAACTTTTTCTCCTTGTTAGCGTTTTGCCAAAAGCCTGCAACACTTCTTGGGAAAAAGATCTTCTCTTGCAAAATATCCTGCAAAGAACAACTGTATTAAAATAAAAATCAACATAAACTGTAAATCATATTACATATTTAGTAGCTGTTTAATTTTGGAAATCTGGTAATGCTCATAAAGCATCTTTGCCACATGACTAATTAGTTGGCATTCAACCTAAAATAATGCCAAACATAGCACATCTCTTGTACGCGTGCAGAAGTGTCTGTAACCTCTTCACAGAGACTAAATTGCAAAAGGCTACCAGTTCCCAATGATTCCTCTGGGCGCTAATAAATTTAGCTTCCTTCTCACTTGAAGTGCGAGCTAACTTCTAGAAGGCCTCATTCATTCTAAACACTCAAAATAATAAAAATGATCACCAGTGTCAGATGTTGTCCTTTAACAATCACAATCATGCATGCAAGAACTCTACATGGCATGGGGGAATGTGTTGGCACACATGACAGTGTAGATGGATCACGTGTATGAAGAAGGTACTTTCAGAGGAGGAAGAAAGCATATAGCAGCATAAACCTACACAAGGATCTCATTCAGTCCTCCATAGGAAGCAGTCTATAAAATTATAAAACACTTTGTGCATCATAAGAAGGGCTGTAGCATTTCTTTTTTAATCTTAAAATAATTTTAAAAAACCCACAAAACATCAAAACCAAAAAAGAAAAAAACAAAACCCCACTTTTATTTCTGCATGTTTAATATCTCCATTGCAGATTAGAAAATAAACTTTTATTTTGTCTAAATCTTAACGACTTTTAGTTCCAAGTCCCTACACAGCAACCATTAAACCCAATAAAGAACTTCAAGTCTGGCTGCTTCTTCAGCAGCACAAAACTGCATCTTAACAGCCTGGGGCATGAAAGGGGCTCAAACCCTCCCCACATGCAGAGCACAGACGAAGGCAAACTCAAGACTCCTCCACTTCAAATACGGCAACTAGGTCTACTACTTCTAAATCAAAGAATCTGAGCAACTGCGGTAAAGATTGGCGTGCTCAGGCACCTGACCTCTGGTTTTCCCTAACTAGTGGAACAGAGCCCATCAGAGATCTGACCTTTTAGGCTGATAATAGTACATTTGTTTCTACTAGGACCCGGTCCGTAGCATTCGGGGGTCAAAACTGCTAAGAACCAGAAGAACTGAGATGTTAGACAGGTCCCTCCATTTCCGTCAAGCCAAAGCGCACCAGCTCCAGGGCTTTCCTCCCCCCCAGCGTAGCAGCCCTAGCCGCCCGAGTGCGGGCTGTGGGCAGCACAGCGGAGCGGGGGCTGAGCCCGGGACCGCCCCTGCGCGGCCCCCACAGCCGAGGCTGCTCAGCCTCCCCCCGCGCCTTCGGGGCCAAGAGCTGCCTCGCTGCCGGCCCTTCCCTGCCCGCAGGCCCGGACCCGGGAGGCGGCGAACGGGACATGGGCGACAGGGGCGACGACACACACGTTTTCGGTCGGCTATGGATCGGTACGAGCGGCGAGTGCTGCACCCCCCCGACCCTGTCCTGGGCACCCCCCCCTCCTCCAGCACCGCGCCGCCACCGTACCCCCGAATCCCGGTCGCAGCCGGTTGTCATAGCCATCCAGGAGGCTGTTCAGGATGCTGGTGAAATTCTCCGGCCACAATTTCTCCTCTTTTTTGATCTGCCCTGGCGGCCCGGTGAGACTGCAAGGCAAAGGGGGAGCGGGTGAGCGGAGCAGCCGGGACCCCGGTACCGGCCGCGCCGGGCCCCCCGCCGCTGCCCGGGGTACTCACCACGTCGCCAGGCACAGGTAGTGCAGGAGGGCGATGGAGAGACCCGAGGACATGGCGATGGCTGGCTCCTTGGCAGAAACCATCTTTGCATGCCATACTTCACGCCTGGGCACGTTAAACGCCTTGTCCGGGGCGGGGAAGGGGACGCGGGGGCCCGGCGGGGGTGGGCGGTGGCAGCCCCCGGCGGCCCTACATGCGCGGCGCCCCTGTTGCCAGGCGCCCGGCACGGGCGGAGGAGAGGCTCGTTCTCCCGCTCCGTTAACTCTCTCGGGGCAACAGGCGCCGGTCCCCGCCGCACCCCCAGGCTCCGCTCCGCTCCGCCCGCGGCCCAGCGCTCCGCCCCCCCACACCCCCGTGGCGAGGGCGCCCTCCGGGGCGCAAGACCCGCCCGCCCGGGGGCTGCCGGAGGAGCGGTGACCGCGATGGACGCTTCTTCGTTTGGGCCTTTCATGTCTGCTCTCCGAGACGGGGGACAGCACCGGGAAGGGGGCGCGATTGATGCCACAGAGAGAGGGGTTCGGAATCAGGAGGGTCCCTGTGCTTCGATGTGAGAGGACCTGCGGGCAGAGGGAGGGAACAGGGAGAAGAGAGGAGTGTAAGAGGGAGAGGAGAAGGGAGAGGAAAGGGAGTGGGAAGGAAAAAGGGAAAAGGAGAAAAGAGGAAAAGGAGAGGGAAAGAACAGGGACAAGAGAGGGGAAGAAAAGAAAAGGAAAGGGAAGGGAGAGGAGAGGAAGAGGGGAGGGTACAGGGAGAAGAGAGGAGATTAAGAGGGAGAGGAGAAGGGAGAGGAAAGGGAGCGGGAAAGAAAAAGGGAAAGGGAGAAAAGAGGAAAAGGAGATGGAAAGAACAGGGAGAAGAGAGGGGGAAGAAAAGGAAAGGGGAGGGAAAGGAGAGGAGAGGAGAGGAGAGGAGAGGAGAGGAGAGGAGAGGAGAGGAGAGGAGAGGAGAGGAGAGGAGAGGAAGAGAGAGGGAAAGGGAAAGGGAAAGAAGAAGAGAGGGAAAGGACAGGGAGAAGACAGGATAAAGAGAGGGAAGGAGAAGAGAGGGAGAGGACAGGGAGAAGAGAGGGAAAGGGAGAGAAAAGGAAGAGGAGAGGGAGGGGGGATGAGAGGGGGAGGGAGAGAAGAGGGAAAGGGATTGAAGAGGGGAGAGGGAAAAGAAAGGAAGGAGAAGGAGCTCCAACTTCGAGGTTGAAACACAGCGCACCCAAAACGGATGGGAATGAGTAGGTTATCCCAGGTTTCTAAAAGCTAAAATGCCAGAATAAGGGAATGGTTTCACATTATATATCTTCTTTTTTTTTTTTTTTTTTTTCATTCCTATAATTAGGAAACAAGATTTGGTGACCCAAATAATTTCCATTATGCAAGGTCCAAGGGATTCTGCAACAGTTACAGTAGTGTTCCTGGTCTGTCACAGGCTGTTGGGATGATTGGGTGGAGCACAGAAGAGAGGGGAAAAGGAAGAGAAGAGGGGGCATCCCACACACTGTAGGTCTTAGCAGTAAACAACTTAATTCTTCTGATGGAGAGTGCTATAGGTGCAATTGTTGAGGGCTGGAAATCAATGTGCACATCAGTTTTAATGAGGACGGTGAAGTTCATCGTGCGGGAACACATACAGCCTGTATTGTAATTGGCTCTAAGAGTACAGTACTGTCAATGCTGACACAGAAAGGCTTTATTCATTACTTGCTACAGTATCTTCAAGCATGAAAATGCCTGATTATCTCCAAAACTACTATACACTTGAAATCTTCCTAATTGTACTTCAGAGCTTGTTCCAGCTAGGGTGACTTTTGCTGATTCCTTTGAAAAACAATTAAAGCTGTGCTTGAAATCCATTTAGCTTGCTGATGCTGCTTATCTTTCAAAACTCTGTCTATTCAGTCAGTTCTGCATCCAATTTTAAAAGCCCGATTAAGGCCTCTGCAGATTACTAATCTGCTTCCTGAGGTTTTGATAGGATCCTCATCTCCCAGCTGCCTTACTAGAATGATAAATGCTCTGCTAAAACCTCATGGAGCAGGCAGTCTGTCTACGGACAGCATCCGTGGTCCATGCACTGTTTGCAAGCCTGCACAATGCAGACAGTAGGACATCACACCAAGGTCACTTCAGCTTTTGTGATAAGGCTCTCTGAGCAGCCTCTTCAGCTTCACACACAGGTGAAAACCAGCATGCCAGTGAGACACTGCTACCCTGGCTCCATTAGCAGTCTGATCAGGAGCGAAAGAAGGATGGATCAGCAGCTCTTCAGGAGTCTAATTTCACCACACCAGATAAGTTTGCCTGGGTTAATCAGCCACTTTTGATCTTCTATAACATGATGTAATTTGTTTTTCTGGACTAGTCTTCTGCTATAGCACGGACTATGCCAACGTGATACTGTCTTCCAGTTCTAAGAGTCTAGTTCTTCTGTCCCTTTCAAGAGAAAGAGTAATGCCTTGTTGCAGAACATTGCAAATATTTCTAAGTGAGGTTATCTGATCTAGGGATACCTCAGAAAAATTTTGCTGGCAGAAGCCAAACTCACAAAACTAAAGCAAGGGGAATAAATGGCAAGTGAGAACTGGGAAGAATCCTGCTGGCTACTCACAGACACAGAGCAAACTGTGGCTCTAGAGAACTGCCACTTCTGACAGCTGCTGTGGAAGAAAGCCAACAGCACTCTGGCAGAGCCAGGGACACCTTTCGGTGTAGGTTGTTTTGTTACCTTCTGCATATGTATAGATACCTCTGCAAGCTGAAATAGAAAAGTTAGGGGGTGTTCACCAGTAATGATCTCCCCACATGAATGTCCTGTGTGTTATTGAGCCCCTCTCAAATCCATGCCTGGAGTCAGAAGGAACATGGATGCCATAGGCCCATTAGTTCTGCTATAGGTAGAAATCAGATAAACTCACTCAGCCCTCTTCCAGCAATTTTAGGAACTGAGCTGGTGCTTGAATGATTCCTGGATTCTTTAGGAGAATAATATTATTGATACCTCTTAGTCTCTTCAGTGCAGGTACATCAGTAAAGGTAACATCAGATTACCTAAGAAGATGTTTGTGTTGTTTTTTATAAGAAAAGGTAGATATAGTGCCCTCTGTCACACCCTCCCTGACGTAGGTTGTATTGGTGTAGGGCCCAGGTTCCATCTGTGTGCATTTACTCCCTACAAGTGCTAAAACTAAGTGAGAAATCACTTTTTCTAAAGCTAGAAAGTTAATTGAAACATTTCTCAAATTTATCAGTAGTTAATATCTCCCTTAGACCCAGCAGTGATTATAAAGAGTTCTGTAAGATTAATACCAAAACCAGAGATTATCATCCTGAAAAACTGTGTCATTTGTATATTGCTGAAACTTTTACAAAACTAGGCTTGAAGGAAACATAAACCAGTTAAAAAAAAAAGCAGTAAACAGTCCTGAAAGCCAGATATATCACCTCTGACAACTTGTTTATACCTTCTGACATATGCATTGCCCTGGCTAATTTCAACATGGTTTTGGAATTACATCTTAAGAGATATTCTGCTTCTTTTGTAATGTATTTGTAGCATGGACATACACAGAAACTCCCAGGGTGCTTCTGTGTCACCAGCACATACATGCCGATTCTAAATATACCGCTTCATTGGCCTTTGGTCACTTCAATGAATTTCCGGATTATAGCATATCTCTAAAAGAGCCTGATGACTCCAAGAGGGATTTAGTGGTCACAGGCTGGATTGACGGTCCCTAAAAATGTTTGCTGAATTCAGCATTTTCTCAGGTTCTCCAGCTTTTGCCACCAATTCTTTCAAGATTTCTCTGAAGAAATCTCACCCGTCATGAACTATTGTAAGAAGGGGGATATTTTTGCCCAGCTCCATATGCTCAGAAAACACTTGAATACCTTAAATAGATTTTCTAATGTTTTTTTATTTCTTTTTTACTGCCCCTATGTTGGTGTATCCTCCTAATGATTGTTGATGAAGCAGACATGCTGGCCATGCCTCAAAAGCAGTTTTATCCAAAGCTATGGATTTTCAAGCATAGCTCGATCATTTTTTATTTATCACAACACACAGAGAAGCAGAAATTTTTTCATCATTCTTCCCATTTCTACTTTACCATCAGATTAAATCAAAAGAAGAGGGAAGTTGGTACCTTTCTTGTGGAACGCATTATCTAACTTTTCCAGCTGTTTTTAGTGAACTATAGGCTCCACCAACATTACAGTTTATATGGGTTAATTACATGTTACATCCTTTTCCCCAGCACATTTCATTATTCAGCTGATTTTCACCTAAATTACTCCTAGCATCAAATCCATGAAGTCAGCCAAGCTTATATAGAAAAGATAGGGAAAATCTTTAATTCACAACTATATATTGCATAGTTAAAAGCCTCTAACACTTAGAAAAGATGAGATAAAACTGGGGTCACTGTCAAGCATCTGATAATGTTTCTTTATCTGACTAGCTACCTCATTGATTTTTTGGTCACTTTATGGTTTCTGCCCATATGAACAGAATTTCTTGGAGTCCTGATCAGATGGCTTGTCTTCACATATATCCTTTTTAAAGGTCAGGGGTTGAATATCCATTCTTTGGAAAATGTATACCTCAATCCTATTTTGGGTAGATGATCAAGAAAATATATGAATACCTTTTCTGAACAGCTAAATAGAAGGTCTTTCACTCCCTTCTTGGCAGCCCCTCAAGGGTGCAAGGGGTCTTTTGCTCCCTTCCTGCAGCCACACACAATAAAGAATGACAGGAACCTATTAAAAAACACCACACCTGCCATTGGCTTTATCAAGACTTAGATCTGGAGCTCAGAAGAAGCCTGAACTACCTGCTCAGGAAAGAGTTTTGCATCAGTGATGACGCAGGATACTGTGGGCCTTGACTGAACCTCTAGCAATGTGCTTACGTTTAAGGAGTATAGATTTTGGTCTACTGATTGCAGTTTAAGTGCTGCTCTGGGAGCAGTAAGATAGATGGTTAAGTTCTTTCTGACTCTTCTTCCATTCCAGCTTCCCCCCCCACTGTAGTTCCAGTAGTTTTCTTTCCAGCTTCTTATTTCAGTATCTGATTACAAAGTTGTACCTCCAAGATCCAATTGCATTCACTGAAGCAAATACATTACCAGATGCACTTCCTTCTTTCAAGAGCTTACAGACTAGATAAATAGACTAACTAAGGACTGAACACAAGAATAGTACTATTATTTCTGGTTTGCTGGGAACTGATGCAAAAAGCTGAAGTGGCAATGCAACACCATAACACCATATAGGAAATTTACAGCCCAACAGGAGCTTAATTCCAGGCTGCTGTTTTCCAGATCAGTTCTCTAATCACCGCTTTAGCTGTCAGTTCAAAGCTCAGCATAAGGTCTGTGTAAAACTGAACCTTCAGCTGGCCCAGCTTTGCTTCACTTCGGTGTCTGGAACTCCTACGAAACTGCAGGAACTGAAGCCGACATGCATTTAGCTGTGTATTTTTTCCTCTGACATATGGTATTTACAAGACTGTCCTACAGTACCATGGTTATTTTAACACACATGTAACTGATTGCTTGAAATAAGACTAGAAAATCCTTTGAGTACCAAATATATACACAGGCACACACATACATATTGCTATTACTGCTTGCAATAGGATTCATGTGGATTCTTCTAGTGATTGACACATGGATGTTTAAGGAGGTAAACTGTGAGCTTCATATTTAAGGGGCCCTCGACACACCGCAATGGAAACGTGTTTGTGGAAGCACTCACTGCAGAAACTGCCAATCTGGGGCAAAAACTGTTTTCAGCAAGAAAGCCATAGAGAATTCCTATACCTCCTTGCCTCATTTCTCATCTAACTACCGCTTCTCCAGCACACACATTCATATAATCAGGTACACCACTGACCCATGTCACACCTGCAGCAGGAGCGTTGTTTGCATGCAAGGGCCATCAGGGCAGGTCACAGTCGCTTCCTTGCTAGCAGAGTGGGAAATAAAGCAGATCTCCTGATTTCTGTCTCTAAAATGGGCATTCCCAGAAAAAACCTATAAAATCTCTTCATGCAGGGGAAATAGAGATTTTTCTAAAAGCAGTACAAGGCTATTTATGTTTCATTGAGGTGAAGGACATGGAAGCCAAGGTTTTGAGGAGGAATCTGGGAAGACAGTGCCATTGTACCCTGCCTATCAGGCTCCCAAGTTTAATGCAAAACATGTCAAAAACTTTGGCTATCTTGTGCAACAGTAGCAATCCACCTGCAGCTTTCAGAGGAGGCAGGCAAGGTGGAGATAGGGGCAGGGGGCTGAGGCAGGGGCAGTTTGTGGGGGCTGCCGTGGCTCAGAAGGAGGAGGGAGGAAGGCTGGGTGTTCCCATTTGTGGTCTCCTTCAGGTTCCTGGCTTTCAGGCACAGCCTCCTGCTCTGCTGCCTCATTTTAAGACAGCTGCATCCCACTGCTGGCCCCTGATCCCAGAGGAAAAAAAAGAGCAGAAGTGCCAGCAAACTGCCTCCCTGGAAGGCTTCATGTTCCCAGTCATTACATGCCTGTTAATCCCAGAAGTATATGAGTCATGGGCAGATGCCTGCTGAATGAATTAAATATGTCATGGGAGCCATAGGTCTGCCTCCTAAAGCACACTGAAGCTGTTGGTATCAGCTCCAGTAATTTTCTGCCTGCTTTCATGGTGTTTGGCTTGCCCAGATCTCTCAAAGGCAGGAGGAACTTTATTTTTCTCTAAAAGAAGGAAAGTGAGAACTGGAAAGTCTCTGGATTGTATATGTTGTGGTTTAAGCCTCCATAACTCATGCAGTCGCTCTCTCACTCACTCCCCACTCTTTCTTCCCCCAGTCCTGGGTGGATGGGGAGGAGAATCAAAAGAATGCAACTCCCACAGGTTGAGATAAGAACAGTCCAGTAACTAAGGTATGACACAAACCACTGCTGCTACCATTAATAATAATAAAGACAAGGGAAATACAGGGGAAGAATACAATTGCTCACCACCAGATATCAAGCCCGACCACGCAGTGCACCTCCCCACCCTTCTGGGTCTCTCCCCTCCGTTTTTACATCCTGGACGTGACGTGCTGTGGTATGGAATAACCTCTTTGGTCAGTTTGGGTCAGGTGGCCTGTCTCCTTCCTCCCGGCTTCCCCTCCTCCCTGGCAGAGCATGAGACAGAGCGAGTCCTTGGCCAGACCAAAATGTTCTAAGCAGTAACCGAAAACACTGGTGTTATCAGCGCTGTTCCCAGACCGAAAGTCAGAAACACAGCGCTGCACCAGCTACCAAGGAGAAAAATGACTGCTGCTGCTGAACCCTGGACAGTACAGTGGAGGAGGAAAAACCTGAACAATTTATTTTACAAGGTACTGCATAAAGAACTCAGTATCGTGCAGGCAGCTAAGCAAAACTGAGAGTTCTGAATTTCATGATGCCTGTGGGTTTGACTCTCAATTCTCAAAAGTCTGGGGCTAGCAGTAGTGATGAGGCTTTGTTTATGCAGCTCTAACCTCATATTGCTGCGCTGGGGGATTGGTGAGCCATGCTCAGCACCACCTCTGCACTCACAATGATGTTCAGTTAGGAAGAGACGCTTAGCTTTGATTTGGTTCACTTCCCACCACTGCTCTCTTTGCTGGTGTCAAGCACACACATCAACAGAGAGACCTTCCTTTCTACCTTGGAAGAGATATATCCTTTATGTCATGACATTTAAGAAATACTAGGGCTCCAGAAGGAGCAAAGCATCCAGTCACCTAAAGGTGTTCTGCATCTACCTTCTTACAAGGCATAGCTTGTATAGTTGTACACCAACTGTAGTCAAAAGCCTTCTTTATAATGATATCTCTGCATTAAATATTAATATCAGCATTCATGTGTTAGGTAGAAAATATTCCCTTTAAAACATTTTAGGATAAAACCAATCAGACTTATTTTATACGCAAATAGAAGTGCCAAGCAGACTTTTGCAGCAGCCCAGGGGTCTGTAAACAGCTCAACAAATTGGCATTTAGATCTGTACTTGTACGCCCTGCTTGCGAAGGCAAAATTCTCCATTGTGATTATACACTTGCTCTACAAGACACACAACCAGTCTGCTCTTCATTACCATCTGGTGGTTGTTGGATGGAGTGGCATTACTCACATCTCAAAAAGTTACTGCGTAGAATTTTCATATGGTCTACAGAAAGGAAAGGGTGCTGTAGCAGCAGTGGGCAGCACAAGCGGGCTGGTTTTGTCTTACAGGCATTAGTAAAGAGGCATCAGGACCAGAAAATACTGAGAAAATGAGCAGGTGGAAAGAGAAAATTAAGAAGCATGTGATGGTACTTTAGCATTTCCTCAAGTAATTTAAGGCATACCTGAGTATCATTTGCAAGGAGGTGAGAACTGCTTAGAAACATAGTGCACTGTTCCCTCCCACTGATGGCAATGGCAGCTGAGATCATTTGGCAAGATATGTTGTTAACCACTGTTAACAACTAGTTCTCAGATCTCCTTTACTACTTACCCAGAGAGGCATCTTAAAATGATATCCGAGCAGGGGCTCTATGTCCTCAGTGGTAAGCAAGAAGATAACCCCTTTGTACAGCTACATAGGGAGCTAGTTCTCCTCTCACCCCGTTCATGCTCTCCACTTTGTAGTCTCTTCCCCTCCCCACCAAATGCTTTCATCAAAGGGAAACTGTGCAGTGTGATTCAGCTTGGAAGGAACTTTTAGAAGTCATTGTTCCAATCTCCTGCTGAAAGCATAGCCAGCCTCAAAGTTGGATCTGGTAGCTCAAGGCCTCTAAGGAGATCCTTACCCTTTTCAATCTTCTTGGAGTATTTTTAATGAAGAAAAGGTAGTCTGCTCTTATACCAAGTGAAAGAAGTATAACTGATGCAGTACAATACCCTTTTGCTTTCACCTAAGTGTACGGATCAACAGATAATTTTTACACAGTGTCAAGTCCACTCTAAGTATTTTGCAATAAAAATACAACCTTCTGGCCACAGTCACAGAGGGTGCAGTCTGGATACATCATGTATCCAGGTTAATCTAGTGCAGCTACAACCATAGTGCATAAGACAATCTCCTGTCTTATGTACTAGATTGAATTTTTTAAGTGTAGCATGAAATGAAATCAAATAAATTCATTATTGCAAGTAAAATATTCACAAAGCATAACAGACTTAAAAACAGAAATAGTTTTACATCTCAGTTGCTTTTTACGTTCACTGAAGATACACTTTTCAGTTCCTTTCCCAGCTCTGCCACTGATTTCTGTGACTTTGGATAAGTCATTTAGGTTAAATCTTCTCAACAAGTGTAGCTAATACTAAGTGCATGAACACATATGAAGGCTTTGATATGTAAGAGTGACACATCTTCTGGAGGTCAAATGCCCAAATCTACATTTAAAATTTTGATCTCCAGACCTCTGTGTCCCGTTTTGTAAATTTTAGAGAAGACTTACATATGATGCAGGGATATTTGAAGGTATTAATTAGTTCAAATGCACACAGTGGCTTAAAAATGTAGAGTATATAATTACTATTACTATCAAATAGGTCAGTATTTAACCAATACTCATGTCCTTGTTAGCTTAGGCATTTTGTTGATTTTGTGTCTCATTTTGGATATTTAATACATAATCAGCTTTCTAAACATTCCTCTGCTGGACACAGGCACCAGAGTACATGACATTAACACTATCTGAGAAATAAACCCTCCTTAGCCAATACACTGCCTAATGCACAGGCCTCCATAGTCACCTCCTTGACCTCTTATCCCTTTTAGACACAAGAAATGAAGGGCTTCTACTGCTGATGGTGAAAATGAATGGTGAAAAACCCAGGGGACAAAAAGGAAGCTAAATATTTTACAGAGACAAATACACAATTCCAGGAGGCAAACTTCACAAGTTGAATGGTTTTAACAGGATGGATGAGGTCTGCACTCACAAGAGCTCTTTTCTTATCTCATGGAAAACCATCTGTGCCTTCCCTGTCTTATTACTCCAAAGGAATACATGTTCTTTTCCCTGCCGCATGGTTCAGCTCACAGCCCAAAAAGACAAAGCACAAATCTGCCTTGACTTACGTATGATTTAGACACCAGGGTCATTTATGTCCTGTTCCAAAACTCACTGAACTTAAAACCTGCCACTCAAGCCAGGGATTCTGGATTAGAACCAGAAAGCATTTTTCACTCTAAGTTCCTGACTTACTCTGTTTGGGTTTTCTCCATATTTATAGATTTTTTTCTTATAGCCTCATTGTTGCAGTTTTGTTTGTTTTAAATCTTATTATATTCTAATTCCTCACCATATTACAGACAGGCATGCAATATTTTGTATTCATCAAAGGGGAATGGACAGGAATTTGACTTCGCTGCCACTCTTGTGGCTGGCCTCTCAGACTGGTCTAACACAGAGACAATACTGAAACACATTTTGCAGACTTCTTTAAATTAAAACCCTGATAATGTCCAGAAGCTGAAGTAAAATTTAAGCCCTAATGTGCTAGGTGAAAGGATAGAAACTCTCTGATCCAAGGAACAAGTCACTTAAGGAGACACTTGGCAAGATGACTGGAAAATGCTTCCAAATTATTAAATTAAGTATATTTTTTTTATATTTCTTCTTTTGGCCTCTTCTGCCCATGAAACTAAATCTTCTTTCTACCTCTTTCACCTCTGCCCAGAGCTGGTATTAGAAAATATCTGTAGCTAATACTACTAACCACATAAATGCTTGCCGCTGCTGAGGGGAACAAGGGGATACTCCCTCATTCTTTATCTCACCTTTTACCTCTTCCTGAACTTTCTAGTTCTGCTGATTGCTCAAAAAGAGGAGGCAAGATGTTTTTGCCCTCTGACGTGGGTTTGAAGGCAGCCACAAACAGTTCAGTCTTTTCCAAAGTGCCTTAACAGTGAATAAACCCACACCCCCGCTGTTCAACAATCCCTCCTGCTGGCCTCTCAGAGCAGTTATCTCCGAGATCGCTTCTGTGCCCCTGTGCCACTGCAGTAGCAGGAGATACCGACAGGGGCTAAAAAACTAGTAGCATCCCAGTTTTGTGATCTGGCTGAGGAACCTCTATCTCTATCTCATGTATTTACCAGTTATCTTTCTCTGTGTTCAATTTCTTTCTCTTCCAATTCTTATCTTTGCACTTATTTTAGCCTTTATTTTAGGGTTCTTCTTCAACTATCTAAAACCAGCAGAAATGATAGGGCACAATCTATTTCTCATTTATGGACTGCTTCCAGTGACTTGCTGCCCGCCCACACAACATATATAAATCATGGGTTTTGGACCTGCAGCCCTGCATCAGCTAAAGAGATAAGTAAAATTACTTGTTGTCTTACACCTCCCTGCTGACAAAGTGACTCCCAGCTGAAGAGATTCACATGTGCTCTTTATTTCAGCAAGCAAGAAACATCCATCTCACTCTTCAAATGTGCTCCTGAGACAAGAAAGGAGTGTGCAAGCAGCTGTTGTGTAGGACTATTCAATTTGTTAAAATCATGCCCACTTTGTTTTCTCCCAGTGTAGGTATGAATACATGGTGATACATATCTAATGCTGTCATTTTCATGGCTGTAAATCTACTCAAAAGAATTCCAGAGGAAATTGCCATCAGCAAAGAAATCAGCCTGGAAATTTTCAGTCTGGCAGCTTTTATTGTTATATTTTGCTGTTTTTCTAATAATTACTTTTAAATGTGAGAGATTAAATATTTTGTAAACATATTCTTGAAATACAATGCAAAATTTCCTCCTTGTCACCTTTGTCCCTGGAGGCAGCAGACAACCTTGATAATGAACAGAAATATAATATGCCTACCTTTCCTGAGGCAGACGCAACAAGACGATAAAGAGCTGTTTCTATACGTGATGACCCTTCTTGGCTCTGTTCTAGATTTTTCTCTTTAGGGCCTTACCATAAATAGGCACAACCTCTTAAAAAACACCATATACAGTCATAACCTCTTAAAAAACAAATACTACCCAATCTTAACCAAAACATTTGTTTCTTTTCTTACTGAACCTGGCTCTTTGAGGAACATGTGATTTGGAAGCTGCGTCTCCAATGCACTGAGGATACTTTCAGTTTGATGCAATTTTAAAACTGGAAGTACCTGCCAATGGGAAAGGATCCCATTCAGCACTAGTTTTTATCCCAAATAAGACCTAAGTCAAATCCCCAAAACTTTTGATATAAAACTAGTTTTGAGGAAAAACTAATTAGGACCTTCAATCTCCCCAGCAATGTAACACAGCATATAAGCAGGGGCTACTGTAAATTACAGCCTTCATGGAAGAACTCCAAATCATAAGTAGGGGCATAAAGTGATGTTACCACCCTTTAGAGTAACAAGATCACAAAATACTTGAAATTCGAAGGGGAAGTTATCTAGCCTACCCCCTACTCAACTGCAGAGCTGAGTTCTGCTCCAGCTCCGAGTTGCACTAACCACAAAGCTAGATCAGGTTGCTCAGGGCTTTGAAAGAAGTATCTTAATTCTAAATTTCTTGAGAGTAAATAATGCAGAAATCTATCTTTTCTCAAAGAGAAGTTCATTTTGATTATTTTCCTTCTTCTTCCTGATGATGGAACACTTTGATCAACACGCTTATATGAAAATATACTCAGAGAAGTTGCTTTTGTGACTGAATTCAGCCATTCTTTCTCTGTTTTTAGAAGTAAACAAGCTAGGCTCTTCTTTGACTCACAGATTCGTAAGTGTACGTAGCGAGTGCATCCTGTCACTGAAATGGGACAAAGAGACACATTGCATTCTAGTGGCTCAGTGTGGTAAAATACTTCTGAGTATGAGAACACTACTCATATTTCTCTAGTCACTACTTTTAAAAGGGCTTATTTAACCTGACAATTTAAATAGCATTTTGCAGTGAGCTGCTTCAGAAAATAATGAAAAGGCAAGGCTGCAGAAAATGAACTCCATTTCTCAGAAAAATCATTTCTGGGCAATTCTAGTAACAGTATTTCATTTCTTATGCCAAAAGAACCCCAAAACCAAACCACCACACAAATAAAGACAGGACCAGGTCTAAAAAGCATAGAAGCAAAGGTCTCAATCCTGTAAATACATACACAGTTTGCCATGGCATGCATCAGCCTGTTCAAATCAAGAGAGCTGCTTGCAATGGAGGGGTATATTTGTGCTCAATTTCTACACAATAATACATCAGGTATTAACTCTTTCTATCCTGCTTCTGACATCCCACCAGCACTGACAAACCTGAGTTGTTAGGAACTATATAAAAGGAAATACCTGAAATATCTTTTAATGGGAATCATAACAATATCACACTTCATGTCTCTGTTCTTTAAATATCTCCTTAAAAGAAGCCTCTGCAGTGTTGTCTACAACTGCCTTCATTTTTTCAGCAACATGTAAGACTACAGAATCCTTGTAGTTAATACGCATACTATGCAAATGCATGCAAACTAAATGCTGCCTTCACTTTCTTCATGTCTATCCCAACACTTGTTGAATATCTTCCTAACTTATTCTGGATGGTTTGTTCTCTAAGGCCAGGATTATCCTTTTGACAATCTGGCACAAAGACCTTAATCTTTAACCTCTCGAGCTAGCATCAGAGGAAGAAGGAGCTTGTGAGTCTCCCAAGCCGGGGTTGAAGAATGCAGAAGGTCAGAAGAGTTGCTTCCCGCAGGTAGTAAGGAGGGGGGCAAAGAAAATCTACTGCTGGGGGGTATCTATCATTAGTCGTGCAGTGCTGGACTGACATGCCTTGAGAGGTAGCAAATTCTGTAATATTAAGAAAGGATGTTGGATAAGTGGTGTAGACAAAAGGCTGGGAGATACAAAAAGGGATTTCAAATAAGTGTTACAGATGTTTATCTGACATGATTACAGACTCACTAAATTATTCTGGCTGCAGATATTATAGGATAAGAAGAATCCCCTAGCTCTTACCGTATATTGTCTTCTCACTTTGATTATTAAAGATGATAACTTCAAATCACAGTTTTGATATTTACAGTTAATTCTTTAAAAGCACTGTCCTGTGTGTTTTACAGGCTCTTAGAAGAAATTAGAACCTGCACTAAGATCTTAATTGACAGCACAAAAAAGAGGGATTAAAATGGGGCACAAGGGCATGAGTTTTGAAGTGTACCTTTTTTATTTCCTGCGGGAAGGGTGAGGGTGTTGTGGCTTACTGAGACATGATAGAAAGCGAAATGGCTAGAAGGATAAGGTGATCTGAGTGTGGGAGAGCATCATGCTGCCTACAGATCCCAGGATAAAGCACACATTCAGTGTGTCACTCCACAGCTCTCTTGATTGCTTTTGCAGCTTGCCCACTGTGATGAAATCCCATAAACACACTACAAGTATCTCCAGCTTGCCATTTTCTGCCATCCAAGAAGACTGCTTACAAGCTGTACTTGAGTCAAGGGATTACTCTAGGTATAAAATGACAACAGCATCATCACTAAGCAGATGAAATATGCTACCTATTTCTTTACCTGCCTCTTTTCTCTAAGTTTAAATATTAACAGGGTTTGGTTTTTGCCTGCACAGGTAGTCATTTCACAGTTCCTAGGTTTCATTTCATAACCTTCAAACCCAAATAATTTAATTTTTAAAAATTTGAAAATTTGACCTAAAATTTCAAATATATTGTATCAGTATAGTTATTGCAAATTGTCACCTGCTCGTTGCCAAGTAAGAAAAACTGCATACCCATCCTAATACTCTTTTTTTATATTTCCTGTGGTGTATGCTATATAAAAACTCACACAGCCAAGAAACCAGTGGGGCCCATATATCTGACAACAAATAATCCAAAGATCCCAAGCTTCGTTTCCTGTTCTATTTTCTGTACACACTGTTACACTGTAATGCAATTTCACTAATTAATGATGCTGCTTTCACACTTAACACCAGCCCTGCTCCTGCCCTGTGGCTGGGGTTCCTGCTCCCACAGTAGTTCTCCCCACTGACTGGAAAACTGCAATTCTAGTTGGACACTTAGATTAGGAGTATCCTGGGTCTGCAAGTCCCTATTCAAATTACTCAAAGCAGTCAGTAATACAAATATCAGCATTTTCAGTCATTACCTCCACATACAGAGTGCACAGTGTGAGGCACACTCTGTTCTGAGCATAATCACAAAGACATACCTTCCCCCACTCTACATTTAAGAAAGCACAAAGTATCACTAGAGAGAGTTTGCAGTCACCACTTTTGCATTTTTTCCCCCTAGCTTGGTTAAAAGTTGTTGTTTTCCTTCCTACAGATCCTATCCAATGGAAAACAGGAATAATTTCCCTCTTTTTTATTTTTATTTTTTTTTTTTCCCCCCAGTGATCTTGCATTGTTTTTAATCACCCGACATTGTCTGGGCAGGACATTATCTTTGTAATCTCTGCACTTTCTGATTCCAAATGAAAATGAGCACTGCAAAAAAGATCATTAATAAACTGGAAACATTTCTTTGTGTAAGAATAAAAGTTTCCCTTTGGAAAGTTTATGCACAATGAAGGTGAAAAATTAATATGGAACTGGTCCAGGATGGTTTCATGCATCATGCTTTGAGACTGTATTATATGCCTTGCTTCTAGTAAGCATTTGACATGCCTCAGAATATGAAAAAAAAGGCAAAAAAAGAAGTCATGTCTACTATGTTAGAACCAGTGGATTTAAACTGGTTTAGTTTACTACTTCTTATATATGTTTAATCAAGATGAAAATATTCCCAACCCAAAAGGTCTGACTTCCCTAAGACAGCCCAGAAAAAATATTTTTATAATCCTATTAATAAGATATATGCCTATCTCATAGACCCTATAAATACTAAACCCAGCATAGAAATGAGTGGGAAAAGAATTTGGCATGATCATTAGCAATGTTTTCAAGAAGAGAGACTACTGAATAAGATATATGAGAAAATAACCACAAGAAAAGAGAGTAAGAGCAAAAATTGAAGCCACCACAGTGTATGGTTGTCTTTAAAAATACTGCGAACTAGTGGCAAAAGTGTCCAGATTAACCTTCTATACTTTTAGGCACAAAGCAGCCTGATACCCAAAAGTACAAAACAGCACATCTACTTATGTGCCTAAATTCTGGGGTGCTCAGCAAGTCCCAACATGCCTAAAAGTCATGTTGGGTACCCATCAGGTTTCATTCAGCCTGAGTGAGTGAGCAAACATCACTGGAGCGGATGGAAAGACACACTGCTGTATTTTTAATCAAGTTTATTGACTGCAGAAGAAACTGAAGTTCAAACTACATTTGTAAATCACACCACCAGTTGTTTCACCAACTTTTAGAGAATATTTATGCACAATCGTGGTAATATCATGGCTTTGGAAGTTTGCTTCTGCCATGGTCACTCATTTTGGACATCACCTGTTCTTTGTAAAAGGGGTTGTTAAAGAGCTGCCAAAGCAAGAATTGTGTCACAAGGAGTATTTTAATCAAAATTATGACAAGATTCTTCTGTATTGGTGGCCTGGAAAAGCATGCTATATTTTCCTATAAACAGATCTTTTGCAAAGAAAGCAGAACTTCAAGTTCTTAAACTTCAGATAAAAATACTGAGCATTTTAGTTGGTAACACGTGGGAAAGTGGAAGCCCTGCTGGTAATAAGTTATCTTTTGTAGTCCTAGAAGCAACAGAAACAGGTCCCAGACATGCTTCCACCATCCACCCCACAGAGCAAAAAGGAACCTTCTCATCACCCCTGCTTCTGGGTCTCATTTTCTGCCAGGGAGGAGGGGAAGCCGCAAGGAAACGGAGACAGGACACCTGACCCAAACTAGCCAAAGAGGTATTCCATACAACAGCATGTCATGCCCAGGATGTAAAAATTGGGGGCAGGAACCCGGAACAGTTAGTTTACAGCTCAATCGTCGGGTGGTAAGCAGTTGTAGTCTCTTCCCTTGTATTTCCCTGGTCATTATTATTATTGGTGGTAGCAGCAGTGGTTTTGTGTTATACCTTAGTTACTGGACTGTTCTTATCTCAACCTGTGGGAGTTATATTCTTTCGATTCTCCTCCCTATCCCTCCAGGAGCAGGGGGAAGAAAGAGGGGAGAGGGAGTGAGCAAACTGCGTGAGAGGCTTAAACCATGACAACATCAAATATCTATCCCAAGGTCACCGCACTCAGGAGTGTATAGCACACTGATGAGATGCATTGAATTTGAAAGGGATAAATATTACCTGTGCTGAGCTACTGCGCTGAGAAACAGACCAGCACCCACAAAGTCATAAATTGCTCACAGGGCCCCAGCTAGTCAGGGTATAATACTGCTCAGAGGAGTCAGTCATGGGAAACATGAGGTCAAGCTACATTAGGGCATCAATTTCTAGTCTTTAAAATAAAAAAGTCCCTTTCTAAATGCAAGATTAACTACTTTGGTTATAAAACAGCAACTAAAAAATCTGTTGCCATCTCCTGCATGTGCCACAGCAGGTATCTGTGGGACAGCCGCAGCGACAAACCTGCTCATGCAGCAGCGCTCAGGTCGGTGTGTTAATGAACGGGTGGTTGATGGATGGAGGGATGCGCCGTTAAGCCTTCAGAGCTGGGCAAAGCATCAAAACGTGCAATTGCCTTCCACTTTGCCAATTCCCCTTCACATTATCGTTAACATCAGAGCCCATGTGTGAATTTTCACAGAGAAGTGTCCTCAACGATTATTTTCTCTAAAGAAGTTCGCGCCCTGGCGGCAGTGGCTGCCCCGGGCTGTGTAAGCCCCGGCGGCTCCCAGCCAGCCCAGCCCTCAGCTTCGTTGCCCGCTACGGCCCGGCTCTCAGCGCCCGGTCAGGCTCTATCCTGCCGGCATCACCACACAGTCCGTGGCGGGTAGAGGCGCGCTCCGCTCCGCGCATGCGTGGTGCAGTCGGGAATTGTTGCTCCGCTCAGCTCAGCACCAAGTTGCAGTCCGCGGCTCTTCCCCGGTGAGGCGGTAGCGGCGCAGCCGGAGCCAGGATGGGGTGCGCGATGACGGCGCGGCGGGACGGCTCGCGGGCCCTGTTGCTGCCGCTGATACTGGCTGTGGCGTGCGCGGCGCGCAGGTGAGTGCCGCCGGGCCGCGGAGGGGCGCAGGCAGGGGGTTGCCCGGCCGCCTCCCTCACCTGCCTGTGCTCCTTACCGCAGCGCCGACGGGCCCAGCAACATGTCCTACGTGAAGGAGACGGTGGACAGGCTGCTTCAGGGCTACGACATCCGCCTCAGGCCCGACTTCGGAGGTGAGGCGCCCGCGCTATCCCGACCCCCGTCCCAGACCCCCGGGCGCGTCCGCCGGCTAACGCTGCCTCCCGCTCCCCCCGCAGGTCCGCCCGTGGATGTGGGCATGCGGATAGAGATCGCCAGCATCGACGTGGTCTCCGAAGTCAACATGGTGAGTGCTGCCCGGAGCGGCGGAACCCTCCGCCCCACAGCGCTGCTTACCGGCCGCGCCGCCCTGCCCCGCCCGGCGGCTGGCGCCCTGGTGGGTGCGCCCAGCCCCGCCGGCAGCGCAGTCCCGCGGTGACCGGCTGCGGAGGGGAATCGAGCGCCGAGCGGCAGCGAACACTGTGACGTAGCCAAGCACATCGCGGTTACTAGGAAAAGTTAGTTGAATTGTTGAGATAATGTTTGCATGCCTGAATGGGCACTCCAGAAGTGCTCCCTGCTTTCCTGATCAAGATACCTGCTGCAGGTCTGAGGTTTGGGTGTTGCTTTACGGTGGTTTGCCCTTTGTGTAGTCTACAGCTGTCTTCAGAAATGCTGGAGTTTCTTGAGTTGTAGCAGCAGACGGACAGGTGTGCTTTTTTCCTGGTAAATGATTTAAAGAGTTAGACACTTTTCAGACTAGTGGTGTTGAGTAAAAGGTGCAAAAAGAAAAGAAGAAAAAGCTTCTAGAAAGTACTCTTTCTTGTAGAAGGAAAAAAACCCAACATTGCAGATTAAAGCCATAAGGATGTTGCCTATCCAGCTGTCAAAATCAGAAAAGTCTCCTAGCTACAGGTGTGAAACACACTGCATTTGATTCCAGTTCTGCTGCTGAAGGAATGCTAACAAAGGAAAGCTTAAAGAGCAAAACTATGTTTGTATAGTGCTTGCCTCGTTTGACAGCCTTTTCCCAGAAGAAAACAAAAAAATCAGGTACAAGTTTGAATATTTACAAAATCATCTTGAATTAGAATGCGCCATGGGTGTTTTGCTCTCACTCTTTTCTTACATTTAGTCTCATGAAGATCTAAGATGCTTTCTTTCCATAGGGGAACACCTGTTTAGGTAGAAGTTAGTTTAAAGGAGCTAGAAACCTTGCATTTCCATCCGGATCACTCTGTTTCCCTCAAAAAGAAGTTATATTTGCCCATCCAAAGTAATTTACCCTGGAGTGGGGATCTTTTCCTTGGTATATTAGTTGTCATTAAAACAATCTCATCAGAGATTGTTCCCATCTTTGTATTTTTTTTTCTGTTTGTTAGATATACAAACAGTTCCTGTTTGTGTGTAACTGGTATATTTGCTTATGAATATGCTTGGCTGAAGGGGGAGGAAAGGAGGTTTCTCACACCGCTGTAGCATACCCGGCTCTGCAGAGTGTTAATACCACACAGAGACAACATTTTGTAAGTTTCAGCTCCTGGAGTTCCTGTTGCTGTATTATGCTTTCAGGGAGCCTCATGGTAGGGACTGTGCAGATGAGACAGAGAAAACAAAACATTAGTCCTCGTTGAAGTAGTTGAAGAACAAACCTCTTCCAACTCCAACCAGTTTCTGCCACCTTGTAATGGGTCTGCTGCTTCTGGAAAGCGTTACACCCTGGGAAAGCCAAACACAGGAAACACTATCACAAAAATACCTGCCCTGGAAGGTCCAGAACTTACCTTGTAAAGTCTCAACACCTGAAAGACTGTTGATTTGGAGGGAAATGGATGTGGCAGTTTCCAGTGGCAATGTCACAGCAGGGCATTAACTGCACTGCACCAGCTCACAGCATTTCTGCTTATCTTTGATGAGTTGAGCATACAACTCACTCCTCCATTCCAATGCTTACACAGCCCCTGGGAAACTAATTTGAACTTTATGTTTTTTAATCAAGGGAATTTACATGCTAGATGGATTATTTGGCTAATCTCCACTTGCAAGGGGGCAGCTTGGCTAAGACTGGTCAAAAAAGATGTTTTCATTTCGTAAAATGTCACATCTCTCACGGTGGAAGAAAGCAACTATTCCCAGGCACGGGCAATTGAAAAAACAGTCCCCGTTCTGAATCATACTGAAAAGAGCTTTCAGATACTGCAGGTGCTTAGCTGTACATACCCATGTCTAGAGTGGTTTTTTTTGCAAGGTCTTTATTATGTTGCTAGAGACTGTTACATAGTCTTTTGGACAACAAACAATAATTTCATCTGTCATTGCAGAAATGAGGGGCCTGATATCTCATCTTAAGAAAAAAATTTCTACCTAGTAAAATAATGCTTTATTCTGGCATTTTTTTTCTGAGACTCACAGCCTTGAAATGCTTAATGTTGCAGCAACCTGCGAATCATTCACCTTCTCTCCTTTCATTTTAAACTATGGGCTTGTAGGTTACTTTTTGTTTAGTAAAAGCTACCATTCTGTGGCTTCAGAGCCAGATATGTTTACAAAAAATGCTGGTTTATAGCTTCTGTTGCCTGTGGGGCAGTTTTGCTGCTGAAGGAAACTGGTAATATGAGCAGAGAGAGCAACACCTTCGTGCTGGGAGTTGCTCCTTGCAAGAGGGTCTGGTTGGACTCCAACAGAGCTCTGTTCAGTCAGTCTCACCCTGGCAGTATTGGAGGGAGTTGTCTCATCCCTCGATTCTCCTCAGGCACATGAAACCTTATTTCCAGAATGGCAGAGGCAGCTATTCCAAATCCTGGTACCCAGAGGCAGGATTAAATTTTCTGTTCCCATCTCAGTGCTTAAACAGGAGCAAAGATTAAAATTATTATATATACACAGACATATATATATATATATAATACACCTAGCCTATGAATGAGGTGTACCTCTTTGGTGTATTAGCTGAGAATTTGTAATGTAGGCTGTCTGCCAAGTCAACAGGCTGATCTGTATGTCCAAGTAAATCCAGTTGAAGTATAGACAACAGAGCTATTGTGAATTCTGTGAACACCATCAGTAATAACTGCTCATGCAGCTTGTCTAGTTGTAGTGGCTTCTTCAAATATAGTTAAATGTTGTGAAATACTTTACTAGTAAATGAATCAAGACTTGTACAGCCTTGAAGTCAACTTTTCTGTTATTTCTCCTGAGTACTTGGCCCTCATCTGTTCAGCTCTTTAAACTGTATTGTTTTATAGCTGCCTGGTAGTTCAATAATACTGTAGTGAGCAGCTATAGCAACTTTTACAGGAGGATTATTTGAAGCGCTCATTATTGTAACTCTGCAATTTGGTATTGGGTATATTGTCATATATTGATTTTTGCAGGTAATAAGCTGAAGAGCTTGTCAGACATCAAACAACCAGAAGTAGAATGTAAAAGTCCTAATGACCGTTGCTTGGTTCTTACTGTACTTTCTTCTGAATAGCGTAAGTTTTAATCTGTTTCTGACAGATATTCACATTCTTGCTGTGCTGACTTCAAGCATTCGCTTCCAAAAGTACAAGATGACCCTTTGCTTTGTCTTAATTGATGATTGGTCAGCTTACTTTCATTCATGACAGGTTTCTTTAGAAGTATATCAGACATTTGCATGAATATAGAGAGTTCATTAAGAACCATGCTACAACTGTTAAGCTGCTGTGACATGAATTGTCTGGTTTACTGTGATACCTTTACGTGGTTAACAGAAGGTGCTGCTTGTACATCAAGAATAAATATGGATAGCATGATTCATGGTGACTACTGTCGAGCTTCAGGGCAAGCAAACAAATAGCATATTGGTACAACTGCTAGGAAACAGTCAAGAAGTAGCTGGACTCTGCAAAAAAAATTCACATGCAGTACATGACGTAATTTTCTCTAAAATGCTCCTCCTGAGCAGGTGGTCAAACCTTCATCCTAGGCAAAAGATAGTGGTACATGTTCTAAAATTTTGAAAACTAGTGTACGTGATAAAAAACCCTCTTAAAATGCAGTTAAAAGAGGCACCAAAAATAAATAAAAAAAAAAAAGCCCATTATTGTATAGTGGGAACAGTGTTCCTGGTCTACCATACTGATTACACTGATGATGATTTGTTTTGTATGATAGCACATTGTGTCTCAGCAAAAAAGAGGGTAAAGAAAACACAGAATATATAATTCTTCTGTTTCTGTGCACCCCAATTCACTTTTACTCAAGGCTCTTATATTTATCTGATCTCACAAATAAGTCACAAATCTTGCAGAGAAGCAGGATTTCGTCTGTTGCCTGCTGCTCAAAAGTCACTACCTGGTTCTCAAGATCTCTCCGTAACTAGTTTCTTTTATGCTGTCAACATCCCAACCTGTTGGATAATGTCTTTTTGCACCAGAAAGAATTTAGTTTCGCTTAAGGCACTTTCTTTGGTTTTTTTTTTTTTTTTGTTTTTTTTTTTTTTTTTTTTTTTTTTGGGAAAACAGATAATTAAACCAGCTGCATAGATTTATTTTTTTTTTCATCCATTTCACATGATACCACCCTCTCAGACTCTGTCTCAATCCTTCTAGCCCGTATGATTATATGTAAGAAATTAGACATAGAGATAGCCATTATCTTCTGGTGCATCTTTGACACCATGGCATATGCTGAATGATGAAGTCATGTGTTTGAAGCACAGAGTAGAGCTGTATGTCACTTTTGATCCTTTACTCTGTCATAACTGCAGATTGTTATTGGTTTGGAGAATGAAATATCCCCCACAGTGCTTAAAGCTCCACTGCCTATGTTACCAGAGACCTTTTTCTACTGCACCTGTTTTATCTTTCCCTGGAAGCAATATAGTGTTTCTCTTTTTTCCTTTTTTTCTTGCTTTAGGGCTGCTCCCAGGCCTGCCACTAAAACACTGGCTTACATTACAAATTGAATCCAAGAGAAATGCACTTTCTGGTGTACTAGAAGTTTACAGATACGTTACTTTATAGGCTTATAAACAGTTCTGTGTCTGAAGGCTTAACTATATTAGCTAGCTCAGAGCATCTTTCTTTGTTCGGTTTGGGTAGTGAACAGTTCTGCAAGTGTGGAAAATGAAGAGCAAACCTGTGTTTTCCCACTCCATGATCTCTAGAAGGAATTTTATTGATTTTCAGAGTGTGTCTTTCTGGGATACTTCATGATATTTCTGTTTGAACTTTTACAGAATAATTTTGTATATAACAATGTTGATGTATTTTACGTCTTTTGGGATCTGCACAGGTTTGCTGTATTTACTGTTTATCACCAGTCTAACTGTTCAGTCTCCTTTAAAAAATGACCAAAATCAACAGAATATGTTCCAAACAGTCTGAACATCAGAACCAAGCCAAATGTATAAGCAGCCTCCGTCAGAGCAAATACCACTCTGCAGGTTGAAACAGAGGATTAGACTTTGGTGAGTTGTATAAACAGTAATAAAGAAGAACATCTGCATGAACAGGAGAACAGCCAGTAGGCTGAGGGAACTGGTTATCTCTACTTAGGACTTGCTAGATGACATCTAGGTTCTGCATACAGGAGAGAAGCAGAATGCCCAGGGAGGCTGTACAGTCTCCATCCTTGGTAGTCTGCAAGACCTGACTAGATCAAGCTGTGAGCAACCTGGTCTGACTTCATAGCCAAATTTTTCTATTTTATAAAATAATAATTGGTTAACATGTTCAGGAGGCAGAACTCCCCTTAACATTAATAAACATTCACTGATAGTCTGCTGTGCCTACTCTCAAGAGTTCCGAGACAGTCACACAAGATTAATTTGACAGAATAAATACACTCACAGAAAAGTTTTCGAATTAGCCTGTAAATCCAAAGCAAGGATTTAGATGCCTCCAGAGCCTAAAGGAATGGAAGGGTTTCACCTTACTTTAGGGCTGATGCCAGCCCAGGTGGCTGTGGCATCCTACACTGTTAGGTTTCTAGTCAAAAGAAGTTAAATCTGTGGGTTTAAATATTCTGGCTGAGTAAGGCTTAGACCCAAGGTGCTGCAAGTTTGTCCATTAATCCTGGCAGGCCAGTGCTAACACATCGGACTCCAATTTTAGGAATGATAGACTTTCATGTATGGGTGCAGGTTACCTTAAGGCACTTTTTGTAGGCTGAGGGAGGCTTAAGATATGTTTATAGACATAGAGTTTCACATTCATTTTGTTCTTTTTCCCTGGCTGAAAATTTAGCATGGAGGCTGTTGTGAATCTCAATGTAGGAAACAATCTACACTAGGGAACCAAGTCGTCATTATGAACCCCATCTTGTACCCGTTTGCATCAGAACAGCCAAGTCCTTTTTTTTTTAAATCTTAAGTCTGGTTCCTGGAGAACTGAAAAGTAAAACTCCTTCAGCTCAGCCAGTGAGGCAATAGAAGTGATCAGGGTGGTCACAATGACAATAAATGGTCCTTGATCTAAATATATTTGCCTGAAGGTGTTCATACAGATTAAACTGATTTTTTAAAATGACATAAAACTCAATAATTGTTAATAAAAATTTGCTTAGCTGTAGTGCAGAAGAAAGGAGTACTTCTCTGCTACATGGCAACTCTTCTGAAGAGCATGAAGGACATGCAAAAGTATTTGAATATCAATAAGAAAGTTCAGCAACTGATTTTACTTTTTTTTCCAGCAAATACAGAAAAACTAATCAAGCAGTAAAACATAAAGATCAGATCATTTCATTATTGTCTGTTCCAAGCAGGAGTAGTTATGTTAAAGAGTGAAACATGGAATGAATGTATAAATAGGCAGCTTGAGGTTAAATGATTGGATTGCTGTTACTGGGTGTTTTCTTGGGTTTTTTTCTCATTGACTTCATGAATCAGCGGCTCTTTAACAAAATTAACAGGTAGGCAAAAAGGATAAAGCAATAACTTAAATGTTGTTTGATATGATCCAGAAAGTGGATATATCTTGATTTTGCAAAAGTTAAACTAAACTGAGACTAGCTTCAGAGTTGATACAAGCTGATCTTCCTTTTAGCCTGACAGGCACACTACTTCCCTGATTTCAAGGTTTAAACAGACTAGATATGAGTACCCTTCATAAAAAAGGTGTCATTCTTTTATCTAATGTTAAACTCACAGTTTCATAAAAGGGCAAGCTGACTCCCTCAATTTTTTCTCTTTCTAGCCAGTGCAGGTGGCTTACCCTCAATTTCCAGCTTGTCTCAAGAACTGATAAGCTCAGTTCTGACCTGTATACTCTACCTTTTAGCCCGGATTTACACCTGACACCACCGGCCATCCTGACACACCTGTAGTCCAGCCATATAATATAACTTGTGGAGAGTTTACATTTCTGAAGACAAGAAATAAATTGGTCACACTTCCCATTTGTTTAAAATATTTTCCAAGAATAGCATGAGATGGCAAAGGACAGAAAATGAAGAGTCATTTTAACTTTTAACATAGGTGGGGTTTTTTTTGTAATATGCTGCTTACCCTCTTGTTTCTTCTAAGCACGGAGTCAAGAAAAGAGTCCAAAACAACTGCAAATCTGAAATATGGCGGTATGACTGTGATGAACTGTCAAAAATCTCTTCCACTGGAGTAAGTGACCACCTGCAAAGGAAAAGACTATGTTTTCTTAATCATGTCCGAAACCACTTCTCCAGCCAGGTCTGGCTCCTGAAACCTGCAGTTAATTGTATCACTGTGGTAAGCAGTGGTGCATATGAAATGGAAGGGGTGACACCTTCCCCCTATTTAGTGGAAGCTTTAGCACCCAGTTTGGGGTGTCTGGGGTTTCACTTAAATAGCGAGCATACCTGTAGTGAGATACGCCTTTCAGTTAGGTGGATAACAAAATCCCAAGGTTTTCCCCAGCTCTGCCTTCTTGTGCGCTGGAATCAAACAACATCAACTGCTCTGTCACCGCTGGAAACTTGCAGCTTCTGGTCTTCTAGTGTGCACAAACCCCACGGTTCAATGGCACGAACCTTTTGAAACATTCAGGGTCCCAAATGATTCTTACAAAATGGAGCAGTCAATGATTCACACAAAAGACCCATTCCCCCAAATTAACTGCTTTTGAAATCTATAAAATAAAATTTTAATTTCTTCTAGGAACATGAAAGTTGTTTCTTTTCTTGTGTGTGACAGGGAAAGGACTTAATTAAAAGCTTTCTCCTTCATTTTCTCCTATTGTTTTGCCTTTTTACTTCTGATTCTGGACAGGAGAGAATATCAGAATTTTCCAAACAGCATTTTTTTTTTTATAAAGAGGTTTAAGGGATACATTTCAAGTGCCTGCAAAACTTAGTTGGGTTTTTTTTCTGTTCTTTTTGATTTTTTTTTTTTAATCAGCTTTGTACTCTCTGTAGCCTGAAAAGTATTCCATAACTCCCCTAGGCTGTGTTTAGAAATTCTCTAACAGCTGCAGTTCAGTACAGACTAGGAGTTGAAGCTGCGCAACCAAGAGATGCAACAGTCACACCACCAGTTTGACCTGTAGTGGGAAAAGATCCCAGCCTCAGGGGAGGAACAGTAACAAGCTCCAAAGCTAGTGCCAGAAAGACTTGTTCCTATTCACAGGATGCCAAGTATTCTGGGACAACAGCTGAAACTGTTAAAGCAAACCCAGCGATTGCCATCATTCAGAAGCATCTCCAGCTGATGTGTTTTACTGATCACTTTATTCCAAACAGCAGCTGCCTGGAAGAGTTCTCTGGAGTGTCTCATCTTCCATCCATCTAAGTGTGCTGTATTTTAAAGGATCAGTAAAGGCCAAAAAAAACAACTGTAAGGGCTTCTAGCAGGTGATGAAAGAGTCCAAGGTGGCTACCAGAAAGATTTTGTATTTTAATGCTCTTTGAGATTCCTTTTTTCTTCTAAAAGAAAGAATTCAGGATCTCAAGGTGCGCACTACCATTCTTCTAGAATTCCTCTTCCCTCATATACAATACTGCTTGTAACTCTGGCAGTGCTCCAGAAATCATATTAAAATGAAATTATTTCCACCCCAAAGACTAAACTATTGCAAATATGTTCATAAGGAAATCTGTAGTAGCATTCACTGTGTAATCTAGCTTAATAACACCAGATAATGCAGTTTGGTTTGTTTTATTCTTTAAGCAGCAGCTCTGTATTAAGATTTACATGGGCTGGAGAAGGTAGACTGGATTATTTGCCAATCAACTTCTATGATGACCTCTCAAGATTGAAACACTGCTTTTGGCCAAAGCTGTGTCACACGGAGGTTTGCTCCATCCTCTGCTGGGGTAAACCCTTTAATGTTCTGTGCTATGTCATGAACAAAGGCACGATAATTTGAAACGCACAAAGACAGCTCCTAGAAAGCTTCATTATCACACAGACATCCACCCTGTAGCAAGACTGAGTTGTAAAGCTTTAAATGTTCATGATAGAGTGTGTAGTTTCAAAGCAAAAATTAATGATTTTAGACTGCCAAACTTAATTAAAGGTTGGAATAAATGTTCTCCGTTAAAATTCATCAATCTATTTGGCTGCGATGGAAGAATTTCAGTCATGTCTTTTTTAATTGGCTATAGAAAGAGCAGGAGATAACAAAGCTAAAACTGTTGTAACAGACACATGCTGTCTAAATATTATTCAGGAACTTAATCATATTAAAAGAGGAGTGAAATTTATTCCACAGCATATTTTTAACCTGAAGAGACTTAAGTTTAGCTGGAGTAACGTGTAGCAGTCAGCTGCAGGTAGGTATGATCCTGCCTGTGTAGCTTGGGGACTTCTAGGCAGTACTAATTCCCACAAAGTGCTGAGGACTCTGATCCTATCCAAGCAGACTAGATGCTGATAGTCCAGTTGGTTTCAGTGAGTATGCTCATGAATGAAGTTTCTCACCAGTAAAATTAAGTACACATTAGCTTTACCAGCTCAACAGTTTACTCAGCAGTTTGCAGAAGCTGTCCAGCTCTGCAGTTTACATAAGTTTTAAGCCATTGTTTCTCGATAATTTTCTGTGTCATTACTCTCCAGCACGAGAGAATAACCAAGGCTGGGGCGGTACCCTCCCAGCCTTCCAGGATGATTTATCCTTTTTTTAACCAATTTTTTTGCAAACTGTTTGCTGCTCAAAACAATACACTGGTCAAGGAGAGAAATGGATGCGGTTCAGAGGCTTCATACATATACTGCATTTCACTTCACAGGCAGTGCAGCCTTGTCACTAGTTTCTTGTGAAGGCAACAAAACATGGAATTAGCAGCCACCTGTAAATTCTGGGCTTATTTTGTCTACTGTGCCAGGAACAACTGGGGGGGGGGGGGGGGAAGTAACCTGCAAAACGCCAATAACACGCTGAGAATCAAATCTTCCATGACAGACTTCACAGCTTGTCCAATGCTCTATGGATTCCTAAACTAATGGGGGGCAAATACAGTGTCATTGTACTGTCAACTGGAAATGAATCCTAAATATAGATCTTTTCAGTCCCCACTGTCAAGAGAAATGAGTTTGTTTTCCAGAAGCACAGTGGAGATAGGAATTTCTGAGATCTTGAGGAACATTTATATTCCAGGTAGCACATTATTTTCTTTTAATCACTCCTGGTAGAATCTCAGAGTAAGCACAGAGCAGAGAATTAGAAGGACTAGCATATTTCAGGAAAATATAAAGGCAAACATAATAAAGTATTATTATAACTCACAGGAGTTATCCTGGCACTTCTCAACAGTGTGACATGGTTAACAGAGAAAGTTGGTCTTTGAGGAAGTTCTTGGATCAATTCAGTAAGCCAATTTCAAATAGGAAGCTAAAAGTTCTAGAGTGAGACCTCATTCTGGAACATCTCATCCAATGGACATATTATCATGCCAATACTGAAAATATAACGCAAAGCTTTCACTGTTCCCTTCTCAGAAACTTATAATCCTAAATGCAGTTTAAACCGTTCTGCCCTTTAGCACCAGGGAAATACCACTGCCAGTGACAAAATAGGGAAATGTGTCCATGACCAGTCCAGCCACTGTCACCGTCTGGATTTCATCTCCTCAATCTCTCACTTGAACATGGATGTTTTGAATCATAGCAGCCCTCCAGTATCTGAAGGGGGCCTATAAGGATGCTGGGGAGGGACTCTTCATTAGGGACTGTTGTGGTAGAACAAGGGGTAACGGGTTCAGACTTAACCAGGGGAAGTTTAGATTGGATCTGAGGAAGAAATTCTTTACTGTGAGGGTGGTGAGGCACTGGAATGGGTTGCCCAAGGAAGTTATAGAATCATAGAATAGTTAGGGTTGGAAAGGACCTTAAGATCACCCAGTTCCAGCCTCCCTGCCATGGGCAGGGACACCTGCCGCTACATGAATGAGTTATGAATGCTCCGTCCCTGGCAATGTTCAAGGCTGGGTTGAACAGAGCATTGGGTGACATGGTTTAGTGTGAGGTGTCCCTGCTCATGGCAGGCGGGTTGGAACTAGAAGATCTTAAGGTCTTTTCCAGCCCTACCTATTCTATAATTCTATACCATCATTGTTGGTCTCTGGCCATTTTACAGTGTGACATTGGTACAATATCATTGCATCACTCGCTATGAAACACCTTGGTTTTTAATTTAGTTTCGTGCCTTCAAAGTACTTGTAAGTGCTCCAGTTAGGTAAAGAACAGACGTTAAATACACACCATAAATTACTTATTATGGGGAATTAATATTAATTCTTCATCTCATTAAGAGTGAGTGCAGCACTGACAAAGAGCAGCAGAGCCACCAGTAGTGCCCTCGGTGTCAGGTGTTTGCTTTTCACATCAGCAGAAGCAAGAAGCAATTAAAATGATAGGTCAATTCCTGAGCTGCTTCCTTCTCTCAGTAACACAGAACAAAGGACCGTCCAAGAACACTGCTGATTAAGTTGTCCAATTTAACAGTTGTTTGTCTTTCTCAAAAGAAAAAAGAAAATTGACTTCTTTTTGTTTTTTAAATTGGTTTACAAGTCACTTTTTCTCTCAAGGTAATAACACTCCTGTTTATACCTACTCTTCTCCTGTGGCAAGGTACCTGTTAAGCTACTATGTTAGTGGAAACAAATAAATTTTTTTAAGATTAAATATTAATCTGCAGATGATTCAAACATGTATTATTCAGGCAAGTTTATTACATGAGTTTATTGCAGGACCTGATGGTTTCAATGACTTTTGCACAGCTTGTATTCGGAAATCCAGGCAACAGTGGCACTCCAGATCATAGAGAACAGGCACAAGAGAAGCTGCTGACAACAACCTGTTGTTCCAGGGAGCAATGTCAGCACCTGACTCTGCAGGAGAGGACTTCCGGCTCAGCAGGGACCCCGCTGATCTCACTGCTACTCTGCAGGGCCCATCCGGTCAAGCTGCTGTCATTATGGATGGCTAATTCTTATCGTCATATTTAAAGCAGGAATACTGTGGTTTAGATTAGTTTTTTATAGGACTACACAAAACCTTTTACAGTATAGTCAACATTTTTTCTAAGTTTCAGGGTTGCTGTATTTCCGAAGATGTTTGATAGGCTAGAAGGGAACTTGAACTAAAGCAGGTAGATCTACATTCCTTACTTGTCATGGATTTTTTTCTCATCCACATGATTACAGTGATGGAGAGTTCAGCACAACATTGAGGAAAAGGGATTAAAAAGTATGGAGCTCTGTACTGAAAACATTATGAATCCAATAAACTGATTACAATGCATAATATTGCACTTATTAGTTAGTATTTACATGGCTTTCAGTTACAGAAGTGATCACTATAACACATCGCAATATTCAAGAACTCTGGAGCACAAATCGGGACAAACTTTAGGCAAAAGTAAGCCAAACCTATTTGGAACCAATACACTTCTACTGAAATACTTTAGTCTGCTAATACTTCGCTATATCCATGTGCTCCTTAGTCATAGAATCATAGAAATTCTGTAGAAGAAAAACATTTGAAACCTAGATAGGGAAAAAAGTGTTCCCATTTATTAGCTGTTCTTCCACTGAATATTGGCTTCATAGGGCTCTTCTGGAGTACACGGAGTGTAGAACTGCTCAGCCACATTGTCCTTTGGTTAGGTTCCACTGATATCAGTGAGGATGCATCAAATGATTCATCAAATGAATCAAACCAAACTCACTCAAGCTGATTGTACTTTCCTGCAGTAATTGCATTTTCTTGCAAAATGCTACCTGTAAAATCAAGGCAAACCAAACTGTCCTTAACGCACAGAGGCATCAAGGAAAATCTTTTAAAAATGCTGAATTTTTATGCTGAAGCTTTTGAGATTTCAATAGCAATGCAAACAAATAAAAATGAGCAAGTGAAAAAAAAAGAAAAAGCCTGTTACCCTCCCAGGAATATATTCTCTGTCATTTCAGAGTCTTGGCTTGTAGACAACTTGGTTTTCCTTGCAAGCTTTTCTACAATTTCCTTGCCACTATATTCATCCATCCTACCCTAACGTTTAAATGTTGGTATAAGAAGCTATCAGTCTTTCTGACAGTAATCTGAGATCTCAGCCTCCTTAGTCTACATTGAGCCAGCCTCAGTGGAAACAAAATGAATGTGAACAACTACCTATGGAGCTTCTTTTATATTTTTCACACCCACAGCTACATTATCAGAATGAATATGAGAATGAATCACTTCTGTGCTCTGTAGGTATGAGTGTTCAGCTACCTTTGATTTTATTTGTGTATTTGTCTTTAAATTTAGAAATCAGAATAGGTCCATAGTAGGAGCTTTGAATTTTATGCTGAATTGTGGAAATATGTGGGTGTTAACACTTCTTCCTCACAGCGATCATGACACTCATTGTAGTGACAGAACAAACCTGCAAGGAGAAGTCCCTATTCCAAAGGAAAAGGCAGTGATTCAGCTGGCTTGGAGCAAGCTCAGAAAGTGTTTTGGAGGTGGTTACAGAAACCTTAGATTTCACTCTGTATTCAGTAGGAGATAAGTTCCTGCAGCAGTTCTATATTGTTGCATTATAGAAATCAAAAGAAGTCTCAGGGGAGAGATCTGAGGTGGAACCAAGGGGTCAGTTTCTGTTCCTTAAACGGTTTTGTTCTTTTTTTTTTTTTCCTGCATGACTGTAGACACACAATAATTCCTCTGACCCTCAGTTCCTCCTGTGTTATGATTCCTACCAGACAGGATATTATGAGAATTAATTGCATTCATTTGGACAGTGGGCAAATTTCTGCACACTCAGGTGGACAAAAAAGGTATAGAGCCTGTAAGTAAAAAAGAATGTATCCCCTGTGACCAGTAACTTCAACACAACATCATGGCTTATGACGCAGCTGGTCTGTTCCTACATCTCTACAACAGTATTCCTACAGTACTGACAGGAATTTATTTCTTGCTTACCTAGTGAGAAATCCCAAGACAGCACAAGATGTTGCATGGTAATTACATTTTCCTCAGTGGGATTACTGAATGACATACTGTGATATATCAAGAGGCAACTGTGAATTTGAGTCAGCACAGTAGATCTTGCTCAGTACAGTAGGTTTCCAGATGAACATAGTGTGACTGTAAGAATAAAGGGAAGTTTCTGAATACCTCACAGCATCGTGCATCCCCTTGTCGGCATTAGCTTTCAAAACACACATGGTTCTGGGCTGGCTTGGGAAAATTTCATGTATTCATTATTTACTCAGCTTACACATTCGCTTTACTATTTAAGAACATATTGTTGCAGAATGGATTCATAGCAGAAGATAACAGTGATATTCATTTGTCAGAAGAATCAGTCATGGCAAAATCAAAACTTAGTTTTACTTTCTGTTTACTCTCTGATGATGCTAATTCCTATTTCTTGAGAGTAACAGAACAGGTAAGCAACATGCATGACTATTCTGTAAACAGGCTATTCTCATTAAATTTTAGGTCATTATTTGCACAGTTTTTGGAACATGAGAACAACATGCAGCAGCAGATTGGCTCTGCCAGTCATTAAAGAGGTAGGCAAATTTTCACGTGTATCCCTCCATGGCTGCATTGTCTTCTGCAAGAAATGGTACTTGGGGAGGAAGTGATAGAGACTGACACAGATTCTGTTCTTTGTCTCACATATCTACCAAGACAGTTAATATGAACAGAAATTCCCTTCTATGGAAAAAGTTTCTGTGGAAAATAGTTTCCTTTTAATGTAGGTATTTGTGGAAGAGTTTTAGTGCACCGTAACAACCTGTAGCCTTCATGCAAAGTGCAGCTTATCAAGTGGAAGAAGTCTTTCCTACTGGCCATTCCCATTTCTGGAATGGACACCTGCTTCACTGGGTTTTCTGCCAGTGCCATGCCCAGTGTGCTCTTTAAAAAAAATAAAATAAAATAATTGTCCATAGTAACTCTTCATTGGAGTTTCAGCCATTTTGGCCTGTTGGTTGTCTTATGCTGGGAGCAACATCTTAGTCAGTCATCCCTGCAGGGCACAAGAAGGTGATACTCAGCTTTAGTCCTGAGTAGATGAGCAGGTCAAGTACTTCAATTCCAAAACAATGCTGTTGATGTGCTGTAATGAAGGCTGAGTACCGTAGTGGCATATATCTTCAGATACTATCAGTCTGCTCACCAGGGAGGTAATGCAGGTTGCTTTAAGTACCACGGAGGGAAGTTTCCCTCTATCCTGTAAATACTTTGATTGAAGGATCCTACTCTCTCTGTCCATTAATGCTATCATACATAGTCTATGCAGATATTTCTCCAAGATTAGGAAGCCAGGCAGTATGAAGGCCTTGACAGTTATTTTTCTTTTTAGTTCTTGCTTTATAATCTATCACTCCTTAAATACAAAACAAGGAGCACTTTTTCCCCCTGCAATCCTTAGCCTTTTGCTTCAAGCATTGTCAGACCAGTTGTACAGAGTAATTTAGAGACACCTGAAACCGTTATGGTATGGTTTGAAGGGTAAAATTTCTCCTCTCTTGACCATGCCTCTGCCATAAAGACCTGTCAAAGGCAGCAGAGAGTAATATGGCTGGTGTGTGCCAACTAGAAATTTTCATGCACTTGGCAGGAATTCCCTGGATAACTGGGTAAACTGGTGTTATAGCTATATAAAAATACTGCATGGGTAACATGACCTAAGCAAGGACAAGATATATAGATCCATTACAAAAACTGTTACATTTGTTAAGGGGACAGTGTAGAAATTAGCATGAAATGAGAGAAGTTACCTTACCTAGTTCATCCGCTTGAGCAAGGAGAATCCTACCCTGTATTGTGTGTTTTCTGTGCTTACATCAAACTAGTCTGAAAGACTCCAGGAACAAAAATCAGATCATTTCTGAGCAGTCCTCCCGTATCTTGGTCAGGGTGTTCCACTTGTCTCTGGTACATTTTTTCTCCTGTATTCACTTTATTACTTTATATCCAACTTGCCTTTCACATAAAGAAAAGTCATTTTGTGTCTGTTTTGCATCTCAATTCCTTTTTTTCCTCCAGGTTTCCTCTTATATAATACCCTTAAATTCAAATAAGCCTTCTCACGGGGGTCGTTTATGGAAACACTGGTATATCCTGTCAATAACTGAGCTTTGTGTTACTTCCAGGATACTCGAAATATAGCACACTTTGCAAAGTTATGCTGTAAATAACTGTTGTACAACAGTTAAGGGATGAACAGTAAATAGAATCATAGAATAATTAGGGTTGGAAAAGACCTAGCTCCCCCCCCCCCACCATGGGCAGGGACACTTCCCACTAAACCGTGCCACCTAGGGCTCTGTCCAACCTGGCCTTGAACACCACCAGGGATGGAACATTCACAACTTCCCCGGGCAACCCATTCCAGTGATTTATACTAAATTCCTCCGTGAAAGAGCTAGGAGTAAACAGCTTCATTATGCTTTATCACACAAGATGCTTTGTTAGCATAAATTATTTCTAATCAGGTTCTTAGATAACTCCACCTGAGGCAAGTTTTCAACCACTCATTGAGATGAGGCTTAAGATACAAGGCTTTAACCACTCAGCCTGGGCATTATTAGAGACCTGAAACAAACAAACTCCTGGAGAGGTTGTATATTTCCCACAGTATGACTTCTAGTAGATAGGCAACTTCTGTATTGCTTTCCATATCAGTGCCACAAATGAATTTGCATGCAGGACTGAATGTAAATATGTTACAAGAAGATAAGTAAATGCACATTTCCTAATATCTTCAATCCAGCTCATTTTTTCAGGGTTGGATTTTCCATTGAATATGCAGCAGTAGGCAATCACCAAATGATTTTTTTTTTTCAGATTCAGAATCTTCTGACACATGAGATATACATAGTGGGGCAGTAAGCTGAGGGTTCACTGGTTGTCTGATTCATTATCATGGAGGTGAGCAAACCAAGCACCTGCATGGCAGATGAGAAGGGAGACTTCTGGCAGACAGTAGGAAGATGGCCAGCTGGAATTTAGTTATGGACTTGCTGAAATTGGCCTGCACTTTGGGAGTCATTTTGGATTTTCAGATTGGATATGAGGAAGAAATTCTTTACTGTGAGGGTGATGGGGCACTGGAATGGGCTGGCCAGGGAAGTTGTGAATGCTTCATCCCTGGCAGCGTTCAGGGTGGGGTTGAACATAGCCTTGGATGGCATGGTTTAGTGGGAGGTGTCCCTGCCCATGGCAGGGGGGTTGGAACTAGATGATCTTAAGGTCCTTTCCAACCCTAACTATTATATGATTCTATGATGGCATTCAGTTGTTTTTAGGTGTTCCAGGGAGAAAATTATGGTATTTTAAAATGGCACTGGAAACAAGGAAAGCAAATGGTAAGTGAGCCTGTAGTCCAAACAGCAAGGCATAGCTTAGACCCAGATCAAAAACAGTGTGTCGTGGTTTAAACCCGTCAAACTCACGCAGCCACTCTCTCACTCACTCCCCACTCTTTCTTCCCTCTGCTCCTGGAGGGATGGGAAGGAGAATCAAAAGAATGCAACTCCCACAGGTTGAGATAAGCACAGTTTAGTAACTAAAGTATAACACAAACCACTACTGCTACCACCAATAATAATAATGACAAGAGAAAATACAAGGGAAAAGAATACAATTTCTCACCATCCAATATCAAGCCCGACTACGCAGTGCACACACCCCCCCCCGTGTACCCTCACCACCCTTCCAGGTCTTTCCTCCGTTTCTACATCCTGGACATGACGTGCTGTGGTATTGAAATAACCTCTTTGGTTAGTCTGGGTCAGGTGTCCTGTCTCTCCTTCCTCCCAGCTTCCCCCCCTCCCTGGCAGAGCATGAGACTCACAAAGTCCTTGGCCAGCCTAAACATCACCAAGCAGTAACCGAAAACACTGGTGTTATCAGCATTGTTCCCAGGCCCAAAATCAAAAACACAGTGCTGCACCAGCTACCGAGAAGGAGAAAAATGACTGCTGCTGCTGAACCCAGGACACAGTGCTTAAACCAAAACAAAACAGTCTTTTCTCCAGCATATTTCTGAGTTTTCTGAGGGTAGCTGGTATGTTTCTCTGAAGTGGATTATAAGCATCAAGCAAGAATATGTTTCTCACCTTATCAAGGGGTGATACAATATCTTGATAGCAGACATGAGCAATTAATTTCTCAGGTTTTTTGTAGCTTTTATACATCCAGTCTTATTGACAGTTGCATTCACAGAGTCAAATGATGAAAGCATATCAGAGGATCAGCAAAATGTATTTCAGAAATTATCCACAGAAAACATGTAAATATGATGATAACGTACCTAGACTGGGCCAGAATGGAATACAAATATTAAACAGTGTATTGTATGTAATCTATCGTAGTAAAATCAAAGTTTAAAAAATTAACTACATTTTTCATTGAAGTGAAAGATGGTTTCTGAGCATAGATATTTCTCAGAAGATGCAAAGTTAAAAACTAAATACAAAACAATGGCTTTTTAATCCATCTCCTAACAGATTAAATCTCTATTATGTGGACATCTGTAGGCACAATATAATGTAAAGAGGAATACAAAATGCAGGATCAACTTCTGTTAAAAATATGATTCTAATTTAAGTTCATTTTCTTTCCTCACTTCAAGTTGTTTTTACTTTATGAAATGTTTTACTGTCTATGTTTAGCTGAATGGGAAAGGGTGGCCAAGAAAATTTCCCTTTCAAAAGAGAACACTCCAGTGTTGCATGGCTGTCATCTCTTGCTGTATCAGCAAATGATAAAAAGCCTGAACTAGTGTTTCAAAAACTAGTGCTGAGGTATTCAGCTCAGGTAGCTTCATAGCCAGGAGGATTTTGGCAGAAGTATGGTGAGGAAAACACCATACCGAAAAATGCTGCATAAATTCATTTATTTATTAGGTGGTGAGCAGCAACGTAAAAGGTCAACAAAAGGCTTCAGCTATTCTGAGGACTGGGGAATTGAATGGGGTAATCTAAAGCATCAGTTTATTCTCTATTACTAAATAGATTTGGGAAGAGCAAAACTCACAAAAATTGTCCCAGAGATGAAAACCAACCCTGCAGTGCCCCGCCATGATTGTGAACAGGTGTTAGCTTTGGAACTGAAACAAATTCACACCTCTACTTTAGAGCCTTCTTACTCTAGAAAATGTTTTATAAACAGGCAGTTCCAACTTCTTATTTTGTAAACCAGAAGGACCAACAACTGAGCATGATATTAAGCAGTGTTACAAAAATTACTCTTGGCTTTGCTGCTATTTCTACATACAGATACAAGATTCAAAAATAAATGTAAGAGTGACATTAATCAAAGTCCTGTGATTCAGTTTCTATCTAACCAAAATACTGTGACTCAGCTTTTGTCTCCTTTTGCAGTATTCAATGGCAAAAACCAATGGGATTCCCACTGTGGACTAAATAGCAAATGATGAAGTAATGCAGTATGGAAATCCAAGTTTTATCCTGGAGGTTTTATATACTACTCTTCCTGTACCTGTGACAGCCATTGTTTCTTTAGCATGGTTTGAAATGGCTATTATTAGTTCTATCGTAGGATCCTCTGAAGCCTTCTTCACTTGGAATTTCCTGCTTACAAATTGTTGGTGTATGAAAATCTGTTGCAAAAAATACTCCAAAACCCATGAATCTATCCCTTGCCTCCCACAATAGCTATTTGCAAACGTAAGAATACAACAGTTGACCAGCAGCAGGAGAACTGAGAGTGTATTGCACAGAATTCCCCAAGCAACACAAACCAAGAACAAAAGGTCTTGCAAAAAATCACTGCCAAAAGAGCTAAGAGTGGCTAGCCGCATTATTTAAACATTTGCATAGACAGAATGATGGGTCAGGCAGAGAAATGTTAGGTCAGAATAAGAAGCTGCGCAGGACAGCAATAAAGCTGACAGTTTAGATATTGGGAAAAAATTCTTCACTGTGAGAGTGGTGAGGCTGTGGCACAGGTTGCCCGGAGAAGTTGTGGGTGCCCCATCCCTGAAAGTGTTCAAGACCAGGCTGGATGGGGCTTGGAGCAACCTGGTCTAATGGAAGATGTCCCTGCCTGTGGCAGAGGGGTGGAAACTAGATGTTCTTTAACATCCTTTCCAATCAAACCACTCTAGGATTCTATTATATGTAAAGTTGTTAGGGATCTTATGAAAGTCAGTATTGTTCTTCCTTGAACCAGGATTAGAATTATTTATTGCTCTGTGGGGCATATTTCTACCTCTGTTTATGTTTTGTTAAGTGACTGATTTTCTTCTGATATTTTCAAGTCATGGAAGAGTTTCTTGGCTCATGATTCAAGTTACCAATCACTTGAGAATTCATTTTTGTTCAAACCATTGGGGGAAAAAAAAGAAGGAAAAAATGGTTAAGAGGATTGTTTTAGGAAGGAAAAACACCGAATAAAAGATGCATTTTTCCATACAAATTTTCTTCTGTCCAGTTGACTATAAGCCTAAGAGAATTATGTTAACAGTATTTACTGGACTTACACACATGAGCAAAAAAATCACTTGATTTTTATGGCGCCTTCAAGTCTCTGAATGTTTTGTCTTTTCTCTAAAGTTTATGGAATCTATAAACCAATTACAGAACAGTAAGAAAAAAGTAGTTTTTTTTGTTTTTACTGAGTCTGGCAGATTTGTCAAACCAGTGATATCATTTGCTTCTATGGTAGACTGCAGAGACTGCAGGTTTTTGTTTTCTTTTCCATTCACCATCCACGCTGGAATGAAACCAACTGTAAGCAGTAGCAAAGTAAAAGTGCCTCCTCAATTAGACGAAGGGAAGGCTGTCCAATGTAGGCAGAGAAGAGCAAGATCTGTTGGCAAAGCATGTAGTCACACTGTTGTCTTGCATTTACCGTTCAGTAGGCCGTTTCCTCTAGCAAGTTCTCCCTGTGAAGACTATTATTTGGTTGCTTCAGAATACTAGAAAATACAGAATGATGAAAACCTGGAGGGAAGGGCATGAAAGGGATTCAGAATTGCTTATAATTTGTGTAATTTTTGGTCATTTCAGAAACACAGGGCCTCCCTATCTCTACATTGCTGTACATCTATTTCTCCCCCCTTCCCTTTTTATGTTGTTTTTTGTCAAACAGTAGAGGAGGTTTCATCCACTACTTTTGCTCAGCTTACAAAAACCTCTGTCTCTCTATTACAGCGGTATTGGAAGGTTAGTTGTAAAGAAGAAACACAAGGAATGTTTGTAACTCTTCAGTAGTTCACTAGATGCATAAATATTGCTCTAACTTCAGTTTCTCAGGGACATCAAGGTGATGTATTTGACAGACAAACATACCTAGCTCACCAAGGAAATAAATGGTGTCCATCTTATGGGATGCATGCTTTTAAGATTATATAGAGAGATTAAACTTTCCATAAAAAAAGAAGCCTGGTTTTCACCACCCTGTTGAAGGAACCATGTGTCAGGTTCTCCAGATATATCATGGTCTCAGAGATGTTCACCTGCGACTGGTGATTCTTTCCCATGCAGGATATCATCTGTCAGTAATCATTCCAGAGTGCAGTCATTAGGTTCAACATTTGTTTTGTGTTCATATATGAGGAAATAGGTTATTGTCCATAAATTTGCCGTTTGGGAAAGAGCACAGAACATATTTTTCAGTGTCTGTACATATCTTCTGATAACATGTAATCCACCTACATCAATTCTTCTGGCAAACAACACACAAGTGCTGTTCTACATTAAAGCCATCAGCATCTTTTAATACCTTTGATAATCAAAGATGGTATTATTAAAAGGTGGCAATGATCCTTTTCAGTAACTAAACTCATATGTTAAAAGATGACAGGAGCATTTGATTATGTCTTACCAGCATTGCTTGGGGGCATGTAGAAGGAACCGCTTTCTTCTCTGTTCAGTGTGCTATTTAAAAATAAAATTTAGCACAAATAGGTGAGAAATGGAAGGACACTGTTTTCTCAACCAATTCAGAGTCTCCGTCACTCACATAGTGTTTGGACTATAGCCCAGACAGAGGGTAGCAACAGCAAAGAATGGGTCACAAACAGAAGTAACCATAATCCCATTCCCAATCCCATTCCAGTGTTAACAACCTCAGCAGGACTTCCTACACATAAATCAACAATAACTCCACTTATACCAGGGAGTTATACCAATGACATAGGAATTGGGATCAGGCTTAAGCTCTGTAATGACAGAATACTGGCTTCTGTAGCATTCGGAGAGCTTACATAGTGCTGATGCTATTGTGATGATGCTGTTTTATCAATACAGCTATTAAATTCTGGGAAGAAATGAATAAGCTACTTGATAAGCTTGGGACACAGCTCTTCTTTTACTGAAAAGGCTTCTAAAGAAGCTATAGAACAGGATTGGTGCTTTAAAATTTGTAGCCCAGTTACAATGGTATGACTTAAGGTATTAATCTATCTGCCCCCCCAAAACAGTGATTTGAGGATATTTCTTAAACCTCAAAAATGTCCTGTGTTAAAAAGTGAAGGATTTATTTTTAATTAATCACATTAACCGTTCAGCTGCATTTCTGAAAACCATTAAAGACTTTAAACAGAAATTTTATGACTGAATGAAAAATAATTTCATACTGCCTTGAATAAAGAGAAAAGAGGCAAAAAAAAAGGAACTGATTAGAAGCTGAATTTTATATTCCAAGTTTTAGTTGGATGGTTGTATTGTAAATGCCTCAGATTCATTATGTTCACACTGCCAAGAATTACTCTAATGTAGTAGATTAGAATTGCTCTAATCTATTACTGTTGGCTGCCAGCAGTATTTCTATTAATTCAAAGAGCTAATGACATTTACTAGTATTGCCATGCTGTTTTATTGCATCTTTGAAAATAGATGGGAATACTCAGTGTTGTGTCATTCTAAACAGGCTAAATTTAGAGCCTTGTTCTGCACTTTTTCCAGTCTATTTTGTAAAACCAGTTTGAATAGCAGCTGTTTCAGTCTAATTTGCAATGGTGCAATTGAGCAGGTGAATGGCACCTGCACTCCTGAATTATATGCTTTACGTCATACATAGAGAAGGTGAGGTGTCCAAGATGATACTCCATCACAGGATGAGCCATAAGCTAATCATCAAGCTAATACCCTTCCAGGCTTGCCTTTTCATAACATGAAGACACCGGTTTGAATCTAGAAGCAGGGAAGCTGGATCTTTCAGCGCTGTGCTCAAAATAATTAGCCCAGACTCAGTAACTACGACTAATTTGGGCTTGGCATCCACAAATACAGCTGTACCATTTCTATTTCAGAACATCCATGGGTCAGAAGCAGATTGAATTGCCCACACGAAGACCTGCAGCAAGACACACATGCACCAGATTAAAGCATGAGGTCGGCTCACTAAGCAGAGATCAGCCTAACCTAGTCAGATAGAAGTCATAGAATCATAGAATCATAGAATAATAGTAAGGGTTGGAGAGGACCTTAAGATCATCGAGTTCCAACCCCCCTGCCATGGGCAGGGACACCTCCCACTAAACCATGCCATCCAAGGCTATGTCCAACCCCACCTTGAACGCCGCCAGGGATGAAGCATTCACAACCTCCCTGGGCAACCCATTCCAGTGCCTCACCACCCTCACAGTAAAGAATTTCTTCCTCAGATCCAATCTAAACTTCCCCTGTTTAAGTTTAAACCCATTACCCCTTGTCCTCTCACCACAGTCCCTAATGAAGAGTCCCTCCTCAGCATCCCTATAGGCCCCCTTCAGGTATTGGAAGGCTGCTATGAGCTGTCCATGCAGCCTTCTCTTCTCCAGGCTGAACAGCCCCAATTTTCTCAGCCTATCTTCATATGAGAGGTGCTCCAGTCCCCTGATCATCCTCGTGGCCCTCCTCTGCACTTGTTCTAACAGTTCCATGTCCTTTTTATGTTGAGGACACCAGAACTGCGCACAATACTCCAAGTGAGGTATCACGAGAGCAGAGTAAAGGGGCAGGAGCACCTCTGTCGACCTGCTGGTCACACTCCTTTTGATGCAGCCCAGGATATGGTTGGCCTTCTGGGCTGCAAGCGCACTCTGCTGGCTCATGTTCATTTTTTCATCAACCCACGCCCCCAAGTCCTTCTCCGCAGGGCTGCTCTGAATCTCCTCCCCGCCCAACCTGTAGCTGTGCCTGGCATTGCTCCGACCCAGGTGGAGGACTTTGCACTTAGCATGGTTAAACTTCATCAGGTTGGCATCAGCCCACCTCACAAGCGTGTCAAGGTCCCTCTGGATGGCATTCCTTCCCTCCAACTTATCAACCGAACCACACAGCTTGGTGTCATCGGCAAACTTGCTGAGGGTGCACTCCATCCCACTGTCCATGTCACCCACAAAGATGTTGAACAAGACTGGTCCCAACACCAATCCCTGGGGGACACCACTCGTTACTGGTCTCCAGCTGGACATTGAGCCACTGAGCACTACTCTTTGCGTGCGGCCATCCAGCCAGTTCTTTATCCACCGAGTGGTCCACCTATCAAATTGATGTCTCTCCAACTTAGAGAGAAGGATGTCATGTGAGACAGTGTCAAAGGCTTTACACAAGTCCAGGATGACATCAACTGCTCTGCCCCTGTCCATCAGTTCCGTAGCCCCTTCGTAGAAGGTCACCAGATTGGTCAGGCAGGATTTCCCGTTAGTGAAGCCATGCTGGCTGTCCCCAAGCACCTCGTTGTTTTTCATGTGCCTTAGCATGCCTTCCAGGAGAATCCGCTCCAAGATTTTGCCAGGCACAGAGGTGAGACTGACTGGTCTGTAGTTCCCCGGCTCATCCATTTTCCTCTTCTTAAAAATGGGGGTTATATTTCCCTTTTTCCAGTCGTAGGGAACTTCACCTGACTGCCATGATTTTTCAAATATGATGGACAGTGGCTTAGCAACTTCATTTGCCAGCTCCTTCAGGACCCGCGGATGGATTTCATCCGGTCCCATGGACTTGTATACATTCAGGTTCCTAAGGTGGTCCCGAACAAGATCCTCCCCCACAGTGAGCCCAGGGTCCCCACCCTCACCGTCCCCGCGTCTGCCTTCCAAGACTTGGGGGTGTGGTCAGAGCATTTGCCGGTAAAGACTGAGGCAAAGAAGTCATTAAGAACCTCAGCCTTCTCCAAATCCAGGGTACCCAGTTCTCCCGATAGCTTCTGGAGAGGACCCACGGTGTCCCTAACCTGTCTTTTATTGGCAAGGTACCTATAAAATCCCTTCCTGTTATCCTTAACATCCCTAGCCAAGTTTAATTCTAAGTGGGCCTTAGCTTTCCTAACCTGGTCCCTTGCTTCCCAGACAACATCCCTGTATTCTTCCCAGGCCGCCTGACCTTGCTTCCACCTTTTGTAAGCCTCTTTTTTCCTTCGAATTTTGCTCAGCAGCTCCTTATCCATCCAAGGAGGTCTCCTGGCCTTCCTGCTAAACTTCCTTCTAGTTGGGATGCATCGCTCCTGAGCTTGCAGCAGGTGATCCTTGAATATCAACCAACAGTCTTGGGCCCCCCTGCCCTCTAGGGCTGTATCCCATGGAACCTTACTGAGCAGGTTCCTGAAGAGGCCAAAGTCTGCTCTCTTGAAGTCCAGGGCAGTGAGCTTGCTGCACGCTCTTCTCACTGTCCTGAGGATCTCAAACTCGACCATCTGTTGCATTAAAGAGTGTGGGGGGGGAAACAAACCCCTTGTTTTACTTTTGGATATGCTGCTATCAGTCTGACCGCGTTCGCTTATATCGAACCTCTACTGGTCTGGGAGCCAATCCGACCGCGTTCGCTTATATCGAACCTCTAATGGTCCGGGTTTCAACCTGACCGCGTCTGCTTATATCGAACCTCTAATGGTCCGGAGGCTAATCCGACCGCGTTCACTTATATCGAACCTCTAATGGTCTGGAGGCTAATCCGACCGCGTTCACTTATATCGAACCTCTAATGGTCTGGATTTACCTATAGTGACAATTAGATATCAAAACAGTATGACTTATTAACTAAATTTATTGGTGCAACAGGTACAGGTTCTTATGGATTGCCGGTGATAAATACTGTCTGCAAAAGCACGTGCATATAATAGTTACATGAATACAAGCGCTTGATAAAGTTGACACAGCTTAGCTCTAAAAGATACAGGTGACAAATAAGAATAACTCTATAGAGATTCTAAGTTTTTCCTAGGAAAGCACTGGATACAGTGCGAGTCTTACCCACAGGCGTCCCTATGGGGGGGGAAGAGAGGTCCAGCCCATCGACCGGTCCCAGAAGTCGGTTGATGTTATCTTCCTTAACTCGTCCACGATGGTATCTTCCCCAAAATCCCCCTTTCTCTTGGGCTATTTTATATTATTTTTACCTTCAAGGTGGAGCTTGAGTGACTCTAGTCATACATACCTTTATTACCATTGGTGAAAATTTCTCTCGCCTCAATTTAAAGGTATATGAGACTAAAAATTCAGAGAGCATGCTCAGAGAGAGGTGGTCTTATTTCGGAGGGGGGTCGCACTGGAGAGGGGTGTGTATTTTAGTATTATAATGAAGCAAAGTTCACACTAAGGACGGTATTTTGTCAAAAGATGACAGGCCGCTGGCTCAGGATGGCAAGTGTGCAGCTTATCAGTTTCTTGTACCACCTAGTTCCCGTTTTATCTGCTGAAGTTAGGACAGAGCATAACCGCGAAATCTCCACCTCGCTTTATCCTCCGCCTGTTACGGGAACCGCTGTGGAGTGCACATTCCTGGCATACCAGGTATGGCTGCATCTCGCCCTGAGAGGCCCTGAAAGTCCATTTTCTCTTATGTGTGGACAATGCTGCATTTTTAACATAGATTTAATTCCCAATTATCCCAGATTTCCTAATTATTCCACACCATCTCATGATCGCTGCAATCAAGGCTGCCCTGGAGCGTCACATTCCCAACCAGCCCTTCCCTGTTGGTGAGCACGAGGTCAAGCATGGCACCTCTCCTTGTCGGCTCCTCTATTACTTGCTGAAGGAAGTTGTCTTCCACACAATCGAGGAACCTTCTGGATGGCTTGTGCTGGGCCGTACCATCCCTCCAACAGATATCAGGGTGGTTGAAGTCTCCCATGAGAACAAGGGCCTGTGAGCATGAGGCTGCTCCTATCTGCCTATGGAGTGCTTCATCCAGCAAGACCCCTTGGTCAGGCGGTCTGTAACAGATCCCCACAATAATGTCTCCGTTGCTGTTCTCCCTTTAACCCTGACCCACAAACTCTCTGTCGACTGCTCACCTGTCCCCAGACAGAGTTCCATACTCTCTAGCCTATCCCTAACATAAATAGCAACTCCCCCTCCCCGTCTGCCGGGCCTGTCTTCCCTAAAGAGCCGGTAACCTTCCATTCCAACACACCAGTCATAGGTGCCATCCCACCATGTTTCTGTGATGCCTATGATATCATACCCCCGTAGATGTGCACACATCTCTAATTCCTCTTGTTTGTTCCCCATACTACGGGCATTTGTGTAGAGGCATTTGAGCCGAGATCCAGTTGAAGCCGGCTCATTGGCTGGAGCAGCTGGAATATCTCTACATTGCTCCAAATGTGTACTGTAGGTGCTGGCAACCGACGGGGTGTGTTGGGATGGAATGATGCCCCCCTCCCCCAACACATCTAGTTTAAAGCATCCTTGACCAGTCTGGCAAGCCTCCTACCAAATCCACTCTTCCCCTTTTTTGTCAGACCAGCTCCACCAGCCCCCAGTAGACCTGGCCTCCTAATTCAGTCCCATGTCCCAGGTACCCAAACCCCTGACTATAGCACCACCCTTCTAACCATTTATTAACCTGGCCAATCCTCCTAGCCTTTTTAAGGTCCTGCCCTGTATCCTGAAGAATTGATGAAAAGTCATCGTCCTAACTCTGAATGCTCATGGTGTCAGCATCCAAGGAAGATGTTTTTCACAGGTGAGAAAGGCACAGTACTGTTTGCCTTTCACTTGGCTACCTATGAGCTTGAGCAGTCATGCAAAATAGTTTGTGTTCCAGAGTAACCAATTTCACACCTTCTTGAGGAGCAGTCTGAACAAGGCTGCCCTGGTGTGAGCCTAAGCTGCTTCTGTAGAAGCTGTTGCATGTTTTTGAGTAAGAAAACATGAGGGAAAACCTATCTGGGGTCCAGCCCTACCCTAGTAAATGCCTAATATTATATACACTATTTTCAGGCAAAAGTATTTGCTTATGCAGCACTGGTGGGAATTCTCTTTCCCTAGGAGTTAGGCAGAAATCCAGGGAAGCTAGAAAATAGCAATGTATGAAAACTCAAAAGTTTAAAAAGTCTGTCTTTACCTCAGCAAGAAACAAGGACAGGGCTGACCCTTCTTCCCCTGTCTAGAAATCTTACGTAGGTCTATGCACGTACCTTTATTACTGATTTTCAGTACAGAGCATTTACATGGCCACATTTTCAACAGAGGCAAGAATAACAGAGAAGCTAAATAATAAAGATTTCTTAAAATATATGTATATAATAATATATTACTCATCAGGAATCCATACAGTGAACTTTTAAACCCTCGCTAGAAAGAGAAAAGAAACCTGATTACAAGATTGTTTAGGTAGCTGAAATCCCTCTGTACCAAATGTGCACAGACAGGCTTTGTTTTTCAGACAACAAATCTCTTAATATGAAGTCCCTCCTCAAACAGAAGTGCTAAAATCTAACAGCAATACAGTAGCAGCCACCAGGAATGTCTGGCAGTAACAAACTTGTTACCTTTTTCCAGTCTTGTAGCAGATTCATCCTTGAAATACACAGCATCTGTAATTCTAACTGAAATACACACTCAGCAACTCTGCATGAGCTGGCTGTACTGGGAATTACAGGCTGGAGCACATGCAGCACCCAGTTAGTAACTCCCTCCAGGTCAGGATTCCTTAGAAACTGCAACAGCAAATGATTCCCAAGTGTTGGTGCTATGTATGGGAGAATAGCCATTACTCCCTACTGGCTTGTAGTTCCAAGACAGTGCAGGTTAAAAGAGAGTTTTGAGGGCTACAGTCAGTGTTGGTGGAGGCACAAGCAAAATAAGAGGTTACCTAAAGTAAATGAGTGCTGGACGCGGCCAGTTTGTAGGGGTAAGCAAAGGAGGTAAATCCTGTAGGTCTTATGGCAGTGGCCTCATCTCTGTGCTAGGTTCAGGCTGTCTCCTTAGGGCAGCTCATTCAAGTGCCTTCCTCACACACCTCTGAATGCGAGCTCCTCTTGCAACACATCCCAGTGCTCGTGCTGACGGAAAAGGCTGCGCATGTAAAGCTGCCTTGGTGGGCAGGATAGGGGGAGGCAGAGGCAGCTGGCCACCTTCTCACCTTCTGACAGACAGCGGGACAAGCGCTAACCACACAAGCTCAGTATTAGCAAGGGAAGCAGCAGCTTTATATACAACTGAATACACAGACACAGCATCAGGAAAGGGAGATCCTTCAGCCTTTGCTCCCAGCTCACATAGGTAGATGGTTCCTGACAGAGCCATGCTCTTGTGGCTGTGAAACTGAATTTTGTCAGAATGAGTTTTTGTCAAAAGTTATTTTATCTTCTCCTCAAGGCAGTAATATTTAATTGTGCTTGCACTGATACAAAACCTGCAGCCAACTCAATATGTGGGCAGATGCAAAACAGCTCATGCTGCATCTTCCATGTACTTTTCACAACAGAAGGCTACAGATCTTGACACAGCATGCATTGCCACAAGGAGAATCCGTTTGCTGTATCAGACATTTCCTCCATAATTAACAAGACGTGACTTCACGCTACTGAACATGCAAGACCAAGGAGCAGTTATGTATCAAATACGCTTAAATATCCTATGCTTAAATTTCCCTGCAGCCTACCCTGTAACTCCAGAGGTCTTCTCACACACTGTTTTTGGCTGGTGTAAGGGTTAGCCCTGAAGGAACAAGAAGCCTGTACAAATACTCTCAAATCCATCCTCGAATAACTTCAGTCTCCCAAAGAGAACATTGCAAGAGAATCAAGAGCATGAACTGATCTTGCTGTCTGCTATCCCAGGAAAGCAGCATCTCACTGCAGGGTTAGGCATGGTTTCAAAAAGAGTATTTGCTGCAGCTGTTAATGATGTAAAACTAGCTTTAGCTAGCTTTATTTTTTAAATAAGCTCTTTTTCATTTTTCTGCTACCTGACAAAACCCTTTCAGATTATCAAAGGGAAATTATGAAGTCCAAAGATGTATAAACAAAACTACTCACCTACTGTGAGTGGTGTTTGTGTTCTACCAAGGTGAAAATTTTCAGGCCAAAGCACAGCCCCCTAGCTGTTAGGAATCTGGTCCAAATCAGTAATCCGAGATCACTTGTACTGTCATCAGAGAAAGACACATCTGACCAGCAGGTTATCAGTCAATTCATCCCCATTCTAAAATGTGTAAGATGGCTGTAAAAGTTGTGATGAAAGGTTCTCCTACTGCAAGTGAAATGACAGCTCACATAAAATAAAAAGCGATTTAGTAAAGGGGGGGGATTTACATGAGATAATAAGCAAGGGAAAGAAAAAGAAATGGAAAATCTACAACAAAATGTCTCAACAAGCCAGGGTAATTCAGTCAGTCTCAAATGTTATGTGACTTTTTTTTTTTTCCCACTCCCAACTTAAAGCAATGTGCATGGCTGCAGGAAAGCCTATTTGGAGATCCTCTCCAGTTCCACACTTGTCACCTTGAAATGGCGTGACAGAAACACATTGATGTGCATTTAAACACACCCCCACATGCAGAGTGGTCCCACTTACGTAAGAGTGTAAAGCAGTTAAAGCCTCTTATAAAGAAATAGTGTTATGTATTTCAGATAATTTCATGGCTCCTTGTGCACATCAGTAACGTATCACTAGAGCCATCTTTCTTGTGGAGTTTAAAAGATGTTCATATGAATGTAACATGAGCTTTAGAACAGTTACTGTAAGAACCTAGGCTGTATAAAGAGGGTATAAAGATGGACGACCTTCAGGGGTTTTTCCTCATGTGTTAATGCTGACTATATGAAATGCTTGAGCCATCCATATAAAAGCCAATGAAATAATTACTAGTTTTACTACAATGAGCATAGAAGAATTGTTACCAAGCAGATCATTTTCAATAGACATTAGTTCATTACAGCATCATGGAGCTTACTTCAGATTTCAGTGAATTGTGTTTTCTAAAAGAGACAGGGAAAGAGAGGAGGACAGAGCAATTCAGAAACACTGCTACTGAATTCCCCAGCCCTCATCCTGTTTAAAATGTTGCCATTCATTAGTTTCTTTATTATGTCTCTTCTATTTATACCCATCCCTCACATCCCTTCTTACAGCCCCAGCTTTAGTGTGCCCAGCCAGACTCATCCTTGTGGTGGGAGGTGGCATTTCATCCCAGGGCCTCAAGTCCCTGTGGCCACATCACTGCAGCCAGGGGATGGACAGGAGCACAACGTGGTTCCTCCCTGCCCTTGGTGCAGGGAGTGCTTTGCATGCACTTGATTTCTCAAGCATGAAAACAGAGTAAAAGCAAGACAGAACAAATCCCACTCATTTCAGATGTTGTCATGCTTAATTTGTAGACTTTATTTCTGTAATTAAGTCACAGAAGCACTAGGTCTTAAGGGCACCTGGTGCTGTCAGACTTGCACTGCTGAGTAAAGAGAAACATAAGTCCTGTGTGCATTTCAAATTAAAATTACTGTCAGCTGAAGAAAACCTCATCACTCAAAGTTTATGGGCCTGAAATTTGAAGGAATTGTTGCAGTTAAGAGATCCATCATAGCATGGCTTATAAAAAAAGCAGAAACAACTTTATGTAAACAAAATTGCTCATCTCATGCAAAAAAGGATTATACTAATGGCAGTATATTTGATAGGTAAAAATGCCCATTGGTGCTCTCTATACTTAAGTAAATGTTAATAATGCAAGTGGTACCACTTCATTTTTGTTGGTAAGCTTCAAAACAGGGATGTATGTCCATTTCTCCTTGAAAAAGTCTGATTCTCCGAGTCAGGTCTCTGGCTGGATTGAATAGACTCTGTGTGTATGTGTTACCACAGAGGGTTTCTTTAAAATAGTTTGATCAATGAATGAAACAGTTTCAAGAGAGAGAACAACAATAAAATTTCCATGTAAGAAACATACCATTTGCTCTGAGTTTGTTTTGCTATGTAGGACTTCATCATGGATTTGACTAGAACTAATACTATTCCAAGAATCTTCTTTAGGTCCACACTTCTGACAGGTCTCTCTCCTTTTTCTGTCAAGATCCTCTGGTTGCTCAGCAATTAGTGTTTCTAAGTCACTTTTTAAAGTTTTTGCTCTCTTTCAGTGTAGTTCACTGGGCCAAAAAAAAGCATTTCTAACTAGTTTATCCCTCTCCTGTGAATGAGAGCAGCTTCCCCAAGGTGATCATATGTTGTAATCTAACCCTAGCTAGCACTGAGGTCACTCTGCCCAAACTGTTTTATCTTGGATCCAGCTTCTGTCCTTATGTGGCGCAACAACGGCTGATATATGATGCACTAAAAAAAATCGGATGGCAAACCAGGTGTATCCAACTCAAAACAAGTGGGTTCAATATATAAAGGCTTCAACTGATGAGCAATGGCTTCAGCCCCCTCCTCGGCTTCTTAAATACTTCCTTCGTCTTCCAGCATTGCTGTGACCCCTCTACCTTCTTTTTCTACCATGCCCTCTTTTTTCCCCCACCATGATGTCCCTTCACAGACAGCTTGGCATCTTGATTCATTTGCACACTGGCTGGCTGGCCAGTACACTGAATAGCACAGTGTGCATCTTAACCAGCTGGCTGCTTTCATATGCCACATATTGTGCATAACATTGCGTAAAAGGTAAGATTTATTAAATGTTTAGCTGGAAATCAGACAAACAATTAATCAAACTCTGCCATTCAGAGCCGTTTCCAGAATGAGTGCTATACTCACTTCTTGCCAAGTATTTGACCTGATTAATTAAACTGATCTACTGTCTTAGGTACTCTGATCAAGTCAAGGGCAAGGGAGAAAGTACCAAAGAAAGACCACAGCCTTCTTTACGTAGGGCAAAAACGCATGTGCAAGACATAAATCAAAGAGTAGGTGGAAGCTCTGACTCAAAGACCTTAGATCACAAGTCTTCGTATTTGGATAAAGGAAACAAGTGAGCCAAAAGAAAAGTGTATGGGAATCCAGCTTGTATGGAAGAGCAGGTTTTTTCTGTTAAGTCCCCATCATGCTGGGTACACAATTTAAAATGAGTGGTTGTCCTGGATTCAGCAGTAGCAGTCACTTTTCTCCTTCTTAGTAGCTGGTGCAGTGCCGTGGTTTTGACTTTCAGCCTGGGAGCAGCACTAATAACACTGATGGTTTTAGTTGCTGCTCAGTAATGTTTACTCTGACCAAGGACTTTCTGAGTCTCATGTTCTGCCAGGGAGGAGGGGAAGCCACAAGGAAGCAGGGACAGGACACCCGACACAAACTAACCAAAGAGGTATTCCATACCACAGCACGTCATGCCCACTATATAAACTGGGGGCAGTTACCCAGAAGGCTTAGATCACTGCTCGGGTCAGGCTGGATATCAGTCGGTGGGTGGTGAGCAGTTGTATTCTCTTCCCTTGTTATTTCCCTTATCGTTATTATTATTGGTGGTAGCAGCAGTGGTTTGTGTTATACCTTAGTTACTGGACTGTTCTTATCTCAACCCATGGGAATTACATTCTTTCGATTCTCCTCCCTATCCCTCCGGTAGTGGGGGGAGGAAGTGGGGGGGAGTGAGCTGCCAGCTGCATGGTTCTGGATTGCCAGCTGGGCTTAAGCCACGACAGTGGTCTTGATGACAGTTTGCCACCTGCCATGGCCAGACTGGAAGACTATGTGTCATCATAAAGGGGCTGAAGAAACTGTCTGTAGGAAGTTTTCCACAGTTAGAAGAGGTAATAGAATAAGGGGGAAGGAGGGGGTGAGATGACCCCATAAACAAGATGTCAGCTAAGGATGTCCCTGCAGCTCTGGTAACAGAGGCTGATTTGAATTGTGGAGAACGCTCTGTGTGTATTTAGGACACTTTCTTCATATGTTATTGTAAGTTTTCAATGCTGGGATGTCAGGTATTGGCATGGATAGATATTTGGTAATTTAAAATTTAAGTATCCAAAAAATATGTTAACTTTCTTCCTGCCTCTTATCAAGTACCATCCTAACAATAAGATAATGCTGCTATGCATATTGGCACAATCCCAGAGGAGCCTAAGAAGGTCACGTAATTCATTCCTTTGGATGCTCTAAGTCAGGGTTAGTGGTGGTGAAATGCCTGTACCACACATTCGCCTAGTATTCACCTTCACTTAGAAAATGCCAGTGACTGATTCACTGTAACATCCTGAAGCAGCTGATGCAAAACAAAAACAAGCAAAACAAAAAAGTACCCTTAGTATTAGAAAAGTTTTCTCCTTACTGAAATCTATCTCACTGCAGTTTAAGCACATCCTGTCTTGACTTAGCCACTGATGTCAGAAGCAGCCTTTCATGTATTTGATTTGACTGATAACCACACCCCACCTATGTCTTCAGTACACAATGTTAGATACAAGATGTTGCAGCTTCTCTTTCTCTTTACACATCCCCGCTACACATAAGACTTTTTTTTCCTTTCTGCAGCAGGCTGACATTAGCCCACATTCATTTTGTGAACCACACACCCTTTTGTTCAGAGCTGTTATCTATTCCCTGCCCCATATTTTCATGTTTGATATTCCTGTTGTGTACAGAAAGGAATTTGAATGCATCCTTAACTGAATCACATTCCAATTTTTCGGGCTGTTTCTTGAGTTTATCAAGATCTCGACATAAAGACAGGACAGCTAAAGGAAGAAGACAGAACAGAAATCACTTTCCTTGAAGTGACATACTTTCAACATTCCATTGTCAGGGTAGTTATCCACCATTTTCCTACTCAAATAAAACAGCAACACCTGTACTCAGAGCCAATATACTCGGAATAATCCAATTGGTTAAATTGGGAGAAAAAGAACACAACATGTACTTGTCAAAATAGGTTTGAAATCCCTTTTAGTGGCTTCCATAGCTTGAGTTGCTTGAAACACAGGCTAAAGTCTGCATGGAACCAAGGAAGGCAACTCACCATAACTGTCCAGGTCATCTGTTTTGGGAAGGACAACTTCACATAATAATTACCTCTCATGACACGGAGTCAAAAATGTTGATTTGTATGCAACACAGAGTACAGGTTTGTTTTAAACTTCTCAGTCAAGGGGCAGCCTGCAAAATGCATAAATAGTATATCTTTCCTGTCCTTACAGTCATTGCTGTAAAAAGAAAAAGATTACAATTCTTCATCACAAAACATGTTTAAGGTAGAATTCACTGCTGTTGTGACAGGCTTGTGTATCACCCTCTCCATACAACCTTCTTGCAGAAGGTGACAATTTCCAGTGAAATTTTCTCTCATATAAAAAATGCTGAGAACCCACAAAAAAGCCAGAATAGGACCTTAGTCTTCTTAGTGTCTCTGATACTCAGTTTACAAGTTCCAGTTAATATCAAGTCACTTACCAGGATATTTGACTGCCACAGTTGGTGACTTCAAAATGCGAAATTCTTTTTTTAATGGCATCTTCTTTTGGGATGTGATGTCTGTCAGCTTCTACTTATAGAATCATAGAATCATAGAATAGTAAGGGTTGGAAAGGACCTTAAGATCATCGAGTTCCAACCCCCCTGCCATGGGCAGGGACACCTCCAGCTAAACCATACCATCCAAGGCTATGTCCAACCCCACCTTGAACGCCGCCAGGGATGAAGCATTCACAACTTCCCTGGGCAACCCATTCCAGTGCCTCATCACCCTTACAGTAAAGAATTTCTTCCTCATATCCAATCTAAACTTCCCCTGGTTAAGTTTGAACCCATTACCCCTTGTCCTGTCACTACAGTCCCTAATGAAGAGTCCCTCCCCAGCATCCCTATAGGCCCCCTTCAGGTATTGGACAGCTGCTATGAGGTCTCCACGCAGCCTTCTCTTCTCCAGACTGAACAGGTGCTCCAGTCCCGTGATCATCCTCGTGGCCCTCCTCTGGACTTGTTCTAACAGTACCATGTCCTTTTTATGTTGAGAACACCAGAACTGCACACAATACTCCAAGTGAAGTCTCACAAGAGCAGAGTAAAGGGGCAGGATCACCTCCCTTGACCTGCTGGTCGCGCTCCTTTTGATGCAGCCGAGGATACAGTTGGCTTTCTGAGGTGCGAGAGCACACTGCCGGCTCATGTTCAGTTTCTCATCGACCAACACCCCCAAGTCCTTGTACTGTTACAGAACCAAACAGTCCAGGTCATAGTACATCAAATTGAAGTAACTACTTACTGAAGCAAGGGATGCCACGCTCCATTTGCTTACAATAGAAAGAATGGAAAGCAATTAAAATGGTAATGCAGGAATCAGCACAGTATTTTTTTCCGTATAATATTTAGGATAATCATAGAATCACAGAATGGTTTGGGTTGGAAAAGACCTTAAGATCATCCAGTTCCAACCCCCTACCATGGGCAGGAACATCTTGCACTAGACCAGGTTGCTCAAAGCCCCATCCAACCTGGCCTTGAGCATTGCCAGGGGTGGGGCATTTACCACTTGTCTGGGCAACCTGTTCCAGTGCCTCACCACCCTCATGTCCAACTCCCTTTTTGCAGTACTACAGTGTACACATCTCTATCCAGAATCAAATCCCATGTCTGGGAACTGTATAGAGGTATAGGAAGGCAGCATTTGTCCAAAATTGAGATTATCTCTACTTACTAAATTTGCTACTGAGCCTAAGTAAAGGTTCTTCACCTCAGACATCATTTAAGATGATGAAGTTACAGCTCATAATCATCTCTTGCAGCAAAAGATGGAAAGCAGCTTATAGGCATGGGAATATATGCAGATCATTGTCCATTCTTTCTCAATCTATACAAGAAAGAAGGAGGAAGGTTGAGTAACAGCTCCCACAGACGCTTCTCCATCTCCGAATCCAAGCAGGTTGGTAACTTAACACAAAGAACTAATCCACTGCCCTTGCCTTGCTGTGCAAGCAAATAGGGCAAGAATAATCTGGGCTGTCATGATTTAATACCTGCCAAGGATACTACTGCTCAGAAGATATATTTGCAGTACTACCCAGTGCAAAATTTGTGAAGACCAACTATGGTGTATACGTGACATCCATGACAGGATGGATTTATAAAAGACAGCTCTGAGAAGTTGCTAGGTAACAGTGTCTTGTCCCCATAACTGCTGAGAAGTGATGATCTGTTCTTGTGATGCAATGCTGCAGCCTAATGTCCTTGCTCAAAATTTCAGTGTGTACAGGGTTTAAACCAAAACCAGATCCGAGCTGATCACTCTAATTTACAGAATGTCTCCTTTGCCAGCTTTCTAACAGTCTGCCTGATCCGTCACTCTTACACCAAACACACCTCTTCACATTTCTGGGAAATCACAGCCTGTTCCTGAATGCCCACAACAAAGGAAATTTTACAGCAGAAAGCTCATCCATCTGCCCAACTTCATTAGGAGAAGACATGACATACAATCTTGCATTCAATGTATCCATTAAGTCTGGTGTCCGCTCCCAGTCAAAATAAGCGTTACAGCAGCAGATACAGGAAAGTAACTTTGAAGTTTATGGACCATCTGAGAAAAGACTCTGCAACAGAGCTCTCGGAAGACCTGAAACAGCCTAGGGGGTAAGAAAAATGTTAGCACCAAAACAGATCCAACTAAAAGGCAAATTCCCCACAGCCCATCATAAATAATAAAAAGCATCTGCTGCAGACATAACATCATGGGAATCTATATGATTGACTGTGACAGCCAAGGAACTCTGACACTGACAATGGCTTTCTTGGGCTGTATTTTTTCCTAAGCATGTTAACGTGTTTAAACATGTTAAAAACGTGTTAACATTTTAACATGTTAACATGTTAAAAACCTGTTGGTTTGCTTCATTTCACTGTGCATTTTGTCCTTCCTCTTGTATTTAAGAGTAGAGTAAGCAATACATTATATATTATTGTCTTCCCAAGTTAGAATTTCAAGGCTAAGAAGTCACCCTCTGGGGAGTGAGCTGCTACAGGAGCTCCCAGGGCCCTTATGTCCGGGGTTGAAACAAGGAACAGCTCAGCTGCCCCATTGTTCACTATAATACTTTATTCTCCAACAGGGCGGGCACAAGCTATAAAACCTAGCTGCAAAAGCCAGAAGAAAAGAAATAGCCCCACCTTACTATGCAGAGAGCTCTCACAGGCCACATATCTTCAGTCAGATCCATTATAGTGGGAAACAAAACTGTATCTTAGGTTGATACAGTGATCCCAGACTGCTCAGCACTGGTGTTGACATCCTGCTAGTAGCAGTTTCAGTCTGTTCCAGCCGGAAGAGTTATTAGCTTTATAAATTCCGTTCAACCAGAAGCCGAGTATTCTCAAAAACATAGCTTTTTGGAAGTAAAGTAACCAGCCTAGTTTTCTGCTGGTATTTTTCAGTGTATTGCCTGAAGCATTTGTTGTACTATCTAGATGTAAAGGCTTCACATTAAAGATTCTTTAAAGGCCAGAAAAGAGTTTTCAGAGCTACCTTACACCCTTCGCAGCAAGTGCTGCAATTCAAATGCATCAGAAACCTCCCTCATTGATCTTACAGACACTCTCTCCAAGTAGGCCAGAGACTTGATTTTTACCAAGATAAAAGCTTCACAGTCGTTAGGTGCCATGATTTCATAGAAGCACTTCTCCACCCAGGACATGCTGTGCTTGAACCTCTCAAGCCAGAGCCTTGTAACTCTACCAGGATTATCCTGTTCAGGTAATTCATCACATCCTACTGCTGCTTTGGGAGCTTGGTTTATTAAAATTTCTTCATAACAAAGCTACATAGTAAATAAAGTAAAAGGCAATGGCATGTCTGACCACTACTAAACCATAATATTTCCTTGAAATTTTTATGAAGTTCAACTTCTTTCAGGCATGAAATGGATTCAGTGACTGGCTAGCCCCTTCCCTCCTGCAAATTCCCTTTTCAGTGAAGTGAATTTCAACATCTTTCTGAACACACCCAGACTTTCATAAATACTCTCTTTACCATGGGAACTTTCCAATTCTTCAGAGTAGACAAGTGTTTTCAACTTTAGCAAATGCAGCTTCCTTGGATGTCAGATCTGTACAATTAGCAGCGCCCAGTCAAAGTTTCAGGACATGCTGAGCTGTTCCTTCACTGCGTTATTGTACCACCACTAACCTGCATAGGCACATTCCCCTATTCCAGTGATCAATACCTTGGTCATCTGTCCACAAAGCGTTTGCACACCAACCACACCTTTGCCTCCTACATGAAATGTAGTATTTTTTAAAAGTTGTTGTTACACGGTTTAGAAATCTCCCGTCTCTGGGGGTGCATGAATCTGTTCCTTCTAACTACAAAGGCTCCTGTCTTGACTGAAAAAAATACCTTTAACAGATTTTTCTGTCTGAAGCTTTTTCAGGGGTGATACTGGAGGCAAAAAGAAGAGTTCAAAGAGAACACGGTCTTCTCTTACATCCATCACAGCTGTAGATTTCCTGTGATTCTTGCTGCTGCCATAGTGCTCTTTTTTCGTTATTGTATTACATGGTCTGTCATCAGCTGCCACTCTTGGGTGAGGTTCAGCTGTGAGCTATTTAAGACACCAGTCTTGAAACAACCTGTATGTAACCACATATTTAACTTAACACAGCTGCACACTGTACTATGCAATTCCTTATTTCTCTTTCAAAAACTATTTTGCAGACATTTCAAATCCAAAAGAAAATTTCCATATTTCCTACTGTTCACTAAATGTTACATATTAAAGCTTTATTCGGTGACCACTACTGGCATCTCTAGACTTTTCTCGTTACACAACAGGTGATTAAGTAATATCACTTTGATATGACTTCCTTGATTAGTACTAGATTTATTCTTCTTCTTACCCATTTCAATGTCCAACTACTGAGTACCGTTCTTTATTACCACAGATCTTTACCCATTAGCACAAACCCACCATTTCAGAATATAAATCTGCCTTGTGTATTAATGTATTCCACATGGAAAAAAAATGCCACTCATTTCATAATTTTTAATTTGGTTTGAAAATGTGATGTCTACGATTTTTACGTAAATAGAAAAATCTAATTAAGCTCCCTTTCAGCATGAGCTTAATTCATATCATACTAGTGTTGAAGCTGTTCACCTCTGTACCAAATCCACTTAAGAATGAATCACCTAAAGGCTTCCTAGACACATACATAAATGCTTATTTTTAACAGCCTGTGTTACAAGGCACAACAACAGAGCATTACTTTCAACAGCCATCAGTACCAGAAACAAAATTACTAATGCAGATTGCCATCATTTTCCCCGAACCATGGAGGTCAAAGCAAAGAGTTCGGAACTCTAGGAGCTGCCTTGGCTAGTGAAGCTTCTCACATGCCCAGTGTATTCTCTTCAATGAATGTCTCTGCCACTGAAATTTTGAACTAGAGTCTTCATAAAGTGCAAAAGTGCATCTGGGGTGGGGAGGGGGGCAGAGGGGAAGACAAGTCTCACAGGTAGAAATTTCACTGAAGTTAAACAAACAAAAATTCTTGAAAAATAAGGTTTCAGGATTTTCCAGTTGTAAACAATGCATGCCTGAAATTTCCCTTGGTCATAGTAGACTCCTCTTAATATCCTATGTGAGACTGAAGTCCCCAGAGCAGGTCACATTCATGTTCATTTGCCTGCTTTTATTACTTCTCAGCATGCTGTTATATGGAGGAAAAAGGTGTATGCATTATTACTGTTCACAAGATGTTTCTGCTTTATCCCTTCTCTTTTAAAACTGGTTGTTAGTTCACACATTAACACTAATTGCAGCAGCAGAGGTAGCAGCAGAGGTATCAGATGTGGAAAGCTAATTCTCTACAATAACTGAGTCCCAAAACATTTAGAGCTTTATAGGGTAATAAGGCAGAAAGCAGCTAATGCAGCATGCAGTGTGCTCACAGAATGTGTGAAGCAGTACAGCTTAGATGAACCCATTCAAACCTAATTCACCTTTTGGGTGATCTCAGTAAATGGTTCCATCTACTGCATAAAAATGTATTGGTGAAGGGTGATTACATAAGTCTGAAAGGACAAATTCTCCTCAGTAGCTAATGTAGCCGTGCAAACATACAGGATTTAAACCACTTAAAAACTGCAGACTTCTAATAGACTATACACTGATAAAAATAACAGAATTGTTGGGGTTGGAAGGCACCTCTGGAGATTATGCAGTCCAACCTTTCTGCTCAAGCAGGGCTACTGAAAGCATGCTGTGCAGGACCATGCCCAGATGGTTTGCAAATCTCTCCAAGGATGAAAAGCCTCCATGACCCCTCTTGGCAACCTGTATGAGTAAAAAAAGTGTTTCTTGATGTTCATAAGTGTCAGGGGTTCAGCAGTAGCAGTCATTTTTCTCCTTCTTAATGGCTGGTGCAGTGCTGTGTTTTCGACTTTCAGCCTGGGAACAGTGCTGATAGCACCGATGTTTTCAGTCACTGCTTAGAATGTTTTGGTCTGACCAAGGACTTTCTGAGTCTCATGCTCTGCCAAGGAGGAGGGGAAGCTGGGAGGAAGCAGAGACAGGACACCTGACCCAAACTGACCAAAGTAGTATTCCATACCACAGCGCGTCACACCCAGGATGTAAAAACTAGGGCAACGAGGAACCTCCCATGTTTCAGTTTGTGGCCATTGGCTCTTGTCCTGTCACTGAACACCACTGAAAAGAGCCTGTCTCCATCCTCTTTGCACCCTGTCTTCAGATATTTATAGCCATTGATGAGATCCACCTGAGCCTTCTCTTCGCCAGGCTAAACAGTCTCAGCTGTCATAGTCTTTTCTCACAGGAGAGATCCCCTCTCCCTTCATCATCTTTGTGTCCCTTTAGCTGAACTCTCTCCAGTAGCACTATGTACATCTACTGAGGAGCCCAGAAGAGGACCCAAGACTCTAGTTATGGTCTCACTAGTGCTGAGGAGAGGGGAAGGATCACCTCCCTCAACCTGCTGGCAATACTTTCCCTAACACAGCCCAAGATACTGTTTGCCACCTTTGCAGCAAGGACACATTGCTGGTTCACATTCAGCTTGATGTTCACCAGGACACTCGGGCCCTATTCTACTAATCTGCTATCCAGGTGAGTGTCCCTCAGCTTATACTGGTGCAGGGGGTTAATCCTCCCAGGTGCAGGTCTTCGCACTTCTCCTCACAGAAGTTAATGAGGTTGCTGTCAGCTCAATTCTCCTCATCCAGCCAATGCTTCATCACTTTCTCTATGAGGATTTTAATGAAGAATGTCAAAAGTTTTACTGAAGTCCAGGTAGACAATATCTACTGCACTCCCCTTGTGCTTATTCCAATGTTTCCGATTCCTTCTATGCCAATCTGAGACCAAAGCATAGACTACCCCTCTTAGCTATAGGATAGCTGAACAAAGCCCACAAAAAATGATGATGTATTTGTCACCCAGGGGGTCTACCTGATCATAATCTTCCAACATCCTTGTCTATATTTTCCTTTTGTTACAGTGCAATATGGTACCTCTACATTTTTAGGATTCCTGACACCTTCTTCCTGTTGGCCTCCTGGAATAATGAGCATCCAGGCTTTTCAGACCTCTGACAACACGTCCTCCTTCTATAGAGGCATTCATCAGTTCAAACCAAAGGGTGTCACTGAGAGTTATCAAAACACATTTATGTGTATATATATATTTCCTTCTGTGATTTACATTAAGGAATTGCAAATTGCTTAACCAAATTTTAATTCCCTACTGTAGGGTAGCTGCAGGGAGTGTTTTAAGTAACAGATGCTAATTAAGAGTAGCTGCTATATCCAAACTACTTTAAAGGATGAAAGCAATCCAAAAAATCACTTCAGATTGCAAGTGTACCATAAATCCAAGCAGAAATGTACTAAAACGCTGTGAGCCTTGAGAGAAGCTACATGCTTGCAGATCCCCAGGCAATGACAACCAAACCCAAGCATTTCAGAAAAGGTAGTGACTACAAAGACACCATTTCTAGTACCAAGGGCTATAGCTTTCCAAAAGATTCAGCTGGTATATCATAGTAGGTGGTAGATTATCAGGATGCCTTCAATATTTGAGTCCCAGTCCCTCATTTCTAGGCTGAGGATGCTGTACAGTCTTTTGCTTTATCTCTGGTTTGCAAAGTGTACACATTCCCACTTGAAACACGTCTTGCAAAATAAGCAGAAAAGGAAACATTATACTGATTTATTTTTTCATTTCTATTCCTTTCTGCTTCTCAAATTACTGGTGCAAAGAAAGGTAAAAGTGCTTTCAAGAGACATATCCCTTCTCACATATAGCTATTTGGACATTTCATTTCTTACACCAATTACAGTGTGACATCTTATATATCAGAGTATAATAACTATAGTTCTTTAAAGAGGGCAATTAATTAAGCCTCAGAAGAGCCATGATATATTATACATAGCCAAGATATATTATTTTACAGGTGAGTGAACCAAGGCATAGAAAAGGTAGAACCAAGAAGAAACATGAGAAATACTTAGTGTGAGCACAACGTAAATACTGTAAGTTTCCACTACTTGATTCTAACAACTTAATGATTTGCAAGAAGATAGTCAAAATGTGTAACAGGACCAGTTTTGAACAGTCTGTTATAAAAACCCAAGCCCTCCCCCCCATTCTCCTTTTTTTTCCTCCTGTCAGAGGTTAGTATATAGCTTGAGGGTCTGGATTTTTAGTGTCTGAGGACACCAGATATAGATGGCTTCTGAATGAAGGTCATTCAGAAAATGAAAATAATTAATTTCTGAAACTGCTTGTAGTAGAGGATGACAGATGGATCAGCCTTTCATGTCACCTGCACAGTTCATCTGATTATTCTCATGATATATTTTAGCAGCAATAAATATATTCTAAGGCTACCCTATGTCTTGCAACACAAGCCTCTGAAAGCTTGAAAGGAATCATAACGTTATAAGTAAGTACAATGACAAAGAAAACTCTGGTATGGCTAAATAGCACATATAAAGTAGAACGATAAAGCATGGCGTGGTGGATACTGCTGCCAGTAAACCATATTTTTTAAAATCCTGACAGCATTTTAGAGCTAGATTTATTTTTATAACACAAGGAATTGAGTTATATTACTTGGCAACAGTATTAATATAGGAAGCATGAAAATAAAGGTGGATTTTAATGAAGGCAGTGACCACAGATCCGGTATATTTTTACACACTGTGCATCTTGAACTCATGAGTCCAGGATCACTATCCCCAAGTTGAAAGGCCTCCAACTTAAGTAGCCCTCACTTGTCAAATATCACAGTTATCACATGGTGTTCCTCTGCCACACCATCTCAGGCTCTCTCCAGATGAACCATTTGACAGCTCCTTTTCTGAGGTGCTCACTGAATCTTTCAACAAACAGCCCATAGTCCAGAAACAATATATTCACCTATGCCAGTGCCTCCCATCTGCCTTTATGAGGTAATTCAGGCAGAGAATAAGAAAACCTCAAATAGAAGAAAAATATCAGAGTTTGGAAGAAGAAGTGCTCACTGTGTTGCACAAAAACGTGTGAACTGACCAGTAAAGGAGGAGATAAAGAAGCATTGTAAGAATTCATCATTATACTCAAAGAATATTCTCAACACATCACATTGACAATAGGTACGAGATATTACCATGAGAGAAATGACATCCCCTAAAGACCAACAGCAGGAAACACTAGTCACCTATTTTGACCTCTCTCTGAACTAATCCCCTCATATACAATACTTAAGGGTTTTTTTATCTGAACATGTTAAAAAGACTCAGTGTATATTAACTTCTTAAAAATAAGGGTAAACAATAAAAACTTCCAAAATGTTACAGGACCAGTGCAAAGACACACAGCTAAGGCTAGGAAAAAGTAGTTTTGAGAAATAAGAAATTTCCAAAAGGATGACATTTCAGGGAAACATAACTATTAGTCCACCTTTAGCTGAGTAATTCAAGACATTTCTTTAAGTAATCCAGTAGGTACCAATATTTTCATTAGCAAGTGCCAAAAATTCTACTATGCTTGAAATGCTATCACTGGGTTGTCAAGTGCCTCCTTGTTTGTCATCTCATGCCTGTGGTCCTCTAAAGGACTCACACACAACATGTTCTCCATTGTTTTGAAAGTTCAGGTGGCATGTGTCACACCAAACCTCCCTGACAGCTTTAGAGAAGGAAACTGAATCAAGCCTTTAGTATAAGAGATGTTCATCAACAGGTGTATATGCACTTGAGCACAAATTAAAGGCCTGTGCACATCCGAAAAAATGGTAAGCAGATTGTTCAGAAACAGACTCTAAGGGCTGCCCAACAGGTAAGGTGGAATGGGCAGGTAATTTAGTTTCAAGGCTACTTCACTACAGAAATGGAGAAGCAGCTACCAGATCCGCAGCTCCCAGTCAGGAGTCCTCATCATCACTCCACTAGCCTCACAGGACTTAATAAGATGGCTTAATGAGAAGGTACAGAGGATGTCTGTCTATGGGCTCTCCACAAGCTCATTAAATCCTCTCCCCCCAGTTCCCTATTGCACACACTCTTCAGTCTTAACAAAGCTCAGCCTCTGTGCTAGGGAGCAACAATGCTGAGCCTATGGAAACCAAAGCACACAGACAGCAGAAGGTCACCTGAAGAGACTGTTTAGAGAGTTTGTCTTCCTTGATAACATCTTGCCACTGTTCTTACACAAGACAGCACCCTGGCATCGCTGACTGCTCTCAGCACATCTGTCTAATTACTGTGGCTGAGTCACCCTTTTTTAGGCCAAGTCCCAAATTAAATGACATGCAGTGATTCTATGAAACAAAGCTAGGGAGCTTAAATGGAGACTTATTTCTTGCTAAAAATTTTAAAGAGTTTTTAAAATTACAATGAAACAACTTCAGATTCTCACATGTTCTGTTCTCTATTGAAATAGATGCACGATTTTTCAAAAAGTGCTAGAACCCACAGATCTGCTTTTTAGGACTGTTTCAGCACCTGACAGGTATCTGGCTTTTAAAGTCCTGGGTGTAATTGTAGAATCATTAATGGTCCGTGGAGTTAAGGCAAAAATAGCTGATACCGTAGTAAAAGTCTGCACAAAGCCCCATAGTATGTCAATGAAAAGACGCTTAAAGAAAACAGATCTCCATCAGGACATTTTTGAGGGATTATTTTTCTACTTTCCCTTTCCAAACCACAGAAGCCTTAGAGAGTTTACGCCAGAAGGGATGGTTGGTATCATATCAGATTCCTGATGTGATTGCCCAGAGTTTCGTTCTGAAAAGACTCCTTTGTAGAAAGAAATAATAACCTCAGTATAACTGGATTGAATCTAAACTAAAAATGCCTGTCTCAGTTGTATGCTAATCAAAGGATTAGCAGCATCATATTGTGCAAAAGAGCCAGATTAAGTGTTCATACTTAAAGTGTGCCAATTTAGTTTTTGTGTATCTTTTTAATTTCCTACTTTTCTGAAAACTATTTCACCATGTCCTTGGCACAATGGTTATGAGCCCATTCCAAAGACAGTTATCAGAGGGATTTGACTGAAATCTCTGTAGACAGCTTTTAGTGCAGAGTAGAGTTCAGTTACGAAACAGTTTTTTTAACATCTGCCACCATTCAGATGAGGCTGTTGTAAAAGTCCTACAGTGCCGTGTACTCCTTTTAGACTTTGTCATCTAGTTTTATAGATGGTCCTTTCTAAACTCCTTCCTGTTTGTGTGCTTGTTCATTAAAGGGCTGAAGTTCATTCTTTCAATGAAGCTACCAGGAGTTTGGACAGCACAAGTATAAACCCAAGATTTAGTGAAGAGGAACATCCCCTTAATCAGTTAATACACATTGAAACCTCACTAATGAAGTTCTTGGCGATTCTAAGTTTCCTTCCCATAGACGTGTTCATGAAGAATAGTTTACTATGAGAGGAAGTGTACATGCGGTAACACACAGTTCTGATGCCCTTATGTCTTAGTTTCCCAAGAAGGACCACATAGCACCTGTCACTATTACAGGCATGTGGAAAGGCAAATCTCATGAATGGTGGGGACCACCTGTAGATTAACAGTCATTTCTCCAGTTCTCCTGGAGTTGTAAAGAACCGTAGAGAGATAATAAAATTGTCCTTCCATACCAGTCCTTGGACCAGAAACAACGTGTAAGGTTAATATGCTGAATCGTCACAGATTGTTCTCACAGGGACTCAGTAACAGCCAGGACTTCTACTTATTTGTCTGTGGCATAGTTGTTTCTTAAAGGCATGCTTCATCTCAGGTGGCTACATAACTCTCTTATTTCAGGCCTGCTTTCTCCACCTACATAGATATATGATTTTAATCAGGCTGTAGACAAGCAAGTGATCAAAACTTGTCTTTACTTTGGTGGGTTGTTGAAAATATGCATGAGACAGGAAAACCCAGAATTCTCAAGCCATGTAGTTGAAGAGACAATTTGTCCTAGGCTGATGTTAATTAAATGCAAACTAAGGACAATAAATCAAGCTGGTATGTACTGAACACAAATGAAAAACCAGTTTACCATAATTAGCCTTATTATACTCTTAGACTTTAATATAAAAAAATTAAATAACTACTTCTGTAACAATCAGTATCAACACAAGATGGCTTTAATTTTTTAAAGTTCCAGAAAAAGTGTGTACTCCTCTCCCTGAATCTCAGAAAGCATTTGTTGCCCAGCACCACCCCAGCATCCACTGGGATCAAAGTGAAGGAGCAGTTCCCTTAACATTTCTGCGGCTCCCAGGCAGCCAACCAAGAAGTCCCTGAAGGAACACACGAAGAAATAGCTTGGTATAAACTCAACAAGAGCAACTGGAAGAAAGAAGGTACAGAGGTAGAGCTAGATATCTTGGGCATGTATTTATTAATTGTTTTCAGCAGAGGAAGAGTAAGTGTGGAGATGTGGAAGTGGTAAAAGCATGATAAAAGAAAAAGTCAACATTTACTACTTTTTTGCCTTATGACTGGATTTTCTCTTAAATAACAGTATTTAAAAAAGAAAATGTTACCTACAAAGTAATTTGTGTGTTGTCAAAGAAAAGCAGAACCCTTATGCGAAGCTCTGAAACATTGCAAAACGAATATGTGATTTGGACTCCTCAAATACCATAGAGAACCTAAAAAACATGAAAACGGTGACTCATTTCCTCCAGGAAATCGCAAAGCTGTTCAGTTCAAATAATCTGCTTCCATTATTTATGGTATTCATCAAATATAGGTATGTTTGCCCATCCTCTGTTGATCAAAACACATAAAAATACTCAAGACTACTCACAAAAATGAAGTTCAAGCCTGAAGCTGCTCCCCTCACCGTGACAAAGAGGAGACTTTGGGGTGTGCTAGCAAAACAGGCTGGGGTCATGTCCCTATACCAAGGACTGTTCCTGGAGTAACCCTTCCTATAGCACACTCTCCAAAAGATTACAGATGTGCCAGTGAGTTGCACAGACCCACCTGAGGGGCACAGGCACCCCGTTCCTCACCTTGTTTTCCAGACCACAAATGGGCTTTGCCACAGGCTCATGCTGCAAGAAGATCAGGATGACCCATCATTTCTCCAGCTCACCTGGGCTTCCTCTCGAAGGAAGCTTATGGATGTGTGAAAATGAAAGCCACTGGCTGTTTCAGTAGGTTCTATGGCTGGGATGACTGGTAGACCAGGACTAATGAGAGTACAGCAGAAACACCTGCTTTGTGTAGACAGAACCAGAGACAGTATGGCACAAGAAGGCAAAATTTCAGGTCCCTGCCCATTAGGGGTCTGGAGACAAGTACTTGTTCCTCCAGTTTCACCTAGAAGTCCACTGGGGACCAGGGCACTGGCTGTGGACTCCATTATACGTATCCATAATAATGTTTCCCATTAAGATGATGCTGGAATTAAATTTGAAGGACATAAAAATCAGGATGAATCACCATATCAATTTGACTTAAGACAAAATTGATGGAAATAAAATATTTTCTACTTTCATACTCAAGAGAAATTACAATTATCCAATAAACCAAACACTTCTAAAGTATGTTGGATCCAGAGAGGAAAAGTGAGTTTGGAACATAAACTAGAAACCTCATTCCCTTGAATTCCATAGGTTGTTGTGTATTAAGAAAACTAAAACAGTATGTCAAAGTAATCCTCATACTTTAGAAGTCCAGTCAGGTGTCCACTGATGGGAAAGAAATCCTTTGTCAAGCTGATCTGGAAGTTTTCAGGTTCAGTGAAGCTTTCATCAGGGAAGGATTAGCTGAGTAGCAAAAAACTTGCCCTTCTGCTCAACAGAACAAAATAATATTCCTAATGGATTCATTTTAAATGAAGTCAACTTTGACCCATCACTTCTCTGTAGGATTACTTCTTCCTTCAACTTCTAAGACAACTCCTATCAAGTCTGTTACAAAACAAATTATAGAAATGGATTTGTCACAACCTGGATTTTCACACTGGTTATTTCTGTAGTCAATAGACAATAATGTCTATGATAAAGGAATCTTTTTATATTAACACAGTAAAAGGCTGAAAATGGAAGAATAAGACTGTAAGAGAGGAATTTAGGAAAAAATAAAAAGTGAAAATAAAAAAAAGGAATTCTGAAGAAATTAAATTGTTAGGGTCAAAAAGGATAAAGAACCTTTATTTTGGTAGTAATCCTACTACTCCTCATTGCAGAAATATCTGTGGCAAGTATATAATGTATTGAGAAAACATTGAGAATTCTCTTTTTCTTCATGTGTCATACACTTTTAAAGAGGGACATTTCTAGTATTTGGACTATGCTTTAGGATAAAATACTATATCATAGTGGAACTGATAAGATGAGCTGTTGTGGGGTGGGGGAGAAATACCATTTTACTCCAAAGCAAAGCCCCTCTGAATACTACCTTTGTAAACACATTCCCATGATGGAAATTTGAAGTTTTCCTGTGTAAGATAACAGCAGATCCTTCCAGTCTGTTCAGAACTAGTCAGTTCACAAGTGAACTTCATTACATAAAAGGCATCAGTAAATTCCAGAAATTCAGGCCAATTGTTTCAAAGTTCACATGATCAGAATAGTCAAAGCAGTATGCACACGCTTTTTAATTTACCAGAAATACAGCAAAAGAAACATCAAGAGTATTTCTCTGAATTCTGTACAATTCTCCTGTTTCCTTTAAACATCCTTATTGGGCATAAGTCTGTGCTTACCTAACACGATTTCTCTGGAACAAAACATTCAGCAAATTTTGCTTCTTTCATTTTACGTTGTCTGTACATACAAATTATAAATTTTCTTGATAGGATCATTATTCAGTAGTCCTTGATAACTGGTGAACCTGGACCGCTCGCTTTAGAGTGAGCTAATTAACTGCTTCAATTGCAAAGTAGGGTTTTGAAAGTTCAATATATACAAAAAGGATTAGCAAATAAACATAAATTTAACTTGCTAGACAAACAGAAGCACAGAAAACTCACAGCAGTGACCAGGTGGCTAACGTGTAAAATCACAGGATTTAGTGTTGGATTATCCAATAATATCCCCAAAAGTACACTTATTTGTGTCTCTCAGCAAGCATTTTCAAAATTACCTCCTTCCTATAGAAAAAAGAGCTACATATGGCCACACGCAGGTGAAAGTGGCAGCTGAAGGAAGGATTATAGGTTGCCTTAATTAAAACATTGATCCAGTCTGGCATCAAAAGCCAAATTTAGATTTCGGCATCTGCAAGATGTAAGAGTTGTCTTTATTAGATCAGGAAGGTTGCCTACAGCTGATATCACCAGCCATTATAAATTAATGTATTTGTCAGAAAATAGCATCGATTTCCAAAGGGAGTCACCACCTGCCTGTACCAGTTTTTCTGTGGAAAGCTGGTACACTGCTTAAGGACCTGTGTGAATCCCATGTTAAGTCTCTTAACACTAATAATTTTCTGGTTTTATTGCTGGCTATATTACATAAATCTTCCCACTGAACTTCAGATGTTTGCGGACCTTCGCAGGGTGGATAAGACTGAGCTCTCTAGCCCAATTCTGGTGGGCATGCAAAGTTCATAAAGATACTTAGTTACTCGCTCATCAGAAATAGTAACACATGTCAAGAAAAGGGCCTGTACCTAGGTCCTGCTGAGTCTAAATTCGGTTAAGGAAACGAAGGAACAGTTTGCTCAGTGGCTTATGATTGAGTGGCAGCAGACAAATACTTTCTTCTAAATCAAAGCTGAATATTCCTCCAGACAGCAGAGTGTAAAATCAAAAAGAAAGTTACAGACAGTACCTGAGGAAACTCGTGTCAAAGTTCAGTAGATCAAAGTGTGTGTTCATGTGAATGCCCCTGGGGTGCACATTAGAGCTTGCAAAGCTCTAACAGAGCAATTCACCATTTTAGACTAACATATAAAAACCACGAGGCTCAGAAAAAATTCTTGTAAGACACTGACACCTTCCTAAATTTACAATAATTCTTCTGATGTTTCTCCTTTAATTTCTTCTTCCAGATTTTCCCAGGACTGAAATAAGATCTTCCCTTTTTTCTGCAATACCATCTTCCTCTTTCCCAGCATCTCCATAAGCAGTTTTACTTCCAATTCAATTTGAGTTTTCTCTCTTTGTCCCTATACAAATGTTATATTGCCTTAACCAACAAACTCTTCTGTAGCCTTTGTTTGCAATCTAATTGTAGAAGCTCTATAAGCCTGTGCAAAAGCTAAGCTGCTCATTGACCTAACCGAAGCAGTGTTTGTAGACAAATTCAAGAGGCAGGATGCATTGCGTTCAGAATTTATATAGGTTCCAGTTTTACTCCAGTCCTTTTAGTGGCTTTACAGCATGCGTTCAGGAGATGGAGAGAGCTAGGCTTGAATAGAAAGTATCTTATTAGTCACAGATACACAAAACAGCCACATCAAAGTAAAAATTGATATTGAAGAATATTTGCAAACAGATGAGAAAGTACTGCAAACAGTATCTTAGTCCCTGTGGTTTCTATGATGATCCTTTATCATAATATCAGAGTGCCGTCTACTAGGGAAATGTGTCCTCTTCATTAAAGAAATATGATACACCTTATACAGGGAAAAGAAAGGGAAATGAGCTAGTATTCCAAAAATCAAATGTCAGATCTTCTGCTATCTAAGCTTGCAGATGATTATGAAAAGCTTAGCTGGAAGACAATTTTTACACGAGGATATAAACTGAAGCATTCCTACAGACTTACTTGAGCTACACTTTTATTTCTGTGGTAAATAACTAAACACTGGCCAGAAAGAAATATTATTTGCAAACACCAGTTAAATAAAATGCTGAATACATTCTTAGCTCTCAGTAAGCAGGCAGGTACAAAACTTGAGTCCAAACATTTCTTTGCTAGAAGCATACTGGAAAAGGATGATTTTCCTTCCTTCCCCAACTCTACCCCCCTTTCCTCCCCACTTTTCTTCGCACTTGGGAATATGGCAGGAATCTAAACCAAATTAAAAATATGTCTGACTTTTAATAGCTGTTACTCAAAATGACTCAAAGCTTTCACTATTATTTTCTTAAGAACTTAACCACAGTAAAATGTTCTAAATTAATTCTTTGTGAGGTCTATTGCTGTCATTTGTCTGGTGAGACATGACAGCATTTCATGGTGAAAGAAATTACTCCTCAATATTATTTCCCAACATACCTTAAGGAAAAAAAGAAAAATATCATAGAAATACACACATGCTATTACTAGAAAATTACAAGGTAAACTGACAGGGGAGATTTAGATTAGACATTAAGAAGAAATTCCTTACTGTGGGGTGGGCCCAGAGAAGCTGCCCATTCCGGGCAGTGTTCAAGGCCAGGTTGGACAGGGCTTTGAGCGGCCTGGTCTAGTGGAAGGTGTCCCTGCTCATGTCAAAGGGGTTGGAACTGGATGAGCTTCACAGTCCCTTCTAACCCAAACTGTTCTGTGATTCTATGAAAATAATCCAGGGGATTACCTCAGAAAAATACCTTATGTGAATGAAAATAGTTTTCTGGGTTACCTTTACATGAATGGGATACAGATGTTCCCTACCAGCTGAGGGTTTAAAATCACTGACCCAGTCCATGTCTGTGAGACCTTTCCCTTCACCTGTAGGTGCAGATTTAGGAAACCACAAATGCCCTGTGGTATACATATTTAAAGCTAAACATTTTAGTCAAAATTTCAAGTATAAACTCAGTGGAGCAAAAGATATTCTAGAGATAATTACAAGACATTTGAAATGTTTAACCACAGGTTGTCTTACAGTCACATATAATTCTACTTAAACAGGATCTAAACACTGAGAAATTTCCTGTTCAAAAAAGAATGTTAAAACATCAAGCATAAATATATAAAAAGAAATTAAAAGTCAGTATCATAATGTAGTATTGTTAACAATCAGCTCTAATGAAGTTTTCAATTGAATACATATGAGCTTTTTGTATTTAACTTACGCAGGTCATGGAGATAGGATGACAGACAAGAGGCACACACTGGTAAGTGAGAAATTCTGACAGTGTAAGGATAAAGATTTTCGCTGAGGGGGTGATGAAGCACCAGAATAGGTTGCCCAGGGAGATTGTGGAGTTTCCATCCTTGGACATATTCAAAACTCAACTGGAATAGGCTCCAAGAAACCTGATCTAGCTGAACATTCTGTCAGCTGGAGGTTTGATCTTGCCACCAAACTGCATGATTTTGTTATTCATATATAAAACCTGCAGGCATAGCTTAGAAAGAGTCTGAACACCCGCATGCTTTGAATCACTTAGGTGAAACTCTGGGAAGGTCTCTCAGCACAGAAGCATTTTTAAAAGTTATGAATTCTTCTCACATTTATGAGACCCTCAACCTCCCTAGCATAAAATATATTGCATCAACAGCCTGATATATTGATTTTTGAGACTATATTTTAAAGTATATCCATCTATAGTTATGATAAAGTTGTTAAAAAAAAGTGAGGTGTAATTTGCTTAAAAGCATTTTAGAGGAATTTTCATTTCAGCAAGAAAATTGACGGGTTTAGGTTAACAAACCAACAAACACCAAGCAAACCCTAAATACCCCATTCTTCCTTCTGAGGCTTTCCAATTCTCTCCCCCACATCCTGCTGTAGCAAGTGAGCAGCTGTGTGGGGCTTAGTTGCCAGCTGGGGTTAAACCACAGCACTGTTCTTGCACCAATTTCCATCTGCTGACCAATTTAAATCACGTGATCAAAGATGTTCTGACGAACATCGGACAGTTGACATCCACATTTCTTTTATCAGGAAATCAGTTACCAGAGAATAAATAAGAAGTGACATGATCTACTGTTGCTGGACACATGTTGCATTTTATTGCATCACCAGCTGTTTCTACTTCTGTTCCTTGAGGTCTTACAAAAAGAAAAAAACAATTAACATAATTCTTATGGTTCCTCTGAGCAAAACAAAGAAAAGTCTCCAGGGCAAACAAAAAAGGAGTTAACAATTACTCATCTCAGCCTCAGATACAAATTAAGCTTCATCTTAAAGCAGTATATCCTTTTGAACATCCTCAATCTAAAACCAATAGCAGCAGCTGATTCCTAGTTCATACAACAAAACTAAGCAACCCCAAACAAACAAAAAGTACCATGGCAAACATGTACCAGGTGCTTGAGATACAGCTGACTTACAGTTATAATGTTCAAAGTCTTCCTCTCTGAAGAAAATTCTACATAGAATCGTAGAATCACAGGATAGTTAGGGTTGGAAAGGACCTTAAGATCATCTAGTTCCAACTCCCCTGCCATGGGCAGGGACACCTCCCACTAAACCATGCCACCCAAGGCTATGTCCAACCCAGCCTTGAACACCACCGGCAATGGAGCATTCACAACTTCCCTGGGCAGCCCATTCCAGTGCCTCACCACCCTTAAGGTAAAGAATTTCTTCCTCATATCCAATCTAAACTTCCCCTGGTTAAGTTTGAACCCCTTTACCCCTTGTCCTCTCACTACGGTCCCTCATGAAGAGTCACTCCCCAGCATCCCTATAGGCCCCCTTCAGGTATTGGAAGGCTGCTATGAGGTCTCCATGCAGACTTCTCTTATATTTATTATATTCTGGGAAAAAAAAAAAAAAAACAACAACAAAAAAAAAAAAAAAAAAAAAAAAAAAAAAAAAAAAAAACAAACATCCTAATTATGAGTCGTTAAATGGAAGATTATTTACAGTAAAACATAAGACTGAAGTTTCCTCAGATTCAAAAAAATTAATATCAAAAGAAAAAAAATCATACATCCTTGGGAAAGTGTGGTGTGCTGTTGACAACCGTAACAGGAAAACATTAAAATTGGGACTTGCTTAAAGATTTGATTAAAAATTCTAATTCTTCATTTCATTAAGAAAAAGAATCTAGACAATATATATTACAGGATAATGAGCCCTTCAAGATTAGCAAGTAGTGCCATTCTGAGAATGCAATAAAGAAACACGTCACATTTTATGACACAGAGTCGCTTGTTCTGCACTAGTTGTTATACTCCTGTTTGAAATTAATTTTCTGAGGAACTCTAAGCCACCTTTTCCCATCCATTAAGCATAAAGACAACCCTATACAACCATGTACTGACCTGAAATCCAAAATGATCCAAATTAGATATTCCCCATCCAGATTAATTCCTATGCTTGACCCACAGCTAGAAGAGACATGTGCCAGGATAAAAGCATTATTTGTTCATATTTTTCCTATTAGACTTGGCTCTGAACAGAACCCCCAGTACTGCTGTAACAGCACACAGGCAACTATGCTCCTCTAAACAGCTTCCATTTCAGCAAGAACTGTGGCATTTGAAATCAGCTACAAAATTAAGTGAATTACCAATCATGGCAAGACCAGTAAAAATCATTGTAGTTTCCAGACCCACAGAGGTTCAGTAGGTGGAAACAACTGACACTCAAGCACAGATCCATGTTCAGATTTCAGTTCCATGAGAACTTAAGCCCAAATCTAATTTTTCACACAAGCCGCCCTGTTGGAGTCAATTAGTATGCTTCATGTTCTACAATGGCTGGATGTCTCGACAAATCTCCCTGCACAATTCTGGTCTTGGGTTGTTAATTTGGCTTATGGGTGCATACCTGTCTACTAGAGAGAACTGTGGTAAGTCAGCAATTTTCCACCATTCATAAGCAATTGGTTTGTATTAGTTACTAACTGGGGTGAGAAACCTTAACACAGGAAATACCAACTATCTGGGCCATAAATTCATCTGCTGTAGGTTTCTGAAACTCTGGTGCTTCATAATGTTCATAGCTCTCAATCTAAAAATGGCCCACAATAGTATTTGCAGCTGGGAAGGAACCAAGCTTCAATCATTTCTTTTGGCTGACAGTGTTGACGCAGACTGCTAACCAGGCAGTGATTAAATCTTAGACTTCTGACTTTAAAAACCCAACAGTGCTTTGAGCTCTGTTTTAAACTAGTGTGTATTCTTTCACTTCTTATGTAAGCAACCAATTTACACTAGCAGACCACTGTCTTGCAAGCAAAACTTTGTAATGGAATTATCTAAAACTGTCAATGTCTGCTTTAACAGTTGCAAACATGATCCCAAATGTCTGTAATGTCTATCCCAAATGTCTATAAAGTAAATATATATTAAATATATATTATGCTACAAGCAGGAAGACTTAAATCTTGGACTGGTGCTAGGACCGGGTGCTGTAACCATAGCAATTTCCCCTTCAGCTGCTAGACTTCCACTTGCCATGAAATGGAGAACGAGAAGCATTGGGGAGGGATTTAAACAGTTCACCCAGTACTGAACTGACACCTACTGCTGAACATACATTGATGTTGTAGAAAATAAGTATGTTTATGACAAGCAATCTTTGCCCACAGAATTTGAAGAACAAATACAGTTAAAAAAAAACTGACTGAGGATTAAAGAACTGGAATTGTTCCTGTGAATACAAAAAAAAGAAGAGAGAGAACTAAAAGCAGTCTTCCCACACAGAGCACTTATCTTCCACCTAACAGATTCCCAATCACAGAAAAGCTTTTCCCAAGCACCAGGCTGGTGATGTAGGAGAGGGTATATGATAAAAAAAAAGCAAGTGCTGGGCAGGGATTAAGCTTTCTTAGCTGCCCCCCTGAGATGAGACATAAATCAAAGGAGTATTATCCATGCCACAGAACTGTGGCAGCTACCCTTACAGCCAGCAACATACAGTACTTCACTAAGCCTACCAAATTTCATTTTGCTACAGCCAAAACAAAGCTCTTCTCCCATCCTGCCCCTACATATTCTCAGTAAGATTACGTATGCTGAATTAACTATATCCATGTTTCTTGCAGAAGGTCCAGAGTGCTCTCTCATCTGCAGCTATTTTACTGCTAGATACAGACATATGTTTGCCTGTTTTATCACATCTGTAATGCAGGAGAGACCCAGGAGTTAGCATTCGTCTGGTTGCCTTAGAGCAACAGAGCTGTCATGCTGCCAAAGACTTGAGGTCTATTTAGACTCTTATCTCTAGTGTTGACCAACATCAAATACTACATAAAGAGGCACAAGAATCCTCCAGTACACAGAAGTGGAATAATCTCCCCACAGCATTATTTTGCATTCAAACTCACAAGAGGAAAGTTATTTTACCCTGAATCATGCTAGTTTATATTCCTCCCAAGATTTATTTACAAGACAGTTTCCTAAGCCTGTTTTAACGCATGCAAATTAGGTGTCAGCCTCACTTCTGTCATTAAAAATAGCAAACTGAAGAGTGTACCAGGAACATAATCAATTTCACTCATCTTAATCTGTGAGAAACTACAGGAGATCTCTCTCCCCAGGAACACTTAAGTGGTGGAGTGAGACCTGCTCCTGGTCCTGTGGGGTTCCGAGTGGCTGGGAAAGGAGGCAGGACTATCTATTTCTGATGATCTGCTAACACAAATTGCTAGAGCAAGCTGCTCAAGCCCCAGAGTCACTATCTGATTTCCTGTTCTGAAGAAAATGGATTACTGCATCTGGCAAGTTTGCTGTATGGTGTGTCAGAAAGCCAGTCTGGTGAAAGGAATGAAATACTAGGGTGAGAGTTAGCAAAGAGAAGCAGAGCTGTCCCTAGTTATTTCCTAAACACCTTTCTCCACTCCATTCATTTGCTTTATGATGATAGTCTGTGAAGAGTCAATCTCCAGGGAACAGATGCTCATATTATCCTGAAGTACCTAGAGATTTGTAATCAGATGAAAGCAAGCAGGAAGATAAATTATTTGGTAGTTCAGTAAGTTTATTACTATAAAAAATACAAAAGCCATTCCTGCTATAAATAAATGAAAAACTAAGCCTCCACTCAGATACAACTGATGCATCTGGAAAGCCCTGTGACTAGCCAGAATTTTTTCTCTATGCCTTCAGCGTCTACTGATGCAAACCTGTTAATTCTGTATGTATTTAATCAAGGTTTATGTAACTGGATAAGGCAAATAACAGGCAATATATGGAAAAGGTTCATTCCACTAAAGCCATACTTTACTACATCTACACCATAGAATCAGGAACCTTAACTAATGCCATTTGCCATATTGCTTCAAAGTTGCTGCATGGCACATGGCCACATCCTACTTTGTGCTGGATCGTTACTTCACCTGTAAGTGCCTTATCCCTGCGTAGAAGTCACCAGGAAGAGCCATTTAATCATACTGAAGAGCAGTGAGACTGACCACCATTACCACAAAGAAGAAAAAACTCCCCGTTATCTTGATCATTGCGTTCATGCCATGAGCAGTGGTATTAGTCACCTCTGCCATACACCAGAATTTCCAAACAGCTGGTCTCCTGTCACAGTTCAGTTTCTTACTGTCATTCCCTCCTTGCCAAAGACCCTCTTTGTAGGTGACAGGAGAAGAGCTATATCTGTCCCGTAAGAAGAAGTGCTGCTTCACTGGCATTGGTTTCCATTCATGTCCACAAACACCTCATTTATCAGTGTTATGTTCAGAAAAGCCAAGCCTTCTGGACCTCTGGACCTCTAAATTTCATACTCTTCTGACACTACTGTCTTGCATTGGTTCTGTAGTAAGTTAAGCAAATAAATTCTATAAAAAACATAGTTGGAAAAACATGGTTTTTTTTTAGTTTTAAACAATAGCGACACACGCCTAGGCTTCGCGTAATTTGGTCAACAGCATGTGGAACATTTCTGATTAAACATAAGTGGTTTTTAGTGGAAAATGAGTCATTCTACTCAGTGGAGGTATTAAGGAAAAGTGTCCATGTTTTTGGAAGAAGGAATAAATGCACAGGCACAATTTGAAATGCTTGTTTCACTCCTGAAAAGACATTGAATTTCTGTTCCTCTGTGGGATGGAAATTGTCTGATTTGCAAAGCAGTGAAAACTTAACCAGTAACAAGCAGTGGTTTGCTTTTTATCAATTAAAAAAATCCATGAGGACTTTTAGCTGATATGGTTAACACACTGCAATGACTCCAGAAATTAAAGCCCCAGAAGAGAACATTGCAGGGCCAACAAAACCCATCCCTCAGCCCTTAGTAGCCTCTCTAGCCTATATCATGTCAGCCACTATAAATTAAAGACACACCAACCTATATGCTTTATGTGTCATTGATTATCACATATGGGTCCATGTGAGATGTTTTAACTTCACCCTTCATACTGTGACACAGCTGCCCCTAAAGAACACCAACAGAAGTGATGTGCAAGAGCACTGCTATATGTACTTCTGCTGACATCTCAGGGTGGACCAAGAAAACAAATATTTTAGAAGGGGGGGAGGGGAAAACCAAAGCAAGCAAACAAAAAAACCCGACAAAACAACACCACACTTCTCTCAGTAAGGCTTCCAGTCTTCTCTTCTCAAAGGTCAAGCTTCACAACAGTGCCTCAGTGTTCAGTAGTAAGCTACAGCAAGCAAGGAAATGCTGAAGGGTCATGTTGGCTTTCCTCACTGTCATGGGTTCAGCAGCACCAGTCATTTTTCTCCTTCTCGGTAGCTGGTGCAGTGCTGTGTTTTTGATTTTGGGCCTGGGAACAGCACTGATAACACCAGTGTTTTCAGTTGCTGCTTGGTGATGTTTGGGCCGGCCGAGGACTTTCTGACTCTCATGCTCTGCCAGGGAGGAGGGGAAGCCGAGAGGAAGGAGGGACAGGACACCTGACCCAGACTAACCAAAGAGATTATTCCATACCACAGCACGTCATGTCCAGGATGTAAAACGGAGAGCAGAGACCCGGAAGGGTGGTGGGGGTGCACCGGTGGGGGTGCACTGCTTGATACTGGGTGGTGATGGGTGGTGAGCAATTGTATCCTTCCCTTGTATTTGCCTTGTCATTATTGTTACTGGTGGGGGTGCACTGGGTGGTCGGGCTTGATATTTGATGGTGAGCTATTGTATTCTCCTTTTCCTTGTATCTGCCTTGTCATTATTATTGTTGGTGGTAGCAGTAGTGATTTGTGTTATACCTTAGTTACTAAACTGTTCTTATCTCAACCTGTGGGAGTTGCATTCTTTCAATTCTCCTTCCCATCCCTCCAGGAGCGGAGGGAAGAGACAGTGGGGAGTGAGTGAGAGAGCGGCTGTATGGGTTTATGAAGCTTAAACCATGACACTCGCCTTCTCAAGTGTTTTGGATCCTATTTCTTTTTTCTTTTTTTTTTCTCCACAGTTAATAAATAAGAGCAAAGAAAGGCAAGATAATACTGAAAAAGCTGACTGGCTGCTGAGCTCTTGCAGTATCTCAGTGCTGTGAGAACACTAATAAACTTAGACAGTGTAAGATAGCAGGTAGGCCACTAGATACCAACCCACAGACCTTGGGTGTCACTGTCATTTGACAAGTGTTGGTGCACTCCCAGCAATAGATCTGAGCTTCTTCTTGTCACTGAAGCTGTATAACACTTTTACACACCTGATAAACCAGGTCTCTGCTGTACCGCATGAATGGCACCACACTGCAAACTCATTCTGGTTCATTCTGGCGTTCCCCAGCTAGCAAACATGAAAAATACAATGGCATTTGCGTTGGTCAAGAACGGTGGTAGTTGTGCTCTATGGAAGTCTTAGGGACTTCCAGAAGTCCTTAAGTTTTCTTTTCTTACCCTTTCCTGCCCCAGCTTGGATAACCATGGTGGGGATGGGATCAGGGAATTTATCTACATACAAAACCACCACACCAAAATAGTAATGGGCAGGGTTCATTTCTAACCTGGATTGATTCCCTCCACTTCCTGTATATTCAAATGTGTTCTGGCACACAGGAAGGGATGGAAGTAGTAGCCATCTTGGACTTCAGTGAGGCGAAAGCCGCCTGACACTTCAGTCCCAGAGAGAGGTTTTATTGCCATAAGCATTATAGAAAACCAATTTGTGGTATTGCTTAATTTAAAATGTCATTTGCAAGAACATACTTTCCCAGATTTTCAGTATATTGGTGCTAATCTCAACTTTCTGCACTAAGCTACTCAGTTCTCCAAATAATTACCATTTTTATAGTCTCCCTAGTTACATATTTTGTAGGAAAGAGAGGCTGGACTTCCATATCCCAGTCAATCCTCAGGAGTATTATTCACGTGCCTTCAAACTGATGATCTGTTCTTGCTTGTTTTTTGTTTGTTGTTTTTTTTTTTTATCTCCCAGAAAATTCCTACACATACTATAAAAGGTTTTGAAACGTGAATTCCCATAAAACTGGCAATGGCACTGTATTTGTAAGGTTCTAATCAGATTAATCATTTTAAATTGGCAAACTCAATTAGTTATCCAATAGGATAAAAATAAAACATGGTCTTTTATTATCAACACTCTAAAAATGCCCTGGATTCTGGTCTAAGGATTTTGAGTAAATGATCATGAACACGCATCTAAAGGCAAACTGATTCCCCTCAAAAGCCAAAAGAAAGCTTTGCACAGAAAATTTGCATCAGTGTTGTAAACTCATCAGCTATGATAGACTGTCATGTAAGCAGCTTAATTTTAAATTTTGCAGCTCATGAGAATTCACACAGGGAAGCTTTTTCTCAAGCTGCCCATTGTAGAAACATCCAGATGCAAACCAAGTATTTACAGCATGCTTGGTTTGCAGTGACCACGAGATGACAGAGTTCAGGATCTGGAGGACAGCTAGAAAGGTGAGCAGCAGAGTTAGAACTCTGGGCTTTAGGACAGTAGAATTTAGTGAAAAAGGACCTGGGAGTGCTGATTGAGAGATGATTGAATATGAAGCAGCAGTGTGCCCAGGTGGCCAAGGCAGCCAGCGGCATCCTGGCTTGTATCAGCAATAGTGCGGCCAGCTGGGCCAGGGCAGTGATCATCCCCCTGTACTCAGCACTGGTGAGGCCGCATCTCATATACTGTATTTAGTTCTGGACCCCTCACTGCAAGAAAGACATTGAGGTGCTGGAGCAGATTGGTTAAGCAGCAGCTGAATTCAAGCCACCACGTGCACTCACATCATATTTAAGCGTCATGATAACCTACATTGGCAAGAGTGTGGTCAGCACAGAAGGAAGTTATTGACCTCTTATATTCTGTAATGGTATGGCTGCACTTTAAACAGTGTCCTGCATTTCTTTCCTCCCCCTCTTCAAAAGAGATACTGAGAAACCGGAAATGGTCCAGTGGAGAGTTATCAACAAGTCCAGGGATTGAAGCGTGTAACCTATCAGGAGAGACAAGGGAACTTTCTTTGCTCAGCCTGGCAAAGAGAAGAGGCAGGGGAAAACGCCATTGTAGCCTACAACTGCCCGAAGGGAAGATGGCAGTCAGCCCACTCTCAGTAGTGGCAGATGATACAATGAAGGGCAACAACTACAAATTGCACATTGGGAGGTTCAGGGTGGGTGCTGAGACAGACTTTCACCAGAAAGGCAGTGCAACACTGGAAGGAGCTGGCCACAGTGGGTATGGAATTCCCATCCTTGAGGGTCTTTCAAGGTTTGCCAGAGAAAGTGGTGGCTGACTCAAGACAGGGTTGGTGACAGTCCTGCTTCAAACAGGAGACTGGGTCGGAAATTCCTGGAAGACCTTCCAACCAGCATGTCAGTAGTTTTATCACACCATGGCAATGTCACTAATGTCCTTAGTGTTATCAGCTCTAGGTGTAAAATAATTCCAGTTTGCGAAGCATTATAAAGCAGAAGTGTCATGATGTTCCTCTATCCCCCGTTTCCAGATACAGCACAAAATCTTACCATCCTTTACCTGAAAGTACCAGGGAGACAGCTTGGCCTTATGATTTATGGGTTAGAATTATGTAAAGCAGTCAACAAAAATGCCAATATGGTAAAAATGTCTCCAGCCATGTAACAGTCGGAAGTATCATCACCATTTTACACAATGCAATTGAAGCATAAGCATCCTGAACAATGAAACAAAGTAGTCCTGAGCAATTCAGGAAAAAAAAAAAAGAAAAAAAAAAAGCCCAAAACAAAACCAGAAACACCACCCAAAACATCCAAACAAAAAACCCCAAAACATAAAACAGTAGTTACATACAAAGCGAAAAAGCAACCAACAAAAATACCAAATCACAAACAAACAAAAAAGTAAGAAACCCCCTGTGAGGTATATACCAGTCTAAAGATCTTGCGGTCAAGTTGTTACTATTTCTGTTCCAGGGAGAACCACTGACTCACTGCATGTCACTTTGACCTCCATTTGCTTCTCTCGGAACTGAAGAAAACTGATGCAGTAGAGTGACAATTGAGAACTAGGCAGAAGGAATCAAATAGATCTCAATCACCAGACCCACAGAAATAGAAATAACCCTACCTAATATGCAGTAAATTGTTAAAAAATATATTACATATATATGCATGTTAAGGCATGAAAAAAAAAAATAATCAGTAATTACAGTTAGCCCCACCTCATATGAAGATATATGTAACTTCCCTCCTACATTTTTAGCATCTTCTAGAACAGAGACTGGCCATAGCTATCTGATTTCTAACTCATAAGGTTTGCTTAAAGTAAGTGCCTGCACAACACATAATTAAGGGTTGTCGGCCTTTTTCTTCTACTGTACATGCTCAGCTAGCTTGTCCTGCAACTCCGATTCATTTTTATACTGCTGACATTCTTGTGCTGGTGTTCTCTTCAACTTTCTGCCCAGTGCTTATTAGATTACTGGTACTGTTATCATGTACACAGTAGCATTCAAGACAAAATGCATCAAACTTATACAATCATAGAATCAACCAGGTTGGAAAAGACCTTTAAGATCATCCAGTCCAACTGTTCCCGCAGTACTGCCAAGACCACCACAAACCCATGGCACTGAGGGACTTGGCTACACAGTGTGTGAACACTTGCAGGGAAGGTGACTCCAGAACTGCCCTGGCCTGCCAGTTCCAATGCCTGATCTCCCTCTGGGGAAGGAATTGTTCCTCATCTCCCATCTAAACCTCCTCTGGTGCAGCTTGAGGCTGTTTCCTCTTGTCCCGTCCCTTGTTCCTTGGGAGCAGAGACCAGCCCCCTCCTGGCTCCATCCTCCTGTCAGGCAGTTGTAGAGAGCAATAAGGTCTCCCCTGAGCCTTCTGTTCTCCAGAATAAATCCCCCCAGGTACAACTTCTCCCATTTGCTCCTAAGCTAGCAATTGGTTCAGCTTCACCTGCAGCGCTGTGCACTGACACCATGAGGAATTCTTCTGAGATCTTAGCATTGTGTTATTCTCCTTAGACATTAAGTGCACTTCATAATGGTCTCAAAGTTTACCCCTGCTGAACTAGCTGGGAATTACAAAGTTCAAAAAAAGAAATAATCAAGTGCTTCAGAAACAACCATTATTAGCAAAAAAGGCTGCTTTCCAATTACCTTGCTTATAGGTTGCCAGGGAAGCGTAGTTTATTTAATACTCCGCCCTTCCACAATGTTTTGCCTTCACAGGAACTTTCAAGTGCTGCATCCTTCCAGTGTATCTTTTTTCTTAGTTTACTTTACTCCTCACATCACATTCAGTGTGGTAGACCCTCAGACCTGATCTATGCCCACCTCATTAGGATTCAGTCCTCTAGTCAGTAAGGAGCCATCTCCATGTAGCCCATGAAGGAACCTGGGAAGTAGTTTCCTCCCAGATGCCCAGTCCCAGTCCTGCATATTGGTGCTTCCAGTACAAGATGGTTGAAGTGCTTTGAAACATAAGCTAAAGCCTGAAGTTTCTTTTCCTTGGAGTGCTTGCTCCACCTGCTTTCAGGAGAGCATGAGAACAGCACTACTTGGGCACACTACCACAGTGCTTAAGTGTCATCCCACCATTCCCTTTCAGACCTGCATATGATCAGAAAAGTTTTTTGCACAACTTGCAAGAGGAAAAACCTAGAACATCCTTGACTTTAGCACAAATCAGCATATAATACCTAGAATACCTTTGCACTGTAGCTGCTAATACCTGGACATGAGCACTAACTGGAGTCCTCAGATACAGACAGACAGGTATAGACAACCTGGACAACTTGGGTTTGGTTGGGTTTTTTGTTAAAAACTTGCTTTCAGCTGCTTCACAGAGAGAAATGTCTAAAGAGAAAGCATGTTTGTCTGATTGCTGTCTACATTTGCTCTTAAAAGATGTATCTAGACATGGATGAACATATGTTAGTCTGTGGGCTACTTGCTAGCGAGAAGCTTTTTCCTTTGTTTTCCTTTCAGTTGCTTTTTAATCAACACCAGGTACTCTTACTGGAGCCAAAATATAAAGGATGCTTACTTACTGCCTGTAAAAAATATACACACATTGACCTCAGTTACCCTACATACCAGTACATTTGTATTTGTTTACTCAAACATTCTTTACAATGTCATCTTGCTTAAACACATGCCATATTTTTCCCGTTCTCCACTCCTCCCCTCAAACATCTTTATGGCAGTATTACCATCTATACTGAAAAGATAACCAGCTTCAAAAGCAAAATAGAATAGCATGGGAATAATTGTCATTCTTATTTCCTAAAGGTACAAAAAGCAGTTCACAGATCTTTCATGGAATATGAATCATACCATGGACATGTTCTGATTCTCACCTTGGCAATAAGCATAGCACTGACACCAGACAATAGTATTATTTTGCACTGTGAGCAATGTTATACTGGTGTATCTCATTGCTACTCCAGACAGTGGGTTATGTGGCTGGAATTTTTGAGTGCATCTGGAAATGCTATAGTGGTTTTCAAGCTTTCTTAAAGGAGCTTCTAGCATGCAGTGAGAATAACAACAACATATCCATAAGGCTACCTTACCTGCTACCTTACTTTCCTGCTAAGTAAAGTAAGACCACTCCTAATCAAAGCAATCTGTGCTAGTATTTAGTATTTTAGTATTTAGCAATATCATCTCTTTTCTTCCTGTACAAAGAACAAGTGGCACATTGAGGCCTCACAGGTTAGCAAGGCTCAAATGAGAGGGGAAAAAAAGCAGAGGGCAACACAATGCGATACTGATCCAAAGCTCAGAAGTCCTTACTCTTCTTCTCCCAAAGAGGCAAAGTTAAAGGTAAAACACAAGACAAAAGTGGGATTTTGCCCACCTCTGTGTTAAATAACACCAAGTCAATGAAACAAAAGTATTGTAACCCATTTAAATGTCAGAAGCAGTAATAAATCTTCTAAACATAATTACTAAAACACCAAACAAGATGCAATGAAACACATAGTTTGCTGTAGTAACAGAGAAATATTTTGCCTTTTGGTTTGTTTTTTCAGTAATGATTAAAGACATTTGATGTGAGAAGACAAGGGGTAACGGCTTCAAACTTAGGGGAAGTTTAGACTGGATATGAGGAAGAAGCTCTTTACTGTAAGGGTGGTGAGGCACTGGAATGGGTTGCCCAGGGAAGTTGTGAATGCTCCATCGCTGGCGGTGTTCAAGGTGGGGTTGGACGTAGCCTTGGATGGCACAGTTTAGTGGGAGGTGTCCCTGCCCATGGCAGGGGGATCAGTACTAGATGATCTTAAGGTCCTTTCCAACCCTAACTATTCTATGATTCTATGATTCTATGATGTCATTCTAATCCCACTGCAGGGGACTTCTGCCTTGACTGCAAAGAGTAATATTAGATCCCAATACAGTAATGATGAGTGCCTTCATTTCCAAAACGCAACTCTGATAATGAGTCTAATCTTGTTCCTGGCTGTGCTTTGAGCAATAAAGAGCATCATCATTACAGCTGTGCAGGCTCCTGCCAGATCTCTGCTTCTTTCTGTAAGACACAACTGTGATGCCACATAATTGTGAAGTTATAAATGCCAGCAAAGTTTATGAAACATTTCTCTAGAGAATTGTCAGCACATTTCAAAACAGAAATGCAGGCACTTCAATAGCAATTACAGTGACCAACTGGATCAAACAAAATAATTATACCTTGCACAACTTTTTCTCCTACAGAAATCTCATATCTACAAATTATTTGCAATTTCCTGACAGAAAACATAATTTCTGCAAAACTGAAGCTTGCTGTGGGTAAATTTTGTTTCCCCTGACAGAAGTGTAGTTCATGAGAACCACAGCCTTCTGTGAATCAGGCCAGTGCACTGAATAATTTGAGTCCCTCCACCTGCCACTACTTTGCACAGAAGAGGGGAACTGGAGAGCATATGCTGCATCAGTCTTCATTGAAAACAAAACCAAAATGAACATTGAACTATACCCATAGAAAGGAAGGCAAATACAGTTCATCCACTAGTGTGCACGTTGCTAACTCCCTGGCTTCCTTGCCTGGCTGGACTTAGTAAAGAGATGTAGCTGCCCTTATATTTTTATAGAGGGGCGTAAATAGAACCACTATTTTCTTCCTCCTTAACTTCAGTTACAGTGTTTTCTCCTAATTTCTGTGCAGTATCTCAAATTCAGCATCGACTGTGTATTTGAAATTACAAAGGTTTAAAAAAAAAAAAAAGGGGGGCACAAAAAAACCAACCAAAACCAAAAAAGCAATCAAAAAACCCCAAAACCGAGCCAAAACCCAACAACAAAACCCATGAAAAATAAAATCCCACAAACAACCAATCAAAAAGAACCCAATACACACGAAATACCACAATCTCACACTCAAAAAAAAAAAAAAAAAAACAACAAAAAAAACAACAAAACCTACAAACCCACATCACCAATTCTATTCTCTTATCTTAAAATGACTCTTTTGCAGGTGAGGGTACAGATCTTCCCTAGAAGTACCAAAGATAAGACAGCTAACTTGCTAAACAAATGCTAACAGCTTCTTCTGATGTATTAGCATGCTTAAAACATATGAAGAGGTATTAATCTTTACAATTTCCAGATTCAGCACTTACCATTGTCTCAAAACTCTGCTCTTCCTGTTCTTGTTAGTATCAGATAAACACAGAAAATAATCTTGCCCAATTAATAACAGCTTGCAGTCACAGCAGGATTTATATATATTGCTGTTCTACATTTATGGCCTTATTACAGTCAACATTAATATTTGCTCCATATTTTTTTAAATTGCAATTTCAGTTATGTTTCTCTGGATTAAGTTATACTCTATTTGAATTGCAGTGTATCTCATTTTCTGCAGTGCTGCCAGATATTTGATTATTGGATGGTTCCCAAGGATATAATTTCAATTTAAGATCTTTTGGGTATACACTATGCATCCCACAACTATCAATATACACTGTTGTCTATTAGAAGTATGCTGTGTTTCACCTATTTGTTTTGCTGCACAGTGCAAATTCATCTGGAGATCTAACATTTGACAATGAGTCAACCTAGAACAGCTAAATAGTCACAAAATACTCTTCCGTTTACTAACTTGCTAAGAACTGCATGCAGTGTTAATTTTTAGGTGGTAAGACTTTTGGAGTGTGCTTTGACATTTGGTTATAACTTAAATATATCACAATGTGCTAAACTGTTTTCAATGCATGCAGTGATAGCAGAACTTTGATTGAGGCCACCCTGGAAAGAGGGAAAACACAGAAGGTGTTTTAGATCACAAAGTTGGACATTGCAAGTTAAAATATTGCCTGTTTTCCTCTTAAAACATATATGTCTAGAACTGCAACCTCTAGTACAGCAGATATGTAAACACATGTTTTATTCCACTAGAGTCCACAGTTCAAGTGGTAAGCATGGTGAAGTACCAGTTCTGTGTATCCTAGAAGGTAGAAGGTTAGATTATAATATAACAAAGTATTTCTTTTTATATTCTGCTGTGCTGAACTTGTAAACCACACAAGTCCAAATTATCTAGCTTTTATAATGCATCTGTACCGGTTTCAGAGAGCTACAGAGGTTTTGGTGGAAAGGGGCTGGGGATGTGAGGAGGTTGGGGGGAGAACCCTTTACTACCCTCACATCATCTATACATATTGCACAAAAAAGATTAGGGAACAAAAAATTTAAATAAAAATGAAATTTAGTATTGTACGGGAACTCTCCGGTCTCTTACTCGCTGGAACTATAAATTGTTCTGACTTCAAGTACAATGTGCATCAGTGATCCATTCTTTTTTTTGTTTTACTACAAGAAATTTATATTACTCAAGTGAACTGTGAAGCTTGGTATCAATATTTATTTATGAGACTACTTAAATTCAGATTAAGAAATAATTTGCCATGGTGAGGAATAATAAGCTAGCTTCTGTTACTCACATTTTCACAGAATCTCTCTTACCTAGGTCTAGCGTGTATTTGTCTTCACAACCTAATGCACCATACAACACTGGTACACAGATTGGCTTATATATTGTAGAATACATGCTGACTTACACATTTCCAGTTTGATACAAAGAAATAAGAAATTTGCACAATCACTAAGAAAGGGAAAAAAAACCACCAACATCTCATGCTAACAAATCACAATTCATCACATTAAAAAAAAAGAAACAAACAGAAAAAAAATCATACACACAAAACCAACTTTATCAGTGGTGCTCAGATATTTAGCACTAGGAAGGTTGACTACGCTCTGGAAAATCAGGGAGGCACTTGTAGAAAATCAAGACAGCTCAATTAAATCTACTGAAATACCATGATTTTTCGGCAGCATTACAGCTTTTTCTTTTATCATAGGAAGTACAGTTCAACAAAATATATTCAGTGTGCTTCTAAACAAAGTGAAATATTTTTAAAACAATGCATTTAAAAGAACAGTTACCTGCAGAAACAGATTCTCTTTTTTAATTTTACACTGGGCCCTGGTCTTTTAAGCTCATGATTAGAAATTCTTAAGTACCAAAGTTAAACAGTCTGATTTTTTTTCCCATATCTAGACTAATGCTCGAGACCTTGGGAAGCTGCCATGAAAGCTAAAAATATTCTGTAGCAAATAACTACTATAGATATGAAAGATTACTCATACACTCTAGAGCTTGAAACTACAAAATCCCCAGCAATTTTTACAGGATTGAAGGCAAGTAGTCATTAAATCTTCATTTCACTCACACCACTGTAAAATATAAACAATATAGTACAAAACCCTCCAATATGAGACTAGAAATATAGTTTGCTGGCATCTCAGTCTTCACTGATGAAATGTAAGAAAGGTAAGGCTGTACTCCTTTAAAAAAAAGTATAAAAATGTGTAACTATATCATTTGGATTATTATAGCTTAGATACATTTGTTTTTCATTAAAATAAACTTCAACTTTGCTTTTTAAAATAAGAATTTACAGCAACAAAGACTCTCATAATTATGACATACTCTTAATTTGCCTCATTAAAATATTGGATGAGTAACTCCACCATGTTCTGGGAAATGGGAGAAAATAGATCATTTTCTGAGTTAAGAAATACTAAGATTCCTTTAGGATGAAGCTCATATTTTTTCTCCCCATCACACTTGTTGGTTTGCCATGTAATTCTACATATTATAGCACAACTACAAGGAAGGAGATCTCTGTACCATAGAATTATCAACAGCGATGTTCTGTATATAACACAACTGAAGTAAAATTTCTTGTGCTAACTACAATGCTAAAAACAGCAACTCATTTTTTTCTAGTAGCCATATCCAACAGACAAAATTTCTTTTTCTTTCACTTGATCACATCCTCTAAGATCTCCTGTAGCTTATCTTGCCTAATCTTTAAGAGCCATCACATAGGCACTGCTCTCAATTGTTAGCTGTTTTCCAGGACAGCATGACAGTTCTACAAAAGCAGCTCTAAGACCTAGTGAAAATATAAAAGAAAGCAGGAAGTAAAAAAGATAATTATATGTAATTGGAATTTCTGTTCCATCTGTGCAGCAGACAGCATAGGCTCTGCTGAATCAGGCAGATGACATAGAGGATACCAAGTTAAGCACTGAGGATTTAACTTGTATGAGCCATGTATGAAAGCTTTTCTATCTGAAGTTGCTTGAAATAAGGCAAGCTAGGAAACAGATACAACATATGAAAACTGCACCAGAATAGTGTTGTTTTGGTTTGGTTTTAATTTTTATTTTTTCCTCATTCGATTCCCATCTGGTCTCTGAGTCTGTATATGTGTAAGAGGAGTAAAGGACAGGGAGTTACTTTCTCTCTAAGTGCCTGCTTCTAACCCAACTCTATTGAAATTGTACATTCAAAGACTTGCCTCCTTGGGTTCATGATTCTCCATACTGCTAGTTAAATTATAAATCACCTATTCAGCAGAGCACTGAATATACCCCATTGCAATGCTTATGAAGTTCCATGTTTCACCTGCATGGTCTGAAAAGCAAAAGAAGCTGACCTGATCTCCTCCTAGTTACTTGGGTCAGGAAAAAAAAGCACCAACAAAAACTTATGCCTTTGGCATGCCACTTCTTGGCTCTGTCGTTTGTAACCATCTTCTTTCAGGCCTGGAAAATGGCACATATATGAAAACCTTGGAAATCAGTTCTCACAATGGACATAATTGTCCTATTGTATGTGACCACTGATCAAGTCATGGAATTTCCTCCATACAGAACAACTATTGTAGGTTCAGTATTTCCATTAACTTCTTTTACCAATAACTGTATAGTTTACAACTCTGCCAGATGCAACATTTCAGACAAAGTCTTTTTGAAAGGTAACAACTCTGCTTTGATTTCATGGGAACGATGAAGTCTTAAGAGGCCACTGAAGATGAAGAGAGAAAATCATATCAGGCAGCTTTTATGCTCTCTATTTCATCACAAATTACAGTCCAGGCTAGGATTTTTGAGGATGACTGATGCAAGGCTTTCTCTCACATAAAAAAAAACTTAACCCTAACTAATTTTTTGAATAATATCTATAATTTTGCTGCACTTACACTCTAAAAAATGTGTGAGAAAATGACCTGTCACTTGAAAAGAAGGCCATGGGAGGACATGGGGAAGAGAAAACTAATAGTCTGCATATATTCCAATAATCTTTTAAAAAGTCCATCAGCTACAAAGTACATGGGCTTTTCCACTTTAAAAAAACCTGACTACCTTTAAAAATCACCTAATTCCCAGAAAGACAGACATAAGAGAGTAAATCAGGCCAGAAGCCTTTTAGAAAAATTTCTTTTCAGACTAAGTGAAAGCTGAAGGACTGCACGGATTGTATTTTAAATGAGCTGCAGAGTGATAGTCAAGAGAAGAGGTTCATTTCCTATGTGGTAATATCTGATTGCTAAGGACAGAGAACACTATGTTCCCCGGGCTCAGGTGGAATGTGCCTGACTATCTAATGTCATTATATCTGGCAACTCCAGCAGATGCAGAATGGGAAGTTGTCCATTATACATTCTGAGGTCTGATTTGCTCTGCCTCAGGAGGTCTAGGGGCTGCTGGCCTTTCTGGATTGTGTGGGGAAACTTTCAGGATGAAGGGAGGAAACATCAAAAGGAAGTCCTCAGTGCATGCAATGGTACTTGGCAGACATCAGATAAGCCCTACTTTTTTCAAATAAAGTTAAAAACCAGACACCCACAATGATGCAAATGTGATCCAATGACTGGAGACCCAAATGCACCATATATTCCCTCTGGCTCAAGAGGTTTTGAAAGCCTGTGGCTGTCTCCGATCAGAAATAGTGCGAAGTTTGACATTAACATGAACAGTCCAAGACTTACAGTCATGGTTAATAACAACAGCTTCTTAATGACCTTTAAACTTCCTATTGCCACTTAGTTGCGGAGTGTTATCTAAACATAAACTTCTGTTAAGCTAATTAGTGTGCAAAATACAAAAAGTCGCTCTTATTTCTTCCTTAGGACTACACCTTGACCATGTACTTCCAGCAGTCCTGGAGGGATAAAAGACTCTCTTACTCTGGAATACCTTTGAACCTAACTCTGGACAACAGAGTGGCTGACCAGCTCTGGGTGCCGGACACGTATTTCCAAAACGACAAGAAGTCATTTGTCCATGGGGTGACAGTGAAAAACCGAATGATTCGACTCCATCCAGATGGGACAGTCCTTTATGGCCTACGGTACGTTGGGTTTTTTAATCAGCTATGTGGCTGTCCTGGCAGAATGCAAGTCGTCATTGGTAAGTGCAGAGAGTACCAATGCTGCTCTCTTCTCCTTTTTCCTGGTTTCTGAGTGCAGCTTAATGAGTCAGCACATACTCTATCCAGGCTGCCACAATACACTCAAGAATTTTCCTCAGGGCATCAAAACTACTTTTGGTAACTAGCAAAGCCCAATGTCTCTGTCTCTTTCTGTTCTTTTGAGCATGTTAACACTCCTGATGAGTTCTTTGTTATGGTTCTCGCCTAGTAATTGATCACAGCCTAGAGAAACATTCCTTCCTTCTGAATTTCTCCAGCAGTTCTTTAGAACAATATAAAACGTAAAACTAGGAGCCATCTGAAGAAATGTGACCAATGTTTGGTAGGGAGCAAAAAGAAGGCATTTGTAAATTTACATGAATTATTTAAAGATTATGTATATGCCTGCGTACAGGTTCTTTAATCTACCTTGGTTTATCACTACCTCTTCATGCCACAGCTGCTTTTTCATACAGTGCAACCTATAGTCACCCCTGTAGATAAAAATATATTCTAAAATCTGAACAGGCACAATCTAATGATAAGGTCCAAGAGTGTAAAATTAAAACTAAGCCAAGTTATTTGTTACACTGAGATTGCTGTCGAGCCTGAGTAGGCTTTGCATTACTTTTTAAAAAGTTACGGTAGTTTTGCTTAGAGAAAAAAAAAAAAAGAAATAAAATCCCAACTGCCTGAAACAGCTTTTGATCACTGTCAACAATGAAAATAATGTACAGAGAACATAAACCTGAAAGCATACTTCAGTTAAACAGAAGAAAAAAAGGTAATAAAGCAGAAAACCTAAACGAAATACTTCAAAATCGTACCTAAGAGAGGATTGGGAAAAAACCAAACTGCTGCAGCAATTCAAAATGAGAAAGTTTGGATAAAGATAACTCAGAGCTTGCTGAAAATAGAACTTTGAATTGACCTCTTGGCCTATAAAAACATACCCTTTATAACACAACACTATCCATGCACTCAAAGCCTTCCAACCCAGAAATTCAAGCTTGACAAGAAATAAAAAATAATACAAAAATTATTATTCTGGTTCCTCATGTTTTCTTTTGAACTTGTTGGATTTGTTGGTAGTGTATCAATTGCTACCAATGATCACACAGGCATTTTGATACAGCCAGGTATGTACTGGTGCACAAAAACTGCTACTTCAGATGCGAAAAATAAAACAAGGAGCCCATGAGGAAATAGCTGATAGACTATAGGCTGTCATTATCATTTGCTAAAAAGAACATTTCAAAAGTACATCTTTCCCATTGCCTTCAGACCTCCTATAGTTCCTTTCAATCAAACTGACTCCTGGAAATCAGCTTAGCAGAGCAGTTGTCATTAGAGGATTTTGGGGCCTGAAAAGTAGTAGAACTTAAAAAAAAAGTATATATTTTTATTTTTTCTTGAGGCCAGGAACCAAATTTATTTACATTCCAGGATCTGCACAGTGGCTACAACATGCATTAGAGCCATGTAGTCCCACACAAGCAGTTGTAAGCAATATGAGCTACACCTAGAAATGTACATCACACATGTGCTTCCACACACATGCCATACATCTGTTATTAATGACAGTCTCCTGAAAAAGTAGCAGAAGAATCTGGGACACCTGGTGAATCTGCTGCAGGTCCTCTCATGTGCTTCATCAACAAAGCACCAGCCTGGCTGGGAAGCTGTGACCTTGCCCAAGCATAATGACTCTGCTCTTCCTCTCAGAGGTGGTCAGGCAAACCTCCAATGCAACAGCAAAGATGGTCACCTTCATATAACACGGTTGCTAGTTCATATGATTAAATAACCATTCACATTTGAATTGGATAAGCAGCAGCCATGCAACTACAACAGCTGCAGCTCTTCAACTTAATACCCCATCCAATACCTCACTGCTTTCAGTAGGAAAACCAAACAAAACTAAAACCCAAACAAACAAAAAAACCCCACACTAAAATTAAGTGCAATCTATATTCAAGGATCACCTGCTGCAAGCTCAGGAGCGATGCATCCCAACTAGAAGGAAGTTCAGCAGGAGGGCCGGGAGACCTCCTTGGATGGATAAGGAGCTGCTGAGCAAAATTTGAAGGAAAAAAGAGGCTTATAAAAGGTGGAAGCAAGGTCAGGAGGCCTGGGAAGAATGCAGGGATGTTGTCCGGGAAGCTAGGGACCAGGTTAGGAAAGCTAAGGCCCACTTAGAATTAAACTTGGCTAGGGATGTTAAGGATAACAGGAAGGGATTTTATGGGTACATTGCCAATAAAAGACAGGTTAGAGACACCGTGGGTCCTCTCCAGAAGCTATCGGGAGAACTGGCTACCCTGGATTTGGAGAAGGCTGAGGTTCTTAATGACTTCTTTGCCTCAGTCTTTACCGGCAAATGCTCTGACCACACCACCCAAGTCTTGGAAGGCAGACGCGGGGACGGTGAGGATGGGGACCCTGGGCCCACTGTGGGGGAGGATCTTGTTCAGGACCACCTTAGGAACCTGAATGTATACAAGTCCATGGGACCAGATGAAATCCATCCAAGGGTCCTGAAGGAGCTGGCAAATGAAGTTGCTAAGCCACTGTCCATCATATTTGAAAAATCATGGCAGTCAGGTGAAGTTCCCTACGACTGGAAAAAGGGAAATATAACCCCCATTTTTAAGAAGGGGAAAATGGATGAGCCAGGGAATTATAGACCAGTCAGTCTCACCTCTGTGCCTGGCAAAATCTTGGAGCAGATTCTCCTGGAAGGCATGCTAAGGCACATGAAAAGCAACAAGGTGCTTGGGGACAGCCAGCATGGCTTCACTAACGGGAAATCCTGCCTGACCAATCTGGTAACCTTCCATGAAGGGACTACGGAACTGATGGACAGGGGCAGAGCAGTTGATGTCATCTACCTGGACTTGTGTAAAGCCTTTGACACTGTCTCCCATGACATCCTTCTCTCTAAGTTGGAGAGACATCAATTTGATAGGTGGACCACTCGGTGGATAAAGAACTGGCTGGATGGCCGCACGCAAAGAGTAGTGCTCAGTGGCTCAGTGTCCAGCTGGAGACCAGTAACGAGTGGTGTCCCTCAGGGATTGGTGTTGGGACCAGTCTTGTTCAACATCTTTGTGGGTGACATAGACAGTGGGATTGAGTGCGCCCTCAGCAAGTTTGCAGATGACACCAAGCTGTGTGGTTCGGTTGATAAGTTGGAGGGAAGGAATGCCATCCAGAGGGACCTTGACACACTTGTGAGGTGGGCTGATGCCAACCTAATGAAGTTTAACCATGCTAAATGCAAAGTCCTACACCTGGGTCGGAGCAATGCCAGGCACAGCTACAGGTTGGGTGGGGAGGAGATTCAGAGCAGCCCTGCAGAGAAGGACTTGGGGGTGTGGGTTGATGAAAAAATGAACATGAGCAGGCAGTGTGCGCTTGCAGCCCAGAAGGCCAAGCGTATCCTGGGCTGCATCAAAAGGAGTGTGACCAGCAGGTGGAGGGAGGTGATCCTGCCCCTCTACTCTGATCTCGTGAGACCTCACTTTGAGTACTGTGTGCAGTTGTGGTGTCCTCAACATAAAAAGGACATGGAACTGTTGGAACAAGTGCAGAGGAGGGCCACGAGGATGATCAGGGACTGGAGCACCTCTCGTACAAAGATGGGCTGAGAAAATTGGGGCTGTTCATCCTGGAGAAGAGAAGGCTGCATGGAGACCTCATAGCAGCCTTCCAATACCTGAAGGGGGCCTATAGGGATGCTGGGGAGGGACTCTTCATGAGGGACCGTAGTGAGAGGACAAGGGGTAACGAGTTCAAACTTAACCAGGGGAAGTTTAGATTGGATATGAGGAAGAAATTCTTTACTGTGAGGGTGGTGAGGCCCTGGAATGGGTTGCCCAGGGAGGTTGTGGATGCTTCATCCCTGGCGGCGTTCAAGGTGGGGTTGGACATAGCCTTGGATGGCATGGTTTACTGGGAGGTGTCCCTGCCCATGGCAGGGGGTTGGAACTCGATGATCTTGGGGTCCTTTCCAACCCTTACTATTCTATGATTCTATGATTCTATATTCCACACACTTGCAATCTAGTACTGCAGTGCCAAAGCTAACAAATAAGCAGAAGAAAGAATGAATTTCAGGGACACCGACGCAGGTTTCATATAGCAGACCACAATTATTGCACTAAGTCTGCATCTATCAGTGGTCACTTTCCTCACAGTAATAAACGTGTTTCTGTCACCTTACAGATTACCTTTAGATCATAAAAACAGCAATTTCTTCATATACCAGATAGCACATACAGTTCATAAGAAATAAAACATGAGAAAACACTGCAGAAAATGTTCTCAGGTAAAATTCCACATTGCCTGTTAGAAATTTGAGAACAGCTCCAATCTTAGTCTAAAAAGCAGAGAAGAAACTTTGCAACAGATCAGCTTGTGTTTAGCCTCTATGCAGCAGAGAGCATGAAAACAGCATCACCAAACATCTCTTTTTTGCTTTTAGTACTGAAGACAGAGCATTGACCTGGCACTATTTGAACAAGACAGACAACACCAATTATGCTGCAGAACAGTATGTGAGTTCCCAGCAAAACAGGCAGGGCCTTAAACCATCTCTCAAGGATGATTTAAATGCTTGCTTTCCCCAATGCCTCTAATTCCCCACACATTTTTCTATTTTCATTCCAGACTTAATGCTTCCTCTCAGGCTCAGATATGAAATTTTACTGGCTTCTTTAAACACAAATTGAAACAACCACAGCAGCTCTAAATAACCTGCTTTGCTTGTATCCATGTACTCAGCAGTTTGGCATTAATGCAGTGTTCAGTCTCAGAGTTGAAGAAAAGTAAACCAAGGTTAATCTTCTGGCTTTACAGATGAATAAACAAGGGAAACTTGCACTGAATATGCTGGACTGGTTTTAGATCATATAACAAAGCATTAGCACACTTTAGAATGTCTCCATCATAATATTTCTGTGATGAAATAACCAGTCCCTTTAGCTATTTTTTCCAGTAACTTTCAGCTGTTGTATCCACACAGTTTAAAGAACTATGTGTGCATAAAACTTGTGCAGACACAGAATACTCCTAAACCTTCTGCCTTCTAAAAGAGTGCATTGCTGTCATGTCTCATTGAAAATGCTACTTCTCTTAATTATTCACAGTAGTGAATAATGCATAGCATTACTGAGTAACACTTTCATCCTATTGCCCAATCAACTAAACACACAAACATATTTAACTCCACATTAATATTTCCATTGAACTCCATTTCAAATATACCAGGGAAGTTGAGTGTCACTGTTAAGTATTATGGACTTGTCCTGGTTTAACCTCAGCTGGCACCTGAGTCCCACTCAGCCACTCACTCACACACCCACCCAGTGGGATGGGGCAGAGAATTGGTAGGGTAAAAGTGAGAAAACTCCTGGTTTGAGATAAAGACAGTTTAATAGGGAAAGAAAAAGCTGCTCATGCAAGCAAAGCAAAACAAGGAATTAATTCACCACTCCCCATCAGCCTTTTCTAGGATATCAGGGCTCCATCACGTGTAACAGTTGGGAAGGCAAATGCCATCTCCAAATGTCCTCCTCTCCCTTCTCCTTCCCCCCAGTCTTATATGCTAAGCATGATGCTCTATGGTATGGAATATTCATGTGGTCAGTTGGGGTCAGCTGTGCTGGCTGTGCTCCCTTCCAGCTTCTTGTGCACCTCCTACCTCGCTGGCACAGTATGAGGAACTAAAAAGTCCTTGACTTAGAGTAAGCACTACTCAGCAACAAATAAAACATCAGTGTGTTATCAACATTTTTCTCAGAATAAAGCTTGAGCACAGCACTGTACCAGCTACTAGGGAAGAAAACTAACTATTGCAGCCAAAACCAGGACAGCTATTATTATTTTCTGTGGTGTAGCCACTTGCTTCCCAAGAGTAAAAAAATCACTTCAAGTCAATATGCAAACCTGCAGGACTGTGAGACTGGTGTCTGAGACAGCTCTAGCTTGGTCCCAGTACAGCTGGCACAATACTGGATTCTTTGTTATTTTTCCCCCCATTTTTAATAAGTCATCAGATCCCATTAGCTATAACCCTTTTGGCGCTAGCAGCATGTCTAATGGCTCATCACTTTCATTGCTTTTTCAAGTAAGATTCTCTAGAAATATCACCCAAAGATCTAGATTCTCAAACCAACACATGTTGCTCTTTGTTTTGCTTGTCTTTTGTCCCTCTTTCGCAGGTAAGATGCTAGACATGTAATTTGTCTTTAAGATATTTAAGGAAAATTTAATGATTTATTGTACTGAATTACATATTAAAATTCTTATATCATGATGTCAAGAATGGAAGTTCTGATTTAAATCATCCTTTGCTAGTATTTTTATGCTGTGTCTTAATTCTTCTGGGCATTTCATTAACAGATCAATGGCATCTTGTTGCTTCTCAGATGTCTGTTCTGTTTATTTTGAGGTAGTGTCATGATAATACCAGCAAAAATTCAGCTGGTGTTGGTAAAAGAAGCAGATCCTTCAAAAGGATTAGTTGTTAAGAAGTGCAACATGCCTTCAGTGATACCTTTATGTAGATTTCACTCTCTTCCAACGTTCACACATAAACCCATCTTTCATCGGAGCAGGTGTTCATTTATTTAGAAGCAGGGAGTAATATCATGATAGGGAGTGAAGATCTGCTTTGAAGCATGGAAAATTTGGTTTTAGCAAGACCACACATTTTTAGACCTCTGCAGCAGAGGATGCCACTTTGCTGGGCACTGCAAGAGGACACGGAGAAGAATGATCTTTGCCTTCAACATAAGGACTTTTTTCACCACTTACATAAGGAAGGTATTCTGTGGCATACACTGTCAGACACATCAATCTACCTCAAACCAATTCAAAAACATGACTTGAGCCATGCAACATTTGATTTTAGTAAATACTTATTCATATGATATCCATGGAAGCCATTCTAGCATGCCCTAAAATTAGAATACAAGAAAAGCTATATTTAAATGCAGAATGCTTTGGTTTTAAATATAATTTTAAAAGTAAAACTGAGTGTAAACTTCCCTTCTTGACTCTATCGCAGTGAGTTAATAGAGAAATTTGATAGCTACCAGTTTACATCTTCCAGTGCTCTGAAAATTTACTGCTTTGTTGATTGGTTTTGTATTGCCATGATTTGGGGCTATGAAGTTTTGGGTTTCCTCCAAACACCTTAATGGATTTTATTAAAGAGTTGAGGTGTTTTGAGGACATCCCATCATGGCAACACCCAGCCTACTTACACTGGGACTTAAAAGATTGTCCTCACCTGTGTTACTAAACAGATCCAGCCAAACAAAAAAAAAACAACAGAAACTGCAGTCATTCTAAGTGATAAAACCCCATATCATCTAACTGAAATATAAAGCTACTTTTTATTTCACTCTACAGACAAATACAGAACAACTTATAAAGCATTCTTTTATCGAGCATAGAGTAGTTTTGGAAATGATGCAAAAAGCTATTTCTTCCACGTATCAATGCCAAAAGATGTAGCAGCAGGCATCTTAAAAAGAAGAAGTAGTAGTGTCATGCTGGAGTAAAACATCCAAGGAGGGGCAAGACACTAGATCACAACTGACACAGAAGACACTACTTTCCCTACTTGATATTTTCATATGTGGTTACATATGTACCACACTGAGATATTAAGGCTACAAGAGCCAATTTGGGACTTCCTTTATGTTTTAGAAACCTGAAGATATACAAGAACTTTGCAAAAGCAAGTCAATCAAATATTTGTCATTTCTTCTATGTCCCAAAAGATTTGTGTCTCTGAGGGTCAGTTTTCAGGATTCACAGGCAAATGAATACATTCCTCAATGTACAGCTAATGAGAGGTACAGATGGGGGCAGCATTTCACGTGTGCATTGTGAATGCCAGTTTAGCCTGCCACAGGTCACACTGGACCTGCTGCAAAGTTCTTCGCAATAGACTATGCTTAAATAAGCAATCACACCTGCCGGGCAGCCAGCATGGTCCCTCGTCACAGGAGGTACACTGCTAGGACCCCTTCTTTAATCAGAAGGAAAAAAAAAAAAGATGAAGAGGACACAGCAAATTGATCCTGAGGCTGATGGATTTTCCTTTTAGTTCTTCCTGCTGTTGCAGACTGTTTGAATTGTTTGTGGCCCTCTGTCAATCCTACTGTCATCTCCTCTTCCTACTTCGTAGCCCAGTCCTTAGGCATAGCATGGCTTGTGCAAGGAGATCATAGAATCATTTAGGCTGGAAAAGACCTTTGAGATAATCAAGTCCAACCATTAACCCAGAACTGCCAGTCCACCACTAAACCATGATCCTCAGCACTACATCTACACATCTTTTTCAATACCTCCAGGGGTGGTGACTCAGCCATATCTCCAGGCGTCTGTTCCAATGCCTGACAACCTTTTTGGTGAATAATGTGATTGTTGTGACCTAAGCGTAGGACCCCACACTGAGCTTTGTTGTACCTCATACAATTGGCCTTAGCTCATCAATCTAGCCTGTCCAGATCGCTCTGTAAAGCCTTCCTACCCTCCAGCAGATCAAAACTCCTTCCCAGTTTGGTGTCATCTGCAAACTGACTGAGGGTGCACTTGATCCTGTCGTCCAGGTCATTGATAAAGATATTAAAGAGAACTAGTCCCAGTACAGAGCCCTGGGCATCACCACCTGTGACCAGCTGCCAGCTGGATTAACTCCATTCACCACCACCCTTTGGGCTCTGCCATCCAGACAGTTTTTACTCAGGGAAGAGCACACCATGAGCAGCCAGTTTGTCCTGGAGAATGCTATGGGAAACAGTGTCAAAGGCTTTACTAAAGTCTAGGTAGACAACATCCATGGCATTTCCCTCATCCACTAAGCAGATCACCTTGTCGTAGAAGGAGATTAGGTTAGTCAAGCAGGGCCTGCCTCTAAAAAAACCCATGCTGACTGAGCCTGGTCACCAGGTTGTCCTGCACATCCCATGTGACAGCACTCAAGATGATCTGCTCCATAAGCTTCCCCAACACCAAGGTCAGACTGACAGGCCTGTATTTCCCCAGACCCTCCTTTAAGCCCTTCCTAGATGAGTGAGCAATGACCAGTACCTTAATTCATGGGGAGAAGGCAGTTGGTAACAATAGTCTATGCACGGAAGATGGTATGTGTGGCCAAAATACAGATGCATTTATTCACCAGGCTTCACAAGCAGTAGAGAAAGGGCTATTTCTTACCCTTAGCAATTACCAGAGGGGAAAAAAAGAACCAAAGTTCACTTATGCTCTCTCATGCTTGACCAAGGACTCCTCCAGCCTGCATGTTTATAAAGTCAAAACAGAGAACATCTGTATTTACCTGACTGCTGCAGCGCCCTTAATATCTGGTGTTGCCATAAGCAAAAATGCATTTCCAGGATTGTTCTTAACGTGTGCAAAACCAATTAATTCGACACAGTCCATCTCATGTCATTTCCCACACACTGCAGTTAATTTGACAGAGATTGCAATCTGGTTTGTATAATACATCCTGAGCAAATAAAGAAATATATAATGTCAATACAGCTACATTCTGCAATTTATTTCATGAGGCACAGTAGCACTCAAGCAGTCACTGGCATGCCAAGATACAGCTTATTTGTCACACAGAAGGTGAGGGATGGGCTTGTCTAAATAATGCTGAAAGCCCAAGGAGACAGTACAGGTGTAGTCTGTCTCGTAAGTCTATGCAAGAACAGTGAAGGAGCATCAGGGAGTGAGACACTCTCAACATCACTCATTTTTACTGAATGAGTGAGAAAATTAACTGAAGAGCAGATATATGATCTATCTGAGGGGGGAAGTGTGGAACAGAAGAGAACCCTGCAGAAATTAAATTTGCTTGCTTTGTTTTACAGATGTAAAGAAAGGTGTATTTATATTCAGGCACCAAACAAAAATAGCAAAAATAAAGAAAATTTGACTCAGTCACTCCTAAACTCCACACTGCAAGCCTCTAGTCCAAACAGGAAGTACTCTGTGATTTAGTGGTTTTAATGGTTGTCTCCTTCCCAGTCTGGGTGTCCCCTGTAGCTGTCACACTTGCTATCAGCAGGCAACACAGCAGAAGCAGCACAAAGCTTTACTTCCTCACTGGGCCTATTGCATTTCAGAAACATGTCTTCAGGTCCAGCCAGACTTTTCTGCAGCACAGATGTTGAAGTCCATGTTTACACTCTGTCAGCTCCTCTCCAAGTGTGAACATTTCTCCCCAAACCTGACTCCTCCCAGGGCTCTTCATGCCCAGCCTGTACACCTAATGTACAAGATTGGAAAGGAGAATGCTACAGGATGTTAAGGATGATGAATCAGTTGGAGACCAGCACATTTAGTCCATTTGCTGCATGAAGCTCAATTCATCATTGTTTCACTTCTTTAGTATTTAAGTTGGGCACTAATGGGAAACTATGTATCAAGTTGCTCTATACCCATCCCTGCAGGCTGCTGTGTACTTCGCTGCTTAACATCACAGGCGGAAATCAGACACAACCTCAGTTCAGGCACCTCCTCATTCTGGAGTGGGTGGATTTGTAACCTTTCTACTATGTCCATGTAATGCTGTACATACAGTGAAATGCAGTCTCACTACTACTTTACTCACACATCTGTTACACACAATGTAACATTCCATCAACACAGGCTTTTATAATTTCTTTAACATCATTTGATGAAGAATACAGACTAAACTGATTGTAGTAATTTATAACTGAAAGCACACAGACAAAACAGAGGAAATTTAAGTGAATAAAGTCCTTAAATGTATGGGGCATCATTCCTATAGACCTTTACTACCGCAGGTAAACCAGAAAACCTGCAACTGCTTATAGGCTTCTACGTGCAAACAAAAAAATACTGCTTCTGAAATACTCAGGTTTTATTCATTATCAAGCATGAAATAGAGCATACCAGGCATGATAAAATGAAGTGGTAAATTGGTAGATAATAAATAGTACAAATGGAGAAGGAAGAAAACTATAAAACCAAAACCAAAGAAAAGTAGGGTCCTCTCTGGCTCCCAGGGCAGGGTAAGACATCCTAGGTGTAACTCAGAGACAGGCTTGCTGTCTTCCTTTAGTATGAATGATCTCAAACAGCCAGGGGGAAGCCATCAGCTGCCCATCCTGAAAAGAGATGCTCTCCTCATCACTGACAGCATGCAAACAGAAATCCCTCCAGTGGCACTCACTGCAAATCTCCCCTACCTCATAACCCCAGAAAACAGCAGATGTGGCAGAAACACCCAGCTCTGTGGGAAGCAGCTATTCATAAACTCCTATTGTCATATAATTCCCTGTATTTGATTTGGAACTTTTTCCTCCAATTGCAACCAACTTATTTTTTATTCCATTATCACACAGTATTTTTTTATATTAAAATAATCTACAGAAGGTGGGGAAAAACTTCAGGTTGAATGAGTCCTATAGAAAAAACATAAAAATACCCCAACAAGCACACAAGTACTTAACATGGACTCAGCTTTAAATACGTGAGCAGTGGCTCTTTAATCAGTAGTTAAGTAAAAGAGAAGTCTGGTATAATCAGAAGAACTGGCTTCATGGGCTTGAATTTAAACACAAGCTTTAGATGCTGCAATTGGTTATGGCTATCAAACACAGCACTTTGAAGAACTGAATTATAAGCATTTTGTAGAGCAAAGCCTACTAGGCTTTATTCAAAGACCACTTAATCAAGCAGATTCTAGATCAAACTTAGATTACTGAAATTATGTCACCTGTTTAAATACCTTATTGTTAAAATACTACTTAAGCACATGAATACTGTCCAAAGCACAATACAAAAAATTAGGCAACATTTAACAAACATTTAATTTTAAAGTTGAAGGACATTGCAAAGTATGGATTACATATTTTCCGTGCAGCACATCATCTCTTACTGTTTTGGTTTAAATTGGTTTTGGATTAGTTTCTTCTCTCTTGTACAGACTATGTTCTGACTACAAAATCTGAGCAAGTCCTCCCTTTCATATTAGAAGCAGAAATGTCTTCCAACAGAATTACAACTCTGCAATTGTCAACCTAATCTCTACCAAAAATGTACTTCTAAATATAACTGCCTTTTAAAAATAAGTAAATAGTAAAAAAAGTTTGAAGAATTCCATTCACACCTAATCTCATCTTTAGTGCATTTAAGCAATTCTATTACTTATAGTTGCCTCAAACACATTGGGAGACAGAAATTAGGTAAAAATAAATATAGTGGCAGAGATTAATACTAAAGTACATTTGATCAAGAAGAATTTCAAATAAATTTACATACGATCTAAGAATCAATAACAGCATGGGCAATTTCTTGCAAGTATGTCTTTCTTTACTTGTCTTTGCAGGGTCTGTATTAGATGAGAAAGGAGCTTTTGTATGTTTACCATCTCAGCTTTCTTCTCTCACAAGCCATAAAAGCTCATGCCTGATAACCTGTTAGGTGCACAGATATCTTGAACAATAAGAAAGAAAATCCAAGTTTTTCACAAGTGACCTATGTGACTCCTACTCTATCAACATGGCCAGTTGCATACTCACTATTGCAATAGCACATATTTTATCTTCATGCTCCAGAAGTTAATGCTTAAGTTTGAATAACTTCATAATATTTCCTTTTTCCCTGAAATGTTAGATTTTTAACACATTTCTTGCTGTTTATATTTGGGCAAGAAGCACCAAATGGACATACAAGTTGCACCGCTTCCATTTTGTAAATAAAAAGGCAAAAGCTTTTCTAAAAACCACTGCAATTTAACTTACAGAGCTGGTATGTATTGTTAGCAGTACAGATTATTTAGTACATTCTTTTATATAATGCTATATACAGATACATAACAGTACAGATCCATGCTGAATTCTGATAAGCTAATATATTACAGTACATTTCATATCAGCATATGTTTGGTATATACCACAGTTTGTGTGTTTTCCAGGTCTTGAAGTTCATTAAAAAGACATTTAATAAAATGTAAATCCATTTCTTTCTAATAATAAAAAATTAAAAGGGACAGTAATTAAAGTTGTGCTTTGCTGCAGATTTCCAATTTGCACGCTATTAATTTTGAGCATGCTGAGAATAATTATTATTGAGGGAGAAAGCGTAAGTTGATAGCTGCTCAAAACCGACTTCACTCTCATTTAATTTTATTGATGTTGACTTGTGACATCAGTGAAGTACCTGTTCAACCAAAATCAGAGGGGCTATGGGTGGGGAATAAATCTGTACCTTTTTATACAGTAAAAGCATCAGGCATTTAAATTGAGATCCTAAAGGAGGCAATATTTTACCAGGCCTGCACCAAATTGATGAATGCACTTAGATTCACAAGGGGGGGAAGAGAGGAGAGAGTCTTAATGTCAGTATTCTGTCTAAGAAACAAGAACTGTTCTAATGAACACTACCCAAAAGCTGCTGAAATCCTGAACAAATGCTGTGACAGCCCATTCAACTAGTGACTCACAAACTGGAAAAGGAAAATTAACAAAAGGTGCCAGACTGTGGGGGCTGCTGCTTCTCAAACACAACCCCTTTGCTCACTAAGCTCAGTTTATCAGGCCATACCTGCTCTCTGCCACACCACATAAAATTCTGGCTTGTACCATATCAAGTATTTAAAGGTACCAGCATCAAGAGTAACCCTGCCTTGATTAATTCACTAAGGCAATCAGACACAGTGGTTTTAAGTAATTTTAATACAAATTAAGAACTGGGGTTTGAGTACAATGTTAAGATGCAAATGATCATACATTTAAAAAAAATGTTTTCAGGCAATGTATTTTCTCATTAACCCTCACTCTTCTACAAATATCTCCACTTAAAAAGAGGATTAGCCTTTTTTCTCAAATATCATTGGCCTACTCTAGAAGTAGCAATAGTAGTAGATTGCTACTTTAGAAGTAGCAATCTAGAAAATAGGCAAGCCCTTGAGTGTAATAAAAGGTAAAATTAATTACTCCTTAAAATACAATAGTACATTCCTTTATTTGGAACCTTTGCTTTATATCAACATACATGGTCTCATAAGTGCTAGGCTGAAATAACCTCATTTTAAGAGGCAAGATGTGTGACAACTATAACGTTTTCATTTATAAAGCTATTAATAAGGTGGGATTACCAAGTGTTGCTATAGCATTGGTAATACAATCCCACCCGAAACTGCAGGTCTTACTTCTTTATGTTAGACTAAGAAGTCAACCTGAGCAGACAGGAGGTAGGTGCTTCAAATACAAATTTTGTAGTTTTGGATGGCACATTCGATTGGATTACAAATACACAAACGAAAAACCCAAACAAACACACAAAAGAAAAATCGAAACAACCAAACAAAAAAACCCCCACACAAGTACTTCCTAGGGTGAGGTCAGTAAGAGTATGCACTTCTCTTTGAAAAGACAGCTAAAGACAAATCAAAACAGGTACAAATTATTTGAACTTACTTTTTGCAAAACTGCATTTTCCATGCATGAAAACTATCCAGTTTTTCACATTCATGAAAAAATGAATTTTTCAAACCTGTATGACAGTATACAGCATAACAGTAGGCTTGATCCAAGAAGACACCAGATGTCTTCCGAAAAGATATATATACATCCTCTTATATTACCATAATTTCTATAGATCAGACAGAAAAGTTTATCATCTGAGAAGGTAAGTTACGTACAAAGGGTAAGCTGGCATCTCCCATGCGCCATGGCACAGGCAGAAGAAATTTGGGAATGTTTATACCCCTTGGCTTTTCTCAGGCCTGGGAAATTTCAGTGTCTGATGCATGCTGTTGATGTCTCTTTTAGCAGAGCCACTCTAGCCACCTCTGAGAGCATGGTCACAAGAGGCTGCAACTGCAGCATTTTTCATAATCCTTAGATAGATGGATTTGTAAGCTATGTAAGACAGTGTGACCAAGTGGTTCTATTGAAAACATAAATCTAGTTCCAGACCTGTTCCTAATATATTTGTGTAAGTGAAGAACCAAGAAAGTAAATCTGGGATAGAATTCTTAATATTTTTTATTTTATTAGCTGATGTGGGATGTTTTAAACTTGCTCTCAGGTTTTATGACAAACATTTTTACAAAGGAAAGGCCATATGTCTTAAGGCCTTTTTTGGCAAAATGAGAGATAGTATTAAAGAGTTTTTAAAAGGCCTTAAAGTTTTCCATATAAATCGCCCATATGTCCACAGTGCTGCATTTATTAGTTTTAGTATATGCTGATCAAGGGACAGAAAAAAAAAACATTGCACAGGTTTATTTTATTGGGCAAGGATTTAGTTCAAATAATGTCTTAACCCATTTCCTGTTATTTTCTTTTGTCAGAAGACATCTATGGAGCACACCTGTGGAGTCCAATTAAAAAAAGGCAGAAATAAAACCCCAAACTTCAGTTTGTGTTTTATTAGCTCTTAAGCTATTCTACAAGAGGTATTTCATTACCTGAAGAAACATAGAAATGTTTCTGAAGAGATACCTTTGATGAATCTCTGGATGCATATTTTACAAATGGGGGGAAAGAATAAAAAAAAATGTCAAGCTCTTTCCTAAGAAATATTCCACTGACCCCAGCTAGATTCATTTGAAATACAGTTGGCTAATGGCTGACTTGTCTCAAACTGTTGAATTTTTCACTGCAAGAAATATAATAGCGCTAATTTTATAGCTGGTTTGTATATTTTTGGGGCACGTTGCTAGGATGGTATATCAATTTTTCATTTTTTGAATTATTTTATTACATGGGACTGCTCTTAATAATACAGTTAATGCTGCCTCTTCTTGATACAGAATACACAATCCGTTTGCAAAACATTACTGAAATGCATAAGGATTCCAAGCTCTCTCTTGGATGTTAGATGGGTTAATTGGCACAAGACCTATAGCAGCCAGATTTGTGAAAGACCCAAGGCAAAAAATTCAGCTTTTCATCATCTACCTTTGGATCCAAGGAATAGCAATTCCCACTGAAACACATTAAGATGAGCCAAAAGATTTTAGCAACTCAAATATTCCTTAAACACAATGCTTTTAAAAAAAAATACACTGAATAGTAATTAATCTCAAATTCTAGCAAGTTTTAAAGCGCAGAGCTATCGCCCAAGCGTGGGCAACTGGTGCGCATTGAGTAGTGAAGATTTCTCAGTGTTACCTGGGAGCCCCCTGCTGGGACTGCCTTTAGAAAAGAAGCAAAGGGAACAGATTTGCTTTGAAGCTGTGTCACAGGTGTTTCAGTAATTACTCTACATATGGTATATTACCATCCTTGAAGTGACTGAATGCTTAATTTCTCATAAGAAAAACACTACACGGGAGAAAAATAACTTTTCTCTGCATAAAAACATGCTTGGCATTAGTTAAATTCTTAAAATATTTTACAATATTCCTAATTCTGGGAAATGCATGAAGATTCAAGCAGACAGCCTGTGTGCTAGATATAAAAGTGCTAAACCAGAGGGTAATCTGTGTGGCTATCATTAAAGATGCTGTAAACAAAATTAGATTTATACAGTTTGATTAACAAAAACAACCCCAACAGGCAACAACAGCCAAGACAGAACAAAACCAAACCAAAATTTACCAAAACACTTTCAGGAGTGCAGGAAAAGAAAAAAGCTAAAATTAATCTCTTTTGTGGAAGAATAGCATTTTTATTGCACCATCTAATTTAACTGCAAAAAATAAGATAAGTTTTCAGGAAAGTTTTCAGGCACAAAAGCTCCCGTTCAGGTCAAACCAATGCAAGAAATTTCAGGTAAGGTACATTTTACAACAATTGCTCTGAACTCACAGATCCATCAGGATGTTCTTTCCTGACTAAACCCATATAAAATATTTAACTCATACTGTGGTTGCTACCTCCTCTGTTCCACCAAGTACAGACTTAAACCAAGTTTAGAGCTCTGTGCAATTAAACTACCTGAGGTTATAAGCAGCAGCTTTTTTCACAAATATTTTGTACCCATATCGTTTCACTCTTCCCATTATGAATGGTGCAGCCATAAAGCTTAGTTTCCAGATACATCTTTGAGGATGTTTTGTAGGTCTCCCATAAGCTCAAGATTGAGATGTCAGTGGTGGAATGCCTGCTTCACTGGAAATGTTTTCTCAACAGCAATGGGAGTTTCTGTCTTTTATGAGCACTGAGCTGATGGCTGTTTGATATATATATGAGCTTTCATTCACTAGTGATCTTTTATTCCATTTCTAATTCCTTTTTTCTATTTTTTCTTAATGGCAAAATGTCAGGTTTATTTTTAAGAATCCAGTGAAAATATCAAAGCATTTTCTTGAAAAAAATTCAAAGGTCTACCTGCCCACAAGATTATAAGTAAAGCTCCCTGAATACTGTACAGCGCTGTCCATAAATTTTCACCCACATGGGGAATAAGTCAATTTTCTGCTATACTCAGTCACCTGCATGAAATTTTATCAGTATAAGCAAGGTATTATTTGCCAAACTGAAGAGCTATTAGCATACTCAAAGAGACAGCGCTGACCATAGCAGGAGTTGAAAGATCAATGGAAAAAAACTTATCATAGTTCTTCCCACTATGCCAGGTGTGCACTGTTTTTGTGTAAATGTAACAAAAAGTAAAATCTATATGTAAATAATCCTCCTTCCAGAGCAGCCTTAAATTAGACCCAGGAAAATGTATTAAACTAATAGAAGCTGGAATATATGAAGTTTAAAATACTACATTTCCAAACCCATTTTTGGATCCCTCTCCTAGAAAGGCTGTCAGCTCCTTCCTTCAATACAAAAATTAAGTGTCTGTTCAAGGAAAAGAAATCATTCTATGAAATCACTGGGTAACTGGTATGGAATTTGAATAAAGTGTGATAGCTCCTATAGTGAACCATTTACAGCCCATAGGAGAAGCAAAACAAGGGCAAGCAGCATTAAGCCTGTCCGCTCACAGAACTCGCACTCAAATGACTTTGAAACAAAAAAAAAAAAAAAGGAGAATAAACCCAAAGCATAAATTTTTCCCCCCATAAATTACATATTTATTTTGCAACTGATCTGCTGGGGGTAAGAGAGGAACCACTGATCTCTGAAGTAAGCCATCTTGCTCTTTGAAAATCTAGAGTTCATGATAACCCACTAAGCAGTTATCAAAGCTGTAGATTATTAGAGCACCTTTTCTTTAGGATTGCTCAAACATTAAGTCTTAGCAATAACACATTATCTAGCTACTAAACATGAGAATACTAGCAAAAATTTTATAGAGGATGGAAAGTGGAAGAATGAGAGTTTCAAAACATTACATGTTGGCATGATATCTTTCATGCTTTCAACATTTTCATTAGCATCTTGATGAAAAAATGCCCCTATAATTTATTTGGCTTCCATCATTAAATCATTTCAGGGAAAAGCTTCTGAACTATGAAATCCAGAAGAAAATACTATGAAGTCGAGAGGACTCAAGCAGGAACATCTTAACTCCATTTCACTTTTGTCTCACAAAAAAAAAACAACCAAAAACCAAGTAAAATTACGCAACCACTTCTTGGGGCTCCAAGAAGCCATGCAGTGGAGCAAGGTTGTGACAAAACAGCCCAAAGTGAGAATTAAACATCCTAAACAACCTGATTTTATTCTCCTTAATGAGTCAGACAACTTGAGCAGAAAATAAGTCTGTTTGTATAAGCTTCAATCTCAATTTAGTATTTTAACATTATGGTAAAAAACATCTCTATCATTTAAGATGATTTTTGCTTATTCTGTCCTCATGAGCACTGCATAAAGAAAGGCACAGGAGCATTAAACAGAGTCATGCCGTGCTCTTAAAGCTGAAGATGGCAGAAACAAGCACAATAACAGATACTGACTGTGAGGGATTATATGTCAGCTGTTTGCAGAAATAAATGCAGATGTGTTTCTTGGAGAGAACAAAAGCCTGCATACTCTGAGCTTGCAGAACATTAAAGCTTATAAAGGTAGAAGGAGAAAGGTGACACGAAGGCCTGATATAGGTCAACAGCAGAGCCTCAGCAAGGAAACTCTCAAACGTGCATAAATATTACCTGTCCTGATGCCTAACGAGCTGAGGAAGCCAAGTCTTGCCCTCATTCAGCTCATGGCTTTGGTTCATAAAATGCACTTACTTTGTTTCTTTCATCAAAGCTTTTATAATCTCTGCTGGAAGAGCCAATAGCTAATACATCCCCACATTCATAGAACATCCAGCTTCCTCGCATTTCACAAGTGCATGCGAAATGCATCTTGCCAAAAGTATTTGCACCACCATTCAGAACACAGCTAATATTCGTGATTTTAGTGAAAAATCACCTGTTGTCTAGCCAGCCTTTCTATACAAGTATCCTAAATGCAGTTCTACAGTCAAAATGAGTATGTATTCCATTCATACCTCTTCTTGAATTTCAGATGCAAATTAGCACAGTCTTCATTACAACCTGACAGACCTAAGAAATGCTAACTATCAAACGATATGTCTATACTGCATGTTAAGGCATGGAATGGGCAACCTAAACTTCAAGTACATACTTGGAACTTTTACTCTCCTATGTAAACAGGTCTACCTCTCCAAGTCTCTTTTATTGCATCCATTTGAAAATGTGCTGTGCCAAGAAGAAATCAGAATAGCTAGTGGATTTGAGTACCTAACTCAGGTGACCAGACAATCTTATAATGAAACTTTTGAAAGTAATGTGCATGCCTTGGAATAAAAAATAAAATTTAAATAATTAGAGAAAAAAATCAAATAGACAAAATACAGTGTTCCAATATATGGGGAAATAATTTATAGAAGTATATTATCTATAGGACATACACATTTCTTTAAATTATGAAATACATATTTAGTTCATGAAATAACACTATAACAAGCCATGTCCTCTGTTTATGAGGGCTGTTCAGGTTACAGAGGAGCAGTGACAGATGTACAGTCAAGATGCTACACAACTACATATCAGTCTGCTGGATCATTGGTGCACACAGCATTCAGTGAATATAAGAGAGCACTAAGTAACATTATTTACAATTAAAAAGACATTTCATTTTTAATATAAATGAAGTCTAAAACCAAATAAAACAGGACAAAGCATCAGTGGAGCAAGTTGTTCTCTCTCCTATTAAAATACAAATAGAGTTAAACAAGCAAATATATATATACTGCTCTAGAACTGCTTGCACCTTTTATGCCTTTTTCTTTCCCGTAAAACATTTTTGGCATACACAACTGCTACCCACCTTGTAAAACAATTACCACTACTGAAAGACAAAAACAGTGAAAATATTCCCTCCCTACCACCACCATATTCAACTACAAAATATCCATACCACACCAGTTCAAAATTATCAATATTGGGTTTAGTTACCAGATCTTTTAGGACAAAAATATCTCTTTGGCACAAACCCAATTTTCTTTTCAAAGAAATCTGCATATGATTCATCAGTGCTGGCAGTCAGGAGAAACTAAATGCTCTAAGTATAATTAAACTTCCCACTCTCTGGGGCTTGTCAACGTGCTCTATCTTATGCAAGCCCAGCTGAACTGGGTGAAAAGGACAAGCTCAAATTAAATTCACACACATAAGCCCACATATGTACACTTACATTCCCTCCTAAACTAAACTGTGCTGATTTAAGATCTCTCCCAGTCTACTCCCATCATCATTTCTCTGCTAGAGATTACAGCTCTCTCATAGATGCTAACTAAGGATAAATTTGGTGAACACTTCCTAATCTATTTTGGTCACTATGAGCTAGTTACCACCTTACACAATTCAACTAGCAGCTAACAAAAAGATTCACAAAGGCTATTCAAGGTGTTTCCACATCGGTAGCTCTGTTGGTAGTTAATAACGGATTTTAATTTTCAGGGAACAGGGATAAATTAGAAGATGGTAACTTCTTCATCTAGTGCTAATGCAGCTGGGAAAGGACATGCGTCTACTCAACAAAGACAGAGAAGTTTTTTTTCACCCAGCAAAAGAAGTACTGACGGGAGATGTACTTGTCCAGAAAGGTGAAAAACATTAGAGAAAAGTGCTGCTTAAGCCACAGGACAATGCTATCTCAAAGGCAAAGGGGTATACACCAACCATAAGTCAATTCAGACTGCAAATCAGAGGGCTAACTATCAGAAAAATGTGGTTTCCCAAAGACCTGCTATTTAATATTTTGCCCTACTACTCTCAAGTATTTTAAGAAACATGTTGATCAGGTTATGAAAGAAACATTATGAGGCAGCATTTGCAGTAGTACAAACAACAACCCAAAGATCTTTTTTTTCCTACTGTCTCAAATCTTGTTTTCCAATTAAAATGAATGACAGGGTATAACTTTTAATTCCTATGCTTAACTGACTCAGCAGTGCAACTCACAAAGAAAAATAAGGCATAAGTACTACAGAAAAGCTGTATTGGAATAAACTGGGGACAGCAGAATGTTTCTGTTATTTCAAAATTATAATTAATTTATGCTCATTCAAAAAGTTATGGGAATTAATAAGATGTTGTAACTAGAAATCTCTTTGAAGTAATGCATGCCTTAAACTGATCACTGTCAGAGAATCAGTCTTGGGCCTCATGCTATGAAAACATTAATTTCTTCTCTGATTTATCTTGGTTTCCAATTAGAGACAGGGCATGATCATCAACCAGTTTCCTACACAAAAATCACATCAGCATTCCTCCCAAGTCGTGGGTGTGCAAAAGGTAATCTAATTTCTTCGTTCATGCTTTACTCTGCTGGCAGGGTCAATATTTTAGCAAATATCCTCTCATTAAGGTCCTAGTGCAAGAGTTTCATTTTACTTTCAGTTCTCCACTAAAATTAGTCACTACACATGGTAGATTAACCAAGCTTAGCTTCAGATGCACCCACATTTCCTCACAACATACGTTTCAAGACATAATTATGCTGCCAGCTTCACTGACTGGAATTATTAGGTAGTCAAATGTGAAAGCTATCTGGAACAAATGAGGTGTGCTTACTCTCTGGTCAGAATGGGAGAACATGGGAAAACATTAAATAAAAGAGACCTTAGAAAAACCACCAGAAATCAATCACACTTTATAATAAGAATCGCTTGGATGGTCTGTAAAGGTCTGATAATTTTAGATTTTCTCTGTAAGTAGTAAAATCATATTTTAGTGAGTATTAGAGTCAGTTACAAACATGAAGTATTACAATGCCATATTGTAAGAAGCCATTTCTTGCTGCTATTGCAATCTTTCCTAGCTGATACATGTCGTTAATAGATTTTGTAGGTGAGCCCATTATAAAGAAATGTGACCATAAAACTAACCACAGATTCAAGTGGAAGCCTCTTTTCCTTTGCAGCGCAGTTCCTCCTGCCTCTTACTTACCTTTCTTCTCTCCACAGGACTCTCTATAGAAAATGCTATTTTCCCTCTCTGCTGCACACTCCTAGGAGCAGGGACTATACTTTCAAACAATGGAGAACCATGAAGTCCTAAAAATCTCAAGTCAAATTTGTCTGTAATTAATAAGTTATTATATTCCTCTTCCTTGTTGCTATAACAGGGCTCATCTACCAGCAGCAAAGAGCTTAACATGTCATATCCCAAACAGACACTTGGACTGGTCAGGCACCCATTTCCACAAAAAACACTGAAGTTCAGCACTTACCTACTTTCTCTGCTATATTTTTCCAAGCCAGCTCCCCTCTCAGTTCTTGGTTCCAGAAGAAGATAGACATGAAGCCAGACACAACCAAAGGAAAAGGCAGATACCTCCCCAAATGCTCCCAGTTACTCTCTCAGAGCCCTGCCCTTTCTGCTGGCCCACACAGGTGTTGGTCAGTAATAGTAGCAGCATAACAGAGTCAGAGGACTTCCCATGTTCAAAATCATTCTGTTTCTCACTTGTGTTTTGCAAAATCAAGACAAGATTAAGCTTCTCAACTATGAAGGAGTTTCCATGTCACCCATGAAAGCTTATAACACCTCATTTCTCTTCATCTAAAACCACTAGATCTCTATGTTTCTCAGCTAAGTTTGTTTAATACTGAAGACACTGTTTTAGCCCACTTTTCCAGTGCATAGGTAAAGATATAACCACTGGAAAAGGAGAAGACTCCCCCATCTTGCAAAATCCAACAGGCCAGGCATCAGAAGAAGGCAAGAAATATGAAAGCAAGAAATTGTTTTGATTCTTGCTTCCTTCCCATGACTGCAGGCTTCTGTTTGAGATGCACTGATATGGGTAATGTTGACATGAGGTAGCTGCATGAGAAACCCCAGTTCCTGAAGAGTCACACATCACCTACAGGGAAATGACAGCACTCTCTTCCAGCCTCACCCCTGCTTCCAAAATCCAGAAAGATCTTCCTTGGTTACAAAGAAGATAGATAGCAGTGGGTCAATGTGAAGTATGCCTGATCCCAGAAACAATCTGTTCTTCACCAGTTATTTTGACCAAGCACATCCCAAAGCCTTCCAATTACAGACCAGGCTGGGTGTGGATGATACAGCCTAGATTCTTTTTCTGCCAAAGAAGGGGGAGACATCTGAGCATGTACATGTCTTTCTTTCACGCACACACAACACATAGCTTGGTGTCTGGTTTGGTTTTGTTTTGGAATAAGCAATAACAAAACAAACCACCCAAAAGATGAAGATATCTGAAGGGGGCCTATAGGGATGCTGGGGAGGGACTCTTCATGAGGGACTGTAGTGAGAGGACAAGGGGTAACTGGTTCGAGCTTAAACAGGGGAAGTTTAGATTGGATATGAGGAAGAAATTCTTTAAGGTGGTGAGGCACTGGAATGGGTTGCCCAGGGAAGCTGTGAATGCTCCATCGCTGGCGGTGTTCAAGGCCAGGTTGGACAGAGCCTTGAGTGGCGTGGTTCAGTGGGAGGTGTCCCTGCCCATGGTAGGGGGGTTGGAACTAGATGATCTTAAGGTCCTTTCCAACCCTAACTATTCTATGATTCTATGATTCTATGACACTAACATCACTGCTACCATCTAGCAAACCTCTATTCCCTCCTGAGTAGGATATTTCAGTCTGTAGATATTACTTCCATCTAGGAATTTCAGTAGTAGCATCAGTCTTCCTTCCTGTATTTAGTCACTTTTAGAAGGTTTGTATAGAGATACTTAAATATTTACAAATTTAGCACCATTTTTTTAATTTTAAAACCCAGTTATCTAACTTCCCTCTTGGACATTCCTTTACGCTAAGCACATCCCATCTAGCTCACTCGCTCGCTCTTTCGGCTTGCAACATACTTGCACTGTCAAGCTAAATTACTTTTTGCAGTAAATTCCAGCTCTAGCTCTCAGGCAGTGTTTATTGAAACATCTTGTTTGGCCTGGTATAGTTATAGTTCTCTTTGGATTTATATTATAAAATTTATTTTCCTGGGTTCATAGCTGTGCAGTAAAAAATTCTCATTGCACTGAAATTTGGCTTACAAGCACCAAAGAAAGAGAGCTTTTTGCTAACATTTAAGACGTTACATTGGAACATTTTAGCGATTTTTTTTTTTCTATTTCTAGCTCTTTACAAGTGGATGTTATTGTGTTAGGTTATGCTTTGCAGTGTCAGGCACTTTGCATGTCTCTACATTCAAAGACTGGCTTCATTGTGAACGCCCTCATGTTCAGGGATAAATATAGAATCACAGAATCATAAAATGGTTTGGGTTGGAAGGGACCTTCAAAGGTCATCTAGTCCAACTCCCAACATCCCAATACCCATTAAGCTAGTGTTTTTAATATACTCAGCTTTCTTTTACTGACTCAACAAGTTATCTTCATATCACCAGCTGCTAGCCCAACTCAAATTTTAACATACACTGCGGATGATAGTGTAATGATAGATTTCAATGGGGATCACTGAATAAACTTGAAATTTATATAATGCAAACAGTGAAGGAGTGTAATGAACCCTTCCCATCAGGTTCTCACCTTGACACCTGACATGCCATAGCCTGGCCCACCCACACCAACCAGAAATTTCTGAACCTGAGATCCTTAAAGAAAGACCACAACTGACCTTTTCCAGCAAACAGACCTTCATCATTATAAACCAAAATAAATAAAAATAACAAATACAATAAATACAGCCTGTAAGAGGGTAAAAAGGGATGAACAGCAGATGAATAACAGGTTTCAAACTCAAAGTCAGTTCAGTCCAGCAAAAGAATATTTACACTTAAATAGATGGAAGCACAAAGCTGAATCTCATACTGTAGTCTTCAATAGTTCACTCAGCCTGAAAGTCTGGAATTGCCAGAGATAAAGATACAGTGCTGCAGCTCTTGTGCTTTGTAGCATGCATTAGCTATTTACACCTGTTCCAACTCCGCACAAAATGCCAGTGACTCAGTCTGACACCATCATAAGCTTGCTTACAGAGGCATAAATGAGTCTACAGTGCACAAGTCCAAGAGCTCTCCTTTTTAATTTTGCACATGTTGCCATTGTGTATATCTAAAAAAGAACTAAATGTTGAATTTTTTTTCAGATATTTTGTACCTATGACCACATCTCATTCGTCTACATGATCCAGTGACTCAGGCTTTTAAAATAATTCATTACCATACACACTAAAGATGTTACAGTGCACTGCACCCACTTCTACTTGCCTTACAAAACTTCAGGTCACGTGTAACTCATATAACTAGAGCTCAAAAGACCCAACAGTGCCACCATTTGTGCACAGGTGCAACAGACTAGATCAAATATTCGGAACAGAAAACATTTCCTGGGCATACAGGAGTGAAATATAGAATCATAGAATCATAGAATAGTTAGGGTTGGAAAGGACCTAAAGATCATCGAGTTCCAACCCCCCCCGCCACGGGCAGGGACACCTCCCACTAAACCATGCCATCCAAGGCTATGTCCAACCCAGCCTTGAAAACCGCCAGCGATGAAGCATTCATAGCATCCCTGGGCAACCCATTCCAGGGCCTCACCACCCTTACAGTAAAGAATTTCTTCCTCATATCCAATCTAAACTTCCTCTGTTTAAGTTTGAACCCGTTACCTCTTGTCCTATCACTACAGTCCCTAACAAATAGTCCCTCCCCAGCATCCCTATAGGCCCCCTTCAGGTATTGGAAGGCTGCTATGAGGTCTCCACGCAGCCTTCTCTTCTCCGGGCTGAACAGCCCCAACTTTCTCATCCTATCTTCATACGGGAGGTGCTCCAGTTCCCTGATCATCATGGATACATGTTCCTCTTTTGCAATCAGTCTTGCTTTGTACTACTGTAATTCCTGTAGAAGTCTGGACTATTTGCACCCCTTTTCTAGAGTGTATTAGGTCATGTGAAGGAAGTTAGACCTTGCTTCCCTGAGAACCACTGCCCCAAACTCATTTATTGCACATGCAGGCTACCCATATAAATGTGCTGGGTGAGTTGGAAAGAAAGGATTCGGAGAATGACAAATAGCCTGAGATGGACTACAAAGTGGTAAGGGGTAGGCCTCCACTTAAGTTGTTAACTGGGCCAGGTCAGAATATTAAAAATTCTGACAGAAGGCCAGACCTATGGCCCGTTAGCCTGTTACCTTGTCTCCAACAATGAATAAGGGCAGGTATCTTGGCAAGAGCTGAAGATTATTTCTGATTTCTCGCTTTACCTTCCCCTCACCTCCAAACTACCAGGTATTCTTAGAGAACTGATGGTTTTTATTAGGTGAAAAAGACACCGTTCACTGCATAGCTTTGTAGGCACAAAAGCAATGGAAGAAACGAGTGCCTGGGTTATGTTAAAGAATATTAATTGAAACAAACTGAAATTGCAGGACTAGGCACATGCACACTGCAAGACAACATCCTCTGCATCAGACTGGTAACTAACTGGACATATAAAAACACACTTGCAAATCATTCTTTCTTTCAGATGGATGTCACACTGTGCATTAAATCAGTGGCTTGTCCCTGCCTAAGACATATTGAGCATACCCCACAGGATTAGGCTGTACTACCATGATTGACAGGAAAGATTATTTAATAATAGCATTTTGACTCTTCCAGGACTTCTGTCTGAAACAAAGCTCAAGCAGCTTACCAGCAATGTGTTGACCTTGGCAATTCGCTGGTGCATAACACTGACAATGGAATAACATGAGAAAATTCATTGCGTGTGAGCACTGCCTTCATCAGTTCTTCACCATCATACTCTCTTCAGAGGTGGTGCCATCTTTTGGGCCCAGCAGTGAGCATAATTGATGAAATGATCCATGTTAAACTAACCTGACACATTTTTCCTGTCCTCATCTTTCTGTGACTTAAGGGGTCACTTTACCCAGTATAAGAGAGGTTGTTGGGCCCTTCTTGAGCAAGGCCTTGCTCTCAGCTGCTTACGGCTTTATCTCTATGAATGTTATATTTCTCTGTACACATCTTCCTCAACACACTTTTTATTTTTTCATGTTTATGCAACTGTACAGTTTCTCTGAGCAACATTACAGGTAAACGTGTGTTGTACTTGCTAACCCAAATCCATACAAAAGCTTTCCTTATAAACTTGAGTGTTATCTCAAAACATGTAGTCCACAGCAGTGACCTAGGAGTTGACAGCTTGCCACCCTAGAGTCAAAGATATAAAAAAAAAAAATAAAAATTAAGAAGTAGCCAAAATATAACTAAATTTTACAAATTGCCAAATTATAATGATTTCCAATCTAAAAAAAAAAAAAAATTTCCACATGCTGGTGTACTCATATCTTAAACTCAGTATCTACATTTTGTACTGTATCTAGCTCAGGACCCAATATTCCATTTTTCTCTCAACTTCTGATGAGATCTGTGAAAATGTTATTATTTATTCACCTATTGGCCCTTCCCAATTTTACTAATACTTGTAACTTCTTTTTGATAGGATTTGACCAGATAAGCAATACACAGACTGTCAAACATAGATTTCCCAAGTACAGACTACAGTATATAATATACACACTACCAACTCAAATAATGCTAATGCTCAAATGTACATCCTGTGAATTGTCTCTTTCAAGCACTACAAGTTGGACATGTTTGCTGATTCAGAGCTGACATTCTCTGCCAGGGTCAAGCACTCAGGCTTTGCTTGGAAATTTACAGTGTTAACAAGCCTGACAACTGCAAACCTTGTACATGGCATGCACAGAATAAAAAAAAATGCCAATTGAATTTACTGGTTTTTCTGCCATCAAATGTACTTTTTTTCTGCCTTCCTCTGTTCCTTCAATAACTCTCCCTATATGACATCCCGTTAAATCTAAACCATCAAGGTTCTTCCAAGCTCCAGAAAAATTATGCAAATTACACCAGGGATATATGGGACTGGGTTCTGATGTCAAACAGTTGCTATGGGATTAAGTTCCCTGATACCCCTGAAGTTAAATTAACACTGATTTCATAAAATCAGTATTTTACCTGGGATATGAAATTCTATTTCCAGTGTGTAATAGACTTCCAGGCCTGCAGTGGTTAAGAAAAGCATGGTAATTCTTTATTTGATTTCAAGATTTTATTTTGCTTTAAGGAAAAAAAATAGTCCATCCCATTTCATAACTTCATATACATTTATAATTTATGCTCTGTTGACTGAGAGAAAAAGGAATGAACATATTAAAATTTGATACCTGTCCTCCAAATGAAGAAAAGATTTCACAACAGAATTTGCATTGTTTAGCTCTGATCATCTCCACATTTTGTTGTCATTGCTGTCTTAAACATTGCTTCTATTTCTGCTTCAAGAATATAGGCACAGCTTTTTGACAGCATTTTGATGAAATGTTCTCAGTACTGAACTGTAACTCCACTTCCCGCATTCATTCTGAGCTTACTTTAGCTGCTCACTGAGGACTTGACTTAACCCAAAATATTCTTCACCATTCATTCCTACAAGACCTGCTGCCCTGCAGAGAAACCTTTGACAGTATTACCTAAGGAAGTCAGTTTTGTACATACCGGACATCGCTGTTTTCTTTCATATAATTTTTGGATAGAAATAACTTGACTGTAGAGTAAGAATACAGTATTCAGAGAGTCAGACGTCAAAATAAAAGCTAAGCAGTGGATAAGATAACTTGAACTCCAAGCCAAATAAAACAAAAAGCCAAAACCAGTTAATTTTGCTTTTTTGCAAATGTTATATATCTTGCCTGTTAGCCGTGCAGACCTCACTCCATTTCAGTATGTCTGAGTACCGACACGAAGCAAATTAAGTACCATAATGATATATTTCCACCAAACTGCTTGTCTTCTTTGTAATTCCATTTTTATCATTTGTATATATTTTTTTTTAAGTTTTTGTAAATTATGTGTTAGATTCAAAAGAATCTCAAGACATAAGGATCACAGGATAAAAGACACTGCAGAGACAAAACAAATCAGCTGCAACATTGCAACTTTAAGCATATTTTAAGAATGGAAAGCCTGAAAGAAGCATATACTACTATGAAATATACATAGCTCTGCTTCAAGTGTCAGATTAGTTCTCCAGTTAAACTTTTACAGAGCCTTATGATATTTCACCATTTCCACAAGCTACTTGTGCCCAGGGACTTTCAGGACTAATCCTCCTGAACACAGATTTATTGCCGTTTTGTCCTATCTTCAGACTATTCCATTCCCCTTCCTGCCATTGCAGCCTTTGATGTATTCTGCATATGAATGTCTTCATTTTTAAGCTTCTGGTGAATGTGCAAGCCATCAGTTATTGTCTGCACTGAGAGAGTGCAGCAGTGACAGGCTTGGGACTTTATTCTATTTATGATAAAAGACCTGATTTTTTTTTAATTGAGACAGCGATCTGAGTTTAATTTATGCCCTTAAACAAGTTTTGTGGTTATCCAGAGCATAACGCCATTAAAAATTTTACACAGCTGAGATCTATCATGAGGGAGAAAGACATGCTCAAAAGGCAGATTTATGAACTACACGTAATGAATGTTGATGCATCCTAGAGCACTCCTACTGCAACTACAAGTAGCTGTTTTCCAGAAAGACTTAGATTCCCAATAAAGTTTAAATGCCTCCCGCTTTAGGAGGCATCACACTGTGTTAGTAGGTTGGTGACTTCCTCTCCTTCCACCTGCCTTTTCACATTTACACTGGACACAGGTCAGGCTCAGCTGGCTCTGGAAAAGTCCTTGGGCAAATGTTTTTCGCCATCCCCTCTGCCCAGGACACTGTACCACTTCCACAGTTGTGGGTCTAAAGGTGAAGCAGGATCCTTTCTCCTGCTGCTGGAAACCACAAACTCCAAGCTTCTTGACAGCCACCCTCCACTGCCTGCTAGACAGTAGTCTCCAGTTGTCCTTCCCATCTTGCGCTGTGCAGCTCTCATTTCTGCAAACTTCAGCTAAAACACTGTAATTCCCCTCTTCCCTGAAAGCAGCTGCTTGCTGTTGCAGCAGAGAGCCACAGTAGCATTCACCAGTGCTGCTAAGGGGTTAAAAGAGTCACCAGAAGGAAAGCTGGTCACCGCCACCAGCTTTGACTTTCCCCAAGGTATATAGAGTGGCTCCGAAGTACAGGGACTGCCTTACACGCACTCTAGGGAATGCAAAGCAGAGTGAGAAGCAGAGAACATAGATCAAGTGCTTCTGCTTTACCTTTCCTTGTAGCATAGAAACAAGGAGTGATTTAACAAGGATGAAAGATGATAAATTACCAATCGGCAAGCTAGGTAGATTTGTATCACTTACTGCAACCAGAAATCAATACCAGAGGTTTTATTATCTTTCTTCTGTATACTACACATACTTCCAGACCTCACCCCCAATTAGCAATGCAGTGTCGTAGTCACATATGCATTCATTTTTGTTCTTATAGTAATGACGAGTCATACCAGACCAACCAGTGCACCAAAATCTGCCCAAATTGAGAGAAGACAATACAGTTGTCAGGATTACAGGAAAAAATAATTATGTAGAATATTTATAACTCAGGTACGCAACAATTGCATAATTTACTGCTGCACAAATAATTTGCACTGATGTTATAAAATGCAGAAAACTACTATTTCTTATGTAGCTTATGTGGGATATGAAAAACTACAGAAGTCAGCAGTACAGATATGCTGGCTTTTAGGAAATAGCTGGCCATTGTAACTCCATGGTCTAGGAAACACTATGTCAGATTCTGCTTCTGGATACACATGAATAAATCTGGTTGATATAGATGAATTGAATTACCATAAAGGCCAACTTATTATATTGGGAGCAAAACACTGCTCTATGAAACCTTCATTTAAAAGCATTTAACTGTGACTAATGTTAGTATACTCTTATGTGTGATCTTAAGCATTCCTAAGTAGCTATCTGACAAATGATTATTGCACATCTTCTCAGTAAGGTATATTTGGTACATGGCTGAATTAAATGAGGTCCTACCTCTGCTGGCACCCCCTGACCTTTTCTATGACAAATGCAAAACCTGTTAAGACACATGCAAATCAGCCTAAGGAAAAGCATAAATATACCATTTCCATGGTACTTTACAGTATTCTAGAGTAGTTGCATGGACTTGCTAGATGTTCCTTATACACAGGTAGAGAGATAGATTTTGTCGACCTAGGATAATTTGAAGAATGTCACAGTAATGAAGTATGTGGCATTTTTTTTTTCTTTGAATTATGTCAGTTCTGTGACAGCAAGCATTATGATGCCAATACAGATGTAAGTGTGCTTGGCTTTTAGCACATCAAAAGTAAAATTTCTAGATGCATTCCTGTGGCATTAATTGACATGGAACTGGAGGAACAGGACCAAATCCAGATCAAGAAAATAGGTTATTTGCCTTCCTCATGTAGAAATTGCTGGGGGACAGAGAAATCAATAAAATTACAAGTCAAGTTTGCCCATTCACAACTACAGAAGTTTTATAAGGATTTAAGAACACTTCTATCACAAAAAAATATGCAAATGTAGGTGATAACTTACTATTTTGAGTTTGAAAGCCCCACTGTGGGTGTCTGTCTTAAACGGATTTTTAAAAGAATCTATAATTTTACCACTGTCCTCATGTAGTCCCTTAACCTTTCTCCCAAGAGTTATGGGCTTAACAGCAAGAATTTTCTTAGATGCTCTGTGATTCACAGTGTAACAGGAGGAGACGAACAGACTTGTAAAAAGGCTTAGGCTATGAAGAATATCTTCAGGGACCAAATATCAGCTCATATGCCCTCTAGAAGGAGCAAAGATCTGGAAGATCTCAATGCTACTCTCAATGTTCATTAAGAAAACACCATATAATATTGTATTTCACAAGTGTTTGATAGCATCCTGACATTTTTAGAGGTAATGTACAATTATCACAGTTCATCAGGTCGAGGGAGGTGATCCTGCCCCTCTACTCTGCTCTCGTGAGACCTCACTTGGAGTATTGTGTGCAGTTCTGGTGTCCTCAACATAAAAAGGACATGGAACTGTTAGAACAAGTGCAGAGGAGGGCCACGAATACAATCAGGGGACTGGAGCACCTCCCATATGAAGATAGGCTGAGAAAATTGGGGCTGTTCAGCCTGAAGAAGAGAAGGCTGCATGGAGACCTCATAGCAGCCTTCCAATACCTGAAGGGGGCCTATAGGGATGCTGGGGAGGGACTCTTCATTAGGGACTATAGTGAGAGAACAAGGGGTAACGGGTTCAAACTTAAACAGGGGAAGTTTAGATTGGATATGAGGAAGAAATTCTTTACTGTAAGGGTGGTGAGGCCCTGGAATGGGTTGCCCAGGGAAGTTGTGAATGCTTCATCGCTGGCGGTGTTCAAGGCGGGGTTGGACATAGCCTTGGATGGCATGGTTTAGCTGGAGGTGTCCCTGCCCATGGCAGGGGGGTTGGAACTCGATGATCTTGAGGTCCTTTCCAACCCTAACTATTCTATGATTCTATGATTCATGATAAACTGTTTATGAGACCATAAAAATAATCAGATATTACCAATATTTCCACAGCACGAATGCAAATGCACCTACCTATCAAACAAAATTAAAACAGCAGTAGGTGACAACAAAATGAAGAAACTTGTCAGCAGTCCAGTTATAAACAAAATATTTTGCAAAACAGTTTGAAGATGTGTGAATTAAGACCATTAAATATAGGATGACCAAGTAAAAATTTCACTAAATGTTCTTCAAAACGCTGAACACTTTTGCACATGAAGTTTTCAGTCAAAATTCTGTTCTACAGTATTTAGCATGTGCCAGGATGCTTTATACTGTAACCAGTATATTGTGCCATGTAAATTATTTAACCATGTTTTACAAGACATGTAAAGCCTGTGTGCCAGGAATCCATGTGCATAACCATTCTGTATTTAGACAAACAGAAAAGTCACTATACAAAGTTTTGCCTTCTGAAACAAGTAAAAGGTGGTTTCAGATCTCATTATTTTTTTCACCCTCCTCTTTCAGGATCACAACAACAGCTGCTTGCATGATGGATCTACGCAGATATCCTCTGGATGAACAAAATTGCACACTAGAAATTGAAAGTTGTAAGTTACTGGAGGGAGAGGGTTGGCCAAATGACAGCTGTGGTTTGAAAGACATTCACAGTTTAGGCAAAACAGGAACAAGTTGAAATACTGTGTGTCCAGTGAGCTTGTACACTGAATATACCCAATATATTTCATAATACATAAGCTAAAGTATCTTTAATTCATAATACTGGTTGATCCAAGATTGCAAGATGTCTTTCAAAATCTCTTATCAACGAAGTGAGAAGAGTATTTCTTGAGGATTAGATCAGAGGACAGCAACTGAGCACTGTCCATCTTCAGTGCATAATCATCACAGAACCTGAATTAACTGCTTAACCTCAGTGCATTCAAATCTAACATCAAGATCAACTACACATAGTGGCGGCAGGATTGAACAATTGCCCTTACCAAAACACTGGGAGTTTATAAAAGAAAGTAACTTGCTCCTTCAGCACCAAGGTCAGTGACTGCTTTGTCACCATCTTCCATGGGCACAGGATCAAGGTGCCATTGTCTTTACATCTTTTATAAAGCTAGCATTTAGAGAAGTGCCTATCAAAGTTTTTTAAAAACATTTTGATTGTGTCATTGGTCAAACCAGGTGCTGGCACTGACCACAGAGCACTGTCCGAACAATCTCGTTAAAACTGCATAAAGTCCAAGGCAAAATAGTGCATCCTTTTTCTCAGAATTTCCATTTTTCACATTGCAACTGTCACACTGTCAGAGCTAAGCAATATTTTCTTGTAATAATGCTTCTCTCTAAAGTATGAGGTTTTAGGAAGGATTTACAGATTTCCCCAAATACAGAAGCTTGGTTCAATTTACTGAGGAGAGAGAAAAATCTTAGTATTTGAACCTCAGCTTTGATGGCTAGTTTGAAGTGTCAAATAAACAGAGAAACAAACTGATCCAGAATTAACCAAAATAATTTCCTAATACCTATGTCATCAACAAAAGTGATATTTTCATTGTTTGGAGCACATCCCATTCAAGGAACTGAAAGTTCTCACAAGCCCAGTAAATACAGTTTTCATTCTGCAGAAACTCATGAGATTTTGCTGTGGACTGAAAAGAGGTTAAATTCCTCATAACCCCATAGCAGCAATTTTCAGAAGCATTCCATTAGTCTTCAGTTGCTTAGATTTGACAGAAACATTTTCACAGTGTCAAAACAGTGGAATATTCATGTATAAGATATTTAATAGCATTGCAACACAAATATAAAATAAACAAGTCTAAGCCAAAGACAAAGTCACTTTGAATCTTAGAAAATGTAGCTGGGAAAACAATCAGTTTATTCTGGAGTGCAGAGGTTTTCATCACTTGTTTATACATAAAAGTAATATATCTCAAAGTATCTGTGAAGTGGTGATTATCAGGCACTGAAAAAAGCATATAGTCAGTCTAGAGCCCTGATGAGACACAAGACGGGCTCTCAGCCCAATGTTTATACTTGTTTATAATTTACGCTTGATGGCATCAGAAAGATGCCTTATTTAAAGCATACCTTCAAAATTACTTTCCATAATGAAGTATTTTGGGCTTTTGTAAGTGCATAACCAATATCAGCATTAATATAAGTCAGTGGAGCTTCAGCTTTTGACTTAGATTTTAAATTGTTTGGTAAGAAACTTGAAATGTTTTCCCAAAAATTATTTGCTTTTGCTTCTTTTCCTGGGATGTCATTTTATAGTGATTTTAGAGATTCTTTGCCAGGTTGAGAACAACAAACCTTTTATTTCACCAGCAAAAGATTTCAATCAAGTAAACATTCACAGTAGGCTTAATGAAAATTTATTAGAGAAAATTGCCTGAACAGAACATGCCCATTTATTTCTTTAGAGATTCAAAAATAATAGGGTTTATTTTTAAAATCTTAGTGTTTTGGCACTGCAGGCAGACATCTCGGAAAGAGAAGCAGGGAGACAGTGTCATCAAGGTTCCCTGTGAAGCATTTGAATAGTTGCAGTCCTGAGTCACCACGATAGCTTATTCTCTGTTCACTGTTCAACACACACAAGGATGCCTCTGGAAGGACATATGCACCATATTAAACCCCCTCAACAGAGGCAGTAGCATGGCAAGCTGGGACAAGTCGATATACATGTAATGAATACTTGTGTTAGGGCAACATGCATTAACTTTCCCTGTGCACCTGCTTTCAGTTAGCCTATCCATATCCACATTGTCCTGAGTGACTGAAGAACCCCAAACCTACACCCCTGTGTGTGAACAGATTTTCTTCTCATTCCTGAGAAGCACAGGCAGTGGGCAATTGTAACTTCCCTTTCCAGTGCTGCGCATCACAGTACTGATATCGCTAGTTACTTTAAACTAGTGCAAAACTCTTTCAATGTCTCATAGTCCACCACTTCACAGGACCTACAGAGATGCTTCTTAAGCTGCGTGGCTGTCATACTCACCCTTGGGCTTTGCAGTTCCCTGATGTTTTTGGCACAAAACAGTTTTCTTGATGTTGCCTGCTGCTGCTTGGCTCATCTTATGGCTTAAACTTATTAAGATGTGCAATAGATGCATTTGGAGAAAGAGTCATATCTTGATTTTCAAAATAAAAGTGCATAACACACCTCTTAACTAACTTGTCTATCCAATCAGCAGAAGAAATGAATATACATACAGTACTACAACAACCAAAATGGAAGACTTCATACTGAAGTTGCCTTCATACTGAATTCATGCCTGAATTTTTTTTCCTGGGAGACAGTTGATTTGAAGTCTCCAGCCCAGTCATGACTAAAGCTGATCAAAGTACATGAGCATTTATCAGCTAGCAGCCCAAATAATGAAACCAGACTGACACTTTTCTGGCTCACACCTCTTTATCCATAAGTGAAGATTTGTAGGGACGAATGCTCAATGGAAATGGACTTAGTAATATCACTTAGACCTCATCAAGAATCAAAATTAGCATCTGACAAAATAAGCAATTAAAATGCTAACACAATCAGGGATGAGAGAACACAATGTCACCCATGTAGCCGGTCACACATCCCCAGAAGAAAATTGCTTTTCAGATCTTTTGAACACTTGCTATGAATAATTCATGTCTCCAAATATATCTATGTGGATATATTAATACTTACTAAGTCAATCCAAATAAATCAATAAAATATTTATTCACAGTTTGCCAAGAGGTCAAAATTGGCACAGTTCAGTACTACTCATGAGTATTTAGATAGGTTCTACTAACAACCAAATGATTTTCCGAAAGGACTAATATACTAACCTGCCACCTACCTCTCAACAGAATGTAATCTGACATAGACATAACAGGTCTGATCTTCAGCTAGTGAAAATTGGCATAGCTCCATTTTTGGCAATTAAGCCACCAGAACTCACACTAAGAATCTCCTCTATCTGCTTTTTTATTAGGTGTTTCAAAAGTTTGTTCCAAGCGGATGGCTCTTTCTTCAGCCCACCCTTTGAATTAGATCTGGTCAGCAGAAACACAGTAAATTAACTCAGAAATCAAGATACGTGCTCATGAGGAGTGTTCAATGCCTGTAGAAAATGCACACAACAATTTGGAATGTGAGCAAAAGACAAAGGGTGAATAATAAAACAAGTCAAAGGTCTGTATGGGCATGTAAAATATCCATCCTGCATTTAAACAGTAGTTATTAAAATTATCTCCACTCTCCTGCAGATGTAAATGCGTGGCTAGCATGGAGGTACATACCTTCTGGTGCAATCACAAGCAGTGTGATTGTGCAATAGAAATAGCAAGCAAAACCCAAACAGCTAAACCAATACTGAGGCACTAGACCATGACAAAGATGAATCATATGATATTTACACCATTGTTAAACTCCCCTAAAAAATGAACTTTATGAGCTTTATGCTTTTCTACTCCCATGCACAAGGCCACTAGGGCTGCTGAGGGGTTCCCTGAATAGCATCCTTTGGAAAGCATGTTGGTTAACAGATTTTACATTCAGATTCACAAGTATTATACGCTGCACCATCCTGTCTTCTTGTCTTTGAAGCCCTGTCTGCTTCCTCAGTGCAGTCTCGCTCATTCACCCAGGGTCAGCCTGTGGCTGGACTATGCATGGATGTGAGCTCAGGAAGCTGCTGCAAATACAGCCCGCTCTCCCTCCCCAGCTCGCCCTCAAGGTGAGAGCTGCAGGATCTCCATCCCTAAGGGGTGGCAGGAAGGTGGCATCTGAGCGAGTCCTCTCCCAGTTCCAGGGTGCTTCCGCACCTCTAAACCAAACAAGCTGGAGAGACATTTTCTCCTCCGAAAGCTCAGTTCTCCCTTGTGCACAAACGCACAGCCCTGTGGCAATGTCAGAGCACACCAATACTGTAGCACACACAACCTGGCCCTCTCTTTGAGTTCCCCAGTGGTTTTAAGGGAAACTTATTCCTACTGCAGAAAGGGCATGCTTCAAAGGAATCAGGCAGTCCCACGGGTGAATTGCTCTTAAGCTACTCAAAGAACAGATGAACATAGCACTGCTTGTGAACAGAAAGGCAGTGAGTCATTACACCCCTCAGGGATGCTGTGGAAATTAGCCAAAGAAAATCCCTGAAAATCTAAAGTGATAAGAATTGCTCCTTAATAATACTTACCAGTGAGTAATTTAAGGTACTGCAAATAGCAACAAAACAACTGTGCTACACAGGAATGGGAAAAGAGCACAAAGAATCAAATGCTGTCCTATTATCAAACTTCTCCAGTAGAGTAGCCAATGCAGGGATAATACATGCCTATACTGAGCCAGCAGATTATTTTCATTAAAAAATTACATTTCTAGCTTTCCTGAAGCTATCTTACCTGACTACAGCAGCTATGTATGCACTGCTGACAACCAGAGAAATGTACATATTTAGGAGAGGTAGAGCATTTTGGCTGCACATGTTCCTTCACATGCATTTTCACTGCTTTGCTCAGGCAGTTCACTTTATTCCAAATTCTGCAGTGGCAAACAGGAAGACCATATCAGAGGCTTTAAACCCTTTTCAGTGTCTAATACCATGACAGCCACTGGAAAATTCTGTGTATAAAATCAAGGGATTTTATTACCAGAACTGCTTCATCAGCAGAGCTGGGATCTGTAACAATCCATTTCTCACAGATTAGCATACACTGGGACAGAGAAGACTTAATACTTGGCTGGAGACTACCCAGATTCCTTGGCACTCTCATGTCTGATGGATGTCAGTTTGGCAATTTAAGGTGTTAAATCCCCCAGCTGTTAGTTCTGCTGTACCAGCTAGCCTCTGGCAAGGAATACAACTGCTATGGCAATTCACAACCCAGTGCCTTGGCACAAGCCCACTGTCCCTGGCAGCAGCTGCGGTAGGCTCTGGACCAGCATGGGTGAGATGCAGACACACATCTAAGCTGATAAAGGAGCAGACAGGAGGAGACAAACAGCCAGGGACAGTAGCACCAACTGCTACAGCTAATTCACCCAGTGGTTGTCTGTCAGAGATTTCTGACTGCACACAGCTGCCCCACTCTAGCATCCTTCATTACAAATACAAGTGCTGGTCTCACGGCACCACCTAAAAGATAAGACGGGATACGGTTATTATTCTAATACTCTTTGTCGCTTTGAAATCACCAATATCACAATCATGGCATGATCTTGTGGACTAAGCTTACACCTGGCTTTCACCCAGATGAAAAAAAAAAATGATGTTTTGAGAGCACCACTCTGACAAATAAATCCCCATTTGGGTTTTCCCTTCCAGCATCCTACAAACTTAAGTGAAATATGTTTCACTGTCACAAGAGTCACGAGGAGAGCCAGGGTGAGCTCCAATTTGGCAAAGTTATTTACTTATTGTTAAGCTACTGCGTGTTTTAAAACAGGTCTGAGCAGATTATCAGAACTGTCCCTTTGGTCTCAAAAATCTGCATCTCTATGACAACCGTAATACTGCAGGATGATTCAGAGATCAACACTGCAACACTGAACCATCCGTTAGCCTTGTCAACAGCACTCGTAGAAAGCACTTCACTTGTGTGGGTGAACTGAACAAGTCAAAGGAAACCTAAACAGGGTGAGATGGGGAAAAGAGGAAAATCTATTTAGTCAGCTACCGTACAGAAAATGGCAATTCCACCTTGAATCCATTGGTTTTATGTCTGTCCCTGCTTCAAATAGGAATAGACCTGACAATAAATGTATGTAATGCTTTGATGAAAGTGCAACCAACTTAAAGTGGTATTACAGTGAATCAATAAAATACTCCACGTGAACCTCCACATAGTTTGTTGCCAGAAATAACAACAACTGTGTTCATACCTAAACATTCATTATCACCTCCGTTGGCACAGTGTGGTCTGACAGAATGAGATTTGAACAGATTTATCACAGCTCCCTGCTTGAGACAAGATTGCATTGATCCGTGGTGTGATTGCATTTGAACTACCAAGGATGTAAGAAACTACACTTCAAACAAAAAGGGCTACTTTTTTAGGGATGAAAAACCTGTCTTAAATCCAAGCTTTCCAAGACAGCTTTTTCTTTTCCTGTCTGCAGGCACCAGATATCTAGTAATTTATTCATGCCTGGCAATAAAAATTCACTAATGATTATGACTGTGCTGGTGTCTGAGACAGCAGGAGCTTTAAGCTAGGTTCACTCATGTCTTTTCCCTAAGTATCCAAACCCACTAAAAGGGCATCTTTTCTCATCCTGCGTCTTCTCACCGAGCATATCACATTGCTTCCAGAAAGCATAATTTCTCCCCTCCCAAAGGAGCTCATCACTCAGTATTCTAAAAACCATTTGTAAGACCCCTTCCAGATAAAAACAAAAAGGCTGGAAGGACACTCAACTCTATGCCTTTTTTAAGAGGTACCATCTTTCTGATGCACCTAGTGAAGGCGGCTCTCACCCCTCACAGTTGCTTAGGCTCTGCCACATCTGCAAATGAAGAGCTTCTCTGACTCACCCCTTGTCAGACTCCTGCTGCTCCCCTAGGAGACATGTCAGCCATAAAGTCGTGCCCCAGCATGTGCCATTTCCCACAAGCCCTGCAAACCCAGGGTGGGGGGAAGCTCATTTTCTGCACTTTGTTTTGTCTCTGGTTATTACAGGGTAGCACTGGGAATAAGAGCTCTCTTCTGCTTTCAGCCAATTGCTTTAACTGCTCTAAAATACATACTCAGCCTTAAAATTCTTTCAAACTTGGTGGACCATGAAGAGAGACAGTGAGGTATCTGTTCCAAAACTCAGATCACTCAGTGTGATCTTCTGTGATCATTAACCATCTGAATGCAAAAGGCAGTAAAGTTCCTGGCTGCTCGTTTTGACTTAATCTACCATTTTTACCAGTTATGTGATAAAAGGTTCTTAGCATTTCATCCAATGCACAGCATCCACAATTCACCAGTATGCAGGTGGATCTCCATCCATGCCTTCTGTACTCTCATTGCTGCCCACTCTGTGACATGTATGAAATGCCCTATTTCACAAGGGCTCCACCATGGATCAAATGCCATACTCAAGCAGCTAGCTCCCACAAGCCCTAGCAAAAAACAGTTAACACCAGAAAAACAGGAAAGCACACTATCACAGCACACTCACAGAACAAGCAAGACAGCACCACTGGAAATATCCCAGCAAGTGCAGGAATGGAGATCAGCATACACAGGCTGCTGGTGTGATCCCATATACTGCCCACTGGGACAGAAAAGTGACTTCTCTCTGGACCACACATTTTGAAGTTTGAAACACAGTTTAATCATTTCTAAAGCCACTCAGATAATACATCCTGGGTCACTCCATGCCTAAGCAGAATACACACACTGAGCTTGTAGCACTGCAAATTCACTCTCAGAAGCATCACCCCTGGAGACTCTGCAGGCACACAGAAATCCATAGATGCACGTTAACTTCTGACATAGCTGAAATGCCATCCTTCTGAGCTGCACAGAACATGCTGGCAGCGAAACAAGAGTGGCTTTAAAGTTACAGCATGAGCATCCACAGCAGCAGATTTAAACATCACAGGGACAGAGACTACCACAGAGCTATAAAGCTGAGCAAGATTTCAGATACTCTGAGAGGCAGATTCACAAATAGCTTGTTGATACTGAAACTGAGAAATTAGCCAAGTATGTTTCTTTCTTTTTTTCCACAACAAAATTTCAAATGTATTTTTGGCTCAGTTTAAGTCATTCTTTACCGCTCATATTTTAAGTCAGTCACTAAGCTAAAATCATTCTTCACAGTACACTAGTGTTAAGCCACAGCTACTGCTCTGTTTCCACAATTTGGGAAGATTTCTTTCCACAGAGGACTATAAACCAGTTATTTTACTTTCACAATGTATTTTTACACTGCATACAAATTTAGAAATTACTCAGATGCTGACAGTATAGTCTATATGACTTTCCCTTTTTAGTTTCAAAAAGATGGATAGCTTGTCTCTATATGAATGCATAAATTTTAATAGCAAATACTTGACACTTGAACACAGGAAGTTAGCCAAGTCACCTATCTGGTATATCTTAAGCACTTTTGCGCACAGAGGAATGCAGTTATTCTTGCCGACTTCTCATTTTAGTGCCACCTCAGTAGCCTCAGAGGTACCAATACAGAGTTCAGGCTGTCCCCTGGTGCCTGCAAGAGACAGGGAAGCTGGGGCTGAGTGGCTTCCCAGCACAGCCTCACCGAGTATCAGCCTTCAGCCTCTAACAGTCCTTAGATGAGGGGAACAGTAAAAGGAGATGCTGGGCTTGCTTTTCAAAAACCAGGGTTCTTTTAGAAGAGAGGCTGATGTCTCTGAGAACAGCTGTGCTCTTAAATGAGTATGCGTTTCTGCAGAGGGAACAGCAGGAAAAATAATCTGTGCACCTGCTCACATCACATTTCTGAAAGAGTTGGCATATTGCATTTTGAGAAAACGCAGTTGTCCTAGGACATTACAGCCATAAGTGCAGTTTATGTATTTACTTGTCTTCTGACAAGGTGTGGATTACTGTAGAAAATAAACAAAGCCCAGAACAAGTTGGAAAGTTTTGGTAGTCACAGATTCACTTCAATTTGTGAGAATGAAGCCTTGCACAAAAAGCATCTGAGTTTACAGACATCACAAATCTTGTGAAATTCTCTGTTCACTGCCTATCCGCTTTAAGTCTTGATCTATACCTATAGCTCCTAGACACTGCAGTAATACAACTAACCGAAACATAATACCTCAAGTCTCAATGTGGAAAGAGTTCCCTGACCTGGGACAACATTAATATGAAGTAGAATTATTAAGGGGTTCTTTCATAGCCTTGTAACAACGTCATAAATTACAAAATGGTATTTTTCCAGGCAAGGTTTTTTCCCTAGTGAAATAAATTGATTCAGTAATACATAATTATTTTGGAAAAATATTCATGCAGAAAAAGTGTAATACATGCACAATATGTGTGCATTGTAAAATGTATTTTCTAAAAAGAGTTAATATTTCACTTTCAAAAGTCAAAATCATTGGTATTTTTGCTCAAAATTAATTTTGTTTAGAAAACACATTTTTATTCAATTATTCTTAATTTGGCCTTAATTAAAATGTTCATGTAGCTCAATATAACTTAAATCTTTCTACAGTTGTTCATGAATTGAAAATTCAGCTATTTACATAGTCAGAACAGTGAGTGACACCACCATGAAAACCTCACTCTCATTGCTTTTCTAAAAAGCCCAGGTACAGTGCCCCTGTAATTGTCTCCATATTCACCTCTAAAAAATATACACACCTGAATTAAGTAATTAAAATTCTTAAAGGGAACATCTCAGACAATGGAACATAATATTGCATAGAAGTATGAGGTGTGCTTGCTTAAGCCATACCAGCATAAGTAAGAAACACGTGATGTCCTGATTCATCTGCAGGCTGAGTCCTGTTGAAAGCCGAGACCCTATTGCCTTAAATGAGAGCAGGTTTTGGCCTGGCAGGCTGCAGTACAAACCAGATGGACCTGGATTTCAAACGCCTTTTTCACCAAGTACAACAGCTGCATCAAAAACTGGGGGAGTCTGCCTGGCAACAAAATGAAAGCGCTTTGAGGTAGATCTTAATTAGTGAAATGAAACAAGTGCTCAAGGGCAAGATGTGTTTACAATACAAGCAGACAAAACTATGTACCATGCAATATTGACTGAACTAAATTAATTGAATGCTAAGCAGCTGGACCTCTGTTGCTGATGTTTACATAATGTGCTTATAAATAGTGTTGTTATCTTTTTAACTTTGTAAAGCAACTCAAGTCAGAAAAAACATTAAGGATTATGTCTGAGACTGGGACAGCCGTCTATTGTACAGCACCTCCAGATGAGAAAGAAGGAGGAGGAAACTGAGGAATGAAAAGAGTGATTTGCTTCAGAGTTATAAACTCTGCATAAAATGCGCTCCCAACTGCATTGCAGGCAAGTTACCTAGGTCTGGATCGTGTGAAGGTGTGGAAGTCCTTTAAGTTAGCAAAGGAAGTAAGGGACTGAAACACTGGGCTTCCAGTAGAGATCAGGTCTTGACACACTGAGGTCTCTTATCCTGAGTCAGTCAGTCCCAGACTGTGCTGCCAGGATTGGAGTAGAAACAGTTCGTGGTCTGCGTTTTGCTGCCCCTGAAAATTGGTGCTTTCTCCTCCTCGTCAAAACAGACAGGAATGAAGATTAGAAGATAAAGAGTGGAGTGGAAAAGCAAGCTAACCTCACCAGAAGGGGTTAGAAGCTTCAGTTCAACTTTCTGCAGATTGAGGTATAGCTGGTATCCAGTGTAAGTGTCCATTCAGAAGGAGGAGAAAGGGAGAAGGAGAAAGCTCAAAACAGATTCAGAAAAGGGCATCTCAGAATGAAAGCAAGAGAAGATTGGGGTTTCTCACACTTGCTACTGGAAAGAAACAACCCCCTGTTCCCAGCTCTGAATTCTCAAGGACAGTCTAGTACTAGCAACCAAAGAACCTAGATGTAAGGCAAGAAACTATTGGGGTTAACCTTCGCATGCATAGCCTCTGCCCTGAGCAATGTTGACTAGTCTTTAGAGAAAACCATGATGGTGAGACTTCAGAACTTTGCTGGTTTTAACCCCACAAGAGAAGGGGATTCAAGCATGGAACTCTGTCTGGGGACAGGTGAGCAGTCAATAGAGAGTTTGTGGGTCAGGGTTAAAGGGAGAACAGCGACGGGAGACATGGGGGGGATCTGTTACAGGCAGCCTGATCAAGAGGACTCTGTGGATGAAGCGCTCTATAGACGGATAGGAACAGCCTCACGCTCGCAGGCCCTTGTTCTCATGGGGACTTCAACCACCCTGATATCTGTGGGAGGGATGGTACGGCCCGGCACAAGCAATCCAGGAGGTTCCTCGATTGTGTGGAAGACAACTTCCTTCTGCAAGTAATAGAGGAGCCAACAAGGAGAGGTGCCATGCTTGAACTTGTGCTCACCAACAGGGAAGGGCTGGTTGGAAATGTGACGCTCCAGGGCAGACTTGATTGCAGCAATCATGAGATGGTCGAATTCGAGATCCTCAGGACAGTGAGAAGAGTCTGCAGCAAGCTCACTGCCCTGGACTTCAAGAGACTTTGGCCTCTTCAGGAACCTGCTCAGTAAGGTTCCGTGGGATATAGCCCTAGAAGGCAGGGGGGCCCAAGACTGCTGGTTGATATTCAAGGATCACCTGCTACAAGCTCAGGAGTGTTGCATCCCAACCAGAAGGAAGTTTAGCAGGAGGGCCAGGAGACCTCCTTGGATGGATAAGGAGCTGCTGAGCAAAATTCGAAGGAAAAAAGAGGCTTATAAAAGGTGGAAGCAAGGTCAGGCGGCCTGGGAAGAATACAGGGATGTTGTCCGGGAAGCTAGGGACCAGGTTAGGAAAGCTAAGGCCCACTTAGAATTAAACTTGGCTAGGGATGTTAAGGATAACAGGAAGGGATTCTATAGGTACATAGCAAATAAAAGACAGACTAAGGACAACGTGGGCCCCCTCCGGAAACTATCAGGAGAGCTGACTGCCCTGGATTTGGAGAAGGCTGCAGTTCTTAATGACTTCTTTGCCTCAGTCTTCACTGGCAAACGCTCTCACCACACCACCCAAGTCTTGCAAGGAAGACGCAGGGACTGCGAGAATGAAGATCCTGGGCCCACTGTAGGAGAGGATCTGGTTCGAGACCATCCTAAGAACATGAACATATACAAGTCCATGGGACCTGATGAAATCCATACGCAGGTCCTGAAGGAGCTGGCAAATCATAGAATCATAGAATAGTTAGGGTTGTAAAGGACCTTAAGATCATCTAGTTCCAACCCCTCTGCCATGGGCACGGCCACTTCACACTAAACCATGCCCCCAAGGCTCTGTCCAACCTGGCCTTGAACACCGCCAGCGATGGAGCATGCACAGCTTCCCTGGGCAACCCATTCCAGGGCCTCACCACCCTTACAGTAAAGAATTTCTTCCTCATATCCAATCTAAACTTCCCCTGTTTAAGTTTGAACCCATCACCCCTCGTCCTCTCACTACAGTCCCTCATGAAGAGTCCCTCCCCAGCATCCCTATAGGCCCCCTTCAGATATTGCAAGTGCACACTGCTGGCTCATGTTCAGTTTCTTATCGACCAACACCCCCAAGTCCTTCTCTGCAGGGCTGCTCTGAATCTCCTCCCCGCCCAACCTGTAGCTGTGCCTGGCATTGCTCCGACCCAGGTGGAGGACTTTGCATTTAGCATGGTTAAACTTCATTAGGTTGGCATCAGCCCACCTCACAAGCGTGTCAAGGTCCCTCTGGATGGCATTCCTTCCCTCCAACTTATCAACCGAACCACACAGCTTGGTGTCATCGGCAAACTTGCTGAGGGTGCACTCAATCCCACTGTCCATGTCACCCACAAAGATGTTGAACAAGACCGGTCCCAACACCGATCCCTGAGGGACACCACTTGTTACTGGTCTCCAGCTGGACATTGAGCCATTGAGCACTACTCTTTGCATGCAGCCATCCAGCCAGTTCTTTATCCACCGAGTGGTCCACCTACCAAATTGATGTCTCTCCAACTTAGAGACAAGGATGTCATGTGAGACAGTGTCAAATGCTTTGCACAAGTCCAGGTAGATGACATCAACTGCTCTGCCCCTGTCCGTCAGTTCCATAGCCCCATCATAGAAGGCCACCAAATTGGTCAGGCAGGATTTCCCCTTAGTGAAGCCATGCTGGCTGTCACCAAGCACCTTGTCGTTTTTCATGTGCCTTAGCATGCCTTCCAGGAGAATCCGCTTCAAGATTTAGCCAGGCACAGAGGTGAGACTCACTGGTCTGTTGGTCCCCGGCGCAACCATTTTCCTCTTCTTGAAAATGGGGGTTATATTTCCCTGTTTCCAGTCATTGGGAACTTCACCTGACTGCCACGATTTTTCAAATATGATGGACAATGGCTTAGCAACTTCATGCAGCAAGCTTACTGCCCTGGACTTCACGAGAGCAGACTGTATCTGAAGGGGGCCTATAGGGATGCTGGGCAGGGACTCTTCATTAGGGACTATAGTGATAGGACAAGGGGTAATGGGTTCAAACTTAAACAGGGGAAGTTTAGATTGGATATGAGGAAGAAATTCTTTACTGTAAGGGCAATGAGGCACTGGAATGGGTTGCCCACGGAAGCTGTGAATGCTCCATCGTTGGCCATATTCAAGGCCAGGCTGGACAGAGCCTTGGGTGGCATGGTTTAGTGGGAGGTGTCTCTGCCCATGGCAGAAGGGTTGGAACTAGATGATCTTAAGGTCCTTTACAACCCTAACTATTCTATGATTCTATGATTCTATAAGCAAGGGAGCAAGAAATACAGAAGCAGTTCAACAAACAGATCCTCAGCAGTTGCAACTGAAGTAACTAAAGTACCATTTTAAAACTTCATGCTTCAGAGCCACTCAAATTAGATAATGAGAAACTAGCTACAGGTCTGTAGAAATTGATGTATGATGGCTGTACTCATCAGGGCTGGTCTGTTAGTAGCAGCTTTTCATCTTGTACACATGTTCCAATTATGCAAGAATCTAGTTTACACAACAAGACACCGGTCAGGAGCATGTACTCAACACTTGATTTGCTAAAAAGTTAAAAAAGCAGTATCATTGCTGTTAGTTTTGAGAGAACAGGCCATGAAAATGTCTCAGGTCCAAAGTTAAATCACTGGCACTGCTCTCCACTGAGTTGCTATGGCCAGGTTGCAAAGTACTACACAAAATATGTGGGCATGAACGAGGTTTTCTAATCCCAATTTGATTTACATGAATCACACAAAGATGGGTAGAGTCAGAGGCTCTCAACATCAGGCTAAAAATCATCACTCCAATGATGAAATAAAAATATGAGTTGTGAAGGTGAAAGACATGAGACAGCAAATCAGGGTGCAGTGGAATGTGTCAGATCCTTTACTGCTGTACCATCTCAGAACAAATGTCTACCTCACCCATCATCTTGTCTCTCACAGTGGCCAGAAGCACATATCTCTGAAACCAGAACAAAGCATAAGATATACATGCTGCTATTTCCCAGTATACTCCTCCAATAAGTGTTCTGCACTTTGCTACCTTCAAGTCAGTAATCATATCACTATGTTTAATAACCTGGATAGATTTTTATTCTGTGAATATAAGATTCTACATACACAGATTTACGCGTCCGAACAAGCAAAAAATTCTGACACATCATCTTGTGCAATGAGTTCTGCAGTTTATCTGTACATTGTATTCCCTTTTATTTCTTTCAAACTAGCCATTAGACAAACAATTTGTTACCTCCATGGTCTGGAAGGATGAGGGATTTTGAATAAATCATGTCCTGTTCAAGCTCACCATAGTAACTTAGGATCTTTGAGACTTTTATCATAACATTCCCTCAGCCACCTTACCTCCAGGCTGAAGAATCCTGACTCAGTCAGTCCTTCCTTCAATGGAAGCAAAGCTATCCCTAATCCTTTACCTCTGTGGCCCTTCTATGTAGCCTACTTAGTATGGCCATTTTGGGGAAAGAAAGAAAACTGCATGTTAAAGTCAAGAAGTAGCCCTCAGTTATAGAGCATATGAAAATGCAAACAAATAATTTTGCATTTGCCTTCCTTTCCTTTCCTAGTAATTCCTTGGTTTGGGTTTTTTTTCTACCTAATGAGAATGAAACTCTCCCTACTGAACAGGAAAAAAATTAAAATATCAGTATGCTTTATAAGAGCTACTCTTGACCATGAAAGCTATACAAGATAAAATATATTAATGTGTATTTCTGATTGTGCACTGTGTTATATCTATTTTAGGCTCATTAGGTCCTTTGACATCACTGGCATAATCCAGTAGAAAGAGACAAATAAACCAGCAAGGCATTTTTAGTACAACTCTGACTACTTATCCACAAACCTTGCAACATTTCAATCCATTGAGACTACAGTGATATCGAGAAGTCCTGCTGTGTTAGTCATTAAAAAGATATTAAGCAAAACAAAACAACTCCTTTCCCAAATGACTTTCGACTTTCTATCAAGTTTCACTGGCAAATGAGATTTAAAAAGTTAAAGGGGCAAAAAATGACAACAAGTAACAATGCACCAATATTAAAGGTGTTTGCACAGTAAGGCAAGGCTATAATTCACTCTCTGAGCAAGATTAGTATGTTACAGGAGTGACTTTATGCTGTAATAACATTTATTTTCTGCTTTTAGTGGATAGGAAGTGATGTCTCCAACTGGGATGAAACAGAGTGCCCCACGTGTTAAATTTATTTTTATTTGAGAAACCTTCTTAAATAACTGACAATTTGTAGTACTCCAAGCAGTCTAATCAAGTCATTATTTGGGTCAGTATTGCTTGAGCTAATTCTGACTCATATCCCCAGTTACAATTTGCCATCTGCCTATAGAAAGTATTTCTCAGTTGAAAACAAAAGTAACTTAGAAATACAAACACCCACTCAAACACGGGAGACAGGGAGCCTTTTCAAGCAATTCTGTCACCTTAGTGTTAGCTAGTGACATTGGTTTCCAAAACATCTTCAGATCTTCTGTGCCCCATTCACATGTTGGGTTAAGTTGAAATAGTAATATAGATTTAGCACTGTGTGGACCCTCAGTTGTGTGCAGAGGAAATGCTTTATGTTCCCGTTTGAATACAGCCACAGGAATGATAACTGTGTGAACCTAGAAAAATTGTATTGCAAGAATACGCTTAGCAATGAAGACTAAGTTGTTAGGAAAGGGATGATCAAGTAGTAACGGAAAAGGCTGGGTTCTAGCCTCATGTCCTTACACAAGGCCAAATGATTTGGGGCACACACAGAGGAAATATTCTTTTGAAATGCCCTATTTACACCCAGATCCCTAAGGCAGAGACCCTGCTACTAGGTGTTTCAGAGCTGCCTACCCTGGAGAATCAGAAGGAAAATGGGGTTTCACTTGGACCTCTCTGTGGAATTTGGTAATAGTGGTAGAACTATGACTTTTCTTGTTAAGGGAATGTAATACAGATCTTTATTTATCCCAGAGGTGTTTGAGATGGTGAGTGCTGAAGTGAAAAAGAAAACAGCCTGGTGACATTAACATCCAATGCACTGTTAACCTCAGCTATAGCACAATGTCAGCAACATTTCTAAAATATCTTTTTTTCTGGGAACAGCAAGATTTATACAAAACCTATTTCTTGCCATGCTTGAATCTAGTTACTTTATAAATCCGTGGCATGTGTTCTCACTTAAACTCCCAGCTGCTGGTCTAGAAGGAAAACTAAAAAAGAAGTGTTGGCACATCAAGGGCTGTATTATCATTTCTAGATATTATTTTCTAGGAAGCAGGAGTTTAATATCTCATGCTGGGCAATTAAACCTATTTTAGAATCTTAGAATCAAGCAGGTTGGAAAAGACCTTTAAGATCATCTAGTCCAACTGTTACCTCAGGACTACCAAGACCACCACTAAACCATATCACTGAGGGCCTCATCTATACAGTTTTTGAACTCTTGCAGGGACAGTGACTCCAGCACTTCCCTGGGCAGCCTGTTCCAGTGCCAGATCAACCTCTCAGTGAAGAAATTTTTCCTAATATCCAATCCAAACCCCCCTCCAGTGCAGCTTGAGGCCATCTTCTGTTGTCCTATTGCTTGTTACTTGTGAGAAGAGACCAACCCCACCTCACTACAACCTCCTGTCAGGTAGCTGTAGAGAGCAATAAGGTCCTCCCTGAGCCTTCTCTTCTCCAGACTAAACAACCGTAGTTCCCTCAGCCATTCCTCATCAGACCTGTGCTCCAGACCCTTCACCAGCTCTGTTGCCCTCTTCTGGACCCACTCCAGCACCTCAATGTCTCTCTTGTGGTGAGGGGCCCAGAACTGAACACAGAATTCGAGATGCTGCCTCATCGGTGCCGAGTACAGGGAGATGATCACTGCGCTGGCCCTGCTGGCTATGCTACTGCTGATACAGGCCAGGATGCCATTGGCCTTCTCAGCTGCCTGGGCACAAGCTGGCTAATGTTCAGCAGCCATCAATCAGCACCCCCAGGTCCTTTTCTGCTGAGCAGCTTTCCAGCCACTCTTCTCCAAGCCTGGAGCATTGTATGGGGTTGTTGTGGCCCAAATGCAGGACCTGGAACTTTGCCTCATTGAACCTCATACTGTTGGCCACAGCCCAAGTGTTTTGTAGATGGAAAAGAATATACTAAGCCAACAATGGCTTAAATAGCTCAAATAATTTTCATGGGACCTTTAGTAATTAAAAATAAATAAATACATAAATAATCACTTATTATTTAGATCAACAAAATCACATGCAGAAATCCTGGGAAAATTATTTTATTAAGTGAGCTAGCCTGCTAGGGATGCCAGCCCAGCAATCAGGCCACGTTTGCTCCTGAAGTATTGCGCATTTAATAATCCCAGAGCACCCTCCGCATGAAGCCTAGCTATTAAACTTCGCCGCTTCCACCGAGCGGCTCCGCTCCCACCACCACCTCCCCGCCCCGCATCCCGGCTCTCTGCTAACGCGTGCTAGTCACCGTCCTGCCCAGATTCGGCGAGAGGCGGAACCCCCCCAGTCGAGGCGGCACGTTTCGGGCCGGGCGAGCCCCGCGCCGAGGCTCCAAGGGGGAGGCGGGCAGCGCTCGGGCCAAGCCCGGCGGCGGAGCGCGGGGGCCCCCCGGTGGCCGTCGAGAGTGGGGACAGTGACAGGCTGGGCTGGGGAGGCCAAACGCCTCTCCCTGTGCTCCCTCGGAGCCGCCGTTGTGGGCCCTGGGAGCAGAGCTGGAGCTCGGCCACAGACGGCTGCCGCTCGGAAAGGCTGGTTTTTAGGGAACGGGAATAACTGAATCAGATAAACTCATGTTGTTAAATCAGTTAAATGTTATTAGTGGAAATCATTCTAGACTTTGCAGCTGAAGTTGCGACCACTCCTGGCAGCTGTTATGAACATTATTGGAATATTTGAGGTTCCCAGTATCTGACTTCTATGAAATCTGTGTTCAGATATCACTGCCCAGTTGCAAGTACTGCTACCTCTGTCACAACAGCAAAAGCATCTCCCTAAAGCAGTGACATGGATATGCATGTAGGGGAAAAGGATCACATGGAGAAAAAGCTGTTGAGGGAATACCTGGTCAGTACAGATAAGTCCAGGCAACAAACCAGCATATTAGCACTGGCCACGGCACAGACCAGACCCACTTTCTCTGTCACTGAAATAGCTCTCTTCCATTGTAAATGTTAAGGCATATGCTGCCAGAAACAAGGGTTTATCATTGCCCACTGGCCAGAAGCTAGTGCTGCTCCACACTGAATGTGTCTTCATTTATGTCACTGTCGCTCCTCACTTGAAGGCACTGTTCACTTCAAATAGGAGTGATCTGTCCTCTGCTAACTGTGCAAAGCTGAGATCAGTTCCTGTCCTTAAACTGCAGCCACTGCCTTCCTCTCAAGTGTGCCAGTTTGGAAAGCAAAAGGCAATGTCAACACCTTTGGAACAGGAAGGCCTCCGAGCCCTGCACCTGTAAGTCACCGTCAGATGTGAGACCAACACCTTTCACACACAACTACAGCAATGCGCAAAGCACATAACAAAGGGCATCACACAACAAAAATGGTATGCCAGCAGGAAACGGACTGCCTGGCGAGAGTTTACACCTTGTTAGTGTCTGGCAGAGTTATTACAATGACTGTCAAGGAACTCGTGATTGTACTGAGGTTCTCTCTATACAAAATCACAGGAAAATATTCCATCTCAATTACTATTCTAAAAATAGAGCTAATAAAGTAAATGTTCCTGATTGAAAAATATCACTGTCCCTTTCTCACCATTTCCCCCAGCTTTAACGGGACTAAATTCAAATAACAAATCAGCATATTAGAAAGAATGGTAGCTCACACTAGTTCTATTTTTTTGTTGTATTTGGAAGCCTTTTTTAAAGTTGTAAAGGTTAAAGGCATGGCCTGTCAGCCATGATGGCTTGTCATCAGCTGAAATCTTCCACTTGCTTTTGATCAAGTGACTTTATAACCTCGTAGTTCTATTTTTCATTTAGTAGCCAAAGTCACAGAAACCTTTCCAAGACTAGTGAAAAGCACATTTGCCTACATTACAAAACTCCCATAGCCCGCTTTTGTGAAGGCCCAGCATGACCACACACTGCACCAATCACATGCTGCAATCCTTCTGTAGGAAGTTGTGCCCATTTGCTTTTTGAAATCTGCCCTGTGATATCCCAGGTGTTTGTTTGGTACCACTGTGGTTTTAACAACTAAATCTACAATAATTCACCTTTGCGGAAGGGAATTTTCTCTGCAGTAAGGTGCCCAAACCACTCCCTCTTTTGTCAAGAAGGCAGAGTGACTGCAGAGTGCCTGGCAGGGGCTATCTAAAGAGACAGCAAATAAAGTCAGTATCTGCAAGCCAATACAGCAAGTATCTGTGCAGCATCTAGTTAGTGCTGCACCTTTTTTATTCTAGACTCTAAAGATAAAACACCTATGAGTGTTACCTCACGTAGAGATTATCTATGTGCCTACACATAATCAATACCATTTCTGTATAAGATGACAGTTTACTATTTCCTATGGTTTGCTCTATCTTTTTTTAGAAAGAGAAAAGATTCAAGAAGGATGTTTTTTAATACAGATTTGAAAAAAATGAAGTTAACACTTCCCTGACAATCTTAGTCTTGCCCCTTTAAACAGCCTTAGCAGTCTTCATTCCTTCCTTCAATCATTCTGCATTACACCCTACATGTTGGCCCTCATGCTGGCCCTGTGGTTTGTGCGTGATGCCTTTAAAGCAGCTGCTGAAATCCCACTACCAAGCAGCTACCTTGACCTTTTGCAGTGAAAAGCTTTGAGCTTCTACCTGGAAGGAATGAAAACCAGCCATGCAGAGAGCCCTGTGTGACAGCCCTGGGATGGTTCATTTCAAACAAATAAGCACAAGTATTGGGAAGCACAGTTTTAAAAACCACTACTGTGGTTTTGGGAGCAATTCTGATAGCTAGCAAACCACAGCACTGAGCAGCTCACAAATAAGCTATGCGAACAGTTAACCTTGTGCAGCCCATCACTGTGTGTTTGCATCAAAAGATAGCTGTTCAATAACTGCAGACTTTCCAAGCAGTCCCTTGAGCCTGGCAGCAAGTTTTAAGAGCTTCTCTGATTGTCACCAGGAAAACTATGGACCTGTTCTGCATGTGGTCAAGCCTTCCAGAGATGAGTTGTTACTAGGCATTACCATAGGCAAAGACATCTCAAGACTAATTTCCCTTCCTAGAAAGTGCATTATTGGTGTATATGAAAGGATAAGTTCCCAACTCTGTAGAGGCTTCAGCTGGCAAAACTACTGCCAAGTTTTTTAAAGCTTTGGGTTCAAACACTTTTTTATTTGATCTGTGTTATATGATTTAAACCTGAATAAACCTAACACCTGAAGGAAAAGTCTAAAACAAGATGAGATGCTGTTCTCTCGTTTGGTAGATAACTGGAGAAGGTAGGAAAATGCAATATATTTGAATCAGTTTAAATATTAGTTCAGAAGCGTCAATTGTGAGGCTTTTTTTTGAAACTCATTCATTCTTGAGTTTAATCTGAGTTTTCAAAAATGGTAACAGTAACGTTAACATTGCCAGTGGTAGAATGGGAAATTAATTTTTAATTACATGATAATTATGATAATATATGATAATGAAATTATAAACATCACTGATAAAAGGAAAAAGAAAGGTGCTAGTTTTGAAGTCAGTAGGAAAGAGTTCTGTAATAACAGATGATCAATGATGCCATGGTCTAATTAAAAGATAAAATGCTGCATGAATAACAAAGGGACATCTACAGCTCTGACAGACATTGTCAGGTATAAGTACAGGCACCTGAGTTGTTCTAGAATCACCTTTGTCTCCACTGGCTCCAAACTCGGTATTTTGTCACAGTGTGCATACAAAATCAAATGCAAAGCTGGGAACTGAACCTAGTTTTACTGTCAGAGCTCCTCTTAGAGACTTTAAAAGTTTTGCCGATGTTATACCAGTTTGCTGGTAAACTGAGCCACTGAAGCCTGAATGAAAAGCAGTAGTATTAGAGCTAGCTAAAAATTGACTTTTAATCTTATATTCTGTCCTTGTTTTCTGTCTTCTCCTTTTCTGCACCAAGAAGCCTCTCCTGAGTACAGAGAAGGCTATGTGGTCTCTGTACAACAGAAATGTCACACAACAGGAGGCTGAATCCTGATTAACAGCAGCTCCTTCCAACTTTAACCACAACTATTTAAGCCAAGTAATAAAACAAAAAGAAGAATCAATAATCCAATCGTGCCTCTGTTGCAGATGGATACACTACTGATGATATTGAATTTTACTGGAATGGAGGAGAGTCAGCAGTAACAGGAGTTGATAACATCGAACTCCCACAATTTTCTATCGTTGATTACAAGATGGTATCAAAGAGAGTGGAATTTACAACAGGTGAGAACTGGCTAGTTAAAAAAGCTTCCCCTACTTCCCCAGCCCAGAAATATCAGTGTCTAACTTTGTTAGGCATTAGTCATTACATGACTTCTTTCTTTCAGGAGCATATCCTCGATTATCACTGAGCTTCCGGCTTAAAAGAAATATTGGATACTTCATTTTGCAAACCTATATGCCTTCCACACTCATTACAATTCTGTCGTGGGTATCGTTTTGGATCAATTATGATGCCTCTGCAGCCAGAGTTGCTCTAGGTAACTTCAAGATCACTGAACTACATAGATACTTTTTGTCTTTGAATACAGTAGCACCAAATCCAGACAGCTGATAGCAGCAGCATTAATTGTGATCTTACACATGCAGCACAGGGTCTTCATTGTCAGGAAGGTGTTACCTTGCCTACATTTGAAGTTCTTGCTCTGTAGTTAGGTTGGGATTCTGACTGATTTCCAATTGCCATAATGATCTTCAGATCAGGCCAAAAGTATCTTGCTTTCAAACTGAAGCATAAAGGTCTAATTCAGGTATTTATGCTGTACTGTATCAACATTTCATTGATGTTAAAAAGCATCCTTTCAGGCCAAATGTGTGGCTGGAATGAATACACAAGATCATACTGAAGTGAGTGGAGATCCACCAGCTTACAACAAATAAGCCTGGTTTACCTACAGAGTTGGTTCTTTCCTGTACCATGTTTCTTCCTAAAAGTTTCCTTAATAACCAAGATCTTAGAATCATAGAATCATAGAATAGTTAGGGTTGGAAAGGACCTTAAGATCATCTAGTTCTTCTGCCATTATATGCGCTTTAAGGTAGATAGGCTTTTCAAATGATAATGGCAGAAAGCCATTTTGTCCCACCTCTATTTCCACTTCTCTGTTAATTCAACTCATTACACCTGTGCCTACAGCTATTATCTAGATACATTAATGACATAGAAAGAATCATGCAATGGTGGATAACACAGTGATATGGAAATTATTTACTTTACTTGAAAGCACCTCTTTAACAGGAAGAGCTGCTTTGATACAAGCATATGTATCACTTTCTCTTCATCAAAGACCATCACTTTATCATAAAGCTTCCCGTTCTCCTTTCAATCCTCTGTTTTCAGTCAAAAGCTAGATACTTATTCAAGTTCCCCAGAGCAATTCAAGCCAGCCTATAGGGTCAAGCAGGGCTATTGCTTTAAGTAAAGTGAGTAGCATTTCCTCACATTGAAAGAACAGTGATCAACTCTTTGCTACCCAGGTCAGCTAATGCCACATTGCCTAGCACAGTTATTGTAACAATTAAGGCAAGATGTACCAAGATAGCTTGGGTTTTTGAAGGCTATTTAATTCACCCTTTAATGCATGGAAATCCAAAGAAGGTGATATTGGCAGTCCTGCAAAATGCATTCCCTTGGCTGTTTAGAATCTGATCACATAAGCCTTAGAAGAGCGTGAGAAGTGCACAGCAGCTGGGCAGTGCTGCCATTACACCTTTCATGCTCACTTCCCATTCTTGTTAGTCAATGTCTTTTTCCTTCTTTCACAGGAATCACAACTGTGCTGACCATGACAACCATCAGCACCCACCTCAGGGAGACCTTGCCAAAGATTCCCTATGTAAAGGCAATAGATATTTACCTGATGGGATGCTTTGTGTTTGTGTTCCTGGCCTTGCTGGAATATGCCTTTGTAAACTACATATTCTTTGGGAAAGGACCCCAAAGTCAAAAAAAGGCAGGAGGCAGGGCAGGACATGCTACAGGCAAGAAGAGCAGACTGGAAACAAATAGAGCCCAGGTAAAATGTTTAAGCTAATTTTTCAAACGTTATTTCTGCTGTGACAATCTTGATGTATATGATAGTAGAGATAGATGTAATTTAAACAGATGTGTAAAAGCATTTAAGATTGTCTAGAGAAAAACAGCATTTTAAGGAGATTACACCAACGTATGGTTTATTCCATCTGCAATTGAAAACAGACTAAGAAACTACAGAAAATGCAAATGAAACTTCAGAACAAGCATTTCTTTGCAGCACAGGAGAAATACAAAGGGTATAAAAAAGTTCAATATTTACAATTTCAACTGTATATTTCTTTGCTGCAGAAGGTGGTATAGAAGAGACGTTTATTGTATAGTCCCTCTTTACACACAGAAACTTCGCCAAAAAATAGAAAACAAAGACAAACACTGTTGCTTCAGTGAGTCTCGATTGAAGCCCACACCACTGAGCTTCCAGGAACATAAGGAGGATGCTGCTAGGTTCTAACAGTTTTCACAGATGTCAAGATTTCTCCCTCAGGCTAAATTCAAGCAGGCCACAACTACCTCCGATTAAAAAGCAAGCCCGACAAATTCCGGGAAGTAATATTGTGGACACTTTTTTTAACTAGGAAAATTTACCAGGACATCACGGAGCACTTGCAAACTTCTATAAAACTGTTCCATTTTTTCCCAGTTTTTCAGAAATAAGCACTTCCCTCAGGTGCATTTTGCCCAGTCTGACTCAGAGGAAAATACATCCCCTAATGAGCCCAAAATTTTCTTCTGTTCTCTGCTTTCCTTACAATACATTACATCCAAGTATGAATGAGATCTCACCCAGGCTGTCCTAAACTCCTCTACTGTTGTGGCCTGAGGCAATAACATTTGGACAAAACTATACTGAACCTTGTGTTCAGCTTGAAGAACTAGACTGACGCATAAAACCCTGACTAAAGGTAAGACTTCAGCTTGATGGATGTTTGCAATTTCACATACATGCCAGGAAGTGCATTTCAGAAACTCTGATATTTTATTAATTCTAGGGTTGTGTTGTTTGTGTCCCAGTTGTGTTGTTTGTGTCCCAGCAGCCACACCACTACAACTAAGCATCATTAACTGAGTCATCATGTCCTCAGTCTCAGTGAACTCTTGAGCCCATTAAGAGCCCTTTCCTACATTCGCCTCCTGTCCCAGTGTGTAGGAGGTGCTTTATTACAGTGGGTGCATGAATGCAGTTTAGGCTTGAAGCAGTTTCTAAGGTCCCACAAAGTACTGTCCTCCACAGAGCAGAGGAGATAAGCCACTCTGTTATGGGTTGTTGTGTGGAGACACTATCTATCCATTTCTGTGGAAGTTAAGGAAGGGAAAAAAAACAGCAAAACACACAAACTCTAACCAGCCACCTCAACAGCTCTGGAGATAACCCAGCCTAGGTGAGAAGCACAGCAAGGATTTATGATGAAGAGGGACGCAACACTTCTTCAGACGTCAGCCTTGGCTACCTGAGCCCTAGTGCGCAGAACAAAGGATGAGAAAGTGTAAAGGATAAGATGCAGGTAAGCTCTTTTTCCTACATATTTGGAGACTTCTTTTAGCTAAAAAAAAAAAGCCTTAACTCATGACTAAAAGCTTTTGTCTAAATGCTACAGTGACGAAGATTATGCTGAGACCAGTACTCAAAATGGGATGGAAAGTATTTACAACCACACTTGAACTTTTCAGAGCACCACATGCGCGCACCAGCATTTTTCTGACAGAAAACAGAAGGCATACATGCTTTGTACCAGGATTTGTAAGGATTCACACTTTAGACTGAAATTCCTTTCTGAGACTGTGAACGCTTTAAGTGAACTGACTGCTTTTTGCCTGTACAGTGCAAATTTGTGATTTTAGACACACATATATATATATACATACACATAGACACACACATATATATACATACACATAGACACACACATGGATTTTGCTATCCCACTGGAGGTAACATTGATGTGGGACCTAGTGAGCATTCATTTTACTCAGCATGGATGTGCAGATGTCCAACAGCTGTATTTCTGTCTTCAGCAGGAAGAATGCACATGACCAGAGCAGTGGGACATGGTAAGGTTATGAGACCTCTAATGAAGACAGCTCCCAGCCCCCCTCCTTCATGTTTTGAGAATTTTTACTGGTGGTATGATATCTGTACTGGAACAGGGGAAAGATTTTTTGAGCACAAAGGAAGTACACCTGTAAGTATATACAGCTATAGGCTAACTCTTTCCTTTTACTCTTGGCCCATACTACTTATCCTTCCAAGGACCTCTAAGCAATAGAAGATATGTAACAGTGCTTCCTCTGCTTGTGCCAGGTGAAGATATTTCTTGTTGCCATCTGAGATACATCACTAAAAGAATTCAAATTCCTTTGTCAGATAACAAAAGCCTCAGATGTGAGCAACACTCAGCAAACTGACTAACACAGTATAGAGAAGAACAGGTGGAAAAGGAAACCATACTGATGCTTCGTATGTGGTTGTTCTTGCTCTACAGTCTGAAGAAGGTGGAAATAAAGCCTCTCCAGTTTCATAATTTATGCCATTTTAATTTTTAATATGCAAAAAAAATAGTTTGTAGTAAACAAGCTTTCTGTTTCTCTGAATAAAGCATAAAGACTGTTTATATCTCCTTGTCCATTTTTCAAAGCTAGATGCCACTGAGGAAACTTAGCCAGCAAGAAAATATTTTGATAGTCTATGTATATAACTACTTCTGTTTCCCCAGAAAATTATAATGTGAATAATCATTACACAGAAGATGTCTCTTCAGCACGAGAAAGAGAGAGGATGCAATCATAATGTGAGTGGGAAGGGGGCTGAGTCAAGGGGTTCATAAATGGCAACACAAGGCAGATGATAGATGGTCTCCTCCCCCCCAGTTCTGCAGAGCATTACATCTTCCTTTTAACCTTTTGTGAACCACAAAACACCTGGAATGGAAAGCAGAGACCAGTCACTGGCTCCAAGGAAAATATGCGATCTTCCAGTACGGTGGCTACTACTGTCTTCTCCTACTGAAAGGAGAAAAAGGAATGAGCATATAATCACACAACCAGCTCAACCTTCAAGCAAATCCACACCTGAATAAGTACATCCCTGCTGAGCATAACCTGTTTCTTTGCAGATCAGATTGTGATAACACTACTGCATTTGTTCCAACAAGACAGCTTGTATGAGTAACATGGCCCTAAATCTTTCATATTAAAAGAAAGAAAGGATGTTTTTGTATTGAGACTAAAGAAAAGTTCTTAACCTTTTCTCTCCCATCAGTTAACATAAAAAAGGTAGGAAGCAGGTAGGTAAAAACCCATTTGAGACAGCACTAAGTATTTGGAGCTTATCCTCTGTCAAGGAATGCCAACATACTTTTACCCTAAAGCTGACTGACTACTTTTTATATGGTCAACACAGGACTATTGGGTTAGGGTTATTTTATTACTTTAATTATTTTACACTTACAGTATCATTTGATGCTCCTAATCAGGAATTGCATTTTCTAAGCAAATATGCAGGCCAGATTGTTATTACTTTTTATGACTTTTCGTGAGCACATATCAAAGGTTTTCCATCATTGACGAAGATTAGTATCTGTGCTGATTTAAGCTTTAGGTAGGTTCACTGCAAATGAAGAATTAAAAATCTACAAACTCAATAGAGCTACAAACATCATTACAAGAAGCATCACCACATAAATGCATCTGAAGAATATTTAAACTACGATAATTACAGCAGATTACTAGCATGTCAGCTTTAGATGCTTTAACATCCTCCTCACACATTCTTCATGGTATATTCAAGACAGAAAAAAAAAAAACACCAAAAAAACAATTCTTCAGCTTTCTACAACTTTAGGCAAAATGTATGCATTGTACAAACAAGGCAAAGTGTATACATACGTTCTTGTCTACCCACATTTATTCTCGTAATATTTGTTAAGCAAGAAATCCTGTTTTCATCTGAGCAATGATCAGTTTATGTAATAAAATTTAGGGCATTCCAGTTAAAGAACAATAAGGTGGTATTTGAAAGAATAAATGCATTGTAGCTGAGCAAGGAAAACATACTCTGGGTTTGATGTGGCCCATCTTTCCTACCTATAAGCAGGACTGAGATACCCTATTCCCAAGCAGACAACCAGCTAGGCAGCCAAAAAATGAGTAGACAGTCTTGTCTCTTTCCTTACCATTTTTTTGACATGCCATCCAACACAAATGTGTCAAAGACCATGTAGAACTGCAGTACATTTCTGATGTGGGGAAAGAGCCTCATCACTGTGACATGGAGTGGAATGAGTTAAAGCCTGCTGGCTGCTTCTGATGCACAGAACCAGCAGCAAGACCCAGGTAACCTCATATTAAGTAACAGCAGAAAGATTTTAAGACAGCAAATTCACAGCTTTTACTGTGTACATATTTGCTGTTAGTTCATTCTAGTATTAACATAAAGAAAACTAATAACAAGTCTCTTTTGGGTAGCCCTTAACAACTTGCACATTTTCCAGATTCCAGACATGGGAACTGTTAGGATTCTTATGCTTCGGTAACACAACCTCAGCTGAGTAAGTTTTAAGAATATTTTGGAGTGAACTTCAGTAAATTCTGAAAGGGTTTTTAATAATGTGGGAAATTAACTATTAGTCCAATTTCATGTTGCAGAAGCAAAGAATTTGACTCAGGTTCATAAGAAGAGCTTCTATATTTTTCTGAGCTACTTTATTCAAGATCAGTGTAAGGGTCTTTGCTCTGAATTGCAATAACTGCAATTCAAAGACTGGATTGCTTCATGATGTATACAAATCATCCTGCCTAAAATGATTTAAATAAAACTCATTCTAAAATATATCAGGTTCATTCATAAGACAAAGTGGGAACTCATACACTGCTTGGCTTATAATAAACTCTCAGGGCATATTAGTTTAAGAAACATCCCCATGAATTTAGATTGTAGGCAGTTATGAGTTGTCTTCACAAAAGAGAAGCCATAATAACTGTTTAATGATGCTTGCACTGCTGTTACTACTATTACAACACTAAAGTCAATTAGATTAAACATTAGGTTATATAATCAAAGACAACTCAAAGAGCTGAAAAAAAAAAAAAAAAGAAAATACTGGAAAACATTGACCTACCAAAACTTCAGAGGATTAAAGAACATCTCTTTTTACATGGAGATTGTTGCTTTTTCCACAGAAAATGTCAGAACTTATGAGTAATGAACAGTCACATAGTTATGGCAGCTCTCTGGAGAGTAGGAAACCCTAGCTTAGATCTTCCTTCTGCTTAAATTTGAAGCCTTGAGCTAAAACGTATAAACTGGGTAGCCCACATCTCAAGTAAAGATTGCAAACACCATGCTGGCTTATGACCAGCTGGCCACTCTAACCTGGAATATGCAGGCTTTTCCTAAAAAAACAGTGGTAGGAAAAGGGATGTCCCCAGTGGATGCTTATTTCAACATACACAGAACCAATTGCTAAACCAGACTAGTGCATTTTCATCTGCGGTGATTTATTACTCCATTTAGAAAACTTTTTTTTCCTCACAGTTCTCCTTGGTGGCTTTTGTACAAATAGTCCCTTCACTTCTTTGTTTTCAGTTAGTAAATGCTTAGTCTGGCACTGTGTAAATACACCAGCAGTCATCACACAACATTTTCTCCGGGCAATGGGAAGGATAAACTTCCATGCTGCCAGGTGGAACCAAGGCTTCCCTGGCTTCCAGCTTTCTTCTGCAGCAATCCCCAGAGATTGGATTTCCCCATGTGCTCTGCTTGGAGTTTTTTCTTGAACATACTTCAGACCTGCTGTAGATTATTATATCAGTTCCTAGCTCTGCTATGTCTTACTATAAATTTAAAGCTCAGTGTGAACAAAGGATTGCATATCACTGGTGCTTCACAAGACTATACATTGTCAAGAATTAATTTTCTTTTTCCTTGGTATACAAGCATTGTCAGACAGCCATGGCATATACTGTAATATACTTAGTGTAGGTCCAACACCACAGTTTACAACAAACAATTTTAATACTTAAGTCTCAAGTCAAAGTCTGTGAAGTTTCATTTAAAAGGTCTGTGTCCTAATGTGTATTTCCGTCATATGAACTACAGTGGACATTTAAATATCTGGGAATTTGAAACATCTAGGAAGTCTCTATTGGAGAAATCAGGAGTCATCCTGGAAACATCAAAGACACTTTCTAAAAGAGGTTTTACTACAAACAAGCAGAAAACTAAAGATGAGTGAAGAGGTAAACACTTCATAGTAATGTAGCTATTAATGGTTAATTACATTCATATGTGAAAAATGCTATGATATTAAAATATTTTTTCTATACATATATCATTGTCTGCACTGGACATGTATAGACTGGTTGCAGTTTTCAGTTTTCTTTGCTTAGGCACTTAAAGCAGTGCCCTGACTAACAGCACAAATGAAGTGATAAGAGTATTTGAAACGGCTGCTTCTGGTACCAACATATAAAAATGCACCTGAATATAAGATTTTATTGAGTAAAATGGATTATTCTATCTGCATATGGGCAAGTTAATGGTGTGCTGTTGCGAGTAGTGATTTCCATCTCTGGAATATAGCAAACTTCCAAAATTCATTCTCATCAGAAGCATTTTACAATACCTGATAAAATGCACATGTACCACCATGCTCTTCATACCATGAACCCGTTGTTACAAAGCTGGTTTTGAAACTAACCTACAGCACTAAAACTGTATCAAATGGGCAGAGACAGCAACATTTAATTTTCACCTTGAGTATTTGAAAGCTTCAGGTCACCAGACATTAAAAATCAGTATTTCATAAAGACCATGATCTAACTTAAAGATAAAATTAGAAAAGTCTTACTTTACAGGGGATGAGATAACTAGCTGAATTAAAAGGTCTCAGTTCAAGAAACCAGGTCAGGATGGAAGGTACCTAGATGCTTAATAGCTAATTTCATGCTAGTCAGGAAAGTGTATTCAGTATCTTTTCACCTTTGCCAACGCTGTACAAGACACAATTGTCACTACAGCCCCAGGAGCACCTCAGCAGTAGAGCCAGAAGGTACCTGTCAGCCTGGGAAACACCTTAGGCTGACTAAGGAACTTGTCTAATTCACATTCCTTCCTTGACACAGGTTGACCCCCATGGAAGCATGCTTCTTAACCCACTTGAAATACGAAATGACATCAGCAGCTCAGACGTGTCCATGAGTCTCCATGACATCCGCGCCACCACGTACACATACGACAGTGTCAACCTGCAGTACAGAAGAGCCACTTCCAGCAGAGACCTCTACAGTAGGAGTGCTCTGGATAGGCACAGGCTTCATAAGAAAGGACACTTACGAAGAAGGGCATCGCAGATCAAAGTCAAAATCCCTGATTTGACTGATGTTAACTTGATAGACAAGTGGTCCAGGATGGTCTTTCCCATCACATTTATTCTTTTCAATGTTGTTTACTGGCTGTATTATGTACACTAATTTATGCAATAACATTACCACAGATTACAAAATTAGACTTGTTGGACTTGTTACTTTTCTTTCTGAACTTTATGAACCAAAGAACTGTAGTAGCCATAATGCTACACGCTCAAGGTAAGACACAACTATTGAATGCTTCTAGATTTAAGGTTTAAAAAACAAAACAAAACTAAAACAACCGACATCCCAAATCCAGCCATCCAGCCTTATCACATTCAGAATAGCATATATCTGTTCTTGAAGAGCATCTTCAGCCAAAGCACTATACCTTGATATTTACAAAGAGTCTGCACATCACCTTTGATCTTTCTGTACCCACTTTCATTTAAGTGGATTAAAAATTAGCCCTACTATATTTCTTATCACATATTGACAGCCCACAGCAGCATGCTTCCAAACAACACAGTAAAGCAACTCAAGGAAGTAGTTATGTCACAGTCTTTCAGTATTTAGTGTACAGAAATTTGAGGAAATAACTGAAGGATTACAACTGTTACATAATGCATCATTTCAAAGTTTATAGTTACATTGGGAAGAATTTCCATAGCATCTGAGAAGTATCACTCAAGGAGGAGTTAATTAATATTTTCAGAGAGGTGGGGACCTTCAAAAGAAAGAAAGAGTAGCAGAGACAAATCTCACAGTTTCCAACTAAGGAATCAGCTGATTGGATCTAACTGGAATGCTGTTATTTCCACGAAGTAGCTAAGTTGAAATTGATGAGAACAATTGTGCCATCTGTAATTTTGTATTAAAAAGTAAAACCCAAATGTGCTCATTCCTAGAAGCAACTACTGAGGGATACCACAGGCCAAGAGTGGCCACTTTTCCTGTGGCTGGCAATCGCAACACATTCTCCCAAAAGTTGGCAGATGTCTAGGAACAAACCTGAGATTTCTGCATACCATTTCCTACAGATTTCCTTACATTGCTGAGAAACAAGGGATATGGCTGAGCCTTACAGCACGCTGGTGATGCTGGGTGCACTGCTCTTGAGGAGCTGCCTCTCCCAACCCAACTGCTTGTCACCTGACAACTCCAGCCAAGGAGCCACAGGTGAAGTATTAGCAAAGTCTATGCAACTGAGAAGCAATAGGTCAGCCACCTCTTACCTGTATCAAATCCCTTTCTCTATTGCCAGTGTTTTCCTAATAGAGTTTACACTCTTGCCTAACATAGCATTTTATTGAAGCATAACTATTAACAGTTACATTTTGTTTCATGTTGAAAGTGTTTCATACCTTTAGGACAGTCCAGATATACAAGCCAACAGAGTCTATGTAACTATCAAGCTGATTGCTATCAATGCCAGCTAGTACAGAAAAAAACACCTGATGACGACAGCAGGCAGCAATACACAAAGTTAGGAGTTAATAGGGATTACAGACAAGTGATGTGGAAAGCTTCTTCATCAGTTCCTCATTGCTGGGCAGTAAGGTCAACAGATGACCTTATCCAGCTGACACTACAACTTTTTAATCAGAATGTAATAAATGAAACACTCTTCCATGTTAATGTTCATCACATCCTGCAAGACCTAGATCTAACATATCAGGACCTGCCACCCCTGCCCTTTGTGCAGCAGACTTCTGCAGAAACAGTCTGGAATGACAAATCACCAGATAAGGAAGGGTTTAAATTGTTCATTATAAGGTCCCTTCCAACCATTCTATGATTACAAACAATATAAGGCTGCAAAACAGGCATTTGACATTGGTAATCTAGGGGGGTCCTTGAGACTATCAGTTTTACTGTGGGCTCGAAAGTCCCAGTCTCATCCCAAGTTCAGTGAAGTGGTGAAGTAGCCTCCTAGCATCTGCATACACATAGTTTTTAGTTTACAGATCATCCAGCCACTGCGTTCACAAATGTTAGGCAGGTGGGCAAAAAGCAGTTACCTTGTACCATTTCAAGAAAAAAAAAAAAAAAGAAAGCAAAAGGGGGGGAATGGAGCAGAGGAAGGGCCATTAACAAACCTAAAGCAGTGCAAATGCAAAACTCCGCAAAGAGCAGCATGTTAAAAATAGCAGAGTCTACCCCTGTGCATCAATAGTCCTTCAACACATGCCACCGATACAAACCCCAGCCATGCTGCCAGTTTTGAATGGCACACACCAAGGCCTGGCTGCATCAAGAGCTGGAAGCCATGATCCTGAGTGAGGAAACAGCTGCCAGCCCTTTACATGAAGTTTTGCAGCAGAGGCTAATAACCCAACCACATAAAGAGGTAAGAGAGCCCCTTAATGCAGGTTGGCAATACCTTAGCCCAGAGCCAGTATCTCCTGTATCCTGCTGAGCTCCTATCTGCACATTTAACCACTAGCTCTCCTAAAGAAAACAGAATTTGGCATACAAGCTTGAAAGGCACATTGGATTGAAACTAAACCCTCTTTCAAAGCCTCAAAGGGAAATAAAATCAAAACTTGTGAATAGGGTTGTTGTGGTTTAAGCTTATAAACCCATACAGTCGCTCTCTCATTCACTTCCCCCTCTTTCTTCCCTCTGCTCCTGGAGGGATGGGAAGGAGAATCAAAAGAATGCAACTCCCACAGGTTGAGATAAGAACAGTTTAGTAACTAAGGTATAACACAAATCACTACTGCTACCACCAATAATAATAATAAGAGAAAATACAAGGGAAAAGAATACAATTTCTCACCATCCAATATCAAGCCCAAGCAAGCAGTGCACCCCCCACCGTGCACCCCCACCACCCTTCCGGGTCTCTGCTCTCTGTCTTTACATCCTGGACATGACATGCTGTGGTATGGAATAATCTCTTTGGTTAGTCTGGGTCAGGTGTCCTGTCGTTCCTTCCTCCTGGCTTCCCCTCCTCCTTGGCAGAGCATGAGACTCACAAAGTCCTTGGCCAGCCTAAACATCATCAAGCAGTAACTGAAAACACTGGTGTTATCAGCACTGTTCCCAGGCCCAAAATCAAAAACACAGTGGTGCACCAGCTACCAAGAAGGAGAAAAAATGACTGCTGCTGCTGAACCCATGACAAGGGTATATAATCATAATTAATGATATATAATCACAATCCCTCTTTCAACTACTTTTAGAAAAAAAACAGAAGAAAACATTTCTCACTTGAGAGCAATAGTGTGGCAGCAAGGAAAAGGCAGTGGTTATTAGAGGCACAGGATGGAAAAATGAGTCTATTTATGTAGATTACCATCTGGAGATAGAAATTAGTGAGTACTAAAGAAACACAGCCTCTTCCCATCAATATATTGGAGTGATTTGACTGGCTTTTAGCAAGAAAGGTGAAATATGCAGTAATGCTAAGCTCTGTCACTGTTGTACTTTAGTAGTTAGTTTGCCTGCCCTTAGGAACCAGACTTCATGATCAACATAGATAAAGTCCTATTGCTAATTAGGTTTTTGCTAAACCTGCTTACAATCCGCGTAGCTGCCTCATGCATTTTTCACTAGGGGTCCTTCTGAGCTACGTTTCCCAAGAGTATGAGCTTCTACTGTCCTGGACTGCATACGCTTGTCTCCCAACGGTACTTGAATTCCTTGGCAATTTCAACCAAAAAGTAACAGAATAGTCTCTAGAGTCTCCCAGAAAAGTATAAAATACCAATCACACTGCCAAAAATGCTCAGAAAGATGGTTCCTTTGGTAAATGATGCATTTCAGTGAGAACACCAGCAACCTTGTTTACACCTGTGAACATACCAGTTTCTTTGTTCCCATCTCTGAATCGTTATTTGCTGTTTTGATCTAGCTGACAACATATTACCTGAGTTTTTTAGATTGTCAGAGGCAACTTACTTTGAATATTGTGTGCTGTAGCAAACAGCAGCTTTACAAATCAAAGCCAGCAAATCATCGTTTCAAGAAAGAGCTGAACAAGACTTTGGCATAAGTAAAGAATTCAGGATTGGATTTTACAAAGGCAGTTAACAGCAGTTCTTGTCAATCCTTGTTCTGGCTCCCATTTAAATCAGTATCAACAGAAGTATGGGAGATCATGGGGAAAAAAAAAAGAAAAAAAAAAGTTATTTGATCTCCATAATGCTAGGAATCCTTCCCCGAAGACAGTCTACCACCAAAGGTGTCCCTGTGGACCTGGAGTAGCTCTCAGTTAGAAAAACCCACACACCTTCCTGTGCCTGTTGTTACTGTATTAGTTAAACTAACCTGATGCTAAAAAATTGCCAAAGCCTTCTCTACATTGGACTTCTTTGGGAGCAAGGACATATGAAGAGTACCTTTGAGTAAAATTCCCAGCAATAGACAATGTGAAGGGTTGAACATCTATAAAGCAACTAGACCTAGAGGAAAGGGAAAAGTAGCATCAAGACAAATATATCTATGAATAAAATAAATACACCTGATCAATTCATTCCTTACACGCACTATTAAAAAATAGCATGCTCCTGAACTCATCACTGGACAAGCTGCAGAAACTCTTTCCAGAATTTTTATAAAGCTAAAATAAATTCCAACCTGAATTTTTTAGCTTGAATTTGGTACCACTTATGTCAGGTCTTTAGCTGTTATCAGATCCATTATCAAATTCCAGTTGCTTATGTATATTCAAGGTGATGATCAATCTCTGTTAAAGAGGTTGCAGTCCTTTTAGTGCAAGACGTTTTCCAGTCCTCCATTCTTATGACTCTTTACTCCCTTCTCCACTTTTTCTGATCTTGAATTGCTGCCACTGAACAAGATGCACGTCTCACTAAACATATCAGTATGAAATAAAATGGAAACAGACTATATCTTATACACACACATTTTTTTTTTTAAATGTTCTGACCCCAAAACTTCAGTCCTAGTTTTAATATTAGAAACACATATTTCGGTTTCCTATCCCTGAAGCCTGTTTCCTATCCCATCTTTTTCATAGATGCCTTTCTACAAGCAAGCTTCTTGTCCTCCTCTTCTTCTCTGAAGTCCAATTTTTTGTAGGGACATATTTTACACTTTGTTTACATGAGAACCTATGGCACAACAAAATACAGTGGAAGGAACTCAAGACCCTGATTTTGGAACTATGAAGAAGGTAAGTCATCAATACTTTGCCTTTTTTATATATACAAGGCATGCAGAAAATATACATACATGAAGTGTGTATTTTACACCTGATGAAAAGCACAATCAGTATTTATGTAACCATTACAGATAAATTGCTTTTTACATACGCAATAATCATAGAATCATAGAATCATAGAATCATAGAATAGTAAGGGTTGGAAAGGACCTCAAGATCACTGAGTTCCAACCCCCCTGCCATGGGCAGGGACACCTCCCACTAAACCATGCCATCCAATGTTGACGCAGAAGTCCCGAACACAGCACACAGACCAATATGATCAGGCTGTGTCAAAGTTTATTGCGCAGATAGCTCAGTATATATAGGCACTCTACTTGTCTATCATTAACACACACAAATCTGATTGGATACATGTATTGTTCACACGGCTAAATACCAAACAGGATTCACTCAGTAACAGCTTAATGATTGGTTAACTATGACAGCATATGCTTCAAGGTTACAGTTAACATTCCTTCTCTGCGTATCTCTCTCAGTAGTTTTCCATGCTAACTTTTCCCAAGGCTTCTGCACGTACACGAACTTTAGTAACCCTCAGGCGAGGCCTCAGTGCCTGCGGGTCACTACCTTACAACTGTCAAGCAATTGTCTGGATTGCTCACATGCCCGTTCACAGCCAAATAGCTCTCCACAATCCAAGGCTATGTCCAGCCCCACCTTGAACGCTGCCAGGGATGAAGCATTCACAACCTCCCTGGGCAACCCATTCCAGGGCCTCACCACCCTCACAGTAAAGAATTTCTTCTTCAGATCCAATCTAAACCTCCCCTGTTTAAGTTTAAACCCATTACCCCTTGTCCTCTCACCACAGTCTCTAATGAAGAGTCCCTCCCCAGCATCCCTATAGGCCCCCTTCAGGTATTGGAAGGCTGCTAGGAGGTCTCCACGCAGCCTTCTCTTCTCCAGGCTGAGCAGCCCCAATTTTCTCAGCCTATCTTCATACGAGAGGTGCTCCAGTCCCTGATCATCCCTGTGGCCCTCCTCTGCACTTGTTCTAACAGGTCCATGTCCTTTTTATGTTGAGGACACCAGAACTGCACACAATACTCCAAGTGAGGTCTCCTGAGAGCAGAGTAAAGGAGCAGGAGCACCTCCCTCGACCTGCTGGTCACACTCCTTTTGATGCAGCCCAGGATACGGTTGGCCTTCTGGGCTGCAAGCGCACACTGCCGGCTCATGTTCATTTTTTCATCAACCCACACCCCCAAGTCCTTCTCCACAGGGCTGCTCTGAATCTCCTCCCCGCCCAACCTGTAGCTGTCCCTGGCATTGCTCCGACCCAGGTGGAGGACTTTGCATTTAGCATGGTTAAACTTCATTAGGTTGGCATCAGCCCACCTCACAAGTGTGTCAAGGTCCCTCTGGATGGCATTCCTTCCCTCCAACTTATCAACCGAACCACACAGCTTGGTGTCATCAGCAAACTTGCTGAGGGCGCACTCAATCCCACTGTCCATGTCACCCACAAAGATGTTGAACAAGACCGGTCCCAACACCGATCCCTGGGGGACACCACTCGTTACTGGTCTCCAGCTGGACATTGAGCCACTGAGCACTACTCTTTGCGTGCGGCCATCCAGCCAGTTCTTTATCCACCGAGTGGTCCACCTACCAAATTGATGTCTCTCCAACTTAGAGACAAGGATGTCATGTGAGACAGTGTCAAAGGCTTTACACAAGTCCAGGCAGATGACATCAACTGCTCTGCCCCGTCCATCACTTCCATAGCCCCTTCATAGAAGGTCACCAGATTGGTCAGGCAGGATTTCCCCTTAGTGAAGCCATGCTGGCTGTCCCCAAGCACCTTGTTGGTTTTCATGTGCCTTAGCATGCCTTCCAGGAGAATCTGCTCTAAGATTTTGCCAGGCACAGAGGTGAGACTGCCTGGTCTGTAATTCCCCAGCTCATCCATTTTCCCCTTCTTAAAAATGGGGGTTATATTTCCCTTTTTCCAGTCATCGGGAACTTCACCTGACTGCCATGATTTTTCAAATATGATGGACAGTGGCTTAGCAACTTCATTTGCCAGCTCCTTCAGGACCCGCGGATGGATTTCATCAGGTCCCATGGACTTGTATACATTCAGGTTCCTAAAGTGGTCCCGAACAAGATCCTCCCCCACAGTGGGCCCAGGGTCCCCACCCTCACCGTCCTCGCGTCTGCCTTCCAAGACTTGGGTGGTGTGGTCAGAGCATTTGCCAGTGAAGACTGAGGCAAAGAAGTCATTAAGAACCTCAGCCTTCTCCAAATCCAGGGTAGCCAGTTCTCCCGATAGCTTCTGGAGAGGGACCACGGTGTCCCTAACCTGTCTTTTATTGGCAAGGTACCTATAAAATCCCTTCCTGTTATCCTTAACATCCCTAGCCAAGTTTAATTCTAACTGGGCCTTAGCTTTCCTAACCTGGTCCCTAGCTTCCCAGACAACATCCCTGTATTCTTCCCAGGTTGCCTGACCTTGCTTCCACCTTTTATAAGCCTCTTTTTTCCTTTGAATTTTGCTCAGCAGCTCCTTATCCATCCAAGGAGGTCTCCTGGCCCTCCTGCTAAACTTCCTTCTAGTTGGGATGCATCGCTCCTGAGCTTATAGTAGGTGATCCTTGAATATCAACCAACAGTCTTGGGTCCCCCTGCCCTCTAGGGTTGTATCCCATGGAACCTTACTGAGCAGGTTCCTGAAGAGGCCAAAGTCTGCTCTCTTGAAGTCCAGGGCAGTGAGCTTGCTGCACGCTCTTCTCACTGTCCTGAGGATCTCAAACTCAACCATCTCATGATCGCTGCAATCAAGGCTGCCCTGGAGCGTCACATTTCCAACCAGCCCTTCCCTGTTGGTGAGGACGAGGTCAAGCATGGCACCTCTCCTTGTCGGCTCCTCTATTACTTGCAGAAGGAAGTTGTCTTCCACGCAATCGAGGAACCTTCTGGATTGCTTGTGCCGGGCCGTACCATCCCTCCAACAGATATATAATGGTTCAACAAATAGTAGAAAACATAAAATTTCTGGTGTATTCTTCTTGTGCTACAGCTTCTAACTTTTGTTACATACTATAACCAAAACTCAATCTCGTTTCAGAAAAGTTTAGACTAGGACTTACCAGTTATCTACTGTATTAAGTAGGCTGGGAATATCCTTTTCACAGTTTACATAGGTCAGCTCCTCTCCAGCTCTGTACCTCCTTTTGAAAACATTAACATATTGTCATGGTTTAAGCCCAGCTGGTAATTCAGAACCACGTAGCTGCTCGCTCACTCCCCCTCTTCTTCCTACCCCCGCTCCCAGAGAGATAGGGAGGAGAATCAAAAGAATGTAACTCCCACGGGTTGAGATAAGAACAGTCCAGTAACTAAGGTATAACACAAACCACTGCTGCTACCACCAATAATAATAATGATTAGGGAAATAACAAGGGAAGAGAATACAACCGCTCACCACCTGCTGACCGATACCCAGCCCGAACACAGCAGCCATCTAGCCCTTTCAGGTAACTCCCCCCAGTTTATATAGTGAGCATGACATGCTGTGGTATGGAATACCTCTTTGGTCAGTTTGGGTCAGGCGTCCTGTCTCTGCTTCCTTGTGGCTTTCCCTCCTCCCTGGCAGAACATGAGACTCAGAAAGCCCTTGGTCTGAGTAAACACTACCGAGCAGCAACTAAAAACATCAGTGTAATCACACTGTTTGCAGGCTTAAAGTCAAAAACACAGCACTGCACCAGCTACTAAGAAGGAGAAAAATGACTGCTACTGCTGAACCCAGGACACATATTTAAGTGAAAAGCCATCAACTAAGATAAAAAAAACCTAAACCCCAAACTTTACTTTTGAGTAAAGTCCCCATTGCTTTTTACACAACTTCTGAGCACTGAAGAGGTTGCCTAGAGATTTTGTGGTGTCTCCATCCTTGGGAGAGATTCAAAAGCCACCTGGACATAGTCTTGTGCAGCCTGCTCCAGGTGACCCTGCCTGAGTAGGGGAGTTGGACAAGATAACCTCCAGAGGTCCCTTCTGACCTCAACTAATCTGTGACTCTATACCGCTTTTGTTTGCAAAGCTGATTTTTCCCAGCATCTAAGAAGATTCAGTTTAGTGACTAATAAATCAAGAAACAACTTAACTGCAATTATCCACATAAAATCAAGTGTTTATTTACTATTTACAAGTATAAACACATTAATGCTACAAGTACTCTGTCATCTTCTTCATTATCATGGCACCTTAGATAAGGACAACATATTATGCAAGTAAGCCTTGGTTTTATAAGGCACCTGTACATGGCACATCATAAGTGATGCTTTTCTATAGTTCTATACATCTTTAGTACTAAAAGCAACTGTACATTGGATTTTTCTATTTTTGGTCAAACAGATACAAGATTCTATTACTTTTATCAAAAGATTAGTTGTTTATTTCGGCACAAGTCATAACAGCCTTCTCACTACAGTATTTTACAGCATCAACAACTGGCTTTGCAGAGAACATTTCCCTCCTCTCCCCCAAAGTCGATCGGGGAACCATCACCATCAGACACTGTGAACGAGCTGAATTCCATCATTTCAGCTGCAAGACAACCTTCAAAAAGAATAAGAAAGATTAAAGTTGGATGAGACCAGAATTTAAGCAGTTTAGGAAATACAGCTTTGTGCTTCCTGTTACAGTATGATATGCAACCGTATAAACATGTCTTTCCTCTGGAAAATACACCATCCCTCTCTCGGCTGTCTTTTACAGTCTCACATAACCCTCACTTCCAACAACTTTCTTTAGCATTTAATGCATGAAAACTCTTTCCTCAGCTACCTGTAATCGAAAAGCAGAATGGTCCAGTGAGATTCCTTCCACACAAAGCAGAACACAGGGACCATTCATAGAGCAAATTCCTCCTTGTGCGCACGTAAACCTAACTAAGGAGATTACAACACCCCACAGTTTCCACACAGACCTTCAAGCAGAACAAAAGTCGTGTGGAGACTGAAGTCTGTCCCAGAAGAATCTCTGTTTGCATAGTGTAGAGCTCACAACAAGCTACTGGTTTTGTTTATTTTTGGAGATAAAAATCCAGGGGAAAGAAAGCTGTTAGCTCTCATTCCACGAGACCATCACCTGCATCTGGACTCACTACTATTTATCTCACTACGAACTGTGTAGTTAGTCAGAGGTGTCTCATAAGCCTCAGTAAAGCAACAGACAGACATAATTTTCGTGTATTTTTTAATTCAAAATATTAAGAGTGCTATTGTAACTTAGTTTTAACTTTATGAGCTATAAAACTATTATTTTCAGTTGTTATATACTGACAGTTTTTCCTAAATGTTGGTCTACAGATTCCAGCTACAGCACCACATTACATAAAATAACTAAATAAACCCCTTACTTGCTAAATGTCATGAAGCAACTAGAAGCTGCTAATTTCTAAAACATGTTGATACATCACTTCCACATCCATCCTGCAACATGTCAAAGAATTCCATCTCTCAGATACTACACAATAAATTTTTAAGACATTTTCAGATTTAAAAAACAAAAACAAAACAAAACAACTTTCCTTTTCTACTGAGCCTGAATTAATGATGAAAGGCATCTGAACCAGGAGGGACTCCAAGATTCAGTTACCACCAGGGTGCAAGTCAGATGACACTTCCCCCAACAATTTTTCTCAAATGATCACTTCTCTTTGTCTTTTCTATTAAGAAATCTGAAACATTCCAATTAAAAGTTTCATATTATTTTTCTTCTTGGGTACTGGAGTGGAATCTTTGTAACTTTCCTCCTGATTTACTATGCCATGGAAATTAAAGCACACGGTTTCAACCAAACAACTCTCCCACACACATTCACAACCACTGAAATTTTGTGACACCTGGGGAACTCTGGATTTCTCTCCAATCTTTCAAAGCCAACTCTCATCTGACATTTGTCATTCCATTTTCTTCTCCTCCTATTCTCGCAAGACTTTAAGGTGTTCTGAGCAGTCTACAATGCTTATCAGGATTCTAATCACATCTTTAAAAAAAAAAATTAAATATGCAATCAACTGTGGTAAATTACCCCTGAAGTCTACCCAAGATAGTCTTTCTTCTGTATGGCTTTCTGTAACTCTACCATTTTGCCAATGAATAATTTATGTCAGGTTTTCATCAAGATACCCAGAACAAACAATGTGGCTGGTATCTACTACAGGCCACCTGATCAAGGGAAGCCTACTGACAAAGCCTGTTTATTACATCTACAGGAGGCATCACCCCATCCCTGGAAACATTCAAGGTCAGCTGGACCAGGCTCTCAGCCACCCGATCTAGTTGAAGATGTCCCTGCTCATTGCAGAAGGACTGGACTAGATGACCATTAAAGGTCCCTTCCAACTCAAACTATTCTATAATTCTATGAATTTCAGTTAAACTCAGCACATGGGAAGGCAGGAAGAAAAGATGGTATCAGCAAAAACTACCTTATTAGCAGCTTCCAGCGAGTTTATTAGGTTCTGCAACTCCTCCTTGTTCATCTCTATAGAAACTGGTTTAATTTCACCATTTTCTCTCACATCCAAATCAAGATTGAGAAGTGGCATTTGAAGCATGGAGATCTTATCACTGGAAAGAGCAAGCTATGCAGATTGATGAAACAACAATAACAACATGTAAGGTGGAACCATTCAGTTTTCAGTCTTTCACAGCATCACATCTGCACTTTATATTGAATGTGTACAACCAGAACAAACATCAGCATGACAAAATTAACTTCTCACAAGTCATCTCTGCAGGTTTTGGTTTCGTGGTTTTGTCATGTGTCTTCACCCCACTTCCAAGCTGGGAATTTTGATTGTTTATACCAAGAATATACTGAAGTACTAAACCCCCTCTTCATAGCGATACATTTGTCAAAACAATTTGTTAAAAGTACTGGTCTGCTATATTTTGGCATTCCAGGTGAAAAGGGAGGATACGTTTGATCATGGCTCTTTAAAAATGAAGTATATGAATTCTGAAGTCATCGTATTCAAATAGTTCTGGTAATCAACAAGTAAGAAGAGTCTTACAGAAGGGGCAGCTGGGAGAAAGAGGACACCTTTGTGCATTTTTCAACTCTCTCTACAGCTGATAAAATGCTTTGTCAAATATTCTATTGGACAAGCACTGATGAAGAGGATTACACACTAACTGCTTTCTTTTTTGTTTACTATGATACTCATTCTAGTATAACTAAGGCTTATTAAATACAAAATATTAAATAATATTAAAATCAAAGATTAGTTGGTAATAGAGTAGATATTCTACACACCCATCTTATTTATTTGAGATCAGAATGTGATACAGCAGAGAAGACAATGAGACAATGTCCTTGGTAGGATTCAACTACTGTAAGCTAAAAAAATGCCCAGTGATTTAATGCAAAATGAATAGTTCAGACATGTACCAGAAATCTGCATTACAAAATAGAAATGCAATTTAAAAAAAAATAAAATATTTCAGAAGACAAAGGTAAGTGAAACACAACCCCCCCAAGAGTTCACATAAGTCTAGTCTCTATTTCTGTCAGCACAAAATGCAGTCAGTAAGAGAACAATCCCCTAGTAACAGTTCATCTGAAACACACTACAATGCCATATTTGCTCTTGCATAATCTTGTCTACTGTAGGCATTGCTCTTTGATTTCCAAAGCTGTTTCCTGCACAAATTGTTTAACACTCTTGTTGAAATGGGAAAGCATTTAACAGCTCTACAAATCTGTTTTAACAGCTCTCATGGACTAACTAAAAATATAAACAGCACATAATATTGTTAAGCCTTTGATACGGTTTAATTTAAAGCAGCTGTCTTCATAAACCCAAATTGTAGGCAACACAGTCATCACTGGTTTATTATCAAAGTAAGTCTAATGATAAATAATTTCAAACTAATTGTTTATTGCAGGAATGTAAAAATCTGAAAAAGTCAGGGAAGCACATACTGAATCAGTGCGCTACTCCTGAAATTAAACAAATAATTTCCTCTTCCTTTGAGTAAAAATACTGTCTTTTCAGGCCTCAAAAACAAAACTTTCAGGTGTGCCTGAATAATGCTCTATTTTCTTTTAGGAAAGAGATTGGTATTGCAGCTTCGAAAGAAAGGGGGCAGAATTTTACTTTTACAGTTTATATAAATTTTAGGCAAGTCTTTGATGTGTTACCATGAATACATTTTTCAGATACCTATAAAAATTTAACCAATCTCCAGAATGAGCAGGCCTAAGGGGTATTTATCAACATTTACTTTCTTGTAGAACACTTCTTTCAAACAACGTCAAGGCAATACACTCACCTTTAACTGCCAGTCAAAATCCTGCAGCTGGGCAGAAGAAATTGCATTTACTCTTTCCACTAGTGCATTCCTGATTTCTTCCTTTCTGCCTTTTAGACATTTTGTGATTGCTTCTTGATAGCTTGAATTTAATTCATTTATCTGCTGAGCAGCCTACAAAAATAAAAATTGTGATTGCTTAAACTATGAACCACAGAAATAACATGTACCACCTGTAACAGCTGTGCTCTGTAGATACCCAAGCTTCTACCCAAATAGCTGTTATACTGGACTCCATAGTCTCATCTTTCTTGTAATCTGCTCAATGACTGCTCTGTGTTTGACAGTTAAGAGCTGGTATTTACCACAGAAAGGTATAAATAAAAAAGTTATTTTCTTGTCATTTACATTACCAAAGACCAAAGAATGAAAGCTTGAGTGGCCTTCTTAGATGCCACCCTAAAACCAAACCAAAACAAAAATCACACAAACAACACATGTTTAGCTCCAAAAGTTTCTGAAAAATCATAGTGGAGACAAAATACATTAGCTTAGCTGGAAAAGATATAATTACGTACAGACTTTCCAATGGCCACACAAGTATTTTTCTCTGATCTAGCTACTATCAGATAGCCAAAGAACAACATGCAAAAGATGGGAATTAAGATTTCTGATAATGGAATAAGTTTTTCCAAAGCTTATGCACACTGGAATGCCCTGAATATAGTCCCTGCCCCACATGGTGCTTCATTCACAGTCTAAATATTTTTACTATTAGTTACATGCAGTCAATACTTTAAAACACTTCAATGCAGTAATAATGAACCAATAAAGCCAAAAAAGAGTGTGAATGGCTTTTATTACTGATGAACAGTAACAACAGGTTATAGATTTTTAAGGAAAACAGATTTGGTGGCACTTGAGAAATCAATCTAGTTTTTTCTTTTAAGTCTTTGCAGTGTATCTCTAAAGGTGGCTCACCTACCTATTTAGACTTAGTCTGCTACTATTCAAATGCTACATAATAAAAATACCTTAGGACTAAATACACTACAAGACTAATCACTCCAGTATTCTGTCTCTCAAAGTCAAGCCCAATCAGTTGTGAGCCCTTACCTCTTCATCAGATAAGTTTTTGCCAACTGCAGTTTTGAAATACGTCCCAGTTTCTTCTAAAACCTCCATCCACTCCAACAAGCTCCAAATATTGCCATAATCTTGGTAACGAGGATACGCACGGCCACATATGCCATCAACTATTTTATGAAGAAACTGAAACAATGTGATACATAAGAACATAATTTTATCACTGATAACCTACACCAGATACAAGACTTGACCAGGCAATTCACTTATAACCCCTCCCTTGGCTGGCTATTGTCTCAATGCCTGAGCGCAGTCAGTGTGCATTCTATAGCCATAAAGAGGTTGTCCCAGAATATTAACTGTCCTCCCCTCACAAGGTTTGGTAACATAAATCACAACGTGGTTCAGATTCACCCCGGACTTTATAGTTTTGTGTACAACTATAACGTACTGCTGAGCAGCATCGCTGCCACACCAAAGGGCAGGCACCTCAGTCATCTCCCCACCGGGATTGTTGGGATGAAAAGCACAGCTCAGAGGACAAACCACTGTCCTCTAGCACTAAGGCTCTTCTACATGCCTATCTTCCTGGCCTGCTATAGTAATCTTTGAGCACATCAGAGAGGCAAACCCAGCCGGCCGCAGCCCCACTGGAGCGGCCAGAGCTCCCGCACACAGGCCATACCCCTCAGAGCCTGGGTTCGGACGGCAGAAACCCTGAGCTGTAAAGAGCTCAAGGATATTTCAAATCACCTAACAGCAAAGCGAGCACAGAAACACCCGCTGGGTGCACGTCCGGCGCGTTCCGAGCCTGTACTTTCGCACTTCGCTTGGCAGACGCCGCAGCGGGCGAGCAGTGCGGTGGCGGCCCCGAGGAGCGCTAAGAAGCGCGTCCTGGGTCTGCGGGCCCAGCCTTCCTCTTAGGTGCCGGAGAGAGGCTCCTCTGCCCCCCGCGGCGATCACCGCACTCCCCAGCCCCAGCGGCCGTTACCGGGATGCACGCGCCTGCTCTCGCCGCGCCCCACCCTCTTCCCAAATTCGCTTCACGACAGCAACCGCCCGAGGGCCCTCACTTAACGGACAGCAGCAGCCCTGCCAGGCCGGAAGCAAAGGAGGCTGCTGAGTGGCACACCGGCCGCGGCTTCTCCTTCCTCAGAGACGCCGGGGCCCACTGCTGCCCGCCCGGGGTCGCGCGGAACCCACCTCGAGGGCCCGTCCCGACGGGAGCTTCTCCAGCAGCCGCAGCATCTCCCGGCCCTTCCCGGACCACCCCACGCGGGGCACGTGACCTGTCCCCGAGCAGACGCTTCCTCTTCCCCTTCGGCGGCGGCGCGCTTGCGCACGGGCAAACCTCGTCTTCCTCTGCCGTGTTCGTAGGTTCGAGTCTCAGCCCCGGCGTAGCGGGGGTCACTTGGGGGGTTAGTGAGGGAAGTGGCCGTTCTGTGCAACCTTCAGTTACATGGCGAATTAAGGCCTACCCCCAAAATTTTACCGTCTTTTATGTGGACTATAAACTGTTTTTATATTCTGCCTGCTTTGCAGCTTTGCCTTTTTGTTCTCAACAAGGTAACTTTCCTACTGGTGTCAGGGGAGGAAGTTCAAGGCCTACAGCAGGTGACACATTCTCTGACAAATGAAGGACATTAAGGGAAATACTAGCCACAGAGTTCATGCTGCTGGTACAACATCTGCAAACAACTCATTTCTTGTTTCTCCTTTGCCAAAGGGGGGTTCAGTGTTAACCAGCCCGTGGAGGAGGCTTACGGAAGAGGTTTTAGCATTAGCAATGACCTTGCCATACCTTAACTTGAACTGAATGTGAATGTGAAGATCAAAAGATGCCTTGACGACTTGTACAAGAAAACCTGTATGAATTCAAGTCCCAAAAAGAAACTGATATATCTGTAGGCAGACCTTATTTCACTGAAATCCATAGGCTAATCCACAGACAATTATGTGTCTGTAAGTAGAAGACTGTGACATAAGAATATGAAGGCTGCTACAAGTCTCTACTTGTGGACATAAGATCTGAAGGAAACCCCAGTGTGGTTAAGTCAGCTTGCAGCACTTGTTCTCCAAAGACACGTATGTGGCTGTGTAGGAACAGTGTGGTGTGGGGGAGTTTTGGAGAAGAAACAGGTAGGGAAGAACTGACTGTGTGGTTTGCTGACTGTAAACTTTCAGATCTGCCTGATTTCTCTCACGGTTTGCTACGGTTAGTAGATTAGATGTTTAATAAAGGCTTTGGAAAATGTATTAAATTTTATTATGGCGAAATTACATGAAGCTACTGTTAAATTCATTAATAGCTGAAAATGCAAATAACAATTACTTTATATGATTTTCAATAATAATTTCCTGTATTTCCCTAGAATTAGTTTTGTCAGCGAATTGGAAACCTATCCAGTTTCTTTTGATTGTACTATGTTGCACACTACAAAATACAGCACCAGGGGGAGCTCCTGCTCCAAACAAAACAGCCCCAAAGAGAGCAAGAGAAATGTAAAGACAATCCGGGCTTGGAAATAAATAAATTAGAGGGAATAAGGAGAAAGGTAGCAAGTGTTCTACTCACTTGTTCAAAGGGATCAAACAAGTGACAAATGCGATAGGGCAAACATGTAACACATGAAAGACAGGAACACATAAAAGAGGAACACATTCTCTCTGATTCAATCTCAGTGAACACTTTCAAAGCAGCTTAATTTTTGCAGGTCTGAAGAACAAAAGAGTTTTATTTTTCATATATGTGTACTTTAAAATAATATTTTGTATTCAGCCTACTGACCTATGAAAAGTAAAATCAGACTGTGGAAGGAAACCATGGCTGAGTGAGCTAAGCCCATATTTTAGAGCTCATGTACAACTACAAAGTAGGACATACAAAGCTGGCCTTTCGCAGTTCAGAGTTTGTTTGGACTTGCATTGTTTGGATCCACCACCAACCAGGTCTTAGGTCTTAAAAATACCTGCTCTTCATGCTTCTGTACCACAGCAGCAATAAGCCACTCCACCCCTCTGAAGCTAAGCTGCCAAACAACCACAAAATTAGAGACAAGGAGGAAAGCTTATACAACAGTCAAGTAGGTAGGCAAGAGACTCCAGGGCAGCAAGAAAAGAAGCAGCCTTATGAGAGAAATGTGGAGCAAACTTTGCATTATATTCTTCACATTGCTGCTGACTTAGAGATGGTTTTGCTTGCTTTTACAGATAACCCACAAACTAAACTGCACTAATTAAACCAATTTTAAAAGGAATCCTTTTCTTGTCCTTGGTTTTGGAAGAATGACAATAATTAACAACTGGGAAGTAATTTAATAATCAGAGGTTCTTAATATTATAGTAGTATAAAGGTGTTTTACATTGCTCTATAAGTATCTGCAGTTGGGGAGAGCAGCTGAGTACCAGCATAACTGTTCCCCCAAGGAACTATAAAATTGGCATGTCAATATAAATAATAGATAGCTGTGTATTTTACCAACATGGTGGAAGCTGTAAGTGGGGTTTTAAAGGCAGATGAAACTTGAGGTTGCAGTTCAGATTATGGTGAGCTGAATGCAGGTTGCCATGGAAAAGGGAGGTCCCACTGGTCTTCTAACCCCTGTTGCCAGCTATGCTTCCTCTCACCACCCCTCACACCAGCACTAGGGTACCTGGGCTGCAGGATGAAACTGCAACTTATATGGCTGAAAACTAATTGTTATTTTAACATGGATTTTTTTTTCATGGGTTAGATTTCAGCCAGGTTGTAACAGAGCACCACTTATGACAGAAGAGACCTTTGCTGCTGAGACCGAGGGGGAAGACAAAACTACCCCTTCTGGCAACCCACACTTAGCTGAGATGAAAGATTAAATTGGGCTGAAACTACAGCTTGATATGAGTAGCAAACAGTGAAACACTTTCATTATTAAACCAGGAATCTTGAAAGCTTTTGTAGAAGCTTACACATAAATATGTTCATAGTGATATGCTACTGCTGAAGGGAGATTGAAAATAATGTATTTCAACTTAATTTTTACAATCTGAGCAGCCAGTGAAGCTCAAAGCAAGGGAGGCTGGATGAACAACATGACGCAGATGTGCAGAACACACTTTATCAGCTATTTCCTGAACAAGAAATCAGTTTTTTAAATAATTTTACTTGTAAAATTTAAGCATATACAAGCACGACAAGTTTTGGTTCTTCCCTCCCCCGTTCTGTAAATATAATACTCATCTATTCACTCTATGAGACACAAAGAAGGCACGTGCTCAGGGAACATGCAGAGTTCATTTTCATCCAATATGTTGCTACTATTTTATAAGGAAAAATCTATTGTTACCATTTCTATTCCTCTACATTTCTATTCCTTTCTTCATGCGTCTAGCTAAACTAAATATCAGGTACACATCAGGGCTGGAATTTTACTCTCCATGTGCAGGTCTAATGATTGTAATGGCTGGAATGCAAAAAGACAGCAACAACAGAAAATTAATAATCACTTTAGGGCAGATGCAGTAAAACAATAAGCCAAATATTCCTTCCCTTCTCTAAGCCTAACTTTAAGATTTTAATATTAATAATAAATGATAAGAATATGTTGGTGCTTTGCAAAATTCATCATAAAAGATAAAAGAAAATGCCCTGTGGGTAGATTATGGTAACTGTTAGCCCTGCTAGTAAACAACAATTAGCAGACACTGGAATATGCTGCATAGCAAGTTGCACCACACCTCATAATAGCAGTGGGGAGAAAGTATTCCTAAAATAGTAAACACACCAACAGGTACAACTCCCATTGTTCACACAAGGAACTCATAGACTGTATTTATTAAATTACTTTGAGTTGAGAGCTACTATGATAGCTACTACAGATTCTGGTTTTATCACATATACTTTAAGGTAATGAAAACAGCTGTTGGTCAGATAGTTACTCTGGCAAAACTCTGGGTTTTTCCTGACAGAGGGTGTTTCAAACAAGGGCATATAAAGGGAAGGTAATGTTAACAGACTAAGAAAAAGCATTGTTTGTTTATACAGTTATGTCCATGTTAAGAGAACCTTTGACAGTATGGCACAGCAGTGTTTTTTTACCACTGAATCCCTTCCAGGATAAATACATCCAACTTGCTCTCAAGGCAAATGGCTTTGGAATTCATAAGTCTTTCTCAGTCTGTGTCCAGTTTGGCAGCATATCATGCTGCCCAGAAAGCCTGGAATTCTGTGGGATCTCTAAATAACAGATAAGCAGCAGCTTTTCACATCTATCTCCTACTTTTGCCCTTCTCTTTTCCATGGAAAATAGCAATCAAACAGACTTCACTGAAGATGTTCCTAGACTCATATTAAAGAATAAATCCCATCTATCCATGCCTGTATCCAACTCAGGAAAGTGGAATCAGTTAGTACACTTTTGATATGATACTAGGTTTCCTAAAATTAGATTAAATATCTTATGGAAAAACAGCCACGAATTTTCCCTTGTGGAAAATCCCCGAGAGAATTGAAAGTCCAGGTGGCATCTTCATATCCATCTACTGGATTATTTTGATTTGTTAAAGAAATGGATGTAGTAGATGGAATACAAGCAACCATGTTAAAATAGTGACAAATTTTGTTTGGCAAGCTGGAGTAATATGGTCAGCAGAAATTATGAGTTAGAAAAATTGTAAAGGAAAAGTGGAAAAAAAAAAAAAAAGAAAAAAGCCTTGAGGAAAATTATAACCCAGACAATAAGTTTCTGTAAGCAAAGAGAAAAATCCACATTTACAAAATAGCTCATTTCATAACACTGACTCAGCTCATTTTATGAGCCAGTAGAGTGGTTTGGTTAAAAAAGATGCAGAATTAAAGATAAAATCAAAGTCAACTTGTTTATATATACAATGGAAAAGAAGACATAGAAGTACATATCATAAGCATGTATCAAAAGTGTTCTGATGTACAATGAAACTGTAGCAGTGTAAACAAGCTAATAACAACCTTACAGCTGTAGATAAGGCTGAAGATTAGCCATGGGAAATTGCCATGCCACAGTAAACAGAAAAAGAAGGATAAAGCAATTTATCCAAGTGCATCAAAGCTGCCTATGTGAAATTCACTTGGCTACTACTACTTTCGAAACATACACACTTTCCCATCATCCCAGAAGTAGCAGATGGTGTTCTTCTTCTTTAGAGTTACAGTTTTGTTTCTCCTTATTCAATGGGCCCATGTCAGTTCAGCGGAGCAGTGAACCTGGGTTGATAGTGGCTGGAGTCACACTACAGATTACCAAGTCAGCTTCCTTAGTGTAGAAAATTCTAATGCCAAGTAGCAAATTCCTTCTCCATTAGGAGCTGCAGTAAGATGATGATATCTCATTTAAGATAATTTTCTGCTTTTCCTGGTAGTTAGAGCCCCTTAAAAGTGCTCTTTCAGATTCCTTAATTCCAGTTGATAGTTACATTCTGCAAAACGGGCCACAAAATGAAAATCCCTATAACAACAGAAAGTTCCATCATCTTAGTGACTTTCAGGATGGAAGTTCCTAGTACACATGATGGCTAAACCTCAATGAATGGTGTATCAGTAAATACTATATCAATAATAATAACAACGGTTACTGACTGCTACTAACTGCCTTCAAGAATGGGGATACAAAACAAGCTTCCTGATTCCTGGCATTCTCCAATTGGCTAAACGTAATGGTATAAACCACAAGCAAAGCATGAGGACTGCATGACTGAATATTACAGTTATAGCATCATAGAATAGTTAGGGTTGTAAAAGACCTTAAGATCCAACCCCCCTGCCATGGGCAGGGACACCTCACACTAAACCATGCCATCCAAGGCTCTGTCCAACCCCGCCTTGAACACCGCCAGCAATGAAGCATTCACAACTTTCCTGGGCAACCAATTCCAGTGCCTCACCACCCTTACAGTAAAGAGTTTCTTCCTCATATCCAATCTAAACTTCACCTGTTTAAGTTTGAACCCATTACCCCTTGTCCTGTCACTACAGTCCCTAATGAAGAGTCCCTCCCAAGCATCCCTATAGGCCCCCTTCAGATATTGGAAGGCTGCTAGGAGGTCTCCACACAGCCTACTCTTCTCCAGGCTGAATAGCCCCAACTTTTTCAGCCTATCTTTATACGGGAGGTGCTCCAGTCCCCTGATCATCCTCGTGGCCCTCCTTTGGACTTGTTCCAGCAGTTCCATGTCCTTTTTATGTTGAGGACACCAGCACTGCACACAATATGCCAAGTGAGGTCTCCTGAGAGCAGAGTAGAGGGGCAGGATCACCTCCCTCGACCTGCTGGTCACGCTCCTTTTGATGCAGCCCAGGATACGCTTGGCTTTCTGGGCTGCAAGCGCACACTGCCAGCTCATGTTCAGTTTTTCATCGACCAACACCCCCAAGTCCTTCTCCGCAGGGATGCTCTGAATCTCTTCCCTGCCCAACGTGTAGCTGTGCCTGGGATTGCTCCCACCCAGGTGTAGGACCTTGCATTTGTCATGGTTAAACTTCATCAGGTTGACATCAGCCCACCTCACAAGCGTGTCAAGGTTCCTCTGGATGGCATTCCTTCCCTCCAACATATCAACCAAACCACACAGCTCGGTGTCATCGGCAAACTTGCTGAGGGCTTACTCAATCCCTCTATGTCACCCACAAAGATGTTGAACAAGACCGGTCCCAACACCTATACCTGAGGGACACAAAACATTACTGATCTCCAGCTGGACATTGAGCCATTGAGCACAACTCTTTGCGTGCAGCCATCCAGCCAGTTCTTTATCCACCGAGTGGTCCACCTATCAAATTGATGTCTCTCCAACTTAGAGAGAAGGATGTCATGTGAGACAGTGTCAAACGCTTTGCACAAGTCCAGGCAGATGACATCAGCTGCTCTACCCCTGTCCAGCAGTTCCGTAGTGTGGAGAGCTATTTGGCTGTGAACGGGCATGTGAGCAATCCAGACAATTGCTTGACAATTGTAAGGTAGTGACCCACAGGCATTGAGGCCTCGCCTGAGGGTTACTAAAGTTCGTGTATGTGCAGAAGCCTTGGGAAAAGTTAGCACGGAAAACTACTGAGAGAGATACGCAGAGAAGGAATGTTAACTGTAACCTTGAAACATATGCTGTAATAGTTAACCAATCACTAAACTGTTGCTAGCACTCGGCTAAGTGAAGTTAACCAACCAAGTGTTATCGAATGTTCTACTGTTCTGAAACTTTCCTATAAAAGGCATGATTGCGCACATTAAATTGTTCAGCGTGGATCACATTGATCTGTGTTTCGTTGTTCCCAAACCCCCGCAAGTGGCGCCCGAACAGGGACCCCTCAGCTCTGCCTCCTGAGAGCTGCTTCGGCGGTGAAGATCAGTGCAGACCTGACGGGTGGGAGGCCGACCGAAAAGCAGCCGGCAGCAGACCTGCCGAGTAGAGAGAGCACGCGCGTGCCGCAGGAGAAAGAAAAAAGAGAAAAAAAAAAAAAGAAAAAGAGAAGAAGAAAGAGAGTCTCCGCGTAAAAGAGTCCACTTCGATAAAGGCAAGTGGCGGTCGGGGAGGAATGGGGGCGGCTCAAACTAAGGAAGAGACAGCTGTCCTTAATTTCCTCCAATGCATCCTCTCAAGGAGAGGGATTAAATATGAAGAAGATGTGCTTAAAGGGTTACTCCAGTGGAGTAAAGAAAAGGGGCTATTTAGTGGGATTGGAACAGCATTTGAAATATCCACATGGGAGGCGATAGGCGTACAGCTCTGGGACACTATAACTGATGGGGGGAAGGCAGCGCGTGAGGCTCAAAAATACTCCACGCTGTGGAAACTTGTCCGAGAGACTTTGCGGGATATGAAATCAGAAAGAGCTGCAGCTGCTTCGGCAGTGAAAGCCTTATCTCCGGCAATGCCATCCGCAACCCCCAGCGCCCCCCCACCCGGATCCCTGCTTGAGCCTCCCGCCCCCCTCCCCCCTCCCACCCTCCCTGCCTCCCAATTACTCGCAGAGCCCCTGACGAAGGGTTCCAAGAACCCCGATCGGAGTCCCTTCGATCACTGTACTGGAGGGAGAATTTACCCGAAAATTGCAAAAACGATTAAGAGGGGTTTTCAAGCCATGCCCAGTAAAGAGAGATCAAAATCTGATATTGCTACTAATCCTGATGATATCGAACCTCCCTGTGAGGTGAAGGCATCCACAGATTACAGGCCTGGTGTGCCAGAATATCCCCTTACCTCCACCCCAAACCGTTCCCCCATTGACTCTAATGTCTCTACCCCAGAAGAAGCAGAAAAACCGAAAGAACTAAATGACTCAACAAAAGAATTATTGCAGGAGGCAAGCAGATATCCCACTGTGTGGAGATTAATCACTGACTCCTTAAAAAATATGCAAGCAGAAGAGCTTTTCCACCCCCATGGAACAAATGCGAAAAAACCAGAACCGATGGATGGGCCAGGGGATACAAATTTGTATCTTCCTTTATCACTTTCGCCGCCCCTGGCCTCCCCCCCCCCCCAGAGCCCGATCCTCAAGATCGTCAAGGTTGGGACAAATGGACAGGATTGTTAGATGAGAAAGTACAGACACTTCATGACGGACTTACAAATTTACAGCTGTCCGACACGGCTAAGCCAAAGAATGAGATAGTGGAGCCCAAACCCCCCACCCCCCCCCCCCACCCCCCCACCCCTCCGAACCTCCGCCAGTTGCTGCCGCGGCTGCGGAGGCTGAGGACGGCGATGAAGGCAATCCTTTTGCCCCAGACCCTGTTAATCCTGAGAAAAAGCCTACTCTCAGATCACCTGAAACCTACAGGAGAAAAATGTTTTAATTGCACTTGATAACACTGAAACTCCAGAACACGTTAATGAGGAGCCTGTGCATTTTCATCAGACTGTTGTTGCTGCTCCTGAGATTCTGATGCCTGATAATTCTGATGCTGACCTGGATAGTCCTTTTGACCCGAGACCTGTTGATCCGGAAAAGAAGCCTGATTTAGATCCCCCAGATCCTCATGATAAATGGGCAGTTATAAAGGGAAAAGTAAGATGGGTGGGGGATGCAGATGTATTGTGTGCTTATAGTCTGTCTGTGATATTCATGTACTAAAAGTTAGCAAATGCAACTACGTCTGTGTTTCTATCGACCCTTGCAGACCTTTATAGATACTGCTGGCCACTTCTCCCGATGTAGGCTGGCCACCTGCATTGGAATGAGTGTGCATTTTGGTCAGTATAAAAGCCCAAGCCTCATGCGATGTGAGGGAGGCAGAGCCTCTGCGGGGACGCCCGCTGAGATTGAGCCTGCCACCTTGCACTGCGATGATGCTGCTTGGAGCTGGTTTCTTGATTGTCTTCACAGGGTCATTGCAACTACATTTTGTACGTGTGACCATGTAGTGGGAGTAATGATTGTCTGCATTTTGTGTTTCACATATTGTAGTTGTGTGGAGTGTGTTTGTGGGATCCCATGAATGTGTGTGTATGTGTGTGTCTGTTGAGGGCAGACAGTGTTCTGTGTATTTTTTGTTATTGGGTTAATGTAAAAGTTTTTAATGGGTAGCAGATTAACATTTTGGGCAAGAAAGGGTTAATGCAGAGGTGCTGCTGCCAGCAGGAATTTATGGCTGCTGCTCAGCAGGCTGGCAGCTGTAGCTGCTGCTGGGCAGGCAGGCATTTGTAGCTCCTACCGAGCAGTACTGCTTAGTGTGTTTAAGGTAACCTAGGGGAGAATCCAAGCTTTACCAACCTCCACCCAAACAGCACCAGGGTGGCAGAGATACGGTGCAGTTTGCTTCTGCACCTGCTTCACATTCCTGTTTCATCAGAATGCCTTTGCTTTAAGGAATCATTTTTAGCTTGACTTACTTCTCGAGAACTGATGGCATGGGGGAAGGGATATATTTGTGTTCTACCTACAGGTCCATGGAGGCTGCCTGCAAAGTTTCTCAAGCCTTGTCATGAGCCGGATGGACGAGCGGAAAAACCCAATGCCTTAGCTACAGGAGCTTGAATGTGTGTGCATGTAAAGTAGCTCTTATTAGAGGCTGTGATTTTGTGTATAACACCACCTGTACTTACTAGCCAGTTGCTAATAAGAAACTACACCTTGTATTGTATGGATTTGTCACTTGTAAAAGAGATGTTAGCGCATGCAAATTTGCAGCAGCTGCCAGAAGATGATAAGGCAAAACCCACAGAAGTTAAGCTAACAGGAAGAGGTTATATGTTTGCTTACAGATCAAGGCATTTGGTGGATACTGGCTCGGTGGATACGGCCCTGGCGAAACTCAGCAGAAAGCCTTTCCTCTACAGCAGAAGATGTCAGTGATGATTAAGAACCTGTTAGTGGTTAAGCTGTTAATTTTGCTCTTTGTATATAATTCTGTATCTCTGTTACACGAAATTAATCCTAGAAAAAAAATTTGTGGGTAACATGGGCCAGTGAGAGTGGGGTGTCGGAATTTTGTCTTGCTATGGCATCAGCCACAGATCCATTTCAAACATGTCTAATAGGAATACCTGGGTATAATGAGAACAGCTTTAAGGCATTTTCGACCAACAACTGCAGTAAGTCAAAAAATGTTGCGGACTGCTCAGCAGAATTGATATCTGGATTGAATAGGACACTCCCTTGGGATCCACAAGAATTAAATCTAATGGCATCGCAAGCAATTGGGAATAGCTCACAAAACTGGACATAAACCTGCATAATGTTTGGATGCAAATATGCAGGCTGCCCATATTCAGTCAACTCACCAGATATTTCACCCAAAGATAGCACCTATTGGTACGCTAATGAATATTGTGGGATAAATGATACGGCTGGGAAGGCAACAGCCTTTAAGGCATACGGATCTACTCACCGGCCTGGGTCAGTGCCCCTCCTTTGGAATAGCAAATCTGCCAAGGCCCTACCACCAGATGTCTTTTTAATCTGTGGGGATAGGGCATGGCAAGGAATACCGAAAGACATTGTTGGAGGGCCATGCTATTTAGGTTCACTGACTATTTTTGCACCAAAGTTTACAGAATTGAGTAATTTTAGTCATATTCTCCACCCTAGATCTAAGTGATCAATAGGACTCACCCCTGATTGTAATGACTATGTTCAATTACTGAGCAGAGCTGCTCTAGTAGCTCTGTCACTATTTGTCCCTGGAGCGGCTGCAGGAAATGCCCTAAGAACAATAGCCCAGCTAGCTTGTTGGGCAGAAAAGCAGGCTAATGTAACTACTGCCGTTCTCGAAGAATTATTAATGGATCAAAATAGCTTAAGACACTCCCTCCTGCAGAACTGCACAGCCATCGACTTTTTGCTGTTGGCACAGGGTCATGGCTGTGAGGACTTTGAAGGTATGTGTTGTGTGAATCTGTCTGATCACAGTAAGAGCGTTCACAAACAATTGACCTATCTAAAAGGACACTCACAAAAAATCCAACAAGATGTGAATCCTTTAGATGACTGGCTCCGCAACATTTTTTCAGGATGGGGAATAGGGACTTGGATTAAAAATTGGATAATTATTGCTTTGAAGGTTTTAGGCATTATATTACTAATTTTGCTTGCATGCACCATTGTATTTACTATACTGAAGAAATTTGTAAACAGAATGCTAAATCAAATCTGGATTGCTCAAAAACAAGAAGAGGGTATTGTGGAAGCATTCCTTTCAGTTAACGGACATGTGAGCAATCCAGCCTTTGAATGAGAGAACTCCACTGGTAAGAAATTTCTTTGGCTGATCCCTCACTGCCACTAGCATCTTCAACATGCTGCTGCACCCTGTAGTATATATACTGCTAATGTAAATCTGTCTGTGCTTTGCCATAGTAGTGACTTGTTACTGAATGAAGCAGGTGAACCTCTGCACTGACAACAAGGTGCCACAACTGACGTTGGCCAAATACCTCCTACCACAGTCAAGGGCAAGACTGGGTTGGCCTCTGTGTTTGCCACCAAGAAGAACCTTTAGCTCCGCTGCTGGCTGCAACCCAGCAGGCGTTGAGTGGTGGGGACACATGCCATGCCAGACCTTGATGTGAGGGATGGCCTCTCCTGTTATCAGAGAACTATACAGGAGAGAAAGGCAGGCCAAGCAGCCTGTGGTTGGCATATGTTGGAGATACAATCTAGTCCAAATCCTCTGCTCAAATAGGGTCGTCTAAAGCAGGTATTATATATAAAAACACCCAAGGGAAATGTAAGGATTTTCTTCAAACAGTTTGCAAAGCGTAATTTGTACAAAAGCTTTTGAATTTGTCTAGTTTTGATTCTCTTTCTGCAATACAGCATTTGTGACATCTAACAGATGATTCCTTGCCCAAACCACCAGTTCTATATAAAGACCTACATGATAATGAGTGGAAAGGACCAGAACCAGATCAAGTTATAGAATGTAACAAAGGATGTAATGTGACTGCAAGACTAAAGCAAAGTGTGCAAAATGATTCCAGTGTAAGTTTGTTATGCTGTTTTTAATGGCAATACGTATGTGACTATGTTAATACAAGTAGAAGTAAATTCTTTAAAAATATAGTTTTGTAGAATTGCAAGGCTTTAGATATATTAACAGCTCAAGTAGACAGAGTATGTACTTTAATTAATGAATCTTGTTGTAGTTATCTTGATCAGTCTGGAAAGACCTTGAAAGATGTTAAAGAAATTTGGAAGCATGCGAAAGTACTTCATGATGTCTATCAGAACGATAAAACTCCTTGGTTAGATGCCCTTCTTACATCTTGGGACTTTAATGGTTGGCTCACATCTCTGATTAAAGGTATTGGAATGATTTTGGTAGTAATCTTGACCATAGTTATGATTGTACCTTGTATTTTGCAATGTATTCGTGGTATGATTGAAAACCTGGTAAAACAGCTTTGGCTCATTCAAGAAAACAAAAAGGGGGAGATGTGGGTGATTTCTTGTTAGAGAATGGACATATGCCTGCTCTGAATGAAAGCAAGTATGTGCAGCTGGCCATGTAGCAGGGGTAACTCCTGGTTACCTCTGTGCAGCCGAGCGTGGAAAAGAAGCAACTCCCGGACAGTTAATGAAACAAGAATGCAGGCCTGGAAGATAAGAAGGAGCTAGGATAAGAAGGTTGCTGAGCTGGACTGTAAATTTCGCTTGCTTACAAAAAACACACTTTAGGTTCTCACGAGTGCAAAAGTTACAAGTACTCTCAGAATGGGATTGGTTTCAAAAGTTGTTACAGGGTTGGGGTATTAGTAGTTGGCTAGGAGTAGTAATCAAACAAGGTTTAACAGTTTCAAAGGTATTGATTATTATTGTTTTAATCTTTTGCTGTTTGTGGAAGTGTCTTGCCAGTATGCTATTTCGTGCTGTGAATCGGGTCTGGATTGCTCAAAAACAAAAAGGGGGATTTGTGGAGAGCTATTTGGCTGTGAACGGGCATGTGAGCAATCCAGACAATTGCTTGACAATTGTAAGGTAGTGACCCACAGGCATTGAGGCCTCGCCTGAGGGTTACTAAAGTTCGTGTATGTGCAGAAGCCTTGGGAAAAGTTAGCACGGAAAACTACTGAGAGAGATACGCAGAGAAGGAATGTTAACTGTAACCTTGAAACATATGCTGTAATAGTTAACCAATCACTAAACTGTTGCTAGCACTCGGCTAAGTGAAGTTAACCAACCAAGTGTTATCGAATGTTCTACTGTTCTGAAACTTTCCTATAAAAGGCATGATTGCGCACATTAAATTGTTCAGCGTGGATCACATTGATCTGTGTTTCGTTGTTCCCAAACCCCCGCACCGTAGCCCCTTCATAGAAGGCCACCAGATGGTTCAGGCAGGATTTCCCCTTAGTGAAGCCATGCTGGCTGTCACCAAGCACCTTGTTGGTTTTCATGTGCCTTAGCATGCCTTCCAGGAGAATCCGCTCCAAGATTTTGCCAGGCACAGAGGTGAGACTGACTGCTCTGTAATTCCCCAGCTCATCCATTTTCCCCTTCTTGAAAATGGGGGTTATATTTCCCTTTTTCCAGTTGTAGGGAACTTCACCTGACTGCCATGATTTTTCAAATATGATGGACAGTGGCTTAGCAACTTCATTTGCCGGCTCCTTCAGGACCTGCGGATGGATTTCATCCAGTCCCATGGACTTGTATATGTTCAGGTTCCTAAGATGGTCTCGAACCACATCCTGTCCCACAGTGGGCCCAGGGTCTTCATTCTCACTGTCCCTGTGTCTGCCTTCCAAGACTTGGGTGGTGTGGTCAGAGCATTTGCTGGTAAAGACTGAGGAAAAGAAGTCATTAAGAACCTCAGCCTTCTCCAAGTCCAGGGTAGCCAGTTCTCCCAATAGCTTCTGGAGAGGGCCCACAGTGTCCCTAACCTGTCTTTTATTTGCTATGTACCTATAGAATCCCTTCCTGTTATCCTTAACATCCCTAGCCAAGTTTAATTCTAAGTGGGCCTTAGCTTTCCTAACCTGGTCCCTAGCTTCCCAGAAAACGTCCCTGTATTCTTCCCAGGTTGCCTGACCTTGCTTCCACCTTTTATAAGCCTCTTTTTTCCTTTGAATTTTGCTCAGCAGCTCCTTATCCATCCAAGGAGGTCTCCTGGCCCTCCTGCTGAACTTCCTTCTGGTTAGGATGTATTGCTCCTGAGCTTGTAGCAGGTGATCCTTGAATATCAACCAACAGTCTTGGGCCCCCCTCCCCTCTAGGGCTATATCCCATGGAACCTTACTGAGCAGGTTCCTGAAGAGGCCAAAGTCTGCTCTCTTGAAGTCCAGGGCAGTGAGCTTGCTGCACGCTCTTCTCACTGTCCTGAGGATCTCAAACTCGACCATCTCATGACCACTGCAATCAAGTCTGCCCTGGAGCATCACATTTCCAACCAGCCCTTCCCTGTTGGTGAGCATGAGGTCAAGCATGGCACCTCTCCTTGTCGGCTCCTCTGTTACTTGCAGAAGGAAGTTCTCTTTCACACAATCGAAGAACTTCCTGGATTTTTTGTGCTGGGCCGTACCATCCCTCCAACAGATATCAGGGTGGTTGAAGTCCCCCATGAGAACAAGAGCCTGCAAGCGTGAGGCTGTTCCTATCTGTCTATAGAGTGCTTCATCCACCGAGTCCCCTTGGTCAGGCGGTCTGTAATAGATCCCCACAATAATGTCTCCCATTGCTGTTCTCCCTTTAACCCTGACCCACAAACTCTCTGTCGACTGCTCACCTGTCCCCAGACAGAGTTCCGTACTCTCCAGCCTATCCCTAACATAAATAGCAACTCACCCTCCATGCCTACTGGGCCTTTCTTTCCTAAAGAGCCTGTAACCTTCCATTCCAACACACCAGTCATAGCAGCCATCCTGCCATGTTTCTGTGATGCCTATGATATCATACCCCCATAGACACGTACACATCTCTAATTCCTCTTGTTTGTTCCCCATGCTACGGGCATTTGTATAGAGGCATCTGAGCTGAGCTCCAGTTGAAGCTGGCTCACTGGCTGGAGCAGCTGGAATATCTCTACATTGCTCTGAACAATTACTGTAGGTACTGGCAAGTGACTGGGTGTGTTGGGATGGAATGATGCCCCCCTCCCCCAACACATCTAGTTTAAAGCATCCTTGACCAGTCTGGCAAGCCTCCTACCAAATCCACTCTTCCCTTTCTCTGTCAGACCAGCTCCACCAGCCCCCAGTAGACTTGGCCTACTAAATTGAGTCCCATGTTCAAGGTACCCAACCCCCTGACTATAGCACCACCCTTCCAACCATTTATTAACCTGGCCAATCCTCCTAGCCTTTTCGAGGTCCTGCCCTGTATCCTGGACAACTGACAAAAAGACGATCTGTGCTCCAGAGCCCCTAACCACCTCTCCCAGAGCTCTATAGTTCTTCTTTATGTTCTCCTGGCTACTGCTATCTATATCAGTAGCACCCACATGGATCACTAGAAGTGGGTAATAGTCAGTGGGACCAACTAGAGCATGCATCTTCTCTGCAACACCCCTGACCCGAGCCCCTGGCAGGCAACACACTTCCCTTGAGACTGGATCAGGCCGACAGATGAGTGCCTCTGTTCCTTGCAGAGTAGAGTCCCCTACTACTGCGGCCCACCGCTTTTTCCTGGCAGCACCAGTAGTGATCTTCTTTACCAGTGCATCAGCCAGTTGCTCCTGGTGGGAGTGTGTTTCCTCATCAGACCCCTGCAGGACAGCAACGCAGTTCCGGGTGGGGACAACAGATCTGGGAGGAAGCCCCTTGCTTTTAATTGTCCTCTTCCTCCTTTTTTTGTTGTTTTGTTCTGTTACTGTTTCCCAGCTTCCTGGGTTAGCGGCCTCCTTTCCTGCATGAGCGACAGTGGACACTTGAGGCCCCGGCACAATCTGGTCCTGGAGCAAGCAGTGCTGCTTACTCTCAGCTCTCCTGACACCTTTCAGCCTAGTAACAGCGTCCCGCAGCTCAGCCACCTGCTGCAGGAGGACCGCCACCAGGGAGCCCCGAGCTTTGCACTGCAGCCTCCCTTCTCATCGGCTCTGTCTGGGTGCCTATGCTGGCCACCGCCGGGGCAGCCAGAGCGAGTCCTGATCATACGGCGATTGCCCACCATCCCACGCGTGAACTGCCTCGAACCCGCCCTGGTCGCCGCGCTCCCTGGGGCAGGTTTTTAACTACTCACGGTGGTGCCGCTCCTCCTGGCACCGCCCCCTCTGAGTCAGCTGCTCGCGTCCGCTGAGCTGCCGGCTCCTGGGCAAGCCCTGTGGAGGATTTGGGGCTCCCTCGGTGCCTGTTGCTGCTCCGAGTCGAAGCTCCTGGACGCCGAGCCTCCCCCCGATCAGGCGCTGCAGGCGTCCCCTCTCGAGACAGTTATGGCAACTTATCCAATATTAACTGAATGGATTTGTTGCACTGCACTACGCCTTTACTGAACATTTTTATTCATAATTTAGTTAGCCTTCATTTGGTTTGATATAATTCATTCTTATCTGGTTTACTTTAGCAAAACAAAGGTTGATGGATAAACACCAGGAACAAAAAAGAACTCTTTAAACCATTAAAACAGTGGTCACTGCTAGTATAAAAGCAAATGGCTACGAGATTGGGTTCAGAAGCTAATTTGTAACCCTCACAGCAACCATACTCTGGAACAGTTTTCTAACACAGTAATATAAGCAAAAGACCTAATTATTACTTTAAAGATAAAGCTCAATCAACTTACGAACAAGATTACATGGCATGCTTGCAATAACAAGGGAATAGATTAAATGACCCAGAAGGTGCCTTTCAGGAAAGTTCCTGTGATAATATTTACATACCTACTCTACTTCTCTCAAGATCTGCCAAAAGTACATAATTTACACAGAACACATCTTGCCCTGTAAAAATAGAAAAAGAAATGTTAGCTCTTTCAAACTGAGCAGGTAGTCTCAGAATCACCAGCAAACACTTTCACATTGTGGTGTTTATTCTCCCTTGTTGTATTTTTTTTCATTTGTAACATGGAAATAGTAATACCTTCTGGTCTCACAGGAAGCTGTGAAGGAATATTAACGAATATTTATAAAATGCTTAGTCAAGTGATAAGCAGAACCTCCCCACGTGGAAAACAAAACAGATGTAGATGGTGTACAGTAAATAAAGGTTATAGCCACACACAGAGCAGAACAAATAAACAGCTGCCTCATTCACTGTGCATCCATCATCCTGTCAACTGAGTCAAACTGGAGTCCCGTCAGGAAACATATCTGAGGATCCTGTAGTAAGAGACTACCTTAGTGCAAATGCACGACAGCTTTAATTTACACTGGCAAAACATTGGGGTTTCACATATAACATTGGTTAGAACTCTAAAAGCATCATTTAGCCAATGACCTTTTAAACAATAATACAATGTAATCTAAAATTTAAGGGTTTTGGTGAAATCTCTGCTACAGTTAAATTATTTGGGTTTACTGCAGAGCTAAGGAGGAAAAAGGCAATGAAATTACTGGGTGATAATCAAGTCCCTTTCTGGCTACAAATTATGACTAATAAGCTACCACATCTTCAAAGATATTTAAAGCAGAGTGCATATCATACTATATCACTATTTACCTGTACACAGGTACTTCACTGACCTGATACAAATGCACCTTTACTCACTAAGCTGATTCAGGAGCATTCAGGCTGCAATAATGATAATCATCTACATCTACAAACCCAAATCCCCTCTGGCACTGCTATTTATGTGGATTTGACACTGGAATGTCTGGGGAATCATACCCAGGTCCTTAGCATTTCATTAACTTGAGGTACTCTGGGAAATGTTTCATGGCATGCTATGACAAATTTCCCTCTTCCTTCCAGGTGTTTGTGGGAAAGTTTTCAGTTTGCAAACATGTTTAGTTGACAGTTCCCATGATAAAAGTTCCTCTCTTTCATCTGTCCCAACCAGTGCCAATGTGAGCACAGCTGGAAGAACTGCTCACACTTGTACTTGCAGAGTTATTGCAGCCATGAACAGATTGAGAGTTTGAAGAACACAGAATACCAAAGAGCTCTCCAACTGCTCTCATCAGTGTCTCTCACATACCCATAGTTCTACCTTTTCATATGGTGGTTCAGGAGATAATATGAAATATGAAAGACACCTACAGAGTTTTCTGGCAAAAAAGGAATATATACTTGTGGACGCTCTACCAACATGCATAAAAAATAGGAAATGTGGGACTCTGTATAAAAATTATTTATACCTCTGATGTGATAACAGAAAAGGTGGCTATTTTGTTAAAAGCTGTGTGATCTCTTTTTCCTAAACACCTCTGCTAACCTGGAAGTTCCAATAAATCAATATGTTAACCTATGAAATATTAAGTAACATTTCTGGCAGGCCTATTACCACCTTGTGTCTTGCAGCAGCTTGCTCTGCCCTCCCCAGAGTTGCATCCTCTTTCCTACAGCACCTGAGCCAGCAAAGGTGGTAGATCCTGCAAAGAGACAGAACTCCATATCTTTTCCTGCCCAGAAGAATAAACATACATAATTTCAAGGCAGCAGTTATAGACTTTCTTCACGTAGGTGTATTTTTATTCCACCAGTATGTTTCAAAATTCCTGCTAGGCATAGAGGCACTTAAAAGAACAGACCATCAGCTGCTGGTCACTGAAACATAACCAAAGCATTTTCAGTGTGTGGTCATGGGTGCAGGGCATGCGAAAATGCAGGACAAGAGAGGAAAACAGCATCATATACATGGGAAGGAGAGTGCAAGCAACTACCGCAGCTCAGCATAGCCCTCCCAGTAATCTGTTAGGAACTCATTGTTGACACTGGGCAAGTACTGGTAACTCCAGTCCATGTCAATAGGGACCAAGGGGTCTGCAAGTAACTTTTTCTGTTTGTATATGTTTTGTTGGGAGGTTTTGTTTTTCTTTCTTTTTCAACAGAAGATGGTCTTGGAGTAGGAATCCTCTCACTTTTGTGTAAAACTTCACCTGATTTAATCGTAAGGAGCAGCCTTCAAGAGTGCTCTGGAAGTAAAAATGACAGCATGGGGCTTTAAAAGGGCTATTGATGAAGTAAACAAATCACTGCCATCGTGTGAGTTAAGATAATTTGGGCAGTTTCTTAATAGCCTGAGGCTTAGTTCTTAGAAAACAAGAGAGACTGTTTGCTAACCCTGATTAGCCCAGTGGCTAGAAAACTTGATGTTTAGACAGGCCAAGCTGCCTTCAGTGCCAGACTGTCTTGGCAAAATATCAAGAACATCGATTTCCCTGACAAGCTGTCGAGAGTGTCAGGTTCTGTCACAGCCGCACTCCTGCCACAGCCTCCATCTGCTGAGGCCTCAAGGAAAAGAAAACACAAAATAGCCCTTTAAACAATACTTATTTCAATGGGGAAGTGCTGCGGTGGACAGAGACTGTAAAAGCAGCTCAGCTCATTTTTCGCGTTGAACTCAGTTCCTGAGCCTGGCAGGAATAAAACAGGTGCACGACTGCTGATGCCTGGCGATGAAGGCCTCCTGCTTGCCCGCAGCCAGCCGTGTTTGCCCCCGGCTCGGTGAAAGGGCTTCCGTGGCAGTAGCTGACCTCGCCCCTCGAGCCGCCAACCAAAAGCCTGGCCCTTACAGCAGCGAAGAAAGCTCCCTCGCCTTCACCCGGAGCCGCGGGCTGCTGGAAGGGTCCTCCGCGGCGGGTCCCTTCTCAGCAATTCTCCAGGAGAGAAAGACCCTAACGGGGGCGCCGACAAGAGCGGCAAAAAGCCGGCAAGCGTAAGCCGACGTGCGGAAGACTCAGAGCGGCGCCGAAGAAGGAAGGCGGAGGCGGGCCGGGGCGGCTGAGTGGCGCGGCGCAGCGCGGGGGCCGGGCAGCACCGGCAGGGCAGGGCGGGGCGGCGCGGCAGCGAAGACCCGACGGGAGCGGCGGGGGTCGCGGCCATTACCCTGGGATGCGCACAGTACCACCGGTGAGCTCGCCAGGCCGGGCAGGGGTCCGGCAGGCAGGTTGCCTGCGTGGGCGGTGGGGTGGGAGGGCACCAGTACCAGGCTCCTGGGTCGAGACCTTACGGGCGGGAAACGTGGAAATATAGGGAGTGGAGGAGCGCACTCGCAAGGAGGCTGTGGCGGAGCCACCCGCGTCGCCGTACGGCCGTGGGGACAAACAAGCCCGCAGGAAAACAGGGCTGCCTGCGGCTGATAGGAAGGTCGCCGCCGCCGGCCTGCGGGCGTCTCAGGCGACCTCGACTCCACGGGCAGACCGGAGCCCCCAGGACGAACCTGAGGCGCGGCGGCTGGCTTAGTGCTGCTGGGCAGGTGCCGCCCCTGGGCCTGAGGGGAGAGTGGCGCGGGTGGTCTGAGGCGCGGAAAGGCAAGGTCGTCCCCGGCGACCTGCCCGTTCTCACCTCCGGACGTGGGGGGAAGTCCTCTGTTGCTCACCGCGGATGGCGTTTTGAAGGCTTCAGAGGGCTGATCAGGGCAAGGGCTGCGAAGGCCGAAACGCCCCCAGCAAAACCCGCGGCGGCTTAGCGTCCGTCTCGGCGGCTGAAGCTCGGTGGTACCGTGGCCGTCGGGGGCAGTGGAAGAAGGTGGTTTGTGTTGTTATGCTTTTAAATGCCCCCTGCCCCTCCCCCCTCCCTCACCCGAGTTTGTTAATCTCGTCGGCTAAGCTGCTCTGAAAGTAGATCAGAAAGAAAAGGTAGTAAAGACCTTGAGTCTGGCAACAAAAGCCTTTGTTTTAATAGTTCATGGCAGTGATTGAGGGAAAGGGGGTAAGATTTTACATATTTACAGATTTATGTCAAGGAAGTAGGCTTATGGCCATCTAAGTCATAAGAGAAAGCCTGAAGCTTGAGGAAAGTTCAGAGTGCATGGTGCACATAGTTACGTGATTGGGCCGCAATAATAATTACTGGGCTTAGTGATGAAAAAATGTTTGCAAGGATGGGAATGAAAAATGAAAGTTCCTAAAAGGAAATTATTTTTCTTTCAGAAGTACAGCTGCTGAAGTAAAATGTACTTTTAATATCAAAATTACTAATATTTTTGTACTAAAGTAATAGGGTATTCATGTCTTGCCGATGACCATAGCATTGAGAAACCTCTTATTTATAAAACATACTTATCTTCATATCATCATTAAGAGATAACAAAATTGTCATTATTCCTGTTTTCAAAGTGATGGATTGCAGCAGTGACATGGTTTAACCCCAGCCAGCAATGAACTACCAGGCAGCTATTTGTTCACTTCCCTCACTGGGATGGGGAGAATTGGAAAAAGGTGATACATGTGGACTGAGATACAAACAGGTTTATTAAAGTAAAATATAATAATTGTAATGAAAAAGAAAAGGAGAGAGATGAGTAAAACCCAAGAAAAAAAGTGATGCACGATACAATTGCTCGCCACCTGCTGACTGATACCCAGCCCGACCTAAGCTGTGATCTGGCCTTCCAGGTAATTCTTGCCAGTTTATACACTGGTCATGATGTGCTGTGGTATGGAATACCCCTTTGGCTAGTCTGGGTCAGGTGTCCTGTCTTTGCTTCCTCCTGGCTTCTTGTGCCCCTCCTCACTTGACAGAGCATGAGAAACTGAAAAATCCTTGATCAGGGTAAGCATTGCTTAGCTACAACTAAAACATCAGTGTTGTTATCAACATTATTCTCATACTAAATCCAAAACACAACACTAGGAAGAAAATTAACTCCATCCCAGCTGAAACTAAGACAAGCAGAGAGGCATTAAATGCTTTCCCCAAGGTCAGAGCGGAATTTTATTCTCTTAACTCCTTTGCATGCCTAAATGGTCTAAAGCCATTGTTTTAGACTGAATCTTTACTGTGGGCAGTGACTATTCACAGGAGCAAAAGCTAGGACTGATAGACAAGGATTGCATTCATTTGTTAATCACCACTACTGTGGGTAATCTGGTTTTCAAATGCAATAGCCACAGCTGATACATATTTCTAATTAAAACTAGACCAAAATCAGGACTGTTTTACATAATTACTGGGAGAAACTCACTCCAATCTGATATTCCTGTCCCACCTTCCTGTGCCAACATGAGTACTTTCACAGCTGCAAACTGAATCAGGAAATCAAACATCTTTTGAGTTAGTAAAAGGTCTTGCAGATCAGTGAGTACCAGATATATTACGAAGGATGGAACAAAGCCAGGAGCAGGAGGTAGGAGATACAAGAGCAACTCCTTTTGGTGTTAGCTTTTAGTTCAGTTCAGCTACTATCAGCACTGCTTCTTTAGTGTCTCAAATAGTTTTGAGGTTACTAGGGTCAGAATTTGAGCATTCTTAACCTCTGCTTTTTTTTTTTCCTTCTCCCTAGGCTCCTCTATGTTTTGACTTCGTTTATAATAATTGCAATGTTAAAGGTTGAATTTGTAGTTGAGCCATGATTTGCTGTAGGATACTTCTCTCAGGCCTGAAATATCCTCTCAGAGGCACGTTCCATAGTAGTGCAGAAACTCTCTAGTGCTTAGAGTGGATTCACAGGTTATTCCTGTCAAAGTATCCCCAAGCTGTACACAAGTTTTATTTCTCCATGACAAATATCTGATTGTGTTCCTGAGGTTATAGAAGAGTCAGTTCAGTCAAAAATTCACTGCAGTGTTGGAAAATTATGTTCACTGCTGTCTTGAATTCTGTTGAACAGTGTTGTGGCTGATGGCCACCTGTGTCACACCTAATTTAAGAGACATTACAGAAACCACAAAAGCCCTGTCTTATCCATATAAAGCCAGAAGCCATCAATATATGCTGTTTAAAATGGATATAAATACCAGTATAGTTTCTGCTGTCACATTAATAAAATGAAAAGACATTTATGTATTTAAGTATAGAGGCAATGCACACTTCATGTGTTGGACAGGAGTTAAAATCAGCGTTAAGAAATAAGTGAAGTCTGCAAAATCTGAGCATGATTTTAGATCTGAGTATAATAAACAGTACTAGAAGAGAACTAAAAAGATAGGGAGCATGAAGATGATTGAGAAGAGCAAGGACAGAAACAGCAATACTAAAATAAATAGAAGTGTCACAAAGGAATTTATGAGGCTGAAATGAAAACTAGACACCTGCATAGTTTGAGTCTGACCATCAGAACTGCCTCTGAAGGGATCTTCTGCTGAAAATCTTAAAGTGCCAAAGGAAAACATGATGCACAGCTTATGTTCTAAAACAGCACTGTAATTTGCAGCTGGACTGCGTGTGAGGAAGTTGCTTTGCTGGTAGAAAGTAGGAGCTGTGCTTATGGACAGCAGTTTTTGCTGAAGCTAGAATAGAAATACACTGGATCAGCACAACAGCATTGACAGTCAAGGTGCTGCAGCATTACCATCCCTTTGAAATATGCAGGTATCTTACATCTGTTGTAGCTGTTGTTTCAGCTTCTTAAAAATCAGAAAACTGTATGTAAATGGTTCATACTTAAGATACGCTTTTGGTAGGTATGATTGCAGTATGCTTAAGGAAGGTTTAGTGTGTTTTGCTAGAAAGCAGTGAAGCTGCACAGTTACAGGCCTTGACATGAGCCGTCTGATTCTGCAGAGTACTTGAAGACCTTCACAGGAATTTGTACTTTCATGGCTTAACTGCTGTTAGTTATCTAGATATTAGATATTAGCTCATGCCCACATGTGTAGCATCCACATTTCTGGCTTCCAGTGTTGTCACAGAAGTCTGATAAAACCAGAAAGTCTTTAAGATAAAATCAAATCTAGTATATTCATTTAAAATAAGCTGTGGAGGGTTGTTTTTTTTTATGATCAGAGTTGTTTTTTCCGTCCCCATATGTATAACCTCATTTCCCAGAGCCTTTGAAGAACCCTAGAGCATTAAGCCTGGAAGCCTCACTGGATGCCTTGGGAGTTTCTGGAACTCTTGAAGAGATAGCTGATAATGTAGGTGCCTTAGAAAACCAGAAGAATAGGATCTAGTATTCTAGGAACTCAAGTACAGTTTCTTGCTGTAACAGGAACTTTCAGTGTAAATTTCAATGACTAACCTGAACCTTGTCTACACAACAAAGTTTTGGCCCTTTAAAGAAATCACCATAGTTAAAACCCAGTAATACTGCCAGTATGGGTCCGTTTCCTTTAAAACTGCTTACTGTAACTTAGGGAGCATATGCTGAGTACAAAAACAATCACATCCTGTTTCATCATATGAATGAACACCGGTATAAATTTTTTAACATGGCCCACATCTTAGTCTTACTGTGAGATTAATGTGAACTCCACATGTATCGAAGCCTCTGCAGTGATTAAATGCTGCATGGCCGTAAGCTAAAGGTAAACTTGTGTGAAAAGATGGTCATAAGTAGTATCATTAGATAGTAAGACAGCCTGGAAGGTTTTAGTTTACAGTTTTGAAAGACCACTGTGGCCCATGAGAATGGGGCATAAATGGATAGAGAAGAGGATATAAAATATTTGCACAAATCATAGCTCTCCAGCAGTCTTCACTTCAATTTTGAAACTGGTTACCTGTAGCAGAAATACATGATTCATGTGAGTTTTAAACCTAAAATTTGGTAGTGTATGGTTCAGTTGTGCCTGTAGGTACAAGACTTGATTGGCATCCAAGATAGCTTTACCCAAGGTGGAGAAGATTTAGTGGTTTTATATACTGCTCCCGTGCTCTAGCACATTAACCAGTACTACTGCATGTATGTCTTATTATTAACTTGGGATTGACCTTGTGTCAGGACCTTGACACTTCCTGGGTTTAAATGCATCCTGCTGATTGTTTTAGTTGTGAAGAGCTGCCAGTGGCTGGCCTAATGTACTCACAACCAACAAGACATCAAAAGAAATTTCCAAGAATAAAGCATTTCAAGGCTTTCAGGTTTTCAGACTTGCCCATGCCAAGTCAGACTTTGTAGGTGGGAGTGCATGGGAAAACACTGCCGTAGTATTTCACTTTTCATAGTCACATCTGCCTTCCACTTTAAATCCAAGAGTCCTTAACATTCCCTTTGTGAATATAACTCATAATATGTGGTTGCAAATAACCACGTATTTTTTTTTTGGAATTGATATTTTGATTTCTGCAGGTTTTTGGCTGTTTGTACCATAAATTGGCAGCACAAGTCTCTTATCCAGATCTATTTAGCATATTAGAGTGTCTCTGCAAATTTCATATTGACTTGCAAAGACATGTTCCAAACTTGTAAAATTGCATGTTACAGAGAAAGTAGCAAACCTCAGGAGACAAGAAGTATTTGTTCTTCAGAGTGTTAATTAATCTTTAGGCCATGGCTCCCTTAAGCTTCTTCATTGTCTAATAGCTTCTGAGTTTTCAAAAAAGATTAAGAGGCGTTTTTAACATTTAGTCTGGATAGTTCTGACAGTGTACTCCAGTTGTAATGTAGCAGTGCAACTGCTAGTAAGCCTGTGGAGTAACGCTTGCCAGGAGGTTTAAATGTGACTTTGTCTGGATCAGGGATAGCCTGCTCTTTAATAGCTTGGCATAGCGTCACCTCCATCTGGGTTAGCATTTTTTGTCTTCCCTGATCACCCCAGAGCCTCAGACCTGCATAATATCCTGAAATATTCAGGAAGAGAGCTAAGAAAAGGGGTATTGCTGGAGAGATGCATTGCTTGAATTGCTTCCCTTTTAGGTGCTCTATACATTTTTTAGGTAAGATAATGCAATTCTATTGGTTGCATTTCTGTTTGCCAAGAATTGAGTTATAACTTTCTACTGGTAACAGCCCAGGTAACCCAGAAGGCCTCCTGCACATTGTGTCCAAAGACTGTTCCTGAGCAGGAACATGGTGGAAACATGCACCATACCTGTGTGTGTGCAAATGGTCTGAGGAACATTCTTGTGAAATGTGTAATTTACCAAGTGTATTTAACAGAGAAATTTCTGAAAGAAGTGTGAGGAGTAACTATTTCGAGGTCACAGGAAAAGAGAAGGATGTTGTCAGAAGGGAGGAAGTGGTCAAGAGAAGCTGGGGTAAATGGTAGGGCATTTCACATGACATGTGAGCAGATGACCACAACATAATAATAAGGTGGAGTTCCAGAGCAGTATAAACATTGGATAAATTATCTACACATCTGTTCTGCAATTGGTCTCAAGAAAGGCTACTGAAGGCTACTGACTAGTACCAAAAGCTACTGAATAATATGATTGGAACTAAGGAATTTTAAGTCAACTATATCTCCCTGCAGGAAAGCTAGGAGCAAAGTCTTGCATGCAGATGTGAAGATGGCACTTCATGGAACTGGGAGCTGACAAAGTTTACAAGAGCCAGTGAAAGGCAAGTGATGGGAAAAGAAAAAGGCCTTTCAACATGAAGTGTACATAGAAGAGAATGCTCATACTGGTCTTTATGATGAAAGGCCCTTCATTCAGTATGTGGACTATTTAACCTAAGAGTTTTCTTGGCATTGTCACTAGGAGAGAGTTATTAAAGGGTTTTTTTAATTGTGATATAGGATGTTCAAACATGGATAGTGTGAAGTGTTGAGCTGTCCTGTGGTAAAAATGACACTGCTGTGCCTCGTTTTTATGAAGATTTGACAACCAGCTATTGCATATTAACCATATCCAGTCCTTGCAGTTTTCCTTATCTTAAAGTGCTTTATAGGAAGTTGAAAGAATTGGAGTACATGAGGGAACTGAGGTGAAGAGAAAGCAAGTATGTCCAGTGTCGGAATATTCCCTTTCACATTTCATCAAGATCATGTGAGATTAGTGAGGCTGCTACAAGACCTTGCATTTTTGTATGTAAAACATCTGGATTATCTCTGTATCAGCTATTGCCATCTAACAAGATGAACTAGTATTCACTTGAGTGTGTAATGCAAAATGAGAACAGTTTAGCTTGTGTCATGCTATCCTCAAGACTTAGTGTGTAATCATTTAGGGTTCCTATATTCACATACATGAACATTATTTTGGGTTTTTTTAAACATAAAGTTTGGGGTTTTTTGTTGTTGTTTGGTTGTTGTTTTTTTTTTTTTTTCAGATAAACCTTTAGAATACTGCTTCAAAGTAATTAATCTCATGGGTGTTTTCCACTGTTTAAAGAAACATCTGCCATTTTTTATTACTTTGAATTCATGTAAGCTGGAGAACTCAAGAATTTATTATTAAAAATAACATGGCAAGAAGGTCAAATAATGTTTTAGGAGAAGGGATTTAATAAAAAAACTGCTTAAACCAGCTTTTATTTGATCTTTGGCAACTTCATGCTTTACAGTATCTGGCATGAAGTTGATGAATCACCTTTTGTCCTCCTAGCTAACCAAAGAGAAGGTGCTCATTACTTTATGATCCAAGTTTAAGAGGAAGAAAAAAAATTCTCAAAAGTTGAAAAAAATGCAAAAAAAAAAGTTTCTGAAGTTTGTAAACGCATAAAATTCTGTTTTAAAATGGAAGTGCAAATGATTAAAACAACAGCAACAAAAAACTTTTGCAAATGGTAGCTCAGTCAAATCCAAGGTGAGTCAGAGGGCGTTGTGGCAGAGTATGTGATCCACTTATTTTCTTCCCAAGATGCCGGTTAATTGCCTGATTCACTGTTTTGACCATAGCAGATCATTTGTTGCTTCTCATAAAGCATTTTCAATACAGTGCAGTTGCTGTGGTTTTGTGTTAGTTATTTCTTGTCCATACAGTCTTCTTCAGAGTTTTCTTAAAAGTTGTTAAAATGCTGGGGCTAATGGCAGAAATATGTGGTGCACACAACTGAACCCAATGTTTCCTGTTCCTTTTTAAGCTGTGATTCTCTGAAGGAGGGTGAGGAAGGGTGGGGCAGAGGTTTTGGAGCTGTGCCATGAGTCAGGGATGTGTATGCCGTGAGGGGTCACTGCTCTTCAGCCACGCTGTGTATGCAGTTATGCAGTTTCAATCTTCAGCTCCAGTGGTGAGGAATTTTGTCTTAGCATGCTGTCATGTTAAATGTCCAGTACTCTCCCCACATTTCATTCCTTTTTTTTTTTTTTTTTTTTTAAATTGGTCACTAGTTATCAACTGCTACAAAAGGTAATAGATAATGAAAAAAAAAAAGTTAGAATGTAGAAGGTCTTGAAATTTGGTAGATTTTCATTTTTGTTTTTCCTGATTCTCAACTCTTTCTTCCCATCATTATTTGCATGCTACTGATAATGTAATTCTTAAGCTTTTAGAGTTGGTTTAGCTTTAGTAGGTTATTTTGCCTACATAATTTTCACTGAGTGAACAGGATCTGCCATTTAAAGCCTTTGCGTTCCCATTAGCCCTGAGAGTTTGCTTTGAGAAAGTGTTTCCTTACTTCTGCTGCTGCTTCTGATCACAGAAGTCACCAGTATCAGATGTTTGTTTGATGGTCTTATGAAAACCAACATGATTTTCTCTACAAGTCAAGCCTCTCAAGTACATGGTTCATGGCATCTAGAAGTATTTTTGGGCATTTACTTACGTAAGTTTTCTACAAGGATATTGCACATCGTAACAGCATGTAGAGATACGTCAATTTACTGCACTTGGGCAAAGAATTATTGTTTCAAGCAAAAGTGTGGGTAATTATCACACCCTGTATGATTCATGCTAAAGATGGGAGCTGGAAAGGGATAAATTTAACAGAACAAAGAAGAAATCTTGTTAAGACTCTCCCTAATAATCCAGCATATTGTTAATTAAAGCAAACCATTCTTTAAAAAGGCTTCTTATTGCATAAGATCTGTTTGTGAAATTACTGATTTGTCACAGTAGAGACAGTTAAGGAGAAGTGTTGTTTCCTCAAAATGGTTCAATCTTAAGGATGTCATCAAAAATCTAGAAATTTAGGTTGGTGTTTTGTTTGTTTTTAAGAGCGCAACTGCTATAATTTGTTATTGCAAAAGAAGAAAGTACCTCTTTTCATCCAGTCAACTTTTCAAATGCTGTTTAATATTTAATACTAATATTTAATATCTTAACATTAAGGTCTTTGTTCCTTGTTTCAGTCCTGCCTCGTGTAGAAGGGTTGGTTTGTTTTTTAGGAACGCTAGGTGTATTGAAGAGCTTTGCATAGTCAAGTATGAGCTCCACTAGTGGCGCAATCTGCAGTCCCTAAGCACTTTTTAAGACCTGGCTACCTTCCAAGCTTTAGACTTTTTCTCAGACTCAGTGCAAAAGAATTGAAACATCTCATTCACGTGTATACAGATCAATATTCACATGTCAGATTGCTACTGTGTGGTAGCAATACCTTAAAAGTAGCTCATTGTGAAATAGCTGCTTGCCAAGGTCAGAGCTTACATCTCTGGAGGAAAGACTGACCCTGATTAAAATGGGATAGTAGCCTCTATGCAGAGGGCAGTCCCTTTCGGTATGGTACCTCAGGCAATACGATTAGAGGGGACAAAGATATGAAGATGCCACATTCTGTGAAAACAGAATGCCGTATATTTTGGAAAATCTTCACAGCCTCCTCCTTGTTCCTCTGAGAAGTCCCAGACTTAGCTGCCTCTCTGTGCAGCAGTTGCTTGCCTTTGGTAGTCTGATGGTTACTGGGACCACAGGGTTTAGCACTGAGAATAAAGGAAAGTCTCTTTTTCTCAGACTGGTCCCTTATATCACCTGGGGAAGCATTACAGAAGAGCCTTGGGAAAACAGTAATTCATGTGGGAGCCACTGAGGGATGCTTAGAGGAGGTGCTATATGGAGATTTGTTTTTCTTTCCTTGTTCCTCTTCTCCCTTCACATGCAGATCTTGGTTTCTAAAAAAAGACCAGGAGTTTCTTGTATGTGGTGACAGTCTTCAAAGACATTAAGATTGTAGCAGGCAGTAGCTATCCATATCTAATGATGATAGGACAAAAATGTGCCATCTTAATTTGGTCAGAGGAAGAGACCAGTTAACAGTAAGGGAAAGCTTTCTGAGCAAAAGGGTAGTGACACAGTGGACCAGGCTTTTTAGGAAGTTTGCAGAGTCTTCCTTTTAAAGACAGAGTGATTTGATGTAAATATATTAATACCAGCTCACTGCTAAAGGACTTGCTGAGGACATTTCATCTATGTTTCAAGATTTCTGCAATTATAATAGAAGAAAGGAAAAATCAAGGAAGATGTATGTAAGAGAAGATATGGTAATGTGAATTTGATAGTTTGAAAAATTACTTTTGAAGCAACATTTTGGTGGAATTTGAGCCACAGAGTGGCATTTGTCACTTCCGAGATACATGTGAATAGAAGCCTGATGTAATTGAAGCCAAAATCAGGAGTAGTTTGATGACTAATGAGGTAGTCTTTACTAAGATAATCTGTAGAAAGGAGATTTTGTTTAGAAAGACCCAGCAAGCGTTAGAGGCAGCTTTTGTGGGGCAATTTAGGAAGAGCATTATAGTGAGAAGTTTTGCTATAATGAATGCAGGTAGTAAGATCCCAGATGGAAGGAAAGTAATCTGCAGTCAGAAGTAGCTGTACTGATGATTCAGGCCTCACACAAGTTATAGTTTTAAACAAATACGAGCTGTTCTATAGAAGAATTAGTATAAGAAATGCAGCAACTATTGTTTGTAAAAACTTGTAAATTGTCAAAAACAGAAATTTTGACCTTCTGTTAAAGCGTAATTTGTGTGTGTAAAAGTCCTTGTCCCTTTCTGACTGCATGAGGTGGTTTGGTAAAGTGAGCATCACCTCTACCTATGAATTTTAGCTTTCTTTAGGAAAACAGATTCCTGGGTAGATTGCTGGAGCTTAGCAAAGGTGAAGGAGGAGAAGCATTGGCATGAAGTTTATTCATCCTCTCTCAGCTGTAAAAAATTCTCAAAACTGTTCCTAATTCAATAAAGAGAGGGGGTTTGTTCATACTGCTTGGTGCCTGTCGCTGGCAATTTACTGCTTCATGCCTGAAACTGTATTCAGATGCCTATTGTTGTATCATTGACTCCTGAGTTTAATAAAGCTTGTTAACAATCAGCAAGGATTGCAGAGTTTGAGATAAGGATTCCTTCAAAAATGCTGTTCTCTGCAGAATTAGCAGCTTGTCTACTTCCTTCACCATACTGCAGCACAAGAAACTGGTGGGCTGCTTGCAGAAGGTGCTATTACAAAAAATACTGTGCATTTTGAACAGAGTGATCAAACTCCAAGATCCTGAAAGGATGGATGAAATTCAGATAAATTCAACCTTTGAAGCAGGGGTTCCTGACCTCACATAACCTGTTAATTATCTGTTTGGGATTTTTTTATGTAAATGATTTTTTTCCTAGTCTTGTTCAAAACTAACTGTGCCTTTTTAGTGGAAAAACCTTTACAGAATTATCATGTAAATTGCTGTCTTCTACCATGTTTCTAGATAAAGGACACTCCTTGGATTGTAAAGCATTCCAGGCACAATGGCAGATCCCATTCGCTGGGCACGATACCGTTGGCAACGACTGATATCTACAGAGGGCAGAGAAGGTAGCAGCCCCAGCAATTCAAGTAACAAGTGCCATCAATCATCAAAAGCCATTAGCAAACATAGGATAGTAATACCTTGTTTGGGACGTTTTAAGGAAGAGTATGAAAAAGTATCAAAACTGTACATGAACAACAAAATACGGACTACTAAGTATACATTATTGAATTTTTTACCAAGGAATTTGTTTGAACAATTTCACAGGTAATGAGCTCTTTTTTCATTGCTGCCATTCTTCTGAAGTGGAATCCTTTTATTTAAATGTGTTGCCTTATAGACAGGTATTAAAAAATTATTCTTCCTCCTGACCTCCCTGTCATTCCTGAAGAGATCTGTGTTATTTGGCCAAGTCTCTTGAGTATCATCAGTGTTGGGCTAATCCTTTTCTCCATAGCTTATGTAATTTCTAATTTTGTTCTTTGGGTTATTGAAATGTTCCTTACTCTTGGAGCATTGCCACACAGCAATCTGCAGTAGAATTTTCAGCTCATTTCCTGCAAATGTATTTCTCCCCTTCCTCATGTCTTTCTCTGTTGCCAATTTTTTTCACCCTCCTGCTTGGAGGACTGCTGATCTGTAAGGTCATACAGGGAGGTTGTAGGATGGCTTCATTTTTAAAACATGTTCTCTCCCCCTGGAGATGATAAAATTAAAAGACCTGGAAATTTGAGAAAGTGCACATTCACCAGAGTATCACTAGAAGGCACATGCCTGGAGTGCAGGTTTGAGAATACATAAAAATTCTTGTTTTCTGCATCTTTTTATCGTGCATATTAAGCAACTGTGCAGCTAAGTAATCTAGTGACCAGAGAGTGAAATCTAAGTTCTGGATACTTAGTTCTTAAATTACATTTGGGCTGAAGAAAAGATAAAACCCTGCTAACTTAAGTGTCTGTATAGCATGGAGTTGGAAAATAAAGACAACTATCTGCTAGCACAGCTAACGCCTCTATTTTCTTTTTGTTTCAGAGTTGCCAATTTATATTTCCTATTTCTGGTTGTCCTCAATTGGGTTCCTCTGGTGGAAGCCTTCCAGAAAGAAATTACGATGCTACCTCTGGTAGCGGTTCTGACAATTATTGCAGTGAAAGATGGTCTGGAAGATTACTCAAAGTACAAAATGGATAAACAGATAAACAACTTACTAACCAAAGTATATAGCAGGTAAGAGGCAACGGTCTTTCTGGTTCATTGCTATTATTTGATTATGAGTATAGGTGGAAAAGTTGTTGAGAAATCTTTTGGTTTAATTTCTGGATATTCATAGAATCATATAATAATTTTAGTAGGAAAGGGACTCTGGAGGTCATCTAGTCCAACCCCCTGCTCAGAGAAGGTCTAATTAGATGGGGTTGCTCAGGGACTACTCTAATTGAGTCTGTATCACCAGTTTTGCTAAACAGATATCAAATTAGTATAAAATTTGCTGAAAAAAATTCTTTGGTTGAGGCAGGTGTTCATGCATGAGTTTGTACTGTATTAACCATGGTAGTTTGACTAGTTAAGCATTGTTGTATGTAGCATTTCTTTTGAAAGGTGTATTTTTAATTCCTCTATAATCACTGTAAGCATCATGGAAATAAAAAGAGGAACACAAACTGATCATATTCAAAATTAACTGGCAAAAAACTTATTTAATGCATATCAGTGCTGCCGACATCATTGTTTCTCTTTTATATCTTTCATAAGAGGATATTCTGAGACTTACTCAAAGCCTGTAAAATATAAAAATAAAGGAAGTATAGCAAAACCTTTTTCTTCCTCACATTCTCTGTGGTCATGTAAGGAAACAGCTGTTTTGAAAAACATCATTTGTCTTGTGTTGTTGTAGCCTCACCTGTAGGAGAGGGTTGATTAGCAATTAGACACTAACAAATTCAGTAAGGTCCGAGCAACAGCAGACAGTAGTTGCTGTAGTGCCAAACCGCATTTAAAGCTTCCTCTTTTCATTAAAGACACACCTTTTCCTAGTGAAAGCAATATACTGAAAAGAAACTTTTCCAAAATCTTAATGTTCTAGCTGATTATGCCAAACCCTAAACCCTGTAGTATAGACATGGCCTTACTGGCCCATGCAGCAGGTGTGCACCTGGTACTACATAACCACCGTTAAATGTATTGTGATATTACTCAGAAGATGGAATTTCCATCCTTCTGGCATTTGCTATGCTCTGCTAGTATTTTAAGAGCTAGCTCATAACGATGGAAAAAGTCTGGACTATTGTTTTATATCATCAAAGGAAGAACAAACAGCTTTTTATTCTGCAACCATGCAGTTTTCCCAGAATTGTTCTGTTCAACCTGTTGAAACAAGTAATTGGACTGTTAGAAAAGATAAATGTTTTCTTTCTTGTTCATGTCTGCCGAGAAGACTTAAGGGAGAAACTGGATTATTTCTGCTGTAGATAGGCATGTGCCCTGAAAGAATTCGTTGCCAGAATGCTGAAGCATTCAATATCCATATCCCTGAAACCTTTGTGTTACTTGCAATCACACAACAATGTCAATGAGCAGAATTAATTTTTGATCTTCTGGCTGGATTCGTTCCCCATTACCAAAAATGTGTAATAATCAGTGGCAATATTAGTCATCTGTAAAAATTCCTTCTGTGCCTATAAGTATTTAGGTTTTGTAACTTTTTTTTTAATTCTGTAATTTCTTTATCATGATTTATTTTATATAGTATAATCTGGTTTTAAAAATAAGCTTGGAGGCATGGTTCAGGATGATTAAATCTTACTGGTACAAAAATGATCAGTCACTACATGTGAGCAGATTTATCTTGGACTTCCATTAATCTCACATTAAGATTCAGAATTTCTTAATTTGTTTAACAAGAATCCCTTAGAAATAGCAGCCTTCCAATACCTGAAGGGGGCCTATAGGGATGCTGGGGAGGGACTCTTCATTAGGGACTGTAGTGAGAGGACAAGGGGTAATGGGTTTAAACTTAAACAGGGGAGGTTTAGATTGGATCTGAGGAAGAAATTCTTTACTGTGAGGGTGGTGGGGCTCTGGAATGGGTTTCCCAGGGAAGTTGTGAATGCTTCATCCCTGGCGGCGTTCAAGGTGGGGTTGGACATAGCCTTGGATGGCATGGTTTACTGGGAGGTGTCCCTGCCCATGGCGGGGGGGTTGGAACTCGATGATCTTGAGGTCCTTTCCAACCCTTACTATTCTGTGATTATAATGACTCTTCCAGTGCATGCATTAAATCAAGCATAGTCGTATCAATTGTAAACACGATGAACTAGCTAATGTTGAATACAATTTCCAGGGTTTTTTGTACTGTGCATTTGTTCCTCTGGAGAGGTTGTACGCATTGTACATGCTGTCTGTGTAATTTTACTTACGCATTAGATATTGATACCTACATGGCTACTGAGAAGTGCCCAACATAATGGCTTTTCTTGCTATCTTAAAATTTAACTAAGCAATAATTGTCATGCTTGAAAGCTGGAAGGCTATCTGTTGGTATCTGAAGATAATATGCATTATTATTGGACCAGTCATCCTGAACTTGAACTCTTGGGAGGCTTGCTTTTGTACAAAGTAGTGTTCATAATAGAAACTTGTTGCACTGTGGTTTCTTATCCCTGATAAAATGTGCCCGCTTCAGTGCCTTGATAAATCTATCTGAGCAGCTAGATGCTAGTTTCTGCACCCTGTTTTTTTTCCAGGAAAGCTTATTTCTGTCTTGACAATGTGATAAAATAAGGGTTGCTTAAAATGTTTGGGTTTTTTGTTTTTCCTGCTCATCTCTCCCTTGTGGAGTAATAGAACATATCAATAAACAATAAGATGTGCTAACGTGCAATTTAATTTAGGTTTTAATTGTTGCTAGGATGTTAAATACTTAGTTATCAGTCCTTGTGCATTTTGAGCAAGTTAGAGTAGTAGGATCTTATTAAAATAGCCATGAATCACAAAGTTTGGAGGCACTTCTTTTTGAGCATCTGTTAAAATCAGTAGTTTGTCATTTCAGTGGAACTGTGGTGCGATGATTATGATGGAAAAATCCATGTATTCCTCCACTGACCTACTACTAAAGACAGTTAAATTTTTTGTCTGACTTTGTGCTGAACTGAATAAAGAATATGTGCATAATCCATCTGCTGCATCAGCAGTAGGGCAGATAACTTTGCTGTCTAATACATTTTTATTTTCTTATTCCCTGTCCTGCAGACCTCTCAAATATATTTCTGTTTCATTCCTAGCCTTGCATGTAGATGCAGGTGCATCAATTAACAAGTCGCATCATATACTTTCAGTACTACATTTATTAAATAGGTAGTGATTTAAAAAAAGAAGTATTTGCTGTCTCCTGAGGGCTTATCTCAACACTGGCAGGACAGACAAATAGGTGTCATGGGTTCAGCAGCAGCAGTCATTTTTTTTCTCCTACTTGGTAGCTGGTGCAGCTCTGTGTTTTTGATTTTGGGCCTGAGAACAGTGCTGATAACACCAGTGTTTTCAGTTAGTGCTTGGCGATGTTTAGGCTGGCCAAGGACTTTGTGAGCCTCATGCTCTGCTAGGGAGGAGGGGAAGCCGGGAGGAAGGAGAGACAGGACACCTGACCCAGACTAACCAAAGAGGTTATTCCATACCGCAGCACGTCATGTCCAGGATGTAGAAACGGAGAGCAGAGACCCGGAAGGGTGGTGGGGGTGCACTGGTGGGGGTGCACTGCTTGATACTGGGTGGTGAGCAATTGTATCCTTCCCTTGTATTTGCCTTGTCATTATTGTTACTGGTGGGGGTGCACTGGGTGGTCGGGCTTGATATTTGATGGTGAGCTATTGTATTCTCCTTTTCCTTGTATCTGCCTTGTCATTATTATTATTGGTGGTAGCAGTAGTGATTTGTGTTATACCTTAGTTACTAAACTGTTCTTATCCCAACCTGTGGGAGTTGCATTTTTTCGATTCTCCTTCCCATCCCTCCAGGAGCGGAGGGAAGAAAGAGGGGGAAGTGAGTGAGAGAGCAACTGTATGGGTTTATAAGCTTAAACCACGACAATAGGTTTTAATAATTTTTCAATAAATACCTGGTTGTTAGGAAACAATATGGGGAAGTGAGAGTACCAATGCTTTTCTCTTTTTTTTTTTTTCTTTTAATTTCCAATGTATAATTACTTCAAGGATAAATCGAAGGGTTGCTTTGTCACTTAATCTTTAATTTCCAGATATTTCTGTGGTTTTGCAAACTCCAATTCATTTTGAAAAATTCCTGTATAAATCAGTGGCAGAAATTGACAACATTTCTGCCTCGTATTTTTATCTTACTACATGTATATAATACAGTGATGCCATTGCTTTCTTCTCTTATGAGGTTATTTTGCCTTGTTTACCTTTTCGTTTCCATCCTTTCTCTAACTCTTCTAGATATAAACTGGCCGTGGAAATAGTTTTCTCCCACCACCCTCCTGGTTCTCAAATCCTTTCCATCCTGTTTGGAGGGTGAGGTAAAAGGGTGCTGTTTTGGGGTGGCCAGGGGATTCTGCTCCAGTTGGTGTTGTGTCCTAATTGGACTCACTCAGCCTTCATAGCAGGGTAAATTGGCCTACGCAAACAGGTGTGCTGATAGTTACACTGATGTAGTTTTCAGTACCTGAAGGGTATTTCTTAAAAATCACTAGTTTTTATCTCTCTGTCTCCCAAATACGTTCACTTTATCAGCACCTTTGCAGCTATCAAAGCTTAAGTCATATATATCTTCACTATCTGAGAGTGGCATCCAGTTTCAGTAAATCTTATTTCCTTTTTCATGTTTACCTCTATTATTAGTTAGGTTTTGTTCATTTACTTTAGAAATTTTTCCTTCAAGTCTTTTTTGTTGATTTTTGTTTGTTTGTTTTATCCCCTCAGTCTATTTCTTTATTTTCAAGAGAAAATACTTGTATATACCATGTACTGGTATGAAAAGTTAACTAAGTTAATTCCTAAACTGTTGTGTTTTGTTTTGTTTTTTTTTTTTTTTAGGCAATTCATCTTGTGATAGGTGTGGCTGTAGCTTTAAGTTTTACATGCTTCCGTTATGCCATTTTCTGTGTTGAAAACTAGTGAATGTGCATCTTAAGGAGAAAACAGATGTGCCTTTTATCACTTTCATTTTATGTCAGCTTCTGTTGCTTCCTGGTTTTGATTTGTTTGCGCTTAACTGTTAAGTAACATAACCACCTCCACCTTATCTTTACTGTAGAAACTGTCATCAGTACACTGGTTAATTGTGCAGGCTTTGTGCCTTCTGTTTGTAGGCAAGCATTTCCAAATGGGTACTGTCAGATAATGCAGGTCTGAAAGATATGGCTGCAAAGCTTGATACAGGGAATATTTTTCTGATTTTTTTTTTTTTTTTAATTTTTTTTTTTTGCCATTAGAAGCGTCTGTTTCAGTGTTTATCAGCAGCACTTTGATTAAAGCTAATAGGTATGTGCCAGTCAATGTACAACAGCCATGTTGCGAAGTGTCTTAGCTCATGTCTACGCTGTAGAAGGTAGGTGCACTTCCCAACTCCCCAGTGGGAATGTGCTTTTTAGCTTACAATGAGATCCAGGGAAGGAAACACAACATGCAAGACAGCGCTAGCACAGCCCAGACTATATCCCAATCTGAATAACCGCAACATAAGGAGTGTGGAGAATACATGCTCCTCTCTTTAAACGTAGCTCTAGGGTTAGACTGTGCAAGGCAGAAAAGCCAGGCAGTCACTGCGGGCCATAATAGCATGTACAAACATGTACTGCATCCAGACCTGTGTAATGTTTGTAACAGCAACTGTGTGTTTCATCAGCCATGTTGCAGCAGTCTACTACTGTGTGTCTCCAGCTAGCTCATCAAACATTTCTTGTTGCTTGTTACCTTGCATCCTATTCACAACTCTAAACTTGACTGTGTTTGCAATAAACTGCTATTATTATATAAAAGGAAGATTCTTCATCTCAGCTGAGGACAGTACCGCAGCTATAAATGGAAAATTGAAAACAGTTCAAACTTACATATGTCATGCCTGGATATTTCTAATTCATAAAGAATTTCAACTCACTTGGCAGGCCTGAGCTTTCAATGACTTCTTGAGTATTATAGAGTCTTGGTACCTTACATTCAAAATTAATAGTAAAGGTATTTTCAAAGCCTGTAAATACAAGTGTTTATATTCAGAGCATCAGTGAAGTGATTGCTGAATATTCTTGGCTTACTGGTAGACATTCACTGTCTTGGGAGACAGACATTTTTGAAAGGCATTATTAGAAGAGAAAAAGATTTGGTGTTTTTCGTTGCTTAATTGCAAGAAAAAGTGGTGACCCAGAGACAAATCCTGAAAACACTGTTTGCTCTTTGGAATAATGAAAACGCAGGAAACAAATGGGCTGAATTTTAAATAGAGCTAAAATCATTCTGGGAGGGTATCTGGAGTGTAATTTCCATAAAAACAGGCCTTGAACCATAGAGTTGATTCTTTGTAATCTATATTCACGTTGAGCTAATAGACTACCTCAACAGAGGGATTTTTTTAATGACTTTGAAGCATAATAAACTGTTAGATTAATTTTCTAGTTACAGTGCATTTGAGCTTTCACTTTATGCATTTGTAAAAGAAATTACCGTTTCTGTATATATTTCAGGAAGGAGAAGAAATACATAGATGAATGCTGGAAGAATGTCAATGTTGGGGACTTCATCCGGCTTTCACGTAATGAAATCATTCCTGCTGACATGGTGCTGTTGTATTCTAGTGACCTGGATGGGATCTGCTACATTGAAACAGCAAGCCTTGATGGAGAAACCAATCTAAAGCAGAGGCAGGTGGTGAGAGGATATTCAGAGCAGGTGATTAGTTGTGCATTTGTAGTGGTGTAAGAAAGTTGACAGGACAGATAGTCAACCCCAAAAAAGCCCAAACCACACAGCCCTCTAGATTGCTGAATTCTTGATAGCTCAGCAACCCCCATCTGAAAACAAAATAACTACGTAAAACAGTTCTAATTTGTTGCTTGAGTTATTCTGGAGCAAATCTTTGTGTTCACTTAACCCAGAGTAAGAAAGGTCTATTTCAAGTAATGCTAGCCAGCAAAAATAACTATTCAGGTAGAGTCGAGAAATAATTTATGGGTGTGTGTCATGTCATGGGTGGAATTTCTGAGGAGTTCTGTGCTGTATAAAGACCTAGAGAGAGAGGCCCATGATATCTTCTCTTTTTCACTGTTTTTTCATGTTGCAAACGTTTTTACCTCCATAAACCACTTAGTATTATACCTAGCAGACAAAATGCTGAAGGCTAGCAGAAAGAAGGTGATATCAAATGAACAAAGAATCCTGGCGTTAGTGCAATCCTCAGCACACCTGGTACTGAGTCCTGCTGCTGAAACATCATGCAAAACAACAGCAGGGAGCCTTTGTGCTGTTCATAATAACAGACTGTTTAGTCCTCTGGAGATAAAATTACCTGAACTGCCTCTGAATTGTCAGCAATGGTGAGGAAGTGAGAAGTACCACCTTGTGAGCATTAAGATTCCCTTCCTGCTTAGCAGCTATGGTAATGCCAAAGGCATGATGTGATATACATGAAAAAAGCTCTTATCCCCTTACAGTAGCATGCATTTTTTTCTTTCTTGATTTAATAACAGTAAGGCAGAAAAGACTGCTTGATTTTTCTGTATATATGTATCATTATGCAAGGCAAAATTCAAATAGTTCTGCAGGCTTACATTATTGTAAGGTGGTCCTGATATCATACCAGCTCCTGCTATGAGGTCTGATTTCAGTCTCGCTCAAGAAAGAGATTGTTTTCTCTGTTTCCAGAAAAAGGTGCATCAAAATGCTAGTAAGAGTCATACTGTCCAAAAAAGTGACAAGTCATTTACTGTTCAAGACTTAATTTTTGTCCTCAAATAAAAACAAACAAAAAAAGTCATTGTAGAGTCTTCTTGTCAGGACTGCATGGTTCCTGAATATAGAACCATAGTGAGTTTCACAGACCTTTAGTGTCCTGCCAGCTGAGTTTCAGCTAGAGGCTATGTCCTTATAAACTCGAGCTGAGTAATGCTTGCAGTGCTAAGAGGCAGCATTACCCCAGACAGCATCCTGGTCGTGGTATCAGAACAATGGCAGCAGCTGTTTGGAAGAATTTCTGGTTGCAGGGAAAACAGTGTCTCTTTTTTTTTTCCTTATCATGAAAAAAACCCTATCAGAAATGTCTGAATTTCAGATGTTCTTGCAGTTTTATTTTTTTTTTCTTTTTCTTCATTCCTCCACCCATTTTCTCCTCTCCAGTGTTCTCAAAATATCAGCAATTCAACTGATACTTTCCAGGGTTAGGTATTTAGTAGTAAGTCCTTCCATGCTGTGTAAGTCTGATTTATGCTGAATAGCAAGCAGAGCATCCACAACACCAGCAACTTAGAATTTTAAAGCTGAAGTGTTAAATAGTTAAATTTATACGAATTTAAAATGTTTTTAAATTCCATCACATTTTGTCTGAGTTCTCTGTTTGTTCGGGTTTATGGCTTTAGGTCTCTGAAATTGATCCAGAAAAATTCTCCAGTAGAATAGAGTGTGAAAGTCCTAACAATGACCTTGGTCGCTTCCGAGGCTTTGTGTAAGTAGACTTGTGGCTCTTGAACTATTGTAATTTGCTTTAGTGCTCTTACTGATTTTCAGAGAGCTTGTAATATTTGCTTAAAAAAATATTGACAATAAGTATAGAAGTCAGCTTACACCACTACATTTCTGAGTATGGCCCAACAGACAGAGCTCCAGAAGGGCTTTCTGAGCAGCAGATTGTGAACTGGGCAAGGCCACTAGTGCTTTTTATTTTGAATTGAATACTTTCACCATCTTAGTTCAGGCTGTTTTGGAATTGTATACTCCATATTTGAAATAACTGTTTCAAGTCTGCTCTTAATAACATGTGTTATCTGCAGTATTTGATCTGGACCATGGCCTTACTGCATTGCTCAGAAATGGAAATTGGAAAGAATGGCTTCCTCTCTTAATCTGGTTTGTTTTGTGTAACCATCAGTGACTTGATTGAGCTCCTTTTGACCAATGTGCCTATCCATGTCTTTTCCTCCTATAGGTTTATGATTTTCGGTAGACAGTAGGAATACAAAATACTATTTCATGGGGTGACTTATTTTCAAGTTTTGAGAGTTATAATGTCAATATTCTTCCATGTGGGCATTGACAAATTAGAAAAATTAAAAGAGAAATAAATACATATAAATCTTACATGTAAATCTTAGTCTCTGAGGAAACACTGTGACAAAGAGTGGGCCTACCTTTACTGAAAGTATGCCACAGGAGTAATGATGCTCACAGTATATTTAAAATGGGATTTTATATGTTGTTAAATTTTTGTCTGATATTGACAATACAAGTAGAAGTCTTAGGCTTTCAGACTTCCGCTGTTTGTTTTGAGCTCTTTTCAGTAGTGTTGCCTACTTATGCTTGTAAACACAAGAAAATTTTAGTACAGTGCCAGCGTGCCTGGATTTTCGTAGGTGATCTGCATGCATGTTATCCCATTCTTCTGAAAAGTTCAATTGGAAATGTCAGATTGGCTGTCAGAGATTAGCAGCTTCTCTGGGAAATCTGCTCCCTAATGGCTTTGCAAAGCCTGACTGGTAATTGCTAGAGCTGAAATAACATACCATTTTTTTTTCCAGTGAGCATTCAAACAAGGATCGAGTGGGCCTCAGCAAGGAAAACTTACTGCTCCGAGGATGCACAGTAAGAAACACAGAAGCTGTTGTAGGCATAGTGGTATATGCAGGTTAGTGAACCACACCGGCTTTCACAGACTGCCTTGCAAACAAGATAGAGTTACGTGCCCTAAGATGCAGTATTGTACGGATAGGAATTAGGAATGTAAAAGCTTGAGTCCAACCAAAAGCAGCTGTAGTTAGGAATGTTAAGAATGAATATCTGGATTAAGTTTGCTTCTATTTTAACAACGTAAAGAACTGATACATGTAATTATTCATGGAAGGGCAGCTCTGTTCTATGTGAACAGGCCCTTGGCCTCAACTGTTAGTTGCAGTCGTAAACCCAGATTTTGAAATGGACATGGACATGAGTGGCTTGCTTGGGTTTTTTTTCTGGTCAAAAACTGAAGTTAGTGCTCTTCTTCGGTGTTCTGTATTAAAGGGTAGAGTTTTTCAACTAATCAATAACATGTATGCAGATAGTTGTAATACAGGTGCAGGATTTTGTAGAAAATATTATAAATAATATAAAAATGTCAAGAATGAGATAATTTCTATAGGAAGGAATATTATAGACAGTGTAAATGTTAAATGTGTATGTGACAGATTTTGGTTTAGCTTCAGGTTTTTTTAGGACAGGATTCATATACTGTAGGAGCAGTTAGTTTACTCATATTTCCAATCTCTGTTCAAATATTGGTTTAGAGAAATGTCTCATTTCTCAGACCTTTAGAAATGGAAAGAACTTGTGGTTCTGATACCTGCTATTAGAAAATTTTGACCTATGTTGTGGTTACAGGTCATGAAACCAAAGCCATGCTGAATAACAGTGGCCCTCATTACAAGCACAGTAAATTGGAAAGAAGAGTGAACACTGATATTCTTTGGTGTGTTCTGCTTCTAATTTTGATGTGTTTAACTGGTGCAATAGGTAAGTAAGAATCAGCAAACTCCTGTATTCCTCTCACAGCCCTTAATGCTTTGTGTTTATTTTGGGGCTGACTCATTTTAACAGCGCATCTCAGAAGCTGCATTTATCCAAGCATTATTCTCTAGCAGCTGGGGTTGGTGCCAGGTTTAGTTCATGTTGTCATGTTTAATCTGGAGTATGGTGTGAGTTTATAAGTCTGGAATCTGTTCCTCCAGTTGATGTCTCTTTTCTCTGATTGATTTGTCTTTTCTGTCACTAATTGCTGTACAAAACTCCTACTTTCTTTTAGGATTTTTCAGGTAACATGAGACGCGTGTACAGCATTGTGGAGAGGGCCTAGTGTGACTTGAGTTGTAAGAACTTGGTTTTCTAGGGATTGATTAAATAGTAAGCATAAGTAAACCTAAACAGACTAACTTTTATGACAAATCAAAGAGGTGTTTGAACATGTCTGAGAAAACTTCTTCAGACTACACTTAATGATGACGTGCTTGCATGTTAACTAAAACCTGGACAGGCAAGGATAATACAGTTAATTGTCAGAGTCATTTTTTCTGCAGAAAAAAAAAAAACAGTGTTTATCAAGTGTAGTTAGTATTCCTTTAATTCTGAGATATGCTGTATAGATGTCCTGTTGATAGAAATGCATGTAAAGTATTTATTCAGATGTGCATTGATACTTAATTTTAATGGGGTTCCTGCTGAGTTAAAAATCAAGAGATAAAATGGTATTTTAAAAGCGTAGTAAGAACTGCAGAGTATAACACCTAACACCATGACCCTGAGCTGTAATACAGTTTACATACAACTGACTCACTTTATCTTGTTCTTGTTTTCAAGGCCATGGAATTTGGTTAAGTAGGTATTCGGAAATACCTTTTTTTACCATCCCTGAGCCAGATGGGAAATTGATTCCTCCAGCGTTAGCAGCATTCAATGTGTTCTGGACAATGATCATCTTATTGCAGGTAACTTTGGTCTGCTTGTTGGTCATATTCTGTTCTCATTCATGTCCTTGATGTAACTCTTCAGCTTCATTAGAGCTACTTCATGTTTGTAACTCACCAAAGAGTTTGCTTTTATTGAATCCCCATATTTTGTTTTGGTAGGTCTTGATCCCAATTTCTCTCTATGTTTCAATTGAAATTGTCAAATTGGGACAGATGTATTTAATACAGAATGACATTGATTTTTACCATGAGAAAACAGACTCAACAGTTCGATGTCGAGCACTGAATATTGCTGAAGACCTTGGGCAGATTCAGTATATCTTCTCTGACAAGACTGGAACCCTCACTGAAAATAAGATGGTTTTTCGGAGATGCAGCGTTGCAGGACAGGAGTATTGCCATGAGGAAAATGGTAAGACACGAAGCCTGTGTTCACAATGAGTCATTTTTCTCTTCTGAGAAGCTGAAAGTTTTGATAGGGGTCCAGTGGACTTCATGAGGTTTATGTGGCATTACACACTCACAGAAAATAAGATTTTAGACCGATCCTACTAATAGCCATGTGGCTTTTCCCATTATTTAGATCCGTTCATACATAGTGTGTTATAAGACTTGAAGGATGGATGTAAGGTGTTGCTTTGCAGCTAGTTAAGTTTCAATGTGTTTGATACCACAAACAACATTCTTTACTCACTTTGGAAGAAGTCATGCCTCCTGTGTTTTGCTTCTCTCCTTGAGATATTCAGAACCCAGAACATCAGAAAATACCCATCTAGTCTTTCCCTCTTTTTTTTTTTTGTTTTTTTGTTGACTGGAGTGCCAATGTTTACCTAATATTTTAAGGTTCAGATATCTGTTGGCTGCCACAGCAGTGTACCACCCTTATGTAGTGTATCTTAAGGGTCCAATTTAACATACTGTTGTCCTTCAGGATACAGTAATGCAAATAAAATATTAAAAAGTTAAAGCTTTAACAGTAATGTTTAAGTACAAGTCAAGCAAATAAGTGTACGTGTGTTAAATACTTCCATCAAAAATAATGACTGTTGTATTTCTTACTTACATCTCAAACACCTGTTTATTGTTAGCCAAAAAGCCAACAGGCAGTGTTTTAGGATAGTTGCTGCCTCACTGTCTAATAGTGTAGCATCTTTCAACATACATTTCATGAGAGCCCACTTAAAGCTTTCTACTAGCCCAGAGAAGCTACAAAAAGGCAAAAGAGAAAATTGGTCAGAGTGACATGAAGGCTTTGATTGCGTTATCTATTTTATTAGTTAGATAGAACCGCAGAGTTTTTATTACTGTTACTGTGTATAAGTACAGTGGCAGCGGACGTTTGCTATTTTGCTGGTGGGCGGTGCAAGTGTGACATAGGAGATCAAAGGTGAAGTGCTGACAGGCCCACAGCACAGCTGTGTATTAAACTGCCCCTTGGGGTTTTGGTGGTTTTGCTGCTAGATAGAAGTGCGCACAGCTGCGAGCAAAAGGCACACCCTGCTGGCCACAGCATGAATCGGTTCGGCCCTTCTGTTGTGCGCAGGAGCAGATGGTTACAGACCATTTTGCAGTAATTTCTGCACGTACTTTGAAAATCTTAAGGTGTGCATGTCCAGGTACTTCTTTGGCTTTGCATAATTGTACTGGGAAGGATGACAACAGCAAAGTGAGAAGAAGTATTTTTGAGTTTTGAACTTGGTGAATGAACAACGTAAATAAAAAGTAGAATATGTTTTCAGAGCCCTGTCTTTTACCTGGAGGGTAAGCATGTGCTTCTTTCTAATAATCTAGAAATCATGTGAGCCCTGAAAATCAGTTTGAAAAATGTTGGAGGTCCTGTGTTTCAGTTCTGTTTAACATTTGTTCAGTTGCATAAAGCTAGTATTTGTAAGGCTCCTGCTAAATATGGTAAGAGTTGCACTGCAAGACAGTACAGTCTTTTGCATACAAGCCACTTGATCTTTATATGTGTTTCTGTATTGATATCTGTATTGCCCAAGGTAAAGCTGTGCGCATCAGGGAAGTACACAACAGCAATGACTGTAATTCAGTATAATCCTCCGAATAGGTGCCCCCAGGCAGTTCTGTGTAACGTAACCTGTGCCGCTTGGACCATGGCAACAGAGCAGTGTGCTGTTATTAAGAGGTCCACAAATGTTACTTCAGACAGAGCATGCAGGTTTCTCAACAGCCTGGAAGGAAAGCAGAATGGCCATGTGCTGTCCAAACCTGCCTCTACGAACACGTACTAAGTCACTGTTGCTGCTTTCTGGTAAAGGTTATCAATAGCACATGTGGGATATTGTATTTGATAGTTGTGGAGAGCCATTTTGTTACGTTTCCACCTGTCTTTTTAATAAAAGAAATATGTTATTAAATTCATGTTGACATCAGGGACATGGCCTGCAAAGGAAGGTGTAAGCTCTGGTCTCCCTGTTTTCCTGCACTCATCAGAATAGCAGTGTCATGGTTTAAGCCGAACCCAGAACAAGCAGGATGAGGGGCAGGAGGCTTTCATTTATGTTTCAGAAACAGAATAAAGCAGGAAATAAAGAGAACAGGATAGAAAACCCGGTAGCTCATTTCCTGAGCATAGCTGAGCTCCTGTGCTTTGGCTGGGAGGAAAAGGACTCATGAGCGATATAGTAAACCTACTTCCATCTCATTTAAGCACCAGAGCTGATTATTCGTGTAAAAGAGAATAATATCCCACTATTCACTTCTTTCCTGTAAAGTAGCTGCCGCTTTAAATGAGAAAAAAACAGGGAATTAGTGTTGTTGCAGATGTCTGTATGTTAATACTGGTTTTTTCCTAAGATGCCATTGCTTGTAATCACACTTTAATGAAATATATAGGCAATGCACACCTCTCAGAACAGTTTTTCCGTGCTGTCTGTGGATGAAGACATTGAACTGCTAGTTTATGTTCATTGCATCCTATTTTCACAGTGACAGGTAAAAACTTGAAAGTTGGATAGCGTACAGTGATCCAGTGCTGTCTGGATTGAAATTACAACCTCTTGCATGTGGTTCAACACTGTCCCAGAACTCCAGTGCAAGCACTTGAGTATGTTCTTGACAAGCACATGATAGCATGGGTAATGTTTCCATTTGGTACAGAGGTTCTTTATATCACTGATCTTCCTACCTTGATTTGTGAGGCACAGAACTGCATTTATATCTTTGGTGCAAAGGTGTTAGACATATCAGTATGAAGTTTTATTATTTAAGCCTTCTTTTTAATTAAATACTCAGGAAATGTGTGAGGGGGTGTCCAGTACAGAAACAATTGTTTCAGTGTGTACCTGCTAGCAGCTGTACATACCAAACCACTGGCATACAATCCTGATCCATCATCAAATAAATTGGAAAACTTACCAGTAGGTAATCTGGTCCCATTTCTCTGGGCTGAGGCAGAGGTGTTGCTGTCATTCTTTATGAATTTTTTTGTTTGTTCCTTCAGAACCTTCGGTGAAGTCCAGTTCAGTGCTTTCTCAGGCCTTCTAGTATGTCACATCTTCTCTGAGAGAGTTTTGCTGATACCTAGTCTGAGTCTGTCACATTCTAGGGCCATTATTATCCACAGCCTGCATAAAAGCCAGGCTGTTTCCTTTTCTCTGTACAATTGCCCTTCATGTACTTGAAGACTTATTTGGCTCCCATCAACGTGCCCTTCTGGAGGCTGTTTCCATGCAGATTGTGTTGTCTAGAACCCTGATCATTCTTGCTGCCTCTTCTGGGTTCACTCTAGAATCCAGAAGGATGGCTCTTGAAGTGCAGTGTCTCAAACAGAAAGTCAGCCTGGTGATTTATTATGGGTTTTGTTTTTTATAAATAACTATATACTAAATTCTTACTTTAAAAATTTGTTTCCCGACCCTCCAAGCAGTATTTTAGACAAGTTTCTTCTTGCTCATGGAACAATGATTTTGTTTCTCTTTCCATAGCAAAAAGGCTGGAATCCTATCAAGAGATGGATTCAGAGGATGGAGATTCAGCTGATCATCAGTGTGGCTCTTTGATGCATATGTCAAAATGGCAGGGGCACGACTGCAGAGCTGTGAATGAACCTTTGAACAGAAAGTCTTCGAATCTGTTGTCTGGTAGTCGTTCTGCATTAGGAAGGGAAGATGGAGGAGGTGATGCTCCCCCTTCAGGACACGTTGCTTTCAGCAGTCCTATTGTAAGTAAAAGCTATAGATTTTGTTGCTAAATTTCTGAAATAACTCATGAAGAAATATCTTTTTACCATTTAAGAAATCCTTTCCCTTTTGATCAAAACCAGAGCCTCCAATGATTGCTTGGCAGCATCCTATTTGCACAGATGTTTGTTGGGTCATGAAGGTGTATGCTTTAGTTTTCGCTGCTGTGAGTCCATGATTACTCCAGCTAAAATGACCAATTTCATCTTAATAACAGTTTTTAATTTGTTTTAAGAGATTTCTAGCATTTTCTGGTTTTAATGGGAAATATCTGGGTGAACAATATTTATCGGAAGTTGTAGAGGTAAAAACTCAGCTTCTCTACTTGGAGATGTCTAATTTGCATTCAGCATACTTAGTTGAAGTGTCTATGAACTATGGCTTTACTGTTAACCTATCTGGGCATGAAGTTTACAATTTTCAATGGGCTAACAGAAGCCAGTGAAGATACCAGAGTCTTACTCTATATCATCCGTAACTGATTTAACCTCCAGAGACTAAGATTAAATTTATAACCTAATGGACAGTTTTGTTCGTTTCATCAATAGGAAACAGATGTTGTACCAGACACACAATTGTTGAAGAAGTTCAGTCAAATTTCTTCTCGTTCCTGTGATCAGTTGGAAGCTAGCAGCAAGTTATCTCTGGAGACAATGTACATCACTGACTTCTTTCTTGCTCTGGCAATCTGTAATACTGTGGTAGTTTCAGTCCCCAGTCAGCCACGTCAGAAGGTAACAAGATCTTATTTTTGGCTATTTGGCTATATTCATAAAGAGGCTAGCTCATTTTGGGTTGAGTACAAAAGGAAAAAAACATTAACTGACATTAATGACCATTTCTCTTCTATTGGTTTGTCCTCTTAGAAAGATGGAAATTACAGTAAACCCACAAAGTGCAATCAGTTAATATGTAATATAATGCTGGTAGCATTTTTCAGAAGCAGAAAAACTTGGCTTCAGTATTTTTGCTTCTGCGTATAGACAGTTCATAACTTTTACAAGACAAATTTTGAGATTAAATTGAAGTTGTGGGTTTTTTTTCTATATTCTAGTTATGTGTTTCTAGATATGTGCTCAGCTTCCTTTTAGAGAGTACCTTAACACTCAGGTTATCTTTACAAATAGGTTATTATTGGCTGAAAGATGAGAGTAACCTCAGAAGACTCCCAGAATATTGAAATTGAGAACGGTCTTACCCGTTCCCTGACTATTCAAATAGAGGTCAGCAAAAATATGGAAGGTCAAGTTTCATATATGTAATAATCTGAAATAAAAATGCTTTTCAGTATGGCATAAAGTGGTCTCGTTTTGAGTAACAGTGCATTTGCTAAACTGTTCTGGTTTAATGGTCTGGGGTGTGTTTAAGTATTCTGAAACCTTTTGTTTTCAGAGCACACAACCTAACAGTTTTTTAAAGACACAAATATCTTTTTCATATCCTTTTTTTTTTTTTTTTTTTTTTCTTGGGGGGGGTGGTGGTTTCAGGATGGGATTTTCATAAGCCCATCTTTTACCAATTTTGATTGTGTTGCTGCAAGATAATTCCCAAGTTTAGCTTTGATTTTCTTCCCCCCATCCCCTGGTTATTTCCATTCATCGACTTTGATTTTGGTGTCCAGTTAGGCAGTGAACATACAACCATAGCTGGAGATGTTCCCAAAACGTATCCTGTGAAGTATAAAGTACCTCCTATGTATAAGGGAGACTGGTATTTTTGTGTGCTTCCATGCATTCCCAGAAACAGGCAGCATAACAGGCAGCCTGCAGGTCCATGTGTGGAATGGGTAGCTGTGTTTCATAGTTACTAATCAGTCATTCCTTAAAGGTGATACAGAAAAAAATGCAGGCGAGGTTCTTGGTTTTTTGAGAATCATATTTCTGGATGACTTGCTAGCAGGGGAGATGATCTCCAGGTACTAGTAGGTAGACTCGGAGGGGCAATGTGGCATAAAGTTTCCAAGTTCATGGGAATGACATGAAAGAGATCAAGGCAGCAGAAGTTTTCAGTGTTTCCTTAGGAAAAGGGAATGAAAGGATGTTCCTAGTCTCTGTTTCCATGATGTGGGATGCACACACATTACAAATTGTGTGCAGTTGTGGTAGAACTAAAGCCAGAGTCTGTCCTTGCTTTATGCTTTTCAGTGGCAAAGGAGAACATGCTTCCTGATGACAACTCAGTCTTAACTCTTACCCAGTAATGAGATTTTAATAATAAGCTTCCATGCCTTGTTCCTTGTTTCTGAGCTGTTTACTGCCTGACTGTTCTGAGAAACAGTAAACCAATTGTTTTGTAACATTGATGAGAAAGGAACTGTCATTTGTTTTAAATTCAGGCATTAAAGAAGTATTGATATGAGGTATTGTGTTTTATTTTTTAGATAGTTACTGTGGGAGGTATGGAATTCCTTTGTTCTTCACAAATATATTGCTAATTCAAAACAAGGATGGAAGTGTTTATTTCCATTTCATGTTTTAAAAGTTACATTATACTAATACTTTCATTACTGAAACAGTTCTAAAGAGGAGTCATGAATCAAACTTTGAATGCATGCAGTTTTCAGATCTGAAGTATTTTATAATTCTTTTGGTTGGAATAATGAAGCTCTTCCAGAAGCTGTTTAATGTACTCACATGGTTATATGTTTAATTGAGCTTGCAGCCCAGAAGGCCAACCGTATTCTGGGCTGCATCAAAAGGAGTGTGATCAGCAGGTTGAAGGAGGTGATCCTGCCCCTCTACTCTGCTCTCGTGAGACCTCACTTGGAGTATTGCGTGCAGTTCTGGTGTCCTCAACATAAAAAGGACATGGAAGTGTTAGAACAAGTGCAGAGGAGGGCCACAAAAATGATCAGGGGACTGGAGCACCTCTCGTATGAAGATAGGCTGAGAAAGTTGGGGCTGTTCAGCCTGGAGAAGAGAAGGCTGCGTGGAGACCTCATAGCAGCCTTCCAATACCTGAAGGGGGCCTATAGGGATGCTGGGGAGGGACTCTTCATTAGGGACTGTGGTGAGAGGACAAGGGGTAATGGGTTTAAACTTAAACAGGGGAGGTTTAGATTGGATCTGAGGAAGAAATTCTTTACTGTGAGGGTGGTGGGGCCCTGGAATGGGTTGCCCAGGGAGGTTGTGAATGCTTCGTCCCTGGCGGCGTTCAAGGTGGGGTTGGACATAGCCTTGGATGGCATGGTTTAGTGGGAGGTGTCCCTGCCCATGGCGGGGGGGTTGGAACTCGATGATCTTGAGGTCCTTTCCAGCCCTTACTATTCTGTGATTCTGTGATTCTGTGATTCTGTGAGCTGGTCATCTTCAATGCAAACAATCAAACTCATGGTAAATTTTAAAATACTACATTCATTAAGAAATATACATAGTTTGTAAGCTGTCCTTCTTCAATTTAGTAAAATTCAAAGAATTTAATGTAAATGCTTTCTCTGTTTGTTCTAGATGAGACTGTCTTCGCTGGGTAGGATGCCTGTTAAATCACTTGAGGAAATCCGGCAGATGTTCCAGAGGTTGTCAGTCCGGAGACTAAATTCTTCCCCACTTCCAAGTGTGAAGGAGTCATCGTCTGAAAGCCCCAGTAGTTTTGTGAGCAAACTATCTGTTTTCAGAATGAAAATGGCTTCACCTGGTTTGGATGAAGCTGCTCAAAGGGCTGCTGAGCTTCACAATATGGACAGCCCAGAAAATTCCCAAGTGCCTCAAGAATTAGATATGGTGAATGTAGCTGCTGGCTGTGAACACAGCAGTGCTATGTCATCTCTTGAATTGTCTCCCTTACCTAAACTTTGTTATGAAGCTGAGAATCCAGATGAAGCTGCCTTAGTTCATGCTGCTAGGGCTTATAGATGTATTTTACAGTCTAGGACTCCAGATCGAGTAACTGTGGACTTTGCGGGTCTGGGATCTTTAACGTTTCAGCTTTTGCATATCCTGCCTTTTGATTCGGTGCGGAAAAGGATGTCAGTGGTGGTTCGTCATCCAGTCTCCAACAAAGTGGTGGTGTATACAAAAGGTGCAGACTCAGTCATGATGGATTTATTGAGAACTGCATCTGAAGGTATGTACAGAACTTTTAATTATTTTCTCACCTTCATTATTCTTCAGTACAGTTAAACAGATGGCCAGGTTCATGAGAGGAGACAAGTAACCAAGCATAGCTATATTCTGTGAATAGTTCCTTATAGGGAACCTAGAAGGGTCTTACTGCTTGTCACTTAGATATGTCTGTGCTGTGTGCTGGTGTGGAAACTAAGAAGAGAGAAGCAGCTGTTAGTCAAATAATTTAGTTGTGTCTAAGCAGACCCTTTGGAGGGGGTCTTAAGTATTTCCAGTTATAAAGCAAGGCCACCTGCTTGAATAGGTGGCATCTGCTGCGCAGCAAGAGGTGTTTATTAGAGTGAAATACTTTCTAGTCTTTGCCTGTGTTAGTGTTTCTGAGCTGTTTGAGAGAGCTATCAGTAGCAGATGTCATCAGTCAGTGCTTTTTGAGTTTTTTTTTTTTCCTTTGATTACTATTTCTGTGTTTCTAGGTGTAATAATAATTCCTGCAAAGTGCCTCCTGATGGGCCCTGTTTTTAGGGTGTAAACATTTTTTGAATGGGCCACTGGAGGGATGCGCCATGTTTTAGCAGCACTAACTGATCTGTTCAGCCACTAGTGAACAGTCTTTGATTTTTAACCAAAGGCAGTAAAGAGAAAGCACTATCTGTGTATGTTAGAAATAAATACCTAAATATACTGAAGTTCACAAGATGTTCCAGGTGTTAGGGGATTTTTTTATGGTTTGGAAAGTAGTATAAAGGAATTAATTTTTAAAGGCTTACTTTCTGCAAAAGGGACTTTGGTTTGTATGTTCTGTGGCTGGCTGATCTTAGTGAGGAAGAGGGGTATTTCCAGTTCCAAGGGTGGATTTTAACTCAGCCAACATTAGCCTTCTAAAATCTGGACAAAAAGCTGCTGTAGGCCAGGGGGCAGAAATGTTGCCTCTGAAATTCATCATCTTAATTATTTTATGTCTTGAGGTGCCTTTCCTTGCTTAGATTCTCAAGGTAAACTTGGAACCTAACTTCTACATGCCTGAAGTTAGCTGAGTTGAATGCCTGTCTGAATAGCCCATCCCTTACCAGTTATTTTTAAAAAAGCTTTCCTATGACCGCCCTTTTAGCTCCCTCCTACTGGACTGGTGACAGTAAAGCTGTTTGGGTGTCTGTGACCCTGTTCATTTTAGAAAATGATCTTATTTTGGAAAAACGTTTTGACATACATCGTTGGATGCCAGCAGTATATCGGTACCAAATAGGTTCTCCCTCACTGCTGGTGCCAGCTGCTCTCTATAGATACAGCCACAGTACATTGTGCAAACATGAAGATACTTTCACAGGTAAAGTCTGGTAATATATCAGTATTTTAAAAACTTATGTAGACCTTCAAAATTTTTTGCTTAATTTAGCCTAAGAATGCATATTTAAGTTGCTTTCTTTGCTTTTTGCATGATAATAGATACTAGTGATTCAGCAATGGAACAAAAGATTAAAGAGAGAACTCAGAAGCATTTGGATGACTATGCCAGAAGAGGACTACGCACTCTGTGTATTGCTAAGAAGGTAATCCTTTTAATACTTATTTTTTGGAATGTCTGTGACCAATCTGAGTGGTCCAATGGAGCAGAGACTGTTTATAAGCAGGTGCTTCCATTGCCACACTTTGTTTATCCTTATGTTCTATATAGGAGGAATTTGTAAGTTGACCCAAATCAATTCCTGACTTCTGTTAGCTTGCCATAGATGTTGTCAGTTAGGATGCCAAGCAGCTTAATATCTGAATTCTAAAACAGGGGTTGTCAAATAGTCTGGTTTTAATTCCAGAGTCCTGAGTGAAACTTGCCCTGGTTGGAATTCCAGACACAGAAAACAAATTAAGTCAGACCTAGTTTATTTGGTTTCACAAACAGTTTACAGTGTTATAAGCTCAGGATGCAAAACTTAGGCGATGTTTTGAGATTCCATTTTAAATTCAAAGCTTCTCAGAAGTAAAATTTGATAGGGATTGAAACAGGTAAGAAACGTCTTTACAAAGTCTTACGCGAAGTGAAAGTATTTGCTGTGTAGCTGTACAGTCATCAAGTTGTACACAGCTATACAGTGATTCTGTGTCTGTGTCAAAGGTGCAATTAGAGAGCAGTAGGGAGAGTATACTATACTTTCTGGCCTGCCTACCTTCCATCTAAATGGAAATCTGTCAGGCAGCTCCAGGAGCCTGCAGGGTGCCAGTGAGTAACCTGGTTTGTAAAGCCTGGCAAAGTAATCTTACTCTATGGACATCATACTAAATCCGTGAACATGTTGGTGCATTTAAGACAGTAAAGTAACTGTGAGGGCACCAAGGTACCTTTGAAAACACAGTATGGATACATGCTGTATGTTTTCTCTCCCTCTGTAGGCGATGAGTGATGCAGAATATGCAGAGTGGTTAAATCACCATTTTTTAGCAGAAACCAGTATTGACAATAGGGAGGAGCTGCTGCTTGAATCTGCCATCAGGCTTGAGACCGAACTAACTTTGCTCGGTAGGTAGAGAATGCTGTAACTTCCAGGAAACTGCTTATGGTATTCATAATTGGAATTTACTTGCTAACCTCAATTTGTGTGGCACGTAGCTTTCTACAGGCCTAGAATTTACTGTCATTCCTGAATTTCTATAAATCTTCCTGGTAACTTTGTACTAGTTGTAAGACACACTGAAGACAGCAAGTGTTCTGTTGCTTGTAAAGGGTAAAGTTTTACAAATTGATTTTTTTTTTTTTTTTTTTTAATTTGGTTTCCTTTCTGTGCTCATCAGATTTTTTTTTAAGTGTCATCATAGTAAGCATGAGAAATGATAGTAACAAACCAAAGGCCTGCCTCTGCAAGGTATCCCACTTGTGGGCATGTTTTCCATCACTGTTGCATTTCTGGCTTAGCAGGTACACTTGTGCTATGTCCTCCTGTAATAACATGGAGATAAGAAGTCAGGAAAGCTTCTTCAGGAACCATTCCTCTGGTGGTCATTCAGCTGTGCAGAAATGCAGAGGCCAAGACAAAATAAAAAACATGTGGTTTAGATGTGTAAAAGGATGCATACAGGCAGTATGGGATAATAGCTCAGCAGGACTGCCCAGCAAATAACATTTGGAAAACAAAATGCAAAGATCTGACTGACTGCCTGGGATGGTAAAGGCAGCTCATGCTAGAAGCTGAAGAGAGACAGATTCTGTTGTGTGGAAAGGTGTTACTCCATTCTGTGCTACATCTGCTCAGTGCAAATACCATAAATGCCTCAGTATTAAAAGGAGGGGAGAGTTAAACATACAGACTACTGAAGTTGAAAGAATATTTTTCTTTCTTCCCCCAGTGCCTGACAGTGTCTCTTGAAGCAGTTTGCATCAAGTAGATCGCAGCTGCTTCTTTTCTGTCACTTTTGTTTACTTTAATCAAAATGCAGGTAGAGTGCAGAGTAAGGACCTGGTGTTTTTTGTCTTCCCGGTGACCAGAGGCCATGAGTTCTGTGCAGTATTGGCAGCTACTTAAAGAAGAAATTGCTATAGTGTAAGGAAATTGGTTGACCTTTTGGCTGTTATCCATTCTCATATGACAGTGCTTTGTATTCAAATTGCTGGCTACAGGCCCACACTAGAAACATGCCAGGAGGGAAAATTTTGCTTTGAATTTTTTTTATTGTTTGTCTTTCAGAATGAGCCTAGCTGCAACTGTCTGAAGTTTCTTTCTGAGAAACTCTCTTGGCCTGAGAATCCCACAGGACAAAGCATGTCTTCTGCTTATGATTTAATACCATTTGTGTTGTGAAAAAGAGTTGAAAATGTCCTGTACAATAGTAAATCACTGGCACTGCAGCTTCAGAGTTGGTTCTGGTTTATGCTCAGGTTGTGTTACCCCATTTTTACCAGAGCAGAAGATTTTGTTAAGCTGGTTTCAGGGACACAGTTCTGCCTGCTGCGCACAGCAGAGAAAAGGACATCTTTCATAAAGTGTCTATTTTTTTGTTGAAAGTCTTTCTTTAATCTCTAATGGTTGTGTGTTAGAGCAGGTGTTTCCTCCCTGTGGAAGAACATGTCAAGGTTGGCAGTGCAGGTAGGAGGAAAGGCAAACACGGAGCTTAGTACTATGAATTGAAAGGACCTGTGACAGCAGGTACTGCAGCAATGAGTAGGGAAACCTGATGATGCATGTAAGGTCTTTGCAGCAGTGTGCAAAAACATGACGTAAGAAGAGGGGATTCTGGTGTGGAAAAGGTTAGGTCTTGGGACAAGAGGTACACAGAATTCGGCTTGGGGAGCAGAGTTGAGGATAAGGAAGAGAAGTAGGCCTTGAGATAGGAAGGATTGAGATGATACATGAAAGAAGGTTTGGGATAGTCTGGGGTGGGAGGGACTGAGAATAATGGACTATATTTGTCATGAGAATACTGGGAATCTGTGTCTCACAGCCACTGGGGAATATAACAATTGTGTGAAGAATAAAAGTTGGCATAAAAGGGTCTTCTGAAGAGTTCGAGGTCCCTGAGGCTGTAGCCAGTGTGTGTGTCAACAGCCTCGCATGTAATGAGCTCTGGGACAGAAAGATGTGGGAGACATTCCCAAGCATATCATAGAATCATAGAATCATAGAATAGTTAGGATTGGAAAGGACCTCAAGATCATCGAGTTCCAACCCCCCTGCCATGGGCAGGGACACCTCCCACTAAACCATGCCGTCCAAGGCTATGTCCAACCCCACCTTGAACGCCGCCAGGGATGAAGCATTCACAACTTCCTTGGGCAACCCATTCCAGTGCCTCACCACCGTTACAGTAAAGAATTTCGTCCTCATATCCAATCTAAACCTCCCCTGTTTAAGTTTAAACCCATTACCCCTTGTCCTCTCACCACAGTCCCTAATGAAGAGTCCCTCCCCAGCATCTCTATAGGCCCCCTTCAGATATTGGAAGGCTGCTATGAGGTCTCCACGCAGCCTTCTCTTCTCCAGGCTGAACAGCCCCAATTTTCTCAGCCTATCTTCATACGGGAGGTGCTCCAGTCCCCTGATCATCCTCATGGCCCTCCATCCTCGTGGCCCTCCTCTGCACTTGTTCTAACAGTTCCATGTCCTTTTTATGTTGAGGACACCAGAACTGCACACAATACTCCAAGTGAGGTCTCACGAGAGCAGAGTAGAGGGGCAGGATCACCTCCCTCGACCTGCTGGTCACACTCCTTTTGATGCAGCCCAGGATACGCTTGGCTTTCTGGGCTGCAAGCACACACTGCCGGCTCATGTTCATTTTTTCATCAACCCGCACCCCTAAGTCCTTCTCTGCAGGGCTGCTCTGAATCTCCTCCCAGCCCAACCTGTCGCTGTGCCTGGCATTGCTCCGACCCAGGTGTAGGACTTTGCATTTAGCATGGTTAAACTTCATCAGGTTGGCATCAGCCCACCTCACAAGTGTGTCAAGGTCCCTCTGGATGGCATTCCTTCCCTCCAACATACCAACGGAACCACACAGCTTGGTGTCATCGGCAAACTTGCTGAGGGTGCACTCAATCCCACTGTCCATGTCACCTACAAAGGTGTTGAACAAGACCGGTCCCAGCACCGATCCCTGGGGGACACCACTCGTTACTGGTCTCCAGCTGGACATTGAGCCGTTGAGCACTACTGTTTGCGTGCAGCCATCCAGCCAGTTCTTTATCCACCGAGTGGTCCACCTATCAAATTGATGTCTCTCCAACTTAGAGAGAAGGATGTCATGTGAGACAGTGTCAAAGGCTTTACACAAGTCCAGGCAGATGACATCAACTGCTCTGCCCCGTCCATCAGTTCCATAGCCCCATCATAGAAGGCCAGCAGATGGTTCAGGCAGGATTTCCCCTTAGTGAAGCCATGCTGGCTGTCACCAAGCACCTTGTTGGTTTTCATGTGCCTTAGCATGCCTTCCAGGAGAATCCGCTCCAAGATTTTGCCAGGCACAGAGGTGAGACTGACTGCTCTGTAATTCCCCAGCTCATCCATTTTCCCCTTCTTAAAAATGGGGGTTATATTTCCCTTTTTCCAGTCATCGGGAACTTCACCTGACTGTCATGATTTTTCAAATATGATGGACAGTGGCTTAGCAACTTCATTTGCCGGCTCCTTCAGGACCCGCAGATGGATTTCATCAGGTCCCATGGACTTGTATACATTCAGGTTCCTAAGGTGGTCCCGAACAAGATCCTCCCCCACAGTGAGCCCAGGGTCCCCACCCTCACCGTCCCCGCGTCTGCCTTCCAAGACTTGGGTGGTGTGGTCAGAGCATTTGCCGGTAAAGACCGAGGCAAAGAAGTCATTAAGAACCTCAGCCTTCTCCAAATCCAGGGTAGCCAGTTCTCCCAGTAGGGTGTCTGGTTTGGGATGTGAATACACGCAGAGGACCATCTTGTCCTGTCACTCCTGCAGTACTTTGGTTTTGGAAATATAGTAGCACTAATCTTTGTCTAAATTAAGGTGCCACTGGCATTGAAGATCGTCTGCAGGAGGGTGTTCCGGACACAATACAAGCCTTACGGAAAGCAGGAATAAAAATATGGATGCTGACAGGTGACAAGAGAGAGACAGCTGTCAACATTGCTTATGCTTGTAAACTGCTGGAACCAGATGACAGAATCTTCACTCTCAGATCACAGAATAAGGTGAGTGAAAAATTACACTTTTTTTCATGTTATATGTTGGTTTAGTTTCTTTTTTCTCCCCTGAAAAATTTATCCAGGCTGTATCACAGGGCAGTACAGAAAAATAAAATGTTCTCTGCTTTCCCAACCCACTGAAGACAGCATGATTTCCTGGAAGATGAAAATACTGGAAAACTGGCAGTTTGCTGCCTTGAGGGTAAAATATTAGATCCTTTATATGTATGTATCATTGGTTTCTTTTATACAGTCCCTAAATTATGCTTAACTATTTTAATTGAATAAACTGTTCCATTTCTTTTTGTGGGTGGGTTAGAGAGTTGACATGGCCTCAAGTTGCATCAGGGGAGGTTTAGTTTGGATATTAGGAAAAACTGCTTCACTGGAAGGTTGGTCAAATATTGGAATGGGCTGCCCAGGGATGTGGCTGAGACACCATCCCTGGAGGTATTTAAAAACCATGTAGATATGGTGCTTAGGGACATGGTTTAATGGTGGACTTGGCAGTGCTGGGTTAATAGTTGGACTCCATGATCTTAAAGGTTTTCTTCTAACCTAAAATGATTCTACTGTTCTCTGTAACTAGAGATTTCAGATGACTGTGACTTAAAGCATATTAGCAATGTAAGAATTGTGGTCATGTAAATTATATTGTATTAAGTTTCATGTTGATTTGTGTCAAACATTCCCTCAGCCCTGCTTGTACATGAATGTACGAAGAATTGTCTCATGAAACTACATTGTAAATCATTTAAGAAAACTAATCTGCCAACAATTTTATCAGACAAAAAGCTGCATTCTCCCCACCACCCAGTAATTCAGTCTTTGATAGAGTGGTTAAAACTGCTGTTCAGGGACGCAAGATTAATGCTATTTGATTGTTGTGTTCTCTTGTGGATGCTTATAACCAGCAGGTTTTCAAATCTTGATTTTTATCAATTTGAGGGTTCTTAAGAGAGAAATTACTAACTTGTAACTGGTAATCCAAGGAATGAAATGTCCCATCTCAGGGCAGAGACATGAAATCTGAAACTTCTCTAAAGGACTGGCAAATTCTTCTAAGACCTTTCGTCTTTCTTTTTTTCCCTGGTCATATGTTACTTTAGAAATTCAGTTTGTATCTGCCATAAAAGGTAGTGTGGCAGGCAGTAACTGTGGGGAAAATAAAGTGAAAAAGAAACAATTTTTAATCCAGTTGTGTTTGAGGAAAGCTTGGGGTTTGATTTTTGCTAACACTTTTTTCTTCCTTTTTTTCTACAGGGGAATGAGTGTCTTACTTAACAGTAAGAACTGAGTCCCTTTTGCAGAAGTGCTCATCCTCCCTCTAACTAAGCTTTGAAATAAAAAATAGGTAGTATTCGATACTGTTGCATTTCAAAGGAAAATAAGAAGATTTATGAGCATGCATTTTCTTCTGTATAGCGTGCGCATTACATATATTGATACCAAGAATCTTTTGGCCATCTTATGTTGATTCTGACGAAGTAAAAAATTCCACAGGCCAGTTCTTTAGTAATTCATTGCAGCTCACCTATAACCTGATTTGAAATGCACTTTTGGCTTTGCATGCCAGACAGAAGAAGTGTAGAGAGCAAAAGTCTTCTATCAAGTCTGCGTTTATTTTACAGAATCCTTAGCATTTTTCTTTTTTCTGCTAGTCTTACGAACATTTTCTGATTTGCTTCAGTTTTTTCCCTTGTGGTACAATACCCAATGCAACGTAATTAGCAAAGTTAAATCACAGGCCCTTTTATTAACAACAGACTGCATCCTTTTTGATTTTAAAGAGTTCTTCAACTCATGTCTGAGCCTTTCTGTATGCAAGTGAAATGCTACACAAGGGCAGCATCTGACTTTTTCTCCCATGTGTATTTCATAAATTGGAAAGGGAGCCAGAACCCAAGCAGTATTTTACTAAGTTGCCTTACTCTTGTCTTTAATTAGGATGCCTGTGCCTTGATGATGAGCAAAATTTTAGAAGGCATCCAGAAGAATGCCTCGAAAAAACCGCCCAGTCAGAAACTTGGGAATGTCTTTGCAAGTCTCTCCACCCAGTCTCCAGGGTTCAGTGCAGGCCTTGTTATTGATGGAAGGACTTTGGAGCATGTCCTTCATGGCAGCCTACAGAATGTTTTCTTGGAACTCACAGAAAAATGTCGGGCTGTAGTCTGCTGCAGAGCCACACCACTGCAGAAGAGTGTCCTGGTCAGACTGGTGCGAAGTAAGCTAAAGGCAATGACATTAGCTGTAGGTGAGTTCTGTGGTTGTCGGTTATCTTCTTTTCTCTGTAAGGTAGAAACTATTTCTTCTCTCTCTCTCTTTTTTTTTTTTTTTTTTTTTGTAAATGTCTGTCCCAAAATTTACAGAGGATAATCCTTTGAATCATAGTTGTCTCTGGTGTAAGATTATGTTAGTATTCTGAAGTAGCAAATTTATTCCATAAATATTCTCATGGTAACCTAAAGCAACAAGAACAGCAGAAATCCTGCAGTGTTATGTAACATGTACAAAGGAGCAAATCAGGGTTTTTTTCTTGTCGTTCTTCATCGCAACCCCCCAGAACAGGAAGGGAGAGGGGAGATGACTGGCTGAGATTTTAAACACCTATATTTTCTGTTCCAGCATACCAACTACATCCTAACAAAATTAACAGCTAATATCCATTTGGAAAATATAGCTCATTTCAGTCAAGTCTTCCACATACTTACCCTGCTTTCTGTAGGGTTTTCCCTAGGCTGCACTTTTGGCTATAAAAATGTTTTTCTCTGAACTCTCTGGTCTTGTATATTTGTCTTTTTCTGCCAACCCCATGGTCATGCAGTAGCCAGCAAAGCTGCCTTCAGGTTGCATTCCAAGTAAGAGGGTTTATAGTTTTTTCTTCTTTTCTCTGTAGGTGATGGTGCCAACGATGTCAGTATGATCCAGGTGGCTGATACTGGTGTGGGAATATCAGGCCAAGAAGGCATGCAGGTAGTGTATACAAAGACAGCTGCAGATGACATCAGATTCCATTTTAAATTGTTTCAGAGTTTACCCTGGAGGCCCAGCGGCTCCACTGAACACAGGCAAGATTTTGCAGCCTGAGCTCACACCCAAGCCTTAGCACTCTTCCAGCAGTGCTCAGAAGCTGAATGCTTCAGGGATTCAAACTCCAAACAACAGAGCTTGCTGAGTATCACCAACCTCCGTATTACTTGTGTCCTGCCAGGAAACAAGCAGCCTAAGCATCAGTGATTTCTGTGCAGTTGTGTGGTAATAATGAAGACAGCCACATTCCTGCCTATGTTGTTGGGCTGAGCATTTTGTATTAGGGAAAAAATTTTGCATGGAGGGGCTCAGGTCTGAGTGAGGGTAAGACTGTAAGCGCTATGTATAAAAAAACCCATAAAATATGACTTTCCATCACAGCTAAGTTGCTCATTTGGCAGTATCTGAAGCTTGTCTTTAACACCCTGGAAATGACATATCTTTTCCTTCCTGTATATTGCAGGCTGTGATGGCAAGTGACTTTGCAATCTGTCAGTTCAGACACCTCAAGAAGCTGCTGCTTGTCCATGGTCATTGGAGTTATACCAGACTTAGCAACATGGTGCTTTACTTCTTCTACAAGAATGTGGTATGTAGCAGTCCCATCCCAGGGAAATCACATTTTTTGTATTTGAGACCACTGAAGGTTTAGCGGGGCTTTATATTCTTTTTTATTTTTTTACTGTGGACAGTTTCAAAAAGCATCAAACAATTCATTTTCCAGTTTATGTCTGCAGAGACCCTTATTCCTTGGACTGAATTTCTTACTCCAGTTATCTGACTAAACAGCGGGTAATGGGTGTTACCAGTGTAGTGGTAGCGTGACTATTTAAACAATCATGTCCAAGTTTGAAATGTAAAGCTGTGACAAGTTTTAAATGTGTGCTAGTCAAATATAATCTTGAAGTGTAGGATTGGCATGAGCTCCACAGCATTTATAATTATTTTTCCACAGAGTACTGTGGAAAAGATCTACCTGTTTTCCTCCTGGCTTTTAAAACCCTTGTCTATGAGTAACGGTTTTTCTTGCCATCTTTGATTTTCCAGGCCTATGTGAACCTACTGTTCTGGTACCAGTTCTTCTGTGGGTTTTCAGGCACATCAATGACTGACTACTGGATCTTGATTCTTTTCAATCTCCTTTTTACGTCGGTGCCACCTATCATTTATGGTGTCTTGGACAAAGATGTGTCTGCAGAGGTACTTCTGCAACTCCCACAACTGTACATGATGAGTCAGAAATCTTTGGTAGGTTAAAGAATGCTTGGTCTGAAGCAAATTGGAATAGTCCGCATTTGAGCCATTTCTGTCTGTCTTTCCTTCATGGTTCACATCAGGCACACATGAAGTTTAAAACCACTTCATTAGAAAAAACACCTAGGCTTGTGCACATAAAACAAAAGCTGTGTTTTCAAAAGTTTTTGTAGGCTCTTTTCAGCCATATACACCTAATCTTGTCAAATATTTGATGATAAGAGAAATTAAGGACTTCAGGGGAAGCATTGTACTAGATAAACATTGTTACCAACTTGTTCAATTGAATCACTGTCTCAGCTGTCAACATTCTTCCTCAAAATGCATTTCTTCTGAGCATTTGGGCTTACTTTCAAAGATAAGGGCACTAGATGCAGTTTTTTTCACTGTCGTTTCAAGGTCTCAACTGCCACACTATTGAGGCTGGAGGTGCACAAGAAGTTGGGAGGGGGGACATAGCTGAGGCAGCTGACCCCCACTGACCACATGGATATCCCATATCATATCACATGCTGAGCTGGGGGAAGAAGGAAAGGACACACACACACACACACACACATTTGAAGTGAGGGCTTTTGTCTTCCCAAGTAACTGTTACTCGTGATGCAGCCCTGATTTCCTGGAGATGACTGAACACCTGCCTGCCCATGGAAAGTGGTGAATGAATTCCTTGAGTTGCTCTGCTCACTCACATGTGGCCTTTGCTTTCCCTGTTAAAACTGACTTTATCTCAACCTAGGAGTTTTCTCACTTTTATTCTTCTGATTCTCTCCTCATCCACTGTGGAGGCAATGAGTAAGCGGCTGTGTGGGGCTTAGTTGCCAGCTGCAGTTAAACTGCAACAAATGCTTAATTAAAATCATATTTTTATTATAACAATTGAAAGCAGTGGCATACTGAGCCTGAGACAGAATAAATAATGGTAATCCAGAGAGAGGAAACATTTGAGCATATGAGTCATCTACTCACCATTTTCTCTATGATTATAGCTTTTCAGTCACAGACTTCACATTAAGAAGCATTTCTTTACAGAGAGAGTGGTCAAACACAGAAACAGGCTTTCTAGAGAGGTGGTCCATGTCCCAAGCCTATCAGTGTTGGAGGAATTTGGGCAATGCCCTTAATAACATGCTTTGAATTTGTCAGTCCTGAAGTGTTCAGGCAGTTTGTAGGCCTCTTCCAAATGAAATATGCTATGCTGTGCTGTGCTGTTCTATTCTGTTCTAACAAGTGCTACTAAAAAAATGAGCTATGACATCCTGGGCTGCATCAAAAGGAGCGTGACCAGCAGGTCGAGGGAGGTGATCCTGCCCCTCTACTCTGCTCTCATGGGACCTCACTTGCAGTATTGTGTGCAGTTGTGGTGTCCTCAACGTAAAAAGGACATGGAACTGTTGGAATAAGTGCAGAGGAGGGCCACGAGGATGATCAGGGGACTGGAACACCTCCCGTATGAAGATAGGCTGAGAAAGTTGGGGCTGTTCAGCCTGGAGAAGAGAAGGCTGTGTGGAGACCTCATAGCAGCCTTCCAATACCTGAAGGGGGCCTATAGGGATGCTGGGGAGGGACTCTTCATTAGGGACTGTAGTGATAGGACAAGGGGTAACGGGTTCAAACTTAAACAGGGGAGGTTTAGATTGGATATGAGGACGAAATTCTTTACTGTGAGGGTGGTGAGGCACTGGAATGGGTTGCCCAGGGAAGTTGTGAATGCTCCATTCTCGGCAGTGTTCAAGGTGGGTTTGGCATAGCCTTGGATGGCATGGTTTAGTGGGAGGTGTCCCTGCCCATGGCAGGGGTATTGGAACTAGATGATCTTAAGGTCCTTTCAGCCCTAACTATTCTATGATTCTATGCAGTTTCATCTGCATAATCTGGCAGAAGTCTAGGTCTGGTTTAGAAGGGAGAAAAAGATACACAGTGAGGAGACAATTTGTTCTGTTTGTGGACCTTTACATTTCTTTTTACATATACTTAAGTACTTTATGGTGCTTGGTTTATGATATTTTTGCTAAACAAAGTTGTCTTTTGGTACAAATCTGAGTCCTTGCAGAGTGGCTGAGGAGTATCTGTGCTTTGTCAATCAGGGAGAATTTTGACTAAGTAAAGGTTACAAGGCCTCAGGTTTGGCTCTTTTTTGTCTTCAGGATATGTACAGTGAGCTGAGCTGAAGGTTTTGAGGTAGCATAATCACAATTACTGCATTACAGAAGTCCGTCCCCCCCTTTTTTTTTCACTTATCTTTTATCAGATTTTTTCTCTTTTGTCCGTCATTGCCTTACTCTGTGGTTGGAGTTGTTAAGTAGGAAATCGTATCACTTCTTGCATGGAAGCACAGTGAAATAATTGCTTTTATTAAATGTAGTATAGAAAATCAAGTGCAGTATAGAAGAAATAAATGCTTTAAAAGATGTAGTATCACAGTATTGCACCATGATATCACAGGTACACTGGTCTGTGCAAGCTATAAAAATGGACAGTAACTTGGATTCGTGTTCAGTATTTTAAAGCACTTCCCTGACAGGCAAATAAGGTAAGTTTCTCACACCACCTCCAGAGGGCAGTTCAGTTCTTGAAAGAGCTGGGTTGCTTTTTGGAGGAACACATCCCTCTCCACTAATTGTACAGGAAGTCCTGGATGACTAGGTTGCTCACCTGTGTCTCAATCTAGGGCCTGTAGGAATGGGATATATTTTAGTTAGGGCAGAGGCAACTATATGATTTCATAAGCGGTTGAGCTGTCATAGTAGTTTGCTGCCACTAAGTGAGGAAGGCTTGTTCCTTCTCCCCTTCTCCCTTCTTTTCTTTCCATTCCATGTTTTCACCCACATACTTAAACTACATTCCTTTTGCCAGCTTGATTGTCCCATGAGATCTTCTAGGAGCTGATTTAGCTCACCAAAACAGCAGTGTTGTTCCAGCAGAAAATAGGTTTCTCATATTCCAGTGAGTTAGGTTGTCTCAGAGGAGTCCAGTCTGCGCAGAGGAGTCAGCCAGCACAAATTAAGAGGCAGAAGCGCATGTACTGAAAAAGAAGGGTGTGAAGATAGAAGAAAGTGGCATTTGGTGTTCAGTGATGATAAGCTGCTAGAGTAATTCACTGTACCCTGTCCTCACTGCCTTAGTACTCAGGTGGAGGCTCTGGTAAGTCTGTTCTGGCAGAAACAGCTGTAAGAACAGTTAGGTGCTTATGCGGAGTGAGATCTTTATTCTTATTACCATAACACAGAAGATTCCTCTTCATTGAGAAACTAACTGGAATTGCTTCTGAAAATCATCTTTCCCCAGATCCAAATTAATACTTATTAAGGATGCAGCAATTTGTTCAATTTGTTTATCTGCCATTATCTGTTTTTCTTACAGGCTTACTTGCCTTCAACATTCTGGATAACCTTGCTGGATGCTTTTTACCAAAGTATTGTTTGCTTTTTTGTGCCTTATCTTGTAAGTGTTGGATATGAAACACATTTATATATTTTGATATACTAAAACCCCAGACAAATTAGAGAACAAAACTGTTTCATTTTACTTCTTAATGTATGAATGTATACTAACAGGATCATCATTGGAATTGAGCTGAACTGCTGACAGAGGGGAGATTTAGATTAGATATTAGGAAAAAATTCTTCATTGGGAGGTTGGTGAGGCGCTGGTGCAGGTTGCCCAGAGAAGGTGTTGGCTACTCCATCCCTGTAAGTGTCCAAGGCCAGGTTGGACAACCTGGTCTTTGGGCAACCTGGCCTAGTGGAAGGTGCCCTGCCTGTGGCAAGGGGGTTGGAACTAGATGATCCTTAAGGTCTCTTCCAACCCCAGCCATTCCATGACTGTGTGGTATCGAAAATATTCTTGCCACTTTAAGTATTAGTACTATATGTAAAGAATATATTCTGCTGACCATTGGCTTCCTTTACAGACTTACTGTGGCTCAGACATAGACATTTTTTCTTTTGGAAACCTTATAAACACAGCAGCGCTCTTCATAATACTGTTTCATCTTCTCATTGAATGCAAATCTGTGGTGAGTACTTTGTTTCCAAAAGAGTATATTCCTAACAGAGAATGTGCATACAGCTTTCATTAAAGCTAACAGAAGAAAAAGCTTCATATACAAAACAGAATAGCTATTAAAGTGCCAAAACCTAAACCAAGCGTTTCATATATGTGACCACGCAAGCGTTCCTAATGCATCTGCCATTGGAGCCAATAGAATTACTCATATTACTAAAATTAACAAAATTTGTCCTCAGAATTATTTGTAAATAGTGAAAGGATCCTGCCTTGTTAGGATGCAGTGGTTTTGAAGGTGTCAGTTTTGCAGATAGTAAAACCAGCCAGCGATCTGCTGAGCCTTCATTCGTTCCCAAAGCTTGCATGTCAGTGTGAACTGTTGATGCTGAATGCTTGGAACTGATGATCTGCTTTGTGGCCAGGATAAACAAGTCAAAAGTGTGTTTTGGTACCAGAACTAGAGAACCAATACACTACAGAAATACTATTCCAGTTTTTAATAAAGTCTGCGCAAGCTAAAGCATCTACTTTAGTTTGGCTAAATTTAAAGCCCTTACAAGTGTAATATTTAGCTTTCTTGCATAATTTTAAAGGAAATAAATACAATAACATTCACAGTCCATTAATATTTAGGATGTAGAGTAATGGGGTTTATTTTTTCTTTGTCTTTTTAAATACATATATATTTTAGGATTGTTTTATAATGGATGAAATTTCAAATTGGGATTCAGTCTTTCCTTTGTTCCTTTTGGGAGCATAGCAGCAGTGATAAAATGTCTTTATTGAGACTATATGAGTATCATGAGTATATCCACACTTAGAATAGAAAACCAGTGCTTAAATGAGTTTTATTTGACATTTTTGAATGTTGGCAAGCTGTCAGACCGATGGCAGTGTTGGTTCCATGGGAACTATTATAGCGGTTTAGGTATAAAATTACAGAAAACTCAAATGTATGACTAAGCAGTGTCTCAAGCAGGATACAGAAGGATGGTGTCATGTAAAGATCTCGCCTCCATTTGCTGGAGAAGGCTTTCTCTACTGCCAGTGCATGAGGTGGTCTTCTAAGGCAAACGGCACAAAAAATGTCTTTCCCAAAAGTATCAAAAGCTATGTGTGTAGTAGAATAAAAAAACCCCAAATGGCTGGGTCACCAATATGCTGTAGGAAGAAGGCTCCATTCTTCCTGGAATGTTTTGAATAAAATTGGGAATATTACATGGTCAGATAGATCCTCTGTTACATTAAGCAGCTATTCTTGGAGGAAGAATGTATGCTTGTTCATGTATGCATGTGTACACACACATTACAGGTCTTTCCATTTGCAGCTTAAATCTGATTTCTTTCCTTTTCTGAATTGCAGACTTGGATACATACAGTAGTTGTAGTTGGCAGCATCCTATTCTACTTTGTCTTCACTCTGGCCTTTGGGGCAACCTGCAAAACTCACAGTCCATCATCAAATCCTTATTGGATTATGGAACAGCACATGACAGACCCAGTATTTTACTTAGTTTGCCTCCTGACTACTTGCGTTGCTCTTCTGCCAAGGTGCGTTTCTGTTTTATAATGCCAGATTGCTGTTGTTAGCAAAATCAGTTTTCTTTGAGTCAGTGATGCTATAAATCCCTCTGGCTAGAGGTCTCCCTCTCCACCCCCAATATAAAGAAAATTTCACAACTAGACCAAGCCATATGAGGATAGCTCTTCAGGGACATGTTCTGAAATTAAATTTCAGTAAATGTAATATCTTTTTGTGATTTATATTAGATTGTTTATATTATATTGCAGATTGTGTTTGGAGGAAAAAAACCCAGTAATCTCTAATCACAGACTTAGAGAATCATAGAATGGTTCAGGTTGGAAAGGACCTAAAGATCATCAAGTTCCAACCCCTCTGCCGTGGGCAGGGACACCTCACGCTAGACCATATTGCCAGGGCTCTGGCCAACCTGGCCTTGAACACTGCCAGGGATGGAGCATTCACAACTTCTTTGGGCAACCCATTCCAGTACTTCACCACCCTCACAGTAAAGAACTTCCTCTTTATATCTAACCTGAACTCCCCTATTTAAGTTTAAACTGATTAGCCCTTGTCCTGTCACTACAGTCTGTAAATGTATGATTTATATGGTTTATAATTTATATTCAGATCAGTTAAATCAGTGATCAAAGTTGACCATGTACTACACATAGATGTACTGTGCTTAGTCTGTGAAATTATTTTCTGTTTGAAATTTATGTCATTAATATATCTAAGAATATTTAGAACAAAGAATGTGTGCTTCTTTGTGGGTGGAAAGATGCTGACTAGATTCACAAGGAGTCCTCGGTTGTGCTTTTATTGTGTCTAATGTTTAAGTGTTTTGCCTCACTGAACAAGTCCAAGTTCAGTAACTCATCCACCCTGGAAAGGCAGGAGCACTGGGTGGAGGTACCAGACACCAGCACACTGAGCAGGGAGACACCCAAGCAAGGCAGCAGCAAGCCACAGAGTGTGTGACCAGTGACAGAGACTTCGTCAAATTCTTAGTCTAACTCTGTTTAGTAGCTCTGTTTCACAGCCATCTTCCTTTTACTGGCTGAACATGAACTTAAGTCCGTAGCCTATTAGCAGAGTGCCTCCAATGCTGATTTATTCATTTTTCTGTGTTACACCTGGTTTTGTTCCTCTCATAATTACAGAAGGAATGTGATTTGAAACCGAGTTGCACAGACAGATACTGAGAGAAGCCTTGGGGAGAATAACTGCTGTTTCCTACTAACCTGACATCATTTTATATTGTTAGGCACAGTCTGAGCACCCTTTCTGGATCAAGGGCTGCAGTACAGGCTGCGTGTGTTGTCAGTGCCACTGGCAGGAAGACTGCAGAGCTGTGGCTATAGGTGCCTGCAGTAGCCACCAAATATTTGGGGCCCCTTTGAAAATGTCCTGATCTGTGTCAAGCGTGTCAAGCATGTCAGCCAGGGTTTTGCCGCACTCACCAGAGATCATGACTGATAGCTTTGCTTCACACTTCAGTTCAGTATGACAAACAGTGAGGTACAAGAAACATATATGCTTTTCCCTCTCCATCCCTACTGTCAGCTTAGCTTCAGGTGGTGACTGTAGAGCCTTTTCTTTTACACACAATAGATATCCCTTGCAAGACAAACAGATTAAAAAAAAGCTGTTTTAGGACCTTATGGTAGGGGTGTAGAGAGCCTAGGCAGGAGAATGCCTTCAGCTTACTGACTGTTTCCAATGTACAAGTAGATGTTCAGTTTTGAAGAAGATGGTGTTTTTCTTGGTGGATTATATCCAAAGTATTAAGACTTACCAGTGAAACTGAGTAATTTGTACTCTCCCTGTGCCAACACCTCAGAAGATTTATGTCTGTTGCGGCTAACTAACTCAAGCTTTTCTACTTGAGCGATTTAAAGTAGAAGTATGGAACCACTGCTCTCACACATACATCTTTTTCCTTTGTAAGGGTATCTCTCCCCACTTGGTGAGAACTGTGACACTACTAGGTGCTCTACACCTTCTGGACTGGGGAAGGGAGACTGAGGCTTTCACTGGAGTTAAAACAGCAGTTCTCCTACAAAGGGACAGATGTTGGACACCCTGCTGACTGAAAATTCAGTGCAAAAATCTATGGTTAAAACCTTTGCCCAACCTAAATTGCCAATTAAGTCAGTTCTAATATGAAATATTCCTGGAGTTTAATTCTGGAACATCATTGTTACTCCATATTTCTCTTACTGCATGTGATGCTTTGTTTCTTAGGCTTTCACCTTCATGTTCATTCTTGCTTCTGGTGAATTCTCTGGCTCCTGCAAAAATTAAAAATTTGAGAATGATGCTTTACTTACTCTTCCCAAGGCTATTAGTGCTATATTGGAAGCATGAATTTGGTGCCATTACTCCTGGGCCTGACACTGTATGCAGAAAGCTCCCCTTGCAGCGTAGCTGGGACCCCAGCCATTCACTGAAGTTGGAAGTGCACAGTGCTGCAGTAACGTCTATAGGAGAACAGCATTCAGGACAGAAAAATGGAAGCCCCTGAGATCAGGATCTGTCTATAAAAATGCACTTTTCAAATATGTTCTGGTGCTGTTGCTGGCCTTATACTTTATGTTCACAAAACAGCACCTGCTAAAACTGTTTCAGAGGCTGCTGCAGCCTCATGCTTGCTTAAATGGTGTTTGGTTTTCTTTAGTGTTGCTGGAAACTGTTTTGAGTGTGCTTCTAAACAGTTTATTTGAAACTGTGTTTGTTTTGTAGATATTTGCTGAGAGTTCTCCAAGGAACATTGTTTCCATCTCCAGTCTTGAGAGCCAAGCACCTTGACAGACTGACCCCAGAGGAGCAGAGGGAAGCAATTAAGACGTGGAGAAATGATTGTGTTGTAAACTGTAGAGTGGAGCTCCATGCTACTTCTGGGTCTTCCAGCTCAGTCACAGGTGCTGTGTCAGAGGAAAAAGGCATTGCCAGTGTTTTGCCAACATCTGAAACACCATTATAGGCCTGTTCAAGAGACGGGTTAGTAGAGGACACCTCCTTCTTACCAGACATTCAGGATGAGCCTGGGAACACAAATGGTTTGAACTCTGAGAAGATGGAATTCCTGAATTCATCAAAGGAAACTAATTCAGACTCATTTGGCGGTAATAACTCATGTGCCAAAGTCTCTGTGTGTGATTCTGAAGGGGGCAGCAGTGCTGTTTCTGTAGCATAAATCAGGTTTGAATTCTTTTGTGTGAAGAAGATGCTTCAATATTTTACAAAGTTGGAATGCTAACTGTTTTAAAACCCAAGAGTAATAACTGCTGATTTATGCTACGTTGTGGCTTTGTTTTCTTCAGCTAAAGGAGATGATGCACACATTTCCTTAAAAGCTTTTTTGTTTATAAAGATTTTCTGTAATTTATTTAGATGTTCAAGATCTGAGTGGCTGGGTTGCTTTTTATATTTTTTCACTCGATAGACTTTGCATACTGCTTATTTCTTGTATGCAAGATTGCACAATACCTAATGGTGTTCTGGACAGGATGTTGCATGAATACGGATTTGCAGGTAGGCCAGCCTGCTCCCTTGCATTGCTAGCCTACAATCCTAGAATTCCCTGGGACTCACCGCTTTATGTGTGTATGATGTAAGCAGAAGGACTGGGATGTAGAGTTACTGGTTGGCTTGTTGAAAGACTCCTGCAATGTAGTAATTTTATAGTAATTACTGTAATACAGTAATTGTTTTAACCATTGAGGTCCAGTTTGTTCCCCAGGCTATTGCACAGGCCTCTCAGTGCTGGCCAGACATGATTTTAACCATCAAAAGGGCAGCCCAGATGAGGCATATGTGTCATGCACCTCCTCACCTTCCTCTTCCACAGAAAGCCCCAAATCCTAGTGCGGCCTTTTGTTCTCTGTGACAGTTCGTACTCCTGCTGCATCCCTCCTTTTATCTCCATGTGCTGTGTCATGCAATCTGCCACTGGCTGGACTTCTTTTCCGCCTCATCCAGCTCAAATGCTGGTTGCCTGACTTTTCTCTAAACTCTGCCTCATGCCCACACTACAGAATTGTCTGCCAGCGGCAGTGGGTAGCTCCAGTCTGCCTTCAGGTCTTCTTAGAAATAGCAACTTCTACCTCATGACATTACTCTCTTCACTCTCAGGTGTTTTTACATTCCTCCAGGCTTTTATAATGCACAGCTGAAGTATCTTTAGAGGCTATTAGGAAGAAGGTATAACCCATTGTACGTCCCAAATTTGAGCTCTGTTGCTCATCTCTCTTGCAGATGTTCTGCCCCTACCAGTTCCCACTGCTCTGCACACTGCACAAGAGTTGGCTGAAGTGCATGTGGAGTCTGGGTTCCGGACCAACATGTTGCCTCCTTATTATTCCTTCCCCAAAAAGTTACATGGCCAATTTATGGAGGAACTTAGGAAACCGTTTGTATCTACTAGCACCTGTTGAAATAGTTTCTTCGAACTATAGCTGCTAATGAATTCTTAGTATTGAGCCCATTCTTTGGTTCTGTTTCATTCTGAAACTTTCTGCTTTCAAACTGCCAAGATTTGTGTGTTTAGACACTGTGTTTGGGGCAAGGGCACTGCTTTTTAATTGAACCATGAGCTTTCCATGTCAATGATCAACGTTACATATTCCACATCTTTTAAGATCTCGGAAAGGATTTAAACAAACGCTGTGAGGTCTGAGGCAACAGCTGCTATGCAGGGCAGATACTGGAGGCATGCTAAGTTCATTCAAATGAAGGTCACCACATGTTACCGAAAGTTGAAAATGGTTCTGTTTTCAAAAGGTAGAGTGTAATTAGAGCTGATTCCATCCCTAGTGTTAGTGAACAGAAAAATACCCTTTTATTTAGCCTGTAGAGGAAAAACAGTGAAAGGAACCAGTGATGACAGCCATTTCTGCGAATATATAGATATATATTTATTTTTTTTATTTGGTTCAACATATGACAAAATATTTTTTGTAACGTGTAGCGGAAGGTTAGTGGGGACCTTTGAAGTGATGGCAGGCATTCAGATTCTAAGATCATGTGGAGCTTGTTGGTTTGCAGTTATGATTTTCAGATGTTTGTCTGTAGCCTCTTTCTTGCTGTGAGGGCACTGTGCCAGGAGTGGGCTCCAGGTGTCCCAAGTGAAACATCTTGGCTTGCTCTGCAAGCCATGGGGACTTGTGAGGTGTCCAAGAGGAAGATGCAAAATGGCCAGCAGGCTGTGCAGGGAGATCAGATGGTACAAGGGCAGAATCATGCAGGAACAGACTCAGTGAAGTCATCTGCTCTGCTCCACAATCCCACACAGGCTCAGCTTTGCCCTTATTGTTCCCAGCAGATGTTCTCCTGTTGTAAACAGCTCCAGAGAAGCGGGCCAGGCCAGTGCTCTCCTGCCCTCAAAGTCAAGTACTGGTTTTGTTTCTGTGGCCTCGCCTTTATTGTGCCTTAAATCTATGGGCTTTCTTCTCCTGTGGCCATAGAGAACAGGTTATTCTATTCTATGGTTTTGCAAGTCTGTGACTGAGGTATGCTGAGCTCTCGAAGAGGGGCTCAGGGAATTGCAGTGAGCTGAGGGAGCACAGGGCTCCACTTCTCCACCTGCTACTGTAAAAAGCAGCGTGGGGGACAACACTGGCCTGTGACTGCCTCTGCTGCAGGAGCAGAACCTGCCAGTGGATTTGGCAGGCATCTGATCATTTAGCCTCAGGAGGTCACATGTGTGTCACACAGAAGCTGTAAGCATTGCAAGTACCATCTTCCAGAATCCTCTGTGAGTGTAAGCCATGGCATCAAAATACCTGCCCAAGAAATGTGACAGTCACCTGTTGGACATTGGGCTGGCTGCATGATGTCTCTGGGACACTTGGATTGCTATTCTGTGGCTTCTACAAGGCTAATCACCCCTTGCTCACTGCTCGGTGTTGTGGAGCTTTTGCGATGGGTTCTGAAACTGGACCAAAGGATCATTCCATCTGCATGTTGAACATGCCAGACCCTGCAGGTTGCCTTGAAACTTCAGGTCCAACCTGTGCTGAGGTTGTAAGTAAGTAAGTACTGTGGTACCACTTGAAGTGGTCCAAGATAACGTACAGACATTCCATTTTTCCGGTTGTGTTGTTTCACTGATGGTGTGTGTTGCTTAAAATTGTCTGCTATAGGCAGTGTTCCTTTAGAGGACTTTGACAAGCAGTCTAAGTGCTGACATTATCTGTTGTGTAAAACCCAGTCTTTCTTTTTTCCCTTTTCTGTTTCTGTGTGGACAAACAGCAGAAATCTCTAACACAGAATCTCTGCTGTGATCTCTTGCTGTTTTTCACTAAAAGGGAGATGGGAGTAGTGAGTCTTTAGTGAAAGCTTCACTATGTTAACTGACCATATCCAAAGTGCCAAATGAAGGGTGCAGGCAGATCACTCTTCCTTTGGTTCTCAGCAGCTGAATGTTGTTTCCTTTATTTCTTTTTAGCACTGGAGACATCAGGCTCCCCTGCTGGCTTCTGCACTTTGGCACAGCATGACCTGACTTTTCCATTTTGAAAACAGGCTTTTTAAGATCATCTCACAGGTGCCTTCCAGATGTGAAAGAAAGTACAGCATTTACACTTTTGTCAGCTTAAACCAAACAACCACCTTCAGCTCCGCCAAACTTTGTAGCTACACCTAGGGCAGCTTTAGCTCATTTTTTGATGTGCAATATTTGATTTACAGAATTATTTTTTTTACTATTTTTTTTTTTTTCACAGCAGCCACACCATTTGCAGGCGGCAGGAAGCCACCACCTTTATAGAGCCAAGTGTCTTTGCAGCACAGTGAGCTTTAGTCTGTACTGGGGCGTAGACGGAGCTGTGTGTTTAACTCAAACGGTGTCTTTCCCCTCAGCCCCAAGGGCCAAGCATGAGGCTGAGGACCAGCAAGTGTGGAGCAGCCACTGCTCTTGCTGGACCTGGCTCTGACACTGGCCAGCCCAGCCCTGCTCTCTGTAGAGGCCAGCGGTGAAGTTGTGATTGTGACGGTGTTAAGAACGTTCTCATAGCTGAATTTCAGTATGGGTTTTGTATTATTTGTTCCTGGCTGATTCTGGTTATGTTACTCTTACCCTCCTGATCCTTGATGCTTTACTGTTGACTGCAGTGAAAAGGCAAATTTTAACTATTTTAAGTTTCTGCATGCTTAGTATTTTGATTTCAGCATGTGCCCTTAAAATGCTGGATCCCAGTCAAAACGAGATGGTTATTTCACACTAATTGTATTTCTGACGAAAGCCATAGAACAAAATGTGTTCAGAGAAATTTGACTGAAGTTTGAGTTTTATTTTAGATGTTTCAATGCAGAATAGTTGTTGGCAGCAGTATTATTGGTAATGCTCTGTATTAGAAGGGTACATGCAGAAGAAACTAGAAGTTGTATAGTGGTGGTAGTGCCAGAATCTCTACAAGTCTTGTAGTGCCAATAGGGCTGTCAGAGCTGCTTAAAAAAAGCTAGATAAGGGCATGCAAACAATAAAGACTATTTTTAGGCACTATTACTGAAGTTGTAACTTCACACCTCCGTATGGGTGTTGAGTCTCCCTCTTGAGATTGAAACACACTTTCAACAGAGAAGGTTTTTGGAAAATTGCTGTAAATTTTTATTAGTACAGCTAGAAAAAAAACACATCTGCTTGAATGTGTGACATTGCATGGTAGAAGTAGAGCTAACAATTGTTACCTTACAGTGAAGCTACACTTTATTAAAAGAGCAACAGCGTAGCTGTGATGATAGCTGTCAAGTCAGCACACAGGGAAGGACTTGGTACAGCGGAAGGAGGGCTATGTTTGCCTATTTTGTGTGCACACATAAAAAAAAGTATAAAAATACATTTATAAAATTACAAATTTCTTCTTTACATGGAATGTTGTGTCAGAGACAGTTGTAGGGAAGGACAAGACCCAACTGCTCCCTCCTAAATCCATTTGTGATGGGTCTTCAGACTGATCCCTTACCAGGAGGGGGCTGGACCATAGGTGGAAGCAGGACTCTCCCTCATTTGCTGGGAGGAACTGCTTGGAAACTGGTGGCAGGCCAAACCCAGTCAATAAAAATGCGTAATTACATATTATCATTTGGTAGCACTCATGTCTACATGAAATGATGAGATGGAGTCAGTGTTTTGCTTCACAGAATTTGAAGCTCCTAACCATGTCATCTGGTGGAGAGCTGTCGGGCTGGGCTGCCCATTTCACAGAAGCACCTCTTTGTTTTCTCTAAAACAGACCTTGCTGAAACCTGTCACCAGGCACATCAGACGGATGGATGGACAGGCTGGCTCTGACAGCCTTTGGGCAACCTCTCCTGGTATCTCTCAGCAACTGGCTCTGGGACATTGGTCTGTCCTGCTCTACAGCTGCAGAGGTCCTGCCCTAGAGAAAAGCTGAAATGGGGACTGAGAGCTCTAGCTTCCATATCCTTGAGGAAAGGGTGTCAATAACCTGTTTCATCTGTAATCTACTTGCATTGGAAAAACATGGTCATAGCTTCCTTCTCTCATTTACAGCTGGGGAAAAAGATCATTGATATATTATAGTAAAAATAAAGTCCTTAATGTATAATAAAAAAGACCAAAACCCAAACCTAGAAAAGCCTGGAAGGGTTTTCTTCCTAAGCATGAAACAGTGATACAATAGTCACTTAAAAAGAGGTTCATAATCCATAACATAGTTATTGAATATTAATGTTGTCTAGTCTGTCTAATGTTAAGCATGTTAAAGGAGAAGATAGATATATTGATTAATTGTAACATGATTAATAGTACCTGAAATGTCTGTTACTGAGCTCTTAATGCATGTTTCCACATACAGCAGTCATGGTATTGATAAGTTCCCATCATGCTTTCATGGGGTTGTGCCAGAGGTAGCAGAGGGAGTGGTTACATGCCTTAGTCAGGATTCACAGCAGGCTGGGCACAGCACTGAAGACACAGGTTTTAAACATGTTAGTCCTGGTGGAATTTACCCTGTAATCCTGGGTCCTGACTCCTCCTGCTCTGGTTTCCCAAAAGCTGAGTGCTGTGCAGGACAGCACCTACAGCAGATGGTAAGACACGCTTCCCCACTAGCACCATGAAGAGGTGCCGAGCTCCATTTAAACATTTTTGAACCAGACTCTTCTGGAGTCAAGGCACAGCCTCTCACCTACCACAGAGTGCTCTACTATCTGGTTGCCAAGCCCGGGAGCTGATGTGCTTTGCTTAATGTCTAATATTCATTTGACCAGAGGCTGCAATCCCAAGTCTTCTGTCATTGAGATTTTTCTGCCCTTTTCTTCTAATTGCTTAGTCTAGCTAAGCAAAATGAAACTTCCAATGCAAGATACTAGAAGAGACCTATCAAAAAATACCCAGTTTCCCAGTACTTGGGGTACTGCTCACACTGCATCTTCTGCTGCACTTAAAGCTGCATTTCCCGTATTGCACCAGGTATTCAAACTAGCTTACTGTGAGAGGGGAAGCCATTGCAGTGGCATTGACAACTCTGTTATGTTTTTAAAGGGATGGAGATGGTTTATATGCTGAACACGATACAAAATGAAGGAAAAACAAGTGGGGCACAGGTCTGACAAAGGTGTTGTGCTGTCAAGACATGAGTGGTTCTTGGACATGTCAAGATATTGGAAGCAGCAGAAAATGAAATGATAGAAACTGTCCAAGGAGTCTGAGTTGTGGTCTCAGGTGCCTCAAGTGGTAGCTACAGGTCTGTTGTCCTGGTCCCACTGTTGCCCTGCAGGTGCCCGGGCTGGCTCTAGGAACAGAAGCTGTGCATCAGGGTGCTGCAGGGTTACGCCCATACACATTAGCTGCCCTGAGGGACAGAATGCTTTAGCTCAGGCACACAGGAACACATGGCTACACAACTGTGGAGGCTGGCACGTGTACCCTGATGTGTCTGTGCATATGGATGCACAAACTTGTCGACCTCTTCCACACCCTCCAGCATGTGGTATGGCCATGCGCAGTGCAGCCAGTGTGAATAAATGTGCCATCTGAATGCACAGAATTCATTCATCATGACGAGTGAAAATGCATATGCTACTTGAATAGTATTAAAATAGGTTATTTAAAAAGGTTTTTCTAGTCTGTGCTACTGCTTAGTTTGAATAGCTGAAAGGCAGAAAGTGGCTGATTCTTTTAAGCCTTTTGCTGTGTTTGGAATAGCACCACAACACAGTTAAAAGAGAAGTCAAGAGGATTATTAATTCTACCCCAGAGTATATTCACCAGCAGAGGGTTTACCATTAACATACACTGTGTATTCCATATCTCCACAACAAGAATAGATAGAGCTTGAAACTCTGTCTCATGAGTTTCTGGACTGCAAAAAGTCTTCAGTGTTGAAGTGCTGATTCCTGTTTTTCTTTTGTCTGTCAGCACAATTCTTACCATCTGGAGTTAGTTTAGCAGAAAGGTGTGGATGTATATTTGTCTTTCAATCCACTCAATAAAATGTGACACATTACTGTAAACTCCAGGTCCCAGAACTTTGGAAAAGCAGACAGAGCCCCAGGATGTTAAACCAAACAAAGTCCAGCGCCCTGCAGGTTGCTCACACACAAGTGGTCCTCCACTGTCACCCTGCAACATGAAAGAAAAATAAAACAGAGGCTATACGTGGCCAGCAGTCATGGTTAAAGCTCTCTTGGTTTCTACAGCAATTCGCCTTTAGTAAGTACCTCAGCTGAAAAAAATGGCTGCTCTGCTGGACAGAGTCTTGGGCAATATTGTCTAGTGAGGCATCCCTGCCCATGGCAGGGGAGCTAGAACTAGATGATCTTAAGAGCCTTTCCAACCCTAACTATTCTATGATACTGTGATTTTATGTGATGCCGGCAGCACACAGTGATACCAGTATTTATTCCATGTTCTATTTGTACAAAAAATTACCTGCAGAAGGCTCATTAAAATAACATGAAATAAAAAATTAGTATAATAGTTAAGGAATACAGATAAACCTTCAAGAGTCGTCAAGCAGCATTTCACTATCATAAACTGAAGCTGACTACTATATCAATAGTAATGAAAGTTGGGTTAAAATCTGTAAATAGGCAGTTCTCATTCCTGTCGTAGCTGAAGTATGCTATACCTAATAAACATCACAGTACTTTGATTTCTAAAAGCAATTTTTTGGCTGTTAGTTTCTCCTACCATGCAAGAGTCCACAGTGCCAGACTCGTAGCCAGCGCACAGCATCCTGCTGGTGATGGTTTTCATGTCAAAGTATGACTGGCATTGTTCTAAGGAAATGATGCGAACCTCTCCTTCTTGAAGCTTGAAAGGCACTGGAAAACAGAATTAAGCATTAAACTATACCCACATAAACACACAAATAGTTACGATGGCTCTTTGAGATATCTGAGTTATGTTTGGGTAAATTTGACTTAGTACATCAGGGAATCAGAATTCAAAGGGCATTGATACTATTTTAATGCATTCAGGAGACAGTAAATGACTTCTTTGTGATGTAAACAGCTGACAAAGCTCAAATTCTAAGGAAAGTTGTTCCACTTAGGCCATGAAATGGTAAATGCTGTGTAGCCATCTACTTTTAGACAGGTGGAACTGCTAGTGAATGGCCTATGCCTCACATGTGCAATTTAATTTTTGCCATATGTCTGGCCTGGCCACTTGAGGTGAAGTCCCACCTGAAGCAATTCTGAAAAGAAAATTTCCTTCTCCAGTGCACAGAGCAACAACCTTCCCCTGTAGTTACTATAATGGTGAAGGGAGAAACAATGGCTAGAGCATTAATAGGGCTGTGGCCAGGATGATTTACATGATTCATGCAGAAACATTTTGTCTAAATGAGCAACCTGGTCTAGTGGAAGGTGTCCCTGCCCATGGCAAGGGAGTTGGAACTAGATGAGCTTTAAAGTCCCTTCCAACCCAACCCAGTCAGTGATTCTGTTATAACAACATCTGTTCTTGTCAAGGGACCCAAGGATTGCACTGGGCACAGAACAAGAAAACACACTAACGTTCTGTTTGGAGAGACAAAACCAGCGCTTGTGATTATGCCTTTTGATTCAAGAAGATGTTCATTCAGCCTGTATGCCAGTGTTTCCAGTGCATTCCGTTTTCACTGAACTAAGAATGTCCTCCTCCCTCCAGAATATCTGATACCTTCTCAGTACAGTTCTGAATGCAACCTAAACCAGTCAACCAACCAGTTAAGGTGACTTTATTGATAGGAGTCTCTAGAGCCTCAGTGTTTTTTTAAAATCAATCCACTTGTCTAAGTAAGGATTAAAGAGCATAAGTTCAAGCATAAGGTTTGAAAAAGCTAGGCTCTAATCACAGCTAGATCCCTTCATGAGTAGTTCCCTAGTATTTAATAAGGCCCAGTAATAATATGCATGGATAAAGCTTTGTAATAGGATCACTTATTTGATTAACTCAGTAGAAGGTTAACATATTTTTCCAAAGGTCACAGAAATATTCAACTTACTTTTGTTGCCCATGTGTCCCCAGCCTGTGATGTAGCAGTAGGTATCTGGCCGAACCAGCTGGTCCTTGCTGGGCAAACAGACAGGTCTTACATAGCTTGTCTCATTGATGTCCTCATCTAGTTCCACAATGCTGATATCATAGTCTACCACTGCTCGGTTGTAGCGTGGATGGAGGATAATGGTCTTCACTAATCGGGTCTGCATGAAGACTGATGGGTGATCAAGATTGCTAATCCCAAACACTACTTTCCAAACAGCTGCATTTTCTCTCCTTTGAAAAAAAACAAAACAAAACAAAACAAAACTTGGGGAATTGCAATCATAAAGAGCATTCTTTTAAACTAAAATACCCAAGAATTTTTTTCCCTGACATTTTGCAGATTACACTTTGTAAACAATTATACATAAAATGCTACAAGAAAAAACAAATCCTTAGACATCATTACTTACAGCTAAAATCTGAGCAACAAAATGCAATGCTTTCCATTTCCTTACTGTCTGCTACCAAACAAATTAAAGCTCATACCTTCAGAAGACATGTGACCACCAATTAGTTGGTGTATTACATGCCAAAGGCTCTCAAAAGCATTCCTTAGAGCCTCCCCAGGTCTTAGGTGCTCCCATACTCAGTGGTGGGCATGTATGAGTTTCACTGGGGTGACAGCACTGTTCAGTAGTAAGCTGCTGCCAGCCATGAGTCTCGCTGGAATCCCGAAGGAGTCTCAAAGAAGCAATGCTATTACAAAAATTACCTCTTTCTTTTACAATAGCCATGGGAAAAATCCCGTATTTATTGGGCATTCAATCTGTGCCAAGCATACTTCCTATGCCTTACATCAAAGGTTGCTTTGACTCCTACAACTCTAAAGACTTTTGCTAAACATACAAGATCACAAAAAAATTATGCACATGATACAAGTGGGAAGTCTGAGCAAGTGCCTGTTGAGATACACTAAAAAAGCATAGACTTTATGAAAGGCTTTAGGGGTGTAATCTCTTGATCATAACTGGTCACAGGATAACTCACGGGTTCCTAATTAGTCTGCTAGTCTAAAAACACCCCAAAAGTCAGCATTACTCACACCCGATGAAATATATTTCCATGTAACTAAGCTCCTCTGACAAGACTGAAGCTTCCTCAAAGCAGTGTAAATCAAAGCATGCAAAATTTCAGCTTTTCACAGTATTCAGCAGGACTGTAATTTCTATAATTTGTAAAGAGATTTGGCTGCTAAAAAGGGTATTTTTGCATTATCTTAAGAGTTGCATGAAAATATTGGTATTTCAGACTATAATGATCATTTCACTACCATGATTAGTTTGTGAGTTTTTTCCCTAAAGTTACAAGATTAACTGCTGAGAATATTCACATATTACTGTGGTTATGAACACTGTAAAAAAATCATTGCTCAGAGCAATGAGCAGTCACAGCTGGAAGGTATTGTCCTACAGTCAAATAAAAGACCTTAATGTCTTGGATGCTTTGGTGTAATGCATTCCAAGTCAATCTTGACAAAACTCTGGGACTGTACAAATAAACTAGCAAAGGACATGGTGTTTCATGTGGCTCTTTCCATTTATGCCCTCTACAAGTATTCATGAGTATTTGAATTAATACTTTCTGCTGCATTACAGTTAAATGCTGCTCCTGGAAGGCATGCTAAGGCACATGAAAACCAACAAGGTGCTTGGGGACAGCCAGCATGGCTTCACTAAGGGGAAATCCTGCCTGAACCATCTGCTGGCCTTCTATGATGGGGCTACGGAACTGATGGACAGGGGTAGAGCAGTTGATGTCATCTACCTGGACTTGTGCAAAGCGTTTGACACTGTCTCACATGACATCCTTGTCTCTAAGTTGGAGAGACACCAATTTGATAGGTGGGCCACTCGGTGGATAAAGAACTGGCTGGATGGCCGCGCACAAAGAGTTGTATTGAATGGCTCAATGTCCAGCTGGAGACCAGTAATGAGTGGTGTCCCCCAGGGATCGGTGTTGGGACCGGTCTTGTTCAACATCTTTGTGGGTGACATGGACAGTGGGATTGAGGGCACCCTCAGCAAGTTTGCTGATGACACCAAGCTGTGTGGTTCGGTTGATAAGTTGGAGGGAAGGAATGCCATCCAGAGGGACCTTGACACACTTGTGAGGTGGGCTGATGCCAACCTAATGAAGTTTAACCATGCCAAGTGCAAGGTCCTACACCTGTGTCGGAGCAATGCCAGGCACAGCTACAGTTTGGGCAGGGAAGAGATTCAGAGCAGCTCTGCGGAGAAGGACTTGGGGGTGTGGGTTGATGAAAAAATGAACATGAGCCGGCAGTGTGCGCTTGCAGCCCAGAAAGCCAAGCGTATCCTGGGCTGCATCAAAAGGAGCATGACCAGCAGGTCGAGGGAGGTGATCCTGCCCCTCTACTCTGCTCTCAGGAGACCTCACTTGGAGTACTGTGTGCAGTTCTGGTGTCCTCAACATAAAAAGGACATGGAACTGTTGGAACAAGTCCAGAGGAGGGCCATGAGGATGATCAGGGGACTGGAGCACCTCCCGTATGAAGACAGGCTGAGAAAGTTGGGGCTATTCAGCCTGGAGAAGAGAAGGCTGCATGGAGACCTCATAGCAGCCTTCCAATATCTGAAGGGGGCCTATAGGGATGCTGGGGAGGAACTCTGTCATTAGGAACTGTAGTGAGGACAAGGGGTAATGGGTTCAAACTCAAACAGGGGAAGTTTAGATTGGACATCAGGAAAAAATTCTTTACTGTGAGGGTGGTGAGGCACTGGAATGGGTTGCCCAGGGAAGTTGTGAATGCTCCATCCTCGGCAGTGTTCAAGGCGAAGTTCGACATAGCCTTGGATGACATGGTTTAGTGTGAGGTGTCCCTGCCCATGGCAGGGGAGTTGGAACTAGATGATCTTCAGGTCCTTTCCAACCCTAACTATTCTATGATTCTATATGCTCCTCATACTTTGGATCCCAAACCTCACATGAACTTCATAAAATGTTTCACAAAATGAAACATTTTGTCTGAAGTACTGGAGCACTTTAATATCTGCTTTAACTGCTGGCTTACCTGTTTGTTTGGTAACTATTTAAATACTTTATATCAAGAAAGCTTTTATGACATCAAGAATGATCTTGCTGTTGCTGTATCAAGCTATACAAATGAAGAACTTGAAGATTTCAGGGCACTAGGACCATAGCCTTAAATTTATTTGGAGAGGCAGAAGAGAAAAAAGTTCATAGAACTCCTCAATGAATTATTAAAGTAAAACATCGTCCTGGGTTCTTGGTACTTTGAGGCATTTTGAACACAAATGCGAAAGTGACCTTTAACACGCAACACTCTGAGCTCACATAGATACTGTACAGCCCTAAACGAGGGGTAACAAATAGCAAAGAGCTCAGTGCTTCAGAAATGAAAAGACAGAACTGAAATTATTTCTGAAAAGGGGAATGATTAATGTTTTAAAGAGATACCAGCCACGAGATACTTGCTTACCACAGAATTTCTGCTGGCTTGAACAGGAAGAAAGGTGTCTAGTGTAGTCTAACATAATTTCCAATGAGCGAGTACCAGTTTAAAGCAGGATTAAGCACTGATGACAACCACCTAGCAGAGAAGTACTTACTAACTACAGCAGAAAACACACATTTCAGCTATCTTTAGAAACCCAATTAAAAAACTTGAGTCTAAGACAAAAGAAAGGAGGTAATAAACTTAACTCCAAAATCTGTAGCTCATTAAAATTAAACATTTGTTACCAATGAAAAGGTGCCAATGATCAAGACAATTCCTAAGACATGGAAACCTCCTCTGCACTCCAGACTGCCCATCCACCAGAGGACCTCAGATACCAGGAGGTACCGAATAGTTACTACCGACTTTTTAATGACAACACCACTAATAAGGGAGTGGAGTCTTTATAATTAGAAAAGGCAGTGACTTCAATATGTCAGTTGCACTGTAAGTAAATACCCAGTTTCTATTTTTACTAGCGGCCACAGCATTTTTTCAGGGTTATTTCTATGCTGGTGTCCAGAATGACTTTCTTAATCTATAACAGTTGTATGAGAGCTACAGGATTAATGTTTTGTTCTTTGTTTTCCTGATTCCTGATGAAAGTCAGGGCATCTTCATTTAGCTTTCATTAGTAGAGGCGCCAGCAATGAATAATAAAGCACATAAAAACTTAAGCTGATGCTGGTTTATAGCATTCACTTTCTTTAGTCTCTTAAAACCAGGCCTCTGTGATTTGCCTGACTGCCATTCTACAAAGGTCGCTACCTACCCCAGTGTGTTTGGTAGAGGAGGGAGGACTTGGTAATTCATATGTGCAAATTTATATGAACAGTAAAACTTCCTGAGCCCTCTCACCCTTCAAAGCAGTGTGCTACTGTCAAGACCCATCTCTTCGCAATCAAAACACAGCCACATATGTGTCCGCTTGGCTCGCTCTGCAGGGAGCATTGCCATGGCCATCGGCCTGGGCGACTGGTCCTACCACCAAGGATCCTCTTGTTCATGCGAGCAGCTGGACGACGGCCACAGTCTAGTGAGGAACAGATGCAGAAGGGAGTTACCACAACGTTACTATTGTTACCGTGAAGGCAGAATGTACAAGACCTTCTACGAGGAAAACATGGACAGAATTATATTAACTCATGAAATTACACTGAATAACAGAGAACATTAAATCATGAACAACCACACAATAATATCACAGAATCATAAAATGGTTTGGGTTGGAAGAGACCTTCAAGATCATCTAGTTCCAACCCCCTGCCATGGGCAAGGACACCTTCCACTAGACCAGGTTGCTCAAAGCCTCATCCATCCAGCCTGGCCTTGAACACTGTCAGGGATGGAGCAGCCACAGCTTCTTTGGGTAACTTGTGCCAGCGCCTCACCACCCTCACAGGGAAGCATTTCTTCATCATATCTAATTTAAACCTACCCTCTTTCAGTCGAAATCCGTTCCCCCTTGTCCTATCGCTACATGCCCTTGTGTAAAGTCCCTCTCCCGCTTTCTATCAAACACACTGAGCCATTTTTATCCTTCCTTTATATCAAAGGATTTTCTCTCCTGATACTAATTTAACCAGATCGGCCTGAAATATTAACCAAGCTAAGCTTGGGATCCTGACTTACTTTCTGTCAGGGATTACCAGGCTGCCCTTAGGAAAGTGTCCTGGGTTTACGGTTGGACTCGATGATCTTAAAGGTCCTTTTCAACCTTTTTGATTCTAAGATTCTATGTCCTTGTCATTCTGTCAGCTGGCAACATGTCTGGGCTACTTTGTGCTATCCATAAGAACTGATTCTGGAAAATCTACTCAGCTATAATAAGGCTTTTCTTAAGCCAGGTGTCAGGTGGATGTCACACTGTTTACTCAGCTACATGGCAGCAATCTTGCTTGGCCTATGGAAATTACTAAGGGAGGGGATTAGAAAATTTGAAGACATTCCAGTATTGTGTTCACTCTACTTTATAAGCCACTTCCACTGGAAATTACACCAGACCGCCATCTGCCAGACAGTTACTTTTCTGAAATAGTTAGCCCTCCACTTTTGTTTCACTTTATATTCTGGATTTGTAAGATAGCAGACATTATTTATCCTGTTTATACTAGGTCTGATTTAGAGATCAAAAGAACATCACCCGTTTCTGCAGTCAGCCTCCCAAGGGAGGAGCAATGGTTATTTGTAACCTGTAATTCTTACTGTGTTCACTTAACTTCAGAGGGCAATGGGTTTTAAACGTACTTAAAGTAGCATACATCAGAACCAAACACCTTTGACAGGCTCATATAAGGGTTGAGGCTTTTTCTGATCCGAGTAGTAAATGTTTTGCTTAGTTTCCCATATTTAGGTCATGCTTTGTGATTAATTTTCCCTGTGTCAAGCTAATTCATAATTTAAGTGTTCTTCAACAAAGCTCTCCTTGTCTGTAGAACAGGATTTCACTGAAGATGAAGAATTTCTGCATTTTCAAACCAGTTAAGCTTGCACAGTCTGCTGCGTCTACAGACTTGGTCTGCAGCTTTCTACTTCAGATTCTCCCATCCCTTGAGCTTCGCACTAAATGATTTCAGCTCCCAGGCAGATAGCCTGCTAACCACTCAGCACAAAGTTTTGTCAAAGTAATTTTTGGAACCTGACTGCTGACGAAATTCATTCTGTGGGAGCAGGACTGCAGTACATTGCCTTGTAGTCAAAGAAGAAAAGCTGATGAAACGGAATAGCATAGAGGGGGAAAAAACACTGCAAAACTGGATGTTGCCAAAGTCTAGTCAACTTTCAGAATGAATCCACACTAAACAATTGCATTTGTTAATGTAATTTAGCACATCTTGGAAAACATCTTTGTATTATAAGCACTTCTCTCTTACCTGCTTTAGTGCAGAAGAGAGCCACTTTGCTCCTGCTTCGACACATCTGTCTAAATATCAAAACAAAAACATGGTAGAAATTTCAATTAATGGATGCAATTTTTGTCAATTTGAACATCAGCACAAGTACTCGTTGTGAACCAGCTGTGAAAAACCACACAAACTGTAAAAAGAAACACAAAGAGCTTCTTCACGGCAGATCATCTGTGATTTCCAGTGTCTTCCTGGAGGTAAGGCAAAGCATTAGTTCAGCTTTACAATGCATTCCATGAGGGGGTGCTACATGTTCTGCAGACTACCTCACTCTCTGGGCACTGACCTAGCTCTGAGCTTAGCTGGGATGTACAGTCTATCAAGTCTTAACTTATGGCACCTGAAAGCACAGGAATTGCCCTTCTCCTCTTTCTTACAGCTGAATAGAATTTCCTTTGAAATACCTTTGATAACAGATGGTCTTTCACACCCTAAACATTTGGGCAGTTTGAAAAAAACAGAAGTTTGCAAAAGTATTACAACAAAAATGATCATTGCTGTTAGACTTTTTTTCATATGAGGATAGAAGGGATTCTTTGTCAAAGGGAGATCCTTGTAAAGCAGTGAGCATTGTTGCTCAAACAGCTGACTGCCTTTCAATTTCCACTCCTTTCATTCCTACTGTATACATGCTTTTCCGAGGCAGATGCAGAGCTAATTAGACTAGATACCCATATTATCTGCTCCCCAGGTGTCCTGGGTTCAGCAGTAGCAGTCATTTTTCTCCTTCTTGGTAGCTGGTGCAGTGCTGTGTTTTTGATTTTGGGCCTGGGAACAGTGCCGATAACACCAGTGTTTGCAGTTACTGCTTGGTAATGTTTTGGTTTGACCAAGGACTTTCTGAGTCTCATGTTCTGCCAGGGAGGAGGGGAGGCTGGGAGGAAGAAGAGACAGGACACCTGACCCAGACTGCCCAAAGAGGTTATTCCATACCACAGCACGTCATGTCCAGGATATAAAAACAAAGGGCAGAGACCCGGAAGGGTGGGGGTGCACTGCTTGGTCGGGCTGAGATTGGTGGTGAGCAATTGTATTCTTTCCTTGTATTTTCTCTTGTCATTATTATTACTGGTGGTAGCAGTAGTGGTTTGTATTATACCTTAGCTACTAAACTGTTCTTATCTCAACCTGTGGGAGTTGCATTCTTTTGATTCTCCTCTCCATTCCCCTGGGACTGAGGGCAGAAAGAGTGGGGAGTGAGTGAGAGAGCGACTGCATGAGTTTATAGAGGCTTAAACCATGACACCAGGTTATTCACTGAAGGCTGTAATCTCTGTAGGTAGGCAGTATCTTTAAAATTTCAACCACCTATAAAGGGCTTCATTTAAGTCATAGATACTAATGCGGGCACAAGAAGAGTGCCAGAAGCTCACCAGATGAGCTTGAATCTGTGATTTGACCAGACCTCTGTCCCTTACATTGCACACACCCCAGTCATATACTGTGCAAATCAGTCTACTTCCTATTCCTGAAAACACAAAACATAAAATTCTGTTTCTAGAGCTGGACAACCAATTTCAGGGAAGAAAATTCAGTGCACACTTTTGAGGAGCATTTGCACCCCATATAAAAATTACAGAATACAATATACTCATATTTCATACTCATTTTTTTGACTTATCAAGTAGCCAGCTCTAAAAGAGAAAACTTCAGTACTTTGATCTCATATGTATGCATAGCCTTCAATATGCCATTCCCTCTTATCAAAATGTTATGAAACTAGTAGTACATTTGTTAGTTCTTGCCCAAGTTCCCAGTAGTCCAGGAGCCTGACAGGTCCTGTAAACATATAATGTACTCCTCAGCACAGATGTTTTACATGCTGCAGTTGATCCAGATGAATACACCTGAACTGCAGGTCCTGGGCCTGTCTTGGCTTCATGTTGGGAAAAGACTAAACACATACTGTCCCCTGTGCAACTTGCTTTATACCAGAAATCAAGCCAAAGACATGAGAAGTGAAGCAGGCCTGCAGGTCCTCCAGTGAAATGATGGGGAGATCAGTATGGGGTGCACCTGATCTTCAGCACATGCACCACCAGTGACAGACATCTAGGCAGGACGCCTGATGCAGCCAAACCAAAACCAGCCTCACTCTTCACTTAGCTTCTCGCTTTGTGTTACCCATTTTCTTGATTCAAGGAGACAGGAGGAACATACTACATTCCTATATACTACTTTAATCTGCCTTAATAGCTTGATCAATAATCCTCATTACTGATGTTTTTTATTCCTTTGACTTGTACTGCGTGTGAAACTAGATCTTCTGCTACTAGATACTATAACTCAGAGGCTCCAAATCCATCCCTTCACACACACTTCCTAGCAAACCACTCTCAAATATGGCAAAGCACCTTGAAATTTCTGCTTTGGACTTTGGTGACTAAACAGACTATGACTGTGGACCTGCCTTTGCATTTGCAAAGGTGTTTATTCCTGTATTATCCTGGACAAAAGCATTTAGATACCATTAGGCTAGTGGAAAGAGGCAGTGAGAAAGGAAAGGAGTTAAAAAGATTTTCAAGTACCAGGCACCATCCTGTAATTGCCTTCTTCTAGATGAAGAAATAAAAAGGAATTTAAATGAATGGGGAAAATACTAATGTAAACCAGAACAAGTACAAAGCTGAGATGTAGGAAAGCAAAAGTAGGCACTTGCAGACACAATCTTTTCAGTATTTTGTCATTACAGAAAAGTTTCACTACAGAAAATAATGGAGACAAGCAAACCAAAAGTGAGTGTATTTCTCACATATGTGTCTTCACACATGTTGTACCTCTGCATTTAGCCAAGACAGTCTTTTCTCGTGAAACAGAAGGATTTTCTATGGGAGAAGGATGTTCTGAAATCTCCTAGGTATTTGAAAGAGAATGAGGAAATAATGAATCGGCTTTCTGCAGAATGCAGTCGCAGATGGAGATTAGGTGGCTCTCCCCATTTTGTCCTGGATGTTAAGTTCATTGGCTCTTCAGGCTCAAAATCACAACCATGAATGTCTCAACCATGAGATCCTGTCTTCTCATTACCACCTACCTGTTTAGTCAAGTTAATTAAAAGGAATATGCTTCTGTCTGAAGTCAGATGGGTTGCCAAGGAAACCTACTGTAAGTGGATATAATTCCTCCTGAAAAAGCTGTGGTCACTCCCATTGTGTGAATCCAGACTACATGGGCTGCAGAGGATGGTAAGATGTTGCTGCAGGCTTTGCTTACTGGAAGAAGTTCCAGTACTTACTGGAATTTCTTGGTCAGCAGGGATTTAATGAAGCCGTGTAGCCCAGGTGCTTCAAGGGCACCACCTCTATGCCACTCAAATGCTGTTAGTCTAGCACAATGGGTCCCTGAGGATTCACAAAGTAGATTCAGAAGAGTCTACAGTTGTAGTAGACACTAAAATCATTAGAGTGTAATCTTAACAACTCACGTGATAATGTACTGGGATTTATACACAGATACCTTCGGAAAAAAAGAGCTTGTCAAAGGGAGTTTATCATCCCCCACTGATAAATGATTACCCACAGCAGTGAAATCAATCTCATTTACCTATTACTTACCCATTCACTAGAAGAGCATGTAAAGTGGATGCATTTTTATTCTTCCAGTCTGAGCGCAGATTCAGCCATTTTTGATGCTGCATTTCCTCATTCTCTATTACAATTTCTGTTTTGGATGGTCCCCTGAAACAAATGAAAGACACTCATAAATCTTCCAGTAGGTTTCTATGTTACACTAATGAAGCTGAAGAGGCCCTAATGCCTCCTGTTTACTCTAACGATATACAGCTGAATGTTATGTCAAAGCCACGTGTGGCAGAGTCATAATTAGGGGAAAGAAATCACCCCAAGAAGCCAGGCCAGCTAACATATTACTGTCAGTTATGCTGGTTTTTTTGATGAGAACCAGAACTGGAATCAGAAACACTAAGAGCCTTTACTATAACGCATACATTGTCATACTGTTTTCACAGCTTCTTGCCTCCAAACATACACACACACAAAACCCACTTTTATATGTATATTCATATTTTCTTACATTCCTATCTTTGCAAATCCATTCAAATTTAACAGTATAGAGCAGTCTGGGTCTTGTTAATAATACTTGACAGCATCTCTAAGTCCAAACTGTCTGCTTTGCGAAATAGAACAAATCATGGGTGACAGTGTCAAACCTATCCTTCTGCAACAAATTAACAGGAATATGAAAGTAAGTTAGAATGCTTCCCCAGGAAATGTTTTCATATATCCACTTCCTCAGCTTAGTTATTGCCTGATAGACTCAAGCCACTGAAGAAGAAATTGCTGTTTTAGTAAATCTCAAATGCTAAATGTGAAAAAGGGTATTTTTTAAATGGCTTTACAAGTCATGCGGCTTTCCAGCACAGAACCATCTATGATAAGCCATCAATCACTGCTGATGATAAGCACTTTCAAGGACTGCTTTTCTAAACACTGGTCAAAGGCCAAATTCTAAATCCTAGTTCATCAAAAAGAGAATGAAAAAGGTTCAGAAAAACTGAGATATGTCCCAACACTTGCCTCTGAACCCTATCTCTCACGGCAGTAGCTAGAAATGCCAGCCAGGTTATGAGCTTGTTTTTAACTCCAATTTCAGTCTTCACTGTATTTCTTTTTAAATATTTAAAAAAGTGCAGCAGCCTTTATCACTTGATTGCATAAATTAATAAAGATGAAAGAATTCTCTTTTATGCTAAAGTTGTTAGTGCAATCACATGGGAATGTTTTCAGCAGGGCTGGCAGAACTGACTAGGCTCTGAGATCACAGCCCAGGATCCTGCCTGTAACATAACTTATTTTTCAGAACCTTCTCTGGGCATATTAAACAAAACTTACTCCATGATCTACTACTGAGAATGTGCAGGCAGATATAACAAGCACTTTTAGGGACTGCATTTTTTCCTCATTTAGAGAAAGCTGTTTGCTGCAAAAAGAGCAAGCACTTTCTTCCTCAGTGCCTGCTTATAGCAAACACACCAAATTCTCCTTTCTTCATTTCCATAATTTGCTTATTTCCCCACTCTCTCCCCACCAAACATACACAAACCTTTTTTTCTTAAGATGACATTCTGCCTTATGATCATCTGGGAACAATTATGTTCACCATTTCATAATTGCGTGCAGTCATTTTTCATGTAGCTGTAAATAGTGCCTGATCTACAAAATGTGCAACTCAAAAATGTGCTAAAATTTGCAAATGTTATGCCATCTGATGGATCCAAATTCTACATTATCCCACATACCCGATTACTGTGCTGAAACCTGCCATTCTGAATTACAGTGTGTGATGCTATAATCATCGTTAAGCAGACATGCACTTCTAAACCAGAGCAACTCTACAAGACACGTAACCCTGTATGAGATTTTATAGTTATTAATACAAGCTATTGTACTTAGTAAAATTATGGCTATGCCTTTTTTCCTTGGTGGTCACAGCTTGATATAATACACTTAAACCCGTAGTTAATTTACGTTTTGAGAACGCTTTCTGTAAACATTAATACAGCATTCCCCCCTTGATGATTTTTATTCATGGTTTTCTTTCAAACAGGCAAGGGCCACCACTTCTAGTTAGCAACAGGCAGAATAAAAGGGACCTAAGAATCTCATTTCTAGCTGAAGAAAGCTGAAGACAGTAGCTAACATCTGTAAAGAGATCAAAGCATTTTGGCAGTTGCCAGAGAGTGAGAGAACACAAGCTAAATATGTTAGAGGAGAAGGACTTGGGCTCATATGAGCTTCTGAGTCTAAGACTTACAGCATCCAGCAAGGGGCTGCTATGCCAGGTACATATATTACACCAGGGATTGTAAAGCACTCAGAGAAAAGGAGGTATAGAGAGCAATAGGGACTGATTTTAGCTAGACCCTGTGCTCCAGAAATGCAGCAGGTTCTACTCAGCCCCTCCTGTAGCTGTAGCACACAATTTCTTTTGTGGACACACTCTAAAGAAAGGGAAGAATGGGCAGAGCCACATCAACTCATGGTGTACAATTTCTTCATAAGAGTACTTTGCTTTACTGAGTTTCTTACAGATTCCAATGACAAGGCTATAGCTGCCAATTGAGATATCAATCTACTATTTGAGTTCAAATTTAGCTATCTTGCCAATTTTTTCTTTTTTAGTGGCCTGACAAGGTTGACCTGAATGAAGTCATTCTGCATAGAAGTCTTGTGTGTGGCCGTATGTAATATCTTTCATGATTCCAAGCAAGCAAAATAAAGAACCTTTTTTATTAAACACTTTCAGAAAGCTCTGCAGCTACTTGAAGAGGAGTTAAAAGGTGGTGGAATCAACCTTCCCTCAGTAGTGCTGCATGGTAAAACAAGGGGAAATGGTCTAGAGTTGCAGCTCTGGAAATTCTTAGCAGGTGAAAAATAAACACTTTTTCACTAGTAAGGTGGAGTAGCCCTGGACAGAGAGACTGTGGAATCTCAATCCGCCAAGGTTTTCAAGACTTGGCTAAATACAGCAGTGGTTGAGCCTATCTCATTTTGCCAATAGTCCTGCTTCAAGTGGGGGATGGACTAGATGTTCTCCAGATGGCTGTTACAATGGGGACTTTATGATTCTGTTCCACAATACAAATACACTGTAGTGACCAGTACCTATGCTGAAGAGCTTGATCTTAAAAAAAGCTAACAGTTGCTTGAAGAGTTTTTTTGTACATAAGAGCATCTTTTAACACTACAGTACAGTCACTGAAATATCTGCATCACTTAAGTACGTTTGTTAGTTTTACCTGCAAACATAAGACCATTCATGCCACGGTAATGATAGTGCATGCCTTATGAGTGACCACCTTTAGATGAGGTCTTCCACCATGCTTTTAAGATAAATTACAAATCCTACCTGAATCCACATGACTTTGTAACATCTCGTGGTGCTATTTGGATGGAATCACTTGAGTACTGAAATATTATTTTAAAACCAATGGGATTATAAGAATCTATTATTGAAGACACCACATAAATCTAACTGTCTCATATGTGTCATATTACGTATGTGCAGTAAATCTTTATATCCAGAAGAATGATAGCGCTCCTGAGCCCAAACCACTCAAACATAATACTCAACAAGTATTTAGGGTGCCTGTAATCTCAGTCTGTCATGGATTCATAGAATCATAGAATCATACAATAGCTAGGGTTGGAAAGGACCTTAAGATCATCTAGTTCCAAACCCCCTGCCATGGGCAGGGACACCTCCCACTAAACCATGCCACCCAAGGCTCTGTCCAACCTGGCCTTGAACACTGCCAGGGATGGAGAATTCACAACTTCCCTGGGCAACCCACTCCAAATCAGAACCAAACAGGTCCAAAATAAGAGGAGCTTTATGCAGACTCCATTACAAGTGATGGAAAAGGTTAATGAGTAAGGAAATGGCATAGAAAATTGCTAAATTTTTAATGATTCTTATTTCCAAAGAACATATTAGAGTTGTTATGTTAATCTCTGGCTCTCAGAATCACCTGATTTTATGAAAACCCTATCTTTCACTTAGCTAAATATATCAACAGTTTCTTGAAGAAAAAGAAGACAAAAAAAAAAAAGAAAGGCATAAAATTTTAACCCACAGAAACTTAAAAGTTTTCAAATCGACTTCTCCAAGATCATACCAAAAGTGCCATAGTTCAGTAAGCTTACAATAGACACACAACCAACAGCAATGTTTTGTCAGTCCGCACACACGCACATTTGATGTGACAGAAACACCAACCTTAGTGGTAAAAGACAAGTTTGTCTTTCACCTAGATTTTCATTAGATCTTCTGCAGTGCTTTCAGGAATGAAACGGGACTAGGACCTATGAAAAAAATCCTTCCACAAGGCTTTCTCTCACTCAGCAGTTAACCAAAACAGTTAACTATCAGAAAATTCAAATGAAAGAACTCTTATGAAGCCATCTGATCCATTCCCCTAAACCAAAATTATATCAACTGTACCTAAATTCTTCCGGACAAGTATCTGTCTGCCCTATTTGTAAAAATCTCTAGTGATGGAGAGAATCCTCAGCATTTCTGGGCAATATATTCCAGGATTTAGAGTTAGCAATTTTTTTTCTGGTGTTTGCTCTAAATCTTCCTATCATTTTAAGCTCATTATTTTGCTCTTATTTTCTTCGGAAATGGAGAACAGTTTATCCCTTACATCTCTGCATCAATATTTTACACGTTTGAAGGCTCCTATACCTCCTGACCCCTGACTGACCACCCAGAGTTTTCAACTTTTCTTCATGGACCATGCTTTCTAGGCCTCTGGTCATTCCTGCTGACTTATTCTGAACTCTCCCCATCCAATCAAAATCTAACACAAGCTGAATATGCCAGAGGGATAACACATAAACACTCCTGGTTAATTAAGGCCATTTCTCCTGTCTGTCAAAAAGTTATTAATTTCTAATCCTTTCCTCCAAAATGCTTTCAGATCCTCTCATCCTGATGCTGAATGAGAAATTATTAAGCGTGCCCTTCACTCTACCATCTGAATGGCTCATGACAATACTGAATATCATACTAAATCCACTGGGATGTGTTGAGCCCTCCACCAATACACCTTTATGGTTGGAAAATGAATCAGCAGTCTCGTATCATTTAATCTCTGTTCATATCTCCTTACTTATATCAAAAGTCATTTCACATAGTGAGAAAGTGAAAAATATATCACATTTACTGTTTCTTCCCTATCTATGATGTCTGTGCCTTTTCAAGGAATAAATTAAGGGAATCTGACATGACTTGTTATCGATAAACATATTCTGTCATTAAGATCTTATACTTCTGTAATTATTAGCTAATAGTTGAAATTAGGCAACTAGCTTGTAAATCCCTGCATCTTCTTTTTTCCCTTTTTAATGAAATATGGCATATCTAACAGTTCTCAGCCTTATGTAGCCAGCCACCACAACTTCTCAAAACTATTGGCTATCATTATTGGCAGCCATAATGGAGATCTGCCATAGCCATAGATCTTAAAAGCTCTTGGACAAATTTCAGCAAAAATAACTACTTTGAAGAGAAGTGTACAACCTATTATTTTCTTACTCTATCCCTAATTCTTAAGTCTTTGTAGTCTTAGAAACTGTAACTTTGAACTACATCTCCACTCTCTCTGGAACACCGCTTCCAGTTTCAGGTCATCATATAACTTGCTCCTCAGCCAACTTAGTTTTGCTGCTAAATCTAGCATGTCTGCTATATCTGATGAAAATCAAAGTGCATGTATAATTCTAACATTTCTAATTTCTTTAAGAAGTTTCCTTTAGTCTAAGGCAATTTCAAAAGAAGTTACTCAATGATTCTACAAAATCAGTTACCCACATAAAGTCAGAAAGGCAAGATATTTGAATTTGCTGTAGTACTTACGTCTACCCTAATGGTAAATTCTAACTTAGATTTTTGCTAACTTTGCAAATTTCAACTTTAAAATTAGAATATTCCCTTAATACATTGAATTTCAAGCTATGGATTCCCTTCTGTGTATTTAAGAATGGGATGTTTAGAATTAAAAAACAAACAAAACCCAGTTTGCCTTCGACATGACAAATGTGCTCACAATAGGGCAAAGTAACGTTTAGGGCAATTGCATGACACAAGTTGTGCAATGGAAATATTAAAGAAATAGTTTTCAAAACATTCTAGACTGCTATCTAGCCTGTTATCTGCTGATCGCTGTGCACAACATTAGAAGTTTATAGTATAGTTATAGTGAAACACAAGGAGCATTATGACTTGCATACTCAACCATAATGAAAAAAAAAAAAACCCACCAAATCCAAAAAGACCAAAATAGAAGGGAGAGACTAATTTCAGGGTATGAAGTTAATATTCTGTTTATCACTAAAACTAACATAATTTGAGATACTTATGTGCAGCAATGTTGTTTTTAATACCTCATTCTCCCTGTTCCATTGTGGAAAACTCTTACATGTATTAAACTGCAAGCTCAGAATAAAGTATAATTCATAAATTGGATTCCTTCTCCCTTCATGGCAACAGTAATATTCCTCTGTGCAGCTTCTGTAATTTGATTGTTTTAAGCCTCATATGACAGCAGGCTTGAAAACGAAGCCTTGTGTTCTGCCAGAAAGTAATGAATAATGTGTGCATGGGCACTAATATAAAACAAATCAGGCTCATTTCAAAGCTGGAACAGCAGCTTTTTCCTGCCTGTACTTACTTAATGTCTGAGATGTTTCTTGGTCTTGAGCAGAATTCTATGAAGCCATGGCTGTGCCATAGAATATGGAGCAAAACATCAAAGTGATTGAAATCAGAGAAGTCTGAAATCTTAATATGAAGACATAGGAAATGGATATTAAAAAAATTCAGAGCATTGACACAAAATTAGAATGTGTATGATTAAATAGCTTTTTAAATATTTGGGGGAAAGCAGGTAATCAGTGTGATATTTCCAGGTTTCAAAATGTCTACTGTCTCATGTCCTAACTGATAGATTACTTGACGCTATCAAGAATGAGTTAACATGTTATTATGCTGAAAAAAAAATTTGCTTGCTTTTTCACTGTGTGCTAGTTTTGGCTGGGATGGACTTCATTTCTTTCATAGTAGCTGGTATGGGGCTATGTTTGGGATTTGTGCTGGAAACAGTGTTGATAACACAGGGATGTTTTACTTACTGCTGAGCAGTACTTACCCAGCCTGAAGGCTATTTCAGGTCCTCAGCTCCTCACCCCACAGAGCACAGACTACGGGTGCACAAGGAGTTGGGACAGTTGACCCCAACTGACCAAAGGGATGCTCCATACTATATGGCATCATGCTCATCGTATAAAGCTGGGGGAAGAAGAAGGAGGTGGGAGGATGTTTAGAGTGATGGTGTTTGTCTTCCCAAGTGACCATTACGCAGGATGGAGCCCTGCTGTCCTGGAGATGGCTGAACACCTGCCTGCAATGGGAAGCAGAGAATTCCTTATTTTGCTCTGCTTGCACACACAGCTTTTGCTTTCCTTATTAAACTGTCTTATCTCCACCCAGGAGTTTTCTCACTTCTAGTCTTCTGAATCTGTCCCCATCCCACTGTGGGGGGAGTGAGTGGGTGGCTGCTCACTTACTTGGGATTAGTTGCTGACTGGGGTTAAACCAGTCATTTGAGTCTCTGTAAGTTATAAGTTTCAAGTAGTTAAACTTATAAAAAGAACATTTTGGGCCACCTAAACTGAAAACTTCAAATAAAATATAGATTTTTGTTAGCAGGAAGCCTTAATTCAACTTCAAATGAAATGCAAAGTTAAAAAAGTTAATTAGCTGTTAATTTTAAAAAACATGGGCACATTTTGTTTTTAACTAAAAAGTGAAGTGTTTCATTTTAAAATGTTCAGAACAAAATAACTTCATTTCTCAGACTTTTTCCCCTGCTGAAACTATTCACTGAATTTGCATAAAATCTGCTGTTATTTTTGTTCAACATTTTCCTTCAGCTAATTATTATTCACTAAGAAATGTTCCCATAGTTGTTCTGGTCATAACATATTAGCCTGAAAAAAACATTTCAGCTTGCAGATTCCAGAATGAGTTTTCAGGCCTAACAGATGTAATACCTGTTTAGAGTTACACTGAGTAAATTTGACTTGGAAGCCCCTTTTGGAAAAATAAAAAAAGGGGTTCATAATGCCATTTGTACAAGCCGTGATGTAAAATAGTTTGAAAAAGGACTTGTGATCAACCATTGCAATAAGAACATTTCTTTGGTTGGCAGTATTCATGTATCTTTCTATTTCTTTCACTCAATAACAGAATGATTGAGGTTGAAAGGGACCTCTGTAAGTCATCTAGTCTAACCCCTCTTGGTCAAGCAGGGCAACCTACATCCAGTTGCCCAGGAGCACATTCAGCCAGCTCCAAGGTTGTTGGAGATATTAAATCACTAATAATAATTACCTTTTTACTTAAAGAAATAAAAACTACCCAGTCATGGAGCTAGAAAGTGTTATATGAGGTGAGTGACCATATACTTAACGACTATTTGAAGAAATTACTACAATTTGCAAGGAATTACTAGGTTGAAAATTCTTTGAAAAAAAGCCTTATCCAAATAATTATATTTTAAATTATATATGTACATGAAAGATGAGACACACTATCAGATTAAAGCTAATACAACTCTCATACAGTGATTATATGTAATTTAATACTGGTTTACAGTTTCAGAAAATTACTAAAACAGTCTTCCACAGATTGCAATGTGGTTTTCAGTAAATTTTATTTGATAGAGTTATTTGCTGTTGTTCTCAAAAAAACCCAAACATGTAATCTGAATAATTTGATATTTTAATAAATCCTCTAAAGGTTTAATAAAACACACTGCAGCCATAGACAATGTGTATGTATTCAAGGTAAGTCAAGCACATTTTACATTCAGCTGAGTGGGTCTAGAAATCCAGACTGAACTGATGAGTTGAAATAGATCCAATATAAACCTCCCCTGTTTAAGTTTAAACCCATTACCCCTTGTCCTCTCACCACAGTCCCTAATGAAGAGTCCCTCCCCAGCATCCCTATAGGCCCCCTTCAGGTATTGGAAGGCTGCTATGAGGTCTCCACGCAGCCTTCTCTTCTCCAGGCTGAACAGCCCCAACTTTCTCAACCTGTCTTCATACGAGAGGTGCTCCAGTCCCCTGATCATTTTTGTGGCCCTCCTCTGCACTTGTTCTAACACTTCCATGTCCTTTTTATGTTGAGGACACCAGAACTGCACACAATACTCCAAGTGAGGTCTCACGAGAGCAGAGTAGGGAGGTTGTGAATGCTTCATCCCTGGCGGCGTTCAAGGTGGGGTTGGACATAGCCTTGGATGGCATGGTTTAGTGGGAGGTGTCCCTGCCCATGGCGGGGGGGTTGGAACTCGATGATCTTGAGGTCCTTTCCAGCCCTTACTATTCTGTGATTCTGTGATTCTGTGATCTTGGCAAGCAATTTGATTTACTAAGTGTCATTTTTATTCTTGGAGGAAATAAAGTAGGTTAAATTCAGAAGTTCAAATTTCTATTGTAGACAGGACAGAAGCATGCCATTTTTTGTTTCTGTAATATTTTTAAGCAAATAAGACATTAAACTGAATTTCCATTATTTCTGTTGTAGAATTAGAAAGTAAGTAGCATAATAATTCATGTGAGAACAAAAGATTATTGGTCTAGCAGCTTGACTGCTTAGTTGGCAAATATTATTAAAGAACTACATACGAAAGAAACAGTGTGGAATACATTAGGAAAGACAAAAGGACAGGCAGCAACAACAGATTAGCCCTTCCCATCCACAAATACACACCCAATAGGTGCTCTGGCACAGGATACAAGGAAAAGGCGCTACCTGGTTCAGTGGATCATCAGCGGTGCAGCCTACAGGAAAGGAAGCAGCGACAGCAGGAGGAGGTAGCAGAGCTACCAAGTTACAACAAGCAACTTTGTGAAGAGCTGTGATTTTATGCTAGACCAGAACAAGATTGCCTAAAATTCCTCTGTGCTGTGCTGAGTACAAGCGGGCTGAGGTGACGGTCTCCAGAGGGGACGCCTGCAGCGCCTGATCGGGGGGAGGCTCGGCGTCCAGGAGCTTCACCTCGGAGCAGCAACAGGCACCAAGAGAGCCCCAAATCCTCCACAGGGCTTCCCCAGGAGCCGGCAGCTCAGCGGACGCGAGCAGCTGATTCACAGGGAGCGGTGCCAGGAGGAGCGGCACCACCCTGAGTGGTTAAAAACCTGCCCCAGGGAGCGCGGCGATCAGGGAAGGTTCGAGGCAGTTCGCGGGGGCAGGCGAGCGGCATGGTGAGCTCTCGCCGTATGATCAGGAGTCGCTCTGGCTGCTCCAGCAGTGGCCACTGGCCAGTGTAAGCACCTAGACAGAGCCGATGGGAAGGGAGGCTGCAGTGCAGAGCTCGGGGTGTAGAGAGCGCCTGCACTGCTGTCCTCAGGGGAGGGTGCACAATGGGCAGGGCTGCACTCTGTGCTCCCTGGTGGAGGTCCTCCTGCAGCAGGTGGCTGAGCTGCAGGAAGCTGTTACTAGGCTGAAAGGTGTCAGGAGAGCTGAGAGGAAGCAGCACTGCTTGTTCCAGGACCAGACTGTGCAGGGGCCTCGAGTGTCCACTGCTGCCCATGGAGGAAAGGAGGCTGCTAACCCAGGAAGCTGGGAAAAGGTAAGAGAAAAAAAAAAAAAAAAGGGGGGGGGAGGAAGAGGGTAATTAAAAGCAAGGGGCTTCCTCCTACATCTGTTGTCCCCACCCAGAACGGCTTTGCTGTCCCGCGGGGGGCTGATGAGGAACCACACCCCCACCAGGAACAACTGGCTGATGCACTGGTGAAGAAGATCACTACAGGTGCTGCCAGGAAAAAGCAGCAGGCCACAGTAGTAGGGGACTCTAATCTGAAAGGCACAGAGGCACCCATCTGTCGGCCTGACCCAGGCTCAAGGGAGACGTGTTGCCTACCAGGGGCTCGGATCAGGGATGGTGCAGAGAGGCTGCCTGCTTTAGTTGGTCCCACTGACTATTACCCATTTCTAGTGATCCACGTCCGTGCTACTGATACAGATAGCAGGAGCCTGGAGAACATAAAGAAGGACTACAGAGCTCTTGGAGAGGTGGTTAGGGGCTCTGGAGCTCAGACTGTCTTTTCGTCAATTGTCCAGGATACAGGGCAGGACCTTGAAAAGGCTAGGAGGATTGGCCAGGTTAATAAATGGTTAGAAGGGTGGTGCTATAGTCAGGGGTTTGGGTACCTTGAACATGGGACTCAATTTAGTAGGCCAGGTCTACTGGGGGCTGGTGGAGCTGGTCTGACAAAGAAAGGGAAGAGTGGATTTGGTAGGAGGCTTGCCAGACTGGTCAAGGATGCTTTAAACTAGATGTGTTGGGGGAGGGGGGCATCATTCCATCCCAACACACCCAGTCGGTTGGTAGCACCTATAGTAAATGTTCGGAGCTATGTAGAGATATTCCAGCTGCTCCAGACAATGAGACGGCTTCAACTGGAGCTTGGCTCAGATGCCTCTATACAAATGCCTGTAGCATGGGGAACAAACAAGAGGAATTAGAGATGTGTGCACGTCTACAGGGGTATAATATCGTAGGCATCACAGAAACATGGTGGGATGGCTCCTATGACTGGAGTGCTGGAATGGAAGGTTAGCGGCTCTTTAGGAAAGACTGGCCCAGCAGACGGGGAGGAGGAGTTGCTATTTATGTTAGGGATAGGCTGGAGAGTATGGAACTCTGTCTGGGGACAGGTGAGCAGTCGACAGAGAGTTTGTGGGTCAGGGTTAAAGGGAGAACAGCAATGGGTGACATTATTGTGGCGATCTGTTACAGCCCACCTGACCAAGGAGACTCGGTGGATGAAGCACTCTATAGACAGATAGGAACAGCCTCACACTCGCAAGCCCTTGTTCTCATGGGGGACTTCAACCACCCTGTTATCTGTTGGAGGGATGGTACCACCCGGCACAAGCAATCCAGAAGGTTCCTCGATTGTGTGGAAGACAACTTCCTTCTGCAAGTAATTGAGGAGCCGACAAGGAGAGGTGCCATGCTTGACCTCGTCCTCACCAACAGGGAAGGGCTGGTTGGAAATGTGACGCTCCAGGGCAGCCTCGATTGCAGCGATCATGAGATGGTTGAATTCAAGATCCTCAGGACAGTGAGAAGAGCGTGCAGCAAGCTCACTGCCCTGGACTTCAGGAGAGCAGACTTTGGCCTCTTCAGGAACCTGCTCAGTAAGGTTCCATGGGATACAGCCCTAGAGGGCAGGGGGGCCCAAGACTGTTGGTTGATATTCAAGGATCACCTACTATAAGCTCAGGAGCGACGCATCCCAACTAGAAGGAAGTTCAGCAGGAGGGCCAGGAGACCTCCTTGGATGGATAAGGAGCTGCTGAGCAAAATTCGAAGGAAAAAAGAGGCTTATAAAAGGTGGAAGCAAGGTCAGGTGGCCTGGGAAGAATACAGGGATGTTGTCTGGGAAGCTAGGGACCAGGTTAGGAAAGCTAAGGCCCACTTAGAATTAAACTTGGCTAGGGATGTTAAGGATAACAGGAAGGGATTCTATAGGTACACTGCAAATAAAAGACAGGTTAGGAACAATGTGGGCCCTCTCCAGATGCTATCAGGAGAACTGGCTACCCTGGATTTGGAGAAGGCTGCAGTTCTTAATGACTTCTTTGCCTCAGTCTTCACCGGAAAATGCTCTCACCATACCACCCAAGTCTTGGAAGGCAGACACAGGGAGAGTGAGAACGAAGACCCTGGGCTCACTGTAGGAGAAGATCTGGTTTGAGACCATCTTAGGAACCTGAACATATACAAGTCCATGGGACCGGATGAAATCCATCTGCGGGTCCTGAAGGAGCTGGCAAATGAAGTTGCTAAGCCACTGTCCATCATATTTGAAAAATCATGACAGTCAGGTGAAGTTCCCAACAACTGGAAAAAGGGAAATATAAATCCCATTTTCAAGAAGGGGAAAATGGGTGAGCTGGGGAATTACAGACCAGTCAGTCTCACCTCTGTGCCTGGCAAAATCTTGGAGCGGATTCTCCTGGAATGCATGCTGAGGCACATGAAAAACAACAAGGTGCTTGGTGACAGCCAGCATGGCTTCACTAAGGGGAAATCCTGCCTGAACCATCTGCTGGCCTTCTATGATGGGGCTATGGAACTGATGGACAGGGGCAGAGCAGTTGATGTCATCTACCTGGACTTGTGCAAAGCGTTTGACGCTGTCTCACATGACATCCTTCTCTCTAAGTTGGAGAGACATCAATTTGATAGGTGGACCACTCGGTGGATAAAGAACTGGCTGGATGGCTGCACGCAAAGACTTGTGCTCAATGGCTCAATGTCCAGCTGGAGACCAGTAATGAGTGGTGTTCCTCAGGGATCGGTGTTGGGACCGGTCTTGTTCAACATCTTTGTCGGTGACATGGACAGTGGGATTGAGTGCACCCTCAGCAAGTTTGCTGATGGCACCAAGCTGTGTGGTTCGGTTGATAAGTTGGAGGGAAGGAATGCCACCCAGAGGGGCCTTGAGACGCTTGTGAGGTGGGCTGACGCCAACCTGATGAAGTTTAACCATGACAAATGCAAGGTCCTACACCTGTGTCCGAGCAATTCCAGGCACAGCTACACGTTGGGCAGGGAAGAGGTTCAGAGCAGCCCTGCGGAGAAGGACTTGGGGGTGTTGGTCGATGAGAAAATGAACATGAGCCGGCAGTGTGCGCTTGCAGCCCAGAAAGCCAACTGTATCCTGGGCTGCATCAAAAGGAGTGTGACCAGCAGGTGGATTGAGGTAATCCTGCCCTTCTACTCTGCTCTCGTGAGACCTCACTTGGAGTATTGTGTGCAGTTCTGGTGTCCTCAACATAAAAAAGCCATGGAACTGTTGGAACAAGTCCAAAGGAGGGCCACGAGGACGATCAGGGGACTGGAGCATCTCCTGTATGTAGACGGGCTGAGAAAGTTGGGGCTGTTCAGCCTGAAGAAGAGAAGGCTGCATGAAGAGCTCATAGCAGCCTTCCAATACCTGAAGGGGGCCTATAGGGATGCTGGGGAGGGACTCTTCATTAGGGACTGTGGTGAGAGGACAAGGGGTAATGGCTTCAAAATTAAACAGGGGAAGTTAAATTGGATATGAGGAAGAAATTCTTTACTGTAAGGGTGATGAGGCACTGGAATGGGTTGCCCAGGGAAGTTGTGAATGCTCCATCACTGGTGGTGTTCAAGGCTGGGCTGGACAGAGCCTTGGGTGGCACAGTTCAGTGGGAGGTGTCCGTGCCCATGGCAGGGGGGTTGGAAGTAGGTGATCTTCAAGTCTTTTCCAACCCTAAGTATTCTATGATTCTATGATGATGCTTATCACTATTATATTTGTTATCTCACTGTATGCAGGAAAGAAAGAAACTGTTCCACTAATAGAATAACTTTGCAGTTTTTGTGAAATAACAGATCTTAGCAGACCATGGTTTTATGATGACCATTCCATCAACAAAAATTGTTGACTTCAGAGTATATGAAAGTAATTTTCCTCAACTAAACATCAAGACAAATCTACAGTCTTCTAATGTAATGTTCTGAACCTGCATAGTATACTCATCCTGAACAGCATAACCTCTGCAGCACACACCGGGATACAGTGAATACTTGATCTGAGGCGGGGATGGTGATTGCTGTTAAGTTCTCTACCTGTGTTGGCAGGAAGCCTAATTGACAGATACTTTACTGTATTTAAATTTGGGACTCAATTAGAGGTCTCTGAACACAATTTTCTGTCCTGAGATGATTAGGCAGTCATATCAAGTGATCTGATTGCCTCCTCTGGCCGTAAACTAAAAAAGCCATGACTTGAACAAAGAGCTCCCATTAGGATCTCAGCATTATAAACAAAAGTTTACTTCATTTCTAACACTTTTTGCGCTAAAGGAAAACATAAGAACTGCTAAGAATGCACATTGCATAACTTGACCAACAACCACCATTAGGCCAAAGCCTTTCAGACAATGCTTAGAACTCGCATGGTTTTCTGTGATGTTGCATCACACAAAACATTGCATATCGTATGCTGTGAAACACTGCAGGAATACATCATCTGTGGAATTAGAATTGAACAACAGCCAGGAAAATAGTTTGAATTTCACTAAACAGGCAGAGCAGAATTACCTTTGATGTTGCTTCAAGTGCATGCTCATACCTCCCGAATAAACAGACTGATACTCTGTAAAATGTGTTACCACTGTCAGCTGAACTAACACAGCTTTAACCATGGTTATTTAATTATCTTCATTTTTTTCAGATTAATTTAGGCTGAAGAATTGAAAAATAGCTACAAGCTGTTACAAACACATTGCTTTTATATTTTAAACAGTTCCACATTATTGAGTGTTGTCATCTGGAAAAACACCAGACACGGTTATGAAAAACAGTCTTTTACAGAAAATTAAAATACCACATGCTACCATTCCCTGTAATTCCTGGTCTAAGGTACTAAGAAGTCTCAATTTTGATATACCATGTTCCTACTCATGCTCCTACTCATGCTCCTACTCAGCCTAGGCACACCTCTGAGAAAAGGAAGCAATAGGAGGTCTTGTTATAATTTAATACCTTTTTCATTTTCCTAGCAGCAAGCACTGTAGGAAAGTTAAGCAAATTTTATGTTAGGACTATGAGACTGAAATATTAAGAAGAAAATATTTTTAATGTTAAGACCATCAGTTTGCTCTTAGGCATCAAAGTAGCTGTTAAAGCAATAGCTATTTTTGAAGGTATCAAAGGAGTTTTAGCTTATTAGGATGTTATAGAAGTATACAGATAATGTCAATATTACTTAAATACATTAAGCTAGCTAAAGGAGTATAGAATTGTTGGGTGTTAGAATGGCAGGCATTCAGTACAGCTGGTCTTGGATTCAGGGCATGTGTTAGAACTGATCTCAAGCATCCATGCAGTGCAAGGCAAAACAGAGCAGGTTAAGTGCAGACACTGTAACCCAGGGTCGCTATCCGTCGGTGGTTTTGACACAGGTACAAAGAGCAAGACTGCATGCCAGTATATGTAGTGGCAAAAAGCAGACAGTTTGGGGATCAGGCATGTACAAAAGATACCTTCTATATCATCTGGCTGTCTTCCCTAGTAGAAGAGAGCTTTAGATATCAGAGGGGTTTATCCCACAGTTACATTTTGCATCAACTATTCCATGAAACAGCTATTAGTTTAGCGTGCATGAAACAAGAAAGATGCATAGAGACTATTTCTTTTCTCTCAGTTCCACACAGAGAGCTGTAACAATTAATTTTTCAAAGATACCCAAGTTAAACTTATCTGCTGGCCTAGCTCACAGTACTTATTGCAGAATCCAAATGGATGCAGAGGAATTTTCCTGTGTTTCCTAAGACAAGTCCACTTTTATTCTTTAGGAAGACACAGAGTAATACATTGCCAAACAATTCTGGGTCTCAGCAATAACAGCAAGTTCAGATATCAAGGTCTGGCAAGACATCAGTATCTTTTCAACACACTCCTTGAGCATCAATCGTGTAATGAATATAAACTGGTTAAAGTGCCTAGATTTCAGTGAGCTTTCGTTTCTGACATAGTTCACAAAATTTATATCTATTTCTCCATGAAAATTTCCACACTAGGTATAGCACTGCAGTGATCAACAATCATTTACATTTAACTCCAGCACTCTGATTGTCCTAAGAAATTCATCAATGCTACAAACTACTGACCTTACCCTAAACCCATCTGATTGCAGGCCAGTTGGCTTAAATTTTCTTGCCACGCATCAGCACAAACATAGTTATCAGCAGCTGACCTGTGAATGGTCAGGAACATCAAGGAATTCATGTTTTCAGACAGTGTAACTGCAAAGAAAAAGAGGAACAACTTCACTATTATTTCACATAGTTAGTTTTATAAATGGCATACTGAAAACATACATTTAAAAGAGTTTTCCAAGATGCTGGCACTTTAGCTGATTTTTTATGTTCAATAGCTATGTAATTTAAAACCAAGGCAACCATGGCTGTTAGAACCTTGCTAACACTGAACAGCATGAGGCACTAAGCAACAAAAGCATCTTGAGGATTAGAATAAACCAGAATACTCTTGACTCACCAGCACAGGTTCACATGGGTTTCTGATAGCCTTAATGTTCTTAAATGATATTTTACCCCACAAATAGTCCAACGAAAATCACTAAAGCAATTTGTGAGGTGAATGCTGATTGACATAAGGGTGATACCATCATTTGACTCTCAGTAAAATGCACTATTCCTACTGTAACAATATGTGGGAGTAATGAGAGAAAGAAAAAACAACTACTGTTTACAAGAAAGATCATGACCATTGCTTCTCTGATAATCTGTTTATAAAAGTGTGCAAACTGCTTTTATTACACACATAAAGCTTAAAATGGTCCAAACTTGAAGTTTACATCCCTCCCTTTCTAGGATCCCTTAAAAGAGGTTGGGTTGTGCATTTCTTCCCTTCATACATACTAGTTTTAGTTAAACTGTTCCTGACTTTTGCTTTGATAGTAACAATCTTAATACTGTTGTTAAGCATTTTTCTGATATGCTGAAAGTGCGCTGATGCTCTCCTCATGAAAAAGATACATATTAATCCTAGATTACTCATTTTCAAATATACATTTCTAGAATAGTCCTTCTCTGTTTCATAGGTTTTAGTAATTCTGTTGTCGTTTAACATTCACAGAATCATAGAATAGTTAGGGTTGGAAAGGATCTTAAGATCATCTAGTTCCAACCCCTCATACTAAACCATGTCACCCAAGGCTCTGTCCAACCCGGCCTTGAACACTACCAGGGATGGAGCATTCACAACTTCTTTGGGCAGCCCATTCCAGTGCCTCACCACCCTTACAGTAAAGAACTTCTTCCTTATATCCAATCTAAACTTCCCCTGTTCATAAAATGTTAAGTATTTTAAAATATTTATAAGATCTACTTCAATATGAATACAAAATATTCGCTTCTGTAAGCAACAGTACACCATTTTCCACTACTTAAAATTATATACAAAGCATCTCAAAACTTAGTAATATAAACTACTGTCGTGTACAGAAATACACATTAGCTCAGTGAAATTGCAACAGGACATACTGCCACTTCCAAACTGCTTCTTTTCAGTGCAGTTTTTTCAAAGTCCACCTTTATTTTTATTTAAAGATTTATTTAATACTTCAAGAGTATTATTTTAACAACACATAAAATCATGAGGCCTGATCTGACTGTATATAGCAATAGCAGGTTACATCACTCCGCAGGTTTTTAGCCAGTGCAAAGGGGACCTAGTAGGACTATCTTCTTCTCATAAGCTCTGAACCTGCACCATCTGAGTGAGTGGGAATGTCACAGTTTTCAGAAGTACAGAATCAGGGCTTAGAAGTTTTGTCCAAATGAATTCTACATCTGAACATCCTCCTATTCTCTCTTCTATCCACAACGCTTCAGATTTTACCACCATCTACAGGTTCTAGAAGTTCCCTGCCAAGTCATTTTTCTTGTATCTTTGCACTGTGACACTTCACACTGAGCCTTTCCTTTCTCTTTTGCCCGCTTTCTTGCACACTTTCCCAACCTCAACCCAGTCTCCCTTTGGTAATGAAGGGAGCCTCTCTCCACTACTGCAATTGTATTCTAAATGAAATCACCAGTGAGCACTACCATCACTCAAACACCGCTTCCAGGCAGAGAGCACCATGGTGGAAACTTACCACAGTCCCATTCATCTGAGCTGTCACTGCAGTCTGCTTGCCCATCACACCAGAGCTCACGTGGCACACATTCATGGTTGGCACATTCAAGTTCACTGTCTTCACAAAATGCTGCAAGGACATGTTTCATACTGAGAAAGAAATCAGTGTGAAGTTTACACTGAGACTGAAAGAATGAGGAGGGTGAAGGTAGGCACAGATCAGATTTATGGAGCAAGACAGTGAGACAGATTTGCAACAAAATTCAGGACAGACATCACTGAGGTAGAAGGTGGTTGCTGCCACACAGTGGCAGAGGGTACCACAACTCAAAGGGAAGGGCGTCTGGAAATTGCAAGATCTGTGATTACTTTGTATCACTTGTGGTCTTGTCACAGGAAACCCGTCTAAGCCTCCCAGAAGCTCCAAGTGAAAATACTGTGCTAAACGCTTTCGAGGAGACTTCTTCATGCTCTTGAAAAAGTATTTTACCGCAATGCATATGTATTTCCTTTCATCCACAGCAAATCTGTATTCACTTTTGGATCCCCCTTTGCTATTTAAAATAACAGAATATTTTTTATCTCCACTTTAGAGATGGGAAACTGCTGTACAGACAGACATGTTCCAGTTCACAGCTGGTTGTCAGTTGGCAGCATTAGACAGGGATTTCCTGAGTCTCTTTCCAATGCTGGAACCACAAGAGCATCTACAGAATCTATACTGCCATATAAACCAAGGATTTATTTGCAACACTAGTACAAAAAATATACTCCACAGTGAAAACCATAGAGAGAGAGCAGGCAGTGCTGCCTACTCTGACAGAAGTGATCTGCCTGGCTCTGGAACAAAGTGCACAAAACTAGAAAAAGCTCTCTGCCTCCCAGAGAAAGCATATTTCAAAAGCTGCGGAAACTTCTGCCATTTTTGAATATTCAAAGCCTGACACAAAATCAGAGAGGAAATCCAGCCTGATAATTATAGACTAGCTTAACATAAACCCTCGTCAAATCTCTTCTCTGACATGATCTTAGTGTGTGATCATGAGCAAATCACTTTAATACCACCTGCCCTTGTTTATATTAAAGTACACAGACTGCTAGGAAGTCGGATGGCATAACCTTCACAATAATAAGCAGACTAAGAAATGTTCTGTGAGCTGCCTCTCCCCTAGGTTAGATCTAGGGGTATATGCAGGCTGGCAGTTGTTTGGACTCATATATTCATATGCCCCACATAGCACATAAAATGCTTTTCCCTGCCAACGGAACTCCAGAGGCTTGGAAGAAAATTTTTTTTAAATTGTAAAATTATATCCTACAGTCCCAGCAACACCTCAGAAATATTGGGATTGTGCAGAGAACTGAAATTTCAGCTTTCAGACAAATTTACCAAGCATCTCTTCTCTCCTGTGCAGGCTGATTGTCATTCAGTATGTCTCTGCTAGCTCCTTGTCCTGGGAACATGCCCACACACCAGGTTTCCTCAAAAGAAGAGAATTCAGCATACCACTAATATATTAATGAAAGTGAAGCTAACATCTCACAGCATCAACTCCCAGCTGCACAGGCAGGGTAGGAGCCTGCAAAGCAGATGCTGTTTGCAGCTCATCCCACATACTCCCAACCCACTGGTCAGCTGCAGAAACACTGGTCAGAACCAGAACATAGGATAGCTCCCACAGGGGACCAGCAGGCCTACCGCACACTGTCAGCACTTTGAACCAACACACACTGTGCACATGGACAGTATGTTCACATCATTGGTGTACCATACTAAATTTTGTATCTCTGATATTTATCATTGTTTGGGCTGCAGAAGCCAAGATTCTGTCCTGTGGAGCCAAGTGGGGAGAGAGGATCTAAGAAACATCAAGCAGAAGAAAAATCAAAGCAGGGAGACATAAAATTTACTGAAGAACAGATCAGAGCAAAAATCAAGTGGAAATCAAGGAAAAAAGCAGTGAGCAGTTATACCTACATGAAACAAAGCTGAAAAAAAATGGGAAAAGGAGTCAAGTTACAAGGAATAAAGAAAAGAATCACAAAGACACAAAAAAAGAGGAAGGAGAGGGAGAAAAAGGAGAGAGGACCAAAGAGACCAAGGAGACAGAAAGGATCCAAGGATGTGAACAACAGATGACAAAAGATTGGGAAAGAGATACACTGGTTCCATAGAAAAACTGAAAAGAAAACTGAGGGAATGACTAAGCCTTTCTGTTGGTAGAAAACCTTTTTACTTTCGTTTATTTTGCACCCAAAGATCCCCAGAATATGACCAGTGCTTTATGGGACTAACAAATTGTGTAAGCCCTTACAGCAGTTCTTTTCATCCATCATGTCAGGGCAGTCCGGAAAACCATCACAGATCATGGTGTGCTTGATGCACAGCTTCTTCAAAGGACACTCCCAAAGACCCCTTTCTATACAACCTAGAGGCAGAGAAGCACAGTTTTGAAACACTTGCATGGAATATCAAATCCACTGCTTTCTCCTTTCTTCATAATCCTGAAACACCCAATATATTTTCACTTCCCATATAAATTTTAAAAGGTATCAAGAATAGTTATTAATAAAGAAACTGAAATAATATTGTCACAGTGTGCACTGGATAAGTGGGTATAAATTGTATAACACTTCATAATCCTTCAGTGCTTTTAAAATATAATGCTGCACATATCTACAAGTAACCATTTAGGCATTAGCTCAATTAGCTCAAAACCCATACACCACTACTCTTCAAATAGATTTACTAGCAATATATAAACTTTTGTAATCCTGGTCTATAGAGTTTTCTTTAAGCTATTGAACTTAAAAGGTTTCCTGGTTCCATTATCTGAGACCAAACCAGTTTGAAAAGATTAGAAAAACTTAATGGCTGTATGAATCTTCAGAAGGGTTAATTATTACACAGGGAGCACACTACATTATTGTCTCTACAAAATCCTGCTAACCAGCCTGATTTCAAGTGGTTTGTCATGCTTTATTTCACTATTTATTGCCATCAACTAATAAAGCACTTCATTGTGGCATCAGTTTAAATACTTTGATGCCCTAACACTAATATACTAATGTCCTGCACATCTGACATTCTGGTTTTATAGGAAGCCATAAAAACAATGTGCTCTCCTGACTAAAACAGATGGCATGACTTCCTTCTTTGGCTTGTTCTATAGATGATAATGCCAGTTTTCTTTTTAATCCAAGCTCTAATTCAGGTGACAACCCTGATGCCCCCACATGCAAATAGTTAAGATATAAACTCACAAGATTGCATTTGAAGCAGCACCTCTCTTTGCCTGGACTTGGAACTACAGCAGCACATAAGCAGTTCAATTACTAAGCAGATATGTTGTTTCCAAGAAGTGTTATTTTAGAAGTGAGTACTTTCAAAACATGAACCAGAGAACCACTACTACGTCATTTGATTACTGGGAAAATCTACTCATGTTTTAACTGGACCTGGATGTGTGGAGTGGTTGATTTTGCTTAGATTCGAAAAGCCATGTAAGTAAATGCTACAGCCCAGAGAAACAAATAGCCTTGACATTTAACAAGTTCAAATTTTTCAATAAATTAAACCCACATAATCAAGAACTTTCTTGGGTATCACCATTTCCAGGTCTCCTTACTGAGAAAATCTGTGATAACTATTAATTGATTGAAAATTAATTGAAACCAAACAAAACCTTTACCCCAATAAAGAACAAAGCACGTCAGTCATGTTGGGAACTTCATATGAAAATGTAATAAAAAAGCTCAAAAATACATAATTTATGAACTTTGCAATTTTTAGCAGTGTTTACAATTAATTAAATACATGTTTACTTTCCCCCTTCATCACACACTACAGTGTTACACTGTGAAGTGTACCACGACTCTCCAAAATTTATCTTTGAGTACAATATAAGCAAACATAGAGACAACTCCTTAGGAAAAGATCCCTTTTACTGAATTCAGTGTTCAAATATACTGGCATTTTGGTGGAAGCTATCTATTCTTTGGTGTATTTATATTTCTTCTCTTAATATTTGTGTGACATATATTTTTAATTTAATGACAATGAAATTGAAGTGAAAATTGAGGTAGGAAAACTTATGTCCGTATTTACATTACCCCCATCTGAAACATATGTTCTGGGAAGAGAGAGAGATTCATATATGATCTTACCTTCATTCTTTTTCAAAATATGAAGCAAGTTACCACTTGTTATTCACATATATATTAACCATGTAATTATTATTGCCATTAAGACCACCAGATTTTTCTCTCAACTAAAATACTATAGTCAGAACTCAGACTGGAGAAAATAGTAAAGGACAATACAAGTTTTGAATGTTACATCCTCAATTTGTTCAGTACTCCTCCAGAACCCTATTCTGCTCTCTGCCAGAGGCATTCTTCAGTGGCCAATAAATTAATAAGATCAACTAAAATCAACCATATTTAATACCACAAACTCTTTTGACATCTATCATAGTTTACAGAAATTATCTTCCTCACACTTTACTGAAATGCACTTCGAAATCTCACATTCAGAAATGTGGGTCAAATTTTCTCCCCAAATCCTACTTTAAATGGCACAAAAGTCTTAGGAATTTGTTGCAATCGCATGGGTGAGATTTCCCTCACAAAGATCATGTGAAAGTATGGCAGGGATTCTTAACAGGAAGAGACAGTGGATGCTGAATACAGCTTTATGCTGCATGGGCAGAGGACACCTTAGACTCTTTGGGCTTTTCTACCTCACATTTTTGGCCAGAGTAGCTTGAGCCTCCAAGAGCTGTAGTTAGTCTTTTCCAGCCTGTTCAGGCCAGTACTGTGAAGTTTTTTCCATGCCTGTGATTTAAGGCACTTCAAATACATGGGTTTCAGTTTAAATACTGGCTGACATTTAATGGTATAAAACCAATTTCAAAGGATAAATCTACTAAAATGTGGGCTAGCCATTTACACATGGAAAGATCATCAAGTTTTGATTTTGTCCTGTACACATGGAATACGAATGAGTCTGAGACAGATACTTCTGGAGCTCTACAAGGACGTTCTGTTCTTCAGTAAGAGTGTTACCCCTGGTCAATGTAATGTCACTCTGACAGCAGTAATTGCCTAGCAGATACAGTCCTCTATATTTATAGAAACTGATAAGAATTCTGCTGATTGCTAGCGACATTCTGTCTAGACTGTGGAGAGAGGGAGAGATACACTCGCGAAATTAATGTTATGTATTAGAAGAATATTTCATATGTTAATGTCTAGGAGAATAAAATTATCCTAAGACACATAGCAATTACTGTTCTAAGGAGTTAAGAACAGGTAGCAATGAAAAACATTTGGCAGGGAGGACAATTGAGACAATTTATTCAAAGGTAAAAAGATGACAAACTGATCACTGTGATCACCCACTCTGCCTTTCCTTTACAACTCAAGCAAGGGACCTAATATTAGATTTTGCTTCAGTGAGCATACTTTTTGGTTTATCTTTTTGCAAGGGGATGGGAATGGGGCAGAAAGAGGACACAGAATACAAGTGTGATTTCAAAACTCCCACATATTGAGAATACATTGTACCTTAGTGATAAGGAACCCCTTGGTTACACCAATCATAGAAACAAGATGCTTTTTCAAAAATGAAACATTTTATAGAGCTGTCAAGTTTGAATCTTAGCCTCGCTTTAGCTTTCAGGTGTTGGACCTTATTTTATTTTTGTGCGGTTGAGTCAAAAGTCTTTTATTGCCATGGTTTTGTTGCTCACAAACTGCTTTCATCTTAGCCTGCTCTCTGTTTAAAAATAAACAACAGGTTGTACACTCTGCTGGAATGTTTTCCAATCCTTTACTCACATTCATACCTCTTGTCTAAACCTTTAGTGATTTGTAAGTATTCTCTTGGTCCCTAGGAATGCGAGGCCATCACGCAGAACTGCAAAGAGGCTACACCTTAGTCACCTAAAGACAGTATAAACTTCCTTCTCAAAACAATCCTGCCAGCATATATAAGGATAAATAGTGACCAGGAGATTTTAATACATCTCCTGGATTTAAAAGTCAAAAGCATCTCCACCATAAGTAAATTCAGAAATATCCTGGAAAATAAACTTTGTGGTTGACACTTCATCCTTGTACTTACAGCTTGAGCTTGGCCAATCTGAAAAAAAACATGTAATTCTTGCAGTACAGAATCCACTTCAGCAGCGCAGATATTTTGCTAACACATAACAATGAGAACATTACTGCACATAAATTTAAAATCATATTAAAATTATAATTAAAATTATATTTATGATTTCCAAATTTAAACTGCCAGGAAGCTACCCTTTAGTTCAGTAGAACCTCCAACAATATCAAAAGAACTAAATCTGCAGCAGTTTTTTATCTTGCTTACTAAAGGAATACTCAAACATCATGGAATACAGTCGGCAGAATCTAAGTGATCAAATATCGTAAATTGTGTTGGCATTAAGCAAGAAGGATGCTTGCTGAAGTATTTGTACTGCTACCAATCTTAAAAAAAAAAACAAAGAAACAAACAAAAAACAAAACAAAACAAAACCAAACCACAAAAACAAAAGCAAAAAACACCCACACACCCACACAAAAGAAAACCAAACCAACAAACACCACCTTCCGCTTTCAAAAACAATTTTTCTTAGAGAAAAAAAGGCTTATCCTCTGAGCTGCCGAATAACTGAAGGGAAAATAAAACTCATCTTCCAATGCTGCAAGTACTCTTCATTTAAAAGATCCAACTCATCAAATTTATTTACCACAACTATCCTCATCACTATCATCCTCACAGTCAGCTTGACCATCACATCTTCTGGATGCGAGCACACATCTCCCAGAACGGCACTTAAAGTGACTGGGTGAGCATTCTGTCAATGACAAAGAACAGGGAGAAACAAGAGTTCATTAACTCCAAGATAAATCATCATGTGGGTACTTATTTATTTATCGCCATGTCTGTTTCAGAAGGGTAAAAGACCGGAATAGAAAGTTTGTGCAACACTAAACTAGAGCCATGTAGCAGACAAGACTCAACAATTGCACTCTGTATCGGGTGAAGCAACATTTTGCAGAGCTCTCCCTCACATGTTACCCTCTGTTGAATTTCAAAGCTTTGCCAAATAACTGGCATACAATGTTATGACTGTGGGCATGGATCTAGTAGCTACTTTTCTCACAATGGTGGTCTTGTCTGAAGCAGAAAAAGAAACAGATAATGTGAGACAGATAATGTGATGTGTTGAAATGTGTATAAGAGATCCCCAGGAGAAAAAGAGATATATATATATACTGGCAATTGTGTGGCTATTTGAGTTAATAAAACCACCTGTAAATGTCCACTAAATTAATTAACCATTGCTTCTGCCTCACCTTACAGGGTACCATTTTCAGGAAGCTTTATTTAGATGGTTTTGAAAAACACACTCTTTTTTTTCACAATATACATGTCACTGACTTTGATGTGCAACCTCCATAATATGTTCCTTTATTTTTTCCCTTACTGCAAAATCTCTCAGGTATTTCATACCATGTGGTTCCTTGGGTAAATTTTATCATTCAATAAAGAATTGTACCAAAAATATCTATGAACTGAGGAGCCTTAGAAAAAAACCAATCTAATAACAAAAGGCATGTGAACTATTCTGATAACATTTAAGACTAACTCATTATGAAAATAACTAAGTTGATAAGTTGAAAATGCATACTGTCTTGGCCAGCAGTGTTCTTAGATTCAGCATGGACTGGAAGTAATTCAGCACATTGTAAAAACTCTGTTGCTTAAAGCTCAAGTTGCAAAATCACTTATATTTTGTAATCATAAACATTTCAATTGCTTTCATGAGTTGATTTCTTTTATTATCTCTTTTGGTTTGGTTTGGGGTTGTGGTTCTTTTTCCAGCAATATTTAGTTAAGATTCTCAACTTTCCAGGGAAGAATTTCTAGGCAACACTGGTAGTCAGTGGGAATCTGAATGAATCAACATTAAGTTCTAGCAGTAAGTAAACTCAAAAAAACCTCTCGTAAGACCCCCTAATGAGTTACACTGTTTCTAAAAGAATACCACCCACCTCCTTTTATTTTTATTTATTTATTTTCCAGAAATATCTATTTCAGTGCTAAAATAACAAACAAGCAGTCGATCAGCCCACCAGGCAGAGTCCCTCTAACTAAAGTGAGACTTTTGTAAGTGGACAGAATTTGTCTCAAGAAATGGAACACACTTGTCCCATATGCAGTAGTATATTTAAAATACAACCACTGTGTTTATTTCAAAACCAAACGATCAAATAACACAGAAAGGTTTAAAAGACATTCGACACCTGAGAAAATTAAATCACATCACTTTTCTTTAATTCACCCTGTTGTGCCACAATCTTACTTCTCCTTTCCTACACAGTGCTGTGTAATAATGGATAACTTCTTTCAGTAAGCTTGCTGCTGTGGAGGGAATTTATCTCCTTGTCTCTCAAAAGTGCCACAACAGAGGATTTCATTACTATGGTATTACGCCTCTTTATAAAATCCTCACAGTGATATCTGTGCAAACGGACTTTGCTTGAAGAAACAGTACTGACTGCTATATATGCTTCACTGTTTTTTCACAATTCCTTCACTATATCCACAGCACTACACTTAACTAAACTGTAGACAAAGCAGCTTTTACCCATTGCTTTCTCTGAGCAAGATCAAGGCTCTTGAAAGACCATCATCACCATGTAGGTGAGCAGAAGAGTGAGAACTGAACAATATCGGCATACTGCAGGCACTGTAGCACACCCCATCTCACTACTTAGCCAGCTATTTTATTGTCATTTTGGAAATAAATAGAAAAGGCATGTCAGAACCACCACAGATCCCACATCTGGCGAAAACTGCAAAAGGAAAAGCTGCGTAGCTTCTCTCTTCATACATACAAAAAATATCTAGAAGCACTTAAGGCGATTTCATTCTTTTGTTCCATGTTTGCATCCACCCACAATGATTAATATTATGGTTGAACACAAACCCTATAATTTGTCAGTTGCTACTGAAGCTGGGTTAGAAAAATTCTACAGAAGTTCCCCCAAAGAAAAACCAAGGGCAAAGAACAGCTGGCAAAGACACTAACATTAACAATATCTTTCTCAGAGCTGTCACGGGGCTCAGCTTTTTAAGATTGCCAAGAGTCTGCCTCCTGGTTAAAAAAGCATTATTATAATATCTAAATAGGTAAAAAAGTGAAGTATAAACACAAGCAAGCACTAGGTGTGGTGTTAGTAACAAATCTCAAACACTGACGTTGGGGGTAATTGATCCCTCCTTCAAACAAACTTCTTATGAGAACTTCCTCCTGACTGCAAATTGTAAGTATCCAAATTCCCTGAAACCTGGTTTGGAATAATTTCCACGGTTTAAATACTAGAATTTAAAGAAGAGGTATGTAAAAAAATCAGTGGCTTGGAGAATCTAATTAAATAATTAATTTCCTGCTCTATGCATTTATAGAAGTTACCTTCTACACCTTCATCTGGTGTTAGACAAGTTTCGTTGTCTGAGTTCTCATCTGGAAACTGAGTGCAGTCAGTATCTTCTGGCCACTGCAGACCTACTATCCCAAGCACAGATTCACAGCGTTCTTTAGACTGTACACACAAAGTCCTGAGGAGAGAAAGTGGAATAGCACAAAGTAACTGAATGAAAGTCTTACAAATTCCCAGCTATTGGAAGTTAATAATCCTAGCCAAAGTTAAAGACGAAGATCAAGGAAAAATCAGTTTATCAGATTTCTTTAAATTAAAAACAAACAAAAAAAAACAAACAAAAAAACCAATCAAAAGATACGTTAGAATCATAGAATCATAGAATAGTTAGGGCTGGAAAGGACCTTAAGATCATCTAGTTCCAACCCTCCTGTCGTTGGTAGGGACACCTCCCAATAAACCATGCCACCCAAGGCTCCGTCCAACCTGGCCTTGAACACTGCCAGCGATGGAGCATTCAGAACTTCCTGGGGCAACCCATTCCAGTGCCTCACCACCCTCTCAGTAAAGAATTTCTTCCTTATATGCAATCTAAACTTCCCCTATTTAAGTTTGAACCCATTACCCTTGCCCTATATCCAGAGGAGGGCCATGACAATGATCAGGGGACTGGAGCACCTCCCATATGAAGACAGGCTGAGAAAGTTGGGGCTGTTCAGCCTGGAGAAGAGAAGGCTGTGTGAAGACCTCAGAGCAGCCTTCCAATATTTGAAGGGGGCCTATAGGGATGCTGGGGAGAGACTCTTCATTAGGGACTGTAGTGATAGGACAAGGGGTAATGGGTTCAAGCTGAAACAGGGGAAGTTTGGATATGAGGAAGAAATTCTTTACTGTAAGGGTGGTGAGGCACTGGAATGGGTTGCCCAGGGAAGTTGTGAATGCTCCATCACTAGCGGTGTTCAAGGCGGGGTTGCACAGGGCCTTGGGTGGCATGGTTTAGTGGGAGGTGTCCCTGCCCATGGCAGGGGGGGTTGGAACTAGATGATCTTAAGGTCCTTTCCAACCCTAACTATTCTACGATTCTGTATCACTACAGATCCTAACGAAGAGTCCCTCCCCAGCATCCCTATAGGCCCCTTTCAGATACTGGAAGGCTGCTATGAGGTCTCCACACAGCCTTCTCTTCTCCAGGCTGAACAGCCTCAACTCTCTCAGCCTATCTTCATATGGGAGGTGCTCCAGTCCCCTCATCATCCTTGTGGCCTCCTCTGGACTTGTTCCAACAGTTCCATGCCCTTTTTATGTTGAGGACACCAGAACTGCACACAATACTCCAAGTGAGGTCTCACAAGAGCAGAGTAGAGGGGCAGGATTGCCTCCTTCAACCTGCTGGTCATGCTCCTTTTGATGCAGCCCAGGATATAGTTGGCTTTCTGGGCTGCAAAAAGTTGCTACTGTTGAAACATTACTTAAGTTACTGTATGCAGACTATTACCTGAGTTATAATCGCCAAATACAAATACTTACAATCATCCTGTTCTCTATAAGGGAAGGCAGATAACTTTTTTAAGAAGCATTAACTGCTCTCCTTCAAGAAAAAAGCCAAATACGTTTTGTACCAGTGAAATAGCACCTCTTCAGATGATGCTACCTCAGAAAACAAATGGCTTCAGAAGGACAAAATATTTAAACCTGCAAACTAAAGAGCAAAGAACTCCCCAGGGAATTCAATAAAATTAAAAGTCTGGGGAAAGTCAAAGCACAGGTCAACCTAGTCTTAGGTTGCTGTCAGTTAGCTTGTACCATACCTGGAGAAAGGCACAAGTATAGAACTCCTGCTGCCAACCACACAAAATTAGTTCAGTGCATATAGACTAATACCCTGTCTCTCAAAAGAGCCAACGTCAAATGTTTCAAAAGTACAAAGAGTATTTTGCATAACAATCCCCTATAATTTTAAACATTATTTAAAATATTTAGCAACTACTTTTGCCTGAAATCCTAGCTGATGTGCTGTTCAATAGAGTAGTCTTTCATCTGTGGTATTTTTAATCCCTGTTTGTTTCAACTTCCTTTTTTTTTTTTTTTTTTAATTTTATTTTATTTTTGTGGAATATTAAGTAGGCAGTATGGGATTAGGAACGTCAACATCCTTTTAATCTTTTCCTCCAAACAGAAACATGTGTCATGCTTAACAGATATGCATCTAAGCTGTTCTAAAAACTCTTCAGTGGGCAAGATTTCATATACTACCTCATCATTCATTCTCATACACAGCTATCTCTTATTTTCCTTCTCTCTGACCTATAGCTCTCCTGATGTATTTTAAATCCATTGCTTCCTGGTTAACCTCAGTGAACATGGTGAACAATTTCTTTCCTCAAGGAAACTCACTTTCACCTATTTGAAGGCTAAGATGTCTCCTCAAGCTGTCTCCTGTATCTAGACTCAGCAACTCATTTAGTTGCACCTTTTAGATCATATTTTCTAAAGCAATAATAATTTGGACTTTCTCCTACCATTTCAAAGAAAATTCTCTTTTCTTCTTATGCATTAAGAACCATTCGAGAATAGGATCCCAACCATTTCCACATATATGTGTGGGGTTTTTTCAGTTTACTTCATGTCAGTTTAAATTTGCCTTTTCTTTAGTTTGATTGATTTTTCCAGATCTTTCTTTTGGAAACAGACACTCCTTTCATGGAAGGTATCTTATTCCACCCATTTTCCTTTGATCTTTTGACCAATGGACCATTTTCTTTTTCCTGCAATAAGCTTCAAGAAATACAGTGATCAAAACCAGGCAAAAAGAACCATTTAGCATCAATTATTTTATGCTCTTTTGAGAAAACAATACATTATTAATCTTCTCACATTTAATTTTGCTTCGGGGGACTTAATAAAAAACAGTCAATGTTTTTATTTGCGCCAAACAATTAGTCATTGAGTTGAGCTCTGGAAGGAATGGATGACTGGACTGACATTGGTTAACCATGCTATAGTTACAGATTCTTTCCTTTTAGACTTTCCCAAATATCAAAAAGTTTTACTCACACCAGTTTGTGACCTCAGTTTTCTGAATGATAGAAATTCTTATTTACCTATGGCAAAAACCCAACAACAATATGATTCTATGTGTCTATTGTAAGACAGCTAGGAAATTGGAAGAGCAATTGGCACTTCCCCCTCCCCCTAGTCTTTCCCCCATTCCCACAGCCAGTCTCAGCTCTGCTTTCAGAATACCTTGGTAACAGACCTCTTTATTTACTTCTCAGCTAAATCTCATCTGTGGTACTGTCTACGAATTAACCTAACAAGTTAACTGTTAACAAGAATACACATCACAAAGCAGAGAAATCTCTCCCTTCCTGGTATGAGAAAGAAACTAAGGTTAGCAAAAAAATCTAGCATAGAAATGAGTAATTTTCTGGGATGGAATTCAATATAGCACTTTTCTGAAGAACATTAAGAATACTTAGCAGATAACTAAAACATCTTTTGACTCTCCCAATTCAATAATGGGATGCCTAAATTGATGCTAACACATAAGGGACATGAGATTTGACCAAGATTATTCTTCATGCGCATCTGTCACAGTTTTGAAACAACACCAAAGTCAACTAGAGACTCTTTAAATACACAGATATCATCATCTCCATGACATTGTAGGTGAACATGACTAAGAAGGCTTTACTGCTCCCAAAATAACAGACACTGATAAACTTTTATTTATATTGATATATTAAATGCATTTATTTTTTTCTACGGATCTGCTTTACATTTACCAATTAACTCAAGTTTATTGGTATAAGGCTATACATGTTTTCATTTCTAGAACATGTTTATGTTTTTACATTATATCTGTGTCTGAAATTCTTCCCAAAATATTATTTTAAAGCAAACACTATAGATCTCAGTGGAACCCTCCGAGGTATCCCTTATTGATAAAATTACTCTCTACTTGGAATCTAACATAAAAGCAAAACCTGAAAACAGCTACAGAAGTAGAGCTTTGCATCCTGGGATGTAAAATTTTATGTTGCATATTCAATCTGATCTAAGCATGGTGTTACCCTGTTTTGAGGAGGAAGTTGATCAGGTAACTTTCAGAGGTCCCCTATCAAACTAAATAATTTCTATGATTTCTACAAGTTTCTCTTTGTCTAATACCTTAAATTTGAAAACTATTCAACTATATTCTGATACTTCTTAAAATCTGCTAGCTACGTATGCAGTTGATGGAGCAAAGAACCTATACTTTACCTTTTATCCCTGTACATTAGAATAAGCTAGCTAAATTTTCATAGAATCATAGAATGATTTGGATTGGAAGGGACCTTAAAGCTCATCTACTTGTTCTTATAAAAAAGTCCCTCTCCAGCTTTCTTGTAGGTATACTTTAGGTACTAAAAGGCAGCTGTAAAGGCTTTCTGGAGCCTTCTCTTCTCCAGGCTGAGGAAGCCCAACCCTCTCAGAATGTCTTCACAGCAGAGGTGCTCCAGCCTCTGATCATTTTGTTGTGGCCCTTCTCTGGATTCACTCTAACAGGTCCATGTCCTTCTCATGTTGAGGGCCCCAGAGCTGAGAGCAATACTCCAAGTGGGGTCTCACAAGAGCAGAGTAGAGGGGCAGGATCATTTCCTTCAACCTGCTGGTTATGCTCCTTTTTATGCAGCCGAGGATATGGCTGGCTTTCTGGGCTGCACGTGCACACTGCCAGCTCGTGTTCAGTTTCTCATTGACCAACACCCCCAAGTCTTTCTCCTCAGGACTGCTCTGAACCCATTCTCCGCCCAGCCTGTAGTTGTGCCCTGACCCAGGCAAGTCAACCAGGACCTTGCACTTGGCCTTGTTGAACTTCATGCGGTTTGCACCTGTAAAGGTCCCTCTGGATGGCATCCCTTCGCTCCAGTTTGTTGACCACACCACACAGCTTGATGTCATCGGCAAACGTGCTGAGGGTGCACCCAATCCCACCATCCATGTTGCCAACAAAGATGCAAAATAGTGCCAGTTCTAATACCTATCCCTGAAGACCACCATTCACCATTGGTCTCTATGTGGACATTGAGCCATTGACCACAAGTCTTTGAGTATGACCATCCAGACAATTCCTTATCCACTGAGTAGTCCACCTGTCAAATCCATGCTCCGCCAGTCTACAGACAAAGATGCTGTGCAGGACAGTGCCTTGCAGAAATTCAGGTGGATGATATCAGTGGCTCTTCCCTTATCCACCAACGTCATACCCCATCACAGGAGGCCACCAAATTCGGCAGGCACAATTTGCCCGTGGTGAAGCCATGTTGGCTGTCACCAATAATCATTAATGTATCTTAGCATAGTTTCCAGGAGGATCTTCTCCATCATCTTGCTGGGCTCCGAGGTGAGACTCGCTGGCCTGTAGTTCCCCACATCTTCGTTTTTCCCCTATTTAAACATAGGGGTTATTTTTCACCTTTTCCAATCAGTGGGAACTTCACCAGGCTGCCACAGCTTCTCAAATATGATGGATAATGGCTTGGCAAATTTATCCGCCAGTTCTTACAGGACCTGCAGATGCATCTCATCAGGTCCAATGGGCTCGTGTACCTTCAGGTTCCTGAGATGATCTCAAACCTGATCTCCTACAGTGGGTTGTTCATTCTCAAAGTGCCTGCCTTTGCCTTCTGTGACTTGGGCAGTTGTGGCTGGAGCACTTGCCAGTGAAAACCAAACACAGAAAAGGCACTGACTACCTTGGTCTTCTCCAAGTCCTGGCTCTCTTGTTTCCTTACAGAGGGGGCCCACATTTTTCCTGTCTTCCTTTTACCCTCAATGTGCCTATGTAAGTTTTTCTTGTTGCCTTTAGTGTCCTTAGCCAGATTTAGTTCAATTTATTATACTGCTTTCTTAAAGAAAAAGAAAAAAAAAAAATTCAAACAAGCAAGCCTGAAACAGCTTACACAAACCACTCTGTAACTTTGCATATATACAATAATCTAACTTTCCTCTTAGGTATCTATACGAGAATTAAACAATACCTGGGTAAATTTCTCTGTGACTTACTCTTAACTTACATTGAGAACCACATCACTAGATAAAGTAATTGTCCTGGGTTCAGCAGTAGCAGGCATTTTTGTCCTTTGTAGTAGCTGATGCAGTGCTGTGGTTTTGACTTTCAGCCTGGGAACAGCGATGATAACACCGATGTTTTTAGTTGCTGCTCAGTAATGTTTAGTCTGACCAAGGACTTTCTGAGTTCCATGATCTGCCAGGGAGAAGGAAGCCAGGAGGAAGCAGAGACAGGACACCTGACCCAAACTGACCAAAGAGGTATTCCATACCACAGCACATCATGCCCACTATATAAAGTGGGGGCAGTTACCTGGAAGTGTTAGATCACTGCCCAGTCAGGCTGGGTATTGGTTGGTGGGTGGTGAGCAATTGTACTCTCTTGCCTTGTTATTCCCCTTATCATTATTATTATTGGTAGTAGCAGCAGTGATTTGTGTTATACCTTAGTTACTGGACTGTTCTTATCTCAACCTGGGGGAGTTACATTCTTTCGATTCCCCTCCCCATCCCTCCAGGAGCAGGGAGAGGAAGAAGCGGGGGAGTGAGTGAGTGGCTGCATGGTTCTGAGTTACCGGCTGGGCTTAAACCACAACAGTAATGTCATCTATTTGTCAGCAATGTCACATGGTAGGAAATCTTAGGACACGTATTGCAAATTGCAATGCACTTTTCTTTCAAGACAGTAGATGTTAATTGATCAATATCATCAAGGTAGGCCCATTAAAAGATACAGAAACACAGTACGAGAAGGCTTTAGCAGCCAGCTGCTCTAAGAGCTCTGCCTGCTGATAAGGTTTATTAGCTCTCCTAATCTGCAACAACTGCTGCTACCAAAGTGACAAGATTTACAGAACATAGTTTCTTTTGAACATGCACCTGAAAAGTACAATCATGTTAATTGATGAGGATGGTAGAAAAGTTAATTTGACAAGCAGAAAGCCTAAGTTAGTCTATAATTCAGAATGATGCAGTAGTCCTCTGATTTAGAAAGGTAAGCATGCATTAAAATTTCAAGTTTTGTTAATGGTATTTGGTCAGTGCTTTGCATAGTTGAAGTGATATACAAATGCAAGGAACTATCACAAATGCTGATATTCCAAATTAAATTAATTGATTCTATGTTTAAATACCTTTATAGTGGTGCAACTCTAATCAAACACAGAAATGGAGAGTACATTGTACGAAGCTCACAGCAACCTTCTGGACATGTCCAACTGTGAGGTGGGTGGGTTCACAGTGTGCTGCCTGGGTGAACAACTGGCTGAAGGGCAGAACTTCAAGGGTTATAGTGAATGGGGCTACATCTGGCAGGTGACTGGTCACCAGCAGTGTTCCTCATGGTTCAATTCTAGGGCCAGTTAGGTTCAACGTATTCATCAATCAACTGGATGCAGGAGTTGAATGCAGCAAGTTTGCTGATGATACCAAACTGGGAGGTGCTGTTGACACTCTTGAGGGACAAGAAGTCTTGCAGAGGGCTCTACACAGATTGCACTATTGGACAATGATTAATGGGATGAAATTTAACAAGCTCAAATGCCATATTCTGCACTTAGGACAGAGTAATGCCAGGCACAAGTATAAACTGGACAAGTAGTGGGTGGAGAGCAGCCCTGGAGAAAAAGATCTGGTGGTGCTGGTCAACAACAGGCTTGATACAATTCAGCGGTGTTCCCTGGCAGCCAAGAGAGCAAACTGCACCCTGGGGTGCATCAAACACAGTATAACCAGCTGGTCAAAAGAGGTCATTATCCCACTGTATTCAGCATTGTAGGACCACAACTTGAGTGCTGTGTGAAGTTCTGGAACCCACAATTTAAGAAGGATGTGAAGGTCCTTGAATGAGTCCAAATGAGGGCAGCAAAGCTGGTGAAAGGGCTGGAAGGAATGTCCTATGAGGAGCAGCTAAGGTCTCTGAGTTTGTCTAGTTTGGAGAAAAGAAGGCTGAAGAGCAACCTCATTGCTCTCTACAGTTTCCTGAGGAGAGGAAGCAGAGAGGGAGGTGTTGACCTCTTCTCCTTGATATCCAGCGACAGGACACGTGGCAGTGGTTCAAAGCTGAGCCAGGGGAGGTTTACACTGGAGATTAGGAAGCATTTCTTTACAGAGAGGGTTGTCAAACACTGGAACAGGCTTCCTAGAGAGGCAGTTGATGCCCAAGGCCTGCCAGCATTTAAGAGGCTTTTGGAAAATGCCCTTAATGATATGCTTAACTTGGTGAGCCCTGAATTGGTCAGGGAGTTGGACTAGAGGATTATTGTAGGTCCCTTCCAAACGCAAGTCTGTTCTATTCAATATATATATTGAAAATTATTGAGCTGCTATTCCTCTGTTTTGAATACTTCAGATACTAATCAAATCACTAATACACAAGTGTAATGAACTGAATTTAATGACCTTTCAAATATGGTTTTCTACCTTTTGCTATGGAATTGCAAACCAAAATTTCTGCATTCTGAATGGTAACAGAAAATTGGGAAAGACTAACATGATGGACAATGTCAGTCAAGAATTAAATGAAGTATAGTATAGTACCTGCAAGGTGGGATCCGCTGATTTGTATGGGGGTCACATTTTGGTACTAAGATTGTACAGGCAAAAAACATAAGGTACTTGTAGCAGTTGGTCTGAACCAAGGCTGGGAAAAGAGAAGACTCCCAGCTGATAGAAGCTTCCTTCTGCGTCCTGTGTCCCAGGTAGTTTGGGTAATAAGTATAGTTGTAAGGCAAGTTCATACAGAGCTCCAGAGTAATTGATTCACATTGACCTTTCACAGAAAGAAAACAAAACGAAAAAACAAAACAAAAAAAATCAAAAAAAGAAACAAATGGTGTGAGATGAAATGAAATACAGAAGAAATAATTTAACAAATTTATCAGTCAGGGGATTTCCTCAAAGGCTTGAGAAACTACAAAGCTTCAAAGCTCAAGACCCCATATAAGTAAAGAAAGGTGGGTTTGACCTCTGCCTACCTAATAACCTATTCAGAGACTTACATTCCCTTACCAATATGCATTAACTTCCTGAGTAACATCTTAACTTTAACATGGTACAATAAACCATTCTTTAAAAACAGATTTATTCTTTTCAAATTAAGTTTCTGATAATTTTCAAGACTTCCTACATCATAAAGCAATGCACCCATAACACAACTCACACTGGCAGGGCAACTGTCAAAATTAAGAAGACTGGGATTATATGATACTTTGGGTTGGAAAGGATCTCAGGAGGTCTCTAGTCCAATGTCCTGCTCAAAGCTTTGTCAGCTCTGAGGACTGATCAGGTTTCTCAAAGCTTTGCTTAGTTGGGTCTTGAAAAATCTCTAATGACAGAAACTCCACAATTTCTCTGTATAGAAAGCAGAATGCAGGTTTTTTATTTTATTTTTTGCATCCCAAGATCTGGAGGAAGAATGAGGACAATTATGTTATGTATTGCACAAACACTGAGTAAGAGACAGTCTACATGCTAATAATTAAATTCAGATAAGGCATAATTGATAATAAAGAGAATGATAAGCAAGAATAAACTAAATGCAACAGCTACAAGTCCATATGATCACACTGACTATAGCTATATACAGAAGTCATTCAGCTTTTAGGGAGTTCATCACAACACATATTAAACTGACCAAGTATTTTAGATTTAAAATCTTGCATAGCTGCTGTATTTCTTCTCAAGCTGGTAGTCAGAAATAGTTACTTTTTAATTTTCCACGACAACAGAAAAGTTTCAGTGAAAAACTGTAGTAAAAAAGTATGACAAAAAAGTAATTCGCTACCAAAAGACTGCAAATATATTTGCCTGTTCTGAAAGCAAACATATTTTAACATGATTAATATTGTCTACCAGCCAGTTGTGGCAACTGCGTGATTCTATAGCTGCACCTTTGAGAGGAAGAAGACCCAACAGTCAGTTAATCAGTTGATCAGCCAAACTGTCATTCTTGCACTGGCATTCCCTGTTATAATCTCACAGAATCACAGAATCACAGAATAGTAAGGGCTGGAAAGGACCTCAAGATCATCGAGTTCCAACCCCCCCGCCATGGGCAGGGACACCTCCCACTAAACCATGCCATCCAAGGCTATGTCCAACCCCACCTTGAACGCCGCCAGGGATGAAGCATTCACAACTTCCCTGGGCAACCCATTCCAGGGCCCCACCACCCTCACAGTGAAGAATTTCTTCCTCAGATCCAATCTAAACCTCCCCTGTTTAAGTTTAAACCCATTACCCCTTGTCCTCTCACCACAGTCCCTAATGAAGAGTCCCTCCCCAGCATCCCTATAGGCCCCCTTCAGGTATTGGAAGGCTGCTATGAGGTCTCCACGCAGCCTTCTCTTCTCCAGGCTGAACAGCCCCAACTTTCTCAGCCTATCTTCATACGAGAGGTGCTCCAGTCCCCTGATCATTTTCGTGGCCCTCCTCTGCACTTGTTCTAACAGTTCCATGTCCTTTTTATGTTGAGGACACCAGAACTGCATGCAATACTCCAAGTGAGGTCTCACGAGAGCAGAGTAGAGGGGCAGGAGCACCTCCCTCGACCTGCTGGTCACACTCCTTTTGATGCAGCCCAGAATACGGTTGGCCTTCTGGGCTGCAAGCGCACACTGCCGGCTCATGTTCATTTTTTCATCAACCCACACCCCCAAGTCCTTCTCTGCAGGGCTGCTCTGAATCTCCTCCCTGCCCAACCTGTAGCTGTGCCTGGCATTGCTCCGACCCAGGTGGAGGACTTTGCATTTAGCATGGTTGAACTTCATCAGGTTGGCATCAGCCCACCTCACAAGCGTGTCAAGGTCCCTCTGGATGGCATTCCTTCCCTCCAATGTATCAACCGAACCACACAGCTTGGTGTCATCGGCAAACTTGCTGAGGGCGCACTCAATCCCACTGTCCATGTCACCCACAAAGATGTTGAACTTCAAGACCGGTCGCAACACCGATCCCTGGGGGACACCACTCGTTACTGGTCTCCAGCTGGACACTGAGCCACTGAGCACTACTCTTTGCGTGCGGCCATCCAGCCAGTTCTTTATCCACCGAGTGGTCCACCTATCAAATTGATGTCTCTCCAACTTAGAGAGAAGGATGTCATGGGAGACAGTGTCAAAGGCTTTACACAAGTCCAGGTAGATGACAACAACTGCTCTGCCCCTGTCCATCTCTTTTAGTATTTACCTGTAATCTGAAGATTATGAAGTTCGTTTTATATGCAACTTTTCCTCTCTGCTAAATCCTTGCACACTGTACATACTTCTGTCATCTCAAACCACTTAGTCCCAGCTTTGGGGTATATGAAGTTCAAAGACTACAAAAATCCTCATCACACTACTGTGATTTCCTGTTCCTTATGAACTCTTTCTTATCGTCCCACACTTCAGTTGCCCAGATCAGTTTTGTTTTGTCTTTTGATTTTTCCCCAGTAAGCATCTTTCCTTGATGTGTACAGAATATTACATGCTCATCAGTATTTCATGATGAAACCTGAGTAAATGGACCCTAAAGCACATGAAGTGTTTTAAGTGTTTGTATAACGTAACATTTGAAACTAAATGGCAGAAATGCTCACATTTCATTTTCTCATTTGTTATGACTCATATTTACAGACATTTAGGTGAATTCAAGGAGAGAATCTAGTCCACTGAAATGCCTTTGCAGGATACAAGTTTTCACTTTACATGTTTTCAATACAATTACAATTTGTTTCTTCAATGTGTTTAGAAAGCTTCTATTGCATTATCATAGAATCATAGAATAGTTAGGGTTGGAAAGGATCTCAAGATCATTGAGTTCCAACCCCCCTGCCATGGGCAGGGACACCTCCCACTAAACCATGCCATCCAAGGCTATGTCCAACCCCACCTTGAACGCCACCAGGGATGAAGCATCCACAACCTCCCTGGGCAACCCATTCCAGGGCCCCACCACCCTCACAGTAAAGAATTTCTTCCTCAGATCCAATCTAAACCTCCCCTGTTTAAGTTTAAACCCATTACCCCTTGTCCTCTCACCACAGTCCCTAATGAAGAGTCCCTCCCCAGCATCCCTATAGGCCCCCTTCAGGTATTGGAAGGCTGCTATGAGGTCTCCACGCAGCCTTCTCTTCTCCAGGCTGAACAGCCCCAATTTTCTCATCCTGTCTTCATACGAGAGGTGCTCCAGTCCCCTGATCATTTTCGTGGCCCTCCTCTGCACTTGTTCTAACAGTTCCATGTCCTTTTTATGTTGAGGACACCAGAACTGCACACAATACTCCAAGTGAGGTCTCCTGAGAGCAGAGTAAAGGGGCAGGAGCACCTCCCTCGACCTGCTGGTCACGCTCCTTTTGATGCAGCCCAGGATACGCTTGGCTTTCTGGGCTGCAAGCACACACTGCCAGCTCTTGTTCATTTTCTCATCAACCCACACCCCCAAGTCCTTCTCTGCAGGGCTGCTCTGAATCTCCTCCCCGCCCAACCTGTAGCTGTGCCTGGCATTGCTCCGACCCAGGTGTAGGACTTTGCACTTAGCATGGTTAAACTTCATTAGGTTGGCATCAGCCCACCTCACAAGCGTGTCTATGTGCAAAGATGTCATTGTAGGTTTGAAAATAGTAACTTTTGACTCTTACACCCCATTCCCTACAATCCACAAGCAGAGTAACAAACAGAACATACATTCTAGGGGAACATCTGCCTGAATTCAAGTAACCCAAATGTTAATCTTTCCTTCTGATATCTGTCCTACAGTTTATCTTGCTGCTCCCTTATTTATAGTACATATAAGTACAAGCTAATGAGTAGGAAACAAGGAATAAAATTCTTTGCGTCTTATCCTAAAGAAAAAAACAAACAAACAAACAAAAAACCTCATTACAAAAAAAAAATAGAAAGAAACCAATCCAAAAACCCCAAACAAACCCGCACAAAAAAAACCAAAACAAAACCCCACAACCAAGAAACCAAACTCATAAACCATCAGATTATGCCTGGGTTTAATATCTTCACATATTAACTTGCTCTACCTACTATATAGAAGTCAGTTCCAAACATAGTAACAGAAGTGAATGGGGTATTTCACAGAATTGTAGAAGGGTTAAAGCTGGAAGAGACCTCTGGAGACCATCTGGTCCAATCCCCCTGCTTAGGCACGGCCACTTTGAGCAGGTTGTGCAGAACCATGCCCAGACAGCTTCTGACTGTCTAGGGAGTCTCTACAACCTCTTACAGGCAACATATGTTCAATCACCCCGCCAGTAAAACAAGCGTTTCCTTATATTCAGTTATCCTTATGCTCCCATGTTTCAATTTGTGCCCATTGCCTTTGGTCCTGTCACAGAACGCCAAGAAAACAAAATAGCTTGCCTCTGTTGTCTTTACACTCTCCATTCAGGTAGTTGTTCTGTTATCCTAAATATATTATTACTGCTTTATAATGCCAGCCTAAACTGACCAGACATTATCACTCATGCAGAATATCCACTTTAACCAATACTGTGAAATATGGCCTATGCTTTGGAATTTTCCAACTACAGTGTTATTTGGGTGAGAAAACACTGCTTTGTCAACACTGAAGTTTTTAATGAGAATTCTAATGTCTAATAATGAAATATCTCTGGTCAAAATATGAACAGCAAAAATAACATGAAAAAAGACAACATTACTCCCAGATGTTATGCAAGAAAAACCTCTCCCAAATTCTCTTGCTGTTCCATTGTGTATAGACAATTAAATATTCACTGGACCAGAATAGGAGAGAGATGATCTGCAAATCTAATTCAGATTATGAATTACTCCTGTTGAGAACTATGGACTGTTGCCAATAATATGACAAGGAAGCATTTTCACTAAAAAGCTCTGGGGTTAGGAACATAGGAACATTGTTTTAGAACTCAAATATCACACATCAAAAAAAGTTTTTCACTGTCTTGTAACACAGTGCCAGCCACTCAAACGTTTTCCAAAATTACTTTCCAATACATACAATGTGATACAAAAATCTGCATTTTTCAGAAAAGATTTTGGACAAACTGTTCTGTACCACAGTCATTCTCATACTGATTTATCCACAAGAAAGATGAGTCCAAGAAAGAAAGTACACTTTCGGCTCTGTGTGAGAGCAACTGAATTGAGTCACATTGCTCGAAAGTCACATTGCCTTTTAGAGGGCTGTAGCTGCTCGTTATGAAAGGTAATCTGCTTAAGAGAGAACTGCTCCCTGAGCAGGTAAGAACCAGAGGTTGCTGTGGGTATTTATGTATTTTTGTACTTGTTGGGTAAGGCTGCTGCTGGTGCCTTTTGCCACCGAGAAGACCTGTCTTATGGACAACTGGTGGCCACACAGCCATCAGCTGTGAATCCAGTGTTGTTTCTGTCACAATATATCAAATACATTTACATTTACATCAGATACTTAGCAGTTTAAGCTGTATTTAAAAATAAATACAATTATAAAATACCTTCTTTTTTTTGACCTGAATAAATGTAAAGTTACTACCATTTTAAACATATAAATCGGGGTTTAGTGTAATGCCTGTTAACTTTTGGAAGCATTATGAGTAAAACTTTGAAACAATTAATAGAAATATGGAAGCGCCATTCCTGGGCAAACCACAGCTTTGTGGCAACGTCAGTAACGTTCATATAAAAAAGCTGATCTTCACATGGAGAAACTGAGAAGCAATGCCATTTCTTAAAGGCTCAGGATGCTAAAGCTGATGCTTCTCCTGCAGACAGAGATCTGAGACTAAATACCCTTCACTCCCGTGAGCATTCAGTCCACAGAGAATCAATCTAATCACACTCATTTAAACTTGCGACTAGCCAAAGTGGAGTTATTCAAGTCAGCAATTATATCTCAATCAATACTTGTCTATTCTGACCTTAAAAGATCAGGAAAATATGACCTTCAAGTCTCACCAAAGATAAGGAAAGATTACTTGAAGAACTGTTTTCTGTGGAGATGCCAGACACCTACAGTTTCAAGGGATTCCAGCAGGAACTGCAGATGTGGTCAACAACCAAAGTAATTTGATCTGTTGTGGTATCTCATGTTTCATTTCTCATTTTTTTTTAGTGTATGCATCCCATGTATATTGCTTCCTTTTCACCAGGAGAGAGATAACGTCTCACAGGAGATAATATTGCAAGACACAGATGAGAAAATGACTGAGATAATTCAATGAAGATACCTGAGAGTTCAATAACAACAAAAAAATATTTTTAAAAATTCAGATTTTAATATTTTTTTTTTTTTAAATAAAGTGTATTTTCATTAGCTTTGTGTTATTTGGATGCTTTTCTTCCCATTTCATAACCCTTTCTAAATATTGCTTGGGGTTTGATATTTCTTGGTTTGGTTCACAACAGGCAAGCAAAAAAACCCCCAACACCTACTATTCCAATCACCTTAGATGGCTCCTTCTCACCTGAATAGTTTGATTATGGATTAAAGGCCAGATCTACACAGGTGATATACATGATAAGCAACTGCTGCAGACCACCTTTAACAGAAAGAGGAGGTAGATGAACCCTTCTTGCGAGCTAAGGATGCCTCCTGATTGCAGGCCTAGTACTTATGAGAGTTTTATTCATGTTGATATCTGCTTGAAGGACAGCAAGTTGGTCTTTATGCAGAGCCTACTTAGAGCACAGGAGTCCATTCCAATGCAAAGTATGTCAAGATGATTCAATAAGAAAGTGTGCCATAAGACCACCTTGGCTGAATGTGATTCTCCTGACCACGCTCAAACACAAAAAAAATACACAGAAGACATAAGAGGGGATGCAGGACTGAAGTGGAACATAGAGAAATTTTCCAAGCAAGAATGGAGTTAGAAAAGCCAAAGCTCAGCTAGAGTTGAAACTAACGGACAATGTAAAGGGCAAGAAGGAATGCTCTTGTAAGTATACTGGCAGCAAAAGGAAACAAAAAAAAATGTGGGTCTGCTGCTCATTGTGGCAGTGGAGCTAGTTACAAGATACACAGAAAAGACGAAGGTACTCTATGTCTTTTTAGCCTCAGTTTCCAGTGAGGAATATCACTGGAAGGCTGCTTTATATCATATATCATACAATATGTATTGGTCAGAAGAATAAGTAGTTTTGCCAGTTTGAATATCAAAATTATCCCTTCATAAAAGGGCTAAAAGTTCTCCAGACTACTAAACACAGCATCATGTTTTCTTGCATATTGAAATCAAACCAGTAGCTTCTGCTTTACACTTACACTGCGTTGTTACTTCATGTAAACACTGAATGTCAGTAGATGTTAAGAAGCACAACTGTAAATAGCCTTTAAGAATGTATCAAAAATTCACAGAAGAGAAAACATCTCAACGTCAAATGTTAGGAGGATCTCTAAGTACATCAATAATAAAAAGTTACGATGGAACTTTTGTTTCAACTTTGCCCTTTTCAATAGTTAATCATTACACAAATTAAAGTAAATTAAAGTATTATTTACCATGTCCTACCCTGCATCCTCATTATACTCTAAAGCACCCTAAAACAGTGACAGTGCAAAGCATGTGACCTACTTACTGCAGTTTGTCTGGCTGTTTCTTATCTCACAGAGAGAAGGTCCACAGGGATCAGGACAGGAAGTACATCTCTGGTCTCCCTCCTGACAGAGGGTTTGACCTGAGGAAAATAGAAATTTACTATTCTAATTATTTACCAGACTAATAAAAATTACTGGAGTGTAGCAATGAGAAAATGCAGAGTTTACATTACAATTAAGCATTTATTTTACATAATTAAGCATTTCAAGTGTAGCAAGAAACTGTTGTGAAAAAGAAAAGTGTGCAGGAATGTCCAGATGTCACTATTCTTTACCCATATACTTAAAATAAGATTTTACATCTCAGTTTTCGATTGAGAGGTATGGATCTCTGAAAGCCATTTATCACAATTCTGTGGCAAAGTATGAAAAGTCATATAAATCAGAGTTCGGAGGGAACAACAGGTTCTAATTGAAAGAGAATATTTTCTGGGAATCATTCCTCAGTGCCATTCAGTTGATCTGCTTCTCATTTTATGATTGTTTTGGTGGACAATAAAAATCTTCCTGAAGAAAGGTCATCAAAGCTGAAGTGCCGTTGTCCTCTTTGGCTGGTTAAAACGCAAACAACAACAAGAAACCCCAAAAGGCTATGGTCCTAAAAATTGAATTCAGAGCAGCTAAAACCAGTATTTCATCGAAACATTTCTGAACATATTACCTGGGTAGTTAGTTTTGCTGACAAATCCCTGGACTTCTCTCTGTGTCATAGTGGTGATAGCTCCTTTCCAAACCATTAAATTCTCTCTTCAATGTGACTTTTGCAAAAGCAGTCATTTAATTTACTATTCTGTACACAGAGACTGAACAGGTTGGATTTCATCATCTCATCCTCTTTAAAATGGGTTATTGCAACTACTACTTAGTGTTTGTATTGCATTACGCAACTGATTATTATTGAACATTAATCATTCAGTCATGGTGTCCTTATATTGGCATACAGAAGATTCTTAAGAAGCATCTTGTTTCAATGATCTTGACAACAGCCTCCTCCCAAAGAACTGACAGTGTAGTAATGTAGATTTACTTCCCTTCATACATGTTATATATTGAAGCAATAGAGGTACTTTCTTTAGCTGTAGCAATTGACTGTCTTATATCACAGGCGCAGCTGATTGTAAAATTGAACTTTAAAAATAGTGAAAACTTCTTAAATTCTAAAACTATTACAAATAATTACATTAAAATTAATTTTTTAAGTTTACTCCAACCCCTTCCTATCCCACAGGGGAAGAGTTTCTCAACTCTTTAAAATTCCTTTTGCTGCAATGTAGGTTCTTTTGATCTGAGCACAGTCAATGCTGAATTTCTATAAACACACTCTACTCTCTCTTTTAAAGGGATCACAGAACCAGCTGTGTATTTATCTTATGATAACAGGCGTGTTCTACTCTAATAACTTTTGAATAGGTTGTCTTATTACCGCTACATCTGACAACGCCAGGGTTTTCTACATAAAGTTAACTAATTTCTTTAAAAATGAAATTTGAAAGATTATGTTATTAATAATTCTCACATTGAAGGAAAGGCTGCTATCTGCACCTACCTTACCATAAACAAGAGAATTACATGTGGAAAATATCCTCAAATAATGAAACCTTAGCAATATTACGACATTTTTTTCCGAGTGTCAAAATGTACCACAGGACACAAGTCTTTGGGGAAACATGTTCTGGGGCTCAAGAAACTGCCTGGTTTCCTTTCCCTTCATATAAACCATCATGAGCCAGCTAGTAAGTAGCCGTGAAAAGTTACGTTTTCATACATTTTTCCTTAGTCACATTAATCATTTATTTATGAAAACATCCTTTCTCTGATTCCCAAGTACTGATGAAAAATAATTTTCACGAGAAAATTCCTTCTCAAATGGCACCAATTCCTGTGATAGTAGCTTCTAACTGCTGCAGACAATGTGAATATATATCAATTTATGTTAAGTAACAGCTCATCATGTCGGATAACCAAAACCCATACTAAATATCACCTCTATTTCCTTAACTTTTTATATTTTTAAGGACTAATAAAGCTCTGCTTACAAATTCCTGTGTGAAAGCAGACACCAGCAAATGTTAGCAAATGTTGTTTGAAAGGGAACGAAAGTAAATGTCAGACAGCTTTAGCTAAAGACACTTTAGAACAAAGCAGTCAATGGTAGGTTCAGTAAGAGCAGTAAAATTAGGGATATCCTTACTTTCACTGCAGTTTTCTTCATCACTTCCATCTTTACAGTCATTATCTCCATCACACTGGAATGCACTAGGAATGCACTGCCCATTTCTGCACTCCACCAAACCCTGACTGTGACATGCTAGAGAGAAAAAAATGATGATACACTGGTTAACTTAGATTAATGAAGGTCTTAATTATTTTTGAACATTATCTTGAAGTTATTTCAGGAGGAGCTAATAATACTGCTTAGCACTGAAAGTCACTAGAAGACATTTTTCATTGTATGTAGGCTATTCTTTCAATAGCTTACAGCTACTACAAATCAACAAAAGCATCATTTTTACTCAACTAAAACCTGTCATCTTTTCTTTGCCCACTTACTTACATTCTTTAATTCAGAACAGACTCTTAGGTTTCAGGGAAAATTCTAGGATTGTGGTTGCAAGGTCAAGCACTGAATGGCAGCAAGAATCAAAGCAGTATAAGCATATCTCTTATGACAACTTTAATCACATTAAAACATATGCTAGTTCCCCAAGGCTTGATTTTGCAACCTTGGCAATATACTAGGGTAGTTGTCTTGCAGATATATACCATTGGAGATATATATCATTGGAGAAGAGAGAAGTCCAGACTCTGACAAGCTCTGATAGGTTGCATACAGACACATGAGAAAGCTGTCACAAACTCAGAATGCCTACAGTTTAAAGAGATTATACACATTCATTCATTATTCTTTAAGGAGAACATCCCAATTAACAAAAAGGTGATTCTGTAATTAACAAGCTGAAACAATGCTGGGAGTTCTTAATAATGGCAAGAAATGTTTAATTTGCCGCAGTTGCCTTCCAGTAGGGATGTTTATCAAGTGTGAACTTTGCAAATCAAATAAACTTGTAGTTGTGCCTTACAAGTAATAAGTAAGTATACTACTTATCTTGCATTATTTTCATTTTTAAAGAAATAAAAAAACTGATTTAGAAATTAAAGGAACTTACAGCAATTGATTTCATCTGATTTGTCTATACAATCATGGTCACCATCACATACCCAATCAGCAGTTATACATCTCCCATCTCCACATTGATGATGTGTCACTGGATTACAATCTAATTAAAATTTCAATGTGAGGACAAAAAAAAAAAAAAAAAAAAAAAAGAGGATGATGAGTTACAAATTGTGTATTTTGTGATTTTGATCAATCGTCCTATGCCTATAAGCTAATCATTCTCACCAATGAGCCATTTTGAAGTTGTAAAATACAATGAGATTTTTCTGTTCCCGGAGATTTTGTTGGCAGATGGTAGTTACATATGTTCTGAATTCTATTGCCTATATAGCTGGTGTTGCACTTACTCCTTCTCTCAGGTGCACAGTTGTTTCAATTTGCAAATAAACATATTTCTAAGATTTGTTAAGCAGATTAAAATATTTGTATTCCCATTTAATGAAATGCCTTTCAGTTAGTCAACATTTCCACTTGCCATCAGGGAAAATCATTGCCTACATTTATCTTTTTACTATGAAGTAAAAAAAAGTAAAAAATGTTTCATTTGCCATACTTGGCACTTAATCAGAAACTTTTTTGCATACACTCAGAATTTTTCATAAGAATGATCTACAAGGAAAAACTATTCCAATCTTCATCTTATTTTCCTACCTAAATGCTTCCAAAAATAAATAAAAGCATTCTTTTGAGCACTCTGACTTTACACCAAAATAAATAGGGAGTGTAAGCAGTCTGATATGAGACCCATTTATAACCTGTACAAAAAGATCTTAAATTTTCTATATTAAAGAGAAAACCTATCTCAAGATAGCAATGGTAGGAGTTAGGTAAACATTCAGAAAAGTCTTTAATCAAAGATGGCTTATGAAAAACAAATAAACGAACAAAAAACAAACCAACCAAAGAAAAAAAGTAACAACCAGAACTGACAAAAAGTAGTGAAAGATCCTGGAGTCGCAGAGTATGCTTAATGTGGAGAAGAAACATAAAAAAACTATCAGAAAAAAATGTGCATTGATTTTTAGTTTTGAAATTCCCTGTGATTTTCCTTAGAAAAGCAAAGGAAAAAAGTGAGAAATAATATTTTAAATTTAAAACACTCATTTTAGAGCACTTAATTTGTCTTAGGTGTAGCACCAGGAGCAAAAGTTAAAAAAACTACGGCTTTCAAAGTCTTGTAGTATTTACATGTGCTAATTATTCTTTTTTATGGCAAAACTTCATCTTTTTCCTACAAAATTTAAGTGTAGGTAGAAAGACAAATATAAGAAGGCAGAACATACAAAGCTGACTGAAAGCAGAATTTGAAAGAAACATAATTTGATCATCAAAATATGCAAGTTCACTCTGAAGCTTATGTAAAATCAGTTCAAGCTACAAAACAGTTGCCACCACCAGTGTGTAAGCTCTTATGCAGCGATCATGAGATGGTTGAGTTTGAGATCCTCAGGACAGTGAGAAGAGCGTGCAGCAAGCTCACTGCCCTGGACTTCAAGAGAGCAGACTTTGGCCTCTTCAGGAACCTGCTCAGTAAGGTTCCATGGGATACAGCCCTAGAGGGCAGGGGGGCCCAAGACTGTTGGTTGATATTCAAGGATCACCTGCTGCAAGCTCAGGAGCGATGCATCCCAACTAGAAGAAAGTTTAGCAGGAGGGCCAGGAGACCTCCTTGGATGGATAAGGAGCTGCTGAGCAAAATTCGAAGGAAAAAAGGAGCTTATAAAAGGTGGAAGCAAGGTCAGGCGGCCTGGGAAGAATACAGGGATGTTGTCCGGGAAGCTAGGGACCAGGTTAGGAAAGCTAAGGCCCACTGAGAATTAAACTTGGCTAAGGATGTTAAGGATAACAGGAAGGGATTTAATAGGTACACTGCCAATAAAAGACAGGTTAGGGACACCGTGGGCCCTCTCCAGAAGCTATCAGGAGAACTGGCTACCCTGGATTTGGAGAAGGCTGAGGTTCTTAATGACTTCTTTGCCTCAGTCTTTACCGGCAAATGCTCTAACCACACCACCCAAGTCTTGGAAGGCAGACGCGGGGACGGTGAGGGTGGGGACCCTGGGCCCACTGTGGGGGAGGATCTTGTTCGGGACCACCTTAGGAACCTGAATGTATACAAGTCCATGTGACCTGATGAAATCCATCCACGGGTCCTGAAGGAGCTGGCAAATGAAGTTGCTAAGCCACTGTCCATCATATTTGAAAAATCATGGCAGTCAGGTGAAGTTCCCAACAACTGGAAAAAGGGAAATATAACCCCCATTTTAAGAAGGGAAAAATGGATGAGCCAGGGAATTACAGACCAGTCAGTCTCACCTCTGTGCCTGGCAAAATCTTGGAGCGGATTCTCCTGGAAGGCATGCTAAGGCACATAAAAACCAACAAGGTGCTTGGTGACAGCCAGCATGGCTTCACTAAGGGGAAATCCTGCCTGACCAATCTGGTGACCTTCTATGAAGGGGCCACGGAACTGACGGACAGGAGCAGAGCAGTTGATGTCATCTACCTGGACTTGTGTAAAGCCTTTGACACTGTCTCACATGACATCCTTCTCTCTATGTTGGAATGGGTTGCCCAGGGAGGTTGTGGATGCTTCACCCCTGGCGGCGTTCAAGGTGGGGTTGGACATAGCCTTGGATGGCATGGTTTAGTGGGAGGTGTCCCTGCCCATGGCAGGGGGGTTGGAACTCGATGATCTTGAGGTCCTTTCCAACCCTTACTATTCTATGATTCTATGATTCTATGGTTTGCTTTAATCTTAGTTAAATTCAGCCATGTTAGCAAGAAAGCAAACATAACATCTTGAACTAGTTTAAAACAAATTGTGAATCACAGCATTTCTTCAAAATACTATCTTCGAAATTTTGACTGACCCACAACTCTCCTTTAAAACTTTACAAATGGCACATAAAATCTGTAAGCTGTTTCTACTTTGCCCAAAGAGAATAACAGCAGGGTATATTACTCTTTCAATAGTTTAAGGAAAAAGGTTGCTGATTCAGGCAATATTGGTATCTTACAGACTTTAGAAAAGCATAAAACTTTCACTTACCACAGTTTTGTTCATCACTAAGGTCTCCACAGTCATCATATCCATCACAAACAAATGTATAATTTAGGCATTTTCCTGTGTCACAGCGAAATACATCATCACTGCAGTCTACAAAACAAATTTTTGTAAATGTTAACATGACTTTGGAATATTCATATAAGCTATGAATGTATTGGCTAAATCAAAATTAGCTAAAGATACACCCCAATTTACAGGTATGCATTAATACCCAATGTGCATCAGTTTATTAGAATCTAATATGTAAGAACAAGAAAGATGAAAAGTAATTTTTAGACATTTTTATTACCAATTGTTTTTTTGATCAATGCCATGAGGCGAAAGCGCTCTGTTTACACATATGGACCAAAATGTTTAATTATATTTATATACATACAGTTCTTGAGTAAGGTTGTGGGTTTCATCAGTTAGATTACTAGGATAGTCTTGAGAACCTGATGTAGCTATTAGATGAAGCTGAAGCTTCTATCAGCAAAATCAACACCTCCACTTTGAAAGACGGGTGTCCTTCAAGTATATTACACATCGCAAGGTGCAGCATTCTCTCAGAAGGTGCAGTGGGGTTTCTGTCCCCCCAGATCAATGTCAGCCAAGTGTTCCACCTCCTTGGTGAGTGCTCTAAGTTTCTCAAGGTTTTACCGCCCTCAATTCTAGAACCTGAACATGAATCACTTATTCCACTCCCCCACAGAAGCATTCGTGCTCTCTACGAGTTTCACATCATCTTAGAAAGTACAAACAAAACCTACAGCACAATGCAAAGGACAATGTTTCAGGGCATAATGTAATATAATATGGCTAAACCATAAGCCTTGTAGTCAACAGTTACTTTAACTTTACAAGAACAAACGGCATAGAACAGTAAATACCAAAAAAACCCAAACTAAATGAAAATATTTAAGTTCTAGTTTCGGAACAGAACACTTTCAGCAGAACAACAGCCTGCTGGAAGTAAAATTCTAAGCATTACTTGTTTTGAGCTTGCAATGGCATGAAGTACTCTGGCAATCTTTATCCTCACCAATCAGTTTGCAACTGACAATTTCTGTGTTTGTATTGCTCTTCATGCAAATGAAACAACGCTGTCTTTTTCTGTGTTGTTTCCTTTGGGTAAGTTTATTGTTTAATTTCCATGCACACCCTCATTCCTGTTTACATTCATACCTCTGTAGCTGCGCAGTGTCCTTTAGGGTATGGCAGCTCTCCTGCCCACACTGACAGGGTAAACAAAAAGAATACAAACTTTCTTGCAAGGAAATCAGATTCACTTGATGAAAATCTAACAGTCTTAACATATATTTTCTTCAAGATATTGGTAATAATATATTGCATGAGGTAGCTAGTTACTTCTATGAGAATAAGATGGGCACATTGCAGCTGCCATTTGTAAAAGACAATGATGGTACAAACTCAGTTTTCATACAATTAAATACTAATTCCTACTGTACACTCCACAAAACACAAATAAACCCTGGTCAAACCTTTGCATTCTGCAACCCTTCAATCTCTATTCATGCATACCCTGTTTTCACCACTTCACTATTACATCATGTTGTCCTTCTGACCATGAATCACCTCAGCCCAACACTCATGATTTTACATTAAAAGATGTAAAGATTTTAAATTTTAAAGATGTATGTTTTAAGATATACATACAGACTCAATGTACATTTTGTGCCACTTCAAGGAGGAGATAAGACTCAACATGACATTCTACCATGAAGTGTGGCATGCAGCGGCCCAGGTGTGTAAACAGTTTCATTTGTATTTTATTACCAAAATGGTCTTCATCTTGTTCACCCTTGGTGAAAGAGAAGTATGATCAAGAAAGTCACAAAGGAAGTAAGAGGAAGCAGGTGTATGTATTAAGAAAGTGAGCATCTAAGTGCAGCCAGAGGGATGTAAAAGAGTCTGTTGCATTTGGCCCATTACATATAAAACTTGCTCATCAGTATCCTTCTGACAGACCCAAGTTTTGGTACTGATAATTTATGCATTTGTAGATCTTTGTTACAGCTTCTTTCCTGTTCAGATTCCTATGTGATAGCTGGCTGAGCTGAATTCTGATTCCTCAGCTGGCAACCTACATTGCACAAAGTCACAGACTAAATGGCACAGGAAACGTGGTGAAATCCTAAATACCAGTTTTCGGCTGCAGCTGTGAAAGTAGTGACACAGCTAAGTAAATTAAACTATACATTCAAAAAGAGGAATGGATTCTTCTAAAGCCTAACTATTGCCTGCATACTTATTATGGCCCATCAAAGGGAAGAAGAGAAAAATGCAAGAGCCAGGAAAAAAAAAGATCACATCATGTGATCAATTTCTTGATGCAGAATCCTGAAAGTGGATTCTAGCAAGAATTATTATTATTATGGAAAAGATTAAAACCAGAGACTTCTGCATTTCATAACACATATAATTTTCAACATTAAAACTAAGGAGGCACAGCTGTAAGATTCACTTATGTAACTTTGGACATCTACATCATTTCGTTTCTAAAGCACACAGGCCATCTAAATTATCTGCTTCAAATCAGACAAATCATGCGTCAGAAGTGTCTGTTTCCCTTGCCTGATTTTCCATACAGCCAGTTTAGACATTTAGCTCAGATAAAGTCACCTGTACAGGGACAGACAACTCTGTCCCTAATGTATGTCATCTCATAACTAAAAACCAAGGACATTTCTTCAATCTAGTAATATCTAAAACAAATATAAGAAGTCCTGTATTTTGGGACTGCAGATGAGAGGAGCTTCAACAGGAACCTGGACATCCCAGGAGAATGCCTCTGGATACACTTACTTTTTTTTAATCTTGAATTTTGAACCAAACCTGATTGAATAGTGCCTTCAAGGCCAATGATACTGAGGTGAATGGGCTTCATCTCTTGTCACCTCATCCTGTCATCTTAGGAGCTGATCACAGCATTGCACCCACCAGGTTATGGAATTGACACTGAAGCAGTAGACAAAGCAAGCTTCTCTGTTATTACTGCAGATGTCTTTTCGTAACAAAAATGGGAGAAGAAACTTAGAGATGGATAAAAAAATATTAACCTTAGTATTAAATAAATAGGAAAGGAAACGTGTGCACAAAGGTGTCAGAAACAAGAGCAGAACAGGATTTAAAGGAATGCTATATATTACGTGCTACAGAGCACTGTGAGATTGCATTTAAATAATCATAGAGCAAGAAGATGAATAACAACCTGACACAAGATAAAGAAACAAGAATCCAAACAGAATCATTTAGGTTGGAAAAGACCCTTAAAATCATCGAGTACAACCATTAACCTAGCACTGCTAAGTGTACCACTAAATCACATCCCTAAGCACCACATTCGCATGTCTTATAAATACCCCCAGGTATGGCGACACAGTCACTTCCCTGGGCAGCCTGTTCCAATCCTTGATGACCCTTCTGGTGAAGAAATCTTTCTTAATATCCAATTTAAACCTCCCCTGGCACATCTTGAGGCTGTTTCCTCTTGTCTTGGCTTGCTAACTGGGAGAAGAGACCGACCCCCATCTCACCACAACCTCCTGTCAGGTAGTTGTAGAGAGCAGTGAGGTCCCCCTGAGCCTTCTCTACTCCAGACTAAACAACCGCAGTTCCCTCAGCCGCTCCTCATCAGACCTGTGCTCCAGATCCTTCAACAGCTCCGTTGCCCTTTTCTGGACCCACTCCAGCACCTCAATGTCTCTCTTGTAGTAACGAGCCCAGAATTGAATACAGGATTCAATGTGCAGCCTCACCTGTGCCAAGTACAGGGGGGGATGATCACTGCCCTGGCCCTGCTGGCTACACTTGCTGATACAGACCAGGATGCTGTTGCCCTTCTTGGCTGCCTGGTCACAAGCTGGCTCATGCCCAGCAGCTGTTGACCAACACCCCGAGGTCCTTTTCTGCAGGGCAGCTTTCCCCAGGCTGTAGCACTGCATGCGGTTGTTGTAACCCAAGTGCAGGACCCAGCATGTAACCTTGTAGAATTTTACACAACTGGCCTCAGCCCATCAATCCAGCCCATCAGCCCAGATCCCTCTGTGAAGCCTTCCTACCCTCAAGCAGATTAACACTCCCACCCAATTTGGTGTCATCTGCAAGTTGACTGAGGGTGCAGTCAACCCAAAGATCAAGAACAACCCTGGTGATACAGGGCTGTTAAGACTGTAAAAAATTTGTCATAAGAGTAAACTGTTGCTGCCAAACAAAACATTATGAGGACACAAGAGCCTAGTGGGTTTTGCTGTCAGACAAGTAACTCTGGCCAGACCACTTGTTATATACTAGGGGTGAGACAACTAACCCAATGAGATAGAGTGCAAATGAGTAAAATAAGTTTTTTAGGATCCATATGGCCTTTCTTCTTACTGAGGTTACCCATTCAGTTTTATTACATTAATTTCCTACAGAAACAATGATTAACTTGAATGGTTTGATTTCAAGCAAAGCATGAAGTTAAATAATTTATACCAGACTGCTGTACATATTATATTGCAATTTGTAAAATTCATGCCTCTGCCACCCTCTGGGCCCCACCATTCATCCAGTTTTCAATGCACCTCAATTTTCAACCTGTCTCATTAACATATATCAGAGTGAATTACTGTAACTCAAATACAGTGTGCAGCTGAGAGAAATCTATTTCTGCCCCCAAATTATCAGCACCATTACTGTCATCCCTGAGAAACTTACCTGTTTGCATGCAATTCTATATTATGTTACAGCAATTACAGAGTAGAAGAGGCAGAGTGAGAGTTCAACAAGTAAACCTAAAACACATCAGAGACTGAAACAAAGCTGGAAAGAACAGGAAATAAACACATGGACAGGGCTCCACAGTGATAAAGAAACTTATCAAGGGAAAAAAAACGGAACCAAATATGCTGAGAAAAATAAAGTTCCTGAGTTGACTGAAACCAAGCCCAAAGGCCAAACCTTCAAGGCCACAGTCAGCAAAGGCGGCTTTGTCTGCAAATCTATTTCTATTCTGCCTTATCAAGCTTCTTTCAGTTTCCTTTTGTAAAGGGTTTTCTTTTTTTTCCCTCTAAGAGGGCTATTTTTTTTACTTTTCCATTCAAATAAAGCTTGGCCTTTTAAGTTTAAGAGCCTTTTAATCTCATTGGGAAGTAACTGTAACAAGAAGATTCTCTTCAACATGCTGGCCAACAGGAAGAGTCTCATGTGGTCTCTTCACAAGACTCAAGCAGCAGAAATACTTGCCTTTCTGCGTAATTTTTTGTCTTAAACTACCTATTGCTACATAAGTTTGCTAGAACACAGAGTCCAAATTTTTTTCTCCATATATATTACCCACAGTCTTTGTTTACCATTCTCATGCAGACAAAAAGGCTCCCAGCAACCAATGGAGCAGAAATTAGTCTAGAAGTGAGCCGTATGTTTATACATAGTTATCCTCTTCAACGTATTCATGCAGCTTACTCTAAGCTAAATCTGCTGCTTTTGTTTCATATGCTTGATATTACCCCCATCCTCATGGCTAACAACAAAATCTAAAAAAAATATTCATTCCATGCTAGGCAAAACTTTCCCATAAGCAAATATAGTTTGCACTTAATAAGAAAGGAACAACTTTTCTGTGTGTTGTTCTAGGTCCCACTAAACACTGGCAAGCTGTGTGTAAGCACTAACAGTCACGGTTCAGTTTGTACAAATTAGAACAAAGCCTAAAAACTCAAAGTTCTATTTTCTTTCTCAGATATTGCCAACTGTTTAACAATTAAATGGTGAATAGCAACTACCTTCTGTGGAGTACTGAATATTCTCATTATTACGGAAATGCCAGTCACTGCTAAAGTTACTGAACTATCATCTCCAAACTGAACAGAAATACCTTATGAATAAACCTAGGATAAGAATTAAATTTGATGGCCTATACTTTGATTGAAGGACAAGTGCTTTCAGAATTAAAAAAATAACAATTTAATAAAATTAATTATGAATTCATTATAACCTTCAGTTATTTATAATGATTCCTATGGGAATTACAGAATGATTAGGGTTGGTAAGAATCATCTAGTTCCAACCCCCCATCACAGGCAGGGACACCTTTCACTAGACCAGGTGCTCAACGACCTGTCCAACCTGGCCTTGAACACTGCCAAAGATGACAGACTCCTCTAACTACCCATACACTTATAACTTGAATACACCATCTGGACCTGAAGAAAACGTATTTTTAGGGTTAATAGTTATTTTTGCCATTTATTTTTCATTAATGGAAGTTTAGTAACTGTGCCTTTTTCTTCCTCAGTGGAAGAAGAAACCTCTTAATTCCAATGAGACCAAGAACATAGCTGCCTTCCCACATGGCCTGTGCCCTTTGTCATAAAAGGGGATATGAACTGCCAGGATGCTCAAAAGTCTCCTCTTTGTAGCACTCTGAAGAGGGAAGATAATGAAAAACAAACCAAATATCCCAAATAACACACCTTTAAAAGTGTGTTTAATTGAAACCAGGAATAAAACACTGCTGTGCCAAAACCATTTTAGGATTATTACCTGGCAACAAAAACAACCAGTACACCGTAACAGCAAAGATGTTGTTCTGAGCATCTTAATGGTGTATTTCCATGCCTTAACAAGTTTGGTATAAATGTTCTTCTAACTGTGGTTAATCACTGAGATGAGCTGCTCCAGAGCTGGCCTGAACCGCAGTGGAGTGGTAGATCCTGGCACACAGGGAAGTCTCCTGAGGCAGAGAAACACCAGGGGAGCAGAGATCTGCCAGGAGCCAGCAGCTCTCAAAGGAGATGCTGACTGACACCTGAGCACAGCCAGAGAAAGCACAGCCAACCCCACACCTATGAAAAGCAGCCTAGGGAGCACAAGTGATCAGGAGTGCTGCAACCAGAGCACAAAATCATACAATAGTTAGGGTTGGAAGGGATTTTCAAAGGTCATTTAGTCCAACCCCCCAGTTTTCTACAGGGAGGGTTATAAAATACTGGAACAGGCTGCCCAGAGAGGTGGTAGATACGCCATCCCTGGAGACATTCAAGGCCAGGCTGGATGTGGTTCTGGGCAACCTGATCTAGTTGAAAACACCCCTGCTTATTGCAGGGGATGGATTAGAGGACCTCTGAAGGTCCCTTCCAACCCAAACTATTCTGTGGAGTAACTCAGGAATTTAAGAGGGGCAAGGGCTGCTGGAAACACAGAATCTTTTATCAGACAAGATTTCAGGCAAATAAGTCATCCTTCGGTTTTGCTATTTCTGCTGTGTAATTCAAGGTCTTATTTGACCTCCACCCCTGCCCCCCCACCAACTGCTAATAAAACACATCCTCTGCCTATATACCCTTGTATCATTTAACACACAGGCTTTCTTTTAGAGGTAATCTTAACTCATGAAATTTATAATGCTTGTAATACCTTTATTGTTATATTACTTATTTCTTCTTTTCCCATTTCTAATGAAACTCAAGAGACATAGTCGCATAGGCATTTTTTAATCTTTAAGCTTACATTAAAAACTTGACAGGAAAAATTCAGATAAAAACATACCATATTTTTTATGTAATCAAAATTATATCAACCTCCATTAAATAAATTGCAGGCTATTAAAGATAAAGCAAGCTCCAGACTTATTCATATTGAGACAAGGAGGAAATTGCAGCCATCATTTATTCCTTGAAGTATTCCAGATAAAATCTATCAGCAACTTCCTCAAAAGCAGATTTGTGAGTCTTTGAATGCCCAGGCTCTTAAATCACCAATACGAACAAATCTTTTGGGGCCAGTCTAAACTGCAGAGTCCGGAACTCAACCCCAGGTCTGACATTTTCCAAAGTCTGACTGCACAGCGCTGTTTTGTGTCACCATGTTCTACTATAGTCCCTACTCAGTCATTGTTCCACATTTTCCTCTTTTCTTTTCTTTTTTCCCCTTTTCATTGTTTTCCTACTGTACATTTGCTGAGCTTTTCCAAAGGTAGTAGTCCAAGGATGTTTTTGTCAGCACAGAAAAACACATAGGAGCTCTAAAGATACACAGTACCACAGAGAAATAAATAAGAAATTGAGGTATTAAGCATGTATTTTCTTTTTCTTTTCTACTGCACCACAGAATCATAGAATCATAGAATCATAGAATTATAGAATCATAGAATCATAGAATCATAGAATCATAGAATAGTTAGGGTTGGAAAGGACCTCAAGATCATCGAGGTCCAACCCCCCTGCCATGGGCAGGGACACCTCCCACTAAACCATGCCATCCAAGGCTATGTCCAACCCCACCTTGAATGCCGTAAACCACATCCAGGGTTGAGACCAAGGTAACTTTCTAAACAGATGGCTTTGCATTTGCTCCAAAATCAGTGCCAAGGACTGGGAAAAAGATACAATTGACAGTCTTCAGTTTATTATCAGAAGTGCTCTTCTGATATGTGGTTTTGACCCATTCAAAAAATAAATAAATAAATAAGAAGCTCCAAATACTCCCTAATTTTCTCATGGCTTTTTGCAGAAATCTTAGAATCTCCTACCAGGCATAATATTTGTTAGATCAAGAGTACATGCTGTGACTAGAGTGAGCAAAGTTAAACACATTCAATGGCAACTGAGGGTCTAAATACCAATTATGCTCAAATACTATGCAAAGCTCCCGTTCTGTACCAAGAGAAATAGCTTTTAGGTTTCCCTGAAGGAAGTCGGTGCTTCAGTGAGATAGTGCAAGATTTAACAAACTTACTGCAGTGGACCTCATCACTCCAATCATCACAGTCATTGTAGCCATTACATTGCAGTTTCCCTGGGATGCAGATTCCACTGGCACATAAGAAACTCTCCTCTCCTCCACACAGTGCTGCAAAAGAGAAGAAAATAAAGAATGAGTGTTGAACTTCTCAGGGTAAGCAGAAATCAGCAGAAATGAAAGCTGGCTAGAACAATGAGTCTTAACCAATGCTCTTAAGAAACAAACCCCAGATTAATCAAATTCAAGCAAGTGCAAACTGGCATTTCCATCTAATTTTTGATATTTCAAAAATAGGTATCTAGGCTGAGTTAATCAGTGAGGTTCAATTTACCATTACCTCTAAAAAGCTGCTGTACAGAGTAACTGTTAAAAAGTGACCACAGGATGAGATTAAAGAAGCTCTGGGTTTTGTTTGGTTGTTTGCTTTTTTTTTTTTAATTAAATAGATGCATCAGATTAAACATCCAGCTAAAGTTACAACAGATGGATCTTCCCAGCCTAAATGTTTTGGCAAAAGATTACCAGGTCGAGACCTAACAGTGTCGCAGACATCTTTTTAGAGGAAAAGGGTTCCTCATTCTTATAATTCCCTGAACACCAGAAGACAGTCATTATTGCTATTAGATATATGGGGAATTAAGATACCTAGAGACAACTTCCCCCTAGAGCTTTATGTATCCCACTGGAAATGCCTTGCAGGGCCATTATGTTCAGAAGGAGGGAACTCAGAAGTGCCTTCCCATTCAAGTCCTTAAAATACAGAGATGCAGACAACCGTTAATTTGTTTACACCTCAGTTCGTACAATATCGACCAAACTTTTAAGCCTTTGCTTTAAAAACAAAGAAAACATTGGCTGAGAAAAGTCCCTGCAAAGCATACATGGGGATGCAAAGTAAAGATGTCAAGTAGATAAGCAAATATTCAGTACAAAGCTTGGTTGTTGGTTTTGCTTGGGTTTGGTTTGGTTTGGTTTGGTTTTTTCCAAAAGCCAGAGTTAACTGTCAGATTACTCAACAAAGCTGAACAAAACAGAGTTTCACCTCTTGTAAAAGATCAGCAAAAAACCCCAAACCCAATAATTTTATTCTAAGCATACATATCTGAAATGAGAAAAAGCTTTTAGAGAGGAAGGAAAAAAAACCCGTCACTTTGACAATGTAAAGTTAGTAAGTGTATCCATGTGTGAGGACAGCAAGATCAAACAACAAAATTTAAAGGAAGTTCAAAATTCTACTCATAGAAATTTCATTGTAGTTCAAACTTTGTATCTAAGTATTCCAAAAACAATAAAAATTTCTAATTGTAGCTTTCAAACGTGACCACAGTGCAAACCACAGGTATGAAAAACCATAATTTTCAGCAGCCACTATAGAATCAATTCCTCCATTAAAGTAATTTTACACCTGACCAGAACATAACTCCAATTTTCCCATTTTAAAATGCCTAAATTTGTATTTTCCTATTCCTATAGGAGAATCTGGTTCATATTTTTCCTCCCTTTATTCTCTGAACCTGAGGCTTAATAAACTCTGGAAAGTATGATTATAATCTACATGTCAAAACTAAAAAATGGATATTGAGTATTCTCATCATAATTGTGTGTTCCTGATAACATGTCTACCAACATGCATATTCATGCAGAATACAGTCTAAAATTGAGGAAAAATAACCAAATATGCAATTACAGAATTTTTAGTAGCATTAGCTTTTATGACCTCAGTTTGGCACTGCAGTAAATGACAGAGCAAAGGTAACACACTCCATAAATTTCAGATTAAGCCATTAATAAGTCAGTGACTATGATGGTATTTGTGTCAACATTTTATTTGGTGCTATACTCAGTAGAATTCATAGTATAAGGACTTATCCTTTACAGTGAAGTATTATTCACAATAATGTGTTGATTAAGCACATTCTTGGGTAAACAAAAACAGAGCTTAAGTTAAAGATCAGTCCTAAACTAACACACTGCTAACATTCCATTTAAACTGCCTTTTCTGGGGGCAGCATTTCACTTACAAAAGGAGGGAAAGTTATTTTTAATCTCTTCCAACAGAACAGCCTGTTGTGAAGTAACCCAGAGCATACAAGTAATGTCATTTTATATATCGTCACAAGAATAGAATTATAAAGGTGGTGAAAGTCAGAACAATGAGCGCACCAATGAGCCCTGAATGGCTTTGAATGACCCCCTCACCTGGGGCCTCTACCAACACTCTCACTCAAGCCCTGCCTGACCACTACTGTAGACACAGTCTTACATCCAGCTCCAGCTCCTGAATAGCTATCTCATATATACACTGTAGCTGGCCTGCAGCCCTAACTTTGGCCCTGGTGCCTAAGTGGGCTTGGAGTCACATTGGACCCTTGTCACCAGTCCTGTCTCTGGCCCTGTCTCCTGAGGTTCTCTAATTAAATCCCAGACCTGGATCATCACTTTGCTGTGTTTGGGGACAGCTCTGCTACAAACACATTTTTTATATAAGAATGTGTGTGTCAGTTCACTAAGTCTAAGATTTCTCTTTCTTTGGATGATAAAATAATATTTCAGGCTTTAAAAAGTACATATATGTGTTGAAAAGCAATAATCCCCGGCTGCCAAAGCTTCAGAGTGAAAATGAAAGTGCCGAGAGAGTATGTATCCACTGTTGTAGTGCAATAGAAAGGACTACTATGCTAGGACCACAGGTAAAATTGGAAATCTGAATAATTAATTGCACATGTGGTCAGTGCAGACTGGAGCTATTTGTCACTTTTGAAAAACACACTCTCCATGTTTAAGCATATCCAGTGCTCAGTGGTACATCACAGCATCAGTGTACCAAGAGATTCTGTAAATTGTGAAGAATATCACATTGCTATATTGAAAGGTCCAGAGGGATCCTGACAGGCTTGAAAGGTGGGCTGATGCCAACCTGATGAAGTTTAACCATGCCAAGTGCAAGGTCCTACACCTGGGTGGGAGCAATCCCAGGCACAGCTGCAGGTTGGGCAGGGAAGAGGTTCAGAGCAGCCCTGTGGAGAAGGACTTGGGGGTGTTGGTCAATGAGAAAATGAACATGAGCCGGCAGTGTGTGCTTGCAGCCCAGAAAGCCAAGCGTATCCTGGGCTGCATCAAAAGGAGCGTGACCAGCAGGTCGAGGGAGGTGCTCCTGCCCCTTTACTCTGCTCTTGTGAGACCTCACTTGGAGTATTGTGTGCAGTTCTGGTGTCCTCAACAGAAAAGCGACATGGAACTGTTAGAACAAATCCAGAGGAGGGCCACAAGGACGATCAGGGGACTGGAGCACCTCCCATATGAAGATAGGCTGAGAAAGTTGGGGCTGTTCAGCCTGGAGAAGAGAAGGCTGCGTGGAGACCTCAGAGCAGCCTTCCAGTATCTGAAGGGGGGCTATAAGGATGCTGGGGAAGGGACTATTCATTAGCGATTGTAGTGATAGGACAAAGGGTAACAGGTTAAAACTCAAACAGGGGAAGTTTAGATTGGATATAAGGAAGAAGTTCTTTACTGTGAGGGTGGTGAGGCACTGGAATGAGTTGCCCAGGAAAGCTGTGAATGCTCCATCACTGGCAGTGTTCAAGGCTAGGTTGGACAAAGCCTTGGGTGACAGGGTTTAGTGGTAGGTGTCCCTGCCCATGGCAGGGGGGTTGGAACTAGATGATCTTAAGGTCCTTTCCAACCCTAACTATTCTATCATTCTATGAAAGGAAGATTGTGACCAGAAATTCTTGTATTTTTTGTAGGCCCATTAAGGGATGCTTCTTCAGTTCCAAAGGCAGATTTAACAGGTGTAAGTCTTTTTTCCTGGACAGTAAAGACTCTAGTGATATTTTGCATGTTCAAAGAATAGCTCCTGTTACCTTTACTTGTAGCTGCAAGAGCACATTTTAATTGCAAATAAATCCCAGCAATACAAACAAAGAGTCCAGTTAACTGAAAGCATGCAAACAACAGTTGAGAAAATTTTTATTCCAGGGTCTTGCTCAACATTATAGATGTTCTCTGCAACAGTGACAGGGAAAGAATCTCATTCTATAATATAACATCATGTTTTCTTTACTATGAGCTGATATTTTTGTTTCTTCAGTTCAGTCTTGGGCATTGCATTTTCCAATTGCTACAAAGAGTAAGCCCTACAGGAGGCCCTAACAAAAATAGCCTTCCTCAGCATGGGCTCTAGTTCCCTGTAGGCCAGCGTTTATCAGACAGACAATGATGTCAGGTAAAAATAGAATTTGATAACATAATCAGAAGACTGTAATTCATCATAAATGAGATTTGAAAGGCAACTTTTAACTGACTTGGAAATCTTACATTCTTCTAACTCGGGCTTTATACAATTTCCTGCATGTTTGGAAAAGAAAACAGCATAAACAGATCAAAAAGAAACATTAAAGGAACCATCTTGATTTGTTTACAGATCTCCATCAGTACAGATCTTTACTGGTACTAAGAGAGCAAACGTAAGAGTCTCCTACCTTCCAGACCTAAATATGCCAACTTGGCCAGGAAGAACAAAGGTAAAAAACAGGAAAGGTATTTTATCTGACCATTTTTCATATAGATCAGAAAAGCAAAGACTCCAGAGTCCCATATTCATTTCTGGGCTGTGAACAAAAGTATGTTCAAGCACCTATAAATCATTCTGACTCTCCTTTCCTAATACATCTTTATCCTATTCTGCTCCTATCCATTCTGATTCCACCCCAATCTACTTCTCCATTTCTTACTTAAAATGAGCATTTTTCTACTTATCTTGTGTGTTATATGCAAGCAAGAGGAAGAATTAAATCAGTTTTTCCTTCTCTCAGTTTTAGCATCCAGTAGAAATCAGAAGGAATTTTAAGAAAAATTAAAAATTGAAATTGAGCAGCCAGGGATCAGGTCAGGAAGGCTAAAGCCCTGATAGTATTAAATCTGGCTGAAGATGTCAAGGGCAACAAGAAAAACTTCTGCAGGTACATTGGGAATAAAAGGAAAACAAGGGAAAATGTGGACTCTCTCTGTAAGGAAACAGAAGACCTTGTCATCCAGGACATGGAGATGACCAAGGCATTCAGTGGCTTTTCTGTGTTCGGTCTTCACTGGCAGGAGCTCTAGGCACACTGCCCAAGGCAGGCACTTTGAGAATGAACAACCCACTGTAGGAGATCAGGTTTGAGATCATCTCAGGAACCTGAAGGTACACAAGCCCATTGGACCTGATGAGAAGCATCTGCAGGTCCTATAGGAACTGGCGGATGAATTTGCCAAGCCATTATCCATCATATTTGAGAAGCTGTGGCAGCCTGGTGAAGTCCACACTGACTAGAAAAGGGGAAAAATAACCCCTATGTTTAAATAGGGGAAAAACGAAGATGTGGGGAACTACAGGCCAGCGAGTCTCACCTCGGAGCCCAGCAAGATGATGGAGAAGATCCTCCTGGAAACTATGCTAAGATACATGGAAAATAAGAAGGTTACTGGTGACAGCCAGTATGGCTTCGCCATGGGCAAATTGTGCCGGACAAATTTGGTGGCCTTTTATGGCAGGGTGACAGCATTCGTGGATAAGGGAAGAACCACCAGTGTATCTACACAGACTTGTGCAAGGCATTTGACACTGTCCTGCACAGCATTCTAGACTGGAGGGACATGGATTTGACAGGTGGAACACCCACTGGATAACGGATTTGCTGGATGGTCACACTCTAAACATTGCGGTCAATGTGCCCTTGCATTCACTTAATGCAGTGGAAAGAAGAGAGAGCTTACCTGTGTATGTGAATATTGATACTGATCAGCTTCAAAACCAGAAACAGTGAAGTCATTTTTTGCAGGAGACAAAATCTTTTTCAGGATTGTGGTTGTGGTTCATGTGAGAAAACAGTCAAGAGTTGAAAAAAACTATTTCTCCCAAGCACTTATTCTTAACTAATAACTCTGCATTATATTTTATAATGTCCCTTAATTTTGTGTTCCCTCCCATTCTGCTTCCCCCACCCTTTATCTCTGCCTGCTTTCTGATTCTTTGCCTGTTTCTTTTCTAGCTTGGAGTTTCTCATGCATCCTTTTAAGGACCCTTAACTTCAGTGGAAGTGAAAGGTCTTTTGTGCTCTTTCTCCCACAGGGTATTGCATCATAAGGAAATAGAGAAATGGAAAGTTTCCTGGGGCGAAGGAGTTTCCAACTTTCCTAATTCTCTGATTGTGATCCTAGTATAAGAACTTTTCAGAATTGACAGCTACAAGATGCATACACTGTACCACAGAGTACATAGGGTGTAGGGAGCAGGTAATGAAAATTTGCAGGCAAGAGAATACAGGAATTCCTCCATGTCCCACTGTGCTATTGTGGCGGTGTTGAATCACATGAAAAGTCCTATCTATCTCATAATGCTGCCTCCAGAAACTGCTAAAATCAGATGCCAAGTGAAGAATAGAACAGGGCAAGGCTATGTCACAATACTTTCCCAAGATACTCCTGCCTTTTCCATCTGAGAATCAAAGACTTGCTGTAGTTTGTGACCAACCATAGATCTTCCTTCTGTTAATGTGTCCTTTTGTTTCATGGATCTATGTATATTTTAGCATGTTACGAAGTGTTACACCTTACCTATACACTGTATGAAGAGTACCATGTTTTGGTTGTTCTAAAGACAATTTCATTTGATACCTCCTAGTTGTTTCATAGCATTAGACAGAGACTGTCTTCACTTAAAAAAAAAAGTAGAAGCACTTTTCATGGTCATTTTCAGAGATATACAGTGTTTTATCTGTTGCTATATCTTGAAATGCAATCAGAAGTCAATCTTGAGGATGGTAGAATAATGTGTTTATTTCAGCCTGTGCTATCTGGGGCTTTCCAGGGACCTGGCTGCAAAATCTTCTGTAGATGGCATTCCAGTAATCTAGCTGGGGAGTACAGCACATGGATACGGACAGCAGCCCCCAGGAAGGTTTCTGAGATTTATCCCCCTAGAATGCGTTAGTGGATACATGTGGAATGAGTGACTGATGATGCTTCTTCTTCACTCCCTTACATGCTCACAACTAACTGGAACTGTGAAACCAGTTCAACCATCTATCAAATCTCAACAGATGGATTCCTAAAACTATGTTCAGAGCAGCTAATTTTCTCACCTACTGGGTATTTACTTGTCACGTGCAAAAAGATATCAACCTGACTGATGCAGCCCTCTTTACAGAACTGTACCTTTTTCTCTGCGACTCATTTTGTACGCCCAGATGGTTTTACTAGAATGGCACATGGCTTAGATTTTCCAGTACATTCAGTACATCTGTGGTCGCATCAGGAATGCATGTTGTAATAGTTTCTCCACAGAGGTAATGTGCACTTGATTTGCAGTGCCTTTGGAGGAAAAATCTAGACAATGAGATAAATACCAGCAGTGACACATGAACAAGCACATAGCCACTAGATAATCCCAATTCTAACTAATTCTAACATTTTTCAGGAAAGCTGGTAATTGTCTCCAGGATAAATGCTCTGGACACATTACAAGGAATCACATGGAAGAGACAAGTTACTCCTGAGGACATTCCGACTGGACACAAGAGGAAAATTTTTCAAAACGAGAACAATTAGCATTTGGAATAATCTCTTCAGATGGTGGATTCCCGAACATCGGACACTTTGAAGATTCATCTGGACAGGGTGCTAGAACATGTAGTCTATGTCATGCCTTGCCTAGAAAGGTTGGACCAGATGATGTGGGAGGTCCCTTCCAACCTGTTATTCTATGATTCTCCAAGAGAGCTTGGAAAGGCATGTGAAATTCAAGGATTTTTTTGAGGAGTGATAATTTTCTATTCAGAAAATATGGAAGATAGAGGGTATTTAGTTACAATTGGGCAAAAATAATCAAGAGAAAAAATTTCTTTTTGATTCAGTGATACTGTGCTAAAACAAGCAGATACAGCAGCCAGACCTTCTTTTTGATAAATACAAGAAATAACTACAGCCCTTGTCCAACTAAAGCCCAACTAAAAACATCAGTGTGTTATCAGCATTGTTCTCAGGCTAAAGTCAAAAACACAGCACTGCACTAGCTACTAAGAAGGAGAAAAATAACTGTTACAGCTGAACCCAGGACAGCCCTAAAAAGATAATCACGTCATCAAACAAAACAAATTATATGCCAGGCACATATGGGCAGGGAGGACTTCACTGCATGTAATCTGGAAGCATTATCCCCAAAAGAAATCACAAAGTTGAGACATAAGCAGCCATATGCCAAGGACATGCTCTTGAAATTTCCAAGAACTAAGCCCTGAGAAGAGTGTAAAGAGCACTCTAGGCTGAGCACCAGGCAAAAAGCGATTGGGACAGTGAACTGACCCCTACTGTTTGGTTCTACTGTGTTCAGAGAAGTAATTTTTTTCAAATATACAAGCTGCAGAGAAATATTCAACCACAACATAATTTATTGCTGTAAGAGAAACAGCCTCTCGATTCCGGACTTCCACATTTTTCTGTCATAAAGGAGCCATTCTTTTAAATTAAAAAAGTAGAAATATTATCAACAGCTTATGATTCCACATGAAAACTATTCATATCCAAGCATCATGCACAATAGATCATGAAAAAATGAATTTAAAATGCCTTTTGCTTTATAAACTGGATGTCAAAACTGCCAATAAAGGGTCTGGGTCTCCACAATCTGCCAAGTAGGAGCGGTGAATGTGACAACTGGCTTCAAGTTATTTTTCCCTAGTGAGAAATAGCAAGCTTCCACTGTGTACTTTTCTGTAATTTATGTAGCTCACTACCAGACAGAAACAAATCCTACCATACAGTTTATGGAAGAATCATCAACCAACCACTAATCTAACAAACTTCTCTAGGAATACTATATGTACGATTTTAGCTAGAAGATATTCTGAAACTTAAAAGTTTCAGAAGTCAGCAATCTCTTCTGGCTTGATCTTAAGAGTTCAGCTCTCTAGATCTGGTGGGGCTTTTGAATACTTTGGCCAGCTGTAGTCTGTCAGAATTTAACACACACATTTATATCATACCTTGCATTCAGTCAGTGTACCACACATTCATGAAACTCAGGTTTCTAATATGCTGCTGCTCCTTCAGAATAATTCTGTGCCCAGTATCAGTACGCTCAGTGCTAGTCACTCTCACTGTCCAATGTACAACCCCTTACCACACTTACAAATTTATGCCTCTTTATTTGTCATTTGAACCTGCCATGAAGACAAAATTCTTGTAGTCCTAATTCCTACAATGTTCACCCTGTGCCTAGAAAGCCAAGAAGGGCAACAGCGTCCTGGCCTGTATCAGCAATAGCATAGCCAGCAGGGCCAGGGCAGGGATCATCCCCCTGTACTCGGCACAGGTGAGGCTGTACCTCAAGTACTGTGTTCAGTGCTGGGCCCCTCACTACAAGAAGACACTGAGGTGCTGGAGCAGGTCCAGAAAAGAACAATGATGCTGGTGAAGGGTTTGGAGCACAGGTCTGATGAAGAACGGTTGAGGGAACTGGGGTTGTTTAGTCTGGAGGAAAGGAGGCTTAGGGGAGAACTCACAGCTCTCTATAGCTACCTGACAGGAGCTTGTAGCGAGGTGGGGGTCGGTCTCTTCTCCCAAGTAACAAGCAATAGGATAAGAGGAAACAGCCTCAAGGTGTGCCAGGGGAGGTTTAGATTGGATATCAGGAAAGATTTCTTCACCAAAAGGGTTGCCAAGAATTGGAACAGGCTGCCAAAGGACGTGGTTAAGTCACCATTCCCTGAGGTATTTAAGAGACATGTAGATGTACTTAGGGGCATGGTTTAACGGTGGACTTGGCAGTGCTGGGTCAATGGCTGGACTCTATCTTAAGGGCATTTTCCAACCTAAATGATTCCACGAGTGGATGAATATGAACCACAATTTTTTAAAAGTTTACATCTCAAACAGCTCTAGGCTCATTTTCATAGCAAGAGAAAAGGAATACACTTGAAATTTGGGCTGTGTATAAGGTTCCTGCTCCAAATAACAATCTTGTATTTACTAGAGCTTAGCAAAGAAAAAGTCAGCAGAATGTTTTTAAAGGGCATATTACTCTTCTCCTACCTTTTTTACTTGAAACAGCTCAGAATTTTTGATGCAAAGCAAAAAAGCCTCAAATCAATACAAATCTGGAAAAAAATAATCATAGAATCATAGAATAGTTAGGGTTGGAAAGGACCTTAAGATCATCTAGTTCCAACCCCCCTGCCATGGGCAGGGACACCTCACACAAAACTATGTCACCCAAGGCTATGTCCAACCTAGCCTTGAACACCACCAGGGATGGAGCATTCACAACTTCCCTGGGCAACTCATTCCAGGGCCTCACCACCCTTACAGTAAAGAACTTCTTCCTTATATCTAACCTGAACTTCCCCTGTTTGAGTTTGAACCCGTTACCCCTTGTCCTATCACTACATTCCCTAATGAAAAGTCCTTCCCCAGCATCCTTACAGGCCCCATTCAGATACTGGAAGGCTGCTCTGAGGTCACCATGCAGCCTTCTCTTCTCCAGGCTGAACAGCCCCAACTTTCTCAGCCTGTCAAAAAAACCCCAAGCCTAAAAAAATTAAAGCACAGCAAAACTACAACCAGCTGAAAACCTGACATTATCACAGTAATGTCAAGGAGCATCGTAACAGAACTAGAAATAATAATTTAATCCCAGAGTTTTTCCTACACAATAAAAATACGTTATTAAATAGAAACTCATGAACATGGTGTAATCATTAAGAACGGAAACATACACTGCTTTCCTTTTTCTTGGTGTGGTGAGAAGCATACCCTTGTAGTCGTGTCATTTTCAGTTTTATTTTGGAATTGAGAGCACTTCAGGAACTCTGGCCAAGAAGCATTTACCATACCAAGGACTGGTTCACAGCCTTCTTTTGCTTCCTCACAAAATGCCCTGCAGGGCAAGAGACCTTGACTGGAGAAAAGAAAGAACAAAAATATAATGATTACTACTCTTGTAGATTGTGAAGTCTTTTTTAAAAAGTAAAAAGTAATAATAATCATTCCTGAGTAATTTTATATTCTACCAAGTTACACAAAATGGTGCCAAATCTTCATTATTCCTTGAAACCTCTGGCTTTCAGGTTAAATTTAAGCCCAAATAAAGCTCAGAACAGTTTCTGAGTTCAACTGTGCACAAGCTGAAGCTGAGATTTCATCAACAGTTGAACAAATACAATGGTGTAGTGACACCACACAGGAGAAAACTTGCTTCTTCACCCTTTCCTTCTTCCCCACACTTATGCAGACCTTCTCTCTCTGACTTTGGCAAACACTTCCATGAGCTTATTAAAAAAATCATTAACTTGGAAAAAAACTTTTCATGTTTTTGCCTGGGTAAGCCTCCTGACCTGGAGCGGGTTTGCTGGCAGGACTTGTGACCCTGCGGGAGGACCAGGCTAGAGCAGATTGTGAAGAACTGCAGCCTGGGGTAAGGACTCACGCTGGAGAAGTTCATGGAGAACTGTCTCCCATGGAAGGGACCCCATGCTGAAGCGGGGGAAGAGTGTGAGGAATCCTTCCCCTGAGGAAGATCAAGCAGCAGATATGACCAAAACCCCATTCCCCCTCACAATGTGCAGCTCACAGGGTAGGAGACAGAAAAAATTGGGAGTAAATTTAAGCCTTAGAAGAAGGGAGGGGTGGGCGAAGGTGTTCTAAGACTTGGTTTTTATTTTCTCATTTTCCTGCTCTGATTTGATTGGTAATAAATTAATTTTCCCCAAGTCGAGTTTGTTTTGCCCATGATTGCAATTGGTGTGCGATCTGTCCCTGCTCTTATCTCAGCTTCCAAGCTTTTTGTTATCTTTTCTGTCCCCTATCCAGCTGAGGAGGGGAGTGACAGAGTGGCTTTGGTGGGTACCTGGCCTCCAGCCAGAGTCAACAGATACATACACAGAACAGTAGTAGTTTAGAAATTACTAGACCTCTAGGAAGCAATTGCATAGTGATTAAACAAGGCAAGACTAGACCTCTCTAAAGAAGCTCCGACAAACCAGAAAACATAGAATTATCCAGCAATTACTACAATATTTGGCCCAGTTTCAATGTTCAGTCATGTGTGCTCCATAAATTATTTCTGGATAAAGATCAAGTTTAGTATGGACATATTGCTTAATCTACTGAAAGATGAAAGATGATTAAAAATCGCCATCTTGATTAGTCTTATTTACAGCTACTTAGAGACCAACCATTTCAAAAATAAACTGGCAGGTCTACGGCAACCTTACTATAATTCATTTGGCACCAGTGGCAGGCACAAAAGCAGGCTATTACATACTAGGGTGCAATTCTGGTCTTCAGGATATGATGTTTGATGAAAGAACAGATATGTGACATATTTTTAACTCTGTGGTTGCTTTCCCACATTTAAAAGTTCATACTTCATTTATTTCAGCTTGGGCACGGTTCTTGATACCAGTAGCATATGCAGCTCTTGCTTCCAAATGTCTAGATCCGTTTCTGTGCTGCTCTCCGTTTTGCAATAGTTGTTAGTAGGCTGTACAGTAAGACAGGTCAAGTAGCTGATTCAGCTGAAAAGTAATGTGACCAAAAAAAAGTATTTTTTTTTCTCATCTGACAACTGAATTGTCCCTTCCAAATGGATATAGGCAAAGCAGGAAAAAGAGGTCAGGAGAGGGAAAGGTAGAAATCACTGAAACTGACAAAAGCATTAAATAATATATACAACTAACCATTCTGCAGAGACCTCCCCATGCTACCTATTCTATTATATAATTCTAAAATTTATCTAGTGCTAATTATTTATTGTGTCATTTCATTGTGTCCTGACAGTAGCATTCTCCACTAGTAAAAGCAGTGCCATAGCCATGTCCTATTGAGAAATTCGTTACTGCAGTCTTATAGATTAAAACGACAGAGTGTAAATGACTTGCAGAAGGTTATAAACAAAGGTGGTATGCCAGAGCTGAAAATACAGCATGAAGATCACTCTTAGAACACACAACTGGTGACTGCATTACTCTGGCTAAAGGTCACATTTACAGTTCAGTAGACAACCTGACTGAAGACAGACGGATGAACATTTTCAGTTACTGCTGGTCCTCATTACTGTTCTTTCCCCAGATCCATCCCTTCAGTTGTTCCAGGAAAACTGTTTCTGCGGCCACACGGTAAGCTGTATTCACGTATTGAGCCAAGTTACCCCAGGGTATTTGGCTGGATTATTTTTTCAGCCAAATCTGTTTAAGGAAAAGTTTAAACTGGCATGGCTACAAGAGGAAATATGAATCATACTACAGCCATGCTATAAAGCACTGTGTGGTAATTCACTTATCATTTATAGGCACATAGGTTAAGAATGCTGATAGATCCAAGGTCTGAGGCAGAATAAAGGAACAGTAAAACAGTTGTGAGAGAGTGCTGGGGAGAGGGGGAATTACACAGACAACTCAGGGGCAGAACACACATGACAAACTGGAAAACCTGGGAAACATGAAAAAATTATGTGAAGAAGAAAACTGAGTTTACCCTTTATGTTTCTATGGTCCTGAAATAAAACAAGTTGAAGTGACAAACCAACCAGACAGTTCTAATTGTCATTAATATTTTTCAGGATTTTCTAACAATAAGGACTTCCACAAAATATAAATGTCACAGAAGTTTCTACAATAGAGCAAACACCCACACCCAAGATTACAGCTTTTTAGAGTGATAGTTCTTGTGAAAAATTCCTCTGTACCCTAACATAGCACACTAACATGCAGAGCAGCGTATCCAGAGTCACCGGACGGAGAGCTGTATGAGGCAAGCTCATAAAAATCTCAACATTACTTTTTGATTCATGGATTTGTAAATAAATTGGCTGTTCAAGGTTTCATTTTCACATAATCAAGAAAATAATGTACTTCCATCTTCTATTGTTTAGTTTTGATCCTTATCTTGCAAGATATTTGTAAAGAATTAAATTTTTTTTTCTATTTTGTCTCCAGATATAGGTTTAAACCTGAAATCTGCTCCTTTACATAGTAATAAAAATCTGAAAAGAAAGCAAGATTATTTTAGATTCTTGTAGTTATTTCACTTGACAAAATTATATTGAATCCATGTAGCAACATCCAAGGAAAAAGCCTCAGCTCCATGCAATGCTTTGTAGTACTGGATGCAGAGCTAGCTGCATATGTTTCTGACTTCCTGTCTTGTTTTTAGCTCATAAGCATATACTGTTTTCTTGAAGCAGGTTCCTGTGTGTAAGTACAAAGATGCATAATTAATGTGTAAAAGGACACTATAGGACCCAAAGGCTGAAAAACATTTTACATCTTAAAGGAGAAAAAAGGCCTGAGAAGTGATCCTGGCAGAAGGCAGCAGCAGAAGCTCAGTTCCCTGAAGGTAAGGACTACTATTAATTGGCTGAACTGCTGGGCACTTGCAAAAGCCTTAGAACAGATCACTGATATCCAAAAGACCCATACTTAACAAAAGCTCACACAGAACACCGAAGGCTTTTCAGAGGAAGGAAATATAAATTCCTGGTTCCAGTGACAGTGAAAATGGGAACAAATCCAAAAGGTACTATTAAAAAGATTACCCTTACCCATCCAGAAATGAGCAAAGGGGGCAGCAGCTGCTGCTGAATTTCACATCTTCTACACCTCCTGCTATTGAATTTAGCATTTTCTACATCAGCTGCTGTTGAATTTAACATCTCTTTCAGGCCAAGCAATGCCCTTTGGACAATATGGCCAAACTCAGTGGGTATCTGTAAGGATGGACACATACGGTCTCTACAATGCAGGTTAGAATTTGTAATCAGTTTAATCAATTCCTTTGCAGGCAAAACCTAGATAAATCATTTTGACCAAAATAAGGATTCATTTCTATCTGGAATCAGCAACCACTAGAAGCTCAGAAATCCACTCTGATTCTGCAGTCACTTTCCAGACATGACAGCACCATAACTCACAGCTGATCCAATACCATAACAATCAAAACCACCTAATGTATAGGTTACAATGTAGAGCAGAAGCACTTTACCTGTTCTACCACACTTAGCAAAGTGCTACATAAATTTTGCCTTACAGCATTGAAATTATTACCACAAAAAAAAAAGCTAGCAAAATGATTTAATGTGCTCTGTATGACAGCCATAGTCAGCAAAGAGGATCTTACAGATTTCTCTTACTGATCCCATCACTTGATTCAAACATGACAGTGAAAATGTGAAAGATGCAGTCAATGAATTCATGAGAGCTATAGTTCAGACAGGAAACCATTTAAATAAATGTTATTTAAAATATTGCTACAATTATGAGCCATTTTAACAATCTTGTACCATCTGCCAAAACTTCTCCTGAATGAAGTTTCTGAAAATTTTCACTTGATATTTATCATGCAAGTGCTGAAAACACTGTTGATTCGATTTACTCTATAGAAATATCTGTTGCAAAAAAGAAGCTTCTAATATGTCTGAGAATCCAGGCTACAAGGTCTTTAGATGTTGGCAAACAAAATTTGCACTTGGCAAAGACAAGCCGTCACAGTGAAATGGAAGCCCTCTGAATCAGACAAAGTTATTCTAACAGAATATTTCTGCTACAGAAATTCTGGAATAACAGTAAATCATGCACAACACATAACCACTTGCATGATCAACATAATAAAGGCACCCAAAACAACATTGTGCCTATATGACAGCCTCCTATTTCCAGAGATCACTGTGACTGGTACCCTTAATTTCACATAGCTTTATGGAACTCATGCTTCCCTGTGCACTTCAGAGCACCATTAAAAGGAATGCCTCAAGAATCAGCCTAAGTTAAAACTTTCTGTACCACATCTTATCAGGAATCCTAAGGAATCAGACTCATTTACACTCTAGGGTCCTCCTTGTCAAGTGGAAATTCATGGCAATTCATCATCATGTTGCTTCCTCACAAAGTTGTTTTATAAAAACTTCATGCTGGCAGAAGCAGGTGTCATCAAAAGAAAGAAGCTGTCCTACCCCCTCCTCAGCCTGACTTCCAAGCCTCTCCCCACCTCTCTTTATGCCAGCTTGATGCATCACACTGTTACACAAAGAATCAGATCAGTCACTCCCAATTTAATTCTGATCATTTTCCTGATCCAATATGTCATGGAGCTAAACAAATACTCCTGCCAGGACGTGGAAAGGGCACTGATGAGCTGGGGAATAACAAGCAGGGAAATAGGATAAGACTGATTCTTTCAGTAGCACTACAAAATTACACAAACTTAAAATTTACCATGAAACAGTTATCTGGAACACGTTCTCCACCTGTGGAATCTCCACCCTTAGAGATACTCAAAATTCAACTGGAAATGGCTGTGAGCAATCTCATCCATCTTTAAAGCTGGCCCTGACCTGACCAAGGGGGTGGACTAGAAGAGCTCCAGAGATCCCTTCCCACCTGCACAATCCAGTGATACCAACTTGCCTATCCTGTTCAGGATGGTGTTTACTGCTACAATCTCCACTGGGGCAATAGAAACTTCTCACTGGAGAGACAAACATATACAATGTTAGTATGACTCAGTAACTGAACTCTGACTCGTTTTTAACTGCAGGGGCTTTAAAAGTTATTTTTTAATAAGTTGAGCACTAAAAGTGGCTAAAAATGAGCTGAAAAGCGTATGAATTAGTGGAGAATCCTTTAACCACGATTCAAAAACCTCTGTTCATTAAACTCTGCACAAGACAGTGTACTCATATCTACTAGAGGAGTTTTGCTCTAGTAAGATAAAATGTTCCCTCATCTTTATGTTTCTGGTTTTAAGTCCAGGTGCACAAGTCTGATATTTTTCTATCCATTAATGCTCCCTGTTTGTGAAAATGCAAATTTTTACTGGCAGCTCCTGTCCTATCATGATTGCAATTTATTAAATTAAATAAATCCCATTTTGTGAAAACAAATTGTGTTTTTCTAGCAGATGTATTAAGTTTCCAAACATTAACAAAAAGCCATGTCAGTTTTACGATTTTCTGCAAACAATTATTTCAATTACTCAAGTGATCAGTATTTGTTTATACGTAGTAACACACTGCATGTGTAGGAGGATGACCTGTGATCCCTAGGTAACATAGCAATGTAGAAACCAGAAACCATAGCTTACAATAGATAACACACACAACAAACCATTACAACAACAGGGCTGGAGGCAATCAATCACTAAAATACACATTTATAAAATAACCAGTCCTCCTGATTTTCTTTTATGCCTCCTTCCCTTAACTCCTCTGAGCAGCATTGTGAAATATGTTTTCAAAGGAACATTCCCATACCCAGATTGTTCTCAAACATATTCTCTGCTCGATAACCTTTTAACTCTGGTCTATCCACAATTCCTCCCAACACGCATGCTTTGAAAGAAGATTCCTTTGCGTCTTGGAAATTTTTTTGTGGTTAATACATTAGATCAGTGGAGAGGGTGAAACAATGCATGCAAGTCTGATGTTGCCTGCTATGGTAAGCAGAGACTTCACACTAACTGGATCACAGACATCATTCTGGCCGACGTAGGATGCCATTGCCTATATCTCTATATCACTTTTCTAGCTTTTTTTTATTATTATTATCAATTTCTTAAGCAATCCCTTCCTTCTGTACATAGACTTCTTTACAAATTACACATACCAGCAATTGTAAACAGCCTATATTTGTCGGTAGGGAAAGGACAGCTCTCTGATGGGGAAAACATTCTCTTCAGCATCTAATCTCTTTGACCTTCTTTCTCTGTATTTTGTCCCTGGTCTGCCCTTCCCCTACACTGCATCTGCCATCTACTGGCACATTACTGTAAAAGAGTTTGGCATCTGGGCCTTAATTTCAGGCCTTTTTATGTAACGGCCTGTACCTAGCTCCAGTGCCACCCCCAGCTGTTGGGAGAGTCTCTCTTAGGCCAACTCACACCAGCAGAGCCATAACATAGACATTTCAAAACATTTCACAAACCATGATTTCTTAGAGATATGTAAGCCAAAGTCTGGGGGTTAATTTCTGTAGGTATATCCATAGGTAAGTATATTTTATAAACAGAAGTTCCCCTAAAGTAAACACATTTTCTCATCTACTTCACTTATCTTCCTAGCTTCCAACAGCCATGATAAAGAGCTTACCACTTATTAGAGCAGCCTCCCTGACAAATTTCAAGTTCCGTTGCTCAAATACATGGAGATATAGAATCACAGAATCATAGAATAGTTAGTGTTGGAAAGGACCTTAAGATCATCTAGTTCCAACCCCCCTGCCAGGGGCAGGGACACCTCCCACTACACCATGCCACCCAAGGCTATGTCCAGCCCGGCCTTGAACACCGCCAGGGATGGAGCATGCACAACTTCCCTGGGCAGTCCATTCCAGTGCCTCACCACCCTTACAGTAAAGAATTTCTTCCTCAGATCCAATTTGAACCCGTTACCCCTTGTCCTCTCGGTGATTACAGGAACACCTTTTCACAAGCAACCCATTTTTTTCTTTCTGTTTTTGCCCATGCATAAAAAATTTCAAATTGTGCTTCCCTCCCCACCCCCCCAAAAAAAAGATAAATTATATACATCTGAAGAAAGGGTCCTATAAGAAAACATGTTAATCAACTTCAAACACAGGCATTTTGGCCAATGCCACAACATTTCCTGCACTTTCCTTAGCACTCCTTGGAAAAAACAAACTTTATATTTGTTACCTTTATACTGTCTCAGTTTGGAACCAAGTAGTAATGGCTCTTAAGGTGATAACTTCTATCCTAAGGTGATAACTTCTACCCTAAGTTGATAACTTCCTTTTAATGGTGCTCTGAAGTGCATGGAGAAGCACGAGTTCTGGAAAGCTATGTGAAATTAAGGGTACTGATCACAGTGATCTCTGGAAATAGGAGGCTGTCCTTTAGGCACAATAACTTCTAAGTTGGCTAGTGGCTCCTAAGGTAATAACATGCTGACTTCAAGGTCTGAATTCTGAAGGACAGTGCAAAGCATAATCTTCTCATTAGAAACTTTTTTTCTGCCTTTTAAGTAATAGCTACACAATACTAATAAAATAACTCCTGAAGTATGAAATTATTTATTATACAGCCTGCACCGAGGGAAAAAGAGAGATTTTCAGAAATGCTACTTCCCAAATGCTGTTTCTTCAAGTTTCTTCCTTTGTTCCTTAGCAAGATGGTCAGTGCCAATGTTTCAGAAATATGTGAGCATTCCTTTCTTTGAAGTCAGATGTAAAGCAGCTGTTTCTTCACATTTCACTTGTATCTCATAAAGAATATGTTCTAGTCGTCGAACAGCAGAAATAAAGCTTTGTTTCTTGAACAATTATTTTTCCTCAGAGCAGGAGCTGGCATTTGAGCATCTGTTTTTCTCTAATTCCTTTCTCCATGCAAATATTCCATCACTTTCTGAATCTGCATATTGTAGATTTTCTTTGTTCATATGTATCTATTTGTTGTTTATTCAGTTTTCTGATTGAACTATCTCCGATTTGATTCCCTGTCCCTTTAATTAGGAAATGAAATCAGGTATGCTCAGCACATTCACTGAAACATGGTTTCAACCATGACCTTCCCTATGACACCTGTTGTTGCACATAAATATTTCCAAAAGTCCACAGGAACTTTTTAGTGCTATTTTACAGATACCGCAAGCTGACAGGTATTTTTTGCTACTTTGAATTTCGACCCTGTGCATTACAACCATTTCACTTGCTCATTGCAAATCAGTTCTATTTCAACTTGAACTAGTGCATTATCAATTTGAGGGTAGACTGGAGCTGAAAACTATTGTTTACATTGTGCAGAAAACACTTTACTAAATGTTTCTCATGGTGTGTTGACTACCATTAGCAATTCTATCCTCAGTGTTTCTGAAAAAATTGGACTACGCAACTACTACTATTACAACTAGTGGTGAAATAACAGGTATGGGAAGGCATACTGACTGTGATGAAGGGCACGATGAAAGAAAAATAAATGTTCATTTGCTCTGCTGATCTGGGCTTTCTCCAGTTACACACCCTGTGTGTTCCTCACTGTCTGCTAAGCAATAACAATGATACAAATTTCCTTTCTCCAGTGCTTTAAGTCAACAACAAAAGACACAAAAATGAGGAACAGTGACAGAGCACACTATTTGTGTCAGCAAGCATTCACAACTTCATCACACTATCTTCCTCTCAAATTTGTGTTCACTTTTCACAGCATTTGACTATACTTGCTTTTCATTATCTGAATGTCTGACATTGCGTGGTTCAAGTCACAATCGTGCTCACATGAACCGCAACTAGACTTAAAAGCTGAAGGCTGTATTATGACTATTACATATTCATGGATAGATTTTACAACAGTTTATTTTCTGTACATAATCAGTCTAATGGATTCCTAAGGGCCTGAAACTAAGCTATGGCAACATTTAAAACTAAACATATGTGATTTCAAACATTCTAGATATAAAGCATTTCATCTACGGAACATCACCTATGCTTTATTCATGATGAAAAAGTTGAAGTTTATGACTTTCTGTTTCAAGGCTGATGAACAAAATAAATGGATCTTCTTGACAGACAACCATTGCCAAAATTCCAGCTGGAATAGCCTGTTTGAATCATGTTAACTTGATTGATAAAAGAGGCACCATCAAAAAGAAAGCATATTAAAGGATGAAGCAACTCCCACAGGGTGCGAAAAGGCAGACTGCAAAGTCAGGAAACAATTGATAGCCACTATGTAAGCATCTGAAAACAGCCTCCACCCCAAGTGCTTGGTCCATGGCAAGAAATACACTGGGTGGAATCATAAGAACAACCTAGAAGGACGGGGGGGGGGGGGAGAAGAAAACCATCCCACCTTCTTCCTCAGAAGATAGTTGAGTGATCATCACCAATGCTGTAGCTTAACTTTTTTAATTAGGTAGTGACAATTCTTAATGAAGACACCACAGACAGGATACTATGAGAGGGGATTCTAAATGTCCTTCCAGGAAGGTTTCTCAATACAGTTACTTCAAAAATTACTCTGAAACTGTAACTTCACATGAGTGCAAAATTTAAACATTTCTTAAAAGCTGCAGAACGACAAAGTTCTCTGGAAAACTATAATTTGACATCTCCACGCAGGTGCATTATAAAAGGATGGTGTAGCAGCCATATCACTGACTGTTTACCCGGAGTTCTTAACAGCTGCTATTTTGTCCTGGCATATTTACCTGCTTCTGACACCAAAATTAGGTAGATTTAAACAAGACTAAAACATGGCATTGGAGGATTGCCTATCCAAACTCATACATATTCACGTACAATTACAGCCATTATGGAGTTGGCATAATAGATACTGATTCAAATGTATGCTGACACCTTCCTGTTTAAAATCTTAAAATGAAAATTCTTGTTAGCTGTGTAATGAAATCTACGTGACTCGATCAACTTTTTCTCCTAAACGTTTCAAAACCCTGAATTAACTCTAAAAACCAGTTTTTAAAATTAATGCATTTTTACTGTCACACATGATTTCCATTGCAGTAAGACACAAGAACAATTTTTAAGAGCAACAGTGTTGTGGCAGCCTTCAGAAAGCCCAGTACCTAACTACACTTGGTGTTACACAAACACTGAAGATATTCTGCCTAGAAACATAAACTCTTTCAAGTGTTAATGAATACAATGTTTATAAACACATAAAAGATAAATGTGAAACAGACAACACGTTTAAACATCAGAGCAGAGCTATTTAATAACAACACATGGGACACCAAGGATTAGTGAGACCTCACTTGGAGTATTGTGTGCAGTTCTGGTGTCCTCAACATAAAAAGGACATGGAAGTGTTAGAACAGGTCCAGAGGAGGGCCACGAGGATGATCAGGGGACTGGAGCACCTCTCGTATGAAGATAGGATGAGAAAATTGGGGCTGTTCAGCCTGCAGAAGAGAAGGCTGCGTGGAGACCTCATAGCAGCCTTCCAATGCCTGAAGGGGGCCTATAGGGATGCTGGGGAGGGACTCTTCATTAGGGACTGTGGTGAGAGGGCAAGGGGTAATGGGTTTAAACTTAAACAGGGGAGGTTTAGATTGGATCTGAGGAAGAAATTCTTTACTGTGAGGGTGGTGGGGCCCTGGAATGGGTTGCCCAGGGAAGCTGTGAATGCTTCATCCCTGGTGGCGTTCAAGGTGGGGTTGGACATAGCCTTGGATGGCATGGTTTAGTGGGAGGTGTCCCTGCCCATGGCGGGGGGATTGGAACTCGATGATCTTGAGGTCCTTTCCAACCCTTACTATTCTATGATTCTATTCTATGATTCTATGAACTTTTCTCCTTGTAATGCATTGTTTTAATTACTGCTCCTATGGCTGCAGCTCCCAACACAGTTGCTCTTGACAATACTTAAGAATAGACATTTGAGCATCACAAGTTTCATTTTTTCTTTACTGTGTAAGCAGCATTTACCAAATTGTACTTTAGATAAATTTTAAATAATCACTCTATAAAACAAGGTAGTATCAATAGATGAAAAATTATGATCAAAGATGCACTGGCAATTAGAATGAAACAGCTGTAAGACTGCAGGAAATAGTGACAATGTCAGTAACAGCTGTTCTCCACACTGGCGTATGTTTTGTAATACTGTATGTTAAAAACAACCACAGTCCCCAAAAAGGGCTACAGCATATGGTCATACCCCCATTCATTAACACCAGAGTGTTTCCACAGTGGCTTTTCTGCTTCTCGTTCAGTATGTTTCTACCTCCCAGATTCAGATTCCCCTACTGTCTAAAACAGGTCGGTCTCTTCCACTTTCACATCTGCACTCAACACATACAAAGTAACCAAGAGCTTTTTATACCAACAAAGAGTTTTCTCCAGATCTCACTCATCTGCGGGGAGGGGAGGGGAAGGAGGGAAGAGGAGGAAGGTGTTAAATAACTACTTTTTGCAGATATGATACTTCCGAAAAATCATTACCCTTGGCTTTGAAATATATCTCTTTGCCTGCAATAATTGGATGCTACAAGAAAAATACTAATCATGAAAATCACTCAGTTGCCTATAGAAAAATGTGTTCTCTTTAAAGAAGAAAGCAGAAGTTAAACTAGGACAACTCAGGTTTAGCAAACTCGATTTCACAAACTAGCACTTCATCAAGCCACACTTATGGTCCTTTCAGTGGTTGCTACTCAGTCTACATTTTCAGCATCCCCCATTATACACTCTAGAGACACAGGGTTCCTTTAAGTGAACTCAGATTCTAACATAATCCTGCATCATTCACAGTCTCACTTTGGACTATTTTCCCAATTGGCCTGCAGGGGCCAGAACAGTTTCCACAAAAAAAAAAAACAAAAACAACATTGTAAAGTAATGATTGAGGGAGGCATTGTGACCTCCAAAACGTTAAACCAGGACAGGGAAATTCAGTTCCAGCTTTGGCATTAAAAACTAATGGGACAAGGTTACTGTTGGTGGGATGGTGTGACAAAAAACGACATATACAAAGAAAAACCTTGACTTCTGAATCTCGAATTAGTTTGGTTGCCACTGAAAACCAGAGCAACAACCTGCATGTTCCAAACATTAGTTTAACTTCTATCCTTTTTAAGTTAGCAAGGTAGTTGTTATAATGTAAGCCCTGCATGAAAATTTCTTCAGGAAAGAAATGCAAAAGGAAAGGTAAAAATCTTATCCTTTCACAACTTTGATTGATTTATGACCTTTGCGCTTTTGACACACACCACTCACTCTCAAAAGGTTTGTGAAAGTCAAATTCCAAACAAGACCAAATAAGTGAAGCAAAGGAGAAATGGTCTCTTCTGTTGCTGAACATTTAAATGCATCAATTTATTACTTGAACCCACTTTTCTTGTTTTGTTCTATAATTTCTAGAAACAGCAGGTAGCTTAAGGCTGTATGTTACCAGATTCTTTAACTGGAACAATTTTAATACTGAATTAGAGCAGGGAGGCTATAATTAATCATGCATTGAATTAAACAGAGTTAATTGAAAATAGTTTTTGGTAGTCTAACAAAGATACACACACACGTGTATTTGTATTAAACAGCTCAGCCAATCTAATGGTCAGTCTCATTCCATCGCTACCTTCTAGTGGAATGGCAGGCATATATTTTCTGGAGTGAGACTGTCATTCTCATAGGCAACTGTATTTTAGACCTCATAGAACATTTTTCATAAGCATCATGTCCCTTCTAAACTGCACAGCTTCCAGCATCTTGGTTCTTACTATGTAAATTGAATCGCTTATTCAATTGCCTTATTCCCTTCCACTGAATTTCACAGTGAAGGAATTGGAAATAAGGAGAAAGAAATCGACTGTCTCTTTTCCCCTCCAGAAACATCAGATCATGTACATATTAAAAAAAAAAAAATCCCTTTTTTCTTTTTTGTGCCATATTTTGACGACAGTGTTGAACTATCAGATCCTTTTCCAAAATCAAGCTCAATGAAAAAAGTGCATGCATATGATAGTAATGCTGTGTAGTTACATAAACGGAGAAATAGAGACATGCTTAAGCTTCCAAAACAGTTTATGTCACTCTGAATACATCCCACTAATCCAATATCATAAAACATGTTTTTGGTACTAACTTTTCTGAAGGAAAAGACTAAAAAAAATTTGAAGTTAATTAACTGCCGCCACACTTTATGCCAATGTTATAAATATCTAACATTGTTACAAAGCATTCCATTTCGACTTATACAGATTGGAGCAATGAGGTACAAGGATTCTGGATAGCCTTTTTTAAGAAAATAGGCCTGACTGCCCTAATACTGCTGTTTTATTCCATACAGTGGCATTATTTTTTCTAAGAGAACTCTACTGCAGTTGGCTTATCATGGCAGAAATGTTGTGACATGTCTGACAGACAGGAGTTTTGCAATGAGAAGGTCATAGGCTTAGTTTGGATCTTCCCTTGTCTGATTAGACAGAGTATTTTACCACAATTGGCTCTAGTCACTGACTGATTTTCATTCCCAAATACCTGTCATCACCGTCACTGATGCATTCAGGAAGAGCAAGACTACAGCCAAACAGCATGATGTGTTGATAGCAGCTGAGACGACCGAGATAACTGAAGAACTTCAGGAACTTTTCCATTTCAATACTTTTGACAATGGAAAGAACTGAAGTTATAGTGGTGTAGTTATATGGCAGCATTTGGCACTGACTGTTGGTGATATTTATGCAGGCACCTGTGAAATCAAAACAATATATTTAGAACAAAAGTATCACCAATTAATAGGTGGTTCAAAGCACATATTGAATTGACTAGTCATCACATATACTATATAACCAATGCCTGTACCTCACAGATAAGATTACGTTCCATAATGATGATACAATACTGTCCAAAAATAAGTACCTAAGAAAAAAACAAACAAACAAAAAAAAGGAATCTGGAGAAATATGGTAGCTTGGTTTCGAAAACCAAATAAACTTAGATATTTTCACAATCCTTTGACTATCTACAAAAATGCGCTAGAAATAACACAAAACTAATTTCTTTGAAGTAGATTGGATGAAAACACCATAAGAATAGCCTGGATGCAGCCAATTTTGTCTGAAACTAAGAATGGAAGTCAAACAAAAAAAATTAAGGCTAATCAGCTGCTCTGATTTCAGTGCTCCCATAGTTTCTCTTTTTGTGACCATTCTACTTTACAGCTGGCTTTCCTGCCAAAATCATCAGCTTGCTTACCTGTTTTTCCACCAAGGTGATGGTCTTACCTCCACAGGCTTTCTTGTCTATCCTTCCAACATAAAATTATCTGATTTTACAGATTGAACAGCAACATCTGTCCTCAACGGTTGTCCCACTCTTGACCTACCAGAGAAGCCTTTCTCCACTAATGCCCATGTGCAGTAGGCTCTGTCAGCTGTGTGATCAGCAGGTTAACATAGAATCATAGAATCATAGAATAGTAAGGGTTGGAAAGGACCTTAAGATCATCTAGTTCCAACCCCCCTGCCATGGGCAGGGACACCTCCCACTAAACCATGCCACCCAAGGCTATGTCCAACCCCACCTTGAACGCCACCAGGGATGAAGCATTCACAGCTTCCCTGGGCAACCCATTCCAGGGCCCCACCACCCTCACAGTAAAGAACTTCTTCCTCAGATCCAATCTAAACTTCACCTGTTTAAGTTTGAACCCGTTCCCCTTGTCCTCTCACCACAGTCCCTAATGAAGAGTCCCTCCCCAGCATCCCTATAGGCCCCCTTCAGATACTGGAAGGCTGCTATGAGGTCTCCATGCAGCCTTCTCTTCTGCAGGCTGAACAGCCCCAATTTTCTCATCCTATCTTCATACGAGAGGTGCTCCAGTCCCCTCATCATCCTCGTGGCCCTCCTCTGCACTTGTTCTAACAGTACCATGTCCTTTTTATGTTGAGGACACCAGAACTGCACACAATACTCCAAGTGAGGTCTCACGAGAGCAGAGTAAAGGGGCAGGATCACCTCCCTCGACCTGCTGGTCACGCTCCTTTTGATGCAGCCCAGGATACGCTTGGCTTTCTGGGCTGCAAGCGCACACTGCCGGCTCATGTTCATTTTCTCATTGACCAACACCCCCACATCCTTCTCCGCAGGGATGCTCTGAATATCTTCCCTGCCCAACCTGCAGCTGTGCCTGGCATTGCTCCCACCCAGGTGGAGGACCTTGCACTTGGCATGGTTAAACTTCATCAGGTTGGCATCAGCCCACCTCACAAGTGTGTCAAGGTCACTCTGGATAGCATTCCTTCCCTCCAATGTATCAACCGAACCACACAGCTTGGTGTCATCGGCAAACTTGCTGAGGGTGCACTCAATCCCACTGTCTATGTCACCCACAAAGATGTTGAACAAGACCAGTCCCAACACCGATCCCTGAGGGACACCAGTCGTTACTGGTCTCCAGCTGGACATTGAGCCATTGAGCACTACTCTTTGCGTGCGGCCATCCAGCCAGTTCTTTATCCACCGAGTGGTCCACCTATCAAATTGATGTCTCTCCAACTTAGAGAGAAGGATGTCATGTGAGACAGTGTCACAGGCTTTACATAAGTCCAGGTAGATGACATCAACTGCTCTACCATTGTCCATCAGTTCCGTAGCCCCTTCATAGAAGGTCACCAGATTGGTCAGGCAGGATTTCCCCTTAGTGAAGCCATGCTGGCTGTCACCAAGCACCTTGTTGGTTTTCATGTGCCTCAGCATGCCTTCCAGGAGAATCAGCTCCAAGATTTTGCCAGGCACAGAGGTGAGACTGACTGGTCTGTAATTCCCCGGCTCATCCATTTTCCCCTTCTTAAAAATGGGGGTTATATTTCCCTTTTTCCAGTTGTTGGGAACTTCACCTGACTGCCATGATTTTTCAAATATGATGGACAGTGGCTTAGCAACTTCATTTGCCAGCTCCTTCAGGACCCGCGGATGGATTTCATCAGGTCCCATGGACTTGCATACATTCAGGTTCCTAAGGTGGTCTTGAACCAGATCTTCTCCTACAGTGGGCCCAGGGTCTTCATTCTCACTGTCCCTGCATCTGCCTTCCAAGACTTGGGTGGTGTGGTCAGAGCATTTGCCAGTGAAGACTGAGGCAAAGAAGTCATTAAGAACCTCAGCCATCTCTAAGTCCAGGGTAGCCAGTTCTCCCGATAGCTTCTGGATAGTGCCCACATTGTCCCTAACCTGTCTTTCATTTGCAACGTACCTATAGAATCCCTCCCTGTTATCCTTAACATCCCTAGCCAAGTTTAATTTTAAGTGGGCCTTAGCTTTCCTAACCTGGTCCCTAGCTTCCCAGACAACATCCCTGTATTCTTCCCAGGTTGCCTGACCTTGCTTCCACTTTTCATAAGCCTCTTGTTTCCTTCAAATTTTCCTCAGTAGGTCCTTGTACATCCAAGGAGGTCTCCTGGCCCTCCTGCTAAACTTCCTTCTAGTTGGGATGCATCACTCCTGAGCTTGCAGCAGGTGATCCTTGAATATCAACCAACAGTCTTGGGCCCTTCTGCCCTCTAGGGCTGTATCCCATGGAACCTTACTGAGCAGGTTCCTGAAGAGGCCAAAGTCTGCTCTCTTGAAGTCCAGGGCAGTGAGCTTGCTGCACGCTCTTCTCACTGTCCTGAGGATCTCAAATTCAACCATCTCATGATCACTGCAATCAAGGCTGCCCTGGCGCATCACATTTCCAACCAGCCCTCCCCTGTTGGTGAGCACGAGGTCAAGCATGGCACCTCTCCTTGTCGGCTCCATTACTTGCAGAAGGAAGTTGTCTTCCACACAATCAAGGAACCTTCTGGATTGCTTGTGGCGGGCCGTACCATCCCTCCAACAGATAACAGGGTGGTTGAAGTCCCCCGTGAGAACAAGGGCCTGTGAGCGTGAGGCTGTTCCTATCTGTCTATAGAGTGCTTCATCCACCAACTCCCCTTGGTCAGGCGGTCTGTAACAGATCCCCACAATAATGTCTCCCATTGCTGTTCTCCCTTTAACCCTGACCCACAAACTCTCTGTCGACTGCTCACCTGTCCCCAGACAGAGTTCCATACTCTCCAGCCTATCCCCAACATAAGTAGCAACTCCACCTCCCCACCTACCAGGCCTGTCTTTCCTAAAGAGCCGGTATCCTTCCATTCCAATACACCAATCATAGGAGCCATCCCACCATGTTTCTGTGATGCCTGTGATATCATACCCCCGTAGACGTGCACACATCTCTAATTCCTCTTGTTTGTTCCCCATGCTACGGGCATTTGTGTAGAGGCATTTGAGGCTACATCCAATTGAAGCCGGCTCATTGGCTGGAGCAGCTGGAATATCTCTACATTGCTCCGAATGTTTACTATAGGTGCTACCAACCGACTGGGTGTGTTGGGATGGAATGCTGCCCCCCTCCCCCAACACATCTAGTTTAAAGCATCCTTGACCAGCATACCATACAAAGTTCTTAAGAGCGAGTTTCACAAGACATAAATCAAATTCAGAACTGCCATCAAGACTTACCTATTAAAATCCAATATTTATGACCACTCCCTACTTTATGAAGGCCTTTTTAGGCTCTCTAGTCAGGCTCCAGCAGCATTTTTTTTCACACTCTGAGCATATCCACAATCTACAATAAGCAGGGACATCAGCTCATTTGCAAGACCAGACTCTGCCACTAATCACATTGTAAAACTCATGCTAAATGGCCATTCCAACTCTAGCCTTCTGAAGGATGAAAACTCTTGAGCACATTCAAGCCTTAGCATTCCTATTACTATCTGAGCAAAACAGACATAGGGAGCATCAAATGGGGTAGATTCTTTCCATCATCAGACATTTTGGGACCGGCTTCTTCCAAGAATTGTGCGCGTCGTTTACAAGGGTTCAGCAGGTCCGTCTTTTCCTCGCCTTTCAGTCTAGACACAGTCATCAGTGCCCAAACGCACTACTGGCAAATTCTGATATCTATGGACTAATACAACCTCACATAAGGGCAGGGAAAGTAAAGCATAATTAAGAAAAATTTCATTACAGCTTTCCCAAGATGCAATATTCTTGAAGGGATAGACAATAGAAAGGGGTTTTCAAATTTTATCCAGATATGGCAAAAAATAATCCCCATTTTTTTCAGTGCCTGATGAGTATATTCAAAGTTCCTTTCCTTTGTCTTCTCCCTTTCCCAAAATCTCAACAGAAACTAGGGAATTCAATCTTGCACCACTGAAATAATAGCAAATCTCTTCTTTCATTCTAATCAAGCTCAAACTATGCCCACAAGTCTCTATGTTAAGATTCCCCGGTCTGCCACCACTGCCAACAAGAAACCTTAACAACAGCAGCACCTATTTTCTTCTACAATCTCTTCTCACTCCCACACCACAGTGACTAACGGATCTGCTCATCCAGGAATCACGTTTTTCCATATAATTCAGGGACAAATCCTTCATTTAGAATTAAAAGCAAATGCCAGGAGATCAGCATAAGAGTGGTGAGCCTCCAAATTAAGAGAGCTTTCAAACCCACAGAGTGCAGTTTTCAGAAGTACCTCATGCCAATGATTTGTAGTGCAAATTCTGCTCTGAAGTTGTAGAGCTGGTTTTGGGAAATACCACCAGGTTTATCACCAGCTCTACCTGTTAGGCTGTAAGAATGGTGATACTAGAGTAGAATTTCAAGGGAAAGGAAAAAAAAAGGTGGAAGGAAGGGAAGAAAAGGAAATTCATTTCGTAATCACAAAGCTTTCTTTTAAAAGATGCCATCTCTTTAACATTGACTTTTGCATAGTATCTTGATCTGCTATTAAAAAGTGAAGTCTCCCTCCATTTTCTGCATTACATTTTGCAATTAAACGTGTTGCCATTTATTTGTACTGCAAAGATTTTATCTTTTTTTTTTTTTTTTTTTTTTTAAGCAACACTTTAATTGCTGGGAAAAGTTTAACAAGAAAATACGAAAGTCCTGATTTAAAGATTAAAAATGTTGAGACTTTTAGAGCAAAAATTCCTTTAACTGCTAACCTCTCCATAGTTACCTCTTGCCTACGTTATTTTGCTGATGCTGGGACTACACACTTAGTAACTATTGCAATAAGGGAATATGATACCCACAAAAAATTCTGGGTTTCACACACACACACACATACAAAATCACACTTAAATTCTTTAAATAAATCAAATTATCCTAAATTGGGGGATGGGGAGGAAAGGGGGACACATAGGACTTACACAAGAAGAATTTCAACAAAATGATTTACAAAATCATCGTGTCTCTCCTGAGGCACAATTGCAAAATAGTCCCTACCATAGCATGTGTGTGGGCTCCTCTAGACCTTTCAAAATCCACACAATCCTGACAAAGAAGGGATACAGTTCCCCGAAGCTATCTGCTCTTTTAGGAGTACCAGCCCTCCCTGAAGATGCCCACAGACCTCTAACCCAGCAGCAGGCAGACATATCCTTACTGCTTTGCCCAGGACCTCTCAAGTTCCACACAATCGCGAAAGTCAGTCACACTTTGAATAACACATTATTTCTGAGCAAAGTTGTTTTACCTAAACTGAGATAAGGAGAAAACTAAAAGATTCCCTGTTCCAATCAGTTGCACAAAATAAGTCCCTCCATTAATTCTTGCATCAAGCCAAATAGCTTGGGACAGACAGAACATACTTTTCAGACAAGCAAGTCTGCTCAGTGCCAAATGGGTCTTTGTATAGGTAAACAGGGATACAGACACAGCACTCAGCACAAGACAAGTAGGAGAAAAATAAGCAAAAGGAACTGCTTATTTAATGAGTAGTAGTTAATTAAAAAAAAAAAAAAGAGAGAGATTATGTAAAAATATATTTCAGTATGAATAACGACATTTTTTCCCAAAAAATAAACAGAAAATCTGAGTAATTACACTCAAAACCTGCCACAGATACAATAAAAGAATGCAGTAAACCTCAAAATGCATGATTATTCTACCAAATTACTAAATTCTGCTCTATATGTACAGGTTGAATGCATTTTAGGAACTATGTGGCCCTTCAGTGCCAGAATACTAATCTGGCTGATGGTATAACGTACTAGTATTAAACATTGTTCAAACCAATCAGGAAACAGCCCAGTGAAGATGGTAAATGCCAAGTACACATACAAAAGCCTCAACTTAATTCTTTTCTCTAGTAACAATTCATTAAATACAAACTAGTCTTGGCAATACCCGGGGGGTGGGAACAGTGAATGGAAATAATGTGAAAAAAGCTGTTGCTCAGAACAGCATGGCTCCTAATTATATGGGGTATTTCTGACATTCATGTAAATTGAGGGATTTGTGTTTATCACACTCAACAAACATGGAATGAAATCTCATCTTTAATCCTAAAGTGTGTTAAAAATTTCTAAGAATCCCACTAAAAAGAGCAAAACCAAACCAAACTCACCCATTCTAACTTAGAAACCTGCCTAACTGCTGCCTAAAGCAGCAATTTGCAGGCTTATTAATGTGGAAATAACCTTCAGCAAATGAATTTTGTCCCAGTCCCAAGTTGCCATGCTCTCCTGACCTTAACAGAATCTTGTGATTTTGCTTGATTTCACAATCTCGTATGTGAGCCATATGAAGGTACAGAATGCCTTTATCTCCTCTGTCCTGGTGCCATTGAATATACGGATTATCACAAACTTCAGCTCCAGATCAAAGGAGGATGGCATTCCGCCCAGCACCTAGCCTTTTCAGCAAAGCTTCTTTCCAAAACTCATTATTGTCTTCAAAAATGTTAATACCTCTTTTAATTTCCTATGACATCTTGGTAAATTTTTATTTTAATTAAAACAGAAGATGGACAGATTTTCTTGGCCTCCCTCCAGCTACAAAGTTCTCTTGGGACTGAACATTTGATATTGCATTTCAGATGTTTTCTCCATAACTTTGGGAAAGCTCCCCTCTAAGTAATTTTCTTCTGACACACTTCAATAAACGCCAGACACTAGGCTCTATCCTGCAGAATCCACTCAGCAGGCAACTCTACGAACTCTTTCCCCCTCAGTTTAAGGATGAGGAGTTAAAATCAGCTATTTCACAACAACAGCGTAGTCTGCAATTTTTTCACATTAATGGTAGCTTGAAAACATGATTTCCACAATTCTGTGTCCTGACGTGAAGGACAGCTTGGCTGCCAAGCTTGTACGCTGTGTGACAGTTCCCTTCTAAACCCATTCTCAGCCTCTTCCACTCATTGTTTCCACACTTCGCTGCTAGAAAAGTCACCCTAGCCAGGACTCAACACTGAGGCTGGGGAAAGTGTGAAGAGGAAGAAGCGGCAGAGAGGAACTGTTATAGACTGACCACAACCCCATTCCCTATCCCCCTGGCTACTCACAGCAGGGTAGAGAAGTGGGGAATGAAGGAGTGAAGTTGAGCTTGAGAAGGTTGGGGTGAGGGGAAGATGTTTTACTTCTTGCATTTGTTTCTTACCATCCAACTCTATTTTTAATTGGCAATACATACCATTAATTTTCTCCAAGTCAAGTCTGTCTTGCAGCTGATGGTAATTGGTAAGTGATCTCCCCATCTTTCACTCAACCCAAGAGATTTCTGATCTTGTTTTCTCTCCCCACTGTCCTGTTGACATTAGGGTGGGTAGCCGGCAGCCTGCTAAGGGCAACACACCGCAGTCTAATAAAAATATTCTTTCTTTGCAAGCTCAAGTAATATGAAAAAATAATTGAAAGCACTGAAACAATTCTACAAAGGAGATTTAGTTTCATCTCATGCTTTGTTGCTCTGTCTTTTTAAATAATTCCTTTATCTAGCCCAGGTTCCACTTAGCCACGTCATATTTGGATAATTTTTATGTGCTTCTCACTGCATAAAGGTGCCTGTGACAGCGAAGATAAACCCCATGCCAACCAAGCAGAACTTAAATAGAGACACTGGACTCAGAGTCACATGGAAAAAATTCAGTGGAGTTGTGAGAGGAAGCCCAAGAGAAGGGGAAACTGTAGATCATCTTTCTGCATGGAAGGCTAGATAGAAGCAAGGAAGGGACTGGGACACATTAAAGATGTGTGGTAACAGAAGCAGGTCCTTTGGATAGTTCCTCCTACAGGATAAAATCCTGATGAGTGTCTGTGTCAGGCTACGTTGAATATAAGAGTATAAACTGGAGGAAGATGTAACACGGACAGAAAACTAGAGTCAAGCTGTGGAAGGAAAAACCTTTAAGGAAACTTGAAATTTTCAATTCTTTTCAAGTCTGATCAACATCTCTGGATCATTTGTAAGATTTCCTTCAGTATAAAATTCTCAGTTCTTCCAAATAGTACTCTGTTGGCCATTCTGCAGCTGTTTGTGTCAGGACAGATTTTGAATCATAGCTTGGAATTAATAAAGAAACTTCACAGACAGTTTGGCCATAGTGCTCAAAATACACCAGTCAAACAAAGTCAGTTTTCTCCATACTCTCAGGTTGGATCCACTTCACTTGGCTTTGTTTTTAAATCAGCCAGTTAAAGATTTATTCTTTTTTTATTATTATTTTATTTCTTTTTCTGCTTCCCCCTTCAAGACTCCTAAAAATGTTTGTCTTTTAGACATCTGTCCTAAATTTGCCATTGTAAACAGCAAGACAATGCATAATTTCTCCAACTATTTCAAGCTCCTCAACATCTGAATGATTCTTGCCATCTGTTGGAGACCCCTGCTGTCCCCTCCCCAGAATCTCTTATTCTGGATGCAGTGGAAAGTGCTTTTTATATGACTTAACCTCCCATGTAATTACATTTTCTTTCATTTTCCATCTTTACCTCCCCTTCACTTTCTGTATTACAATGTCAGCTTCATTCTGTAATTTCTACAATCTTTTTTTTCAGATAAAGCTTGTACGTCCCTGTTCATATACTTTTCTCCCCATCCAAGACATAACAATCATTACTTATGAGTGCATACTGCATTTCAGTAATGAGTGCAATTATAATAAGTGCAATTTTCCTTTCAACACATCCCACCTTGCTGATGTTTCTTTGTTATTTTCTTCCACTTGGATTTCAACCAACTTTTCTGCACTCAAAGGCTTATGGTTCAGATAAGATTTGTAAGCAATTGTTTATACAAGAATTTTAGAAGTACTTATGAAGGTGTAAGCTATTCAGAAAGAAATAATTTGTGCCTATTTTAAAATTTATTGTAACTGGTGTGTGTGCATGTTAAACTATTACCTTAGGCCTAATGAACCATTACACTTTTCATGTCACTTACTTCTCAGTTCCATATTTTCCCTCTTGGAATGCTGAAACACGTAGAATACAAATACTGCATATGCATTTTTATCTAAATAACATGCTAAACAGTTGATGTAACCAGGGTACGTAGTCATCCTTCCAAAACTACATCTATCTAAATGAGAGGATAGCATTTGTTTTACAAGCAGTTCAAAATCATGTATGCTAATGAAAACATTACAAATAAAAAGAGTGTTCCTAAATTTATTTGCCTATATACTGCAAGCACTAAACTGAATATTTGAGAGTGCTATACCAAAAATTAACCTTTTTCAACTGGATATCCAAAATGAGACATGGAGTTCTGAAATGCATTGAATAGGAGGAGGAAGAAGCAGTAAAGAGGAGCTTTTATGAACTGACCACAATCCCATCCCCCCTGTGCTGCTCACAGCAGAGAGAAGGCAGAGGAATGAGGAATGGAGTGAAGTTGAGTCTGGGAAGGAGGACAGGGTGGAGGAAAGGGGTTTTAGTTTTTGTCTTTGTTGCTCACCATCCAACTCTATTTTTAATTGTCGACACAACATGCAAATAATTTTCCCCAAGTAGAGTGGGTTCTGCTTGTGATGGTAATTGGTAAGTGATCTTCCCTGCCTTTACCTCAGCCCATGAGCTCTTCCATCCCATTTTCTCTCTCTGTCCTGTTGAGGAAGGGCAGTGAGAAAGTGCCTGGGTGGGTACCTACAGCAAGCCAAGGTCAATCCACATCAATATTGCCCAGTTAGCTTAAGTATCTACTCTGAGAATAAAAGAGTTTGGGCTTTCTATGTTAAGTAGAATGAACATATAAAACTAATAATTACCCAGAAATTTTGTAGTACAAGGTGCTAGGTAACTTAGCTTTAAAGACTTTTTTTGTCACTGGTAGGTAAGTAAATCCTCCTTATCTGTGCTGAAATGTAACAAAGCTTTAATGTGTATTGCAGCACAGAAAAATACAGAACAAGATGGCTCATCCCATCTATACTTAGAAAGCATGTATATCAGTCAAGGGCTGGGACAGTTCAAGGTATCTTTAAAGCTACTAGGTTTGTAAGATACTTTGCTCAAAATGAGAAGACTCCTTTTTAAACAGCTGAAAGAAGACTTACTTGCATTTAAGTCTGTGTTGTAAAATAATTGTGTTGGGCTGGACTCCATTAAAAAATGCTAAATATGCCACAACCAAGACTGGTAACATACACTTTAAATTCCTGATGCCTCTGAAAATCAAAACCAAAGTCAAGCTAAATAAGCTTGTTCAGCATGTCTTTTGTTTTATAAGAACTTGCTTTTAGAATAACCTATGGTTAATTCCAGTTTGGCATTCAAGGCTTTGAGCCATCTAAAGCATTTTGAAAACCAAATTTCACATAAAAGAAAATTCCACAAATTTTGTAACATCAACACTGATTTGATTTAAGAAGAAGCTTTTGCCTTTCTAGAATTGCCAAAACCAAAACAGATTAACTCCCAACTAGCACAGGAACAAGGACATCAGAGATAGAATCATCACTTCCATGACACTTTACACTTCTTTTGCAGCTGACAAGCTATTTAGTTGCACCATGGAAATAGAAAGCTCACACCTACAAGCATCCATTAAACACTCAGGAAGTGAAGGAAAAGACAATGGAAATACTCAGTGCCTCACTGCTGTGAAAGTGCAATATTACAAACTGTTGACAGCAGCGCCCCCATTTCTAAGTCTCTCTTGACAAGACCAAAATGCCCTTGAGGAGCCCAGAAATGTTCCTCTCAAGAGTGCTACCACAGTCAATAAATTTTTGGTAAACACTGCATCTGTAGCCAGTGTAAAAGAAAGTGCTTGCAAACAGCAATATCTCTCGCACTAAAATGCAAAAATTATGATAGGATGGAAAAAAAATGCAAAAAGAAGCTTCCCTTAAATTTGTGAAAAATAAATCTTTCCCTTTGCTAGAACAGAGATTCTCTACAGTACACTACAAAATGGAAACAAGAATTAAGATGTACTTGAGTAAAAGCACTTACAGCTTTTATTTTAGGTGATTATGGACATAAATGACCCTGCTGATTTTCAGAAACCTGGTTTATCAGAAGCACTCGACACATGAAATGTAATGTCTTCATCCCTGAAGAAAGGCTTAACAGGAGTGTTTTTATACAGCTCCAATAGAGCACAAAGACATAACCTCAAGAGGAACAGTACTACATTTACACGCGGGTAGACGTTTGACACACTCATATCTACTACAGGCTCTCACGCTTCAGTAACAGCCATAGTAGCCTCAAGATACAAACAAGTTACTGTCAGAGAAAGCTTCTAATAGAAGGTCATGACTTTTCTTAGGTCAACCGACAGAGTCAGAACAACATTTCACAAGACAATTGAACTGATGCAAGGGCACGCCTTCAGCACCTGACCGGGGGGAGGCTTGGTGTCCAGGAGCTTCACCTCAGAGCAGCAACAGGCACCGCCGGAGCCTCAAGTCCTCAACAGGGCCTGCCCAGGAGCTGGCAGCTCAGCAAACACGGGGAGCTGACTCAGAGGGGGCGGCGCCAGGAGGAGCGGCACCATCCTGAGTGGTTAAAAACCTGCCCCAAAGAGCGCGGCTAACAGGGCGGGTTCGAGGCAGTTCTCGCGGGCAGGTGAGTGGCATGGTGAGCACTCGCCGTATGACCCCGGCTCGGTCTGGGAGCTCTCATCTGACTGCCCTCGCGGTGGCCAGTGTAGGCAACCAGACAGAGTCGATGGGAAGGGAGGCTTCAGTGCAGAGCTCGGGGTGTAGAGAGCTCCTGCACTGTTGTCCTCAGGGGAGGGTGAACAATGGGCAGGGCTGCACTCTGCGCTCCCTGGTGGAGGTCCTCCTGCAGCAGGTGGCTGAACTGCAGGAAGCTGTTACCAGCCTGAAAGGTGTCAGGGAAGCTGAGGGGAAACAGCACTGCTTGTTCCAGGACCAGACTGTGCAGGGGCCTCAAGCGTCCACTGTTGCTCATGCACGAAAGGAGGCTGCTAACCCAGGAAGCTGGGAAACAGTAACAGAACAAAACAACAAAAAAAGGAAGAAGAGGACAATTAAAAGCAAGGGGCTTCCTCCTACATCTGTTGTTCCTACCCAGAATGGCTTTGCTGTCCTGCAGGGGTCTGATGAGGAAACACACTCCCATCAGGAACAACTGGCTGATGCACTGGTAAAGAAGATCACTACAGGTGCTGCCAGGAAAAAGCAGCGGGCCATAGTGGTAGGGGGTTGTACTCTGAAAGGAAGAGAGGCACACATCTGTCGGCCTGACCCAGGCTCAAGGGAGGTGTGTGGCCCACCAGGGGCTCTGGTCAGGGGTGTCGCGGAGAAGCTGCCTGCTCTAGTTGGTCCCACTGACTATTACCCACTTCTAGTGATCCATGTCCGTGCTACCGATATAGATAGCAGGAGCCCGGAGAACGTAAAGAAGGACTACAGAGCTCTGGGAGAGGTGGTTAGGGGCTCTGGAGCTCAGATTGTCTTTTCGTCAATTGTGCAGGATACAGGGCAGGAACTTAAAAAGGCTAGGAGGATTGGCCAGGTTAATAAACGGTTAGAAGGGTGGTGCTATAGTCAGGGGTTTGGGTACCTTGAACATGGGACTCAATTTAGTAGGCCAGGTCTACTGGGGGCTGGTGGAGCTGGTCTGAAAAAGAAGGGGAAGAGTGGATTTGGTAGGAGGCTTGCCAGACTGGTCAAGGATGCTTTAAACTAGATGTGTTGGGGGAGGGGGGCATCATTCCATCCCAACACACCCAGTCACTTGCCAGCACCTACAGCAAATGCTCGGAGCAATGTAAAGATATTCCAGCTGCTCCAGACAATGAGCCAGCTTCAACTGGAGCTCAGCTCAGATGCCTCTATACAAGTGCCCATAGCATGGAGAACAAACAAGAGGAATTAGGGATGTGTGCACGTCTACAGGGGTATGATATCATAGGCATCGCAGAAACATGGTGGGATGGCTCCTATGACTAGTGTGTTGGAATGGAAGGTTACAGGATCTTTAGGAAAGACAGGCCCGGTAGGTGGGGAGGGGAAGTTGCTATTTATGTTAGGGATAGGCTGGAGAGTATGGAACTCTGTCTGGGGACAGGTGAGCAGTCGACAGAGAGTTTGTGGGTCAGGGTTAAAGGGAGAACAGCAATGGGAGAGAGACATTATTGTGGGGATCTATTACAGACCGCCTGACCAAGGGGAGTTGGTGGATGAAGCGCTCTATAGACAGATAGGAACAGCCTCACGCTCACAGGCCCTTGTTCTCATGGGAGACTTCAACCACCCTGATATCTGTTGGAGGGATGGTACGGCCCAGCACAAGCAATCCAGAAGGTTCCTTGATTGTGTGGAAGACAACTTCCTTCTGCAAGTAATAGAGGAGCCGACAAGGAGAGGTGCCATGCTTGACCTCGTCCTCACCAACAGGGAAGAGCTGGTTGGAAATGTGATGCGCCAGGGCAGCCTTGATTGCAGCGATCATGAGATGGTTGAATTCAAGATCCTCAGGACAGTGAGAAGAGCGTGCAGCAAGCTCACTGCCCTGGACTTCAAGAGAGCAGACTTTGGCCTCTTCAGGAACCTGCTCAGTAAGGTTCCATGGGATTTAGCCCTAGAGGGCAGGGGGGCCCAAAACTGTTGGTTGATATTCAAGGATCACCTGCTGCAAGCTCAGGAGTGATACATCCCAACTAGAAGAAAGTGGAGATCTCCTTGGATGGATAATGAGCTGCTGAGGAAAATTCGAAGGAAAAAAGAGGCTTATAAAAGGTGGAAACAAGGACAGGCATCCTGGGAAGAACACAGAGCCTTGGGTGGCATGGTTTACTGGGAGGTGTCCCTGCCCATGGCAGGGGGTTTGGAACTTGATGATCTTAAGGTCCTTTCCAACCCTAACTATTCTATGAGTCTATGATTCTATGCATGCTTGCCATTTCCTTTAAAACAACTTTGGTGCCAAACCAGCCAAAAGCGAACTTAGGTAGTGTTAAAGCTAAGTTTGCTCATCAAGGAGACAGCAAATACCAGTGCATATAAAGAAGCACACAGCACTGTTCGGCTCCGAGCAAAGGGAATGTGGACACCTTCTTAGCACCACTATGCAGGAAAGAGGAAAACATGCTTTTGTACAGCAAACCCCATCTACAAATCTGAAATAGAAGTCAGGCTCCAAGAGTAGCTGAGAACAATTGTTCTGCATTTAACTTTGTTCAGCTAATGAATTGTACAATTTGAAAGGAATGATTCTCAGCTCCCCATGTGCTCCACAGGCACCAAAAGGAGGGGTGATAAGGCTACTGACCACCTGCAGTAGAGAGAAAAAAAATTCATTATCTGCCAGGTCACAGACTGGGGATTAGCCATGAGGGAAATATAACTCTTATTTTAGAACAGAGTTGAAGTGTTACCATAATTTTTTTTAATGCAATCTGTACCAGCTGCTGTACAGTGGAACACCACATCCAGTCTGCACCAGACACTTCTTGCTCAGAGCTTAATGCCGTCATAAATTCTATCTCAGTTATTCTCCTGACCAAAGGCAAGACTCTTCATTAAGCCACCTCAGTTTTTGGAGCTCCACTTCCTTCACCACGGTGCTTCTCTAATCCTCAGGCAGGCACAGCTGACAGCAGGTAAGCTCATTAGCTAAAGCTGAGTCTGAACACCTACTCCGCATGAAGTGTGAGCTGGCCTGTCTTCCACATCTGGTATTTTGATTAGTCATTTCCTAATTACAGGATTCTTTAGTGAAATTGAGACATATTACTAAGAACCTACCATTAAGAAACCAAAAGGTACAAAATGAAATAAGTTTTAGAATTACAGTTATCCTTGGGGATGACTTTCCATAGCATACGAGGTTGGACAGGATTTTGATGTTGTTTTAAAACATGTGCATGACTTTTGTCCTCTTGATAGGCTTTGTAAAAACAACCAACCAAAATCCACAATGCAATAGAAAAATGGTAGCTTCCACAGGACCTAGGCAGGCATCCAGATGGTTTTGGCTGGTTGTTATTGTGTTGGGGGGATTAACAAATGTGTTTTCAATAAGTGAAAATGACTGCTAGCTTGATTGATAAGGGTTAAATATGCAGCAATACTGTTATGCTCAAAACAAAACAAAAAAAAGCAAACACAGTGCTTTGTAGTTGAGATACTCAACATAGGCAGCATAGATATAGGCTGTAACTGTATGTCTCTTTAGTTTGCATTTAAGTCTTAAGAGTGATACTTGCAAGTTGCTTGTGCAAACTGAGATTTTTTTAAATCCTCGTACTTCAATTGCTCTTCCCCAAATGGAAAGCCCATTTATTTCTTTCATATAATTCCATTAATGAATACAGAAAAGTTCCTTTAATGCTCTCCTATAGCTTATTGTTTAATTGCCTATGTTACAGAGAAACAAATTTCCCCATGAAACTTAGGACAAAATAATCTCGAATACCGTTGGACAAAGTAAAGTGTTAAACATTTTTCAACCACGCAAAATGCTCATTATTTACTCCCCAAGTGAAAGTATTTTTTTTTTTACTTTATAATCATGGAAATACTGGATGAAGGAGTCATCTGGAAGTCTCTAGCCAGCCTGCTGTTCCAAGTGAGACTTGCCACCAGCACAGTGTCATCTGTTACTTCGGCCAAGCCTTAGAAACACCCAAGCATAGGGATCCCAGAGCCACTGTGGGCAACGGGTTCTACTGCTGCACCACCCATTCAGTGAAAAAGCTTCTCCCCATTTCTATTCTGAATTTCTGCTATTTTATTACAGAGTATCATTAGGATTTTTTTTTTAATTACCGCTAATAATAAAGGTGAGAAAGACAGATTTTTATGCATGGATTAGTAGCTAAATTAACCTGTAACTGTACTGGGCTATTTATTACTTTCTCAAATTCCCATCCCTGTAATGATTTCCAATTATGATCCTCATTAAGGTTGTTCTTGAATTTCATACGAACACAAAAAATGACAGTGACTGTAAATCCCTTTCTGTTGTTAACAATTCTTTGACCTTCCGGGTTTTGGACAAAAGTTTCTATCTTACCATTTTATATTAATGATGGCTCTATACCCACACCTGGCTGCACTCTGTTATAATCCATTATAGATGATGCAGAAGCATAAAGCAGATCAACTTTAATAAAACTTAAAAATCACATGTTGCTACCAGATGCAAGATGTACCTTTGGAAACAAAGTGATCCATCGCAACATAGAATAAAACATGTATTAACATCACCTTTTTGCTGACATTACCACACAAATAATTTAATAGTTTTGGACAAGCTGATAGGTCTGGAAAGGAAGTTAGTGGCTGCAATTCTCAGTCAATTATCTTAAGACATGCCTTGCTTTATTGTTCCTGTCCTAGAAAGCTTCATGCGAGGCTAAACTATGACATCTTGCTTAGCTTCTTGGCCAGTTTGTGGTTCAATTTTGAGAATCAACATCTGTTTAAACTACAAGCAACAAGATGTAAAAAACTGTAATGGATGCATAAAAGGTGTAAAGCTGAAAATCCTTCTGCTCTTTAAAGTTTTGAAGGTACACACACACACATACATAACCCCAGAAGCACACATACATCATCTAAAGACTAGAACAAAGCTGACTCTGTAGTTATTTCCAAGAAGGGAATCTCCCACTCTAAAGTAAACCACACTGCTGAAAGGCCAAAGAGTAAAGATACATGGATTGGCAAGGGCAGTGTGCTAGTTTCTCATAGTACTCATTACAGTATTAATCCCAACAGATATCTGAAGTCTGTTAAATATCCTACACAGATGGCATTTGGACAGATGATAATCTACACACAGAATAGCTGCAATATTCCCTCATTACTCCTTCATGAATTTATTAAAGGGAATTGAAATCGCAAGTTTAGCAAGAGGTAAATCTATGACAGTGTTAGCAACCTCATTACAATTCTCACACAAGTATTTGAAGTTTTCTGCAAACTTAGTTACCTAAGAGCAGCAATGCACCGGGTGATAAAAGCTAGTAAGCTTTACCTTCCTTATAAACTTCAGTTATAACAGAAAATCTCTCTATATTCTTGTCCAGGGTATAGAGCCACCATTACTCTCTATAAACCATGACAATTCTACATAGAGAGTAATGACTTTTAAGAATCTTTTGTATTTCAGATAATACATCTTATATGCCAGAAACTTAATGGTTTCCTTTCCAAGCCATGCCCATGCCCCCATACGAAATGGCAATGGTAGAACAAGCAAATTGATGAAAGCCATGCTCTTGCTATTGGATTTAGTGAAAATTCACCATATGTTTCTCTTCTGAGAAATTTTGCCATGTGAACTGCAAATTCAATTTTAAATTTCTGCTAGACAAGAAAGCCTGAATGGCTCTAGTGATTATTTTTCTAATGAGGACTGCATTGCCAGAATTTTAGAGGATGCTCTTTCCCTTTGTTTCTTTAATTTTGAGAGAAAATGTAGGCATAGGTGAGATAAAGAAACAGAAGCTACTGCTAGAAAACACTCTCAAGCATGAACTCAAGCACCAACAAATTTAATAGTTACCATATTGGTGTACTCATGTTTGCATTTGCATGGAAAACCACAGCTGAGTAGCTAAATTCCTAGCCTGGGACTTAGGAGACCACTGTTTATGTTCTGTGTTAATATGAAAAACCAAAACCATTTTCCCTTTCAGAAGAAAATCCTGTTTTAACATTGTGATTTTTTTTTTTTTTTTTTTTTTTAGGACAAGAATACCCGTAAAGATCTACCATGGGTCTATTGCTACTATTACTTCACATATACTTGGGTCTATTCCAACTTGTATGAGTAATTAAACATAAACTGAGCAAGAAGACAAAGTGATTTATTAGGTCACTGCTTGAAATACTGGGGACTAGTGAGATGCAAGCCTGTGGTCTGACTTGGGATGCAGTTACTGGATACCGTAGCTTCTGCAGAAAAAAAAAAAAGTCTTTAGTAGGAGCAGCACTAGCCAGGGAATTTCTTGCTTCTGTGCCACATGCGACATATCCCATCCAGCTATCCCCACTAGTGCTTCTCATACTGCTCTTTTCTACTAAACAGAAAACTGGGCCAGACTACTTCTTTGCATATTCTAGTAGTGGAAGAACATCAAATACAAAGTAAGAAATGCTGGGTAGAGACAAAGAGATTATTTCATGTTTGAATTAAACATAGCTAAATGACAGAGAGGACTGGGACTGGGATAACCTCTACGCAGAGCAAGGGATTGCAAATAAATTCAACTACTCTGTTTCAAAGGTGCACATGAAATGTGAACAGACCCAAGGGTCCTCCACATAATATTTGCCGTTCATGAAAAAAGTAAAAGACAAAGCAAACAAACATAAATCCTATGCTTTTTGAAACAGCTAAGTCCTCTGATGCAGGGAAGAGCTGAACAGGAACCAAACCATGTTCATTCAGGATGCGTGCCTTTTCTAGCACTCTGTCAAGTACATTCAGAATAACCTGCAACTGGAAAAAACACATATCTTACCTCTATCTACCTTGGTCCTTACTCAGTTCTTTCCCAGTGAAAGGTCTATAGGCCCAGTGCTGTCCCCGCACTCCCTCAGATGATGCCAGCTGCAGAAAGGTACTACAGAAGATGATCAAGCTTGCTCATGTTCCTTTTCATACTAAGGCTGGAGCACTGTCACAGATCTCCACTGAAACTTTCTTTGTGAAATTGCAAGGGATTTGGAGAGAAGTATGAGAGACTTGGCACAAAAGAAAAGGGATATTAAATATACATACGCATACACAGCAGTGAATGAAAGAAACAAAATCAGATGCCAATACCTCTTGTCCCAGTGCATATCCCATTAGTTTACAGGATGTTTTTCTAGGAAGAATGTCAGCCCTCACTCTGTCTCCTTCTTCCTGTCTCCCCAAATCAGCAGTATTACAAAACAGGGAGTCTGCTTCATTTGAAATGAAAACATCCCACTCAGTCTCATACACTCCCATGGTCAGTCACCACTTTACTGCTTAACTGCAGACTACTTTGGTTTCAAAGATCAGAAGAGTTACCAATAAAATTGTACTGATATTTATCTTGACAAAACATCCTCTATTCTTTAATGTAATTATTATTTAGTGTATGGCCTTTTCCTGTTAAGCACTGATTGACAGATGAACAGAATATTACTGCACATTTCCTGATTCTATGCATATACACTACTGAACCTATTGGTTCACCTAAGACTCCCTTCCTGATGTTTTTGCTATCAGAAAACTCTCCCATGAACGATCCTAGTGACTTAGGACCATGGCCTATGCCTTCAGAAAACATTTCAACATGAAGTCATGCAAACTCAAATTGCTCAACAGGAAAAACATATTCCTTCACTTGCTTTCTAACAGGGAGGATACATTTATCTTGGAAGCTGGCTTTTGGTAGGGGCCAGCATTAGAATATAGGACAAGAATAAGGAACAACCACCTAGGAATATAACAATAACTTCTGGCAACCTAAAATCTTGAGTTTTCACAAGTCACTGGACTATTGTGTTTAAAAGGCCCCAACAGACCAACCCCTCATCAAGTTCTCCAAGCGTTTTCATACTTTCTGGTTTTCTCATCATCCCATGGCAATGAGTTCCACATTGTCTCTTTTTTGTGTTAACATACTGTCCGATAACGAATAACAAAAAAAAACCCACAAAACCCCCAAAAAACAAAAAGCACCTACTGATACAACTAAACCCAGTGACTAATTGTTCCCTGTTCCATTTCACCAGGACACTCAAAATGGTATGGGTAACTGCCACAACACTCACTCTTTAGCCAGCTGTTTTCCAGGAGAAAAACATCGTCTTCCTCCTATTGGTGTCTCCTCACTAAGAAATTCCATGCGTCCACAGGTCTGGCTGCCCACTATGTGCCTTTTGCAATTCTGCTATTATCTTTCTGACCTTAGACACTGATGTACTGAGATTTTCTGGTTTATTCTTCACAGAGTTCAGGACAATACCCAAACACCCTCTCTGCCTTCTTGACAGCCATAGAACCAGACTGCTGCCACAGCAAACCATCAGGTGTTTGTTTATTTGGTGGCAAAGCTACCTGAGAGTCCAGCATTGTACTGCATAGAGTTAGGGTTGCTTCCCATCCTCCAGCATTCTTTTGTGCCTATTGGCACCATCACCTAAATATTCTATCAGTCACTTTCTCCACTATGAGACTTTAATGTGATGCCCAGCTATTCATTATAAGATTGCTAATTTTGTATTAGCAGATAGGTTGTTGAGTAGTCACCATTTTTCCAGATCAGAAAACCACGTAAGACTCCATCAGGAATCTTCTTGGTTGGGAAGCCTAACCATTCATTCTTATTTTTCCTTTTGTCTTTTCATAAGCAATTGGCCTGTGAGAAGAATGGCTTTAAGCCTTCTCAGTGAAGACCCTCATTAACAGAATTTTGAAAAGCCAAGTATGTTGTATTAACCAGCATTTTCAATGACTCCTTCAAAGAACTCTCTTAACAGTTGCGAGACATCACTTCCTCTTGTAAAATGAAAATAAACTTCTTTGTCTCTTCCTTATTGTATCATGCATTTCCATTTACCCATTAATCTATTCTGCACTAGAATTTCTGCCAAAGAACTTCCTTCTGCTTCAAGGACTTTTTAAATAATTGATGTCATATGTGCCAAATTTCATTCCTCTCCAGTTAGTAACTCAGCAATCTCTTACTTATTTTAAAGTCTACAGCGCATACGATATGGTCAGAATGTTTATAATTTCTCTTGTTAATGTGTTCTAATGCCTTTTATTGAAGCTGTGGTTCACCTGTAAAGCAAATTTAGTACTAGACATACTAACACCAAACCAAAAACACTACAGCTACATGAATGCCAGTTGAAATGTGTTGAGAGAATTTTGTCTGGTTTGTTTTGCACTGGCAGTCTCTATGTTGTATGACATATCATTTGTCTTTTAACACCCTGCACAAAACCAGCATAAAGTTCAAGTTATGCATGCTCACTAAATCAACAGAAATGCATTCACCTCCCCATACTTGAACCAGATGAAACTTGTACTGATGGATGATCTGCTAATGTGCATTGATGATGGAACATCAGCCTCACACTTCATTCAGAGATTAATTTCCTTCAAAAATACATCTTAAAAGCTGAAACCATTTTACATGGGTTCAAAAGTGATTACATAAGTTCATGGGAAAATGCTCATCAGGACTCACTGCAGAAAACTGGCATCTGCTACTATATAATGATGAAGTGTCTCTGTATGCTAGCCCTTGTTTATTCTTTAGGTATACACAAATGGTTGAAGTTGGATCCAGACACTAAGCAAGAGACTTAATTTCATCTACTACCACCATTCCCATGCAGTCATTAGGCTTTACTTGTTCCAAAAAAATTCTTCTTACTCTAAAAAGCTATTCCAATCTCACTATTCCAAAGTTTATTTTGATCTCGTCTCCCAGTTATTCCCCATCTCCCTCCACATCAGAACACCTAAGAACGTTATGTGGACATCAGACCATGTTCTCTGTTTCCTGAGTTCTCTCCAAGAAGCAAAGCTTAGTGGGAAAGATCAAAGAGGCTGATGATGAGAGCTGATTTGCAAAAGCTAGGACAAACAACATAGTGAGGAGCCCTGTGTACTAGTTAAATTCCCCTGCTTTCTAGTCCTCCATGCCTTGCACAGCCATGGGAACACATAGCTATTCTGAGACCAAATTCTTCTGGATCCCCAAAATATATTATTTATTTATTGTATCTGCACAGAGAACTAAGGCAAGGTCTACATGAATATAGAGTAGCAAAACACTTGAATCTTACACAGTATCTATACTGTATCTACCCAGTTACTACGACTGCAATGCAAAGACAGTCTTCTAGAACAGGAGCAGTCAGACACCACAACACATCAAATACGACCTAGTTAAGAAAAACAGGCAGAATATTACCCTACAATTTTGCTCAACATTAATCATCATGCCACTAACTTTGAGGTGTCCTTTGCTACAGTAACTATTAAAAACCCTATGGATTGGAAGTATCTGTAGTGTAGTAGCACAGCGCAGTTGTACGCTGTTTCTTGGCATGATGATAATAAACCAAGTTATGAAAAGAAGTAAATAAAAGAATCACTAATAGGATATATGTGAGCATTTATATATACTCATTCTGAGTCTGGGGTGCAGAGGGGGAAATAAGAAAAATCTGTACAGTGATCCAAGTGGGTGCTACTGATATAGATAGCAGGAGCCCGGAGAACGTAAAGAAGGGCTACAGAGCTCTGGGAGAGGTGGTTAGGGGCTCTGGAGCTCAGATCGTCTTTTCGTCAATTGTGCAGGATACAGGGCAGGACCTTGAAAAGGCTAGGAGGATTGGGCAGGTTAATAAATGGTTAGAAGGGTGGTGCTATAGTCAGGGGTTTGGGTACCTTGAACATGGGACTCAATTTAGTAGGCCAGGTCTACTGGGGGCTGGTGGAGCTGGTCTGACAAAGAAAGGGAAGAGTGGATTTGGTAGGAGGCTTGCAGACTGGTCAAGGATGCTTTAAACTAGATGTGTTGGGGGAGGGGGGCATCATTCCATCCCAACACACCCAGTCACTTGCCAGCACCTATAGTAAATGTTTGGAGCAATGTAGAGATACTCCAGCTGCTCCAGACAATGAGCCAGCTTCAACTGGAGCTCAGCTCAGATGCCTCTATACAAATGCCCGTAGCATGGGGAACAAACAAGAGGAATTAGAGGTGTGTGCACGTCTACAGGGGTATGATATCATAGGCATCACAGAAACATGGTGGGATGGCTCCTATGACTGGTGTGTTGGAATGGAAGGTTACCGGCTCTTTAGGAAAGACAGGCCCGGTAGGTGGGGAGGGGAAGTTGCTATTTATGTTAGGGATAGGCTGGAGAGTATGGAACTCTGTCTGGGGACAGGTGAGCAGTCGACAGAGAGTTTGTGGGTCAGGGTTAAAGGGAGAACAGCAATGGGAGAGAGACATTATTGTGGGGATCTGTTACAAACTGCCTGACCAAGAGGACGTGGTGAATGAAGCACTCTATAGACAGATAGGAACAGCCTCACGCTCGCAGGCCCTTGTTCTCATGGGGGACTTCAACCACCCTGATATCTGTTGGAGGGATGGTACGGCCCAGCACAAGCAATCCAGGAAGTTCCTCGATTGTGTGGAGGACAACTTCCTTCTGCAAGTAATAGAGGAGCCGACAAGGAGAGGTGCCATGCTTGACCTCGTCCTCACCAACAGATGAGGGCTGGTTGGAAACGTGACGCTCCAGGGCCGCCTTGATTGCAGCGATCATGAGATGGTCGAATTCAAGATCCTCAGGACAGTGAGAAGAGCGTGCAGCAAGCTCACTGCCCTGGACTTCAAGAGAGCAGACTTTGGCCTCTTCAGGAACCTGCTCAGTAAGGTTCCATGGATATAGCCCTAGAGGGCAGGGGAGCCCAAGACTGTTGGTTGATATTCAAGGATCACCTGCTGCAAGCTCAGGAGCGATGCATCCCAACAAGAAGTAAGTTCAGCAGGAGGGCCAGGAGACCTCCTTGGATGGATAAGGAGCTGCTGAGCAAAATTCAAAGGAAAAAAGAGGCTTATAAAAGGTGGAAGCAAGGTCAGGCGGCCTGGGAAGAATACAGGGATGTTGTCCGGGAAGCTAAGGACCAGGTTAGGAAAGCTAAGGCCCACTTAGAATTAAATTTGGCCAGGAATGTTAAGGATAACAGGAAGGGATTCTATAGGTACACTGCAAATAAAAGACAGGTTAGGGACAACGTGGGCCCTCTCCAGAAGCTATCAGGAGAACTGGCTACCCTGGATTTGGAGAAGGCTGAGGTTCTTAATGACTTCTTTGCCTCAGTCTTCACGAGAAAATGCTCTCACCATACCACCCAAGTCTTGGAAGGCAGACGCAGGGACTGTGAGAATGAAGACCCTGGGCCCACTATAGGAGAGGATCTGGTTCAAGACCATCTTAGGAACCTGAACGTCTACAAGTCCATGGGACCTGATGAAATCCATCCGCGGGTCCTGAAGGAGCGGGCAAATGAAGTTGCTAAGCCACTGTCCATCATATTTGAAAAATCATGGCAGTAAGGTGAAGTCCCTGACGACTGGAAAAAGGGAAATATAACCCTCATTTTTAAGAAGGGGAAAATGGATGAGCCAGGGAATTACAGACCAGTCAGTCTCATCTCTATGCCTGGCAAAATCTTGGAGCGGATTCTCCTGGAAGGCATGCTGAGGCACATGAAAAACAAACAAGGTCTTGGTGACAGCCAGCATGGCTTCACTAAGGGGAAATCCTGCCTGACCAATCTGGTGACCTTCTATGAAGGGGCTATAGAACTGCTGGACAGGGGTAGAGCAGTTGATGTCATCTACCTGGACTTGTGCAAAGCGTTTGACACTGTCTCACATGACATCCTTCTCTCTAAGTTGGAGAGACATCAATTTGATAGGTGGACCACTCGGTGGATAAAGAACTGGCTGGATGGCCGCACGCAAAGAGTTGTATTGAATGGCTCAATGTCCAGCTGGAGACCAGTAACGAGTGGTGTCCCTCAGGGATCGGTGTTGGGACTGGTCTTGTTCAACATCTTTGTGGGTGACATGGACAGTGGGATTGAGTGCGCCCTCAGCAAGTTTGCTGATGACACCAAGCTGTGTGGTTCAGTTGATATTCTGGGGGGAAGAAATGCCATCCAGAGGGACCTTGACACACTTGTGAGGTGGGCTGATGCCAACCTGATGAAGTTTAACCATGCCAAGTGCAAGGTCCTACACCTGGGTGGGAGCAATCCCAGGCACAGCTGCAGGTTGGGCAGGGAAGAGATTCAGAGCAGCCCTGAGGAGAAGGACTTGGGGGTGTTGGTCAATGAGAAAATGAACATGAGCCGGCAGTGTGCGCTTGCAGCCCAGAAAGCCAAGCGTATCCTGGGCTGCATCAAAAGGAGCGTGACCAGCAGGTCAAGGGAGGTGCTCCTGCCCCTTTACTCTGCTCTCGTGAGACCTCACTTGGAGTATTGTGTGCAGTTCTGGTGTCCTCAGCATAAGAAGGACATGGAACTGTTGCAGCAAGTCCAAAGGAGAGCCACGAGGATGATCAGGGGACTGGAGCACCTCCCATATGAAGATAGGCTGAGAAAGTTGGGGCTGTTCAGCCTAGAGAAGACAAGGCTGCATGGAGACCTGATAGCAGCCTTCCAATATCTGAAGGGGGCCTATAGGGATGCTTTGGAGGGACTCTTCATTAGGGATTGTAGTGAGAGGACAAGGGGCAACGGGTTCAAACTTAAACAGGGGAAGTTTAGATTGGATATGAGGAAGAAATTCTTTACTGTAAGGGTGGTGAGGCCCTGGATTGGGCTGCCCAGGGAAGTTGTGCATGCTCCATCCCCGGTGGCGTTCAAGGCGGGGTTAGACATAGCCTTGGGTGGCATGGTTTAGTGGGAGGTGTCCCTGCCCATGGCAGGGGAGTTGGAACTAGATGATCTTAAGGTCCTTTCCAACGCTAACTATTCTATGATTCTATGAAAAATTATTTAGCAAACAAAACCTACAGAAAGCCCGTGGAGCCACTATGGTCTGCAGGACAGAGAAAATACTGACAAATCACTGATTCATAGTAAGTTATTATTTCTGAAAGCCAATTTTTGAGTAAAAAAATAATATATCACTGAAATGCCCTCAAATGGAATTCTTTTCTGTGCACCAGGGTTTTGTTTTTGTTGGTGGTTTTTTTTTTTTGTTTTGTTTTGCTTTTAATAAGGTCTTATCCAAAGGTTTTCCCTACTTTTACTTCAGTCCAGGAAGAATAAGAAAAAGACATAACAGCTGTTTACCAACTTTTATCTGCCTGTTTAATGATGAGATGGGTGGAACACAGAATCCAACAGAGTAAAGAGACACAGACCTGCTCCTCAAAATAACATGTAATTCAGTGGCCTTCCAGAAGTGATCATTACTGTCAGACACCATCTCCTCATTGTCATTTTATAGAAATTTAAAAAATGCATTTATTAGAGCGCGCCACTTCTAGATCAGTGGCTACCTCATCTATTTCTGATCTCTCTATGACCTGGAATAAGTTTTCCTTTGTGCTCTGCTGGGATCAAGAGCAAAAAGGATGCTCTTGATATGTAGTTGATATGCATGCTGATATGTAGTATGTTGAAACTGCAAAATGATACACAGTTTAAGAGAAACAAAGTCATTTTAATATGGAACCCGAACATTTCAGTTGATTGCAAACAGTAACAGGGAATCTTTCACTATCTGATGAATCACTAGGATTACCACAGCACTAATGAAATCCACCTACTTTAATAGTCAAACAAATAAAGAACAACCCCAAACAAAACAAAACAAAAAAAAATCCTCAGGCAAAACAAAAACACCAAACTGATCACAGTTAATTATTATTCTGTTATTCTCTCTACACATTTTGATTATAATCCTCAGAAACATCTCTGGAACTTCTTTGCTACATAAAGAAACTGCTTCAAATTTGAGAAGAATTTAGCCATTAACATTGATAAAGTTATAACTGCAATTACATCTCAAGTTCAAGAAGGTACTTGTCACATATCTGATTTTAAAAAAGCATAGCAAATTCAGCCCACAAACTGAAAGCTATCGGCCATAACTCATTTCAGCCTTGGTACGCATGCGTAACTACACCAATTGAACATATTGTAAGTATTCATACCTGAAAGAATTTACTGCATCTTCCTCAACAGGGTCGATCAAATGCTCTGATAAGAAACCAGTTGCTTGCAGCATAGAATGTGCACGACAAAATCAATTATCAGAAAGTACACATTCCTTAGAACTCATGGGAACACATTAGGAAGCATGCCAACACTATGTTCTGTATTTTTTGAGTCAGAATTAAGGAGCCAAATAAAACATAAACTTACTTTTTTTCTGATCCATTTTTTGTGACACAGATGGATGGGTAGGATTTAACACCGGGAGGCTGGTCATCCCCTCAGTGTTGTTAAAGGGTGCATCTGTAGACCACAAACTCGCCTCCTCCACAGTGGCAAAGAGCTGGGTGCTGTCTTCAGAACCCCCTGCCAAAGCAGCATCATATGTAGGTTGAAGATTGAGCACTGTGGCTTCAGTTGCAAGAGCAAAAGTATTTTCCTGGAAAGTCTCTCTAAATATATTTGAGTTCTTGTTCATTTGGTCAACATTGGATAAAGGCATGGTGGTCCAGGAAGAAGGCTGTGTGCTGAGATCCATTGTGCGATCAGTCTTGGAACTGTTTTCAGCCACGTTGGTCAAAAGATCACCAGATGTTTCAATGTCACCATTAACTGTGAGGACCTCACTTCCATTTGAATAAAAGCATGTTTTTTCTAACACACCTTGAAGAAAGGAAAAAAAAGCACCAGAATTACCATCACCTGGAAGGACATATGTTACCAATGTGTTTTGGAAAAGCAATAATAAATAAAGTGTCACAGATTTAAAAAGCAATATTTATTTCAATGTTAAAAGTAAAGAGAACTAAAGATTTTCATGTAGCAACAAAGTAACAACAGCACATCAAAACAAAAGCTATATCTTCGGTTGGGTAAACAGAGAAACATATAGAGAAACAAATACTTCATGAGCTAAAAATGACTTATTTGTAGTAGGTCATAGAATCATAGAATCATAGAATAGTAAGGGTTGGAAAGGACCTCAAGATCATCGAGTTCCAACCCCCCTGCCATGGGCAGGGACACCTCCCACTAAACCATGCCATCCAAGGCTATGTCCAACCCCACCTTGAACACCGCCAGGGATGAAGCATTCACAACTTCCCTGGGCAACCCATTCCAGGGCCCCACCACCCTCACAGTAAAGAATTTCTTCCTCAGATCCAATCTAAACCTCCCCTGTTTAAGTTTAAACCCATTACCCCTTGTCCTCTCACCACAGTCCCTAATGAAGAGTCCCTCCCCAGCATCCCTATAGGCCCCCTTCAGGTATTGGAAGGCTGCTACTGAACTCCTATATGTTTACAATTATAGAGTGCAAATTTTTGTTGTTTTCATAGTACCACCATCTTTGGAAAGCTAATTCTGAAGCTTCAAGGGAACCAGTACATTTTTAATTATTTTATGTTCACTAACTTTTAAAATGGAAAGAGGTATTGTACTCTCCGTATAGGATTAAAAAGGACATGGAACTGTTGGAACAAGTCCAGAGGAGGGCCACAAGGATGATCAGGGGACTGAAGCACCTCCCATATGAAGACAGGCTGAGGAAGTTGGGGCTGTTCAGCCTGGAGAAGGGAAGGCTGCGTGGAGACCTCAGAGCAGCCTTCCAATATCTGAAGGGGGCCTATAGGGATGCTGGGGAGGGACTTTTCATTAGGGACTGTAGTGATAGGACAAGGAGTAACGGGCTAAAACTTAAACAGGGGAAGTTATATAAGATATAAGGAAGTTCGTTACTGTGGGGGTGGTAAGCCGCAGGAAAGGGTTGCCCAGGGAAGTTGTGAATGCTCCATCCCTGGTGGTGTTCAAGGACAGGCTGGACATAGCCTTGGATGGCATGGTTTAGTGGGAGGTGTCCCTGCCCCTGGCAGGGGGGTTGAAACTTGATGATCTTAAGGTCCTTTCCAACCCTAACTATTCTGTGATTCTATGACTATGTAATTTAACTACCACTGCTAAATATAGGTCCATGACTTCTTTGTCATTTTTCTCTGATACCAGATATTAAATATATAGTTGTATCCAAAATTTTAGGCATTTGCTGTATTTTTTTTATTATTCATTTATCACAGACAAAGACTTTGCTTAATTGTATGTACTGAACAGTTGCAAGTAATCATGGTTCACAAATCAAAACAGCTGTGTAACACTAAGGAGATTGCATCAGGACATTCAAACTAAGTAGAAAGAGAATGTACTTTTAACCTCCAACTATTACTGAAATATTTAATTAGTCCAAATGAAAAAGAAGGCATCTCAAAAGTACATGGCATATAACTTAGTTACCTGTAAGAAAAACTAAATATATTAACTCAATTTTTTTAACCAAATATATTAAGGTCATATTTAATGTTGGAAGAGAAGCACCACTTCGTATCACAATATGAGAAATTTTTGTTAAATACCAGAAAAGATTTTTGCCAATAGCCAGTCATGTGAAAGAGTTTAGAAACCATAATAAAGACAGCTCAGACCTGATCACAGAAAATTGAAAGGAAACCCTCAAGACCACAGAATCTCCCAATTATTTCTACATACTCTGGCAACAATCGATTATTTTAACAGCTTTTCCTGTTGTCTACTACTGATATTTAAGCATTCATCTCACATTGTTTCAAGACAATACAGTAAAAACAAGGGACTGAAGATTTGTCCTTTCGACAACAGGAGACTCCTAGCGCAGCTTTTTCTTACCCAAATTCCAAAGAAAAGGCCTAAAAAACTGCTTCCTCCAGCTGGACTCTATGTGGAAAGCTTTCTGCTTATCCTTTCAACCCTTTTTCTTCTTTGTCACTCCCACTACTAGCTACAGCCCCTCAAGCCAAAAAGGTAGTCACACCTGAAGCCCATTAGCAAGAATTCACCTCTTGTTGCTCTCTCTACAAACCACCTGAACTTAAGGCAAATGGCACAGACTTTTCTTTCCACTCTTATGTGTAAAATTCTTCATTAGCTGCTTGGTACAGATGATTCTTGAGTCCACACAACACCCATGACCCTCTCTCCTGAATTTTGTTTTCAGTTTGGTTATTGAGTTTCCCAAAATGGCATGATCACCTCTCAGTCAGACATCATTCACCCACCACCATTCTAGACTTCCTAGCCAAAACCACTGCTCTGCCAACTCCAGGCACCATATGCAGTCCATACCCACTCAGATATTCTGAGCCCCTTTCCACTGCTGTTACTGAGTTCTCCTTCTCACCCCTTCATGTGCTCTGCAGCTAGACTAAACCAGCTGTCTGGCCTGAAATTCAAGGACTGAGCAGGAGGAAATCTTTATTAATCACAGCTACAAATCACTAAAAATGCCAGAAGAACCCAACCTCCATTTACAATCTGAGGTGACTTTGCATTGGAAAGCTTTATAAGTAAGAATAAAAGAATTAGAATGGGCAATTCTTAGCATTTCCTTTTCCATTGAGTATCTTTTATTACAGTAAGTGGAACCAGCAAAAAAAAAAAACAACACTGCCCCCCCCCCCCCCAAAAAAAAAAAAAAAAAACAAACCCAAAAAACCCCCAAGCAACTCGGAAGATTACTAAAACATAACGGGGTTCAATGAAAGAGTTACCATTTGAGATTTACCATATCTTCATTTATCCAGCCTGGATTGTTTTGGATCCAGTGTCACTAACTGTAAGTAAAATATATCTTTATGTCTAACTTCTACTGGAAGAACCCAGGGGAACTTTATATATATATATATATACACGTTAAGGTTTCTGTTTTTCCACCAGCAAATATTCATAATTCATTGGGATTGTGAGGAATTTACTGCATGTGTTCTACTGAAGCAACTAAAAATCTCCCACCTGCAAACTATTCCAGCAGCAATCTCTTCTTCTTTGAGTCCTCTGGTTAGGCCACATGGGAAGAATGAATATGCTATTTTTTCACAAATGGAGACCAGTAGTAATATGACTGACTGATCATGCTCAGATACTGTGCTCACTTACAGCTTTACTTGGATGCTTTTATTCCAAATATAGCTTTGAATCTGAATAATTTTGAACGATTCAGAAGACTACTTTGTTTCAAACTTCAGTAGATTTTTTTTCTGTATTTTTTTAAAAACTTAAAATGAACTTTTTTTCTTTTTTCCCCTCCCTTGGAAAAGTGCATAATTTTCTTCCATAACTCAAGAATAACTGAGGGATTGTTTTCACATTCTCTCTCCTACTCCCTAGGCTCGTCTCTTCTCCTCCACTCACACATAGATAAAGCCTGGAAAATATTGGTCCCAAAGAGCCATGAATAATGATTTTAAATTAAAAATTATTAGTTATGTACGTATCACTCAGCATAATATCAGGCAATACATTACAAGACAGGTAAACTCTTGAAATAAGTTTTAAAAAACCTTTTGGTTCAATAGAGTGGACTAATAAATACTGTTTCGGAAAATACTGAAGTTACCCATTAGATTCTAACCCCTGCCCACTCAGCCTTAGTTCATTCTTTTTCTGGAACTACAAATAATAGCTATGGCTGTCACTATGCATAAGGTCATTGACTTCTTTCACTGACATCCCCAAATGCTCATTTGTTTCTTCAACCCATCTTTCCAACAATATCCTTTTTTGTTCTGTTTTCACAGTTTCCTAGTGCTAACAACTCCCCTTCTCTTCTGGACAGGTGTACCACACAACGAACCTCTTTGACACAAAAGGCTTCCCAATTGTATCATCTCAGCTGACAATGAGTAGTACTAAAATTCTTTTTAACAGGGTTTTTTTCCCCACAAAATAACATAAGCCTGGGCTCTGGTGCATATGCCCTTGAGAAAGGCAGGTGTAGACCTCTGGCTAGTTCTAGATGACAACTCTATCTCCACTTAGTATGTGAGGGTTTTGGACAACCTTTCTGAGTCACCTTGTTCTCCCCCACCTCTCATCTTCCTCTCACCTCTTCCTCTCATCTTCCCAAGGCATGGTAAGGAATTCAAGCACTTAATTCCAGCTACAGAGTCCACTCTCTGAGTTAGGCTCCCATATATTCAGATCTTATCCTTTTCCCTCCTAAAAATATTACTTTAAATCTTCAATCTCATATTAAGCTTCCTGGAGATTTTTCATCATCCAAGAGCCCTAAAGGAACTATTTAAATTATAAGACACCTAAGGAAAACACTACGATGCTTTAAAACAGTCAATTCTTTTTAAATCTCTTGAATAATGGGGACTGAATTACTCTCTACCAATGTTTGGTAACAGCCACACAATACACACAGAACATGCATTTTATTCATATATACATGCACACTATATCCAACTATTCTTCAGATTTGAGTTCATACAGAGCTGTAGATGGTAAATCACAGGCCAGGTAGTTAAATGTCTGGAATTAGTTGCAACTATTTTGGATTTGTCTCCAGTTACAGCTGGACATGTCCAAATGTCAGAAACATAGAGCATGTTGGCCTTCGCTGTGTTTGGTACAAAAACAAGGGATTGGCATCAGGCCCATTCGGTTAGAAGCAATGCTTTGCCAACAGTTTTACTGATCATTTTCCAGTTGCTGTTCACTACTGGGGAATTACTGCTTTACCTAAAGAACTGAAATGGCCAATTATGAGATCTAAGAAATAGTCATACTGTTCAAGCTATTAAATTGAGATTTTGGCAGTATATGCTGTGGGTGATTTCTAGCAGTTCACAGCAGGAAATCTCCCAAAGACCAAGTTTATTTAAGAAGCTAATGAAACAGAACAAAGCGGCCTACCAAGTATGTGTAATGAATGAGGTGGTTACGCAGGTAATCAAACGCTGCGTCGCTACTATCCAGTACACGCCCACTGTGATTTCTTCTGCAGAGTCTGTCCCTATGAGCATGCACTCTGAAAAATGGCCATATGACTGATAATATGAAGGCCCCATAGCATACCAAACCATTGCACATCAGCACAGCTGCAGTCATAAACTATATCCTGCTCTTCCCGTCAAGTAAAGACATTACCCTGAACCACTTACCAGCTGCCCAAAGGGCCAAAGTGAGGTCAGTTGTAATTAATTATTTTTTTCCAACTTAAGAGGTGACTTACACAAAGAACGCACCAGTTACCAGATCAAACAGAACTCAAAGTAGACTTGGTGGAAGGCATCTTTTAAAGAAGCTGCACAACAAAGCCAAGCTCCTAAGGTGGTGTGCAGAAAGGAGTGATTTTGCCTTTCATCAGCTTCTGGCTTCCAGGTAACAAAGTTGCAGCAGCAAAAATATCTGGATCATACTAAAGTGCTGGAGGGGAAGACAGCAGCTACCTTTCTTTTTAACAGCTGCCTGAAAGTTCCCAGTTACAGTCATAAATACAATGCAAAATCTTATCCGGTGTCTTTCTTTACTCCTGTCTCTTGAGCATGATGTAACTAGGAGTTTTTATTTTTAAATAGTTTTTTTTAACCTAAGAAATGAAATGTAACATACACATAATGGCTCTATTGCAATGCAGAAGCCAATCCTGAACTCCATGCCTGTGTTAGTCATTTTGCGCTGGCTAATGAAGAAAGATCCATGCTCTCCTTGGTAATCAGGTATGCCATGCCAAAATCCATGCTTCAGTCATGGTGACAGACATACAGGCTGCCCTGAGACACAGTCCTTTGGAGATCCTCCATAATATACCTGTGTTGGCAAGATTAAATTGAAGAATTGGCAGATCATTTAGTTGTTCATTACCATCTTCCGTCAGAAAAACTCCCAGGACCAAATGGCTTATAAATATGTCAGCATTAAACTCCTAAACTCAGATACCTGTCTTACAGCAAATATTGCCATTGATTGACAACGGAATTGTTTATCTTTCATGTTGCTTTCACAGTTACAACTTTTGGATCTCCATGCCATTAGCCACTTAAGATTTTGAGGACGTGTCACATGCCTCAAGGCTTGGTGTGACTTGGAGAGCCATCAGCAACTCCAAATGATACAGAGATCAAGATCCTTTTACTCTAGAGTGTACCTATAACTCCCTGCAACTTTAACTTTCTTTTTGTGGTGAAAAATTTTGGGCCAGTACAATTGGGTTCCCAAATTGATGCAGGAATCTTGATATATGCGTATTACTTTATGCATGTCCAACAGCCATAAAGCTATGCCTAACAATTTTACTATAATGTACTTTTCTTGATGTTTATTCTGTGAAGAGGACACAGCTCCTTCTGTATTCTCAGGAAGGGAAGGGAAAGGAGAATACAGGTCTCAAATAATTTAACAGTAATGATCATTGTCCAACCAGTGATACGCAAAAACACTGACAGCATTATTCAGGTGGACAGAATTCCCAAACAACAGAATGTTTTGAGAACATTCTCATTCATTTGCTACAGATTTCCCAAACAACAGAATGTTTTGAGAACTGCCCAGGCTGATTCATACTTAACACGAGGATAACAGACATTCAGCTATTGGAGTGAGCTTTGTTTTTAAAGAGAGTAACATGAAAATGCTAAACACACCACATCACACGTAACACTTGTAATAATTCCCACTGAGAACCAAAATTAATCTCAAGATACACATCAGAGTCAAAATACAAACACTGCATGCTGATAATGTAAGGACGGTGAGAGGACCAAACCCTCAATTATTCGCATATCCATAGTCAACAGTGCATCCTGAAGACTTTAGTTGTAACCCTCATTCCCACCAGTGTTGACAGACAAACAGATTTTTCAAATATTATTTTGCAAAATGCATCAATGTCTGTAAGAGGATATGCTGCCTGCCTGAAAAGCAAACGTATTGATGTGGTCCTGCAGAGTGATCATATGCCCAAAAATTACATCTGGATTGCAGAAGTCTGACATACATTAAACCATTCCCTATGTATGTCACAAAGCTTGTTCTGAATTCTACAGAAAACAATAGACAAAGCATTAGCTGTGGATGGCTGTTAACAGGAGGTGGTGGAAAACCACATGAGCTGAGGATACTGATGTGCAGGAATGGGAGGAATGGGACATCTACCATGGAGTGCATTTATCACTCTCAGATAAATATAATTGATTTTCCTTTATGGAACTGTAAGTATAAAACATTTCGTTTTCCCAGATAAATAACAGCAATGGTAAACAATTATTGCGCACTCAAAAAAAATTTAATTTGATATAATGCTCACCAGCCATGAAGGACTATTTAAGAACAATGTTTCAAGTGGTTTGTAACAATTCCTCTCTGCAAGGAAAAGAATGAACATGCCCAAGGTTTCACATAGAATCATAGAATCATAGAATAGTAAGGGCTGGAAAGGACCTCAAGATCATCGAGTTCCAACCGCCCTGCCATGAGCAGGGACACCTCCCACTAAACCATGCCATCCAAGGCTATGTCCAACCCCACCTTGAACGCCGCCAGGGATGAAGCATTCACAACCTCCCTGGGCAACCCATTCCAGGGCCCCACCACCCTCACAGTAAAGAATTTCCTCCTCACATCCAATCTAAACCTCCCCTGTTTAAGTTTAAACCCATTACCCCTTGTCCTCTCACCACAGTCCCTAATGAAGAGTCCCTCCCCAGCATCCCTATAGGCCCCCTTCAGGTATTGGAAGGCTGCTATGAGGTCTCCACGCAGCCTTCCCTTCTCCAGGCTGAACAGCCCCAATTTTCTCAGCCTATCTTCATACGAGAGGTGCTCCAGTCCCCTGATCATCCTCGTGGCCCTCCTCTGCACTTGTTCCAACAGTTTCATGTCCTTTTTATGCTGAGGACACCAGAAATGCACACAATACTCCAAGTGAGGTCTCCTGAGAGCAGAGTAAAGGAGCAGGAGCACCTCCCTCGACCTGCTGGTCACACTCCTTTTGATGCAGCCCAGGATATGGTTGGCTTTCTGGGCTGCAAGCGCACACTGCCGGCTCATGTTCATTTTTTCATCAACCCACACCCCCAAGTCCTTCTCCGCAGGGCTGCTCTCAATCTCCTCCCGCCCAATCTGTAGCTGTGCCTGGCATTGCTCCTACCCAGGTGGAGGACTTTGCATTTAGCATGGTTAAACTTCATTAGGTTGGCATCAGCCCACCTCACAAGTGTCTCAAGGTCCCTCTGGATGGCATTCCTTCCCTCCAATGTATCAACCAAACCACACAGCTTGGTGTCATCGGCAAACTTGCTGAGGGCGCACTCTTGCTGAGGGCGCACTCAATCCCACTGTCCATGTCACCCACAAAGATGTCGAACAAGACCGGTCCCAACACCGATCCCTGGGGGACACCACTCGTTACTGGTCTCCAGCTGGACACTGAGCCACTGAGCACTACTCTTTGCGTGCGGCCATCCAGCCAGTTCTTTATCCACCGAGTGGTCCACCTATCAAATTGATGTCTCTCCAACTTAGAGAGAAGGATGTCATGGGAGACAGTGTCAAAGCTTTACACAAGTCCAGGTAGATGACATCAACTGCTCTGCCCCTGTCCATCAGTTCCGTAGCCCCTTCATAGAAGGTCACCAGATTCGTCAGGCAGGATTTCCCCTTAGTGAAGCCATGCTGGCTGTCACCAAGCACCTTGTTGGTTTTCATGTGCCTTAGCATGCCTTCCAGGAGAATCCGCTCCAAGATTTTGCCAGGCACAGAGGTGAGACTGACTGGTCTGTAATTCCCTGGCTCATCCATTTTCCCCGTCTCATTCTTAAAAACATGCTTGGTGACAGCCAGCATGGCTTCACTAAGGGGAAATCCTGCCTGACCAATCTGGTGGCCTTCTATGATGGGGCTACGGAACTGATGGACAGGGGTAGAGCAGTTGATGTCATCTACCTGGACTTCTGCAAAGCATTCAACACTGTCTCACATGACATCCATCTCCTTAAGTTGGAGAGACATCAATTTGATAGGTGGACCACTCGGTGGATAAAGAACTGGCTGGATGGCCGCATGCAAAGAGTTGTGCTCAATGACTCAATGATGTCCAGCTGGAGACCAGTAACGACTGGTGTCCCTCAGGGATCGATGTTGGGACTGGTCTTGTTCAACATCTTTGTGGGTGACATGGACAGTGGGATTGAGTGCGCCCTCAGCAAGTTTGCCGATGACACCAAGCTGTGTGGTTCGGTTGATACATTGGAGGGAAGGAATGCCATCCAGAGGGACCTTGACACACTTGTGAGGTGGGCTGATGCCAACCTGATGAAGTTTAACTATGCCAAGTGCAAGGTCCTACACCTATGTTGGAGCAATCCCAGGCACAGCTACAGGCTGTGCAGGGAAGAGATTCAGAGCAGCCCTGCGGAGAAGGACTTGGGGGTGTTGGTCGATGAAAAAATGAACATGAGCCAGCAGCGTGCGCTTGCAGCCCAGAAAGCCAACCATATCCTGGGCTGCATCAAAAGGAGCGTGACCAGCAGGTCAAGGGAGGTGCTCCTGCCCCTTTACTCTGCTCTCGTGAGACCTCACTTGGAGTATTGTGTGCAGTTCTGGTGTCCTCAGCATAAGAAGGACATGGAACTGTTGGAACAAGTGCAGAGGAGGGCCATGAGGATGATGAGGTGACTGGAGCACCTCCCATATGAAGACAGGCTGAGAAAGTTGGGGCTGTTCAGCCTGGAGAAGAGAAGGCTGCGTGGAGACCTCATAGCAGCCTTCCAATATATGAAGGGGGCCTATAGGGATGCTGGGGAGGGACTCTTCATTAGGGACTGTGGTGAGAGGACAAGGAGTAACAGGTTCAAACTTAAACGGGGGAAGTTTAGATTGGACATGAGGAAGAAATTCTTTACTGTAAGGGTGATGAGGCACTGGAATGGGTTGCCCAGGGATGTTGTGAATGCTCCATCGCTGGCAGTGTTCAAGGCCGGGATGGACATAGCCTTGGGTGGCACGGTTTAGTGGGAGGTGTCCCTGCTCATGGCAGGGGGGTTGGAACTAGATGATCTTAAGGTCTTTTCCAACCCTAACTATTCTATGATCTATGATTCTATGCTAGTTTTCACTGCTGTAATGTCTGCACACTTTTCATTACTTCAGGATTTTTCCTCAGTGTAAGCAAACTGGGACATAGAGTACAGACTCTAAGACAAGTTGAAGGTGATCTTAGATGTCTCCATTTTAAAGAAAGATTTAGCTATCCATGGATTCAGTTATTGTTTGTTTATCTGGAAAGTGATGAAAACTTACCATACTAACTATAATCCCCAGGGGAAAAAAAAATATTATCAGTCTTATTTGAAGGTTCTTGATGTCCATAGGGGCCAGATGAAATTGTAAGGCATCAGTAATTTCAGTCATGTATAATCTAGCCTTCCCCCTTCCTTCAAACTTATATTGCTAAGTTAGATCTTCATGGTCAAGGTCTTGCATGTTAGGTCTTTGGCAGTCCAGAGCATGCACCATTCATAAGCCTTCCTGTTCTCTGACACAACACATGCAATCAGCAAATTAGTACAGCCATGGTCATGCTCTAAAGGCCAGACTTCCTTCATAGCAACTGGTACTGCCTCCACTGCCATGGGTGAAACAACACTCATTCATTACAAAGTTTTCTTCTGCAGATTGACAAACATGCCATACTCCTGGTGGGAGACAGAAGAGTATGCAGAGCCAGTGTGTAAGTACTTAAAAGAAATCAAAGCTAACAACTCACCTTGATACTTTCTTCTATGAACCATAAGTCTCTCGTATCTTCAGTCAAAATAATGTGTATCCCTACTGATAATTTGCTTTGTCCTTTCTAATTCTAACAGTTCTAAAAAAATAACTTTTTTCAAGGGCATCTTGAATACTTTGATGGTAAAGAATTTCTGATAGGTTAATAACACATTCTGAAAGGAGGCCCCCATGACACACCTCGCGTAGGATATTCTCTATTACTACAATGTAACTCTTCTGCTCTGTTTCCTTCCACCCATACCAACTTCTCTGTTTCTTCAACATCAGAACTTGCAATGATGTGCAGGCAACAAAACAGATGCAAGGAAAGTGAACAGGAAAGTTCTAAGCTGCATGTGCACTTTCCTGTGTGTACATACCTCATTTAATCAAAAAATATTACAGAAGGAAAAGAATAATTACCTATATATTTACCATGGGAAACAAAATGCTCTCTTGTAAAATAGAGAAGGCCTGATTTTCTGATGAGTTTGTCACCAACGTAACAAAACAAATCAAAAAGTTCATAAGGTTCTAAATGATATACTGAAGCTATCTATTTACCTTCTAAGCACCAGTGAAAGATACTAGAATGACAACCACAGAATTTAACTCCTCTATTTCATGATAAATAAGAACAGAATTTCCTATATATAGAATAAGTTGCATTAGCCAGTCACAGAATAGTTAGTGTTGGAAGGGACCTCTAGAGATCATCTAGTCCAGCCACCAGATAATCTAGTCCAGCCCCCAGGATTGTCAACTCATTTCTTACATTGTAATTCATCAAATTAGGCTGTAACAGAATTAGGTTATTGATCTGAAATGAAATGCGTATCAACTACTATATTGTCAATAAATAGAACAGAGTACATTATATTGCCCACAGAATTTGTTCCTTTAATTCCAGTCATCAATACATTTGTTTCTAGGGTATCAATGCACATAAAATGAAAGCTGCTGAGAAGAATGCTAAACTATAATTGTGCTACTTCTAAAGATGTTGAAGGGAGCTTTGCCAGTTCTAGACTTGGATAATACCATCATGTCTTATTCTTCACCCTGCAGGAATAACCCTGACTTAGGATATAGTCCTGATTTTTGCTGTGTAAGTAGGATCAGAACAGGTCCCATTTCCCCAGAGGATTTCATGCATTTTAATGAGTGCTATGTCGATACATGCCTCAGGAGGAGACTTGAGTAGAGCTGTTGTAAGTATACCTGCTTTTTTATATGCTTTCTCACTAAAAAATGAAAATCTAGGGCAGAGGATATGAAGGATACAAATGCAATGCTTAACATAAGGGAAGTAAATTGAATGGCATCATATTTCCTAATTGCCAGACTTATTTGATCTTAATCCACTTCAGACTGTTCTTAGTTTAAAGATACATCCCAAGACTTACTTGTCAATCATGACATTGACTAGCTTTGGGGTTTTTTCTTACTTCCCTAATTGAAGCTAAATGAAAAGAACAGGCCTACAACGTTTTGTTGCAAATCCTTTACAGACTGAATTGAGAAAACAGATTTAAGTTGTCTTGATTTTGACAGTGCTGAAGGTGATACCGAGACATGTTTCGTTTCTTCCTGTGCTTGCTAACTGTTTGACTGTATGATGTGCACTGTTGGGGGTTTAAAATTGGAAAATAGACTTATATCTATATAGCTCACATATTACCCCACTTTTTACAGATGTGCTTCTGACTTACTAAAAGAAGCTCAACTAGAAAATATTCTCATTAACAAAAAAACAAGTAAAAATCCCAGCAGCCCTCAGCATTGAAAGTAGATGGGTTTTTTTTACTTTTTTTTGTCTGAAGAATTAGCGCTTTAACCTAGCACTACTGTCTTGCTCATGTTGTAGTTGAAGCAATTCAATAACAAGATATGTCAGCTTCTCTACAGGCAACAAATGGAAGGCTTTTTAAAAGAAATTCTAATAAATTATTACCTGTCACTTCTGTAACAGACACAAAGTTAGTTAACAGACTAAGCCATTATGAAAGCTAATATCCCTGGAACAAGTTTCCACAAATTATACTTGGGGTTCTGCATTGATACATATTTCATATTCAGAAGAAATCAACGCTTTTCCCTTAAACACCAATATTTTGTAGGCTCTTCAGAAAGATTCTTATAGTTAGGATGTTCAGAAAGCCTATTTATAAATTAACTTTCACCTGAAAATAAAAATCAGATTTGCATATCAGTGTGTAATATAAAGTGATAAATATTCAATTCCACTGACAGTGATCTAAAGTTCTAACATAAATATCTTTTTGTACTTGTAATATGACTGCTGAAAACCACCTACATTCTACATGCTCAAGGTAGCATGCTCTTCAAAAATCCATTTTAGGAAATTCAGAAAAGGTTTCTTCTTCAGCACCTTGAATACATTTTAAATACATAAATCTGAATAGCACATTTATTTCTCTACAGAAACATTATTAGGTCACTAAGTAGATTAGTTAGGTAGGTAGATGTGCTAAAATATATCTTTAATGTCCACAATTACATTAGCACTTGAGAATGGAGTCTCAGTTTTAGTCTTCCTGATTACGAATGTGGCAATTTACTCAATTAGCACTCACCTACGAAGGTAAGCAGGATCACCAACAAAAGGATAAGGGCACAAATGCACGGAATCAGTATTAGGAGCAAAAGTCGAAGGAACTTGGCAGAAGCCAGTTTCCGAGAGCAACCATCCCCCATATTATCTTCATCTGCTCCTAAGACCTGAAAAACAAAAGAGCACAGTTCTATCATTCTGGGGTCAGTCAGTAACTCAGTAGCAATCTTCTCCATTACACAGAACAGCCATATGATTTAAATATATGCTATAAATGGCTTTTAGATTCTTCATTAAAAGTTGCATGTAAACTCTCTTTTTGGTGGACAACCCAGTGTAATCCATAGAATTTAGTTTAGTTCACCCAGTACCCACAGACTTACAGGTCCATTGAAATTTTGGAACATTTCTGATGAACTAGAGTTTGGAGAGGCATTTCATTGGAAAAAAAAAAAAAAACCAAACCAAACAAAACATAATAAATTCAAACAACAAGGCTAAACATAGCTTATTTCATAATTAAAAATAAACCACTGCTAATTATTCAGAGCTCCACGTTCTTACGTTTGTTTTTTTTAAGGAACCAAGGAACTATTATAATCTTTGTTTTAAATGACAATAAAAGTGATAAGGACTGTTCCACTTATGCACAATAATGCTATCTCATTTTTAAGTACTTTACAAAATAGCAACTTACCACAGTATTCTGTAGAACTAATATTTTCTGTTCCATAAATGAAATTTGGAATAACGGAGAAAAATTCTTTTCTGAATTCAACTGAGCTACGCAAAGTACAAAAATTCAAACCTTTGTAGAAGCCTAAACATGTACTTAACACACACAGACGCTATGTATATGTAAAATGGAACTCCATTTTAGGAGTGGTGGCTATGATCTCATATACTGGAAAAATGTCATACTTATTAAACAGAAACAAAAACAACATTCCAAACGAACATTTAATAGCAAGACTGAAACTTGTGTTATGAAGTTAATACACCTTTATTCAAAATTGACTAAAAATAATTATTATTTTCGTAACGATAAGGTGAAATTGGATAATAGGATTATTAATTGCAGACAGTGTCTTCACAAAGGATGACATCAACTGCTCTACCCCTGTCCATCAGTTCCGTAGCCCCATCATAGAAGGCCACCAGACTGGTCAGGCAGGATTTCCCCTTAGTGAAGCCATGCTGGCTGTCACCAAGCATGTTTTTAAGAAGAAAAGAAAGTGGATGTCATGTGGGACAGTGTCAAACGCTTTGCAATCCCCAGGTAAAAGTGCCCAACTCTACCCAGTGTAATACAAGGTAAATGCTGACCCATGACTCCACCTAGAGTGCTCAATCTACAAAAAAAAAACTTATGTTATCAATAAACAACAAAATTATGTTCTCAAAGAACTGAGAAAACACACAGGACCAGCATCCATTATCAATGGTTTCGACTCTTCTTGCGAGGAGGTGATATTGGATGTTTTGAAGGCGCGTGAGATATTATTCATCCCAAGCACAAGTGTGTAACTGAGAGCAGAGTTACCACCACTGTTGTACAGATGCCTCAGAGTTAACCTACGAGAAACATTACATGTGTGCCAATGCAAACGACAAGCTTCTCATGTTCCTGTTTCTGTAAGAATTTCTTTCTTAAGTCTATTGGCACTGTAGATACTACTTTTTGTTCATACTAAAGGAGAACTACAAACATTTTCCTGCTTGTCAACTTGTGAAAGCAACAATAACACTAAATTTTTGCACTGACAACTTACCACCACAGATTTCAAAAAGGACTGTTGTATCCAAATTTGCTTTCAGTGACTGCTCAAGAAAAGAATGTTGGATTGCAGAAGACATGCTCCTCTAAACACCACGAATTGCTAGTTTTGTATAATAACAAAGTAAATATTTATAGGCAACTAAACAGCACATTATATTTTTCCCTTCTACAGGAAAAGATCTCATGAAACACACTAAACCTTTTTAAAATTACCACCACCTACTCAGCAAACAAACTTAATTTTTGCCAGTTTTGCCAGTTTTCCATCAGTAGAACACCTACATGAGGTTTCTTCCATCAGTTTCTGGGGTGAATATGAAATAAAACTAGAGGCAGTGCTAACGGTTCCTATATCATTAATGAGAATTTAATAAAATCTCCTATAAAAATAAATGCATTATATATACTTATATATTCCCTGATACTGATACTTCTCCTCTTGCCACCAAATATTGTAATACACAAAGAATAAATGCTCCAGTTTTAAATGCTGTAGTATGCCAATGATATCTGCATAGACTTCATACATGCTCTGTCCTCTCAATTATAATACATAATGGAATTGAGGCATAACTGATGGAATCTTGAGGAAAAAAATGGACCTGTAGAAGGAGATAGGGGTGCTACATGCTTATTCATTGGCTCACTTCCACAGATTAGTGGCCAAGATAGGAAACAACTTCCCTCAACTCTCTCTCTAGTCAACAGTTCCTCTGAATCATTCTCCAAGTCTGTAAGACTGAGGTGCCTTGTAGATACATGCTTATCTCCCTTTCCAAGAGAAGGGCAAAAAGACAGAAGCAGAATCCTTGAGGGCAAACTGAAAGAAACCAAGCTTAACTGCTGGAGATTTTGGCATAAAACAGATTTAGTACAGCACTGGACCAAACAATATTCTCAGAACTTGAAGAATGCTGGTGCAAGTTCCCTTCCTACAACTGTCATTAGAAAAGCCGACTCAAAAAGGACTTTTTCTAATTAAATACTGTGTGCACCATAGTTAGAAAATCTCAGTGTTTGGTTTTTAAGTCATTTACAATCACATTTTGTATTGAACAAGAATATAGTCAGAGCGTAGGATGCTCAAAAACATCTGCTAATTTCTCCCAACAGCTAAAAAATTCTGTCCCTAATAAAATGCCTAAACTCACTGCTTACCTGAGAGCCATTCGTTCAGCAATGACTGCAATAAAGGAAATACACCATGAAGTAACTCTGAGCTAATTTCAGCGCAGATTTTATAAAAATCCTAGCCTTATCCAGGACTGCTGGATTTGACTGCTCATAGCTGCTCTTCTGAAACCACAGAGGCAGAAAAAAGATGGGGAGGGGGGGAAATACAGTCCCAGCTGACTGCAGAAAGACTAAAAATTCATTAGACCAAAATTCATAGCTTATCTTGTGCAAGATGTGGGGAGAATGTGATCTCATGGGTGTCATTTTAATAACATGCCTGTCATATTAAAGCACAGAAATGACAGATTAAATTAAGATTTATGGGTGAAAAGCCCATGATAGCATACAATTTTCCTTTTAGACACAAAAAGTATCTAAGTTACCGGTCTGTAAAACAGCCTAAATCATCATATAAGTACTTGACAAAAATATCTCCTGCTGTTGTCACCACAAAGCTAACAGATTTTCTCCCAGTAAAGAAATACCATCAAGGCTAACAGCCTGCTGAGAGCATCTTCTATGCATGATGGGTTTCTACAAAGAAACGTAGAAGACAACTGCTGGATCAGAAGCATCAAAACATCTTGAACAAGCCATACACCAAAGCATTATGTAGTGTGTATGCTGGAAAGAAGTAGAAAGAAACCAAGAAACTCCTACCATGAAATGGCAGGAAGAATGTCATTAGAGGTGACAGGTGTAAAACCTGCAAACAAGTGGCTTTGTAGGAGTTCTCACACTGCCATTAAAGAATCTGCCACCAAGCCAAGCAATAGCTTGTGCATAGAAAATATGTTAAATTATGAAAACTATCTGCAGTTTCCATATCTTTGATATTGTTCCTTCTCTCACGCTGAAGCAGTGCTCTGTTGTCAGCTCCTGTGGTTTTATCAGCTTTCATAATGCTGGTCTTAGAAGTGTAGATATTGGATTCACAATGACCATGCCAGCATTACAGCTTTCATTTCCCTGTAAGGGAAGATGGTTCCCAGTTACCCAATATTCAAATGCCTGAGAGTAACAGAAGCTAGAGATGTTCTACATTTTTTATCAGTTCTGTCCTGTTCACATGAAAATTTGGAAGACAGCAATGCACTTCTATTTGACTACTTTATCATCCAAAAAATATAACGCCATGCTTTAACAGTCACTGTAACAAGTAGAAAGTGTAAGATGAATCCTCCAAAGGTACAGGCAAAATCACATGCTAAAAATGGGAACAGACAAAAAGCCACTGGCAACAAGATTTTGCATAGTCTTTCATTTTCAGTGTTACAGGAATCAGAGAGCCAAACTGAAAATGAACAACTGATGAATGAATGTTAAAGCAGCATAAGAAATTGGATACTAAACAGTTTTTGTCTGCAAATACAAGTAATATTCAAATTCCAGTGTACATGAATTGAAGAACAAAAGTGCTGCAGTTATTCTGAAAGAAAATACTGCAATTTGGGGATTAAAAAAACCCCAAGCAAACAAACAAAACCCAAACCACAACCCTTTCATACAGCAAGGCAACAAACATGAGAAGCATCACATGAACTGTTAGCTGCACAATGAAATGCACTAGTTTCTCTGATAGTTTAAGTTCACTCTAATCCTGTAACTTCTCCCAGGAAATTCCATTTCCTCAGACAAATTACACATTGCTGACACCATTCCTTCAACGTTTATTTTGATGACCAGACCTCCTTTCCCATTCATGAAATAAAATACTCTGATTTAGCCCTATTTTAACCACTGAAATATAAATATACTGAGCCATCATACCAACCTGAAATACACAGTGATCCAGTAAGGGAGATGTCATATAAAGATGGGCACACACCTTGAAAAGAAATACTTGGTGCTAGATGCCATTTCCAGCCAGATTCTTTTGGCTGAAGCAGAAACCTGAAACCCATTTCTGACCTAACATTTCCACTTAAAGTAAGCAAGCTGTAACTGTCTTGGTGATGTTTCTTCTGTGTACAGAAGACACGATGTGTGAAGTAAGGTGATTTTGTTGTCTTTCAGACTACTACAGAGACCCACTGGCCACTTTCTGTTCAGGTGACCTTTCAAGCATTAATCCAGCATGAGATGCAGTGTGGTAAAGATCCAAACCAGGTCTCACCAGAAGTCACCAATTCAGACTAATGAATGTTGATGTGGTATTCTTCAATTATTTCACACAAATTTGGGGATCTTAACTCCTGACAATTAATTTCAGCAGTTTTCTGAGCCATTGAGACAACTCTGGAACTGAGAAGTTGTGGAGATACACTTGAGAAGCTCAGAAGGGCCAAGGTGAGAGTCAGGTATGTCTCACCCAGATACGTGACAATGCAGTTCTGATGCTGCTCCAGCTTCAGACTGAGACAGAGGCAGCACTAAATTTGCTGAGACAAAATCCAAACACAACGTGTTCCAGTTATCTGTGTATTTGAGACCCTGAACTGCTGCCTGCCAAGCTAGATCTCCTTTGCAGAAAGCCTACAGTGCTGTCCAAACAGCATGACTGCAGACCTCTCAGACATAACCCACTCTTGCTTTGCACTTTTTAACTGAGGTATGACCAGCCATCCGAGCCACTGACACACTGAGTTACAAGTCTGTTTTTATCTGGAATGACAGATGAATGTCATGTTGCCACTGGTGTTACCATTAAGAAATAATTCAGCTGATGGCAAACTTACTGCAGTCCTGAGCTTTCTCTTCTTTATTATTAGCAGCTGGTAGCAAGGACGTATGATGCTGCCTTTCCTCATAAGCTGTCACGGTTCAAGCCCAGACAGTAACTCAGCACCACACAGCCGCTCGCTCACTTTCCCCTTCTTACAAGCCTTCTAGGGCTTGTAAGAGCTACTAATGAAAGTTTCAACAGTGCCATGCTGCTTTTCTGAAAACACCCAGAGACCACTCTAAAGCCACCCTGACTACCCAGATGTTCACTGCATTGAGGCTTACTAAGCAAATGGAGCAGCAATAGCAAGTCTCTGTCTGTACATTGCTGAGATTCATAACTCAACAGGCAGTGGAGTAACACAGTACTTGCTTCAGGTTCCTGCTTTGCTGGGAATTCAATAAGCAGATGCCTGCACAAGACCTATTAGCATCAGAAAGCAAAATGGAAAACCCTAAAAAGACATAGTTTAGGGGGAAAAAAAAAATCTTATTGGCGTAATTTGTGACAATACAAAGATTTGGAAAAAAAAAAAAAAAAAAAAAAAACAAAAACCATTTTGAGGGCATGAAGGGAGACAGTCAGAGGAAAACCTCCTCTTAGAAACAGCCTCAAGCCTGGAAAACAAGAAAGAAGAAAAAGAAATCCTGTCTGCCCTGCGGCTCCCATTCAGTGTATTAATTACCGCCTGTGTAGAAACCCCATTAAAAGGCACATCCTGCACCGGGAAACCAGACCTCATAATTTGGCAAACATTTATTTTTTAAAACTAGAGACTTCCAGTGACATGAACTGAATGCTAAACTGGAATGCAACCTAAACAAATGGCAAGAATCTTCTCGGAACCATTTGTCTCCTTATGTTTCATGCATTTCTTCTTTCCTTTTTTTTAATGTATAGATTATTCTTACACTACCCATGTCTTCCTAGAAGAAATTAAAACTTTGGATTTGAATGTGTACTGTTAACTTTACCGACTTTTTTATGAATTGTGAACAAAAAGATAAGAGCAGCAGCAATATTTATCAAAGGAAAGGACATGATTTAGAGTCAAAGCAAAGCTTCCTCTGTTAAGCATAGCTGGATATTTATTTGTCCTCTTCCCAAAGATGAAAACGGACTTACACAATGTCTCACAGATCTATAACCTACTACCTATAAAATGTAGAGGTGACTCATTCATTTTTCAGTAGCATATCTCTTTGTTCAGAAATATGTCACCTTTGAACATTTGATTCAGTAGGAGAAAATAAAGAGAAGGCTATTTTTTGAAACTACCAGCATATCTTGACAGAAATAACTGAAGTGGTGACTGGAAATTAAACCTATTCATTATTGTCGAAGTTATGAAACAAGCCGATACAGAAAACTCAATATTAAGTGGGTTAACATGGCACTGACATTGGTGTACATGTTTGACTATGATCAAAGGTTTATGGATCACATAAGGATTTGTAGGATAAAAACTTACAACTAAGTCACTGAAACAATAAGAATTTGGCAAATTATTTTATAAAAGAAGAAAAATCCTACTGTATTTATAGCTAGGATTACTTGATATGGTTGTCCCCCCTAGAACAGATGCCAGTTTTCCTCCCATTCACATTTTCTTCGGAAATATCCAAAAGTCACATAATTATCCTATCTATCATGAGGAAAAAGCAAATGGAAACCATCTGGGCTCTTAGCCCTTCCAGAGCACTAATAACACTACTGCATGTACTCTGACTTCATAGGGAGAAGGAGAATTGTTAATAACTTCTAAGCAGATTGAATCATTTCAGACTTCTTATCCAGCCTTGTCTACATGCACAACAAATTATTTGAATAGCCACTGACTCTACAGTTCATGATCCTCTTTCAGATATATTATCCACTTGGACAATATTTGTACATGCACAGAACCAGCATTTTCAAACAATAAGCTGTCTCTCAGCAATGTCTGTTCCTGAACACTGTGAAGGCAAAAATGCACAGCCTGTTAAAGCAAGGTGGGCTCAACCATCCGTGTTTCTTCTTGAAGATGCAAAAATGCAGGAGGTTAGGGAAAGCCTGACAACTACAGCATGCTCTGCTTCTACAATCTGCAGACCCCATTCATTCTGGGACAACTCTAACATAGGCAAAATAATCCTCCAAGCACATCTGACACTGGAAGCAGGAGCAATGGAAGAAATCACTATGTCACATCACTGGCCCATGGAAGTCCAGAGCAGACATAACTGTGTATTACAGGTATATGCTGTATTATTGAATGCAAAGCTGTAGGTCTGACAGACCTGGGATGGAAAGCTCCTCAATGGTACCAGGGGCTTTATTTCCAAGGGAATGCCCTGACTACTTTCTGAAATCTAACGATATGAACAATGCAAGGAGCGTGTAAGTAATTTCTTAGTGTTTCATTCAGAAGCAACAAGGGTAAAAAATGCTCTCTTTTCCTGGAAAATGCTCCCCAAGTTTGAGACACTCTCAAGTAACTTTCAGAAATATGAATGTGACAGTATAGGCTATTTGGAAACTAGGAGCTCTTGAGGTGACAAGCAATGGCAATTGCTCTGGGCAATTACTATTACTGTTAAATCACTGTTAAGTTAAATCTTCCTGGTATCTAACACAGTAGACATGGAAAATTCTAGCAAACTTATTTTTAAAACACTAGGTTCTTTACATGGCAGAACTGAGTGTTACAGGTTTGAGGAACAGGAGAAGCGAAAGACAGACTTTGACAACCACTGATCAGCTGGACCCAAATCACAAGCACCATCCACTGAGCATTGACCTTGAACTCTCTCTGAACTACAACACATGACTTGGAATAGATGCAGTCTGACGCAGTCCCAAAGAAGAAAATTCACCTCTACCTTCACTTTCTTTCCTGTAAGAACTGGGTGCGGATGACTTCAATGTTCGATATAGAAAGTGCTTCTTTTGCAAGAAAAAGTGAGCCCTAGACTACAGCAAGAGCAGTAGCCTACAGAAGCATGTGCGATAAGACACCTGGCAGTCTTCTTTCCTATAGATTTACAGGAGCTGTCCCCCATGGGCTATTCTACAAGGAAAAGATTTTAAAATTACCTCGATTGCAGTGTTCTCCTTGAAAAAAAAAAAAAAAAGAAGAAAAGCAATGTGCATTGATTTAGCACATATGCAAAGGACTGGGTCCCAGAGAACACGTATTCTTCTGGAAAACATGCTTTGCAACAAGCAGCAGGGCTTGAATAATCAAAGCATAAACTTCACTATTCCAAAGCAGCACTGATAGTATCTGATTTTCAGCCTCTTTTCACTTTCTACTGGGCAATGCACTAAAAACTACCTTATGCTGGCAACAACACCAAAATACAGATAAACTGTGAGCCACTCAAAGAAGCAGATGCTCTAGGGGTTCCACTCTAATGACAGAGATGATGAAAAGGAACTGAAGTATGGCTGGATTCATTTCACCCCTTCAGGATGTGGGGATCAGGGAAGATGGACAGGAGAGCAGGCAACCACGGAAGTCAGCTATGAGCAAGCATACTTTCCCAAGCTGATGCTAGAATGAGGCCGCCACCACTTCCCTAATTACATGCACATATCTATACTGGGTGTAGGTGACAAGCTGCTGGCAATGGGGGACTGCAGGCATGGCCCCCATGAGAAGAGACCAGGGGCTGTCCATGGCCAGTTCCAGCTGGCTCCTCAGCACAAGACACAGCTGAGCCCATCAGCCAAGTTGGCCGTGCCTCTGTAAAAATGTATTTAAGAAACGGCAAAAAACACCACATGGGCAGAGAAGTGGGAAACGAGTGAGAAACAGCAGTGAAAACACCAGTGTCAGAGAAGAAACAGGTGCTCCATGGTGAAGCAGATATTCCCAAAAGGACTGCAGCCCATGGAGGATCCACACCGGAGCAGAGGGAGACTGAGAAGGAAGGAACAGCAGGGAACCACGGTCCTCCCCTGCGCAACTCATTGCCTCACTGAAGGGCCACAGTGCTTCCTGCAGCAACAACAAGATGGAAGAAGAGTGAAGCTAAACCTGAGAATAGCACAGGAGACTTGTTTTCCACAAGTGTTTCAATGCTTGCTTCTTTTGTTTTTGCTTCACAGTGTTTGAATCAGTAATTCAGTATTTATATTAACCATCAATAACCTCATTTCCTCCACAACATTAACTGGTCAGCAATCTCCCAACCTTTACCTTGACCCAGGAGCTTTTCCTCCCTGGCTCTCCTTACTTTCTCCTAGGTCCCACGGAATGGAGCGGGGTGAGTGAGCAGCTGTGCAGGTGCTTGGCCATGAGCTGAGGCCACCTCACCACGACACCAGAGCAGGCCCTGAGAGCCAGGAACCACATACTTCAGCAGGAGAAGGCATAGTAGCAGTCAGACAACACTTCTTGCTATCTATGCTGCCTTTAACCTCCAGATATTCAGCTTTCACAGGTAAAACAACCAAAAGCAGCAGCATATGCATAATTTAACAATTATAAGCAGTTTTAAATTATAGTGGCTTGAAACCACAGTTGAGGAGAATCTATCCCCTGAGGGGAGCCATCTTCCACACAAGGTAGATTTCAGGGGCAGCCAAGATTCTCATCGCTATTTGAAACGGCAAGCTCTTGCTTGATTGTTGTCTCATTATTGTTTTTACATTTAGGATATTAAACCATTATCCCTAACTCTTTCGTGTTTGCTGATTAGAAAGACAAGCGGAAATTAAAATCCCTGCTTGGAAGGGAACTATCTATTCCTTAGTGGAACAGCAGAAATTAATTATGCTTCCATCCGACAGTTAAGAAAGGAGGAAAGGGTTCACCATTAGGGTATTAAAGCGCACATCGATCTGGACGCGGCCGGGCCTCAGTCACGGCGGGAGCCGTCAGCGTGAGGGAGCGGCAGGCGCCGGGGCCGGTGCAGCACCGAGAGACACCAGGCCCGGCGCTAGGACCCGCCGGAGGGGCTCCCCGGCGGCTCTATTTTTACTACGGTATTTTCTGCGTTCAGACTTTCCACTGCAGGCTGCCCGGGCCAGGGGATCCGCTCTGCCGGGGGAATCTGACGGGTCAGCCCAGCAGCGGTTATTTATAGAGGGGCAGGGGGCAGAGGGAAGGGATGTGAGCGGCATCATATTCTTCTGTCGCGGGGGTGCGCACCGGCAGAGGCACCCACGGACAAGCCACCGCGCCCGTCCCTCAGCACCGCCGGGCAAGGCATCTATGACGGGAGAGCTTCAAGCGCCGCGTCCTGGCCGCTGACGGGCTGGGGAGAGGGGGCAACCCGGGCAGCCCGGGCCGGCCGGAGGACACAGCGGCGGCGAGCCAAGGAGGAAGCCACCAGGCAAAGCCCAGGCGCTATTCGTACCCTCTTTTCCCCCCATTTTTCCTCATGCAGCCTGTCGGGGAGTGAGGACTCACCTCGCGAATGTACTAAGTACCCCAACACAGACCCCTGCAAGCGGATGGGGGCTTTCATGCCCTCTCACCCTGGCTGAAGCTCATGACAGTTCCAGATGAAAATGCACACCCTCGGATGACAAAAACTGACCCTGGAGGGTTAACCAGAATTAAAAGTACAGAGGCAGGTAGGGCAGTCAAGCTGGAGCCTATCTGGCCACGTCTTCAGAGGTTGTTGTGTGTGTGAAGATCTTTCTATGGAAGATTTAACCTTTCCTTGTCATACTGTGACATCTGCCACTTCATGAGGGGTTACCATCCACCTTTCTCCCCTGGCATCAAAGAACTGTACATACACAGCCTGCCATTTATGAGGTCCATTTATTTTTGGCAGGGAAGAAACTGAGAGAATAGAAACATCAGCCTTTTAAACTGTAATCAGACTGCCCCCTCAAGTGCTGCTGCTTAGCTGCTTCATCCTGAAGGTGTTTTAAACTCAGGAGGGTCAGGCTGCCACATTCTGACAGACCTAGGCTGCACCTGCAAGTCTAGAACTTGCCCTGCTGCAGTCAGCCTGACACCTGCCCCTGCCAAACCCTTGCTGGCACTCAGAAACAGCACGTTTATCTGGCCTTATCAGCGTGGCCAAGGATACCTGACACACTGACAGGATTCAACTCTTCCCACGCAATGTAGCAGTAGCCAACATCTTTAAAAACCTCACTGCAACAGGAGCTTGCGTCGTTGTGTTTAACTGCCTCATGGCACGTGCTGTTCAGCCTGGAAGCAGGTGACCTGGTATCCACGGCCTCCTGGTCCAGGTGGGGCTCCCATCTCTTAAGGAAGTGCCTGCAGTGCTCCTATTGTGCCTGCTGTATTGGGGTGACCTCAGTGTGGCAAAGACTCACAGAGCCCAAACAGCCACTAGGCCACAATAATGGAAGCACCATCTTCTCATTCCTGTATAGGAGCTTACTCGGAGTTCAGCATCTGTTAGTTAGAACAGTTGAGCAGTAATAAGAGCAGGAGACACCGGGTTTCCTCACCAGGAGCAACCATCCCAACATTCCCTTGCCTGTTTCACCTTCTCTTGGAAGGTTCCCCTGTTAGTAAATGAGATTTCTGTCTGGGTGCTTATCCACCTCAGCCTCTGCCCACGCTTGTCTGGCCATGCAAATAATGACAAGAAATTATGTGTCTGGCAATACATGAACTTTGTGTGATGGCAGGACAGTGATGTTCCTCAAGGGAGCAGAGCGCTAAGACCTAAACACGTATATCAGCTTAGCAAAAAAAAAAAAAACAAAACCAAGCAGCTCCTACATTCAAGTAAGCCTTTTTAAATAATTACTGGCACTGCTAACAGTCCTGGCTTTCATTTGGATCTGCAGGCATCATCTAATACATAATTATGAGATAAATGATAATACAGACACATTAAATTGCCTTGTGTGCATTGCACATTTTATAGAACACCTCCAATCATGACACATTTCAAAACATCTTATATTCTTGGTTCACTGTACACTCAAGTTATCTACCACAGGCACGCAGTCATGTGCCAGCAAAAATATCTGCAGAGGAAGTGAATACTTTCTTCAGTGTTTTATAGTCCCAACTCCAAAAGTTGGAAGAAAAACCTTGTTTTGCCCTGACAGTCCCATCAGACACCAATGGGACACCATCACAGCACAAGCTGTGATGCGGGCAAGTGAGCTGTGCTGCTTGGCTCACCACGCCGAAAGTCCCCTCAAGTAGAACAAATACTAGTGTCTTCCTTGAAAACACATGCTGAGAGACAATTCCATACAAGGCTGAAGGGCTCAGCTGTCCCACTGGCCGAAAAACCTGGCTGTTAGGCACTCCAAAACCAGCTCATGGGGAATGGAAATGAAGTCGGGAGCATTTCCTTTCTAAAAGAGGTTTGGACATTGCTGGGGATTCTCCTGCCCCACCCCCCAGGGAGCCCCCAGCTTCCTATGGAACCTCAATGTCCAAGACACTCGGGAGATGTCACCAGGTTTTACAAAGACACTAATTCTAGAGTGGTTCTAGAATTCCTTGTGTTACTCCTTACTGTTGTTTGGATCACCTCAGTGATGTGCCAATCCAGTACTGTGTCACAGTGCCCAAGAACCTTAGAACAGAGATCTCCAGCTAAGGCACCCATTACAGAAACAAGGCTGAAGAATCACATTTTAGTTCTGCTGACGGGTCCATCTTTTAGGAGCACAGGAAGGGTGTAAGCGGCCATATGAAAAAATCCATTCCCACATTTTTACTGCTGAAAGCTAAGCCTTCCCAAGAGATGCCGGGAATGCATTAAAAGCCCTTGATTTCGCTTAAGAGTTTCACCATTTCAGCCAGACTGCTAATAATTTAAAATAAAGGTTAATTAATTAATCGTCTGCCATGAAACACATCCAAGGAGGCTGCATTTTAAATCTAAGTGGAGCAACGGTACTGCTGGAGCGTGCTGCCGTATTTACAAACTTCTGAAACCCGCTGCTGTGACATTCCGGACCGGTGTCACGGCGCAGAAAGCTCCACCGCCCTCTCCCCCGGAGCCACGCACCGAGATCAGCAGCATCCCTGCGCGCCCACCCCCGCTCCGGCTCTGCCCGCGGGCAGAGGTGGGGCAGCCAGCCCGCGGCTGAGGGGCTCTGCGCCGGCAGCACCGCAGGGAGCGCCTGCGGGCCCCCCCGTGCTTCCCCTCTCACAGCGGGGACACCGGGCAGGCACCTGCTCCCTGGGTAGAGGTCAGGGCAGACAGGGTGTGTGCTGGGACACTCGGAACACCCGCGCTATCCCCTGCAAGGGGTAATCACCCGCTCTGTGACCGGCCGTGGGTGGCGGCCAGCGATACCATCCGCCGGACAGCAGTGGGAAGGAGTCTCTCCACCCGCCCGCAGCGTGCATCCTAGGTGAAATTAAAGCCAAGACCTCGCTGCTGCCGGGGGGCAGCTAACTCGCCGGGGACGAAGTCACGGCGCTTCAGCCCCGGTGGGGCTGCCACGTCCGTCCTGCCGGAGGCCGAGCTCAAACTTTGCTCTTGCAAATCGTGTCCGGACCTATTGCCGGCTCCGCTCCTTTCAGCGCCCGAGCAATAAGAGGCACACGAGCCCCGATGACCTTTGCTGACTTCCTGCGAGAACTGGAGCGAGGCCGCTGATAAGCTCTTCACGAAACGCCGACAGCGACCAGTTGTTAACGGCGACCCACTTACATCCCGTGCCTCTGAGCTCGACCGGCCGCGGTGCTCCGCCCGCACAGCCGCGCAGGTTTCCACACGGGAGCGCCCGGGACGGCTTCCACAGCGGCTGGTTGGGCGCGGGCGGTAACTTGCCCGCCCGGCCGTGCCTCGGGGCCCAGGCACCGTCCGTACCTGCGAGCCGCGGGACCGCTCTCGCTACAGCGGAGCGCAGGGCTCGCCGCTTCTCCGCCTGCCCGATCAACCTGCCACTCAGAGCCGCGGCGGCAGCGCAGGCTCTGCGCAGCTCTCAGGGGTTGCCCGCCCGACCGCCGGCCGCGCTCCCCGCCTCCCGTCCGCCACCCGGGCACCCGGCAGGGCTGTCCCCTGTGCATGCTGCCCCACAGACACACCGCGGGGTCGCCGGAGCCAGCCGCCGGACCCACAGACCCCCGGCCGCTCCACGCGCGGAGGTAGAACTCGCGGGCTCGCCTTACCCGGTTGGCGGAGAGGACCTGCCGGTAGCGCTCCTCCTCCGCAGGCAGGGCAGGGAACTGTTGCATGGAGAGCATGCCCTGGCTGCCTCTGAGCCCTCTCCACTGTGGCCGCCCCACAAACCGTCTCTACCTCTGCCTTTGAGGAGCCGCGCCCGCCCGCTTCCCGCACAGACACACTTGCGGGGCGGAGGGGCTCCGCATTTTGTGTGCTCGGTAGACTCCCCCTCCCCCCTCCTCCACCCAATAATAATAAACCTCCGCGAGAAAGCCGCCACATCCCCACCCCTTTTGCACACAAGGCTCTACCCCTTGGGGACAAGCTGAGAGACAGCTCACTTGCCAATTTCGCCCTTTGAGCCATCCCCCAGGGAGGGCGGGTGAGGGGGCACAGCCTTTGACCCTCCTCCCCGATAAAGGGCGTCCAATCACCCTATGAAGGACTTCAGGTGCCAAGACCAGCCTCAGCTAGAGATGACGCGGGGGGCAGAGCCCCGCTGGGCTCGCCTCTCGCACCATTCCCTTGGCCAGACGGGTGTCGGCCGGGGCTGTCACCGTCGCGCCGCCGGCGAGCAGCGAGCCCCAGCCCACCCTGATGCGCACTTGCGGCTGCGGCGACCTGAGGCCAGCCCAGCGCACGGACCTGGCGCGTTCCGGGCCCGCCGAGCCGGAGCGAGAGTTCAGAGCGGAGGCGGCGAGTCCACCCATCCGCGGTTCCCGGGCGCAGGGCTTCTCCCTCTGGATGCGCTAAAGAATTACGGTCACGCAAAGGCTTTCGTTGCACCCCAGTGATAGAAAGTTTCACGGGTACAGGGATCCAACGCTTTACTGCGTAGCCCAGCGCTTGCCCTGCCCCAGCCGATCCTCCCCACCTGCACAAGGAACGCTGAAAGCGGCGCCGAGGGCTGCCTCCGGCACGGCAGGAGCGGAGGGGAGAAGGTTCCGGTTCGGCCTTCCCCCCGGGCGAAGCCCGTCGCGCCCCGTCCCTCCCTTGCGAGGAAACACCTGCCCCTCCCCTCATCGTCGGTCCTCGCGGCGACCGAGCCAGCGCCGGAGAGGGGAGAGGCGTTGCAGAGCAAAGCTCTCAACGCCAAGCGACAAATGCCGCTTGGAGCCAAGAATGACAGCGCAAATCCCCCACCCCACAAGCCACCAGCTTTTAAAAGCCCATTTTGCTGCATTTATCCCTTCTTCCCTGTATCTGCACCCCAAGATGTCCGAGCTGACTGGAGCCCGGGTGTGTGTACATCACCAAGCACGATCCAGTCAGCAGAATAAGCATGGTTGGTGGGCGAAACAGAAGCAGTTCAGGGCCCTTCCAGGAGCCACGGGGAGCTGCCACTGGCACCACAACTGGGTTCTGCAATGACCTTAGTAAAGCAGGCTTCTGGATTTTGCTGTGCATGGTTTAATGCTTCTGAAATGATAAAATATGAGTCAGAAAATATCTCAAAAATGTGAACCACCACCTTGACATGAATATGGCTCCTGGTCACCACTCCCAGCTATCAGTGAGGACGACAGCCCTTGTCTACAGAGTTTATGTATGTCTATGACAAGCACTTCTTCCAAGCTTTTTTCCAGCTATCTTTATTTCCATACCTCCAGATTTAGGCCCTGTCATGTTCTGCTTGTGCGCGGACTTTTAAGAGGCAGAGGCTGGGTGCTCTGTGCTCCTGGAGTGCCACGGTACATAAGTAACTCCTGCTCCTGGCAATTCAGCCCTGCCTTTTTTAGCCAACCCAGCAAAGTCCCCTCTGGAAGAAAGCAGTGATTTTGTTCTAAAAAGAACTGCACAAACAGTAGGAAAAGCCTGGGAAGAAGCAGAAGCAAGAGCATTTATGCAAATCTTCAAATTGCTTAATGTAAACCAACAAATACTGTGCTGTAATGCTGATAAAAAGAGGAATCAAACTATAATGCCTTAGTTATTGTTTTACAGAGATTAGTTAATCCTGTCAAAAATTACAGCAAGAACAACGAAAACTGAAAGCCAAAAGGGGCAGTACATGGCTCAGATGGCAAAGCCAGCTTGGCCTTGGCATGGAGGATGTCTTCTCTTCAGCAGAGGAACCATCAATTCCAACCGTCAAGCCAATCTTGACTTCTAACCTCACACAAATTTCCTCCCTGCGGGAACCATTGCAATTGCAGTTTCCCCAACTACAAGAGTCAGCCACAGCATACAGCACACAAAGCCTCAGTTGAGCTCTGGTATTGTCGGCAATTTTACGGAAATCTCTGTGTAAGAAACAATTATTTAGATTAAATAATACTTGGTTGAATTAAGCCCTCAGAGCATGAGTGATTTCCACACAGCTGCCATTTAGCCTACCTTGTGACTGACTTTAATACATCCCAGAGCTCATATTGCTGCACTGTCCATACCAGAAACTTGTTCTCTGGTAGTAAGGCATATAAACATTTTAATGCAGAGTCCAAAAATTCATTAACATATAACCATTAGTGGAAAGAAGCAAGCATGTCTCACTACCTTACAATTAATTTGATTTGATTTTTCAATTTACCTTGCATTTCCCTTCCTAGTTAATACAGACTGCTACAGTATCTTTGTTTTGTGATTTTCTGGAGTGATTGATTTAATCGAATGATAAGGGCAGACACAAATACAAATTTACATTCACAAAGCAAGAAAAAGGAGTGACTTAAGTGCCCATAGTAACAACTGCAATCAAAGCAGAAGAGGGATATCTGAACTGAATGAAAATGAGGACAGGGTCCACATGGGCTGTCCACACTCCACCCTAAAGCACACACCAGAGAGCAGCTGCCACACATCAAGCTTCCACTCTGCCTGTCACCGGAACATCCTTCAGACTAAGTATCTGTGATTTCTAACACCACAATACACAGGCTTGTCACTCAGAAAAGCTGGCACTCAGCAGATACGCTCTAGAGACAGGACTCCTGAGATTATAAACTCCGAGGTCAGTGCTTTAAAGCCACAATCAAGCATAGAAGCTTTTATGAACAAATTTTGGTGCTATCTGCACAGTAACATTTCCTTCTCTACTAGTTAAGGTCAGGACAAATGTCTAATAAATCAGCTATATTTCTCCATGTGAGGCCAAAAAATTCATCTACTAAGTCCACTCCTATTAGTTTCATCTTAATCTACTTCCCCAACCCACTCTTGCAATTTTGTAAGAGCAGTAACATAAAGGTACATGATCACATAATTCCAGCATTAACCTGAGCATTAAGAACTGTCACTGCCAGAGAAACATGCCTGAAACTTCCACTGCAGTTATGTCAGTTACTATTATCCAGAAGTCTGCTGCTTTTCTACACCAGCCTTCAAGAACAAACAAATTTTCAACTTGGTTTTGATGCCTTTATTGTCTGACTTGGTTTTTACATTAAATTAACACACGCAATGGCTTTGTCATTGTTACAGGGAACAAACTTGTCCAAGGAGGTTCCATTCCAAAACTTATTGACTACTCATAAGCACCTCAGTCCAGCAGAAAGATGAATGCTCACCAGAATGCATTTAGGATCAGGAAAAGCATCCCCAGTTTTTTTTCATTTTACACATAGCTGAATATTATTCACATTAAGTATCATCATAGAATCATTTAGGTTGGAAAGGACCTTTAAGATTGAGTCCAACCATTAATCCCTCAGGTTTCTCTCAATAGTATCCCTACCACAGCAGGTCAGATTATATCATTTGTTTTGCTCAAGATGCATTGTTTGTACAAAATGTTAACGTTCAAAATATTTGCTCAATACCAAATAACAAGTGATTATGCCTGCACCTTTTATTTCCAAAGGTTGTCATGCTTGCAACATACAGCTCCAATCAAAAATGGCAAAATATTAACTGTCAAAGTAATTTAGAAAACCAAATATGAATCAGTGATTTATTAAGCTGCAGACTGCTTGAACCCACCCCATCACCACCACCTTTTTTATGCCAAGAAACAAATATCTGGTTCAGCAGGCAGACCAACAGAGTGCAGATGACTCAGATGGCTGGAGAAGATATACAGAACTATTTTGAATAACATTGCAAAACGAGGTATGTCTCACATGTGCCAGGTTCAGGCGATACAAATCCTTTAAGGGAACATGCCTACTCATACACACATTTGTGTGAATGGGGTGAACTGTTAAAGATTGGTGTGCTTTCTTACTACAATAAAGATGATCAAGGAGAAGCAAGTCTTCTCTCCAATATTTCACAGAAATACTGCAAAATATGCAGAAAAGAACACTAAGCTACTTCAAATGTATAACTCAAGTGCAGTTCAGTTTTATAGCTCTGTAGAGAAGGATTTCTTCTCTTTGCTGTAGAGGCAAGGATAAACTTTCCATTATACTGCTTTTAAAGAAAAAGCTAGCAGTAAATAGAAAAAGGAATTACATGTAGAATTATCTTCCAGGCATTAATATTACAGAAAAGAATTAAAATAACAGTAAGGAAACCAGTTTATTCTTTATCCTAGAACATAAGAGAACTCAGCAGAGATGCAACTGTGATTGTGATCTCAATTCTACAATTTTACATACTAATGGCCTGACACATCATAACAGAAATAATACCCATTTCTAAAGTCAATTAAAAAAACCCATGAAGCTATCAGACAGCACTAACCCATGCTACATATTGTCAACTTTTCCTCACCTCCTTACTCTTTCACCAAACATAGCTGAAAAATTGAAAAGAAACTGATTTTCCCCCCATTTTGTCAATCTAAAAGCTACTGCCTTCTGCAGCTTTCCTTTTTTTTTTCCTGCTGCTGCTGAACCACAATTACAATTGGGTATCAGCTCAAATTAATAGCAGGTCTCTTTTCAAGTGGGCCCAAATCAACCAAGCAAGGTTTTGAACAAGCTGCAATCTTATCTACTCATTCCTACACACAGTCCCACTGCTTTTGCAGGATTTACAATGAAATTATATGTCTGAATTACAAGGGCAGCCTAATGCCCTTTGATTTTCACAGGATCTGGTTAGCAGTTTCCAGTTAACCACAATGCTGAAGTCTCAGCATACAATTTCCATGAGAGGTTTAAAAATTCCATTTTCTGATCTCTCCCCCCCCCTTTTTTCCCCCCTGAATTTAACTTGCAGTCCCTCAGCTGAGGCAATATCGCTTCTCTAACAGTCCTGAAGCTGTGTAAACTTTTCAGTTCTACCAACCAATACTGATAGCCCAAAGCGAGGTATTCTAAACTGTCAGTAAGAAAATACTTGAACGTTTAAAAGATCAGCCAGATAGTTTATACATTAGCAACTGCCATCCAGATGGCTTCAGAATGACACATAATCACATTGTTACACTAGTCAATTACAGTTTTGCACACCTATGCAAACATCCAAATGTGCTATTTATCTATACAACTAGTCAAGTGATACTCAAGTTCGATTTCAGATTATTTCTTCGCTGTTGGTGATGGGGGTAGTGATGAGAATGCCTGTACCTGAAACTACATCACATCCATGTTCAGCATATGCATCTCTCCACTAAATGAAGTTTTCAATTTTTTTTTTTGTTGTTTGATCTGAAGGAAATAAGGACAGTGGTGGGGGGTGGACATGACACAACCATAACCCAAACCCCACAGTCCATAAGGGAGCCCATTTTATTGTTTGTGATACAGTTGACTTCAAAGACAGTTCCCATTCCTTTCTCTGAACAAAGTTCCGTCATGACGCCCCAGAATATTCAAGCCTAAGTGATCTAAAGTTCCCCGTTAGTTGTTATAATTAAAACTGACCTGAAGCACAAAAATTATTGTGTAATACAACATAAAGACTAGGATAAGAATACTAATCTTCAATAAACCACTACATTGATCTTTACAGGAAACAAATATTCAATAAAGCATTTTATACTAGCCTATTTTTACTATTATGGAGACAAGGAAAAGTAACCCAATATATAAATAGAAGAGATGTTAACGGATATCAGTCAGACAAACTACGTCAGCACTTCAGTGTAGACTAAAATCTACTATTACTTTCAGTGTCTAATTTCAGTTTTGTGCTGTGAATATAACACAAAAGGTGACATTTCCTCCCTCCTCTGCACTTGGCAAATAGTGTACATACATAATCTATGCATATTGAGTTCTGTTACACATAGGCTAACGTTCTAGGATTAATAGCTATCCTAAAGCCCAACCGAGATATATTGAGTTGGTTGTTTCAGTCATTGTAGACCATGAGCCACGCAACCATCACAACAGCAACTCCGAGCACTGGCAGCATAATGAGGTTCTTGTATTTCTGCCATGATGACTGTTCAATTTCTACTTCATCCTTTCTTCTCTTATTCTTTCTTCGTCCTTTTAATCTGTTTTCAAAAGCTTCCAGTTCAGCCTAGATGAAGAAAACCAGAAGCGGTTAACATTTGTGTCATAATTAAAAAGTGAAGAAATATGCAGATTTTAAATGCCATTCTCCAAAACCACTTTACAATAATAACTGCCAATGGAAGTTACACAACTTACGCATCTCTTACAGGCAAGATGCTAGCACTAATCCCATGGTTACAAAGCATTTCGCTTCCAAGTATTAAGCCACTGTTTATTTTCCCATAAAAAACACTGCGAAAATGCAACCAACTGAAGTTTTACATTAGATCCTTAACTCCAACTGGATGTTAAGCCAAAAAGAGATTGTTATTTCCATGAAATGTGCTAACAATACATTATTTTACATTAAAAAAGCACTCATACTTAAGCTATTACAATTACGTATCTGAAAGCATAGGTTGAAATCTTCAAAAGACCCCTCCCCCCACATAATAAGGATACACTGCTAAAATAAATTAATAAAAACATAAATAAAAATATCTTTTCTTTCTTCCACTTATATTTTGTACGCTCAGCTGAATTTCAGATTAATAGCTACAATCTTAGACATGCGCAAAAATATGCCATTTGTTAAGCGTTACAACTTAACACCTAGTCACTCATATATGACAGTAGTGGGTATATAGTGTCCTTCAAAAGAAAGCACATGCCCTTAGGCCCCAAAATGAAGCAAAGCCACTGGAAAAATCAGAAGAATTCCAAGCTTCCACCCAGAATAGCAGTTTCAGGGCGATGCCTGGAATGAACAGTAAGATCCTTTGATTCCTGTTCCTCATCCCCCTCCACACTTTATTGTGACTTAAGCCCAGTTGGCAAACAAGTACTGGGCTTGGTGGGATGGGGAGCAGAATCAGGAAAAGGTAAAACCTGTGGGTTAAGATAAGAACGGTTTAACAATTGAAATAAAGTCAAATATACTATTGCTACAAATAACAACACTAATAGTAATGAAAAGGCAGACAACAAAGAGAGAGAGAGAGAGAAGAATAAAACCCAAGAAAACCAAGTGATGCACAATACAATTGTTCACCAGCAACCTACCAACAGCCAGCCCGACCAGAGCAGCAATCTGCCCTTCTGGGTTTATATACTGGGCATGATGTGCTGTGGCATGGAATACCCCTTTGGCTAGTTTGGGTCAGGTGTCCTGTCTCTGCTTCCTCCCAGCTTCTTGTGCCCCTCCTCACTGGCAGAGCACGAGAGACTGAAAACTCATTGATCAGGATAAGCATTACTTAGCAACAACTAAAACGATGGTGTGTTATCATCAGCATTGTTCTCAGACTGAATCTGAAACACAGCACTGCATCAGCTACTAGGAAGAAAATTAACTCCATCCCAGCTGAAACCAAGATTGTATCCACCCTTTATTCCATACCATTCACATCATGCCAGGTCTTACACTTTCCAAAACATACCAGTTAACCACCATCACCTTTCCTGTCCTTTGATACATATACACACAGGTAGCATTCCCTCAGTCTATGTACCATCCCTATAAAAGTCCACTGAGTTCATTTAGTCCATGACTTAGGGCTCCATCTGTCATAACAGTCTTTCAGAGCAGAAAAGATGTGTGTGGTTTTGGACTGTTGCATGCTGAAGCCAATTTTGGTTCCATCACCACTGCACTTGTCTGGTTTCACCAAAGCTCATTCTTCATTAATGTGGGTGATTTTTACAGTAATACCCTTGATATGACAAACAGACACCACAGATGGGATAATAGACAATGCTATGTAGCAATTAACATCATACAATTCAAATCATTGATTATTCTTACTCACAATCAAATCCTCTTGAGGTACACATCAGACACACCCATCCTCCCGCATCAAGTGCGCCCGGGTCCCTGAGCAAAAGCAGCCCAACAAGTGGGTTTTCCTTTACCTGAAGCAGGAATAACCCAGACTGTCTTCCCCAGCAAATTCTTTATGTGCACCACAGGAACTCTGTCCGCCTCCACAGTATGTAAGAGTTCTGACTGGGCTGGACCAGCCCTGTTGGCAGATCCTCTGGTGTTGACCAACCAGGCGGCTTTTGGTAAATGTGTATCCCAGTGTTTGAAAGTCCCACCACCCATTGCTCTCAGTGTAGTTTTTAACAGCCCGTTGTACCATTCGATTTTCCCAGAGGTTGGTGCATATTCGGGAATGTGATATACCCACTCAATGCCATGCTCTTTGGCCCAAGTGTCTATAAGGCTGTTTCAGAAATGAGTCCCATTGTCTTACTCAATTCTCTCTGGGGTGCTGCATCGCCACAAAATCTGTTTCTCAAGGCCCAGGATAGCGTTCTGGGCAGTGGCATGGGGCTCCAGGTAGGACCATTCTCCCCGGCTGGGGTGTAAAGCACATTTTTCACATCTCACCCAGTCTGGACTGACCCAAGAACTACTGCATGAACGACTGCTTTTTGTTGCTCAGAGCACTATTTGGGGGGCTACTAGGAAGAAAATTAACTCTATCCCAGCCAAAACCAAGATACTTTTTAAAAGGGTATCAAGACAATACAGACAAAACTCATTTTAGGGTACAATGCTAGAATTAGGCAGGCTGGAATAAAGACTGTAAGACTGAGATGAGACTCCAATGAAGAGACACCTAATTGCTATGAAAATCAGAAAATACACTCTAAGACAGACTAAAACCAGAAAACATCTGATGATTGTCTGGATTTTAGGTAAAGTTCCCAGCTACTAAAGAAAATACGGGCCAGGGAGCTAGGGAGCAGAAAAACTAGATGAACTAGAAGAGAGAAGGGAGACGGAAGCAGCAGAGTGCAGGAAGCTAGGACTAGCTGGGCAAAAGGCACAAGATTAGGCTGAAGCAGAGCAAAAGTGGACAGTGAACAGAGACCAAGCCTGGCCATGAGAGGAGATAAATCTACATGACTACTACTGCAGGGCTGACAGGAAGAGAGGGACTAAGCCAATAAGGTGGGTGCATTAAAGAAACAAGAATAAGCCTGTTTTGGGAAATGGACAGAGAAGTAGTCCAGTAAATATAATTTTCCTTTGGAATTCAAGATTGCCTGTTGTCTGGTCTTCCTCTGCTGACAGCAAATAGTTCAGATTTTCACAAAGCAGATCTTACTGCCAGACACTACTGTTAGCAGGAGAAAGGGACCCATTTTGATGTACCTAACAAAGGCAGGAATTGTTGGCACTTTTGTGACTATATGGGGGAAAAGTTCAAACAAAGATCCACACCCTGCTATCTGAACCAAGATTGATTTCAACTGGCTAATCCTCCTTTAGAAAAGCAAAGTATTTTAATGGAATAGTTTTTCATAATCCAAAATGTGGAGGAAGTGCAGAGTTCTTGAGGTTTTATAGATAATACGGCAGTATTTCATCTTACATGGATGCTAAGTAAAACTGTGGGCTTCTATGGTTATCATATACTTGTGATCTCTAAGTTTTAAAAGCAGAGTGCTTTATGAATCGCAGTAATCTGAATTAAAATGTAGGCCTTGAACAATTATATAACAAGTACTGAATTGCTTTCCTAGTCATCTTTATAAAACCCCAGCTAAAAATAGATACATCATAAAAACCAAAACACAGAATGAGAAAAGGTTCGTGGGCACAGAATACAAGGAAAAAAAAAAAAAAAAAAAAAAAAGAAAGACATCACTATCCTTGAAAAGCTACCTACAGATTTTATGTAACTGTCAGCATCCCCAAAGTGTCTCTTCAATGATCTCTGAACAATAAAGTAACGGCTGCGCGCAGTCTTCAAGCTACTTTAATTTTTCAAGCTAAACAAGCTCTAGGCAGGGGATGTGCTTGACTTCTGTAACCTCTAAGGAGCTGTTGATTTTTTTTTAATTTCTAAGAAAAAAGGGAAACAAAACCTTCCTTACAACTCATTAAATCAGATTTCAGGTTTGAGACCTTGACTTTCAGTATTGAAACTCTTGACTATTACCAGCCAGCTCAAAAATTTAACCAAATCTTTTGCACTAGAGTGGGATAGAGAGACAGATTGGTCTGACCTGTTAAACAGCAAAGCACTGATCTTCTTCCCACCTCTAGCAACTGTGAAAACCCTGGCCTCATAGGGTGCCTCTGAATTAGAAGCAGAAAGTTTTGCTGCTAGGGCCATGATGAAAAGCCTAACTAAGCCATCTCCTTTCCACTAGGAAACAAATGATTCCATCTGAAAATCATATTAGCAGAAGCCGCTACCCAATACAGCAAATACCAACATATAAATGTGCTAGATATTTAAATGCATGATACAATTAACTAGAGCACTACCTAGTTTGTATATAGAAGAGTTAATAAAGTATTAATCAATATAGGTCTCAAGAATCTGTAACCAACAAATAAACTGTGTATATAAAAATGTGCTAATGAGATCAGGAAGGTGGTACAAGATGCAAACTTTTGTCAGAAGAGATTATACTCAATAAATCTACACTCTTAATGTGACCCAACACCCTATGATAGTGATGTCCTCCAATTCACATCACCAGATGGCAGATTAAGAGATCAAACTAGAATTTTAGATAAAAGGCTGCAGTAGCTGAGGTCAGCACCTGTGTGCAATTTTGGAGCCTATTTATTAGTTACTGTTGTCCTACTTAACTTTATTTTTTTTTTTAGCAGGTTTGTCCTATTTTTTACTGTTGTGATCCTACTGTTTGCTATTGTGCTATATCACTCAATCAACCTTTTAGCAGACTCCTATCCCTGAAGCTCCATCCATCACAAGACGTGTATGCAAAAGCAGTTCCATATACTGCGTAAGGGTACTGCTGGACTGTAACTGTGGGACTTCAGTGAACGCACAAGCAGAAAGCAACTACAGAGAGAAATAATCACTGCTGAAGAATCAAGACAAAAATAATGTTGCACACTGTACTGGTGGAGTAAATCTGCAACAGTTACAGAGAAGCCACATTACTGAGACCTTACTAGAGGGGCTGTAAGTTACGTGAATGCATGAAAACACAATCAGAGCAATACAAACACCAGCAACTTTGCATTTCTAGCTCACAGAAGTTTCCTAGATTACAAGGCTGACAATATGCTCACCAACAACAGCAATTACAGTAAATAGACCTTCTCCTCCCCTTCAGGCCCCTTCAGAGACCATGAAGGATGAAGACTCATTTAGGCCTCTTCATTCTTTCATGATGGAAGAAAGGGGAGGAAGATTCACCTGAGATTCACATCTCTGTGGACGCTATTCAGCAATTCTGTGGGCTTTATGCATTCTAAAGTGTTTAGTTAAAATCAGCAGTACTTAGTATTTTAAAAATAAACTATACACAGTTACAGCAATGCAAGATCAAACTGATTCATTAGTATTTTGTATAAAATTATGAAAATTGTTTGGGAAAACACGTGGGCTCTTAACCACTGCAATTCACAGCACACATCTTGGAGCAAGGTAACAGCTGACAAGAATAACTGTCACATTAAAAACTACACATCTTTAGCTGCATGTAAATGAAATGATTTACTAACAAGAACAAAGTGGGAAGGAAGTGGGTGAAGAAGAAAAAAGGTTGATACCTGTTGTCTTCGTTTCTCTTCTTCAATAGCAGCTTTGGCTTCTGCCTCTTTAATCTGTCCAGACATATAAAATGATAAGCATCTGTTGTAAACAGCAACTAAAACTATTTTCTCACAGTCACGATTACTCCTATGGAATTGTTCTCAGCAAAAATGAGCAAAACCTCCATCAAGTGAGCTCTTAACTTACTGAGATTACAAAAAATTCTTAGAAAAAGCTGCTGGGTCTCACGTTTGGAAAACATGGAACATACAATGGATGCTACAAGGTTATAAACTGAACTTCTGACTTTAACTTGACAAGCTGAACTGACAAATATAAAACCTAAAAAGAATAATTTGTTCACTAACAAGCAGAAAAATTCCTGAAGACAGTTATTCTAAGTTTTCAGCAACTTCATCCCGATTCAGTACTTTACCCATACAGATAATTCCTATCTAGGTATAAATGTATATAATTTACACACACATATTTCATTCCAAGTACTTTAAATGTTCCCTGACTACTAGAGCAAAAGGAAACCTCAATATTTGTACCTAATACAACATTTACTGGAAAAGGCTTTAAAGCTTTTGGTGTAATGCAAGCCAAATGTCATTAAAAATATTCCACCACCACCAATTGATAATTCTATAGAAATGTTTTGTAGTGTTCAAGAAAGCAAGTTAAATGCTAGAAATCATTAAGAACAGAACAGAAAAAAAAGTCAATATGTAAACACATGATGCACTTAGCTCCTCCATTCATTTGTGGTCCTGCAACAACAAAAGAACGTAAAGCCTGAACAGATGCAAAAGACAACAGGATGGAGTGGCTTCCATCTAAATTGATGCATAGCTAGGACTCATCAGGTGACTAACAAGGCACACATTCCTGAAGAATGGGAAGATGCCAAATAGGGATAAACCATCAGTAATTATTTTTCATAAAACAAAAGCAAAGGCATAAAATGACATTACCAGAAGGCTGGTTCAAAACAGAGGGAAGTATTCTACTCCCACGGAGTATTTGGCTATATCTAGAAATTCAGTGCTACAGAACATTTGTAGACACCAAAAGTTTATGTCAACTGAAAAAACAATTAGGTGTGCTAACAGGAGATAAATCCAGAGGCCATTAAACAGAAAGACACCAGCTCAATCTCTAAAATTGCCACAGTCACAGTAGCAACAGGAAGAGTATACTGGGGAACTATATCTAACTTATAAAAGTTAAACATAAAAATATGATTAATTACTTGAAATGAAACACAGTCTTGATCCTCATAACTGCATGAGTTGCATACTAACAGTGACAGTAACTTAATAAATATAGTTTGTGCAGGTGGAATTTGTTCCAAACAATTTGTAATTCAAGAGCTTTTGATGACTAAGGAGAAAGCGCACTAGCCCATGCTTTAGCACACTGTACCTCAAACAGTGTGCACTGAGGACAGGGTCAATCGAATGACCCTATTTGCAGATTTTCAAAACATGTTTTTTAATTGCTAAACCATGTATCAAATAAAAGCATTATTGAGAATTTCATGAATCTAGAGACAATGACAGTCTCTCTTTAGAAAACAGCTTTTCAACCATGCGCGTCTGAAATGGGAAAGTCTGGTGTAAAAAAGACCGTACAATTAGCTTCCTGGCATTTCACTGCCATCTAATGGCAGAACTTCAGCTCCAAATGAAAAAGTGACCCACAAATGTGGGGAAAAAAGGAACAAAATTGCTCCTTTTTACATCGGTGTGGTCGTATTTGTATAAGATACATAGGTATAACATACATAGGTAGAGGGAAGTTTAACTACTATACCACAGTTTGGAAAAACATTTCTAGAACTATTTCTTTAATAAAATGCACAGTAAAAGATGCACTCAGTTCTTCTGAAGCGCATACTCTCCAGGTGCTATACATGCAGAGTTTTATTAAGAGTTAACACACTATGTTTTTAGAAACTGATGGTTACTTTGCAACTATCAAAACTAAACTATCTTTGTAAATGTATGCAGTTTTTAACAGACTTCTTCCAGTCTTGACATTCTGTGTCTCTGGGTGACAGCATGAGCAAACTCCCCATTCTTCTGGCCCAGGGTAACTAATACACTGTGACAGGATTACACTCTTCATGCTAGACAAGTTGAGCACTCATGGGCTGTAAAAATCTGTCCTGGAAAGAGCAGATCTAACAATGACATGTGAAGTGGCCTGGCCCAAATCCTACAGCAATCATCATCAACAGTAAGGATTTTATCGCTGATCACCACTTGCTCTCAATGGAAGAGGAAAAAAAACAGTTCTAACAAATTAAATAACAATACTGTTTTAAGATAGTATTTCACTGAGTTAACACTGTCTACAAACACTGTAGTTCTCCCCACTAAGCCTAACACAATTCTGAAAAGGCATCTGCTATTGAACTTCACATCTACTTATGTTGTATTTTTTGCTGGTACTGCCTTGAAAAATAATCCTGTATTCTTTTCACCCTACTTTTCTTGAAGCACTCAGAGGAAATGACAGCTACAATGGATACATTACCTCAGATGCTTTCCGTTTCATTTCCTTGCATAATGCATCGCATTCCAGTGGAACTCTGTCTTCTTGTATCTTGCTGCACTGTATTTCCTGTTATGTATAATTTGAGTATTTTATAATCATTTCTCTATATTAAATTCTTAGTTATAATGTTCATTTCTTTATGAAAATAATTATAAAACATTCTAATTTAATAGAACATTGGTTACACAGAAAATAAAGCTAATGATGAAAATGTCATTTGAACCTCTAATTCTGTATCAAATTGTCCTTTTTTTCCTTCCTTCTGGTAAAATAAACTGAAAGTAAGAATAAATCAAATATTCAGTTTCATTTTTCCTCTCTTCTCTTTTCTCACTTGCTTGCCCAAGACAAAGTACGATAACTTTCTGAACTCTGGCAAAGAGAGCTAGCATTCAGAGCCTCAGTAATTTCACTTAGATGCTCTTAACTGGCTGAGATTACAGGGCAAGGTGTGGTCATGGGAGGAGGAGGGAAATAAATTCTCACTCACACTTCCTCCCCTTAATAGTGAAGGGAAAAAAAAGTGGTTATCTGTAAGCAGAGACTGTAAAATCTGTACAATCTGAAGCACCTGTTCTGTACATATCATGCTTTCTCCTGCTGAATACCCCACCTGCAAGACTCCTGGTTGCAGAAGACACTTCTCAGAGAAGCTGAGAACTCTGGGGAACTGCAGCCTGTCTGGGAGGCTCAGAAGTTAACAGGGTCCCAATAAATAATTTAAGCACCTTTTAATGAAGCCAGATAATTATTTTTCACTAAGTCAGTAATTTGCCAAGACTTCAGAGCAATTTCTGTTCTTCCCTTCATAATACTATATAGCTATAATACACGTTACATTACTTTGTCCCTTATCTTTGTTAGAAGCTAGGGATTGCTGATGTCTGTACTTGCTTCTAGGTTTGCAAAGAACCTTAACTAATTACATGAGTTAGGGATTCATATCATCTGTATTTTTTCCAACTCGCACAATTATAAACTTCCCCAATATAGTCAGAAAAATGTATTTTTTCTTCTCAAATCGCTCCAGGTCATCTGACTGTTCTCCCATTGAAGCTACAGAAATATAAGTGTACTTGAAGATAAAGCTATTTTAAGTCATGCAGTGAACATGGTTTAGAACTAACAGGATTTTATATTCTTCAGTGAATCTTTCGATAATGCAACCCAGATCTTCAGCTGATGTGAACTGCTCTACTAGAATAACTGGACCTACTCTAACCTGCACCAGAGCCAATCCATCCACACAAGTCCAGGAACATGCAAAGAAAATGTATCATTCTTAAAAGTGTGACTTAGAAATGTACCTTTTTCAGTCTCTTACAGAGACACCGGAGTTTAACCTTCTGGCTGCAGTTCAGAGGACAGCTACCTGAATGGCAAACCTCTTTACACCGGTGACCACAGGGCAACTATAAAGAACACCACACAGAAACAAAACCCTCACACCAGTAAAAGATCATAAAATTACAAAGAATCTATGAATCTATGAATGTAGCAGCTTAACAGAAAACTCATTCAGTTCATCAGGTTTTCCACCTGTGGATTACTTTTGTTGTTGTTGTAGGTTTTGGCAGATGTTTGGCTGTTACTTACTTTATTTCAGTTCCTGCAGAATGATTCATCTTTTATTGGCACAGCTTGATTAAAAACCAATTCCTCCTTTTGAATGTTTCAGGCACAGTCATTTTCACAGTAATTCATACAACAATTACCCTAGTTATCTATACATTGGGGAAATGTGAGTAGGTAAGGTAAAATGAAATTGAAAACTGAAATTAAGTGTAGTATAGCAACTTGTAGATCAGACAGAGTCAAGAAGAGGGAAGAATCAGAAGTGAAAAATACCACAAAAACAAATTAGGTATGCAAGAATCTTCTCAAAAGTCAAATACAGGTCACCAATATTCTTATGCTCAAAACAATTGCACAAAACCCAAAATTTCTGCACTTGTCAGATTTTTGACATCTTGGAGATACGTTTTTACTGCCAGTGCAATCTTTAACATTTTAACATATATAATGAAATATTATAATTCAATTACCATGTTAACAATTGAGATACTAACTTAAATATGCTGTTAGGAGTGTAGCAGTGCTCCCAGCATTATAAAGATACAAGAAAGCAGATCTTTTCAGTTACTGTTAGAACTTGACTGAAAACATCCCTTGCTCATACACATGCCTGTAAGAAATCTTAGCAATAATGATTTCTCATTTTCAATTACATGACCCAATACTATTAATAACTGAAGGTGGTATCTCACATAAGACATCTAATCAATTTAGCAGTAGCTTTAAATCCCCAAACTATTTAAAATGGCAATGGATGGTGATCTTTCTTAAAAATGAAATTTCACCTCTTCACTGTCATCAGAGGATTAACACAACTTGGAAAAAGCTGCAAGAAACAATTTTTATAGTTATTAGAAATTGAAAATATATACATACTACATGGCTTCATCCACAAGAATGACTATACTTAAGATAATTATAAACCCCAGGTGTATACTCTTCTTGTTGATTAATAAATCGGGATTCTCAGTTCACTGAAGCTGGCTCAGCATCTAAGCAAGTATGAAACACATACCCAAACAGAACACAGTTTTCTAACTAAAAATTACATAACAGACATACAGATGTTCATGTCCATGCCAGTCACGAACCATTCTTACATGGACAGATACTCTGCAGTTTAGGCTTGGGTTTTTTTTAGTCACTGTTTCACAACATTCCACACTGGACTAGAAGGAACCTCTAAGTCAACGCATTCAGTCCTGAAGTCCAGTCCTCCTAAAGGCAGGAGGACCTCCCTTCCTATGATCCCTCTAGGGCTGGATGAAGTTTTACCAGGAAGACAATCCCCCATTCTTTCTCCTTTCTACTGTTTCACTAAGGAGACTGTTCCAGGAGCCCACTACAAGATGCAAGAGCTGTCTTTGAATTTCCTACATTTACTCTGGCTAGTCTAAAACCTTTAGTTCTTACCCTCACATTGAAATCATAGAATCATAGAATCATAGAATAGTTAGGGTTGGAAAGGACCTCAAGATCATCTAGTTCCAACCCCCCTGCCATGGGCAGGGAAACCTCCCACTAAACCATGCCATCCAAGGCTACGTCCAACCCCACCTTGAACGCCGCCAGGGATGAAGCATTCACAACCTCCTTGGGCAACCCATTCCAGGGCCTCACCACCCTCACAGTAAAGAATTTCTTCCTCAGATCCAATCTAAACCTCCCCTGTTTAACTTTAAACCCATTACCCCTTGTCCTCTCACCACAGTCCCTAATGAAGAGTCCCTCCCCAGCATCCCTATAGGCCCCCTTCAGGTATTGGAAGGCTGCTATGAGGTCTCCACGCAGCCTTCTCTTCTCCAGGCTGAACAGCCCCAACTTTCTCAGCCTAGCTTCATACGGGAGGTGCTCCAGTCCCCTGATCATCCTCGTGGCCCTCCTCTGCACTTGTTCTAACAGTTCCATGTCCTTTTTATGTTGAGGACACCAGAACTGCACACAATACTCCAAGTGAGGTCTCACGAGAGCAGAGTAAAGGGGCAGGAGCACCTCCCTCCACCTGCTGGTCACACTCCTTTTGATGCAGCCCAGAATACGGTTGGCCTTCTGGGCTGCGAGCTCACACTGCCGGCTCATGTTCATTTTTTCATCAACCCACACCCCCAAGTCCTTCTCCACAGGGCTGCTCTCAATCTCCTCCCCGCCCAATCTGTAGCTGTGCCTGGCATTGCTCCGACCCAGGTGGAGGACTTTGCATTTAGCATGGTTGAACTTCATCAGGTTGGCATCAGCCCACCTCACAAGCATGTCAAGGCCCCACTGGGTGGCATTCCTTCCCTCCAATGTATCAACCGAACCACACAGCTTGGTGTCATTGGCAAAATTGCTGAGGGCGCACTCAATCCCACTGTCCATGTCACCCACAAAGATGTTGAACAAGACCGGTCCCAACACCGATCCCTGGGGGACACCACTCGTTACTGGTCTCCAGCTGGACACTGAGCCACTGAGCACTACTCTTTGCATGCGGCCATCCAGCCAGTTCTTTATCCACCGAGTGGTCCACCTATCAAATTGATGTCTCTCCAACTTAGAGAGAAGGATGTCATGGGAGACAGTGTCAAAGGCTTTACACAAGTCCAGGTAGATGACATCAACTGCTCTGCCCCTGTCCATCAGTTCCATAGCCCCTTCATAGAAGGCCACCAGATTGGTCAGGCAGGATTTCCCCTTAGTGAAGCCATGCTGGCTGTCACCAAGCACCTTGTTGGTTTTCATGTGCCTTAGCATGCCTTCCAGGAGAATCCGCTCCAAGATTTTGACAGGCACAGAGGTGAGACTGACTGGTCTGTAATTCCCCGGCTCATCCATTTTCCCCTTCTTAAAAATGGGGGTTATATTTCCCTTTTTCCAGTCATTGGGAACTTCACCTGACTGCCATGATTTTTCAAATATGATGGACAGTGGCTTAACAACTTCATTTGCCAGCTCCTTCAGGACCCGTGGATGGATTTCATCCGGTCGTTTAGATTGGATATGAGGAAGAAATTCTTTACTGTGAGGGTGGTGAGGCCCTGGAATGGGTTGCGCAGGGAGGTTGTGAATGCTTCATCCCTGGCGGCGTTCAAGGTGGGGTTGGACATAGCCTTGGATGGCATGGTTTAGTGGGAGGTGTCCCTGCCCATGGCAGGGGGGTTGGAACTCGATGATCTTGAGGTCCTTTCCAACCCTTACTATTCTATGATTCTATGATTCTATGACTTGTAGACGTTCAGGTTCCCAAGATGGTCTCGAACCAGATCCTCTCCTACAGTGGGCCCAGGGTCTTCATTCTCACAGTCCCTGCGTCTGCCTTCCAAGACTTGGGTGGTGTGGTCAGAGCATTTGCCGATGAAGACTGAGGCAAAGAAGTCATTAAGAACCTCAGCCTTCTCCAAATCCAGGGTAGCCAGTTCTCCCGATAACTTGTGGATAGTGCCCACGTTGTCCCTAACCTGTCTTTTATTGGCAATGTACCTATAAACTCCCTTCCTGTTATCCTTAACATCCCTAGCCAAGTTTAATTCTAAGTGGGCCTTAGCTTTCCTAACCTGGTCCCTAGCTTCCCGGACAACATCCCTGTATTCTTCCCAGGCCGCCTGACCTTGCTTCCACCTTTCATAAGCCTCTTTTTTCCTTCGAATTTTGCTCAGCAGCTCCTTATCCATCCAAGGAGGTCTCCCAGCCCTCCTGCTGCACTTCCTTCTAGTTGGGATGCATCGCTCCTGAGCTTGCAGCAGGTGATCCTTGAATAGCAACCAACAGTCTTGGGCCCCCCTGCCCTCTAGGGCTGTATCCCATGGAACCTTACTGAGCAGGTTCCTGAAGAGGCCAAAGTCTGCTCTCTTGAAGTCCAGGGCAGTGAGCTTGCTGCACGCCCTTCTCACTGTCCTGAGGATCTCAAACTCGACCATCTCATGATCGCTGCAATCAAGGCTGCCCTGGAGCATCACGTTTCCAACCAGCCCTCCCCTTTTGGTGAGGACGAGGTCAAGCATGGCACCTCTCCTTGTCGGCTCCTCAATTACTTGCAGAAGGAAGTTGTCTTCCACACAATCGAGGAACCTTCTGGATTGCTTGTGCCGGGCTGTACCATCCCTCCAACAGATATCAGGCTGGTTGAAGTCTCCCATGAGAACAAGGGCCTGCGAGCGTGAGGCTGCTCCTATCTGCCTATGGAGCGCTTCGTCCAGCAAGCCCCCTTGGTCAGGCCTCTACTGTCCTTCATAAAAGGCTCCTTATTCCCATAGCATTCCCTTCGCTTAATTTCAACCAGCTTAACTCAATGTTTCTTGAATACAGTTGCCACAACTGCATGTAATATTCTAAATGACATCTCAGCAGGAAGGACTTTGTACAATGCCTTAGCTGCACCTCATTCTTAATAGAATATCTTCCGCAATACATCTTCAGCTCTCATTTGCTTTTCCCTGCAGCTAATCATGCTGTAACAATAAGCATTTCTGCTGTTTCCCAGGAGCTTATTCACATGTATGGTCTTAATGTTCTTTTCTGTATCTAATGACATGCCCCAAATATATGTGTTATGCAGATGCATTTCTCAGTACATTACATGCAATTAGTCTACAGATTTTTATCAGAAAATTCCAATGTTTTTTGGAGCCATGGTTATTACTGAAAACAATGTAAGGTCAGACATCAATCGATTCTTTGGGAAAAATTCATTATTGCTAACATCTGCTTCAACTTTTCATTTAGTTTTGTTGCTGTTGTTTTGGGTTCTTTTGGGTGGTGGGTTTTGTTGTTTTTTTTAATAATAATAAATACAAGCAGCTGTTTCCTTTAGCCCGCCTTCATCCTTGTATTAACCCCTCTTTTGTATCAGAATTAGATATTCAGTAAGCAGCACTGATTCAATTGCTCTGCTGAAGCCTTGTATGGCAGATCTGATCCAATTGCTTTATCTAGAGGGGAAAAATATAAATTGGTCAAAGAAACAATTTAGGTTTGTTCAGGCACAAATGAGCATCAGCAAATCTATTTTGCATTTTGAGAAGATGAGGGGAGAAACTTGTCTTTAAGCCTTGTATGCTATTGAGGTCAGCCTACCAGCCATAATGTGGTACCTAATGGCTAAGCCTGCTCACTAGTGACCATGACCTTTGCAAAACCAATTTGCTACTGTGTGACATCTGCACAGTAAGACAGCCCTTCTCCTGGCTCCCCACCCAAAAGCATCATACACAATAACACAATCTAGTCTCACCTCCAAGTCACCACATGCTGGCCAGAACAATACACGGCTAGAACTGTTACTTACCGTTTACTCTTCCATACCAATTAAACACATTTCCACTTACAGCATCAAAGACTAAACAGTCTTAAAACTGACATGTCAGAGCTGCAAATTCAAGACAGTAACCCTCACCTCAACCTTCACATGCAGCTGCAGTGAAATCCTTACCAGTGCAGCAAAATCAGCACAGCACAGACATACACTTCATCCAATACTGAACCCCAAAATTTATGCATTTAGTTCTCATCATAGAGCTATACAGTTCACATCCACAGGCATGCAGGACAAGAATGAAGCAGGCAGTGTGACTTTCTTCTTACTCCCTCTGATGCAAAACCAACATTAAACAAAAAAAGAAAAATCAAGAGGAGCAGTGAAATGAATTTTCTGATCTCAGAAAACAAAAACAATGCTACTGCTGCTTCTGCTCGACTCATGACATGATGGGAAAGGATTTTTTTGCTTAAAGGTCCATGATGAGCATCTTGGCTCTAAACCAGAAACCCCTTTAGACCTTTTCATCATATAAGATCTCTTGTCTTTGGACTAAAGACCAAAATGAGTAGGCTTTATGTTTGGCATGGCAAGGACTTTAAAAGAAAGGGATTTAATCTACAGCTCTGAAAACAAACAAACAAAAAATCCTACAAGTATTTTCCCCATAGGCAATGCATTTAGATCGTGACATTATGTGTGATGATGATAAAACTAATCAACATTTATGGAGGTTTAACTGATCTCCAAAAGGTAATAGACAACCTGTTAATACATATCTGGTAATAAAGAAAATAACCCATTAATAAAAAAAAAAAAAAACACCCAAACAACGCACTTTTGAGCAACAATCCCAAAAATGAAGTACAAAGATATATTTATCATTTCTAAACAAAGGGGCAGACACTTCAGTTTAATGGGTGGCCCTGCTTCCAGAGGTCTTATGAAAATCATCGCTGCTTAAGCCAGACACTGAGGAAAACGCTCCCCTTATGGACCAAAGCTGTGCATTTGCCTTTCAAAATTAAATTTTTGCAACCCACATTTATTTTTAAGGTATGTTTACAGAATTCCATTTTACTTCCAGAATGCGTAATTAATTTCACTTCTTAAAAAGAGATATGCTGCTCTTAACATTTATGATATTGCTTCCACTGCATTATCATGTTAAAATGAATTTATCACAATATTGTCCCATATTGACATCAAGACAGTAGAAGAGTGCACAGTGAAAGTACACTGTATGGTTATTCTGTCCAAAAAAAAAATACTAATTACACAGGATAAAGTTTTAAACATAATCACAAATACTGATATGAATACATAAAAGATGAAAACTGACAGATAGACCGTAAAAGCTTCTTTGTAAGAACTGCCCCAAAACATCTGCAAAGATGATCATAAGAATTTAATCACCCCTGATTAAAAAAAGTTAAATTTCCTTCAACAGGATATTTTGGTTTTGCTACCAAGCAAGAGAAAGAGCTTTTTAATGAAAGTATCTCATCCAACAGCTGTGGTAATATAAAGACTTTGCTTCCCCTGAAGCAGAAAGGAAATGTGTGCTGTACTGTATAATACTAGAAGTAATTTTTGGGGGTTTATACTCTAGCCAAAATAAAAGCATGAAACCTTTCAAGCCTTTCAAGTTCCTGTTGTATTTTTTCAAGGCATTAGACAACGTAATTGATTTCCATAATCCCCAAATGTACCATACTACCTGAAATTCAAATACGGTAATATAGTGTCTACCACAATCCATTAACCAAAAGAAAAAACATCTCAAAGCTAAGACTTCAGTAAAATACTGTATTGCACTGAACCTAAGTCACACTATGCTAAGTTTGGTGGAGTGACACTGCATACTCATTTTTAGCAAACAGCAACTTCACTGAGCTCTGCTAATGACCACCCAAGGTCAGCTTCTAAAACTCCCATAGAACACTGATTTGAAATTTACTTGAGGCAGTCAGGGCTACACACAAAACATTTCTAATTTCGTTTTGGGGACACATATTTGTAAACTTAACCATGTTTTGGCCAAGTTGTCTGCAAGTTCTTGCCATAAGTCCCCTCAATGGGCTTGATTTATATTTGCTGAGGAGAGATGGTGGGGATAGTGGCAGTGTGATGTCCGATAAGGCTGCTCCTTCAAATTGTGTTTATCATAGAATCATAGAATCATAGAATAGTTAGGGTTGGAAAAGACCTCAAGATCATCTAGTTCCAATCCCCCTGCCATGGGCAGGGACACCTCCCACTAAACCATGCCATCCAAGGCTATGTCCAACCCCACCTTGAACGCCGCCAGGGATGAAGCATTCACAACCTCCTTGGGCAACCCATTCCAGGGCCCCACCACCCTCACAGTAAAGAATTTCTTCCTCAAATCCAATCTAAACCTCCCCTGTTTAAGTTTAAACCCATTACCCCTTGTCCTCTCACCACAGTCCCTAATGACGAGTCCCTCCCCAGCATCCCTATAGGCCCCCTTCAGGTATTGGAAGGCTGCTATGAGGTCTCCACGCAGCCTTCTCTTCTCCAGGCTGAACAGCCCCAACTTTCTCAGCCTAGCTTCATATGAGAGGTGCTCCAGTCCCCTGATCATCTTCGTGGCCCTCCTCTGCACTTGTTCTAACAGTTCCATGTCCTTTTTATGTTGAGGACACCAGAACTGCACACAATACTCCAAGTGAGGTCTCACGAGAGCAGAGTAAAGGGGCAGGAGCACCTCCCTCCACCTGCTGGTCACACTCCTTTTGATGCAGCCCAGAATACGGTTGGCCTTCTGGGCTGCGAGCGCACACTGCCGGCTCATGTTCATTTTTTCATCAACCCACACCCCCAAGTCCTTCTCCGCAGGGCTGCTCTCAATCTCCTCCCCGCCCAATCTGTAGCTGTGCCTGGCATTGCTCCGACCCAGGTGGAGGACTTTGCACTTAGCATGGTTAAACTTCATCAGGTTGACATCAGCCCACCTCACAAGCGTCTCAAGGTCCCTCTGGATGGCATTCCTTCCCTCCAACGTATCAACCGAACCACACAGCTTGGTGTCATCGGCAAACTTGCTGAGGGCGCACTCAATCCCACTGTCCATGTCACCCACAAAGATGTTGAACAAGACCGGTCCCAACACCGATCCCTGGGGGACATCACTCATTACTGGTCTCCAGCTGGACACTGAGCCACTGAGCACTACTCTTTGCGTGCGGCCATCCAGCCAGTTCTTTATCCACCGAGTGGTCCACCTATCAAATTGATGTATCAATGATTCCTTTAAAAGAGAACTACAGTACAACTTCTAATTCAGCTAGTGGATTTTCCCAAAGTTGCAGTGTATTTTAAAAAGAGATAAAATGTGGTGAGGCACTGGAATGGGTTGCCCAAGGAAGCTGTGAATGCTTCATCCCTGACAATGTTCAAGGCCAGGTTGGCAGAGCCTTGGGTGACATGGTTTTGTGGGAGGTGTCCCTGCCCATGGCAGGGGGTTGGAACTAGATGATCTTAAGGTCCTTTCCAACCCCAACTATTCTATGATTCTATCCCCAGCACTGGTCAGCATTCATAGAAATGGGAACAAAATTTTTCTGAACAAAAAACCCAAATCAAAACAAAAAAACCAAAACAAAACAAACCCCACCCCACCCCCACCCATGAACTACCTGAAGCAGGACTGTACTAATAGCTGTGTTTCATAAAAAACAGTAACAGCTAGAATCACAGGAAGGGAAGAGCATGTATTTTTACACCAATGACACTACAAAGATTCTCTGAATAGCAGAAGATGCATAAAACCTCAAGGTTTTCAAGGCATCTATAGGAATGAGAATTCTAGAGTTAAATAAAAGCTTTATAAAACTGAAGCAGCCTCTGTTGTCCTAAGCTTTTTTCACACCCCACTGAATTAAGTAAAAAAAGACATCTGTGGAACAGGGCAATTCTGAACTGCAAGCTGGAATTCAAGAGCACTACTAGACGGTTTTTAAATCCCAGACTGAGTCTTGGGAATACGTCCAGAAAAATCACAACAGTTACATTAAATCAAAGACAAAGATGAGATATGGGAGGGAGGGGGAAATCTTTGAAGAGAAGCTGAAGTACAGGAACACATAGTTCACGTTAAGAGATTATAAGAACTCCTGAAAATAAAGAGAAAGAAGTCTCAGAACAAATAAACCCAAAAATATCAAAGAGGGAAATGAAAGGACAAAATTAAGAGGTAAATGGACAATGAAATGATATCTAAAAGTATTCCCCTGCCAGAAGACAGCTTTCAGACATACAGATGAGAAAATGGTGACAGGCATATTTATTTACAGAAAAAAAAAAAGTCATCAGAAAGGCAACTACAAGGGCAAAAAGCAGAGGATACAAGTAGGCACAGCCTCCCTGTTGGGGTTAACACAATCTTGTCTGAAAAACAGAGGAACAGAGACAGAAACAAGCGGGAATCCTGTGAACTTTTGCATTTGCCCAAAACAGTTTTCTAATAAAGGCAAGGATTCAAATTCAGTGCTTCTGACCCTGGAAAATAATGAACCAGAAGAAAAGCTTTGAGGCTACATTTATTAGGTTAAGGCAGAATTCAGAACTATAAGTCATGAATGAAGTAAGAAGACAGAAATCTCAGACTAGAGGACATCATAGGTAAACCTGTATAAGTGAACTGAGTGGAATCAGGGAAGGAGAATGGGTTGAATCAAATTATGAGTGCCTGCTCAATATTACACGAGACAAAGAGACTCAGCTACACAGTAAAAGGCCAAACCAGAACAACAAAATAGTAAGTGATTACAAGATATTTTTCTTTAGTGCAAACATCTTTATTTCTCAGAAATTCTGAGAAGTTCAGCAGTGGAAACATTTTCCAGAAATATTTCTATTTCTTGTTTTCCACTTCATAAATTTTCTAACCCTGCAGTGTGAAATGGAATGAAGAAGCAGCTACCACTCTGGACGCAACTAAATAACAAACATACAATAATGAGTGACACCTGGATTTCTGAAAGCATGCAAGCTGCATATGACAATAGTACTGGGAGGGACAAGGAAGCAGTCATTTCACCCGTCCTTCATATCCAGTCATGGATAATACTGCTGTAAGACAAATCCTGAAACACGTCTAAGCTCTTACTGATGAAAATTTGGTAGCTTTTCCAACCAGCTCCTCTCCAATTCAAAAAGCTTTATTACTCAGAAGCTATATTTAACACGAATCTTCCTTACTGACGCCTATATACACTGGTCCATAGTCTAAGCATCATGCAGTAAGGATAATTCTTCTCTTTTATAGCAACCCTTTAGATATACACAGATACAATAGAAAAATTACTGGCTTGTCTATTTCATGCTACTTAACATAGATTTCATTAACCCAGGAGGGCATTATTAACTCATCTCACTCATTAATTATAAAATTTGCCCTCCCCAAACTGTTGCACAGACAGGGATTACCAGACCTGCACTCAGACACGAAAAATTGCAAGCAAAATTCTCAGTATTTTTCGTAATCAAACAGCATTCCATTATTTTGAAGATATAAATTCAAGACCAGTTTTGAACCACATTACAGGACACACTCTTCCACATTCAACCTCATCTGCATGCTTGAAACATTCAAGCCATTTATGCCTTGGAGACAAAATCTCTGATAATTCAACACAGCCTTCTAATTTGACACCAAGACATAAATAACTGTCCTCTTGAGTACAGTTCACCAATCACCTTTGCATCTATCATGTAGCATGTTCATTTAGACTAAGCTTCTCTAGCTTGCTTGGCCTATGAAACTGTATCAAAAGCCTTACAAAATTCCACACACCCATCAAGAATTTCTTTGTTAATATGGCTTACCTCTTTTGGACACTGATTTTTGCAGGAAATAAGAAGTTCCTTTTCTTTTAAATCAGCACTCGTTAGTTTTCTGTAAAAGGAAAGACACGATTTATCACAAATTGTAATAAATTCAGAATTAAAACCAACAAAAGCCAATACAATTAGAAGCATTTTTAAAGTATATCTCACTGTAAAGCAAAGTGCTTTCATCTGTCCATAGCCTGTGGGACTAATATAAACTACACCATTTCACAGACAAAACCACATGAATTTAGAGGATTTGAGGTAAAGAAAATGCACAAAGAAGAGCATACATGCATGGGATGAATGTTTTCAGAGCAAGACACAAAGGATAATGCTTAAGGCCACAAGCCTTGTACTTAGAATCATAGAATAGTTAGGGTTGGAAAGGACCTTAAGATCATCTAGTTCCAACCCCCCTGCCATGGGTAGGGATACCTCCCACTAAACCATGCCACCCAAGGCTCTATAGAATCATAGAATAGTTAGGGAGAATCATAGAATAGTTATGGAAATCATAGAATAGTCATGTCCTGAATATTGCTGGGGAGAAAAATAAGCAAAACTCAAAAACTTTCCTCTTCCCTCTTGTGAATAATATATCAATTTTTTTTGCCTCTCTGTAAGTGGAAGTGGTTGGGTGAGCTTTGTCCTGAACATAAATTCTCTCACATGGCCTCAGCTGCTAAAGCTAAGCCAGAAAAGATCCCAAATCCATTGACTTACGATAGCTTTAAGTGCTCATTTCAGACTTAGTAAAGCCTACCTTACCTTCTAGCACACACATGATTAAAAAGGTATGCAAATGATTACTAACACATTTTCCAATTAAAACTACAGTTTGAAGGGTATCTGTTGTAAGGACTCTGTACAGTAACTACATTAATTCTAATTCTCTATATAAAATTCTTTATTTACTGTAAAAGAACCACACATAGATCAATTATGTAGATTACTACATATTTGCATAATTCAAAGCATTATAAAAATAATTCTGCTCATGAGACTCTATACATTTGTAATTTTAGCAGTAACACCAAATAAAACACTGATAAATTTTAAACCGAAAAAGACCCATCAAACTACAAATTATAACTTTAAGGAGAAATTTTATAACTTGCTGTAAGAGTATCTCCCATCCCCAGATATTTCATACGGTTTCCAGTTAGTACCATTCAAATGACAAGTTAGATGCAGTTCTGACACTTACAAGCATTCAATATATAGTATTGACAGTTTGCAGTGGCACTTTATTTTAAGCATCTGGAGACATGACGGGCAATCCCCAGGGTGACAGGGTAAAACACATCGGTGAGGGCAGCCGGGTGGCCGGGGCTTGGTACACTCCTCTTCGCACTGCAAACATTCTGGACCTGCCTAACAAAATTAAAGGAAAAAAAAAAATCACGAAAGTAAGTGCCAAACATTTGTTTGCTAGCTGCCATCAACAAGCTTTTATGAAGAAGAAAGAGTTGGGGGTTTTTTGCTAAGGGAATACAGCTATTCAGCAAGACATTGCTCAAGCAAAAATAATTATTAAAATATGCTTTTAAAAGAAAAGCAGAAATGCCAGTGTTTGTCAGTCAAAGAGTTCCATTTTGCTTCCTGGGCATAAAAGGACCTTTTAATATTAGTGCTTTGGAAAATTGCCATTAAGCCTGTTTACTCTCTATGGCAAATTGTTAGAAGTAATTTAATGTTCAGAACTAACTTTTCCCACCTACCATGTCATTGTAATACTTTAGTCATGACACACTGCTCTGTAATATAGGGGTGGGGAGATTTGTTTGCTTGCTTTTAAGAGGCAAGCTTTCAGTCATTCCGTTTCCATAGGGGTGCGATATTTTATATAATCTTCCATAGCATTAGCTTAGGTCTATGCTGGGAGCTGCTGAGGTGTTGCTTCTGCTCCATATACTACACTAAGTCCACAACAGCTGAGGTGTCATCTGCATTCCAGGTGGATGCAATCAATATCAGCACAGTAAATCAAGCTCAATTTCTATTTGTATTCTTATCTTGATAACTTTTCCAGAACCCCAGTCTGCAAATACACACAGGCAGATCAATCATGATGATTTACCAACTGAACCTACTACATAGCACAGTATTTAAGGCCTGCAACCACATTTAAAAGCTCAGTTTCACGTAAGTTACAGACAATTTATCCAAGACTGAAGCTACACCAGGCTTCCCCAAAAAGTGCTAATTCCATGTCAACATTTCACTTTATGGTGTTCAAAATAAGGGCATAAGAATATAAGTTTTTAACAGTTTCCCCCCATTTTCTCCCAGTTGCCTTTTCTTCTGTTTCCACAGTTGAACAATTTTTGCTGAAGTTTAAAAATGAACTTTCGTACAATGAGCATTTATAAAACCTAGCCCCTGAAAATTCAAATCTAAGACAATAGCAACTGAAAGCAACTAGAAAAGTCTGATATAAAATTCAACAGTAGGTAAAAGCAAACAGCTAGCCTTTCTGCAACATTTTCTAACACAACATGCAGAGCAAACCAAAGTTCCAGACAGAAAATCACTACTCAGATGTACAAGCAAGGAATTTAATCAGCCCTTTTCTGACTACAACTGCAATTTAGTTTATCAAAACAACTGAACAAAAGCTCTAAAGGTCAAAACCAACTTGAGTTCATAAAAAAGCCAAAGAACATTGAGGCATTAGATTTACCCATACTTCAAATGTACACAGATTCCAGTTTTCTGAGAGCATACTGTCTCATTCAAATGGAGCTAGGAATAATCCTGATCCACTCACATTTTAATTGGCTTAACTGAAGCAGCAGGCAGACAGCCTTTTATAATTGGAGATGCTTAAACAACTGTCACTCTCAGAATTTACTGATGTCACTCTATTGCTGCAAGTTATTGTTCCACAATTGCACTAAAACAGCTCATACTCCTCAGACAAAAGTTCCACAATCATATAGCTACAACATATACAATTATTAGATGACAATGCTACTTCTATGATAGTATTCCACAGGGATATCATCCTATTTAAGTTAAAAACGTAACAGTAAGTTGAAATATATTTGTTTTGTACCCAACTGAATGCTTGCTCAGTTTTCTAAGTGCCCAGAGACTTGTAACCTTTTCTTCAAGTAATGCTTTAAAAACTTAAAAAACTCTTTTCCTCCAAACCATGACTCTCTCAAACTACAAGCTATCTGCTTTTTGACTATTCAAAACTAAAACAATTTCCATCCTTGTAGTTACCTTTTTTTTGTTTCATATTATCTTACCCCTACATCACCTTAATTGCATAAATGACACTTTCTAATAGACACTGATAAACATGAGTATCTTTAAGAAGCCTTCACCTATTCTGCAACATTTTCAACTGCTCTCCTAAAGGTTTGCTGGCCTCCTCAATCCATTTAAAGCTCTCCTCAGTAAATAGTTTCCCCAGTAGATTGCAAGTGCTTTTGTCTATAGGCATTATCAGTGGTTCAATTAATCTTGACAGCTAAAAAACCAAGTCTTTCTGAAGTAATCAATGGTTGTAAATAAGGTTTTTGTGAAAACAAATAATGTATGTCAATATAAAACAAAAAAAGGTGTAGTATTTGCAAAATATGCAATATTGTCTCAGTTTTATAAGCCTTCCAGCTTATTTATTTTCCAGTTAAAACTGAAAACAATTTATAAAATACATAAAAACAAAAGCAAAAAGGAAATCAACCTACCTTCTTTCCATCTGCACTACCATTCAATTTAGTAACATGATGACATTCTTTCATACAGGTATGATTCTGACAAGCCAGAAGCCGCCCACAAAATCTTTTACATGAGTAGGGATTTGCAGAGTGACACGGGAATGGACTAACCTAAAAGTTAAAAATAAATATATAAAAGAAAATACATTTATATAAACTGTGTATATATACACACATGCCACATGTGTACTGTGGGTGATACATATATATACACACACAGGGCTTTCACAGGGCTAATTGTGTTATAGTCATCATAAACCCAAATCACGTTACAATTCTACAAACAGAAAACAACCTGGAAGCAAGGCATTCTATAAGCCAAATACCAAGTATATCAAATATGACTCCCAGGAGTGGGAAGGGGAAGAAGAAAACGTTCTATGACAGGACTAGGATTTATGTCTTATGATACGTCTGTACTTTGTAATTTTATGTTAATGCTCCAGTTAACAGAGCTTTGCTATTTAGAGTACCTATTTAGAAGCCTTTAATCTTCACTGCTACTCAGAGTGAAAACTCCTAACTTGGTTAATTAGATTACCTCCCTAAAGTTGAACAAGTCCCTCCATATCACAAGTATGAGAGGAAACTGGCTGTTCCCATTTTCAAACCATTACATAATATTCACATGAAAAGAATTAGTTTCCGTGATGCTGTCAAAAAAACAAACAAAAAAGATACTTTTTTCTATCATGATAATTTCACAGACAGAACCAGAAATTATTTGTGATGTTATTACACAATAGGCTAATGTGACATAACTCACTGTGACTAGACTAACAGTGTGATTTTGTTACAGCTTAAGCTGACAGAACAGATCTACACTGTACCCCTCCCTTTTCTCTCTTTGAAACCTACAGTCCTAACTGCACACTCCTACCACTTACTTTGAACAAGTCCTACTACACATCTGTCTTTAGAGCAAGACAACTCAATCAAAATGTAAGAAATTAATAGGAAAAGCTTTCTTGTGTTTTTCTAGGTTTGCAAGTGGATTGGTTGTACAATCAGGTGAGCACTGGAACTGAAATGAGAGAAGAGAATGGTCCCCCACAGGACAGAGTGAGGCACACTGTCCTTTCAGCACTGTCCATGTTGATTTTTCCCTCAATCCTAAAGCAAAAATATACACAGTTGGATTTTAATCCACTTGACTATAAAAATGTTTTCCAGCCTTCACCCAGAAAAAAAAGACTCTATTCCACATCAAGTCACTGCAAAATCCAATTAATTTCACAAGACTTCTGAACTCCTCATCCTACTCCATGAACAGGAGGAGTCTGCATGCCATGTTGAAGACCACGCATGGAATACACAGGAGAAAACCCTGAAGCTATCGGGTCCAACTACTCTCATATCTCTATGTCAGAGATGAAGCTCCTTATGCTGGCTAAAGCACCAATAAAGCCATAGCAAGTAATCTGAACATCCAGTTTATACAACCCTCTGCAAACATCCTACAACTTGGTCTCTGATGGCTTATGCTCCTGGTGACCAAGGAGCAAAAGCTAGTAATAAGCCTAATAAAAAGGGTCTGAAGCAGGTAATATACCACACCCAGTGAACACACACTAATTACCAAAGCTTTTATTGTTCCTAATATCCTACCCTTCCTTCTCCATCTCCTTCCTCTGCCTTCCTCAGAGTCATAACTCTCTTTCAGTAGCAACTGAAGTAGCCCAAGGATGCTGGGAGTTAAGAGAATGAAAGAAAAGTTGTACTAAACATGAAGATCTGCCACTGCCCACTTACTCAGCTTTCTCTGCTTCCCCACTACCACTCCATTTTTTGTGACTACTGCTTTTGGTGTGGCTCAGGCAGCGACAGCAAGTGAGGGGAATAATAGCAGATTAGATCTATAGTTGCACAGTTCAGTCATGGTGATGGGACCTTTTACCAGGAGTTAGTCTTCTATCAGATATGGACACAACCACTAGTGCCAGTTAAAGTGAATTAGCAGAAGCAGATAATGCCTTCTAGTGGCATCTCTCAAGTACACTGGATCTGATGCAATGTTGAACAAAGTCAGGTCAGTGGAGCATGCAAGCCAGCAAGGCAACAGAGGCAGCTTTCAGATAGCCAACTGTGGAGAGCATCCCAACCCTCTAGCTGTGCAGCATAGCTTTAGCTTGCCCCTCTTATTGACTTTCCTAAGTCTTGATACCAATAAATGGTAAGTCTTCTGGAACCAGTTGACATTGTAGCAACAAATAAAGGAATTTCAATTAATTTAAACCTACATTATGCTTTCAAATTTTGTTTTAATTCCTTAACAAGTCAATCTGTTTTGGATATCAGTAACTAATCCAAAGGACAAAAGCAGAAAACAGGTTTTGGAATGCATTTCTGAAATGGCTAAATGGAGGTCGCTATTCTTCCTACAAAGGCAAATATCACAGAAGCCACAAACTCCAGGAGGCTGATGAGCTGAAGTGCAACAAGAATGCAGATGACAACTAGAAGTATTTTATAAAATCTGACTGGAAAAAGAAAAAAAATAAGGAAGCATCATCATAAGAACACAGATCTCGCACAGGATAAGGAAAGGTAGACGTGAAAGAAGGATAAGAAAACTTTCAGAAGCTTTCCAGCACATCTCCCGAATGCTTAAAAGCAACTAACAGATACACCAACCAGAGTATGAAAACAAAAATCAAGTAATTTGATTTGGGGCAGGGTAATTTTGGAAACATCTGTAAGCTATTTAGCCATAAAGATGAATCTCATCAAGTTTTACATAATATTTTACCTAGAGACAGAGTAATGATCTTCCTTCTATAAATGAAACACTAAGAAAAAACAAATTTCAAAAACCTAGAAAAATAAAATAAACTAGTATTTAATGATCCTACCCAAAAACCTCCAAACAAACCCTACTCACCCCACTAAAACAAAACAAAAAAAAAACCAAAAGAAGAAAGAGTTCTATCTGCCAGAGTACAGCAAGACTGATATTACAGGATATTCAAAATAGTAATCAAGGAAACAAAACCAGAACATTTTCCTTCCCCTACAATGTTAATGAAATGAAGCAACTTCAAGATAATTAAATACAGCAGATCATAGAATCAGAGAACAGTTAGGGTTGGAAAGGACCTTAAGATCATCTAGTTCCAACCCCCCTGTCATGGGCAGGGACACCTCCCACTAAACAAACTAATACTAACTCCGGTTAAGATTTCCCTGTTTGTCCCCATTTACCTTGCATGGGATTTAATTAATATTTTCCCATAAAAACAGATTTTGAACATAAACATTAGCTCTCATAATCTAAAAGACTACATATATGCTACTGCTATAAAATGCCAGTGCTCAGAGCAGTTCAAAGGAAACCATGATGTTTTCATTTTGGGATGGCAGCAACTGTTGATGATGGGTGATTTTTCTGACCAATAACCTGAAACAAAATTGAGAGCTACTTTCAAGCACCTACAAATCCAAGAACAAATAGTTATTAATTTTTCTAAATATCTGTAAAAGCATCCAAAACTTACACAGAAAAAAATACTTAAAAGAATGCTGTACGCTGTAGCTAAAAGAAATCCTATTTTAAGTTAAACATCATGTAGAATCATACTTCTACTGAACACAGATTTTATACAATTACATCACCTGAAAAGTAGTTTTCAGTCTTTTGTTTCAAGTGATAAATTGCTTGTTCTAAATACCCAAGGACATGTGAGAGCTCAAATTAAATCAACCCCTAAAAATAAACTAAATGCCAAACTGAAATTTAAAAAACAAACAAAACCCAAAAAACCACCACACAGATCCCCAACAAAACAGCCAACTCCAATGCCTACACAAATGAAAATTACTGCTAAGTAAAAATATAAATGCAGTAAATTTGCTTATTATACAAGTCCTGAAGTATTTGCTTTTATTCTCTCTTCTACTCATCACCTGCAGACATCCTGGTAAAACACAAGATGACTATAACTTGTTTCATTCCTAGGTCTTACTTTTGTACCTCCTCCATTATAGAATATACAACAACAGGCCAATATAAGCAGTAACAGCACAACTATCAGCCCCTCTTCATAGCAAAACCTTGCTTGAGAAAATTGCTACTTTCATCCCTTGTGAAAAGTCCACATTCCCCAGTGAAAACCCCCTCAGGGGCTGAAACCTACTATAGGAGGGAAGTGTTCATAAATACACACAAGTGTTTTCTCTTGTTAACAAAAGTAAATTAACTTAAACAGGGGAAGTTTAGATTGGATATAAGGAAGAAGTTCTTTACTGTAAGGGTGGTGAGGCACTGGAATGGGCTGCCCAAGGAAGCTGTGAATGCTCCATCCCTGGCGGTGCTCAAGGCCAGGTTGGGCAGAGCCTTGGCTGGCATGGTTCAGTAGGAGGTGTCCCTGCCCATAGCAGGGGGGTTGGAACTAGATGATCTTAAGGTCCTTTCCAACCCTAACTATTCTATGATTCTATGATTAGTTTGAGGCAAGATCACTTGTAAAAGCCAATGTAGCTGCAAAACACTGAACAGCCTTTAAGATTTTTTTTTTTCCAGAGATCTCAGTACAACATAAAAAGGTACAATCCACATAAAATACACTGTAAACACTCCCTCACACACACATTAACAGACCATTCTTTTTGTTGACTGCTATCAAAATCTCGAACATTAGCACACTTAATTCTATGCCAGAAACTGCTGAACTTCAGCAGGAAGGAAGCACTGCACTCTTGTGGCCAAGAGAAGAAACATTTACTCTATAATATCATTTAGCATCAATAATTTAAATAATTAAAGTCAGGCATAGACTAAGGGACTTTTCCTTATTTTCTGTACTAAGCCATAAAGAAAATATGACCCAAAGCCATTGATTGATTCTGCCAAGACTAACATGCGACAGAGAAGGGATTTTTTTTTTTTTTTATTCTGAAATAAGCAATTATAAATATGTAGTAATTTGAACCATTTTCTCTAATAAGAATCACCATACTGTCCTCTGTTATGGGGAAGGGCATAAATTTCACAACAACGTACATCTGAATAGTACCAAACCAGTAACACTGTCTAGAGTAATTTATACATTGGGTCAATTGACCACAGGCTACATTTTGTTTATACACAAATTCATGAGAGTTAGGATGAGATTCGATTATGTCCTGTCACAAAACATGTCACTGCCTCAATAAAACACTGGCTGATACACCTGCAAATTTACTGTGAAAAACAAAACCAAAACCCAGTTGTTTCAAGAACAAACAGGCACGCTTGCTCTCTTCATCCATTTTGAGTGCTCATTCTTCTTTAGCAAACAATAAGGTGTCAAAATAGCTCTATGGAGGCTGTACTCATGGCTTTGCTGAATTAATAAATGTCCTGTAGAAACAGATTGTGGACACACAAACTTTGTTAACAGCATTTGTAGATGTTGCCACCACATAACTGAGCCACCATTGCAACACATACAAAAAGATTATTAAACAAAAAAGGGAAGGGTGTCTTTAAATATTTTTTAGTGTTTACTGTTCTCTAGAATTTTTACTAGCTTAATATGCAATTAGGTTTGTTACGGTATTATTAGCTATACTTTGATAATGTATTTTATTCACTTTGATAGTAGATTTTATGCCAGACTTAATAGTAGACAAAGCCATAGCAACAGGGATTTTTTTAAAGATTAGTTTACCAATCATGTTTTAAAAACAGAGAAAAATAAGTTGATATTAAATTTCATAACTTTTAGAAATTACTGTGAATAATGATGATGGCTATTTATCTTCAAGCGTCACTTAGATTTTCTTCTCATGTAAACCAAAATATACAGTGACTTAATCCAAAACTGGAGAAGGCTGCACACCAACAAGGCAAGCTAACAAGTAACATTAAAGAAGTTTCCACTACATTGTCCGATTTCATCCATGCATGCTTAGATCCAAGTCCCAGGAGAATTTCCATTTACCACACTATGTTCCTTATCCTTTTATAATAAACATAGCAGTTACTAGGACTGAAAAAAGTGTGTTACGGGGACAGAATAGTAACTATAGAATGAAAGGGAAAAAAAAAAAAAACCAAACAGAAGTATATACTCTCAAAAAACTTTAAACACTACTTAAACTATTTAAAAACTGCAAGAATACACAAATAGCTTCATAAATCTTGAGTTTAAATTTCTGTCCAAGAGTTCAAAAAAGTCAAGTAGCTATATATTCTCCAAAAGGGAACTAAAATACTTTCTCATATGTAAGCCCTTGTGATAAGGTACTTCACTGGTTTTAAAATATTAAAAAGCAAATATTTCTTTTTAAGACTTTTTTTTTTTTTTTTTGCAAACTGACAAAGTGAGATGTCCTTCATATTCCATTTTAAAAGGCAGTTTCCATGACTCACCTCATGCTGCCCAAGACACTCCCTGTTGAAGAGAGAAAAATGGGAGATTTAGAAAACACGCTTATCTTTGACAAGGGACTTAAACCAGTGACAGTGCTTTTCACACAAATATAACACTATTTTTAAAAAGCGCAAACTAAGAGAAAAGCATCTATCTACGCAAATCAATGCCTTATTTTCAACAGGTGTTTGGATTACTGTATGATGGCAATCCCTAAACAGTGTTTCATGCGCAGATTAATTATAGTTGCATATAAAATTAATAATTTTTATTTAAGAAAATTACTGGAGTTGCTTTCAAATATCTTCTCCTTTGTGCCGAACTAGAACAATCTAGTATTCTTATGTCTATCCTTTTAGAATGGTCTACCATTCCTTGAAAGAACTGCACACTGATCAGAATTGTGAAGGTATTAAATGCTGACTCATTCAAACACTGATCTCCTAAAATTTAAATCAATCTTTTGCTCAATTCATTTTGAAAAATTATCATTTTCTTTTTACCTCTGATTTCACATCTGTCATCTCCTTCCCAAGTATTATTCCTGACAACTTCTCTAACATAAAGCTACAGATGGCGTTTAGGACAGCAGGATATTAACAAGAGCTATCAGTCTTCCACCTAGTATGAGAAGCAGATGCAGCACAGGACCCTGTTCTTCACTCTATGCAGCCCAATTAGCTTTCCAACATAATCTTCCCATATCCAAGCTAATTTGGCTTTTAGGACTTCTGCATTCCACTGTAGAACGTTTCTGCTCCACTACAAGGGGAAACTGCTCACTTAGCCTGATTGCCTTCTGCCATGTAACTACTAAATCTATGGATGAGGTCCTTTCCAACCCTTACTATTCTATGATTCTATGATAGATTTTCCATGGCAACTTTGTATCCAAGTTGAGAAGTAATGGTGTCAGATGAACGACTAGACGCATGAAAAACTGGCTGGACACTATCAGTCCTTTCATACAGTGAGCACAAACTACAAAATCGTCTATTAAACAACCACCAGTGCTCCTAGTTTTATGAGAATGGCATTCACATAGGCTTTCTGCACCTAAAGAGGAAAACACGGTTATTTTCATGTCCACCTCTACAAGATAAAAAGAGAAAAATACCTTTCCATACCAAAACTTTGTCTTCTTTTTGATACTTACACTGGTATAGGAACCTCACAGGGAGGGCATGGTAATGCAGTTTGAATAAAAGCTGGCTCAGATAGCTGCTCCCAAGGACCTGCAGACTGATGCTGAGAGCAAAAGACAACAGTAGTTGAATGCAAAACACAAATTGAACTATCTGCTTGACCATAAATAAACCTGTCATCTGAAGAAATCCCTGTTCTAACAAATCCACATACACAACATTATAATTTCATCCTTAGCACAGTTAAGGATAGGAAAACAAAGGCCTGTGGTCCTGCTGCTAAAAATCAAAACGCAAAGCCACACAACAAAAAAACCCCGCAAAACAATTCTAAGCATATAATAGAGGTAAAAAAATAAAAATATTCAACTACTAAACAACTTCAATTATCATGCAGTGCATATGTCATGTTTATTGATGCCAAACAATGTCTCATTTGTAACTCATGCAAATTTTGATCATTTAGTAAATAGAAGTTAAAATTGATTATTAATTCCTATGTTAAAAATAACTGCTTACATTTGAAATTAAACACTTGCAACACAACTCCAGCAAAAATCATTTCCTGAGTAGCTGTAACTGCAGCAAACTGCACATTCAATTATATATATTACAAAATTAATTAGATTACAATAAAGGAGCTAGAATTACTTAGTTTCTCAGTTAAGTAGTATGTGTGCCTCTGTGCTTAATTATTTATTTACTCTGCACTCCAAAAGCCTCCAACATAAGATTAAGGTCAAACAACTGTTGCTCATGCTTTAGAGCACAAATAACACACCATTTTTCACTGCTTACTTACTGAACCCCTTTGCTTCACAAGTGCTTCATCATGACAGGAAACTGGGCACAAATGGCCACACGTTAATGTTTTCTGGCAGGTCTGACGACATGGAGGACACCGACCAAAGTGACAGTAGTGTTTCTCCTGGGTAGGGTGGTGACAGGTAGGTGGTCGACTGAAGTAAAATCAAAGAATGAATCAATACGACAGCAAGAAATATCACAGCAAGCAAGTTACAGTCACTGGACAATTATGCTCAAAATAAAAAGAATTGAGATGAACAAGTTATTGTTTTTAAAATTAATTTACTTGTCACCTTCATCTGTGGTTAATATTACAGTGAAATTATACAGCAGTTCTAAATTAAATTAAAACCAACACTGGGTTTGCCTATTCAAACAGATATTTTCAATCTACTTCTACTCTGTGCTAAGTAATCTGGCAGAAAATATTCTTTCCCCTTTTGCTAGCCAAGTTTTCTAGGCAAACTGCCTCATGGAGGTACTTCAGAACGTACCAGAGATGACTCGAAGAAGTGAGTGGGACTACAGAACAGGAAGCACTCAGTGGGGCAGAACCTCCCCCTTGACAGCTGCTCATGAAACCACAGCATCAAAGAGCTTTCTGACAGGAAGGATTATTGCTAACCTCCATCTGCACAGCCAAAAATACAGGACACTGAGAAGTACTATCTGTAACCAACTAAAGGAATAATTTTTGCCATTTAATGTTATATTTTACTATTTTCTTTAAGGACACTGAAGAACTAGAAACACACCCACTTTCTATACTGACCTGCACAGCTGTTTGCATCTGGGAGGTTTGATGGTGCGCTCTCTGCCACAGGGCACTTTAATGACAGTTTTTCCACAATTGCATTTCACATCTACAGTCTCTGGACATGGATTACAGCTACCTAAAAATAAATATATTAACAATATGATAACCTGAATAAGCTACTGACTATAAAAAAAGTGGTAACTAAATAAACTCTGAATATGCACATTGTATAACTGCCCTATTCTGTTTGATCTAAATAACAGATAGCTGTTAATTTTTATTTCTGTTTGGTTTCAACTCCTTCCTGGGAAAGAGAATTTCACCATTCTTACAGAACAGTAATAATAATCTAGGTTATTCTACAGATGTTGACTGGTATCAAGTTATAAATAATCTGCCTCTCACATTTTAAAAAGAAAACCCAGTCATTTGGATTACACAACACTTATGATTTTCTAATTATATTTCAGCCTTACAAACACATGAAGACATGTCATCCTTCATTTGTATTCAAAAGATAGAAGAGAAACATTGAAAAACCGGTACAACAAGGTTTTGCAGATTTTGTACAATATTAAAGAAATGTTTACCCCGTGTATAAAGTTACTCATGCTACTAACCTGACAGACTTTGTTAAAGAGATCTGTAAAATCTGGGAAATGTTTTTATTTATAGCTCTCCCACACTATTTCTTCGTAAAGTGCTAACTGCTAAGTTTTATTATTGTGTAATTGACAGCAAGAATATATATCTTTTAAAAAGGCAAATTTAGACATGGGATTTTGGCTTACTAATCATGTTGCATTCTGAAACATTAAAGAAAGCAATGCTTTGAAAGCATTAACAACAGCAAAACTTTTTTAAGCAATTCTGACTTGTTGACAGCATCTGAGAAGCAGATCTCTCAATGACAAAAGGCTGCTGAAGAAAACAAGATGGAAGGATACTGTCCATATTGCAAAGTAAATTAAATTATAATACTTTATCAGCACAGCTACTTTTAAAAAGTAAACTGGGGGTCTAAAGCTGCACTGCCAGAGGGGCCAGTATGTGTACAATTTATTTAAACATTTTACTAACAAAGACAACAGCCTACATTCTCAAAGAGATAGAAGGGCGGAGATCACGCATAAGCCTGAAGTTAAAGGCAGAGAACACTGTTCTCAAATCAGGTGTTAGTTACAATGTATTAAAATAGGAAACAAAATGTTTCTATTCCCTGGCAACACATTGTAAATTTCAGCGAGGATGATTACTTAATTGAAAAGATTGGTAAAAATCAAATCATGAACAGAATAGATTTAAGTTACCTTTTATCCTGGTTTCAGCTACACCTTTTTACAGGGACCCCTGCTAAAGGCCAAGTGATTACTGCCGGCAACCTCTAATAATAATGAGATCAGGTAACTTTTAAAGGACCTGATCAGGCTAGTTCTCTAAAAGGAATACTATTCCCTTTAAAATCAGTGGTCACAGAGACCTGGCAGCTTATCACAAAATTAACCTGACCTAGTATGACATACTGAAGATAAAATAATCAATCAAACCACAGCTTTTAGAATACTGGTGTATAAGGAAAAACACAGGAACACGAATCTTTTGAAAGTTATTGCTTTCATTAGGAATATTTTCAAACATTCTGACAAGATATTACAGATTGTACTAGATTGTAATTTGTTAAAGCACACAGAGTTCATTTTCTGAATTTATCGTCTGATATTATACTTACTAGCCTCATTAGATTCAACTTTTGACACCTAAATATTGACAATTGTACTGTTTTGATATATTATATACACTTTATATTCTATGATTTCGCTACCAACCGAGCTAATGCAGGAAAACAATGTTACCAGTTTTCTTCTAACAGTACCAAAAACCCCAACAAGTATTTCCTGGATTTTGGGGGGTATGGGGAAGGCAGAATAAAGGAAGGGGAAGAAGATAGGATGAGAAAGTTGGGGCTGTTCAGCCTGCAGAAGAGAAGGCTGCATTAAGACCTCATAGCAGCCTTCCAGTATCTGAAGGGGGCCTATAGGGATGATGGGGAGGGACTCTTCATTAGGGACTGTAGTGAGAGGACAAGGGGTAACGGGTTTGAACTTAAACAGGGGAAGTTTAGATTGGATATGAGGAAGAAATTCTTTACTGTAAGGGTGGTGAGGCCCTGGAATGGGTTGCCCAGGGAAGTTGTGAACGCTCCATCCCTGGCTGTGCTCAAGGCCGGGTTGGACAGAGCCTTGGGTGGCATGGTTTAGTGGGAGGTGTCCCTGCCCATGGCAGGGGGGTTGGAACTCGATCTTAAGGTCCTTTCCAACCCTAACTATTCTATGATTCTAAGAGAAGGGGCCCAGTTAACAGAGGAAAAAACAAAACACTAGTTTGTCATGACAGATTTACTAGCAGGCTAACTGGGACAACTATCACATTTACCTGCCCTGTCCTCTTAAGAATCACCGCCTCAAAAGTAAGATTGGCCAAACAAGTCATGAATTATTTCCTGAGTTGTTGCAATTTATATCATCCAGAATATCACAGGAAATTACACAGGCTACTCAGCTGCTGTTTCAGCAAGGCAGCAGCCTCTGTGGAGAAAATTGCTGAGAGGACAGCCATGTTTTCAGTCATCTCAATTTAATCCCCTACCAAGTAAATGTCAAAGCAATTGGCAGGATAAAAACTGCCAGGTAATTTTGACCATTTTCAGCATCTTTTTAACTGAGGTTACTGGACACAGAAGTAAACTTTTTTGTCATCCTTCATACAGTCAGTAACAAGTTCTTTTCTCTTTCACCAGTAGGACACTGATAGATATTCAAATTCCATCAACTTTTATTATTATTATTTTATTTTAAGCCAACTTGTATCACATGTTTTATTCTAGGATTTTGTAAAAAGCATGCAGACTCAACCAGCACAGTCATTTCTATAAGTAGCTGGACTTTGCTATGCATATTCAGTGAATGGAATTATTTGGGAAAAAGTCAAGCTATGGACTTTGAATTAAGTAGCTGGAAAGGGGACAGCACATTTTCAGAGGAACAATGCTAAACAATATTACCAGGTAAAATCTTGGGTTGCATTATGTAAGTCCTTAAGCTCTAACCAGCACTAAAAACCTTTCAAACACATTGCTCCCACAAAGAGCCCACATGGAACAAGGGAAGGAATTCATTAAGCACCACATGGAGTCATGCAAGGATGAAGTTTGGCAAAAATAAACAATATTCCATCACTATGGGGATCCTTCGCTTATTCTTACCTCTGTGGCAGCCTGAAGGACATTTGTGATTTCTGCAGCCTAGAGTCCGCCCACAGACTTGATCACAAGGTGGACAGTTTCCAGAACAGCACTATTCAGGAAAATAAGTATACTTTATATAACTTGAAAACTTGTATTATTTCCGGAATAAATTTACCGCCCTCTACTATCTCATTTTTTCAGTACTTCTTAAAAAAATTTCATGCAATTTAATCAAGTCTCCTCAAATTCTTGGCAGGCATAGAAAAGAGGTCATCTGCAAAGTTGTTTCAAATAATTCACATTATAAAATACAAGAAAACAGACATTTGAAAGCATCATTTCAACACACTAATAAGGCAAAGGGCTTCTGAAAAGCATAAAAACATTTTAAAAGTTCAAATTCTTATATTTTAATCCAAAATAATTTCAGGAAATTGCATGTAGGATATCCAACAGGCTGCCCCATTACTCTTCAATTTCTTTCACTTTATACTGTATCATCCCTGGCACAAAAGTATTGCTAAACATCTTTTAACTTTGTAGCAAAGGTCAAATAACATCAGGATCAGTTATCTACTTCCTGTTCTTACACAAAATAGTGACATGGAAGAACACATCACACCACCATCATATTTGGAGGATGTCAGCAGAAAGCCCCATCTTTTCTATTAACTTGAAAAGTATCCATCTTCCAAACTCTGTAAGGAAGAATGGCAACTAAGAAAAGAAACCTGGATTTTTTAGCATAAATTAAAGATGTCAAGATTGCATTTACTTCCTCTGTTACATAGTCACATAAAGGAAATTCACTGTAACAATAATAATACTCCTCAAAAAAACTGAAGAATAAACCTGTACTTTTTCATGCCTCTTTGTGGTAAGAAGTCAACTTCTGTACTGTCGTAATTAACACCTAGCGGGCAACTTTCAGGTCTTCTTGAATCACTAAACTGAAAAGATAGGTCTGAGCTATCAATCATTCCTATGATTTCAAATAAGAAGGGAAACAAAACTCAAATTCCAAATTGTCAGACCACTGCTGCTTGCAGCAATGCATATTACAAGCAGCTGTGGAATACTGGGCTGTCAAAAATTAGAGTATGCCCCTTACAAAGTTATGAGAGATTCCCAGCTCTTCCCACAAATGAAATAAACTGATTTAACTACTCCAGAATGCATAAAGCATCAGTAACTACTTAAGTATTATAAGCTTAAATTGTAGGTTTAAACTAACAGTAGTGTGTGTGTCTATAAACTTACATAGTAGAATACAGCAAACTGTTCTAGCTTGCTAACATGTAGAGAGAAATGTTCGGCTGACGGGGGAAGGAATATCATGAGACTGATAGCAACTAAGGAGACAGCAAATAAGACCAAGGATGCCAGCCTTTAAGATAGCAGCGGCACCCAACATGGAGTGAGACTGGAACAGAACAGAAGCAATGATATACCAACTGCTAACTCAGCACTAGGACCTTGTGAGCATGTGCAAGCACCAAGGTCATTCAGTAAGCACAGTGAGGAAGAGTCAGAGACACCCCCCACTCAGTAAGAAAGTGCATGTGTAATTAGAATGCAAATATTACACTTAGTTCCTTGAAACACTATGAATATGCATGAGTATGCTAAATACACCTATCCACTGTCAGCAAGTATCAGGCGTGCTCACCTTTGCGAAACTATTTGCACGTGCGCCTACTTTCTAAAACTTCAAATCAAGTCTTAGAGAGTTTCTCTGACTGACTTTTACGGTATCTGAAAGTAGAACTACCTTCTGAAACAGAGAAGTTGTCAAAACCCCCTCCCAGTTTTTGAGGCCACAGAGTTTTCCTTGGTGACATACTGTTCAGAGAATTCTGGTACACTGCAGACTAATTTGAATGATGTTGAAGAAAGCTCTTCTCTCTTTACAATAACATGAGGTGGAACAACACATTGATGTGATTTATAGATAATATAAAATACTGTATCTAAAGAAAAACAAAGTCACCTAAACAATACGTTTGAGAAAGATCATCTCTGGACACTTACCTTCCTCCTACATTGGTGCTTTTGGCAATCACGAATTTTAGTACACTTTGTTTCACACAGATATGGCTTATGACATGGCATGCGTTTAGTGTGCTTCCCACAGCGGCACTGTTTTTCAACTTCCTGGGCAGCAAGATAGGGGGAAAAAGCAAGGTATTTTTAACATTAAAAAAAAAAAAAAAAGTGGAAAACAAAATGTTCTTCTACCAGCTGCAAAGAAGATTTCATGGGAACAGAACATTACAGTACTTTATCACAACAGGAAGCATATCAAATGCTCTGAGCAGATAACCTCTCTGAGAAATAACTACTCGGGGACCTTGTGTTGGTATTGCAAACACTGTGCTCTGGACAGCACCTCACTGTGACTTTGGTCTCACTGAGGGGAAAGCCATTTCAAGAGAACTACTCAAGTGTGTAGTGCACGATGACAAGCGTAAATGCAGAAAAAAATCATACAAAAAAGTACCCTTCCTGCATAGTAAAACAGATTCATCCATTGTGTATATAGATAATTTAAGAAGTAGGCAACCAGATTTATCTGACCCTTACCCCAGCTATCATGTGCTAACTACATTCACCATAGGCTCTGCAGCAAAGCTGGTTCAGGAAGAGACAACTGAGAGCAGAGAGAGCAACAGCTTTATAGGCCAGGCCACAGAAGCTCCATAGATCCAGACCAGAGTAAAATATCATTTTCTTACCAGTAGTGAAATAATGCTTTGTTACAGCATCTTCCATTTCACTAATGAAGAAATAGCATAAGACAAAGCACTAAGGAAGCTAGAAGAGCTGAGGAAAAAAAGTGTCTTTTAGACCATGATTAATAAAAAAAAACCCCACACATTAAAAAAAAAAGGCAAAACAATAAAAAATATATCTATTTATTATTTCAGATATATAAAACTCAACTATTAATTCAGAATTGTGTTGGAGCAGGAGGGGAATAGGGGAAAAAAAACCATGTTGCTTTTAATGAACAGGAAGTCATAGACTTTGTGATAGATATGATTTCATTTTCCCCAGGAGACTTGCACTGTTCCAGGTATACAGTGTTTGAAAGCCCTAACAAAATGTGAATCTGCTAGGGTAAGACTAACCTGTCTGCATATTTCACAGGGACCTCGATGACAGCGCTGTGAACACTTATGGATGCCACATTCCAGAACTTTGTCACAACTATCACCACAGGTGGGCACATCTTCTGTACAAGGCAATGTGAACTCTAGATGAAGAGAGAGAAGTACGAGAAAACATTTAGGGGAAAAAACAAAAAAACCAAAAATATTTAGAAAAAGAAAAATGCACTGTGTAGTAGGAGTTCAAATGCCAATTCTCTCACTTGTTTTTAAAAGCTTCTCTAGAATGACTCAATTATTCACATCATCAATTAAACCCCTGGTACTAAATAAAGCTTTGAAAGAATTAAGCAAAAGAGTTAATAAAAGCTGTCAGAGTTCACTGTTTGTAAAAAACTTTTTATGGTTCATGCCCTGCACAATTAATCTGAACTACTCACTATCAAAGACTGGATAACTTTTGTTTTCTTATTTTAGCTTTTAAAGGAGAAGGAAGACAAACATATATTAAAAGAAAAAAAAAAAAACCCAAACAAAAAAAACACCACAAAACCCAAGAGCCGCATACTTGATTTTCCACAAGGACAGGACCTTTTCCCAGAACGAGGACAGTCTCCACAGGGACCGGAATGACAAACTTGTTCACATGTGTGATTACCACAAGGCAAACGTTTCCCACACACCTGGAAAACTCAGAGAAATCAAGTGAATGGAATGTAACAGAATTACATATCAAGACAATGCAACCCAAAGGGATAAACTAGGGGTGAGAGATGCCTTTTTCTTAATTTTGTTAACAAATCTTATATTCACTGACTTCATCAAATAACTGATCCTGACTGGAAGCCCCTGTATATTGAGGAGTTAGTAATTCACATAACAGTTAACCTGAGTAGTCCCAGGCCTATCTTGTGCTGCACATACAGCTTGCTCCTTAGGCTCATGTTGTGCAGCACATTTTCCTTAGCCACAGGATAAACTTACTGTAGCAAAGGGAGATTGGAGGCAGCTCCCGCTTGGTAGCTGTGATTATACCATCTGCACGCCCTTGTCCTTATCTAAAAAGTGCAGCAAGAAGTTCTCATCTGAACATCCTGTCTGACAGTAGAAATGATAAACAGAGTTGCCTTCTTGTAACAAAATCCTTCAACAGCTTCAATGACCAAAACGGGGTAAACCTTTCTACAGATACGGTCTGCATTGCATGCTGTACCTGGATCAGATGCCCATTCAACGCTAAACAGGTTGGGGCTCCTAGCATCTAAAGGGCTATGCTATTATTTATATTATACTCCCTTTTTCTATAGTGTTAGCTGAGATAAACTGCATTTTAATTAATACTTTACCGAGGCTGAGTGCCTTTCTTACTGGGATTGGAATGACCAAGTATCTCCTGGTGCTATCTCACCCCTGCCATTTAATTTTGTTTTTAAATTATTTTTCAGTCTGTCAATCTGTTGCCTTGGTCAGAAGAATGAGTTGTAAATACACTTCAAAGAATGAATCAAAGCTTTCATTCTGTTACAGTAACTAGAACTAAGCATGAAACTCTACAAGGCTGTGGTTTCATGCTAATTTTTCAACACAGCAACTGAAATTTCACCCTCAGATACGAGAGAACAGAATATTCATGATCAAATTCAATGCTACCAGCAGCACAATTCTAGAATAGTGGCATTTTGACTACTGTCAGAAATTAACCTGGCCGCCAAACAGACCCATTCTCAAACAATGTTGCTACATTTCTGACTGCGCTTTCAAAACCTAAAAAAATTAATTTTATTTTCTTACTGAATGAGTTTTTCCAATCCTCAATATACTGAGTTATAAAACTTTACATAAGATGAGAAATAAGCTTAAAAGGACAGCTTCAACACACCTGATCACACTGCCACTGAGGACTTGCGCAAAGTCTCTCTCCTGTCTGTCTTCCACAGATGCACCGTTGTTTACTGACTCGTGGACAAGGCTGACAATCTCCTGTGTGTAATTGCAAAGTGACATGGAAAGTATGAATTGCAAAAGAACAACGTATCTTACCAATTCAAACAGCTACTCCTCTGAAGTTTAAGAAGGCAGGTCTACCTGCATGACAGGGATTCTCACAGGTGTGCTGTCCACACAGCAGTGTTCGTCCACACAGCAGGCGACATGACCACTCCTTGGCACTGCACCTTCGGGGCACTGGTCTAGCTTTCTTACAGTGACAGGTTGTTGTGACCATCTTCGGACAAGGTGGACAGGGCCCTAAGTACAGGAAAAAGAACACCTCACTAATGGCTATTTAAGTGAATGTAGCCTTGAATACATCTGGTTTACTCTGAGAATTTTAAATACAGTTAGCAGATTTTACACCAAAGCACGTAATAGCTGCATAAATGCAGGTCCTACAACCAAGAGACCCAAAAGATTTACCTGGATGACAAAGCAGCAAACATTTATGACCACAAGGAGGTTTGAATTCCCTCTCACATATCTGACCGCAGGAGTGAGGTACCAGCCATGGGTCCAGTGTTGGATTCTCCACTTTCCCACAGTAACAGTAATACCTACTGGGAGTTTCAGATCGTTTGTATTCAAACCTGCATTTTGGACTACAACAAAGGGAAAGGGAGTGAACAGAAAAGCAATTTTATTAAGATTTTTTTAAAAAGAAAAGCAGATTTTATCTTTTCAGTTTCCCAAGATTGTCACCAGGCTACCAATTAACATTTTTACAACAAATGTAACCAATAACAACATAACTAAATTCATAATATACAATAAGGGTCTTGCTATATGTCAGATTTTACAATACATTCAATAGAATGTCTCGGGAATTGTCCTAGCACTGCAATCCTCTTTCTCAGTGTAGGAAGCATACAGAACAATTTTTACGTCAAGTAATACCAAAGGAATGTATGCAACAAAGAGTTAACCTACTTTAACAGAACCAGTCAAAAGAGATAAAAACCAGGGGTTTACCAGCGGCAATTTATAAGCTATGTAAAACAAGAGTTAGCGATGCTAACTGAACTATGCATAATATTTAAAATTTTATCTGAAAGATTTTAGATTGTATCAGGTCAGCATCTTAGCTATTAGAAGATGCACATCTTTATTTGTTATCCTTGAAGGTGTCACATGGTGAAAAATACATTATTCCTAAGCACAGACAGACTCCAACTTGTTAGTGCTACAGGTTTTAAAGGATCTCTGGTGCAAGGCATGGATAAGGAACGCAATACAAGGAAGAAGAAACAAAGCACCTCCCATTTCTGGCTACAATAGGAGAAGACAACAGACAAGGAGCTCATCCTCAGAGAAGAACAGAAGCTTTGAAAGACCTATGTACTCATTTTTATCAAACAAAATGTCAATTTGCTCCTATATAATACATTACAGGCCATACACCATTTATCCATAGTGACTGCACAGTTTTATCATGTGCTTACAGGTTAAATAAAATACCATTTCCTTTAAACTGTTGTCATTATAAACACTTTGCTAAAACACAAAGATAGTAGTAAAACTGTAGTAAAATAGGCATTATCAACCTGGACACTGACAGCCAAAAATCTTATATCTTATTTCCTGTTCTCAGAGATCCCACATTAACAGCGCTTTTGAATCCACCAGGCCCTTGCAACCAAATTTGACAGAGGACTCTGTCTCACAAATATTACTATAAGTTTCCACAGGAAAGTAAGTGGGCAAATAAAGCATAGAATAAACATGCACAAAGAAACCTCGAATGAACTTGCAGACACAAAACTACTGAGAAAGCAAATTTCATTATTCATACAGCAACAATACACCTTCTTTATACAATCCCACACAAAACTGCAAGACTGGCTTTAGTGCACGAGTTATACAGAGACTAAAAAAATAATAAATCTCTAAATCTTGCTATTTTAGAACCGTTGGAATTTTTTTGGTTTTGTTTGGTTTATTTACTTATTTCACAGTGCCAACTTTAAAAGTAACAGACAAATATGGAAAGCAATTCAGAAACAAGTATCAAAAGCTGAAATACATGCAAAATAAGTTACCTTCTCAGAAACAAAACTTTAATGCAGCAGGTTTTTAATACCTGTTGAAATACTCCTGTATCATCTTAATGAAAACTTACAAATAATTCAAAAAAAAGCACAGTCAGTCTAAGCGAAGTATCTTTTTAAGTGTACCATGAAAAGCTCACCATGGCCAGGGATAATCTTTCTTCCCAAAATCATCATCTGTCACAGAAGACACAAGAAAAAGGCTGTCCTTGGCCCACTTCTGGATACACACCAGGTGAAATATACAAAAGCATCCACAACAGCTCCAGACCTAAAGAGCAGATATAAGTGTCAACTGCTTTATACTGTATTTATTTTTCTGGGTTTTTTTTGTTTTATGCTGTATTTATGTTTCTGTTGATGAACATCTGCAGTACCTAAAGAAATACAAGACTGCTATTTTTCCATTTAAAAAAGGGTTTCCAAAGATAGATTACACCTATTGTTAGATTAATACAGGCAGTTTTACTGTTCCCGATTCATACCTACAATCTGTTTTCCTGTTTCTCTGGGAAATTCTTGCCAAAGCACACAGAGCCCAAAATACCCACTATCATAGAAATATTGATTTAAACACACTGTTGGTGATCATGTTAGCACAACCTTATGCCCAAAGTAAGGCTATTGGCAACTTAGCTCACTCACAGCTTTTCTTAGTAAAGTTGGAAAATGCTGAAGGATGGGGATTCCACAACCAGCCATCCTGGGCAACTTACTCCAAGTGTCACGCTCCCTTCCTAGCACCCAATCTACACCTCCCAAGCCTCAGTTTGTGCCATTGTCTCTTATTACACTCCTGTAACTATAAAGATGACTTTGGCTCTAACCACCTTCACAACTCCAACTGAACAGAGGCTGCAACTGTACCATGGAATAGTTAGGGTTGGAAAGGACATTAAGATCACGTAGTTCCAAACCCCCTGCCATGGGCAAGGACACCTTGCACTAAACCACATCACCCAAGACTCCGTCCAACCTGGCCTTGAACACTGCCAGGGACAGAGCAATCACAACATCCTTGGGCAACATCCCTTTGCCTCCTCTTGGCCAGACTAAACAAGCTCAGCTTTCCCCATCCCATACACTAGGTCTCTAAACATCTTGGCAGCAGAAGTATTAACAAGTTTTTTTCCCCCTTCCAGACTTCAGGATTTACATACAATGCTGGTAAGAATAAGTTCTGATTAGAACTGTGTTTTCAGCCTAGCGTCTTTTGTTCAAAGAGCAAGAGAGGTATAAAATGGAACAGAATTAAAAGCAAATCTGCTTAAGAGAGTTGATTTTGCCAGTATCTTGCATCCATCACTAAGCATTTATGTTGTTGTTCCCAGTGTACCTCTCTGTCAGTTCCGGAGTGAAATCACCATACTTCCATAACAGCCTGCTGCTGAAAAGCCATTTAAATACCAAAAATGCAGTTTTATGACTTGTAAACTTTGAACATATTGATATTTGGTAAGAGAAAAGCAGCAGAAAAATATCAGCTTTCATTTCTTTATTTTTTAATAACTTATGACATTGCTATGCATATTTCACAGTATAAATTATACTGTGAAAACAAGGAGAATTTCCCCATAACTTATAGAGGACAAAGGTGATGATGTAAGTTTGTAAAAGTACAGTAAGTAACTCCCCAAAACTAAAGTTAAACAGGAGACATTAAGAAAATAAACACACTTGACTGAAATGTTACAGATTCAAGATAACTAACAACCCACTTAATTATAAAATCAGCTCACTTCTGCTGAGATAAGATTAACTCTCAAGAGACACTTACTCACAAGAGACAATTACTACATTTTCATTGGATATTTGCAGTCCATGTACAACTAACATAAGAAGTTCAAGATTTTCTGTGCCTTTTTTTTTTTTCTTTTAATGTCAAATATACAACTGCAAACATAACTGATTCAAGTAACTAACAGGAACAGGGTTGGGCCTTGGAACATCAAAGGGACACTGATATATAACACTGAAAGTGAAAAAGATTTGTCCTGAAATCTCTCCCATGAAAAATGTAACTATTTTAAGTAAGTCAACCTTCTCAGATACGCCACCTTTCTCTTTCACTTGGTTAGCATTTGGAGCAGCAAAGTTTATCTTGGGTCCCCTGCTATAAATCCAGCAACAGTATTTCCAAGCTTCCTATTTCTTGCCTTGGTATTTGCTGCAACGTAGCTTACTGAATATACCATTGCAAGCACCGGCCTTCAAGTACTTCACTTTTTAATTTGCTACACTGTGTAATTTAGAAATAACTATTTTACATTAGGATAACAAACATATATCAAAAATTCCACATTCTCATTACAAGCTATATATATTTAAGCACTTATTTCTTCACACATTTGAAAAAAAACAAAGATGCCGAATGTTGCATTCAGTACTCTACCAATTTAAAAACATCAGTACCAAGAATCACCTTAGTAATATAACTAAATACAAGTTACTCAGTTATATCTGCTTTATTCTAAAAAACTACTGAAAAATACTTACAGCTTGGTTCCTTTTAACTGAGGCAATGCAGATCAGACATGTCATAGCCCCTGACTGAAAAGCTTCATTCATGTACTGTCTCGTACGTTCCAGTTCACTTGCATCTCCATCTTTAATGTATAAAGATTTTTAAAGCAATCAGTAATGTTTGATCTGCTATTCTATACATGTTGAGACTGCTGTAAAAATGTATTTTTTTCCTCTGAACAGAAGCCAGTCATATATTATTACAAAACTACATTATTAGAAGTACTTAAGAGAGTTTCAAAACTATACCATTGATTCTGCATAAGAAGGCAAGAAGTACTGCCAGCATGCATCGCTGGGAACAAGTATTTTTAATACAAGACATCAGAATAATTTAATACCGGACATCAGCTTTCCCTCCAATTATGGAAAAATTTTAATACACAGCCAATAATAGAGTATTGTTTAAGCTTCCACACTGAAAGAAAAGTCAATAAATGAAAAAAATTTACCAGTTTGACTGGTGTAAATGGTAAATGTCTTGGCCAAAATCTTTCCTTGTTTCACTTCAGCATCCTCATCATCCTCTTCAGATGAGGAGCTAAACTGGTCTTCAACTAGCTTTTTTGCTGCAGCCTGATTAGCCTTCTTAATTTCATCAAATTTCTTCTGTGAAGATAATTCTATTAAGAGAACAGATTAACACCATAACAGTTAATCATAACACCACATTCACGTCTACATACTTCGAACTATCCTTTTCTTTAAGGAGTTTGAAGATTTTATGCTTTTAAGGACACTATGTTGCTACATTTTCAATACCACACAAAAAGATATATATTGTATTTTCTTCTTTAATGTGCATTATCCATAAAATTCACAGGAGGAATTATTATCTGTCAATTACTGCTGACAAATCCAACCAGACAGACTAGAATATATGCATCTATAACGATGCTTTATGAAAGGGATACTTTAAAAAACCCACAACACATCTCACACAGACACAACTTTCATAGAATGAGGAAGAAAAAGAAAATAGACAAAAAAACCCCAAAACCCCCCCCCCACAAAAAAAAAAAAAAAAAAAAGCCCCAGGCAATTCTTGACAAGTGCAATTGTTATAATTTGCCTACAGGTACCTCTCCCGGCATTTGGGATTTTTTAAATTATTACTTTTATTGATCCCCCTCCACCAACAACTCTTTAACGCAATACTGGGCTCACAGTACTTCACAGATGGAAACATTGAATACCACACGGTATTACCAGCTTTTGTTGAAGGTACTGCATGTGAAATAGAGGGAGATTCTCACATGAAAAAAAAATGTAAATTAATAGAGTTAATAATAACACAAAGTGCCTTTAAGATAACATATCACAGAGATATAAAGATCTTCAGCACATCACAGGACTCCTAGTTTTCCATATTAGACTACTGCACCCAATATATTTATTGGGGTTGCGTTAAGTCTAGTTTTAGGGCTTTCCTTCAGAAACTGTGATGCCTCTTAAAAGAGCTCACTCTTTAGCACTTCTCCACCTGCAAAGCATTAACTTGCACTCGCAGCACGTCCATGCACAGGGCAGCCCGCACGGTGTCACTCTGACCAGAGTACCTCACGCTCGTCCCTAGCAGGCGGCACTCTCCCGAGTATTTCCAACCGCACTGAAAAACAGCTGGTCCATCTACTACTTTAGACTTCTTCGGCTTGAAGGGCTCTAACCCTGCACCCGGGGGGGACACAGGCCCGCATCCCCACCTCTGCCCGGGCCCCGCGTTTCCCCCGGTGGTGCCCGCAGGCAGTGGCGACACATGGCAAACACCGGCTCGCTGCCGCCGAGCGGCAAGGAGACGGGCCGGCCCCGCCGGCCACACAAGCGTCCCCCGCCCGCCTTCCCTCCACACGACGCCGGGGAGAGCCCCGAGCTGGGCATTCGCAGGGGCTCCCGAGGGCCGGCTGCCCTGCCGGCCACAGCCAGCTCCCCAGCCCGGCGCCCCGCAGCCGCCGAACGGACACGGGTAAAGAGGAGGACACGACACTCACCGCTGACCGTCTCACCGCTACTCCCCGCGGCCGTAACGCAGGCACTGCCGTGGGCCCTGGCTGCCGGCGGCCGGGCAGCTGCTCCTGCACGGGCAGCGAACCCTTCCCCGGGCCTGGCACGGCCGCGGCCCCGGCCACCCTGGCGCCAGGGCGCCTCCATCTCTCCCCCGCCAGCGAGCGAGGGACACAGGAGGGAGGCCGAGCTCTCCTCCGCCCGCGGCTGAAGCCGACCCAAGGCGAGCTCCGCAGTCCAGCCCCTCCGTCAGGGTGTGGCAACGGAGGCGGCGCAGAACCCGTGAGCTCCGCGGCACGGCGACTACAGCTCCCAGAGTGCATCGCGCGGGCAGGGCGAGGGGACTCCAACACCCAGCGTGCAGTGGGGCGCCAGGCGGCCCTAGTCCTCACTGGGCCGGAGCTCGAAGTCAGCTGAGGGGATGGGTGTGCCGGCGTGCGCGATGGCCGGTGCGTGTGACAGTGTCCGGGCTGCGGGCCTCTGCTACCTGATGCTTGGGTTTCTTTTTGCCTGCTTCTCTGGCCACAGAAGTAATGGCTTCAGATGTCTGTCACTGAATTGTTAGGTTGGAAAAGACGTTTAAGATCATCGAGTCGAACCAGTAACCCAGCATTGCCAAGTCCACCACTAGATCATGTCCTTATGCGCATCTATATATCTGTTAAACATCTCCAGGGATGGTGACTCCACCACCTCCCTGCGCAGCATGTTCCAATGCCTGACAACCCTTCCGGTGAAGAATTTATCCTGATATCCAGTATAAGCCTTCCCTGGCGCAACTTCAGCCCATTTCCTCTTGTCCCATCGCTTGTTGCTTGGGAGAAGACACTGGCACACACCTCACTACAACCTCGTTTCAGGCAGTTGTAGAGGGCAAAAAACTGTCCCCTGAGCCTCCTTGTATCCAGAGTAAATTTCTGGCAGCTATGTCTGCAGGATGCAGCTCTTGCACGTGTTTTCTTCATTGCATGCATGTTAAAAATCAGCCACAAAGTGTGTTTAGAAACCCCACTGAAGCATATACAGATTTTACTTCACAAAAATACATATTGAGGTACCTGTGTGCCTCCTGAAGAGATCTGACAAGTAGGGGCGAGTTGAAATATTTTAAATTTTATAAAACATAAATATAAATATTTATAACACTTATACAGTACTTACTGCGCTTCTGTTTCGCATTCTGCCAGGAGGAAACTGCATTTAGCAGGGTTGGGGGGGGGGGGATGGGACGTGAGTTGGTGGTGTGGGGTTTATTTTTCAGCAAATACATGCTTATACAAGTGAAATAATAACAGATTTCCAATCATAAAGAGTCTGAAAATAGTAAGTAAACTACTGGAGCTCAATTCTGGTTTTCTGCTTTATTTTGTAGTGTTTAGACTCGTTTTTATTCCCAAGAAAGGGGCAGCTAATGACTAAAACTCATGTTAGACTGAAGTATCAATAAAAGAAAAAATATGAACAGTAGATCTCTGCCTTTATTAGTTAAAACTTATCACACATTTCTCTAATACAAAGTCTTAAACCCCAACAAAGGAGAAAAGTGCTTCCTAAGTGCCTAGTGAAATATGACACAGCCCTACAGGATGCTGCTGCCATACAGATCGCAAATTATATTCAAGACCTGAATTAGAAGAATGCTTATTGCGAAGTCCAACATTCACGATATAGCTAAATGCCAGCATAACAATTGTTCTTGTGTGCAAAGGTAGAGTCTTTAATGAAACAATGGCAAAGAATTCACCGTACAAAAGATACAATTTATAATATCGCCATCTTATGAAGGAGAAGAATGAAAGTATAGAGATATTATCAAGTATAGTATACTTACATATAATAGTAACATTTACATATATATTTGTTAAGAGTGGAAGTACAATTGCCCAGGATAATCAAATTGCCCTAAACACAGAATTATCCCTTGCAATCCCTTTCTTCACTCCCTGTCATCAAACTTCTCCAACATTAAGTGGCTATGATCAAAGTCTACTGAAAATGCCCAGCTGAAAATACCCAGCTGAGACTATAACTAATAAAGCCAATTTTTGCCAATGGAAAAATACATAAATTAGGGGCAAAAATCCAAGGAGATAATGTTTTTAAAGCAGTTGAAAATCTATCTGACAAATGAAACAATATATTTTACTATGTTAGTAGTAGTTATGAAGAAAGAAGTACCCTATCAATGAAAAAAATAACCTAGTCATGTTCTTTCCCCCACAGCAGCTACAGAAGACGCCGTAGGGAGAGTTCAGCCTCTTTCTGTCATGTCTGCTCCTTGCACTCTGCCAGTGTCCACAACTGTTACACTAGGGACACGAAAATTTTTCAGCACAGATCTTAAAAACTTGATAGTCCATGTTCAGCAGCCATATGATTACATGGAGCAGAACAGTCTTCAAGACTATGGTTTTGTTATTATTGTGGAAAGAACAGCTAGATTTTGAGCCATCTATATTTTTCATACCGATGCTTGCAAGAAGTTGTATTTTCTCCCTTCTTTATTCCAGCCTTTGCATGTATTATCCCAAAGAGGGATCATCTAAAACTGCCCATTTACATTTCAAGAAATCAGCCAAGGTGGACCAAATGAAATAATAATATTTTCCAAATCTTACAGCCTTCAATACTCATATATCCCATACTTAATTCATCTTATGTCATTCAATACATATTAAAATATATTTGTTTATACACAAATTTAATATCATGGTTCATGCCTGTATTGACTTCAAACAGTATAATTGTAAGCAAACTTTTCCTTCTTTGCATAAGTAAACATAAAGAAATTATTTTAAAATAGTCAGCAAAACTTTTAATATTGACAGGATATTACTGTATATAGATTGAATGCATTTGCTATAGAGCAGTTACATAAAGAGTACATAACGCATTGGCAAATAATACCACCTGTTTCTGCGGGACCAAAGTGTTACCTTACATTCCCATTCTCAATTCTTCTTTTTCTTCCTAAAACCTGTCAAATACATGCTGTTTGTAGGAAATTAGTGACATTACCTCAAAATTTTTTTTTCCTAAATAGCAGTCAGATTCTATAAAGATTAGAAATGAATGTATTCAGCCCCATGCAGGATTTGACACTAAGTCTTATTGGCAACTTTCAGTGGTTTATTCTGCTTTTGACAATCCAGGCTTCTCTGTGGATGCATCTGGTTCTTGCATATCCAAGTCTGCGAATTCTTGCTCTATAACTGGTTTCAATATTTTCTCGATTTGTGTAAGTCTTTTTTTCAGTTTCTGTTGTGCAGCATCATACTCAGCCAACAACCTGGCAAACTTTGTTTGTAACCTGTCCATTGCTCCTTCCATGTAGATGACTTTCTCTTCCAGATCTTTAGGATCGTTTCCTAAATTTGCAACTTCAATATCCAGCAATCCATCTTTCATTAGGATTTGCTTTCCTTTTTCTTCCAGCATAGCCTTCGCATCTGGGTACTCTGTTAAAGCCTCCATGAGATCGTCTTTAGACAGACAGAACAAGTCAGAGTATCCAATACTTTTAATATTGGCTGTTCTTCGGTTGCCAGCTTTGCTACCTTTGATATTAAGAATGCTGATTTCTCCAAAATAGCTGCCATCACTTAGGACCACAAATTGGGTAATTCCATCATCAGCAACTACTGCCAGCTTGCCTTCTTTGATAATGTACATCTCTCGTCCAATATCTCCTTTTCTGCAAATATAATCTCCAGGACTGTATACCTGTGGCTGGAGTTTCAAAACCAGTTCAACCAATAGACCAGCTTCACAGTCTGCAAAAATCCGAACTTTTTTTAGTGTTTCCAGGTGAACATTGATTGCAATCTCTGCTCTTAGTTTATCTGGCAGATACTTCAAGACTTCCCTTTCATCCACAGCCTTCTTGTTTGTCCACAGGTAGTCAAACCACTTTATAACTCTTTTTTCCATGTCTTTACTCACATTCCGAAAGTGCATATACTGCTTGATAGCGTCAATCCTTGCTTGAAACTCTGCTCTAGCAGCATTCATGTTGGAGATCATGGAGCCCACATTACCAACAATGGTAGCAAAAATCAATACTCCAACCAAGAAGTCGACAACCACAAAGAAATACTCGGAGTCTCTTACAGGAGGGGGTGTTTCACCAATAGTAGTCAGGGTAAGTGTTGACCAGTAGAGACTGTAGACATACTTTCTAATGAGACGGGCAAATTCAGGATCAGAGGTGTTGGGGTAGACCCATGTGTCAGCCCCAAATCCAATGGCTTTTGAGATCGAGTAGTACACACAGGCATTCCAGTGAATAATAATCACAATGTACATGACAAGGTTAGAGATCCTGAAGATATTTGGGTAGTTTGTCCTTGTTTCTGTTCGCTGGAAGAATTCAAACATCCGAGCTACTCTGAGTAGCCTGTTGATTCTTAGTTCTGGGTAATTCAGTCCTAACTTAAAGTATAAGATATCAGTTGGTATGATTGACAGAAAATCTAATTTGAATTGAAAAGATGCCTTGTATTTCTCTCGAAGCTTTTGTTCTTCTTTCACCAGAAGACCTTGCTCCAGGTAACCTAAAATCAAATTGTAAATAATAAAAAATATTACAACTTTGACTGTATTGTGTTTAATGTCAATCCAAATATACTTCAAAAAATATTTTAAGTGCAAGTTCCAGATGGTACGTAACTTCTTTTACTTTTTAATAAACAATTTCTTATTTCAAAATATTCAACTTTGTGCTATATGGTTCGACTTCAGCTAAATCATAGTTTTGAAAATTAAACATTTCTAGTGCTGATTTTTTCCCCTCCACTTTTCCATTATGGTGAACATCTGAAAAAGAAAAAAACAACCCTCAAAAATACTCCACAGGGAAAGAATTTGAACATGGGAATTTCAGTTCCATGTTTAGTTTATCTACTCAGTAGCTCTGGAGGTGAGATAAGATTTTAAAAGAAACAGTTGCATCTGAAGCAAATTGGATGTCTTGTTTGCACAGTTGTCTTGAAAATCAAGAAAATATTTGAATCTCCTTAAATACAGAATCCAGGTATAGGTTCTAGTTCTTCAGAACCCTTGATTTTCACTTGGCCACATCAAGTTAATTTTGTCTTGCTGAAGCAGCTGCAGGCAGAACAGCTTGTTTCTAGCCTGCCTCATGCCTAGCTCACCTCGAGCTTTATGCGTACACCAGTTTCTCCTATTTTTACAGGTCACAGACTAGTCTTTCAGAGATCTCTCTCAGTATCTTTTTTACTATCACACCTCCTCAAGGGTACCCAGGTAATAAGGGTAGTAGTACTCTGAATATTTGAGCCCACCTGGCATAAATGTGAAGAGGAATAATTAATCATTGAATATACTTACCTGTTCTTGTTCGTACGAACATGTCAGCAATATAGATGACATCAGAAATGTAATCAATAATAAACCATACCGCTAAGTAGTCGTGCTGAAGCTCATCAAAACAGGCTCTGAATAGGAAAAGACAAAATTTAATTACTATGAAATGAAAATTAAATATTTGCATGAAGTCATTAATAAGTAAAATATTTTTGATCTATTTAGGGACAATACAATTTGCCAGAAGTTTTATGTAGTCATTAAAGGAATACATCACCTAGCAATAATCATGGTCCAGTTGTACATGACAGGCATTGTGATGCAAAACAACCAATTGTAATACATATTTCCTGCTGGATCAATAATGAAAATCTCTTTCTTCTCCCTAAGTGATAGGCAAAAAAAAAAAAAAAAAAAAAAAAAAGGAGATGTAATGAGAGATGTAAAATACACATAACAGTTTTTGAGGCATGAAGCATTCAAGAAATTGTTATTGTAAAATAAACAGTCTCTTTTAAAGTTAAGCTTCCTTGCTTGAATACACGGAGAACATGGAGCTGCTTGTTAGGTGTGACTGAGGATGCAAGCTTTAGAATGCAGATTTTGCTGAGCAAAATCATCTTGGCAGTCTGATTTCAGTTTACAGTGGCACATGTAATTTCAATCTTTTAAAGTTACTTTTAATGGTTTGCTACCCAGTTAACTATCTTATCTGATAATTGATCATATTTCAAAAAATAAAAGGATTATGCGACTACCACTCACGTTTAAAGAAGTGAGAAAAATCATGACTTTCTTATTGGGAAAAGTCTAGCTCTGAGAGAGATGAAACACTGGCATAGTTTACATAAAGAAACCAAAGAATATGAAATCATACCACAAAAGATCCTACTGCATTATTTTAAGTTTCTCTTCCTTGGCCAGAAAATTATGAATTCACCAAACGAAAGATAAAGCAAGAGTTTACTTGATGTAGGTACCCTTATGTGTGGACGAGATTGCTTTACACTGTCACATCTTTTGATTCAGGGTGTAATCCAAAAAATATTTGATAATCACAGTACAAAGGAAAATTTTCTTGATTTCTTTTTTTCAGATCAGTTCCTTTCCACACATGCATGTTTCTGTTGTCCACATATGAAGTTAAATCAAAACAGCTCTGCTCTAGGGAGAACAGGAGTCCATATACTCATTCTCTAGAGTATAAGCACCTTGTTTACAGGGTGCCCATGAATGGATTTGATTTTACATAAAAAGTAATTTTATTAGACTAACAGGAGCACTTAAATGAAAAATACTTACTCTTCTTTATTTTCTTTGTTCTTGGACTTATTTTTATTTTTGTTTTTCTCCTTTTTGTCCTTGTTCTTTTTTGTTTCTCCATCTTTTTTTCTTTCTGACTTGCTAAGAAATAGATTCACATTTTCAGTTGTTACAGAATAAGTTAAATTTGGAAAGAGATTAAGTATCTTAAAAATAGTAGCAGTATTACTCTTCGTCTTACCTCTTCTTTTCTTTTTTCTTTTTCTTCTCCTCCCTAAGGAAAAATATCATAGGGTCATGGGATGCACATACCACTTGCTTACACGTTTGTTTGAGTCATCTAAATTCAGTAAGGATAACATTATACTGGGTGTTTGGCCTTCAAAACTGTTTTGCTTACTGTATCCACGTAGCACTACTTTAATTTTAAGTTAGTAGATGTAATACCAATAACTTTAGTATTGAGAATGATCATCATAATTGATGTGCATGAATTTAAAATGTACGTGCAATCTCTTTTGGGATTACTTGAATGTCATAACTTCACAAAGAACTTATTAAATATATATCAATCTTCTTTATTGCTGCTTAAGCAAACAATATTGCAGTACTCTCATTTTATGAAATGGCAAAGATACTTACTCGCCCTTGTTACTATTGTTGTTAATATTGTACTGTGCAAATGCACTGGGTAGATACCATTGCCTGGGGAATAGCAAAACAACAGAGTTACATGATATTTGCTGAAATACAAAAAAACCAAAAACATTTAATCAGTATTGTCACAGACTGTTTCTCACCATTTTAATCATGGGCTAAGGTATCTAAGGAAATTGCAAGAGTCCAGATTTTAATCTCCTAAATATTTACAATAAGTAATATATTTTTAAAAATTTAGAGGGTAAAAAAATTAGATGATGGCAAGTGACTGTGCTTAGTTAATCCTATCCAAATTATCAAAGAATAAAACCCAAACAGACACAAAATAGTACATTTAACATACCTGTTTTCCCTTTTGTCTGTTGGTTTAGGGTCCTCACTGGTGTCTTGCACTACCACAGTGGGAACAACTGTATGGGAGTGATGGGTCTCAATCACTCCTACCCTCATGGTGAAGTTTGTCTTACCTTGGGTAATTGAAGAAGACTCATTTAAAATAAAAGAATCAAGTAATTTCACAACTAGCAAAAGTAACAAGCAAATTTTTTCCTATAGATGAATCCTCTGTATCCTTTCTTCCTCTAAACAATATTTGCAGTTTCCTTTCTCCCATCACATTCCCAAAAGACAAGAAAGGGCACTGTGTGCTTCAGTGTGTTGAAGCTCAGGCAACTACTGCTAAAGAGAACGTAAAACACATCTTTCTCTTAGAGGAACCATTCATTTAAGTCTTTCTGTTTAGTCTGAACACATAGTTTGAAAATATTTAGACAACTGTGTTTGAAAGGTCTACTGCCATTTCATTTGGTTTGGAAACAAAAGTTCAACACCATATCAAGATGGATAGACAGATTAATGCAGAGGTGACATCCTGAAAACCAGACTAGGAAACATCCACTGGTATATCTGATACCTGACATTTGTACTCAGTTGACAGCAAAGAGTACTTTCTGTAACTAGAAAGTTGACTTGTGTAGTAGTCTCCTTACTCATAAAACACATAGTATATAAATACCTAAATAGAAATGCTAGTGGCTGTTCATGTCTGTTTTGTTCCTCTCAGTATTCAAAAACTTTAAATAGTATGGAGTACATAACTAATGTAGTGCATTCTAATGCACAGTCTTTCTATCACTGGAGTAGTTAACTTCTGCTCTCCCTTTTTGGTACTATTCTTACAATTTTGTCAGTTATATCTTCTCATCAATGAGACTGTCAATGCTGTATGCATGAACCTTGTCGGCAAGTGTGATTTGCTTTTGACAGGGTGATTTAGATGGAATTATGAAGCAGATACTATCCATGGTAGTAACAGTATTCCTGTGCATGTGAAATCAGAGTATAGGGATATACGTAAGCCACAAACTGTCAAATCAGTAGCTGTGATACGTGAAGTCAAATGCCATAGAATGAATCAGCCTTAAAGAGGGAACTTACATTCTGTGGTCAAGCACACTGCAAAAGAGAAGCAGGATGCTACAGCTGTCATATGATTGCCAGACTTACCTGACTTTTCCTTATTAGACAATGAAATCAAAAATATTCCTATACAGGAATAGGAGAGGAAAACCCATGTTCCCAGCAGTCATCCAGCAGCCATCAGTTATGAATGGTGGATGCCCCCACCCTCAAAGTGTTCAATGCCACATTGGATGGGGCTTTAAGCAACCTGGTCTAGTGAAAGGTATCTCCCCATGGCAGGGAGTTGGAACTAAATGATCTTTAAGGTCCTTCAACCCAAAACATTCTATGATTCTATGATAATATACAACATTCTACAAAACAGAAAGATAAAGACTGAAGATTAAAATGTGTTTTTCCACAAATAGCTCTAAACATACTCCAGAATTGCTGGTCAGTCTTTAAATGTTTAAGAGCAAGGAGCAGGTTTAAGATGCTGCATAAAAAATTCTAAGTTTCTAAGGCATAGTAAACACTAGTCTCGATTCACCTGGAGCCTAAAAACTGTAACAGGGTTTCCACAGACCTACACCAAGGATAAATTGTGTTTGAAAGCATGGAGACTTAAAGTATGCCAGGTTGAATTAAGCAGCTTTATATCTGCTTACAGGTGTTCTGAAAGCTTTGCTAATGCTGGCATACAAAATTCCATCCTGCTTTAAGCTATATCCTCCACAGAGCCACACTGGAGTCTGCAGAGTTCTCAAATAATGGTGCAAAATAAAGCTGCATCCAGCCACTTCCAGTCAAGCAGCACCAGACAAATATAAACGTATTCATCTCAGGGGAAATCATTCCTCCAGCAGAGTAGGCTCTAAACCAGTCAGTTCACATTAGGACTCCCTGTACCATTATTTCTATATAAGCACTCATTTTTCATGTTTATCTTTGCTCTTTGGGTCTTCTTTAGTTTCAAGAGCAAAAAGAAAAAAAAAAAGTCTTTGACTTTGTGCTATCCAGACACAGTGACTTGCCAGATGTACCAGAGGTTAAAGATGACGAGAAGTATGGTGAAACAGGACATGTCCAAAAATACACACCCATCCAGAGTACGTAGCCGGGAGGCTGGGGAAAAATCTTTATCCTCTACATTTTCTTGTTCTTCAGGCAAAGAGGATTTTCTCTGCATTTTTGCAAATAAACAGATTCCCCAGCCTCCATTAGTGTCTGTTGTAAGTGGAAGCACAGTGGGGTGCTTTGTGTTCTGCTGGTGGAGCTGTGGCAGCCATCTTTGTAGCTGACCTTGTAGGACTTGCTGGGAAAGAGGAGATGCCATCTGGGGCAAGACTGGAAACTTCATCTTACTGAGGCACTGGAAGCATCAAGTGAAATTGGAAGTATTTACTAATCTGTGGGTCTCAAAATACTGAATTTTAATGTCAGGCTCAGGTGACTGCTGCACTGGGCTGTTTCCCCTGTCAGTGAGTCAGGATATGTAGCACAAGAATATCTTCAAATTCCATTAGTCTCAAAGCAAATTGTGGATGGTTAAGAAATTACTGAGTCTGAAACACAGAAATGTTAATGTGGCATGTGCAACATACGCAGTATTTGCTGCTGGTTTGGGGACTGCGGTTACCTTGTGACAGCCTTCATGTGACAAAACCCCGACACTGAGAACAGCACGAAATGTCCTGTTAAACTCAGTGGGTCCAGGACTCACCTTAATGCACTTTTAAATTGTATTATAGAGGGTTTTCAAACAGTATTTCAGATGTTTTTTACTAAATTGGGTCACTACCATGTTTCCTATTCTGCAGTCACACGTTTTTCTTGAACTGATACGTTATAATAAATTGTTATACAGCTTTTATTGTAATAGTCCAATGTTCATTTTTACATTATCAAATTTAGGTAGTAAGTTTGAAAGTTAATAAAAATAAATGCCTGCTTTAGAGGTATTTTAGATTTTTACCGTATTGTTTTTACTGCATCATCACAGCAGAAACTTGCTTTTACCATCTTGGATTTTCAAATGTGACTACTACGATAAATAACTGAGTTTTCAAACATTATGACCTAAAACCTAACTATATTCATTACTACGCATCAAAATCATTAGAAGTGCAAGAAAATGAAAGCAGTATTATCCTTTTACAGCATTGTAGTGAATGGAAGATCAGCTTCCATCTCTTCCTCTCTTATTTTAGCTATTTCTCACATTCTTACTGTTCTACCATGTTTACATCTCTGGTCATTATTTCTGGAGAGAAAATCCTTTAAATAAGGATATCCAAGAACAGAATTTTGCACCATACAGAGAACTATGTTTTTCTTCACAAAAAGCAGCAAAAAATCTTAATTAACATTAAAATCTGCAGTGTGTTACATCAAGATCTCTCTTCCTAACATGCAAAGGGTCCTTAGCAGTTCTACAATAAGCAGTTTCATCAGTGTGTATGCTTACCTTGGGAACGTAATCTGTTGCTTCTAACAGCGATTTTAGTCCTTTAAATCAGCCACTTTTCCTTACTACATAAGCGCAGCCACCAGAGAAAGCTAAATATAACCCACATTTCATAAATAAATCCCTTATTGATGGTTTTCTCAAACAGCCAGTCCCATGTGCAGTTCTCTCAATTATTCCAAGGAAGGACATGGCTGTCAGAGGAAGATTTCCTCAACCTAGTGATGGATTTTGAGATTTAGAGAGAGATGAAAGTGACAGTGGCAGTCAGTATTATCCCTCACTGGAGCAGAAGCTTGCTAGCCGTATCAGCAGACACATGAAGTGACAAATAATGAAACGTACTCTGTGCTACATTGTCTCAAACAAACAAAAAATAATAAAAAAATATTGTTGTAAATGACTATATATTAAGTATTGTCTGCTGGACCATTTTCTTGATAATGCAGATGCTTTTTTACAGTAGTAACAGGTCTTCACTAGAATAGATGAAACACCATAAATGGGAATTTTCTGTTTATTTTAATGTATTTATCACATTGATGAATAATAGGAAATACCATTTTAAACTACTGGAAGTTCTTAAGTAATTTAACATAACTTTTACATTACTATTTTGCTGTTTTAAAAAGCCCATGAATTGTGAACATGTATTTAGTGGAAAATGGTTTGCAAAGTAGCTGCAGTCCTCCTGCATTAGGAATGTGCAAGGGTTCATCTGTCTGCCCACACAGTCAAAAAATTCCCCAAGAGGATCCCAGTGTACTGAGAAAGGAATTTGCATACCTCAGCATTCACTTCTGGATACGTAAGAATAAGGAAAATTGATCTCTCAGGAGCTTGAGCGACTGACTTTTTAATCTGGCATGTTTTACATGGCCCTCTTTGGGAAATTGGGGGAAAAAAAAACCCAAATTAACAACAAAAAACACATTGCTGAGGTTGAAATCCAGTAACTAAAAATTTTAAGCATCAAAAGGAGCAAATGTTCAAATCTGAAATTGTATTTTTGTCACAACTGAGATACAGCTAAAATTACTGAAGTATTTTTTTAACTTCGCTTCACAACAGGCAGAATCCAGGAAAGCAGTCCAGTCCCTGGAACCCTACGATCAAGACATCTTCGTTTCTGTAACAAAAAGCAAAACCCAAAGTGATGTTCAGTATCGCAGGTCAGCCTCCTAACCAGAGAAACAAATTGGACACATCTGCTGCTATGACTTTGCAACCATGAAGACAGTTCATTTTCTACACACTTGAATACACATTTGAAACATAAAGAATAAAAATATTTAAAAAAGCCAGTAATGGGCAACAAGGAAATGCAGAATATTATGCCCAGTGGAAGCCAGGTGTACAAATGTACAGTAAGGTATCCAAGGTAACAAATAGAAAAAGAAGTGAACAACCTAAATCCTGGCATATGTTTTCACTGTTGTCTTTGAAAGGCTGAAATGCAGCTTCCATCCTAGAATCATAGATATGGAAGGAAGCTTGGAAGGACACTTCATCCAACTCGTATTGAATCAGAATCAGTTTTACTTCTGTCACTCTCATGGATTTTTGCCTGGTTTGCAGTCTTAAACTCCTGGATTTGGTGGATACCTTTGTCCAAAAGCTTCAGATAACCAACCAAGCCAGGCAAGTGTATGTTGTGTCTCCCAACCCAATGCAAACTACAATGGAGATGATACACCTCTTGGCTCTGGCAAAGAACAGTTAGTTTTCTTTTAAAATAAGCCAACCTGTAAAGCAACGCTAACTTATTTTTTGCCATTTGATTTACGGTGGAATTTTTCAAAGAAGTTCTCAAACAGAGGAAGATGGCTCCTACTGGGCCAGAACCAGTTCTTTGTCTGACAGTGGCCAGGATCTCACTTACTTGCAAGAAGTTTGCAGAACAAATTCTGGGTGAGCTCAACACAGTGGTCTTAATTCTGCCCTCCTTTAAAAGGCAATTGCATAGTTGTCATTGACTTAACTGATAATTACATTAGTTTAGCATCAATATCTTTTCACAGATATTTTTCCTGTCATTCCCTATTCCAGTGAAGTAACCTTGACTGATGGGAAAATGACCGCCCTAGTGGATTATTGTTTACTAGGCCAACTTTAATCTATTTCTGTATCTTGCTTTGTCATCATTTGTAATTCTTCACAATCCTATTAAAGCTACCCATAACAAAACCACTAGACACATTATGCATATGTATTTATTTATAAATAATCAGGTTTTAATGTACAACGTTGCTTTTCAGCTTACTGTGTTGTAGCTGCGTACACATGTGAGTGTTTGGATTGGGACCACAGTTTTGGCAGGCTTATTTTCTGCAAGTACTATTCTGCCTTTTCTAGTGCTGATGCGATTTCTGCAGTGAATGCCATGTCGGAAGTGCTGTAGCTGAGAAGGCTCCAGGGCTTCTGGCTTATTTAATACTCTTTTGGGTAGACTGGTGTTACAGAGAATTTAGTGTCATGAAGCACAGTCGGACCCGATGAGGCCTGGTGACTGGAAGACCATCAGTGCAAACAGTATCTCCGCCAGTAGGTGGTACTGTATTTTCACTTTATTCTGAAATGGATCTGACCTGGGAAAGCGCATTGAAGCGTTTCCTAGCTCACCACCAATCTTCATGGACGTTTTACTTTTATTTGGAACTTTCTCTCCATGTATATTTAGTCAAACATAGTTTTTCAGAAGTCCAATTCACAAAGCAGTAAAGAGATTAATGAAAATGTCAGTCAAAACCAAAATATTCAAAATCAAAATATTCTTCATGTCACATCCAGATAACATGCTCTTTCAGTACCTTCTAGGACTAGTTGGAAGTGTGAAGCCGTCCAAAGCAATAAATTAATATCAGACTATACATGAATATGTATTTAACTTTTGGGGAGAAACTCAGGTAATGAGCGTACTAACTTTAAAAGCTTAGATTCAAATAGGTACTGAATTAGGGGGAACACTATGTCTTTATCTCAAAATGGGTGCTTGATGGAGAGGGAAGAAGTAGAAGCAGTTCAAGATGTGTGGTGGTGTGTTAGATTCCCATATGCAGACAAGAGTGGAATCAGAAAGTGCTGAATAGACCGCAAGCCTTCTCTGGTCATGAGTGCTATCTGGCACACAGTACAGCACCACACAGCGTGCTAAAAGACTGTGTCAAAGCCTTTTTCCAGCACCTTCCAGTTTTTGCATGACTACTCTGAAAAGGGTAAGCACTTCTGAAATGTCTGTGGACAGGACAAGTGCTGTGTCTGGCCATGCCCAGCAGTTACTTGTGTGCCCTGAGCTGAACATGCAATGAGGCTGTCCTTGTGCTACCCAGATTGGGGTAGCTTCAGATGCCTCTTCTTCTCCTAATCTGGAATCTGTAAGGAACAGGGGGACTGGCCCACCAGAAAACTCCATGGAAAAAAATGGAACTTCATTCAATAATATGGTTGGGATAAAGAATAATTGTGGTGCCCCTGCTGGAGTGCCAGTAGTTCTGAACCAGTTAGGATTTCTGTTTAGTAGAATTTTATTTCAAGCTAAAATAACATTGGAAATCTGACTTGGTTGCACGCAACAATGGTGCCAAAATATTTACACTTACCAAAGGTGATTCAACTGAGATTAATTCTACTAAAAAGAAAATTGTGAATATATGATATTGTCACTGATAACAGTGGCAGAAAATGCACTGTAGTTAAAATAGGTTTGCTATATCTAGTCTTGCTTGTCTTTCATTCATTGAAGTAAAGTAGGAGTTAAGGTGGCACTATCTGGGCATTTCTAAGGCAAAACATATAGGATTAATCTCCTCACAGAGAGCACAGCAATCTAATAATGAACTGTAATGCAGAGGCACCCCTTTTTGCCTCAGTTGCAGGTCTACGCTAAATCACCAGCATTTGGGGCAGGTGGGGTTCCCATGGTAAGAGCTGCACTCTCAAATCTAGCTCAGTAAGTTTTGTGTGGCTGCTTGCCAGCACAGGTAATAAACCCATCTGTAGCTGCCCTCTTGAACAGAGATCATGTTTGGACCCTGTCAAATAGCAGCAACTCATGCAGAGGACAGTAATGCAGAACAGGGAAGCTGAGCAATGGTCACAGTACTTCAGAACGTAGTGAGCAGCTTTCCTAACTAATAAATAGATCTTTTTTCATATCTGCACGTGGACTAGCTGTATGGTGAACAGTTTTTTTCACTGTGATGAAACCTGTTATCATCATCTTCAGTATTTAAAATTATATTATTAAATGCTGCATAATAAGATATAAGGAACTCAATGTATATGTGTACAAGAAAAAAAATCCCCCTCCCCCAAATTAAAGAATTTATTACAAAGCCAAGAAGTCACACAAACTTTAAGTCATTCATGTCTAACACAGAGACAAGATGGGCTTTATTAAGGTATAAAAATGTGGTTTCCAATTACTATTCTATATATCGATATAAAAGTATAAAGTTGGATAGATATGCAGTGCTTCTGTTGTTGTTGAAAACCAACAATTAAAGTCAGTGCTTGCTTAAGAGATTCAGCAAATCTTTCATTCATTGCATAAGTTACAGAATTGTAATGCCTCTTGCATTTTCCATACATGTGATGGAAAACAAAGATACTATAATAACAAAAAAGGCATAGCAGGGTTTCATAACATCCTTATTTCTCTTTTGGAGAAATGGGAACTACCACAAAATCACTTTGTTAGTACTTGCATATTGTTATTTCATACACGAAAGACTGATCTGTACTTAGTCGTAACTGGCATGGCTCTCCTGAAATAAATGGAGCTGTGCTGATTTGCATTAATTGATGATACAGGCATTACTCGAAATCAGTCAGGGCTGCTGCTTTGAATGGTAAATTAGCATCTTTTTATGTCAGATGATAAGATTGTATATCAAGGCTTTATTTTCTGTCCCATTTGTCCTTTACATATCATCCAAATTAAAGAAAAATATACCAATATTGATAAATTACTTTTATGTAGTTTTATTCTTCCTGGCATTGTCTCAAAGTTCTTTAAAACAAGTTGAGTATGCAAAGTACTAATCATCAATAAAGTATACATATGAAGTATTCCCACTCCCTTCTGTAACTACATTATAACTTGCACATTCTTTATGTTTTTTTATTGATTTGGATTGTTAGCTACAAATTTTTTTCGTGTTTTTGTATTTTTTTCTCAGAAAAAGAGATTTTCATAATGTTTTCACAGTTTATTGCAGATTTACAAACACGAGGTACAAGATATATAAAGATCTTCAAAACAAGAAACAAGTAAGTGTATAGAATCATTTATGTTGGAAAAGAGCCTTAAGATCATTGGTTCCAACCACTAACCTAGCACTACCCAGTCCAACACTAAGCCACATCCCTAAGCACCACATGCACATGTCTTTCAAACACCTCCAGGGATGATGATCCACCACTTCCCTGGGCAGCCTGTTCCAATGCTCGTATTCAGCCAGCTGCCTGTCAGTCTGTACCTTTCATTGAATATTTTATTCATTAATAAAAAAATACTTTGATGTCCATGGTCTGCTGAAGGAGTTAGCCTTGCAGAGGCAGATCTGCAGAAGTGTTAACTGCGTTGTCTCTCTGTACTGTTGTTCTGGGCATCACACGGCAGTGAAGCCCTGACCAGAAGGTCAGCAAGAGCTCTTGGTTTAACCACAGGACTGCAAAGTTAAGGATGCCTAAGGCAGGGAAGCCCAAGTTATTTTGCTGACACTGTCAGCGTATTTCACCAGTCTGCACCAGAGCTAAAACTTTTCTGAAGCAAAGGTGATCAATTTAGATGCTGCACTGCAAAGCATGGTTACAGCTCTGCTGGTCTCAAGACAGCTTGGCTCTGTGATGCACTGTGCAGGTGTTTTAAATCTGCGGCTCAGCTTGGCTTCAGTTTGGGAAGCTCTTGTGCATGCCAAAGGTCGACTATCCCAGGAAGTTTGCTGGGCAACCCTAGGTTAGCATGTAACGGTTTATTAAGCCATATACCTTGTACATGTGTTTCACTTAACCATGCCAAAACAAGGGCTTAGACTTCTACCTTGAAACTATGGATTGAGTAATAAAGATAATGGTTTCTTTTGACACCCATGAGCCTGTTCAACATCAGCGAGTTATCCCAGGGTTCTGCAAAGCTGGGCCAACCTGGCCAAGGGTCCCCTTGTCTGCCTGCAGAGACAGCAGTCAAGGCTAGTGCAGGCAGCCCATTGCACATGGATGGGGCTGCGTGCTAAAACTGCTCACCTCTTCTCCCAGGTGTGAAGGGGAGGAAAATTAAATCCACATAAACTTCCAATAGTCTCAAATATTGATTCAATACCCCAGGAGACAGCGCCTTCCTTTGGGTTCAGCATTCAGGTGAGATTGGCATTACAGAAGTCCCCGGGTGAGAACTGGGACCTTATGAGGCTTTACACAAAGCAAAGCCCGTTCGAAGTCACTACCGTGAGCGTGCCCGTGTTCCGCCTGGACGCGCCTGCGGACGCGTTGGGGATGCCACCCCCACCTCCGGCCGCCGCGCCGGGGCCCGCGGGGCGGGGAGCGGGGCGCGGAGCGGGGCGCGCCCAGGTGCGGCCCGGGCTCGGGCGGGCGGAGCCGCCGCCACCACCGTCAGCGCCGCTGCGGAGCCAGCGGACGGTACGCTTTGCAGCCATGGGGCAGTGAGAGGCGCTGCCAGCCCGCCCGGCCGGCCTGCCGCACTGGTCAGTGTCTGATCGGGCGCGCTAAGGGACGCAGGGGCTCGGGGGGTGCGCGGAGCTGCGGGAGGGAGCAATGGGGACGCTGGGTGCTGCGGGTGGCGACCGGGACACGGTACCCAGCGGAGCAACTCGCTGCACCACAGGCGCGGCTGCATACGTCATGCATACGTAAGACAGCTCCGTCATGAGGTCACTGTTGTCTTTACTGTGAGGGTGGTGGGGCGCTGGCACAGGGTGCCCAGAGAAGCTGTGGCTGCCCCATCGCTGGCAGTGTTCAAGGCCAGGCTGTGATGGGACTGAGTCTGTGGGAGGTGCCCCTGCCCATGGCAGGGGGGCTTGGTTGGAACTGGATGACCTTAAGGTCCTGCTGGTGCTGGGGAGGCTTCTGCGCTGCTTCTCCCAAGACTGGCTCGTGTCTAGACCCCCTTCTCAGCAGTTTTTGTGCATTTTTGTGAATGGGGGCTTGCCAGGGAACAAATCATTGCTGCTTCTCCATACACCCACTTTCGGCCCCAGTAGCCAGGCCTTGGCGAAACTGGCCTTGGTATTTCCTGGATGACCGAGAAAGGCTTTTCATGTTCCTACCAGGTGTGAGCTGACTCCTGAGTGCAATAAAAATGGTCAAATTACATGTGTAATCAAACCAAATAGTTTTCCAGATGACTTAGGACCAGTATCTTTAGTGGCAAGATAGAAGCCAAGCTGGCTCTCACTAGCAAACCACAGGGTACATTAGTCCTAGGCTTTTGCTGGACTGCAGGACACAGCAAGTTAAACTTGCTACAAAAAACATATGGTATCAGGCTGGCCAAGCTGTTGAACTCAGAGAATATTTAAGTGTTTGAGAAAATACGGTGTTTGATTGTGAAACATAAAAATGTTTCAGAAGTTACAACAGTGGCCAACTGAACTCAGTCTGGTTTCCTGTTGCTCTCAGCCTTGAGTCAGAGCTGGGAGAGTTCATTTCTGCAAGGAGGGGTTTTGCTGGCAGGTTCATGTTTGTTGACGTTGGAAGTGGGAGGTGAAACTAGCTTAGCTACAGAAACTGGGTGCTGAACAAGCCAGGCAGTCTCAGAGATTTGTCACCTTCCTGAGTGTTTCCAGGTGTCTCCAGATTGTTCACAGTGGGCAATGAAGTAATAGTAATTCCTGGATCAGCCTCCTCTTCCCAGATCTCAAGTGGTTCTTTGATCAGTGAGGTGGCATACCACTTAACATGCGAGTGGAACAAAAGACATGCTTTTTAGAACTAGAGAATGCTTCTCAGCACAATAGAGATCACAACCATACAGAATGACTCTTCTCAGCAGGCAGACGGAACAGGCGGCAGAGCCAATGTCTCTTTGTAAATGTGAGCAAAGACTATTTCAGGAAGGACAGAAACATCCGGTGGCAGTCACTGAGTGACTTACTACAGATGACGTGATTAAATTTTCATTATTCGGTGTCATAACATCTGCTGGGGAATGAAAAACTTCACAATCAGTCAAAAAAAGTTGTAGTAGTGTCATATGGAAGGGAATAAGCCTGCCATTCACCTCTAGCTCAATGGAAGTACACCATTCACAAAGAAAAGGGAGAAGGGTGTTATTTTCTTCAATGTAAAAACCGAACACACTGATTGAAAGCTGCCTAACCACCTACCACTACAGGTAGCTGAAAGACCATGCTTACCAGGAGTTTTTTCTCTTCATGCTTTCTTTTAATTGAAGGAAACAATTGCGCTGCTTCTCACATAAAGCTGAGTAGTGGTGGTACAACCATCACCAGTCCAGTTTAGCATCATTATAAGGTATTGAGAGCTAAGGGATTTAATTCACTGGTAACCTCTGCTTTTTTGCGTTGCCCTGATATGTATTAGGTAAGAGAAACATCTACGCTTAAAGTACTTCTCTGTAATTTTCTTTTCTAATTTTGCCTTTAATAATTATGTCAAAACTTAAGTCTATGCAAAATTCTTTTCTTCTAAGACATTGCTAATACTTCAGGATTTGAAAATACTTTCAGATACAGATGCAAATTCCATTGCTTTTACATTATCCAACTGCAGCTTCTAGTAATAGCAAGACGGCAGAATACTTCTACATACAATGCAAAAGTAATTTCATACAACTGTTAAGTTCTTTAAGATCTTCAGCTGCAGGATATAGAATCATAGAATCATAGAATAGTTAGGGTTGGAAAGGACCTTAAGATCATCTAGTTCCAACCCCCCTGCCAGGGTCAGGGACACCTCCCACTAAACCATGCCATCCAAGGCTATGTCCAACCCCGCTTTGAATACCGCCAGGGATGAAGCATTCACAACTTCCCTGGGCAACCCATTCCAGGGCCTCACCACCCGCACAGTAAAGAATTTCTTCCTCATATCCAATCTAAACTTCCCCTGTTTAAGTTTGAACCCATTACCCCTTGTCCTCTCACTACAGTCCCAAATGAAGAGTCCCTCCCCATCATCCCTATAGGCCCCCTTCAGATACTGGAAGGCTGCTATGAGGTCTCCATGCAGCCTTCTCTTCTGCAGGCTGAACAGCCCCAACTTTCTCATCCTATCTTCATACGGGAGGTGCTGCAGTCCCCTGATCATCCTCGTGGCCCTCCTTCGGACTTGCTCCAACATAGAATCATAGAATCATAGAATAGTAAGGGTTGGAAAGGACCTCAAGATCATCGAGTTCCAACCCCCCCGCCATGGGCAGGGACACCTCCCACTAAACCATGCCATCCAAGGCTATGTCCAACCCCACCTTGAACGCCACCAGGGATGAAGCATTCACAACCTCCCTGGGCAACCCATTCCAGGGCCCCACCACCCTCACAGTAAAAAATTTCTTCCTCAGATCCAATCTAAACCTCCCCTGTTTAAGTTTAAACCCATTACCCCTTGTCCTCTCACCACAGTCCCTAATGAAGAGTCCCTCCCCAGCATCCCTATAGGCCCCCTTCAGGTATTGGAAGGCTGCTATGAGGTCTCCATGCAGCCTTCTCTTCTCCAGGCTCAACAGCCCCAATTTTCTCAGCCTATCTTCATACGAGAGGTGCTCCAGTCCCCTGATCATCCTCGTGGCCCTCCTCTGCACTTTTTCCAACAGTTCCATGTCCTTTTTATGTTGAGGACACCAGAACTGCACACAATACTCCAAGTGAGGTCTCACGAGAGCATATATATGTCCCCATCTTGTGAGACCATTTTTGCAAAGTCTGGCAACACAAACCTACTCCTTTTATATAGAAACCCTCTCAGCAAACAAGGAAATGTGACTGCACAGCCTGAAAATCAAATGGTAACTTCCTTTAGTATGTTTGTTGTACAGTATGGCCCAGGAAAACTGGGAGCAGATACTTGTTCTTTACTTGTAAATGGTATATCTCCCATTGTTAATATCAGCATTGTCAGCTGCAAATAAAGATGTGCTGTCAAATTTCATACTAGTTTTAATATTCCTGATATTTTAAACATTCCTTCCTAAACTGCATTTGGCAAATTATCCAAGGCTGCTTATAATTGTTCAGTGAAGTCAGAATATGAATATTTCCAGAGTTTAGGTATGAAGAGACACAGAGGCACATCCTTTTCTACCTAGTCTCCTCAGGTTTTTTCAGTTGGAGGAAAGAAGTGGGTGTATTACTGATGGTGTCACTCAGCAGGATGAATCTTTCATGTTTCATTTTAATTACAGGGGAAACATGAAAAGCAAAATTAATTGTTGCATCCAACACTTTATATGAATCACAATGAACTGAGCTTTTGTACTTCTGCATTAGTTGTTTCATATGTGAACAGGTCTTCACAATAAAACCTTTCTTTTCAAAAAGGTTGTTCTATACTAGGTTGCCTGATCCATGCTGCTTTCATGATGCAGTTTACTGTGAGAAACTGTGAAGCACAAGCCTAGAATAGTAAGCCCTGTTGCAGCATTGCTGCCTGTCACCTGCTTCCTCATGCAAAACAATGACTCCTTTTGGTCTTAGAAATGCAATACCTCTTCTTCCTTTAAAAAACATGTCTAGGCTGATGGCAATGATGTCGTTCCCACAGGCTGTCATTGTACTGATGCTGGTCAGGCTTTGCTGTTTGAGAGTAGCTTCAGCCTTAGATAAGGATCAACCAGCTCTGCAGCTGTGTGGCAGGGATAGCCAAGGGGACTGTCCCTTGCAGGCTGTGGTCTTCCTCCAGCTATGGGTTGTTGAGGTTAGATGAAAATGGTTGTGAGGTGTAATGAGGCCTCCACCTCAAAATTTTATGAGTGGGTAAAGAAGATCTGGCTCACCCAGTAGACAATGAATTATAATGAAGCACATTAGTGCCAATGTGCAGCAAGAGTTTGCTCCCTATATAGATTTTCCTTCTCTTTTTTTATTTGTTGTTTCCAAATTCTAGCTACAAATGTAAAAGCTGCAGAAGCTTGGAACAACAGCAGGCTTGCTTTAGTAGGCAAAGTCTGAAATAATGGATTGGCTGTATGCTTGTGTTTTGGGGATGTGGTCTCTGCACAACACGGAAGAACCCTTTCATCTTGAGGTTTCAGGTTAGCTTTAAGATTTTAAGTTGAATTTTACATCAAAGATAATGTTTTATTATTGCATTCCTTCATATTTCTCTAATTGCTTGATTGAACCAATGTAGTGGAAATACATATAAAAAGTAATGTAGGCAGCTGTGAATTACAGAAGTGGGTAATGGCCTGGGGCAGCATTGTGTGTTATCTATGTTTTGTGAGTTATTTGAATAGTCAGAAGTTACAAGTGCTCAGGGAAGACATGAAAGGAGTGAGGCAGAGCAAGGATAGGACTCCTCCAGAGCTGTACCTGGCTCATGGTTCACTTGTCCTTCTTTTTTCTCCTCCCAGGTGCTGTGCTCTCTCTTGCTTGCCATAACTCCTGCCTAACATGGTGCCAGATCATTATGTCTGAATCTCATTCTTCTCTCCTTGCCAATATGGACAGGACTGTCAATGAAACAAACCAGAGCATTTCCATGCTTGCTGGAAGCAGATATCATCTCTCTGTTGGCTTGGCTCTGGCACTAGGCTCCAGTGCTTTTAATGGTTCTAGCTTCATACTGAAGAAGAAAGGACTTTTGAAACTGGCAGACAGAGGAGTCCCTCGAGCTGGTAAGCAATGATGTTGCCTTGCTCCTGCTGAGGATACAAACATCTCTTACAACTTGGCAAAAGTAAGGTTTGAGTCACAGGTCACATGTTTAAATCTGTTGTAGTTGAAAGCTGTCATACTTCAACAGTGATCAGAAGTTCTGTCTTGGCTAGCGATGGAGATGCAGTATTATTTCTCTGTGTGTGATTACGGGGACTGGGATTTCAGAACTCCTAGAACTATGAGAGCAGTGGTGGGTATTAAATCCAGTGTTATTTCCTCCCTGACTGCCGTTAGGTACCAAATAGAAGTCTCCACTAATCTTATGTTTCAAAATGACACTGTCTTTTTCTCATCTTATTTTTACTCCTCATTTGAGACATTTGAAAGTCTTAAGATGGTAGCTAGGTTTAGGTTTTGTGGAAAGCTGTAGGAAGGATACTTCTTAGAAAAGTTTCCACAGTTAGTACAACTATTCTTTTATAAAAGTCAACAGATGAAAAAATAGAAAAAGACCTGTTGAACTAATTTCAAAATTCCCTTTGTATGGATTTGAATGTGTAGCATTAGCAGTTTTTCTTTCGTTTATTGTGTTTATTGTACTATAGTTCCAGAGGATTTGGTTATTTGAAAAAAACTGTTACTGAATATTCAACATACCTATATTTCATATCAAAAAAGTCAATGTGTGCAGTATAATTTTTCTTTCTAATTTCTCTCAATTTAAAGTATAAGCAGAGTCAAACTGCAGCTGACTGTGTATGGGAAAGCACTTTGAAGCATTTCTTAAGCTCACTAATGATCTTCATGGACATTTTACTTCTACTTGGAAGTTACCATCCATGTATATTTAGTTAAATATAATTTTTCAGAAGTCCAATTTGCAAAGCAGTAAAGCAATTAATGAAAACATCAGTCAAAATCAAAATATTCTTCATGTCACATCCAGATAACATCTCTTTCAGTACTTTCTAGGACTAGATGGAAATGTGAAGCTGTAGTTTTGTTTATTATAATAAAGTGTTCTCTTTCTTTGAAAATGATATTATTTTTTTCACTTTCAGGCCAAGGTGGATATTCTTATTTGAAGGAATGGCTTTGGTGGGCAGGATTGCTATCAAGTAAGTCACCTTTTTCCTCTCAATCTACATGTAAATGCTGCATTAAGCAGATTGCTTTAAATGGATTTATTTCCTGATTTTTCACTCCCTTCACTTAAAAAAAAAAGTCTTTAAAATCATTTTTTTGGCAGAAGCTGTTCTAATATCCCATCTCTCAAATCTGTGTTTGCTCTTTGGAGCAATTTGCAGAATAACAACCTTCTCTTTAATACCACATTAAAAGAGATGGGGTTGAATCTGTCCAGCTTCTAAGAGTACTCAGGGGAGAAGTATTTAACTTTCTTCAGCCTGTATTATGTCCAGAGGAGGTTATGCAGATAATTTGGAAAGGAAAACTTGCATATATAGTGCAGAAAAAAGATTTTGGTTTGTATTTGCTATCATACAAAATATTTATAATGTTATGCTTTTTATCCCCACTCTTCAACCTGATCCAAACATTCTTTCTTCTGCAGTGGGATTAGGAGAAGCTGCAAACTTTGCTGCCTATGCCTTTGCACCTGCAACCTTAGTTACTCCCTTGGGTGCACTGAGTGTTCTCATCAGGTTAGTACAAACTGGAAGCAAACCTTGACAAATGAACCGTTCACTGAATGAGGAAAAATAGTGTCTTTGGCTGAAAGTAGATAATTTTAATAGGAAAACTGAAAAGTCATATATGGACAAAAAAATGCTTTTTGTTCCTTGATGGAAAGATCACTTGCTTATTTAGAACTGGGTAGAGGGAGTGAGAAGTCTTGTTCCAAAGACCACTATATGCTTTCCCAATAGCCTTCCACCTGTACTACAAACAATTTCTTATCAGCATGTAGCAGTTATACTACTGATGCACAGTGGTAGAAAGCTGCAATTTATCTCTTCCTAGAGAGCTGAAACTTTCTTAAAAAGTCATATCATGATTTTTGGTTGCAATGGAACTTTAAAAGAAGATACAGTATTTCCCCACTAAAATAGTTTCAAGGCCATTTCTCTTTTATAGGAGCATAATTTCATATTAAGGCACACTTACTAAGTATTTTGGGTTTGTTTGGTCTTTTCCAAGTCCTTCTGGAAAGAAGGCAAAGAAAATTTTAGCTCTTTTAATACCAACAATTGAAATTTGTGGTTCTTTTTAAATATGAATGCTGTTCAAATAATCATTTCCTATGTATGAAGAAACAAATGATTTCCAAGTATTTAAGTACATACATTAATATGGCTAGCATAGAAGCAGAAAAGACATGGATTATGCTCACAACAAATTTTCTGGGAAATAAGTTATTAGCGAAATGGAATTATTGCATTTTAAATGTAAAACTCTAAGTTTTAGGACCTGAGTTTACTATATGAAACATTGTGTTTAAAACCAACCTGGGCCATTTTTTTTTTGTTTTTATTTGGTTTGGGTTTGTTTTTTAAAGATGTTTGCAGTAATTTAACTGCTAAAAGTGCAGCTGTTCTGTCATAGCAAGACCTGTGCAACTCAGTCACCTATAGATGTGCTGAGATGAGTGTGTAGGGTAGATGCAGACTAACTGGCTGCCTGGCTGCTGCTCTGTGAAACAGCTCAAGTTTAGCATCCCTCTTCTTTGATGTGGATAGCAATCTTTCCAGTTTTCACTAAACAGAGGTTGTGAGAACTTTGTGTCAGTGAGCTTGCTACCCTTGTGTGAAAAAACAGCTTGAATTTGGTCAGTGGGTTGAGAAACAGTTTGTGAGCACAGCCAGACACCATTAAGCCTGTGTCTATGCCTAAAGTTGTGCTCTAGCTGGCTAATTGTGTGCCCTGTGAAGTGGCCTCATCTGGGCCATATTACTGTCCTTAGGTTAAATCTTAAACAGGCTCTTGGAGAGCCTGAGGTCCGTCCTCTTCGAAGGGGAAGATGTGCCTTTGTGTTTTTAGGGAAGTCCTGGCAAGCCAAGCAGAAATAGTGCCTGGGGGGAGAGCCTGGGGATGGATGAGGAACAGTTTCCAAAACATGAGTGCATTGGTTCTAATTGCAAGTCAAATGCTTTAAACCATTTTTGGAAGAAAATAGCAGTTCCTGTTATTACAGATGGGTAAGACTGCATACCCCTGACACAGGCAATTAGCAATGAGAAGTTCCTTAAGCAATTTGGACCCTTTACAACTTGGAGGGGAGGCTGGCTAACCCTCCTAAAACCTGACCTTCTGGGTCCTGATCAAGCTTCTTGCAAAATTCCTTGAGATTTTATTGTTTCAGACTTGTTTCCCATATATCCAAATTCAAAAGAGGTTTTGAACTATGCTCTGTTGTTACACAGACAGATTTTGAATGTCTCTTGTGACTGTTGGATCTGAACTTTTTATTTGTATTTTACTGAACAGTGCTATATTGTCATCCTATCTTTTAAATGAGAAGCTGAATATTCATGGAAAGCTGGGATGTGTACTGAGCATTTTGGGGTCAACAGTCATGGTTATCCATGCCCCTGAGGAGGAGGAGGTCACCTCACTAGATGAAATGGAAAGAAAGCTGCAAGATCCAGGTCTGTATGTGATTGCAATGAATGCGTGCGACAGTTCATAGAGAAGTGATCAGGACGCTAAATAAATTTAGCTTGTACTTGGACATAGTCTGGTATTTTATCTCATGCACATTACTCTTTCCTTTCTTACAGCATTTGTTACATTTGCTGTTCTACTAACAGTTGTTGTCCTTGTGTTGATTTTTGTCGTGGCTCCAAAGAGAGGCCAAACAAATATCCTGATCTACATTTTAATTTGCTCATTCATTGGTGCCTTCTCTGTCTCATCTGTGAAAGGCCTGGGCATTGCCATTAAGCAGATGCTGGAGCAGAAGCCGGTTTATCGACATCCATTGGTTTATGTTTTGGTGGGCATCTTAGTGCTCTCAGTTAGCACCCAGATCAACTATCTCAACAAAGCATTAGATGTGTTCAATACATCTCTAGTGACACCTATTTATTATGTGTGTTTCACCACAACGGTTGTGACATGCTCCATCATCCTGTTCAAGGAGTGGAGCAGTATGGACCTGGGTGATATCATTGGAACCCTGAGTGGTTTCTGCACTATCCTCATTGGCATTTTTCTACTGCACGCTTTCAAAAATACTAACATCACCTGGAGTCAGTTGATGTCCACTGTTGCCAAAGAACCATCATTAGCACACCAAGAATATGAAACCTGTCACACCTTACTGGAGAGCATGGAAGACCCTGCTTTGGCATATGAGGAGGACAATGTTTTATTCAGTCAATGAAACTCTGAAGCGGTGTTCATCATTGAAACATCATGAATTGCAGACTCAGCCCAACTCTATCTACCAGAATGCTGCTCTTTTCTGCAGTCCTCTGGAAAACCATCTGTAAGGCCAGTTAAGTGTGGGCTGCTCCTCTGTGTGCCCACTGTTGGTAGTAATGAATACAAATGTTCAATAATTAACATGACAGAAACCTGACAGTGATTGTATATTAGGCAATGAAAAACCTTGTCCCTTTTTTTGTGCAGCATCTCCTATTCAAGAATTTTAGCAGAAAAGGATGGTCTTTGTAAGCTGTGTTTGCAAAGTGCAATTTTCCCATCATGATAAAAGATAAATCTGTGCTGAAGTGACAAGCACTCTGTTATGGCCTTAATATTTCAGGCTTTCTTTATAGTTTTGTACTTTATTGGCAAGCAGATTGTAGGTGATTTACATGAAGAATATTAATTGGAGATACAATACGAAGAAAACAGTGTTTAACCGTTTCAGCTTTGGTTATACATTTATGCAATATTTTTTCACTTTTTATCACTTACCAATGAACCTTGAATAGATGGCACAAAAAAAAAATCTATGTAATACAGTTCTCGGTAACTAGTCTCCTTAACTCCATTTTTTATCGGCAAAGTTTCAGCTCTTCTACCTCAGGACTCCTCAATGGTTTGCAAATCCCTGAATACCTTTCTGTTTCAAAAATATAACCAAGTTTCATTTTAAGAAAAAGCAAACTCATTGGAGCCCTGAAAACAGATTCTGTTGGCTTAAAAGAATACACATAAGATTATAGAATAAACTGAAGAAAACCATAATGTGCAATTAAATATTTCCACTTTGTTTTATATTACTTTGAGCCTTAAGAAAAGACCTGCCTTATTTACATACTTCTTCCCAATACAGCCATCTATTCGTCAAAACCCATTTAAGCTTTTCAAAGTTTTTTTCTCATTCTTAATAGCAAAACAATCCTGTTCTTTTATTTCTGTTGTAAAAGCTAAATACATTTTCCAATCCATGCCCTGTTTCTAAAAATACTGGGTAAAGGAAGGGCTGTAAACAAGGCTTGAGAAACATCAAAATGTCTTTTGTTTTAGTTTGGCTTTTTCATCTTTTTTAAAAATGAGTATTCATTTCTGCTAGATATTTTAGCTATTAATCCACTGTAGGCCTTGAAGATTTGTATCTTTACCACAGCATGATTCTCAGTTGTGGTCTCTGATCTTTACCTTACAAAACCCAACTTACACAGTCCATGGTTTACTCATTACAATACCCTTTGTTGCCACTTTGTGAGCAAGCAAGTAGCTTCAGCAGTCAGATACGGGATCATGCCGAGCTCATCAGAAAAATAGTATTTCCAGTTCCTGGGTTTTTAAGTGGGAGTCCAGAACGTTTGCCAGAGGATGCTGGCATTTCAGCATTAAAAAATTATTTTAATCAGCTGACATCTCTTTGCCAAGCAGAACCTCCTCATGAAGCAGCTTGTGTATTCTCTAATGTTCAAGGAGTATAGTAAAAGCGGACACTTTGGATTAATAGCTAATTGTTCTGCAAAAAAAATCTTATACTTAGCTGTAAGAATAAAGGGTCACTGCTGATAGTCTCATCTGTGTGTTGTGCAGAGTTTCAGTACTTCCTTTCTGAAAGACGTTCATGAAACATCTCTTTTGTTAATTATTTTTAATGCTACTTTACAAACTACAAAAAACTGGAAAGTAACACTGGGGAAACTAGCCTAAACTCCAAGCTGCTTTTTTGTTTTCTCACTTGGCTAGGTTTGTAGTTAACATACCTACAGGAAGAGGTAGAAGCTGTATCAATCACCTGCACCTATTTCTATACCTTCATTTTTACAATGAAGAGCATATCCGAAAAATGTAAGACTGAAAAGTGTGTCTGGTTCTTCTGCTCACAGTACTTTATAAAATATTGGAGGTAATCTTGCCAATGTGGAGAGAAGACCAGAATATGTCATTACGCGATGGGTATTCAGGTTATCAGCTGTGGTTACCTAATTTGAGAAGTGCACTCAACAGTGCAGGAGGTGGCAGCAGTGTTACCCCAGCAAAAGAGACATTTTTGCAACAAATGTACTTGCCTCGAAAACATAATGACAATGTATACAGCTTTATTTCAGCTTCCTCGGTGATGAAATTTGCAGCAATTCTTTGCTGATAAAATGCATGCGTTAAAAAAGCTTCAAAGAAGGAAATTTATAAATGGGGTTTCATTACTTCTTCATTAATGTAGAGGATACTTTGGCTTTATTGGCCAATTTAAGTTAGAAAACCTGTATAGTTAAAACAGGTAATACAAATAATAAAAAGAGTAAAGATAGAGTTTTCTTTTCAACTTGCTTTTTAACAAAAACTTGCATTACTTTTCACTGTGAAATTCTCATATCATTTAAATAATAACTGAAGAAAATACAGATTGACCCTGAAAAGAGAAAAAGAAGTCCTTTGGCATAGTTCATGGTGCCTTTATTTGCTTATACAGCCATCACTATGGTGTGGCCGAATGGGTTATTTGTACGAAAAAGCAACTAGTCCAGTTCTTGAATTGATGTGTGTTGGCATTTTTCAAGGTATGCAGTAATTCTTTGAGAAGAGTCTGGCCTTTTTTATGCCAGGTCTGGGCTCCTTTTATAACAATTCCTGGTAGTCAATTAACTTGTACCAAGCAGAATTTCTGTATTTTCTACTGGTCCTGTGTATCTGCGTTTATACATAAATGAAATTTACTAGGAAAATAGTTCTTTTCTTGCAATGTCAGAAAACGAAGCTAATGCTTATTTTTCATGATGTACAGGAAGTCTGTCGTGTTAAAAAGTAAATTATTGATTATCATTTTGTATAAAAAACATTTCCTATAAGAGATGTTACTTTTGAAAACATTTACATTTAGTTATTAATTTGGAATAACTTTAATTTTTAGTGAAATTATGCTAATGTTTCTCTTGTAATAAATTATTAATGGATTATATACTTAAATGACTTGTGCTTTTAAAACAAAGGATAAAAAGGAGTGTAATTCGTATTTCTGGTAAACATTTAAACACCATGTATCTGACAGATCCAGAGAGAATAACCTTGATTTTAGCAGCTAGTCGTATGCACATGTAAGTTGATTCTAAAAGAAGGTCTGGCTGATGTCATAGAATCACTGAATAGTTTGGGTTGGAGGGGACCTTGATGATCAACTAGTTCCAACCCCCTGCCATGAGCAGGGACTCCTTCCACTAGACCAGGTTGCCCAAAGCCTCATCCAACCTGGCCTTTGGCACTGCCAGGGATGGGGCAGTTACAGCTTCTCTGGGCAGCCTGTGCCAGTGTCTCACTACCCGCACAGTAAAGTACTTCTTCCTTATATCTAACCTGAACCTACCTTCTTTCAGTTTAAAGCCCTTCCCCCTTGTTCTGTCCTTACCTACCCTTATAAAAAGTCCCTCTTCAGATTTCTTGTAGGCCCCCATTAGGTGCTGGAAGCTGCTCTAAGGCCTTCCCAGAGCCTTCTCTTCTCCAGGCTGAACAAACCAAGCTCCAGCCTCTAGTCATCTTCATGGCCTCCTCTGAACCCCCTGCAGCAAATCTGCATCCCTCCTAAGCTGGGTGCCCCAGAGCTGAATGCAGTGATCCAGGTGGGGTCTCTTGAGAGCAGAGTAGAGGAGCAGGATCACCTCCCTCGACCTGTTCATCACACCCCTTTTGATGCAGCCCAGGATATGGTTGGCTTTCTGGGCTGCAGGTGCACACTGTCAGCTCATGTTGAGCTTGTTGTCCACAGCACCTCCAGGTGTTTCTCCTCAGGGCTGCTCTCTATCCATTATCTGCCCAGCCTGTATCTGTGCCTAAGATTGCTCTGATACAGGTGTAGGACTTTGTAATTGGCCTTGTTGAACTTCAGCAAATTTGGCATAAGTTCACCTCTCAAGCCTGTCAAGGTCCCTCTGGATGGCATCCCTTCCCTCCAGCATGTCAGCTGCACCACACAGGTTGGTGTCCTTGGCAAACTTGTTGAAGGTGCACTCAATCCCACTGTCCATGTCATTGATAAAGGTGTTAAACAGCACTGGTCACAATACAGACCCCTGAGGAACACTGTTTGTTGCTGGTCTCCACTTGGACATCAAGCCCTTGACCGCAACTCTTTGAGTGTGAACATCCATCCAAGGGCTTTAGCTTTCCTAACCTGATCCCTGGTTGTTCATACAATTTCTTTGTATTCCTCACAGACTACCTGTCTGTGCTTCCACTTTCTGTCAGGTTTTCCAGGCAGTTAAATGAAGGACATTATCTAAAGTAATCTGAAGTGTTTTGGGAAGTAGGGCAAATAGTTAAGAACTAGAACAAAGAAAACCTCAGAGGCAATATATTGCTAACCAAATTATGACTTTAATGCTGATAGAAAACAAATCTTGGCAGCTATTCATTTCAATGTACCTCAGGACAAATTAATGGGCAACTAAATTCATTACATAGCTGCACCGACTAAATGTAGGCAGGTCAAGAAGACTTTGATAGAGTAAATAATCTGCAGGGAGCTTGGAAGAAAGTACATGTGTTATTATTTTCTGTAGAAATCTGCCTTCCCAGCCACACCTAAAACATCCATGCTGTAAAAAATCTTCATCCCAAAGAGTACTGATTCAAAACTTCGACTTCTTTACTCATTCAACATTCTTTACTCATCATGGTTGCATCTGGAGCCATATGGAGAATTATATATTTCCAGCAAATGCCGTTCTCTTGCTGTTTAAAATCCATTTTTAAATAAAACTGGCAAGCACGTTAGATTATACTCTTTTAGTAGAGCAAGTCTTCAGTAGCTGACTCCTTCCTGGCAGTGGAAGCCAGGCTGGTGGCATATGAGGGAGAGGTGGTGTTGACAATGTGTGTTAGTGTGCCTGCAGGGCCTCCTTAGTTGTGAAATCTGGGGAGGGTGAATGTTGGTCTTGAGAACCAAATGGCACTGGAGACAAATGTCACCAGATCTGTACACACAAGTAACTGGCTTGCATTGCCCATCATGTGTGCTTTTGACCAGAGAAGTCCATTCACTTTCTGAAAATACATTCCAGGTTTCCAACAGTGTGGGTTTGGGTTTTGTTTGGGGTTTTTTTGGTGGTTTTTGTTTTGGGTTGGTTTGGTTTTGTGTGGGTTTTTTTTTTGTTGTTTTTTTTTTTCAATAAAAAGAGATACATCCTAAGCAGCTGGCGCACAGGAACTGGGAATTCTGCCTTTTTTTCCACCCATCCACAATACTGACTTGCCGCAAGTGTTGTGATGTTTGATCAAGAACCATCAGCTGAATTTTACAAATGTTGAGCACGCATGCAGCCTTTGGCCATACATTCCCTGTACAGAGGTGTTACAGTGTCTCCTTCAACCTTTTACTGCTCTTCCAGGTCTCTTTTGTCACACAAAAGGGGTTTTTTTAAACAGGTAAGGAACATCCGTTTGCCCATACGTACCTCTTTAGGGTCAGCGACATGGGTGGCATTCACTGCTCACTTGCATGAGCACTTGCGGTTTTGTCTGAATATGGTTAGCGTTTGACTTAAGAACAGAGACACCGTGAGGGCTAAGGTGGCCTACTTAGTCTTTAGTTATGGGTGTAGCTGTTCTGGTAAGCAAATACTGTGTAGATACCTGACCTTTGCTCTGTAGACCTTTCTTGTTGCTGATTAAGCAGGTTAAGCACTGGTTTCACTGACTCTGAAGTGTGTTCCAGTGATTTTTCATTTATTTACAATCAGCCTGATGATAGCAGCTGTTAAATTTATCTGTGTCACAGTGTTAATAACAGACTACTTATAATTTTCCCAAAGCAGCCTGCAGAAAGATTATATTGAGAAGCTGAAGCCTGACAGGCAAGCATCATTGGCTCTGTGTATTAGACCAAAACATTTCAAGGATGGATGCGTATTCACCATCAGGCAACTCAAGAAAATGAGCATGAGAGTGGTGCTTTGGGTACATAAACCTAATGCTGCTTTTTACTGCGAAGTTATCGTAGTGTATTACATATTAACTTGTAGCAATAAATGTGGCAAAACCAGTTATACAAGAGCTATTAAAAAAGATGCCTCATACATTATTCAAATTCCCCATGTACTTTCATATTGCAGAGGCAGTTTGAATTTTGCAGTTGTAGTGTATCATCTGCTGAAAAGCCTTGTACTTCTGTGGCCTGGGCATAAATTGTGGTGAGCTTGTTGTTTGTACTGTGTTGTATAGATCTGTGTTTAGTCATAGGTCTGATAAGGAATTGAATGGTCATAAATAAGTCGATTATAAGAGTAAACAGTGACATCAGTTGGTGGCAATTCTTGTATCAGTTTATGTGAAAACAATAGGGATATCATGCTTCACTCAAACTAGAAATGCTTTGGAAGTGTGTTTGAAGGTTCTCCCAACTGTTCAAGCAATAGGATTAACAACTTCCTTTCCCAAGGGATGATAAGTGTCAAAATACTATTGCAGTAAAGATGAATGATTAATGCCAGGAGTGAATTTGACCAAGAAATGCTTCCATCATCTTCTGGAAATTCAAAACTTTGGATGTTTGATATATTTCATTTTGTTACAGTTATTTTTTAAATTTGAACATAAAAAATGAAATTGTGCAGAACTTAGGCATTTTTTAGATGGTGTTTTACATATTTGGTCTATAAAGTTCTATTAAACTAAATATTATGACGTATTTATAAATAATTCAAAATTCAATCACATATTTTGAATAACCTATTTATTTGTAATGGTCTGCCTATTTTGTATTAAACAATCATGAAATTCATCTGACTTTTCTTTGTATTTCTATCAACCACGATTAAGATTTAAAATTTTAAGTGATTAATAACATAAGAAATAAGGTTACAGACATTGTCCATGTTGGGTATCACAGAATCCATCTGAGCTAGACTGATTCAAAGCATTTTACTATCAGGTTACAGCTTCAAATTGCCCATTAACCATCCTGGGCACTTGCAAGGGAAGGACTAAGGCAAGCGTGGGCATGTGAGTAGGCAGCAGCAGGCAAGGAATGGGAGATAATACTGGAAAATTGCGGGAGAGATTTGGATAAAATAATCCTTACTCTCCTCTTTATACAGAATTTGTAGAGAAGACACCTTGAAATGCATCCTGGATGCTCCATCTTTCCAGCAGCTCAGATGTGACGTGGGAGCTGCTAAATGATAACTGCTTCCTTTTTTCCCTTTGTCTGCCTTTATCTGCAGCAGTGGGTATGGGCACACAAGTAGATGCTGCTCTGTCATTTGGTCAGTTAGCTTGCTGCCCCTTCTGAAACACTGCTTCTGGAACACTTCAGCGCTGGATGCTTTGCAGCATAAAAGGGCATGCCTTTAACCGTCACCTAGCTAGAGCCTTATCAAAGTTCTTCCATCCTTTTTTCTGCTACCAATCAGTATTCCCTAGTGCAGGAGTCATACTAAATACCAAATAATTTAATAATGTTGTTACAGGAATTAATATAGCTCTGACCGAAAGAATAACTAAAAAGGCCTATAAGGTGAGTAAGCTTGATTACTTCTTTCAGACAGGAGGTTTTTCTCCCTGATCATGAAAACAAAGCCTTGAGAGTCCCAAACCAGGCTCCTGAGGTATCTCTCAAATGAGTAAAAATTAAGGTCAAGCCCAAACAGCTACTTCAACATACAGGATGCTGATGATTTAAGTAGAGACTGCTGTAAAAGGCTGATGTTTTCTGTACCAGATACATTATTGACATGCTTGATACTAAGCTTTCAGTAAATATATTGGTGTAAAATCTCTGATTATCTCATCTGCCTTATATCTGTGAGGGCCTCTTTTAACTCTGCAAAAGGAGGACGTCCTTCAGGTTTCTGAAAAGAAAAGCAGAGGACAAACTTGTATTAGCAGATTAGTTAATTATAGTATCAGGCTTTAGAAGATGGTTACAGATGAGATGGTAGCATATGAGCTACCACTTTAAAATTACATTATATTTTATTACTACAGAAGAAAAGATCAAGTTTCTGATTTGAGGGAAAAGAAAATCATCTGTCCTTCATGACACCAGTGGCATGAGCACAGTCACTTTTCCAAGCATTCCTAAAATTTATTTATTTCAATTCTGGACCAGAATTCCTATAGGATTTCTCCCCTGCAACAGGTCACTGGAAAGCCCTACCTCTTGGGAAACCATGATACTCAGGAATGTTTCTTGGGCTGTTGCAAAAGGATCTTCCCTGCTTCCTCATTTGAGGTACTGAAGCTCGGTATGGAACAAAGCCATGGCTAATGACAGACAGAAGAGAGAACTTCTTCCCCATCCTCTGCTGGCTGGCATCCTGACAGATGTTTGCAGTAAGCAAGCAAGCTAGATGCAGTTGAGATTTCAGCCTCTTAAGCTTTTTTAGTCAGGGTCCACAGATCTGGTGTGTTAGAATGGAAGGTTACAGGATCTTCAGGAAAGACAGGCCCGGCAGACGGGGAGGGGGAGTTGCTATTTATGTTAGGGATAGGCTGGAGAGTATGGAACTCTGTCTGGGGACAGGTGAGCAGTCGACAGAGAGTTTGTGGGTCAGGGTTAAAGGGAGAACAGCGATGGGTGATGTTATTGTGGGGATCTGTTACAGACCGCCTGACCAAGGGGACTTGCTGGACGAAGTGCTCCATAGGCAGATAGGAGCAGCCTCACGCTTGCAGGCCCTTGTTCTCATGGGAGACTTCAACCACCCTGATATCTGTTGGAGGGATGGTACGGCCCGGCACAAGCAAGCCAGGAGGTTCCTCGATTGCGTGGAAGACAACTTCCTTCTGCGAGTAATAGAGGAGCCGACAAGGAGAGGTGCCATGCTTGACCTCGTCCTCACCAACAGGGAAGGGCTGGTTGGGAATGTGACGCTCCAGGGCAGCCTTGATTGCAGCGATCATGAGATGGTTGAGTTTGAGATCCTCAGGACAGTGAGAAGAGCGTGCAGCAAGCTCACTGTCCTGGACTTCAAGAGAGCAGACTTTGACCTCTTCAGGAACCTGCTCAGTAAGGTTCCATGGGATATAGGCCTAGAGGGCAGGGGGGCCCAAGACTGTTGGTTGATATTCAAGGATCACCTGCTGCAAGCTCAGGAGCGATGCATCCCAACTAGAAGGAAGTTTAGCAGGAGGGCCAGGAGACCTCCTTGGATGGATAAGGAGCTGCTGAGCAAAATTCAAAGGAAAAAAGAGGCTTATAAAAGGTGGAAGCAAGGTCAGGCGGCCTGGGAAGAATACAGGGATGTTGTCCGGGAAGCTAGGGACCAGGTTAGGAAAGCTAAGGCCCAATTAGAATTAAACTTGGCTAGGGATGTTAAGGATAACAGGAAGGGATTTTATAGGTACCTTGCCAATAAAAGACAGGTTAGGGACACCGTGGGCCCTCTCCAGAAGCTATCGGGAGAACTGGCTACCCTGGATTTGGAGAAGGCTGAGGTTCTTAATGACTTCTTTGCCTCAGTCTTCACTGGCAAATGCTCTGACCACACCACCCAAGTCTTGGAAGGCAGACACAGGGAGAGTGAGAATGAAGACCCTGGGCTCACTGTGGGGGAGGATCTTGTTCGGGACCACCTTAGGAACCTGAATGTATACAAGTCCATGGGACCGGATGAAATCCATCCACGGGTCCTGAAGGAGCTGGCAAATGAAGTTGCTAAGCCACTGTCCATCATATTTGAAAAATCATGGCAGTCAGGTGAAGTTCCCGATGACTGGAAAAAGGGAAATATAACCCCCATTTTTAAGAAGGGGAAAATGGATGACCCAGGGGATTACAGACCAGTCAGTCTCACCTCTGTGCCTGGCAAAATCTTGGAGCGGATTCTCCTGGAAGGCATGCTAAGGCACATGAAAACCAACAAGGTGCTTGGTGACAGCCAGCATGGCTTCACTAAGGGGAAATCCTGCCTGACCAATCTGGTGATCTCCTATGAAGGGGCCACGGAACTGATGGACAGGGGCAGAGCAGTTGATGTTATCTACCTGGACTTGTGTAAAGCCTTTGACACTGTCTCCCATGACATCCTTGTCTCTAAGTTGGAGAGACATCAATTTGATAGGTGGACCACTTGGTGGATAAAGAACTGGCTGGATGGCTGCACACAAAGAGTAGTGCTCAGTGGCTCAGTGTCCAGCTGGAGACCAGTAACGAGTGGTGTCCCCCAGGGATCGGTGTTGGGACCAGTCTTGTTCAACATCTTTGTGGGTGACATGGACAGTGGGATTGAGTGCGCCCTCAGCAAGTTTGCTGATGACACCAAGCTGTGTGGTTTGGTTGATAAGTTGGAGGGAAGGAATGCCATCCAGAGGGACCTTGACACACTTGTGAGGTGGGCTGATGCCAACCTAATGAAGTTTAACCATGCTAAGTGCAAAGTCCTCCACCTGGGTTGGAGCAATGCCAGGCACAGCTACAGGTTGGGCGGGGAGGAGATTCAGAGCAGCCCTGCGGAGGACTTGGGGGTGTGGGTTGATGAAAAAATGAACATGAGCCGGCAGTGTGCGCTTGCAGCCCAGAAAGCCAACCGTATCCTGGGCTGCATCAAAAGGAGCGTGACCAGCAGGTCGAGGGAGGTGATCCTGCCCCTTTACTCTGCTCTCGTGAGACCTCACTTGGAGTATTGTGTGCAGTTCTGGTGTCCTCAGCATAAAAAGGACATGGAACTGTTAGAACAAGTGCAGAGGAGGGCCACGAGGATGATCAGGGGACTGGAGCACCTCTCGTATGAAGACAGGCTGAGAAAATTTGGGCTGTTCAGCCTGGAGAAGAGAAGGCTGCGTGGAGACCTCATAGCAGCCTTCCAATACCTGAAGGGGGCCTATAGGGATGCTGGGGAGGGACTCTTCATTAGGGACTGTGGTGAGAGGACAAGGGGTAATGGGTTTAAACTTAAACAGGGGAGGTTTAGATTGGATCTGAGGAAGAAATTCTTTACTGTGAGGGTGGTGGGGCCCTGGAATGGGTTGCCCAGGGAAGTTGTGTATGCTTCATCCCTGGTGGCGTTCAAGGTGGGGTTGGACATAGCCTTGGATGGCATGGTTTAGTGGGAGGTGTCCCTGCCCATGGCAGGGGGGTTGGAACTCAATGATCTTGGGGTCCTTTCCAACCCTTACTATTCTATGATTCTATTCTATGATTCTATGATTTTATATAGAGTTAAAAGATGGCAAGAAAGGAGAGATAGGACAAAGGAGACAATGGTAGCAGCAAGGTTCCTTGGCTACTCTTAAGTGTATGACTGCCTGTTTACATGAAAGCATTGCACACAAAGCAATTTAAAATTAAAGATATATTTCCTGTAAACACTACAGAAGGGGGGACCTTAGGGGATTACTCTGATGGTGAAGTTGATGAGATCAGTGTTTTGATACCAACAAAGAAAGAAATAGGTGCTGAAGAAATGAAGAAAGAGCATCCAATACTAACTCAGAGAGGAGAGGGTGAAGGAGACAGCCTGGGAGCTGTAGTGATGTACAGAGGTACTTATGTACACATGAAAAATGGGGTTTAAAGTCCACATTTAGTGGGCATGCTTACTTTGTGTATTAATATACTAAGGTTATCATTCACAGCAGAACTAGAAAAAGCAGAGCATGATAGAGATACAGAAAAGGTATTACCTTTGATGCAGCAGAGAAGCGAGACAATAGTAGCATATTCAAAACAAGGGATGGTCTAGACCGATTGTACTGATGATGTGCTTTATGTCTCTTAGGTGCAACAGTCAAAGAAAGAGAGGCTTGTAAGCCTAGGTGTGATTTGTGAAAACAGAGTAAGAGATACTGAGGATGCCACAGATGTGAAATAAGGATTTAATGGCACGTTTTTTTAAAGATTGCTTTTAGATCCACATTACAAATTAATAATAAAGTAATACCACAGGAAAAAAGGGCAACAAACCTCATGCCAGCAGCTGTACATGACTCTGTACACAGCATGGGATGCCAAATGTGGTCGATAAAGTCGGTTACCCTGAGAAATCTCACGGACGACTTCAGAATTTGACTTACTTTCAAAAGGCATTTTGCCTTCTGTGAAAACTTCCCACATCAGTACACCTATAAGTGAACCAAAGTATTTAGGACAAAACAGAAACCCCAAACCCACAAGCTATTTAACACCACTAGAAGAACAAAAACCACTCTTCATTTTTTGTGTATTGAAAATGCATGAAAATATCAACCTGAACTAAATGACAAGAGCAACCAAAATCGTTTTCAACTAACATAATTCTGCTCTCTTTTAAGTCAGCCAAGGGTGGTGCATGAAGCAGATGAATATACATTTGGCTAATGGAGACTTACCAAGAATGCACATTTCAGTAAAAATCTAATTTTTAGTCATGGAGCCTTTCTGTTAAGAAACATACTTGTCCAATACAGGTAAGAGTTGAAAAATGGGAATAACTAAAGCTTAAGATAGGAAACATGAGTAAGAAGTTGCACTTTCATGAATCACATCAGTAGTTTTAGGGAAGCACAGTATGCTTACCTAATCAACTTACCAAATGACCAGACATCTGATTTGCTGCTATATTTTTTGAAATGAAAAACTTCAGGAGATGACCATTTGACTGGAAACTTGGCCCCGGAAGAGCTAATATATTCATCATCGATGACATACCTAAAGAATAACAGGAGACAGCATATAGCTGAATGATAGTTAAAGTGCAAGCAGTTCCAGTGACGCCTCCATACTTGGTTTGTAATCTCAAAATTACAGTGTCAATTTAGAATCAAGTAAATGGTATCACTGTAACACTACTTGTTGCATTCAAACAGTACTGGTAGAGGACTACACTTCATAACTGCCGAACTTCACAGATTAAATACCCGGCATATTGTTACAGAAGCATCACAGAAAGAAACGCTCATCACACACAAGGCAACAGCTCTGGTGCACTGGAAAAGTAATTCCCTTTGTCCTGGACCCCCTTTGTTCCTGGTGACCACAATGAGAACAGTCAGCCATTGGAATAACCTCTCCAGGGAAGCAGTGGACTCCCCAACACTAGATACTTTCAGGGTTCTAACATTCTTTGCACAAGCTTAGAGGAACTGACCTCTCAGATCAGATGTGCCTAATGTAGGCATTTATAGAGCAGCATTTTAAAAGGCTATTATGCACAGTTTTTCAATATTAACGTTCCTGAGCAGACAGCAGATGTGCAATACACATTTGTTCTCATGGAAGACATAATGCATTGGCATCTTTTAAAGCCCTTTTTAAAGGAGGTCACATTGACAGAAATCATACCTTTATCTTCCTTTTTTATTTTGGTGCAGGCACAGAAAGATGAAAGGTTATTGGATAAGAAACATAGGAAATAACAGTAAAAAATAACCAGCAGTGGCAGCTGTGCAAACTCTGAATAATTTGATTTCCTGCCACCTCTCCATGGTCTTCCCAGGAGAGTGAGTGACTGTCCTAGAGCCACACACACCACTGGTTTCCACTTTTTGTCAGCAGTGAGCCATTCAAGTCCATTATCCTCAGACCGGACCCTGACAGACGCCTTGGTCTCTTTCTGCATTTTCTGATGCATTTGGATAAGTCCAGACCCTTGATACAGACCTTACCCTTTTGGGGAGCAGTGCAACCAGTGGGCATTGCCACAGTATAGGACAGCCTTTTGTAAAACAAGTATTTAGTTATGAACTGCTAGGGTGTTGTAACCTTAGGTTAGAAATAGGAGGCAAAACCAGAGACAGGTAAGCAGCACACAGTGAACGTCACCACCACATCCTGCTCAGACCCACTCACTGCCTTTCAAGCTGATCTGCCTCAAAAGTGAGCCAGTTCAGTCTACTAATCCAGAACAAAACACAACCAGTAAAACACAGAAGTGGAGAGCTTTGTGCTGGCCTTGCAAAGGGAAAGAACAAAGGAATGGGACAACCTCTTTGAGTAGCACTCATTCACTCGTCAGCTCAGCTATAAAATATAGCACATACTGTGAGGGAAGCCTGTGAGGGCAGAGCTGAGTTACTCTATCCTGTGCTTGTAAGAGTGCATCGTGCTTTCTTTCCCCTTGGTCCTCTCACGAAGCAGAAAAACCACTTCCCTGCTAGAGCAGCACATACCACACTTCCTGCCTGCCCTGCTGGTCCTGCCTGCCTCCGTCCTGACCTACTCAACACAGCAGCCTCTAAAGGTCAGCACCAGCACCCAGATCTGTCCCTAGGGACTTTCTGTCCTCTCCATTGCTCAGAAGAGTTGGGAAACCTGTTTCTGACAGAACTGTGCACTATGGGCATTTCTTTGTCCACAAATACTTCTGAAGTTTACCTGACACTTTGTTTTCTTGTCTTAAACTCAGCAGTAGCAAAAGGAAGACACTACATTGGGTTCACGGTACAACAGCTTAACAGCATTATAATTTTCACCAGAATTCAAAAATTGACCACAGTGGGATTCCCCAAATCAATAAAGACAGCAGCTGGCAGAGAATAGGTACACATGAAACCTGCGTCAATGTCCTCATACCTCGCCATACCGAAGTCAGATACTTTAACGATGTGCTCTGCGCTGACTAAACAGTTTCTTGCAGCCTGGGGAATATGAGAGAAACATATCTGAAATCTGTGCTAAAGCATTTTAAGAGAAATACATCAGCTAATTAGTTTTGTTTCAGCTTATGCTGTTTATATACTGAAAGGAGATGAGTGTCTTGCTCAAAAATACAAGTGAATTTCTATCTCTGAGTCACTGAACATATTTCACTACCATGTAGCTACACGTATGTAGCATATAATCTGCTTGAGTGCTTCTGCACTGTTTCTGCAAAATGAAAGAAATTTTAGGGTGCAGTCTGGTTATCCAAGGTGATATTTTCTTAAGCATTAGGACACTCAATGTGAACATTTAAAAACCTGATTTGTGATTTTTTCAATACAGAAATTAGGAACTCCTTGGAAATTTTCAAGGTTTTGTATTTCTTTAGGCAGCTAGAGAGGAGCACAGGGAGATTTTCACTCTGCATCTAAATGAGAGCATTGGAAAGAAAGCAGAGAGTAAAGAAACAAGCTCCTCTCTTATGATTCCCTGTCTATGAGAAGGTAGAAAAACCACCTTCATATTCCAGCATCAAAGTGAGGTAGCAGGGAGCAGAAAAAAAATGTGGATAGAAAAAGATTTTGTTAAAAAAGAAAAATCCTCATTGTTGCTGACCCTTTGTACTGTTGTGATTTTGGTTGTGTTGTAATCACTGCATAATACCCTTGTACAGGGATGTCCTAACACCAGCCTGCTCCATGCTATTATCCCAATTTTCTCTGACCTCTCAAGTAGTTTTTCCAGTTGTCCATGGTCAAAAGAACAGCTGAAAGCTTTTGGTTAGTCAGGAAAACACCACTGGATTGTTAGATCCTGCAGGGCTGAAGTCTTAGAGGACACATCAGTGTACCATAAAATGCAGTGGCACATTCTGAACTGTCAATATTTGTCAAGAACCTCAGAAAACCTATTGAGCTTACTAAATCACGGTGAATAAAACTGTTTCTCTCCAGGTATTCCATCCCTTCACACACATCCTGGCACATGCTCAGCAGCATGTCTCTGCCGAGTTTCCCTCGTCTTTGCCGAAGGTAATTGAGCAGGCAGCCATTTTCCAGGAATTCAGTCACAACGTAGAGAGGCTTGCGATGTGTGCACACTCCGTAAAGCTGGACCAGCTTCGGGTGGGAGAGTTTCCTGTTTAAAATTGAATTTTAGACAGGCTAGCATTTGTCCTTGGCAGGTAACTAGACCTTTGATTCTCATGATGGTTCTGAAAAATACTTGCAGTGCTTGATAAACAGTATTTGATTCAACTGGCCTCAGAGTTGTCCCACTACCTAACACATGTCTGCCTACAATTTCCTCCAAAAAGTTAATTATTTTAGTTCTTAATGGTTCATTTGTTCATAAATGCAGTGAATGCAAAGCTTGGTTTGGACTACGTGAAATGGAAAGGTCTAGTCCCTGGCTTCCAGGCAGGGGACATGATGCTGCAATGGTGGTTCTCTTCCAGATTGTGCCAAGATCTGGTCTGAATACTTCCCTAATTTGCAAAATTAGGAGAAATGATAATGTAGTTTCTCAAAAGCTTTAGTTAGGTTTAAGCTCTGCCAGTGGTCCTAGAAGCACTGAATTATGGATGAAAGAATAGTTTTAGAAACACATTTATTTGCCATTACATTTGCTCCCCATTGAGCACCACAGCACAAAGCAGTGCACACTCTAACAAAAGAGTCTGGCAATGGACACAATGAACGTCTGCATCAGTATGATTCAGACCTTTATATCAGCCTTTCTGTCCTGCTGTGCTGGTTTTGGCTGGGATGGAGTTTATTTTCTTCATAGTAGCTGGTATGGGGCTATGTTTTTGATCTGTACCAGAAACAGTGTTGATAACACAGGGATGTTTCAGTTACTGCTGAGCAGTGCTTACATAGAGCCAAGGCCTTTTCTGCTCCTCACACCACCCCACAGAGAGCAGGATGGGGTGCACAAGGAGTTGGAAGGGGACACAGCCAGGACAGTTGACCACAACTGACCAAAGGGATATTCCATATCATATGGCATCATGCTCAGCATATAAAGCTGGGGGAAGAAGGAGGAAGTGGGGGGACACATTCGGAGTGATGGTGTTTGTCTTTCCAAGTAACCACTACATGTGATGGAGCTCTGCTGTCCTGGAGATGGCTGAGCACCTGCCTACCAATGGGAAGTGGTGAATTAATTCCTTGTTTTGCTTTGTTTGCATGTGTGGCTTTTGCTTTCCCTATTTAACTGTCTTTATCTCAACATGTGTTTTTTTCTTTTTTACACTTCTGGCTCTCTCCCCCATCCCACTAGGGAGGGGGAGTGAGCAAACAGCTGCGTGCGGCTTGGTTGCCAGGTGGGCATAAACCATGACACCTGCACATCCACCATTATTGGTCATCTCAGTGCCAACTGCCAGATATAATAGCTTTTCTACTCACATCATCACTTTGGCCTCCTCGATAAAATCATCTTCAGACATTGCTCCTTCATTGATTGTCTTGATGGCAACCTTGATAGTTGCTTTCCATTTACCAAGCTGAACAACTCCAAACTGCCCACGTCCAAGTTCTTTCATGAACTTCAGTTCAGATGGGTTTAATTCCCACTCCTCTATAAAAGCAACGCAATATGTTACAAAAACCAGGCCATCTTTCCTGAACCATGCCCTTGCTATTTGCAGCTAACGCACACAACAAAACATCACAATTGTTCATTGGCTATAGCATGAGGTTTAAATGTCTGAAAACTTTCACATGCTTATATACGCTTATTTATGAAAGTTACTTTACAGCTTGTAGAATGTGATTAGCATTTAAATTGCTTAATGTAGGAATGTCTGAGGCTTGAACATAAGCCAAGTGTTTAGTTTTAATTACATACAAGAACTTTTTTGGCATTATCCTATATGATGTTTATAACTAAACCAGCTCTGGATGGGTAGTATAGCCACAGAAGTAGTTATTGGCTGCCTCTATTGTAATAACCATAATAGTTTCACCCTTCAGAAATACTAAGCCTTGAGATTTATGGGAACATGAAAGGTACTCAGTTTTGGAGGTTCCTATTATCAGTCAGATGGCATGAAGTTCCTGATCTATAGACACAAAACTGCATTTATTGCTTGGTTTTTATAACTTTATATAAGAATTCATTCTTATTTCTAAAACTTGCAGAGCTTGTACAGAAAAATCTTCCCATAAATAATACTGATTTCAATTTCCTAAGCATTTAAATAAATCAAGTAGCCTTTGAAAAGCTAATAAATATATATTTGTGTTTTAGGTCTGCTTAGAAAAGTCTAGATGGCTCTGAAATGCACTGGTGGTTGTAACAGAAGCACAACAGTTGCCAAACAGGACTACTCATTTCAGGTGTCTCATTTGGTACTGACACCTTAAGAGGAAATGAGTGTCTGTTTCTGGTGAATACGCAGATCTCTGTGTGTTTCTTGTTACCAGGAAATTTCGCAGATATGACTTAATTATTAGCTAGGTGAATCTAAAGCAATCTCAATTCTCGCCTGGCAAATACCTAGATCTCGACCAAAAGAAGATAAAATATTTACCATAATTCCACCCTGCTGCTGCTGGTGAAGAGTATCCAGCTGATCCAACTGGATGTCGGAGACGAGTGAGAAGACCTGTAGGGCACAAAGCAACAATATTCTGTTGACCAATTACTCCATTTTAAAGTACACTATATTGTATCTCTTCCCAAACAAAAATATTTGGAATCTGATGTACATTTCTTGAGGTTACTTTTGTTTACAGCTTGTTTGGATGAAACACCACAGTGAGAAGAAATGGAGGAAGACTATTCAATAGGGTCCTGACTACAAAAGTATCTATACCTTCATACAACAAAAACTGATTCTCTTGCTTCTTTGTATGATACTAGTGGTCTTGGATAAATAAGTCCTGAAATACTGTATCAGCCACTTAAGTGGTCTCTTCCAGCAAGATTTCTCAGGATTGTTTCCCATTGCAAGACATATTTTTGCATCTGCCATTCATTTTCTTTGAATTAATGAACCAACAGTACCAGTTAGTGTATCCCTCACCAAGGACTTCCTGCATTCATTCATTCATTCTTCCCAGTGCTACTTTCAGGTCCTTTTCTGCTTCATGTGTTTCCTACAATCCTCCTCCATACAGCAAAAGGCTGTGTCTATTCAAATATCTTCCTTCTGCACTAGTGCGAGGAATCTCTGTGTGTTTTCCCATCTCCACTCATTCAGGGTAAAAACATTTTATATTGTATTAAAATGATGGGCAGAACAAAGATGAAGCCTATTTTTTGATGCTAAAATATATTCAAAGGCTGCCATCAGTTAAAAATCAGAGATGGTAATTCTGGTAGGCTGCAAAGCAGTATTAGAGTCCTTGTGCTCCCTAATTCTGCCTTGGATTATGTGGGGTGGGGTTGGCTTTTTTGCCTAGATCAGTAGAATGCTGCCTGCTGATGCACAGCATAACTACTGCTTGCATACATGCAAGTTCTTGTTGTAGACAAGGAAAGAATTATGACTGAATTTCAGACAAGCCCCACTCAGTCAAATATGAACCAAGAGAATACAGAACAGGTAAATAGATTAGGCTTCTAGCTTTGTAACATTCATTTAATACATGTAGATGAGTTTGTTAGTTTCACTTCCACCATGGTATATGCACACCATAGCTATGACTTTGGCAGAAAGGACCATGGCATATTTAAATTTGTTAGCAACAGAAAAACTTGTGCATCTTTTTATAAGGGAAGTGTCAGAAAAGAGTGATTTCCAATCTCTCAAAGTCCTGAGGAGCTTCAAATCATCAGTTGTAAAACATTATCATCTCGCACACACTACCTGCAGCATTGTGTTGATGATACTCAATGAGTTCAGGAACAGATGAAAAGAGATATTTTTCGGCGACATAATATTGTCCCAAGTGGTTTTTCTTAATTTGATAATGTCGGATATCTTCACAATGACTTCTGAAATCAACAAAGGATCATAATTTTCAGTAAAAATAATTTATACCATAAATCTGATTAAATTTCACTTTGGAAGAAAACACAGAAAAATATGAAAACTTGGGGTAGAATTCCTGACTTAAAATGGCTGTGGGTAGCTGGGATACTGCTTCAGGAAAAAAACCCACAAAGCCTCCTTGAATGATCTCTCTCCCAGCTTTGTGAGATATTGCACAATGATTCTATTGCACAACTATTTACCCCTGTATCTACAAGAAATAGCCATAGTGTTCCTCCTGATTCAGCACTTATTTGAATCTAAACTTTAAAAATTAATATGCTCATTACCTGATTTTTCCCCAAAAAGTTAAAAACATAATCATATATACATATAAATTATTATTTTTTCTCCAGTCTTTTGGCAGTCCTCTGGCAAAAGAAGTAAGACTGCACAGCGAGGTGAGCTGATTTTAGGAAAAAAACACAGAAGGTTGGGGACAGCAGAGTCTGAGATGAATTTGCAGTGCACAGAGCCTGCAGAGAACAGAAGCATTTCAGTGCAGTGGCTGAAGGCTGTGGCAGTGTGGCATGGCATTCATGGTGCTTCACGTAGAAAGAGAGGCAGGAAGATGCAAACGTAAGGTCTTACTGCCTGCATTGTGTGGTTGGGGTGCCCAACTTTCGTAGCAGATTATTTGAGGATTTCAATGAGTGCAGTTAATCTTGTCATGGCAGGACATTTGCACCCTGACTCCCAGACCCATTGCCCACTGTCATCTCTTCTGCACACAAGCTAATTGACTCTGCATGAACAGCACCCCAGTGGTTCCCTGCTGCTGTGCACTGCATGTCCAACCTGCTCACTTATCCTGACCAGCCTGGGGGAAGCTGTTCCATCACCCCTTGATTCAAATTCTGACCATTCAGAGCAACTCACCCTTTAGCCTGTGAATACACGGACAGTGTAAGAAGTCCCTGTTGGCTTGAATCTCTGACAATAAATGCACCTTCTTTGGACTGGAAAGAAATCCAAGTAGAGTTATTTTCTACTTTTGAGCTTGAACAATCCTCCCTTCAGATAGGACTTGCAGTTGATTACCAAATTCTGTGGAATACCCATGACTATTTGGGAGGGGAATAAAGCAGTGGACAATGGTAATTGTACATAACAGGTACATAGCAGAACAAAATCATCCAAGGGAAAATAGTAAGTGCCAGGCAATTAAATACTTATTTAATTTAGGTGAATAATTAAATAATTTAGGTGAATTATACTTTTCAGTGTGAAGTAGTGAAAATACTTTGATTTATTAAATAAATCAAATTGTACAAATCGCTAGAAAAAATATTGTAAAAAACAATTCTATCTGAGATGTTCGTCTCTGATCTGTCTTGTCCAAGCCCTGTGTTAGTCCGTGAACTAAGTCCTAATGAGTTTAACTAGTTAGGCAGTTTGCTAACTGATAGGGGATAGAAGGTAATATGGATTGTTTGTTTTATACGTAAGGAAGGGCTTTTTTAATCTCTGCTAACTTCACTAATTTACTTACTATGTGGATTTCAGTCTTCAATCTTTCATACAAAAGACAAGCACAGCAAACAGCATGTAATCCAATTTATCTAGTATGGAAAATCTACACAGAATTTGCTCCGGCTACAACTTAATCTCTGTGAAGTCTCGGTAATCTGCACCATATGCTTAACCCAGAAAGCCTTTTTATTTTAAAGTACTTTCTTACTGCACACCAAACACATTTGGATTTGACTGTGGTAATGCTCTTGATGCTTCTACTGATAGACCTTTCTAGATAGCATTAGTACCATGTTTAAGCTGAGTTACCTTCTGGCGCAAAAGAAGCTCTGCCTGGCTCCTGTTTATGTTTTTGCAGTACCACCTGCGACAAGAAGATAATCTCAGCCAGTAAAAATTAATGTTTCTCAGTTTCACAAAAGTAATCCATCTTAATAGCCCAGTCCAAAACCCTGAGCACAACCACTGTTGTATATAAACATCTCTTAATTTGGAATTACTTTATTAGACCATTGTAAATGTAACAGCTTCTTTCCCCATTCGCTGTGGTTAAATATGAGCTCAAACAAAAGACAGCCCAGGAAACAGTTACACCAATCTGTGATGAAATTTGCAGTCCTGGCCGCTGCATCAAGCCTCTCTTCTCTAGAATTTTGCAGAATTTTACTTTTCTCTCCAGTAAATTAGGTTGAAGTAACTGGAATTATCTTCTAGTCAATTAATTACATGTTCACAACAGAAAGAGATCAGAATATAGAAACATCACATAGCAAGCCTACAGGAATAGGAAACATCTGTATTTTGATATTATGATTTATGAAAATGCATGTTGTTGAAGTGCTCAGTGTTTGTAATTTCACATTTCACTCTCTGAGGAAAGAGTTCCAAATCAAAATTGTTCATTCATTCCAAGAGTAATGTTTTGCAACAAAAAGAGCTGTTGATATACCCCTGTTCATGTCTAATAAAGATTGCAGGATCAAGCACTAAAATGTATTGCTGCAATCCAGTTTTAGAAAAGAAAGTAGAAACATCATTCTCAAGGATACTCACTCGTATGTTTCTAAATTACTTTTCTTGTTCTCAGTAACATAGTTGCTAGGAACTAGACCTTCGTTCCTGAAACAAGATATTGGCGATAATGTTACAGTATGGTGGAAAACATTAATAAGATTAAGATATGCATTTTCCTTTTGTTAAATTACAGAGGTTCCTTATGCTATTGGCTATGCTACTAGATACAGAATCCTAACATGGAAATTGAAGTCGAAGTCCTTTCATCCTAGACACAAACTTTCTGCCCTGCAATTGTGGATGGCTACTGAAAGGAAAAAAAACACCTGGGATAGGTGCTGAGAGTCGTATTCCCAACAACATAGTTCAGGATACACTGAAGAAAATGCAAAGGAGAAAGTGGAATGACATGAAACACACATAAACATGGAATCCTAACTGAAGCTTTCTAAAGCATCCAGAAATTTTAAGTCAGGGACTTCGTTCCAGGTACATATCTTAATAATCTCTATGGTCTTTAAGAAGTGTTTACATAAATACATTACATTGTAAAGCACTTGAAGTATGGAAAGCTGGATTTGCACATGGCCCAGAGCCCAGTGACTCACATGATCTTCAAATTCCCTGATGTTGCTCAGGAAATTACTGAGCCTAGGACTTAACTCTGAATTTCCAACAGATTCTAGATTCCCTGCCCATTTCTGGGGCACCAAACATTGCTGAAAGTCTGTCTTGTCAATCCATGTGCCTCAGACATAGCCAAACATGTTCAAACCTGCCTCTAAATTGTCACACGTCTCGTTCTATCTGCCTGCTTCTGCAGGACGAGTTGTAGGTTTTCTTCTTTCCTTGCAGGGAGATTGAAACAGATGCCCACTCTCTTACCCATGTTTGTCTCTTGCCTTCCACCAGTGGGGGTCATACTGTTCGAGAATAATGTATTCTTCTGACTTCTTGAGCGGCAAATCTGAGGGTCCTCTAGCAAAAAAGTCGTAGAGTGCAATAACCCTGGGTTTTTCTGTGTAGTCTTCCAAGGCTTCAGCAGGTAGAGGAGGTAAGGGCTTGTTCTTTAACTTCAATTCCCTCTTACGCTAGTGAAAAAGAAGTGTCTTTCTTAATTATTTTCTCCCAACTATTGCTTGCTTAATTCCCCTGCTACTATACTGTCTCAGTAACTAAAAGGAACTCATCATGGTCATTACTTCCCCTTATAAAGCTCTGTCACATTGTCACTCATAAAATAGCAAGACTTACATTTGAGTAGTTCAGTGTAGAAGACAAAATGACAATGGAAACTACAGTTTATAAACTAAACAAATCATCTACCTAACTGGGTGACTTCTACATGGTTTGAATGCTGGGACAGCTCCTCAGCAGGTGTAAAAGCAGAACAGCATTGACATCAGTGGAGTTACAATGTCTGGAAATTGGGTCATTTATCTGGAGAATTAATACAGGTAGCACTGTAGCCTTTCTTAGCAAAACAGCACGAACATCATAATTTTCTTTTGCACCAGGTTAGGTTCTAGCTTTGCACTTAGTTGTCCTTAGAAAACTCAGAGTGATTCAACTTAGATTTAGTAAAACTGATGTGGATGTATCACATGCCAGCTAAGCAAGGTGACTTTACATCTGCCAAACAGGGACACCCCACTCTTCCCATCTCCATCACCCAAACACAAAAGCAGGAGAAGGAACCACCTTGTCTGTGGCAGCTTGCTTAGGAAACACCACTGTGACCCTGTATTTACATAAGCATGAATCATCAGGTACCTTTTCTCTATAATTTCTATGCAACAAAGAACTTTACATGCTAAAGAGCTAGTTACTGTTCTGCTTGTTCTGGTACTAAGCCACCATATGACACATCACCTCAATTCTCTATTTTCATCTGCCAAAACGTTACTTACCCTGCACTTCCAAGTGGGTGCATAGGAAACACCTGTTTGTGAGGCTGAATACTGGGTCACCAGGCCAGTATCAGGGTCCAGGTTCATTTTTGTTCTCATTGCTCTGATTTTGAAAAACATGAAGTATTTTTGTGAACATGTATCAATAAATATTCACATAAAAATATTCATGGATATGTATGCCTTCATTAGGGATATGCAGGGTAGTGTGTCTTTAAACTTCAGTATAATTAGCTGTTCTACTGAAAATAGAGGGATTTTAAGAAGTCCTTTATGTGTAGATATTTTCATCCTAGTTGCTGAAAACCTAAAGTACTTCACGTACCTCTTTTGTACTGTGCAGCAGCAGCAGCAGCAGCAGAAAACAGACTGGATGGTGTGATCTGTGAACGAAAACATTTTCCATATTTGAAGTTTTCCTGGGTTTTTGGTTTTGGTTGGGTTTTGTTGGTTTTTTTGGTTTTTTTTTTCTTTTTTCTTTTTTTCACAAAACTTTAAGACTGAAGGACTATGGTATGTGGTTAGCCCCATTATTAGCTCTGTCTTGCTGTGAAATATCTGGCAAATCATTAAGGCAGAATTTGCAACCACAAACGACAGCAAAGCCTTCCTACCCACCCTACTTATCTGTTCCCACTGTCTCCCTTACAGTGCCTTTGCAATTACGAGGCCAGCTCACTAAATCAGAAAAGGCAGGAGACCTAGTCAGCCAGATCAGTACTGATGTGACTGATACACTTGCCCATATAGGCTCTAACCAGTGCAGTGAAGGGCATGAGAACATCATCAGGGACAGGAGATGAAGAAATATCCCCTTCAGTACTGGAAGAATTTTTGGATCATTCAAGCTAAATCAAAAACCAAATGTGCCTGACAAGCTTTTACTTATTGTGAGGTTTATTAAAGGAGACACATTACATTCAGTTCTTTGAATTAATATGTTTTTCCCATTTCTGTTGCAGACATTGGTATAACATATGCTTTAGCCCAGGCTTAAAGTACTAGCAAAAGATGTGCTGTACATTTATGTGCCAAGTGGTTGATGTTCCTGAGAAAAATCCATTGGACACATCATCACATCATACATTTAGAAAGAAATCAATCCAATGTATCTTGTATGAGGAGCAGAGTGGGTATGGCATTAAATAGGTTAGAAGGCATTAAGAAGATTCAAAGGAGGCAACTAAATGGCTGACATCCACTCTAGCATACTTCTACTCAGGCTGAGACCTACTTTCACCAATTTGTGTTCCCTTAGCAGTTCGAGCTAAGCTGTGGACACTATGGTCCTGTGCCTTTTCCCACTGCACTGTTGTTCATCCTACCTCCAGCTGAGCAAGATGGGATGCTAAAATGTCAGAGAATAGCTCTCTGCTGGGTCAGTTCCCTGAATCATCTTTGCTGTCCTGCATCCTTGGTGGGTGGGTAGGGCAGCAGCAGCAGGGGGATGGGCTTGGGCTCTCCTGTGCTGTGTACAGTCTCTTAGGAAGCATGAGAACCAGCCATGTATAGGCAAAGCTCCCCTCATATGCAGCTGCACAACAGAAAATAAACTTTATATCCCACTCCAGTATGTCCTATTTTTCTCTGGCACAGATGTTCAGAGAATGAAAAGAACCCTCAGAATTTATATGAAATATCCCAACATCTCAGGATTTTGCTGCTTTGTATTTCACATGATATTTCTTCATAGGGTCCCACCAGTCCCTTTCACTTTGTTTTCCCCTCATGGTGTTTTTGCCTTTTTGATCCCAATGACCTAGACCAGCCTGGAATAAACAGGATGCCCTTTGTGGTGTCCAGTAAGAATTTTTGGCAATGCCTGTTACTGACCTTTCTGCCAAGTGTGCTGAAAGTATGCTTTGTATACTCAAAGCATTAAGTAACCTTACTGCATGATGAAAATGTAAGTATTTTCTCTATCAAAGTACATAATTCAGCAAATCTTATGCTAATAAAAGAAAGGAGAATGTCAGATACCAGAATGATAAGACCAAAACTAGTTCTTAGTTGGAAGAGGAAGAGACCTGTCTCATAAGGGCTTTGGTTAGACTATTTATCTTGAAAGTCATGGGGCAATCTCCCTTAGACTGTTACATCCTGCGAAGAATCTATTGTGTGGGAAGCTGGTGAACATATAGTAATCAGAAGACACTATCAAATGTTTGATAAAAGTTTCCACTGATGGCTATGCAAAATATAGCAATTACAAACACCTAAGCCAGCTGACACTGACATTTTTCTTTAAGAAACAAGGTAAAAAGGTATGGGCAATGCCATTTATTTGCTCCATAATTTCCCAGGGTACATTGAACTGTTCCTCACCTGTTTAAAACTGTTTCATAAACAGTGAACGCCATGGTGAAAAAATTCTTGAGTTTCTTTTACTTGAGCCGGTGCCAGGAAGTTCAATTGGTGTTTATAGAGTAGTTAGTGATTTGGAATATGACAAACAGTGAAAAGAATATGACATTTAAAAGCTTGTCTGTTTCTTCTGATTAAACCATCCAAGTCTATTTAATTCCCCATTAGCTAACTTGCAGTCCTCGTAGAGCACTTAGCAGAAATATTTCAAAGCAGCACTGCAGAGATTCAATGTAACGATAGAATGATCTTCTAGTAAGATTTTAAAGATGTGGCTGTTACCATGAAAATGAGAGGTTCAGACTGGTGTTACAGATGTGTAATTGTCTTGCTTTTCTTTATGAGCCCAGCAATTTGAACAAATGTATAGCATAAGCTCAGGAATCCTTTCTGCCTTCAGTGAATTTGAGACTTGCTCCATTAATGGACACTTTTAGTGTTTGACCCCCACTTTACTGTGTTAAAAATAAATGAATGTGAGATGTTTTTAAAAATACCACAATATTAAATATTTAGCCACTACAGAAAGACCCAAAGCTGCTCTGTGATGCTGTTTAGAAAGACTTGACCAATGCTACAAATGGTGAAAGCTTCGATACATTAAATGAATAACTTGATTAAACTGGTTCGCATCTTGACCTTCTCCTAGCAGCCAAGGGAGATGCCTACACTGAGGGCTGCCTCCAGGTGCCATAGTAATGCTCGCTGCAGCGCTACAGGAGACCTGCATTTTCTGCCTGAAGCTTCTCACAGCTACACACACCCTTCCTGTGGCTTGGGCTCTTCCTTCCTTTCTCTTTTCTTCTTTTCAACAGCCACCAGATGAGCTAAGAAATAATAATAATAATTTACATTTTGATACAAAAAAGCACTTTATTTTAAAGTGCAAAAAATTAAAAAGTAGATTCTTAGAATTTACTTGTTGTTTTAAATATTTCTTCTTGATTTTCCTTTCTGCTACACCCTAACTCAAGTGACTGATATCAATCTGATTTCCTTCAATTTTGGATCTTTTCTTACGCAAAACACTGGATTTGTCAAAAGGTGTTATAATCACATATAGTATTATAAGGCCTTGACCCTAATTCAAGTAACCACATTGAAGAGTTCATAAATTAAAGATTCATCAGTGAGAATTGTGCTTCAGCAAAGAAATCACATTTTGGATTCCGTATTTTGAACGGAACAGAGACCTCCAATAGGATTTACCATTTATGAATAACAGACCATTTTGACAGGACACAGAAAAGAGATGTAGGCTGACTGAAAGATCTCTTCCATAACTTATAATAGTAAAATCATTTTGAAGTCTATTAAAGTACTTGTGGACCTGTTATTATTTCCAAGTCCCACTTTTCTGTTTCCTACCTAATAAGGGATTTTCCCAAAAATTCATATCTTGATTCTTTTAAATTCACAAGAAAGAAGGTTTCTCCAGCATCCACAGTTTCACTAAACCTTTCAGGCCACATTTCCTTGAATTCTATCAAAGCATAAGCTACACATTTCACTTTGATCCTTAGGGTAAGTAATCGTGGTGCAATAATAATTAGCAGCTTATAACCTAGGTTTAAATCAAACAAGATGAATATTTGAGCTGCTGAATCTAGGATTTGATAGATTCCTTCTTCAGCTGCGTGGAGAATGTAATTTCTCCCATTTCTGATGAAAGCTCGCAACTTCAAGCAAAGTTCAGCCAATTCTGCAAATAATTTAACACAGAAACAAAAAACAGAGTCCCTGTCACTGCTCATGTCTGGTTTTCTGCAAATGACTATATTAGGAGGAAGACACTCATTTTCAAAACTGTGTCATATTATCTCCCTGGTGAGAGGTTAACAAATATGAATCCCAACACTAGCACAAGGCCCTAGTTAAGTATGATGTCCGAAAATCAGAACTTTCATCAAGCACAGTTTTGAAACAAGAGATCAGGGGATGAAAAACATGCGGATGAAGTGGAAGTACTAGGAAACTGGTGTTGAATCTAGCCTCACGAATGCTCAGCCTAAACATTTGCAATTGACATTTTGATAATCAACTCGAGGCATGAAAACAAATTTATCTGTGCACAACAGGGCAGATGGAATGCTAGAGGAAGAAGAATAACATTGTTCAGCTGTCAAGAACAGCTATTTGCTTGAGAAGCTGAAAGACAGTCCCACAAAAACCAAAGACAACATAGTGAAAACACTCAAGTCCTTTGAGATGGTCTACTACTGACAATAACTGGCCTGATAAAGTTTACAACACCCAGCAGCAAGCTTTGGTTTGATAAATTTGTCTGTATAGGTGGCAAATTCACCCACCTTTACATGTGCAACCCTCCTCCTATCTTCAGTTATAACTCATTCTAATTTGCAGCCTCGGAGAAATAATACCCAAGTTAAAAGGAACAAGTTCAAAATTAATTTTTATAATTTGCATTTTCTCATTTTATTGTTTCATAGACTTATTGGCTTGGTTTTGTTTTCCAGTCCACCTTTCTCAACGCACTACTAATTTTGAAAGCACTGTAGTCCATGTCAAAGATTCAGAGTCTTCTAGCATGTTTTGCAAGCAGTTCTTGTGCTTGCAGTGGGGCAGCAGGTTGACTGTGTTCAACACTGCAAACTCAACTTCACCAGTGAAACACAGCCCTTTACTGTAATAGATGGCATGCTTCCTAATCTGGTATGTCTGTCAGTTTTCAACAGCACTAGGAAAAAACAATGTAGTAGAAAGCCATACTATAGTTTGCTTCTAAGAAACACTTGAAAAAACAAGCTTTCAGCTTTTCCCATGTCTAACGTAAGGCTTACTGCCTTTCCTGTGAGCTCATTCTGCTCTGGAGAAAAGACAGCTCTAGTTCTACTTAACTTTTTATTTTATGTCTATGCTGTATAGGCTTTTAAGAACAGTACATAAGACTCTCTCCCTATCTGTATGTAAAAGTAAATGCATTGCCAAATCCATCATACAACGGATTCATATTTCTGCAACAGTTTCAAAAGACAAGAAGTCTGAACAGAGATCACCTGAGCAGCAAAGAGAAAGCTGGTTGGTATTTTTATGGCAATATTTAAATAGCTCACTTGCTAAGTGCACCGCTGTTACACAAAACAAAACTGCAAAAAATCAAAATACACAGCCCAGCTTACTTACAGGTAGAAAGAATCATGTTTGGTTGTCCAATTATATTCAAATCAAAATGCAAACCTCTCTTCTCAGCTGTGTCAGTAAAACAGCCCTGAGCTCCTCGCTCTGGTATAAACATGGTAAACCGCAGACACTGCTTGACCCCGCCTACTTAGCTTTTATTCAAAAAGAAAGAAAAAGCTCCAGAGTAGACTGTGGAAAGGTGTCTGCTTTCTGGTGTTTGGCACATTTGACACAACAAAGTTATTAAACTGCAATCAGTGGGGCTAAGTACTACATTAAAAAAAGGGGAAAAAAACCACAGCAGGTGTAAATCACAGCATTCGGTTCTCCGAATTTCCAAACCTGACTACAGATACACTCAAATGCAATTTTGTTGGAAAGTATTAAGCTAACTGTAGTTACATTTAACAGTTTGATTAGAAGCAAACTTCACCATATTTCTCTCTGTCTAGCGGCAAAAGAAAACCGAAAAAATGCCAAAACCACAGTTTCACAGTCTGTTTTCTATTATGGTATAGCATATACCATGTACGTGGTATATACTATATATGGCACAAAAGCACAAGTAACAAAAGAAAAAGAAAATATGTAATAGGCTTACTCAGGAGGTGGCTGCAGCAAAACTGAGGTGCAAATACTCCTCATATCCCCTGGTACAAAGTTAGATTAATTGAAGCAGGCTTCAGCAAGACTGTGCCTCTAGCAGAGGGAACAGGGTATGCTGCATACAGGGTTATGTACATACAGGGTATGTAACTTCTAGAGAGATTTCTGGCATTTCTGCACTGAACGTTTCACCATGGCCAGATTAATTCAAATATATATTCATATGTCTACATATACACTTAATATAGAGTGTACATTCACACACATTTGTAAATGGACTAACACCATATTCATATAAACAATGAGCGTGGTTTATGATGCACTAACAGCAAATGATTGGCAACAAATTAGTTGGTTCCAAACATTCATTTTACTTATATACACATGTAGTATGACATTTTCTGTTAAGAGCAAAAAGGCTAGATCACTGTATGTACATGACAGACAGAAAGAAGAGCCCTTCTTAAATACAGTTGAGAGTTTACTTTCTTTCATTTACAACCTCACATATTTAATTGGGCATGTTAGTGAAGGTAAGACAAACTGGTGCTTGAAAATTTCAAGAGAAAAAACACACTATATAAATAAAGGCATGGAGTTTATATATTTACATACATACAGCATATAAATTACTTCATAATTAATGTAAAACAAGGTACTATGGTACACTGACAGACAGTTTTGCTGAATCTTGGGCTTGCTTTTCATGAATAACATCAAGACTAACCACAGGAGGTCTCTGGTTGACCAAACAGCCTAGAATGGCATGGGGCACACCATAGCTTCATTCTGAAGCAAAGATTTTTTGAGTGTTAGACTAAACTGAAGACTATTCTTTTAACAACCTACTGTGCAAATGAAAGAGGCACATTTTGTGTTCTTGATGTGACATAAACCACCTATCAACCAAGAAAAATAATGTTTCTGGAAAATCTCTGGAAACATTTCAACGTCAGTAAATAGCCATTTATAGATACCTTCAACTTTTAAGCATGCAAATCACTATTAATGCTACTGCCTGCATAAAGAGAAACTCAGAAATGTGGACTGTATGTACACAAACCCAACCCACTAAATGCAAATTAGGCTCCTGGGTGTTGGCCACATTCTCTCTCTTCCTCAATAAAGAGCTCAACTTCCCAGCTATGCTGACTTCCCAGAGAAAATAGAGGCTGCTACTATTGCTGAAGAAACTTTACTTGTTTCCCAACATCACATAAAACTCTCGTTGTACTGGAGTGGATCAGATGCTGAAGATTCTCCACACTATTTAGCAGTGTTCAGCAGCTCACAGGATCGAGCCTTCAAGAGAAATTGTGAAGCCACATCTCTGGAAAGTGGCTTCTTTCCTGTATTTGTGCTGCTGCTGTATGTTTTCAGAAAGCATCTTCATCCTCTGCAATGTCAACGATTGTGTGAAGCAACTCTTCAAACGTTGGGCGCCCCTCTGGTTTCTAAAAATAAAAAGCATGCGCAGCTGTGATCACAAAGCAATAAAGTCGTGTGGCTTTTGCTAAATTATTGGTCTTGATATCAATCCTGTGGCAATTAATTTACTGTTCATTAAATGTGACATGCAAAAATATCTCCTTCTTGGATGTTTTGCTATCTCAGTAAGCGTCACTTTTTTTATGCTCTGAAAAAGCATAAATAAGTGTTGCTGGACTGCACTCTTCACATAATTCATCATTTTGCACAGGGCAAGGCTTTTGCATTTTAATTCCCTATCCCCACCTCCCCCAATGAATTGCTCCAATCGTTCATTAAGCAAGTTGTTCATGCTCCTAAGGATTCTGAGTGTCATTCTCTGAAGCCTCTTTTACTTCAACATTATTTTTTTGGCTCTGAAATGAAACTGTGTAATAAACTTATGCAACAGCATCCTTCATCTACTTCATTTTCCACAGAGCTCCTTATTTGTTATAACATCCTATTTCTTTTGTTTACAGCAATACACTTAGTCTCTTTGTTGGCCTTGCTGAAACAGTTATCTTCTGAATATCCAAGTAACTTACACTTTTCCTCCATTTATCAACCTCGTTAGATTTATATCACCTGCTGAATTTTGAAACCTCAGTATTCACTTCCCTCTACATTAATAAATTTGTTAAATAAGGACTGATGTACCTACAGTTAATAATATTTTATGACAAAGACTGACATTATATTGTCGTTACTTGTACCCTGTTAGTGATTCACAAAGATTCTTTCTCTCCCATTTGATGACTGCTTTAGATTTAGATTTAGACTGCTGATGACACCAAGCTGTGTTGCTTAGTTGACACTGGAGGGAAGGGATGCCATCCAGAAGGACCTTGACACACTTGTGTGGAGGCCTATGCCAACCTCATGAAGTTCAACCAAGCCAAGTACAAGGTCCTGCACCTGGGTTGGAGCAATCCCAGGTACAGCTACAGGTTGGGCAGAGAAGAGATTCAGAGCAGCCCTGCAGAGTACTTGGGGGTGTTGGTTGATGAGAAACTGAACGTGAGCTGGCTTTAGTGTGTGCTCGCAGCCCAGAAACCAACTGTATCTGGGGCTGCATCAAAAGAGCCATGACCAGCAGGCTGGAAGAGGTGATCCTGCCCCTCTACTCCGCTCTTGTGAGACCTCACTTGGAGTATTGTGTGCAGTTCTGGTGTCCTCAACATAAAAAAGCCATGGAACTGTTGGAACAAGTCCAGAGGAGGGCCACGAGGATGATCAGGGGACTGGAGCACCTCCCGTATGAAGACAGGCTGAGAAAGTTGGGGCTGTTCAGCCTGGAGAAGAGAAGGCTGCGTGGAGACCTCACAGCAGCCTCCCAGTATTTCAAGGTGGCCTACAAGGATGCCAGAGAGGGACTCTTCATCAAGGACTGTAGCGATAGGACAAGCGGTGATGAGATCAAACTTAAACAGGGGAAGTTCAGGTTAGATATAAGGAAGAAGCTCTTTACTGTGAGGGTGGTGAGGCACTTGAACAGGTTGCGCAAAGAAGTAGTAAACGCTCCATCCCTGGCAGTACTAAAGGCTGGGTTGCACAGAGCCTTGGGCAACATGGTCTAGTGTGAGGCGTCCTCGCCCACAGCAGCGGTCTTGGAACTAGACAAACTTTAAGGTCCCTTCTAACCCTAACCATTCTATGATTCTATGATTTTATTGGTAATAACCCCTGATGAAATCAGTCATTTTTTAATCAAGTTATTGATGTTTATATAAATCCTGTAAATACATATTAATATTCAGAAAGCATTAATAAATAACATAATTATCTTTCAAGTAATTTATTATTGGGACTCTTCATTAGGGACTGTGGTGAGAGGACAAGGGGTAATGGGTTTAAACTTAAACAGGGGAGGTTTAGACTGGATCTGAGGAAGAAATTCTTTACTGTGAGGGTGGTGGGGCCCTGGAATGGGTTGCCCAGGGAAGTTGTGAATGCTTCATCCCTGGTGGCGTTCAAGGTGGGGTTGGACATAGCCTTGGATGGCATGGTTTAGTGGGAGGTGTCCCTGCCCATGGCAAGGGGGTTGGAACTCAATGATCTTGGGGTCCTTTCCAACCCTTACTATTCTATGATTCTATGATTCCATTTTAATGACTGTTTCAAGCTGGTTACCAAAAAAAAAAAATAAAGAAAAAAAAAAGGATTTTAATTATCTGTAGTTTCCTGTCTCCTGTGAACAGCTTTTTTGAACTACAGATATTGTCATCCCATGGCCCTCCAGGGTACTGTCAGTTTTTTGTCACATTTTTGGCTGCATAAACCAACTGGTTTGTAACTTTAAGATCTCCACCAGGTGGTTTGATGACTAATTGTTCTGTTTCAGCACCTCTGAGAAGAAGACAAAGGTCAGACAGTTTGTCAGCTTTATTAAGGGAAAAGAGCAGTTTTTCCCCAGCACCCCTCTGACAAAGACTAACTAGAAATCAATCATGTAGCTCTTTCCACTCTTGGTTTCCTCGACCGCTCTCTCAAAAGCAGAGGCACCTTATTAAACGCACCTATGCTCTTAGACTTGCAAACCCAAACTTAATACCTGATCAACTAAATAAGCATAAAATTCCTGTAGTATTAAAAGCAAAAAGTCTAAGAGGTCTGACCTCTGAAAACTGTTCAGCAAGTATCATTCCAAGTTAGGAGGATTAATAGGATTCAAAGTACAGTATATTTTTATCTTTCTTTATAGATTTGGGGACTTGTATTTAGAGTCAACTGCAAGTCACTCCTTATTTCCTATATAATTTATGATTGGGTAATGAAGTATTCCTTTGAAAATAGTTTTAGTCATTCTGGCATGTTTCTGTAATGATTAATAAAGATTCTCCACCTCTGGACTGTTGACTGAATTTTTTTGCTAGCAGAATTCATATGCAAATATAAACATGATTAGCATAGATTTAGCAATTACTTCATTTTGTTACTAAATGCTCTTGCACACTTAATCTGACAGTCCATTTATTTCATATAGATTTCTTTGGTTGTTTTTCTTATTGCAACTCTAGTTCAGCCGCAAACCAGGAGGAGATCTTTGTCTTAGCAATAAACACATGAACAGTTGAGAGGGCATGGATAGAGTCAGAATGCTGCAATAGACATTAGTTTCTCTCATTGGATTGGCCTTTTTTCAATTCAAAGACAAATAAATAAGAAAGTACATACCTCCTGCCAGCACATCATCATCATTTCATACACCTGCTTACAGGCTAGTTTAGGACGATACAAACGATGTCCTTGGCTAACCATTGTTACTACTTCATAGTTGGAGCTTTTTTCAAAGGGCATTTTTCCTTCTGTAAATACTTCCCACATTAAAACACCTAAAAACAGGAAAATAAAAAAATTAAGGCAATAAGTAAATAACTTCTTTAAAAATATATGTCTATTTTGAGCTCAGGGCTCAGGATGTCTAATAGGTAAATAGCTTGAGATCATTATTTTATAAAGTGTTCACATGTATCATTGCTGAAAAAAACTCTCATTCTAGTAGCAAGGACTTCAGTGAATGACAGTTAGAAAAGGCCTCTGCAGAACTTTACTCAAGCATGAAACCATGGCAAATGGTTTCTCTGAGCTGCTTCTCAGCTGTTTGAATCCTTTCCAATAACTGGAGCTTAACTGCCACTGATGAAACATAAAACCAGTGCTTTTTTCAACGACAAATGTCTTACCGAATGACCAAACATCTGATTTGCTGCTGAATCGGCTGTAATTAAAAACTTCTGGGGGGCACCATTTCACAGGAAATTTAGCCCCCGAGGAACTTGTGTATTGATCATCTAGGACATACCTGGAAAAAAAGAAAATATATCCTTCAGTCGGCCTCCAAGCCTGCAAATTTGTAGTTTAGATTTGGATATTAGAAGCTCCTATTGCCACCTACTGGCCATGACTGCTTCCATCCCACAACAAAAATAGCTTCTCTGGGGCAGTACTAAGGTTTCAGTCAAGACCCAGTTCATTTTTCTTATGACCTCAGAGTCTTCTCTTGTGATTATTAGCTATACAACACAGGCTGCCTGCAAGTTAGATGTCTGTATTACAAGAGAAATTGACACAAAAGCATTAATTTTTGCTCTGAATTCAGAAGTCAAGGGGTCATGCAAACTCAGTAGCACAGAAAGGTGGCAAAAGCCCAGAAGAGCATGCTCAGACCATGGTGTCTAACTAACATCTTTGCAAGCCCTGCTCCTCACTCCCTGCCTCACCCGAATGTCACCCACATGGTGCAGAACACTTTGGTGCTACCAAGGGCAGGAAATTAACCCCTCACCAGGTCTCAGCATCTCCCAGCACTTTGGCTAGCAAGATGCAACTCCGAACCATCCACCTCAAGAAGATACCAAGCTTTTCAAAAAGCCTCTTTCTATCATTTATTTACCAAAATAGAGATTAACAACTATTATCACTCCAGCATGAGCTATGCTGTTCAAGAAACAAGCTGTAATATGCTTTCTGCATCACTACAAGATTAACATCTGTAAGATTTCCACAGATGCTAACAGAAAGTTGCTAATAGAAGACCAATCAGACCATGGAGCAAGTTCAAAGACAGGCCTCTTCATGGTAAGCACTAGACACACTTATTCTCTAGAGAACAAACTGACATAGTCTTGATTTTCAAGAATTAAAATTAGCAAGGAAATTGACACATAACAACAGAACAAACGGGCTTTAAAGGCACTGGAAAATGTGACCAAAGGATGTTCCCTAGAGAGGTCAAAAAAGGTAATTTTTGCATGTAATTTTGCTGGGCACATGTTGGTTTATGTCTAAGTACATTTCCCAAATCCCCACAAGTGTGTTTGCACATCCAGCCGTACCTTGTCATTCCAAAATCCGATACTTTGACCACTCCTGAGTCACTCACCAAGCAGTTCCTGGCAGCCTGCAAGCGGAATGTTTAGAGTTGGATGAAAACCTTGCAGTCTCTTGCAGACAAATTACAACAGTCTAATAAGTGCTCTGTCCTCATTGCTTAGTAAGTTCATTATTTTACCAAGTTCAGTCCTGTATTCTAATTATAAAAGGTGATACTGTTTTGAGAACTAAACTGTTTTGTAAAATATCACCCGAAAAACTTACCATCAAGGTATTCATGAGTGGTGTTGTATGGCACCAATACATAACAGAGATACTCTATTATATCAGTGCAAATAGCCATTATGTCTTAATAAAAATTTCAGAGAGGTTTTATTCCATTTTCTTGGCAGAGAGAAATCTCTTATCATTGTCTGTAAACAGCAGTTTTAGAGACTTGATTAGACCCTGAAGAGCCCACTTCAACTACATATAGTTTTCTGCAAGAACAAAAGCAGTTATTTACAAATGGGCTGTTTCAAAGAAGGAATGGCTAAGTTTGAAAATTAGAATTTCAAAGGATTGTATTGCTTAAAGGGATGTTACCAGGTCTCTGTGGATGAAGCTGTTTCTCTCCAGGTACTCCATTCCCTCGCATACATCTTGGCACATAGTGAGCAGGACGTCTTTACTCAAAACTCCCCGTTTTTTCCTCAGGTAATTGAGAAGGCAGCCATGCTCCATGAACTCTGTCACGATGTAAATAGGTCTCTGTTGCGTGCACACACCATACAGCTGAACTAATTTAGGATGTGTTAGCTTCCTGAAAAGGTTAAGATCATGTTGACATTCGTTCTTCCACCCAGTTCTCCACCCCACAAAACTGCAAGAATACCACCTGCCCTAGGTGTTTTATTTACAATCAGTATACAGTGTCAGAGGCCTAGAACTGGAAATCAAAGTGCCAAGCACACAACTCACATCATTACTTTGGCTTCTTCAATGAAATCCTCTTCATACATCGCACCTTCCCGAATTGCCTTGATGGCCACTTTATACTGTGCCCTCCATTTCCCCAGGCGTACTACACCAAACAGACCACTCCCCAGTTCTCTCATGAACGTCAGTTCTGAGGGGTTAATTTCCCATTTTTCTGTAAAACAAACCAAATGGAAGTCCATGACTCCTGTATTAAGGAACCTACTGAATTGGCAGGTGATCAGAAAGAGGGAAGGGAAACTGGATTACTAGCAACCTAGGGAATTTAGGGAGAAAATGTCTTCAAATTAACTTGAAAACTAAACCCTTCTATACCTCAAGAATCAAAAAAACTTTAGGCAGACATGACCTTTAAGCAGCTTCTGAGCAACACAGAAGGCAAAACTCAAGCTTTCCTGAGACCAGTAACGACATACCGGTATTATCAGTCTTGACTTCAACAAACTGCCGTCATAGAAAGTTGTGCAAATGTGCAGAAGCTGCTTGCATCACCTGATGGGCCATGCTTAAAACAGGTCATTCCAAATTTATGTACAGAAAAAAGTAACCCCTCCACAAAGATCCAAGGGCCAAGATTGAGTCAGAAGTCTTGGGGCTTATGAAGGAGCCAAAGGCAGAGCTCAAGGTGCCCACAAAAGCATGAAGAAGATGCCAAATTCCCCTGAAGCAACAATGACATGTTACGCCTCCCCTCACTTCTGCCCTTGGCACCACATGCATACCACCAGCCATGATGCCTTGGCACACCAGTCCTTTTCAAGGGTCTCAAAGGTACAACTTGGACCCATGTAAGTTAGCATAGCAAATCACAGTACAAAAGTAAGCCTTCAAAAATTTTTAGAAAATATTGTAGCATCTTAACATACAGAAAAACATTAGAAAATATACATGCACATGAGTGGTGTCCCCCAGGGATCGGTGTTGGGACCGGTCTTGTTCAACATCTTTGTGGGTGACATGGACAGTGGGATTGAGTGCGCCCTCAGCAAGTTTGCCAACGACACCAAGCTGTGTGGTTCAGTTGATAAGTTGGAGGGAAGAAATGCCATCCAGAGGGACCTTGACACGCTTGTGAGGTGGGCTGATGCCAACCTGATGAAGTTTAACCATGCTAAATGCAAAGTCCTACACCTGGGTCGGAGCAATGCCAGGCACAGCTACAGGTTGGGCTGGGAGGAGATTGAGAGCAGCCCTGCGGAGAAGGACTTGGGGGTGTGGGTTGATGAAAAAATGAACATGAGCCGGCAGTGTGCGCTTGCAGCCCAGAAGGCCAAGCGTATCCTGGGCTGCATCAAAAGGAGTGTGACCAGCAGGTGGAGGGAGGTGATCCTGCCCCTTTACTCTGCTCTCGTGAGACCTCACTTGGAGTATTGTGTGCAGTTCTGGTGTCCTCAACATAAAAAGGACATGGAACTGTTAGAACAAGTGCAGAGGAGGGCCACGAGGATGATCAGGGGACTGGAGCACCTCCCGTATGAAGCTAGGCTGAGAAAATTGGGGCTGTTCAGCCTGGAGAAGAGAAGGCTGTGTGGAGACCTCATAGCAGCCTTCCAATGCCTGAAGGGGGCCTATAGGGATGCTGGGGAGGGACTCTTCATTAGGGACTGTGGTGAGAGGACAAGGGGTAATGGGTTTAAACTTAAACAGGGGAGGTTTAGATTGGATCTGAGGAAGAAATTCTTTACTGTGAGGGTGGTGGGGCCCTGGAATGGGTTGCCCAGGGAGGTTGTGGATGCTTCATCCCTGGCGGCGTTCAAGGTGGGGTTGGACATAGCCTTGGATGGCATGGTTTAGTGGGAGGTGTCCCTGCCCATGGCAGGGGGGTTGGAACTCGATGATCTTGAGGTCCTTTCCAACCCTTACTATTCTATGATTCTATGAATATAACATGCCATTACCATAGCTGAATCCTGCCGTTGTTGGTGCTGTTGTCTTCTTTGGGGTCACTGGGTAACGCAGCCTGGTAACAAGACCTGAGATTCAACGATAATTCAGGAATTAACTTCTGAAATAGCACAGGACAGCAAATCAGCCACTTCCTCACTGCAAAATTCAACACCGATTAACAATAAGCTTCTTATATATAGCTTTGATCATATTTTCTGCTATTATTTTGACGATTCAAAGTTGCCATGAGAGGTACATAGGAACATTCACTGCATCTAACTTGTTGCATCTTCCTTACTGGTGAGAGGGATGCAGATATACACGTACATATTTGTGCTTTACAGTTACACTTAGTTATGCTCAGCCCAATAAAGGCTGAGGACCCCCTTCATAAATCAGATCAGAAAGATTATCTAGAACTCACAATGTTACTTTTGGTCATTTCTGTTTCACACATATCAATCCCGCCAGCTTCACACAGGATGTTACATGGTTTAGTGGGAGGTGTCCCTGCCCATGGTGGGGGGTGGGGGGTGGAACTAGATGATCTTAAAGTCCTTTCCAACCCTAACTATTCTATGATTCTATATATATAGAGATATATATATATAAATAAATGCTGCATGCTAGCTGAATATTCTCCGAAGTACTTGTCAGAACTTGATATGACAAAAGGAGTGAAGCAGTTAAAAAGAAGTAGTTAAATCAGTTAAAATAAATGAAAAGCAGGGTTATGGTTTTGCAGCATATTTTCTATAAAGGTGTTTGCCAGAATATCAACAGGAAATGCTAAGTCATAAGAATTTGATATAAACATCTGGAAACTACAGCTCATAAAGGAAAATTTTTGTGCAGGCTGGACTTGAAAAAATAGATACTATATTAGTATTTGTGCCTTGAACCTAATTCCTAAATTCTCCCCATCGTACAGTGGGCAGACACCTGCATCAGCTGTCAGCCACAGATCCAAAGACCTTCACAAAGACCCATCTGTAGGGATTTACTGAACACTACATTACCATTCTCCTCATTTGTTTGCTCAATGGGAAGGTTAGATCATTTTAAGCAGTGGTGATCAACAGGCAAAAAGCTAGTGCTTGCAGAGTATTCTGGGGAAGTACCGTCCCTCTCCATCTGCTGTGGGTTACTGGCAGCTGATAGAGACACTATGTAGAGCTAAATGAATGCTTTTTCCCCTCACATGATATTGTCCCCAGAGTAACAGAATAATAGCTGTAACATGCATTTATTTATAGATATACATAGATACAGATACACAAAACTTTTCTGTTTAAAAAAACCCAGCCTATATTGAAAAAAGTGTGAAAATGCAGTGTCTTATGACTTTCCTGAGAATTATCTATAAAATCCATTTTTAGGGTTTTGTTCCATTAAAACCCTAGAATGTCACACTCCTTTTCAAATCAACCCTAAGCGACAGAAAAAAATCCAAGTCATCTACCTGCTGCGTTATGTTTATGATAATCAATTATTTCTGGAATGGAGTTAAAGAGATGTTTTTCGGCGAGGTAGTACTGCTTTGGTGATGTCACCGTTTCTTTTATGTGGTAGTGTCTTATCCCTGATGAACCTTCTCTGGAAAAATAGTAACAACAATAACAACAATCAGCAATAGCACAGCGCTATTTGTTGAGAATTGAAGAGAGGTGCACTGACTAGGAACAGGAAACTACAAGGGCCAGCATGGGCGTCCAATGCTACACACTTCAGCTTGAATATCGGAGTTCCCAAGCGCTGGTGATTCACCTTCATCTCAGTGCTCGAAGTTGAAGATTAACCCATAAAAGGTTCATTTTCAGCCTGGCAAGATCCCTAATCCAGCTCACCACACACTGATGCAAATACATGGGCTGGCAGAAGGGAAGAAACCACACAGGGTAGGAGAGCAAGACTTTCTTAGGGTGAAGGTTCTGGTCTACCCTGGGTTAAACCCAACGTGATCTAACCATGGAATCAAGAAGCTCATCGTAGCTACCCATCATTTCTATCACAGCAGCCCTTGTTTCTTTACTGAGCTATCTCCAGGGCTTTACCCCCAGCCCATGGATTTGGATACAGATGCAAACGGGGTCGGACAAGATAAGGTGCACAGAGCAGCCACAGAAACTCACCCTCCAAATTTTGTATAAAGGGAAACTGTATACAGGCCAGGCTGACTTGAGTCTCTCACCACAAAACCACCTTCTTTATCCTAAAATGCAAGCACAGAGTTTTGTACAAGTGGCTTTAAGCTTCATGTCTCTTCCACTCATTCTGTGATTTGCACATGCCAAAATAAGCCTCTGCTTTAATAAGAGAAGCCACTTCATGTGAATTCCATGGTTAATTTTGCAAGGCTGCTGAGCTCACCTCGTTTCTGAGGAGCTGCTCCGCTTTGCTTCTGTTCAGGTTTCTGCTGTACCACCTGAAACACAACATCAGTAACCAAAACTTCTTAAGGTGCATGATTTACCTGAAATGCTTGAAGCAAAGTATTACAAAGCAACAGATTCAACAGTTTCATGATAAGTGAAGGTCTAGAACTGAACTTTGTTCCTTTGTTAATGTGCAAAAGGATCAGTCTCTCTTACATTGTGCAGTTATCCCATAAAAATGCCCTGAAACAAATCCAGTGAGAGCCCCCAGAAGGCAATAAAGCTCAGGTAATTGGCAAAAACTTCTCAAACCCATGCAGACTGATGGCAGTTTTTGCTCTGAACAGCAGCCCAAGGGCAGATAAGCAGCTACCTGCACGCCAGTTGAGCCACTTGCAGAGCTGCCTGCTAGCCTCCTACTTCATTCAATAACTTCACGGTTCTGGTTCTCCAGGGACAGCCCACCCACCAAAGAGGAGGTGGAAAGTGAATTAAGTGCCACAGCTGGACATCCCTGAGCTCTGTGCTGCATGGGCAGGTTAAAGCAGTCACAGAAGCACTGACATTTCAGCCAGCTGCAGCAAATAATATAAAAAGCAAAAAACCCACTGCTTGCAAATGTTGTGATGAAATGGTTTGGGGCTATGCCGTCACGGTGGTAACCAAGCGGGGAAGTGGCACAGCTGCCTCTAATCAAGTTCTGCTGTTCCACAGCTAGTGGTTTCTTGCAGTTAGTAGATAACCTGCAGTAATGCTCCCTGGACTGTGCAGTGACTCAGAATTACAGCCTCAAGGTGGTAAGCACAAAGTGGCTGGACCAGATAAGGCAGCTCAGTTACTTCCTTCCTTCCCGTTCTGCCAGCCCTGCAGCCCAGCCCAGACCCGCGCAGGGCTCCGAGCCAGAGCCTCTAAGATCAGAAAGTAACAAAGAACAAGAAATTCCCTCTAGTAAAGCTGAGGGCAAAATCCCACATGAAATTTTACCTTCTATCAAAATACAATGGCAGGAGCCATATATGGATTAGAGTTTCGAAGCTACTAATGCTTGTTTGTAAACTGGTTTTAATTATTATTTCCTTACAGCCCCATTTTCCTTTTATCTGAGTCATGAAATATGTTCTAAGCTCTGAGGCACAACAATCTATGCTGTACTGAAATTTGAATATCAAGAACAACTGACTTGGAGACTACATTGTTAAATTTTACCCTGATGCTCTTAAATAACTACTTATTTTAAATAATAATAATAAAAAAGTTATTTTAATAACTGATGAGTTATATGCATAAATGCACCGAGGCTTAAACTGAGTGATACCTTTCCTTGAAAACTGGAACTGCCTTCCAAAGTCTTCGAACTGTTACGTTTATTTTGAATGATTTTCACTGTTTTCTACTCTACTATCTTATTGCCATACACTTTGGCTTAACATGCCACTTTAATACAAAGAACCCCGACATTCAACTCACTTCATGGCTTAATTTCCTTTAAAGTTTCCCTTTGTCTATTAGAGTGTTAGGGAGGTATTTTTGCTTTAATAACGATAGCCCAAAAAATATATGCCTGACGGCCATCTCACTTACTTGTCTTTACACTATAAATCACAGCAAAATCAGGGAGGAGAACTAGAACAAGAAACATTCCAAATAGTTTTGTATCTAAGAAAATTGCTGTTATATGTAAATAATTGCTTTCAAAACTTCAAAAATACATCGTCATTCTTAAAGCGCAGGTTCCATTTTATGGCCTTCAGATTTTAATTCAACTATTCACTTACTCATATTGATCAAGATTGTTGGACTTCTTTCCTGTTACATAGTTGCTTGGAATATATCCTTGTTTCCTAAAAATAAATAAATATTTATTTTTATATATATATAATGATTGAAAACATATAAAATTGCATGACATGCAGAGGTCTCCTGCTGTAATTCATTACTGACCCACCCACTCTACTACTGAATATACAGAAACTAATTCTCCGCGTCAGCATTTCCACATTAACTTTCAGTGGGCTTAGAGGCAGCTGAAGTGCCCAAGAAAACCAAACAGAAAGGTGAAAAAGAGTAACCCTCTGCTGCTCTGTCACTTCTGCTCTTAGAGGTCCCAGTCAGTCACTGGGAATATGTTTGGAGCCTGCCACAGCCTGGTAACCTGCAATTACCCCCAACATTTTGCAACAGGGACCTGAGGAATATTGAAGTTTCGACCTTTAAAACCACAGGAATGAAAAAAAAAAAAAAATCTTAATCTAGGGAATGTAAAGTTGTAGTCATTAGGGCATCTCACTATAACTCTCTCTCAACTTATTTAAAGATTGCCCCTAATGATCCAGCTATTAAATAAGATGATGATTATTCAGGTCTGGAAGTTGGAGCCTGCTGAGCTGAGTGTTAACCATACTGCTCCCTAATGAGCCGTTCCCCAGGGAAGCAGGAGTACTGTACTAGTCTAGCAAGGTTTTGCAGGCTGGCTTATGCTTTAATTGGGAAACCATAAAGCCTGACAGGAAATATAATGGGAAAAGCTTTCAGGTCTGCAACAGTCTTTGCACACAGGCCCATAGTCTATCAAGAACCACACTATTTTAAATTGGTTTCTATGTGGGAATAAAGATACAGATGAGATTTCAGGGCTGGGATCTAAAATGGGGTCTAATACTGTTCTAGATTGACTATGTGCCAACAAAAACTACAAAGTCGAGATAGCCTTATAAACTTTATGATGAAAAATAAGGAACTCATATTTACCCATATTTATCTCTCGCCTTCCACCAGTGAAGGTCATTCTTCTCAATCACTGTGTATTCTTCACCTTTCTCTAACCTTAAATCATGGTGTTCTGTAGGCTCAAAGTCATACATTGCTACCACTATCTCCTCCTCTTCATTCCCATTTTCCTCTGGAGGAGCAGGTGGTGGAGGCCATCGCTGGAAATGACCCAACACTGTTATGAACCCACTCATCTCCATTATTCCACCCATCACCCTTACCATCACACTGGTGCAAACCAGCAGACAATCAATCACCTGGGTGCCATCCATGGGGCTGGCTCACACTGCAGCCTCACAGCTGCCAGTAAAGGGCAACACCAGCTGGCATTTGCTTTCTGACCACTTCTCCCACCAGGAGTACAGATACAGCTAACAGGTGTGCAGCTAAATTTCACTGGGATCTTTTCCCCCAGGATGGAACATGATGCCCATTGACATACACAGAAATAGACCTTTGCTCCAGAACACTGAGAGAGTCTTGGGACATTTAAACTCCATCTCAAAAAGCAGCAATTATCTATTCAACATTTTGAAGATTCTACTTACCACACTTTTGTCTGGCTTGGTAGAGGGCAACCTCATTACACCTAGAAACAAAGCACAGGAAAGGATTTGTGCCTATCTGTTGAGCTATAAATTAAAAAAAAAAATAAAACGTGTAAATTTCAGATAAGGTTTGAATAACTTAACTAGCCTTCAGGATCATAGAATCATAGAATTGCTAGGGTTAGGAAAGGACCTTAACTAGCCTTCACAATAACTTAGTAAGTCAGAAAGCAAAGAAACCTCCAATTAAGCACTGGGAAAACACTGATTAAATACTCTTGAGAAAACATCCTAAATCAAGCCAGCAGGCACCATTTACCATGGATTTTGCAAAGTCTGGGACACATGAGAATGTTCCACAGAGATCCCTGAACTGACCCTGATATGCAGAAATACATGAGAAACAAAAAAGGGAGAGAGACAAAAAAAAAGGTATATAAAAAGGAAGCAGCATTCTTGTCACCATGACAATCTAAAGCTCTGTTCCATTAGCATCTGCTCCTCTAAAAAAATAATACTCTCCAGATCCTTGCTTTGCTAAATAAGCCATGAAAGTTGTATGTATATTTTTTATTACCTCTCTCAGATCCAGAAGTATTTTTTAGTCCTGCACTGCTTTTTTACCCCACACTTAAAAGGTCAAGCTATATGTCATGTTTTATGTCTGCTGAATAAGGCCAGCAATGAGCCACTGTTTATTCTTCAAGTCTTTTAATGCAACTAAATCCACAGGTCCCCACCATTGCTGTTTAAGTGCTGACACAGGAAATCATCTGGGCACCACCAGTTTTACTGGGAGGTAAGCAGTGGCTCAGTTTCTTTTCCTATTATGGAATTTTCCTTAAATTAGGACTGAATAACTACTTTATCCTTACGTAGGACAATACTGCAAGTGAGGGTCATGCTGCATGCTACAGCATCCGCTGCTGAACAAGCAGAGCTTGTGATCTGAATGCTGAAAGATACACGAACCATGACTTCCATAGGAACATCAAGTTTCAGCATATGGACATTTACAAAGCTCTAAGAAAATTCAGTCCTGTGTCTGTAAATACATTAAGCATTCTTGTATTGTTTTTACACTAATGTAAGAACGCTGAACAGTAACACTCTGTAGTAACGCAATTGTTACTCTTTTTCATGAGTATGTATAGATTATTTATTACAGCTGAGAAGCTGGCAAGGATTTCTAGCTGACTCTTCTTCACCATTGGGTTTTATCCTCAGTCTGTGGTAAACACTTGGTCCAATAAGTGCCACACTAGAAAAACAAACCAAGTGAAATTCAGCGACCTCAATTAATCCTTTCAGCTTTCTATGAACATTTTCACAAGGATAACTTACTGGATTTTGTATTTTTGTTTTTACATGATGAAACAAGCATTTTGATTTACTTTAGGCACAGTATTAGTGATTCACTCTGCTCTGTAAATTTGCCTAATATCTAGGGCACTCAGGTGGGGTGATGGGATCATATAAAAAAGCAGAAAAATATGCCAGAACAACTTCCTATGTAAATATATGTACTTACTGCTTTCAAAAAGATTGTATTTTTCACATCCAGGCGCTAATTTTTCTGTCTGCCTGCAGCACTGATAAATCCCCTCTGTCCAGAATTTGGGATGATATTTTATCATTATATTGCTATTGTTCTTTATTTCTGCAAGAATAATAAGAGCATATATAGAAAGACAAAAAAGAGCCACAAATCAATTGGCAAGAGAACCATTTTTAATAAATATTACAATATCTTTGGCATGAGGTATAATCTTCACTTGTCCTTAATTTAGCATCGCTTCTTTCCAGGACCTTCTTGCAAGTTTACGTGGAGGTGATACAATGATAGTGGATGACATTTTTAGGATAACACATGACTTGATGCAGAAGAGCGTGCTGTACTCCCTGCCTAAACCAGCCAACCCAGCAGGGGTTTGATACAGCCACAAAAGGGGACCCAAGCAGCCACCTGCACTGTGCAATCCAGTCAGCCAGCTGTGAAGGTCCTAAGGGCTCTGCCCGCTCCTTTTCTTTTTATTACTGCTTCAAATGACTCAATTTCCTTTGCAAATAGTGTTCTGAGGGCCAAGATTGTTGACATTTACCGCTGTTCCATGACACAATGCCCAAGCTTGGTCCGAAAGGCTCATTTCCCCCATCCTTGATGAGTTTCAGAGGTTATTCCTTGCCCTGTGGTCCCTAGCACAGAAATTATTTCCTATTACTTTACAGAGCACCTTCAATTAATGTGAGCATTTGATGGTTACAGAAAGCCTTAAGAGGCTCTTGGAAAAAAAAAAAAAAGATAAAGATCTTTACTCACTGTGACAGCACTAATCAAACTGCATCTCAGTGGAGATGCCTCCTGACATTTTACACCAGTTTAAGGCCCTCAATGTTGTCTCTCTACATTTAAATGGACTTTCAGAGTGATGCCATTAACTAGCTTGTATAGGCTTTTTGATGATTTACACACCGTGCAAAGGCAGCGTGTCAAATTCTGGACTTCAAAAACTGAATTGAATCAGTGTATGATGCTCCAGGTACCTGTTATCATACACTGTGTATGCAGATGATTAGCTGGCCCAATAAATAAATAAAAGCCAGTGGATGTATGCAACAGAAACCCTACAGTTTTATTTTTCCAGCTTGTTGTGTGTTGACACTGGCCAGCACCTAAGCATCCACACAGCCTCTCACTCACTTCCCCCACCCAGCAGGACAGGGGAAACAATATTAAGACCAAAAGGAAAAAACTTGCGGCTTGAGATAAAGACAGTTTAACAAACAAAAGAAAGAGAAGAAAACAACCCCAAGTGATATAAAGGCAATCACTCACTATCTCCCACAAGCAGACCAACACCCAATCAGTCCCTGAACAATCAGCCCACATAGATGCCAAAAAACCCAACCCCCACCTTCCTCTACCCCAGTTTTTACTGGCGAGCACCAGGTTACATGGCCTGGAACACCCCTTTGATCAGTCCAGGTCCTCTGTCCTGGCTGTGTCCCCTCCCAGCCTACTCATTGCTTGGGCAGAGGAGCAAAAGAGCAAAGCCTCCACACTGCGCAAGCTCAGCAGCAGCTAAAACGCTGGTGTGTTTTCAACACTGTTTTGACTACAAATCCAAAACACAGCACCAAGTTAACTCCAACCCAGCCAGATTGCTCAAGTAAGGTATCTATATAGGTCAGATGTTAAGTGTGAGCAATTTACATTACCTTCTTTCAGATTCCTCACCCACTGATCCCGGCTTTGTGCACTTGGTGCAAAAATATAGAGTGTGTTAGCATCATATACAACCTGTAGGAGGGGAAAGCAATAATCAAAGTACATCCACCTGGTAGTATTTATTTATTTATTCTGCAGGAAACAGAACAAGACAAACGACTGTTACATTTGGCAAAATTAGTGTCCTTAGGCACAAAATGAAGAAACTGGAAAAAGGTTATTAGGGTTTATTATTCTTATATGATGCTTTCAGTAGAATAAAGAAGTATTTTCTAATGGCATATTATTTTGAGAGAATTCCTTAAAATGTTTGCTTCACACTTCCCTTTGTTCATTTCTCACCATGTGTTTTCTAGAAACAGTTCAATTTTATTGCTACAGCTATTCCATAATCAGACATCCTTTGTCCCAGGCCATTTTGTAACTCCTTGTTATTCTGGACTGCTCTGGGGTGATTTTGGCCTTCTACTTCTTCATTGCTTGTATTGGTGGGAAGCAAGTATTGCCCTGGGAGAAAGTGGCCAGAGTCCCCTCTCTGGCAGCAGAATTCACCCTCATTCTGACTGTTCCCTCTACTGTAAGAAGGCACAGCATCAGACTCTCAATATAGTTTTTCTCCCCTCTAAGCACTTTGTTTTCTGTGTTTCTTTAGTTCACAATGGAAGAAAGTGTCACAGGTTTTATCTTGATTTTCTTATTCCTATAGAATTTAATGGTAATTAAATGTGGAAGAATGGTGACAGGGAAAACGGGATGCCAGCTAACCTATTTTGGATCAAGACCAGAAAAAGGCACTTTCCAGTCAAAACCCAAGCAGAGAGGGTGTGGAAAAGAAAAAGACCAAGTGTAGAAGGCACACCTCCCAAGGAGGAGTACTGCAAAGGGAACAGAGCTTGCTGGGGATAAGTTTTAATCACTCAGCCTGAACCACCACACCAGGGAGCCAGAGAATGGGCTCAGTATTTCAAGGTGACAATAATTTCAAGCAGGTTACACCCAAATGACTTGGTGCTGTTGACAAAAGCACTGTAATTTATATATTTTATATTAAAGGAACATACCTGAAATGGATATTTATTTTGACAGGGAATAATACCATCGCTTTTTACAACTTCTACACATTTAATCCTTGAAATATCTACAGATCCTTTCCTGTACTTTTTCTGTGAAAGAAAAGCAAAATATTACATAAAATATAAACCATTTATCTATTATTTTTTTTTCCCAGCAGATATTTCTTGGTTTCTTTCCCATTCATGATACTGATGTTATTTTAACTGCAGAAAGCAATTGAAAAATGCATGGTGAGAGAAAAGGGAAGAGAGAAAGATTAAAGATCTACACTGGTGAAAGCGCACAGAGCACAGTAAAATTGCTTGGTAAGAAATATCACTTCTTTCTATAGAAAGTTTCCAATCACTTGCAATCACAGGTTTCATCTTCTCTTCTTTACAAAAAGTAACTTGAGTATAGATGAAAGAAGGCTTTCCTCTTGCTAATTTTAAGTTACAATTGAAACTAGCAAAGGAAATAGGTGCTACTGCATCATCCCACACGCTTTCTTCACTCTGTTGCTGAAGTGCTTCCACCATTTTGCAGCTAGTGCCCTGTTTTGCCAAATTTCCAGAGAAACTGGGATGCTGCACAGGCAACACAAGTTCCTGCACAGGCCGGAAGCAGAAGGTGGAGTGAAATCCATCCCTGGGCCAAGCTGGCATCTCCATTGAGGGAACTTCTTTGACCAAGGCTAACAGAAACTCAGATGAAGCAAGGTCAGGAGCACAGAGAAGATTTGGCTCTCCTAAATTAATTACTACGCAGATTTTAAAGAAGGCAAGGAGTCCCCATTGTGCTCAGCAGGTGCTGCCCAAACAAACACTGCATGGAAACACTGTAGATCAACAGTCTAGAGAGAAAGTTCCTTGAAAGAACAGCAAGTAACCGGAAGTAGAGCGTACTGGGCTTTACTCTAGATGTAAAAGCAACAGGTAATGAGAGTGAAGCCTGCACACAAGACCTTTTGAAGGAATTTTCTGTTCCAATGGAATTGATCAAAACCATTTTCCTTTAGCTGAAGCCAAAGAGGCTAAAACTGACATCCCAGCACAGAAATTGATAACATTCTGTACTACACGGCAAAGGGAAACGCTTGAAAGATACAATTCTCAAAGCAAAACTATGACAGATCTACAGAGACTGTATAGGGCCACCCTCTCACTTCTGGGAGAGCCAACTCTTTAATAGGAGAGGGAGTTTCTATCAAATCCAGAACAAAACAAAATAGGCGGCAGCTCATGGCTAGACCTGAACTAATCCACATCCAAAATCCAAACTTGCAAAGCACATAGAACACATCTAGTCCAGACTACAGCTTATGAAAGATGGACACTTTTCACAGAGTGTGGAAATAAGTAGTAATTAGTGAATAATTCACGATACTCCAATCCTTACTTGGCTCTTCTCTCTGAGGATGGAAATTTCAGCCCAAATAGCAGAAGTCTGGCACAATCACGAGCAACTGAAAGCGCAGTTTTACAAACAGAAGCAAAGAACAAATAATAGCTGTCATGATTCCACCACCCTAGAAATATAATAGTTACTATACTACTCATGGAAAACATGGAATTTCCATCAGCATTTAAAGTACACTTAGCACTCTGTCTCTTATGAAAACAGGTAGAGAAAACAAAGAATTCATGCATGTCGTGGTCAGCATCAGGAAGAGTGTCAGGAACTAAGTTCAGATAAAGCTATAACTTATTTAACAACAGAAAAAGCCAACCCCCCACAAAGATAAGAAGCACAAAAAAGGGTCCTTTTTTTTTTTAAGGGGGGGGGGATGGAGAATGGTGACAAAAAAGTTCGGTATTTTAATTAACTACACTACAAAGCTGTATCACGTTATACTGAAAAATAATCTGCACCAAGTAGGCAACCTTGGAGTTTTTGATCAAAAAAATAATTTTAAGTCTTCGGTTTATTTTATGGCATCCACTTACTTGAACATTGACTGCCTAAAGTAAAACATACCTTCACGTAAATGCCTAGAATTGAGTTACAGAAGTTTGCAACGCTTGGTGCAGTAGCAGGGTTTGCTTCTCTCTCCCCCTGCCACAGGTCCGCCTGATGAGCTAAGGCAAAAGAGGAGGATACAAACAAGATGGGCTTTTCATGAAGCACAGAATTCAACCCTCAACATAATTGTGTTGAAGAAACCTCTCCAGATTTTTTCCCCCCCTGCACAACATACAAAGCAGAAGAAACATTTGCCACTGCTGTAACTTATCTAACCAGATTTCTGGGTCCAGTGGGGTACTCATATCACTTGGATCCCATTTGCTGTTTAACAGAGGTTGTGGGACAGAGAGATTACATGCATTGGGGGTTTTATCCAGAATGACAGAAATTCCTTAGGGGAACACACTTTATTACTTTCTCTGAATCTCTTCTCCAAAACTCTTTTTCAAGGAGTTTCAAGCTAATTCTGAAATCCAGTGAGTGCTCCCTGAGAAGGAGAATATATATGCCAAGAGGACAAAGGACAGGAGTCCAGCAGGATAAACAACTAACATCATTTTGGGAAAAAAAAAAAAAATAAAGCAAACTTCTGATATACAGCATATCATCCTAGCAATCACATTTCCTAAGTCATCCCTTTGTACACTTTCATGGTTAAAAGTGGCTTAGTTTGCTTCACCATGAGATGCTAAATTAAGCCAACTCAAATTTGACCCTCATTACAACTCAATCCAGCAAATTCATCCTAACGTCAGAGAGGATTTTTCTATTTCTCCACATTGTACAGATTAAGAAGTTAAATACAGATGTACTGCTCCAGACATATTTCAGATTGCATCAGAAGCAACAGTTAGTAACAGCCAGCAGCCTTCAAACTGTCATGTGTGCAGTCAGGTTTTAGCTCAGCATTTTTCACTACTAAACCATGAGGCGCAGGAGCAAGAATGACTCAAGAAAAATACTAAAAAGACCACTGCAATTCCTCTCTCCTCCCTTCTTAGATTATTTTCCTTTATAACAGGACCTGTTGCACACCATCACTGTGTTGCACTTATTCTATAAGACAAACGGCTTGCTCCAGACCCAGGCATACAGCATATATGAAATGCAGAATCAAGGAAGAGCCCAAGCCCTGAAGTAGTTGGGAGAAAGAGGTGCAGGCATGATCCAGCCATGGGAAATCCACCCATAACCACTCTTTCCAACAAGCAACCTCTGCTACAAAGAGACAAAATTAGTACAATGTCTAATTATGTGATGTCAAACCATAGGAGGCAGAGGAACATTATTCATGGTTGTTTTTGGAGGTGGAAGATGTGTAATGTAATAGAAAAACGTTAGATCCACTGCAGAACTGGTAGTATTCCATCAGCACATTCACTGATGCTTTCTGAACTGGACTCAAGTATTCACAGATGATTTGGAAAAAATTATAGGCCAGTGAACCCAAGGTACCTATTAAACCTGGTCCACCCTTTTCTGAAGATACATCTGTAGAGAGAGGCCTGGAGAAGGAAACATGGTTCAAACAGCAATAAAAGTATAAAAATACTAAATGCCAATAAGGATAACAAATAGATAAAAATATGTGCTTCAAAGTCATGATAAAGGGTGGGTTTCCTTGTTGTTTTTCTTTTTTTTTTAACGTATCTGCTTGCTGAAAATAACAAATAGTAAAGTCATCATGAAAATGACTATGCAGAAACTACTATACAAAGCTTCTCAAAATGCCATGTGTATTTCATATTTGCCTATGCTTCAAAAACTTGATTTGCTGTTTTAGAAACCTTGCTCCTTGCTCACAATGAGGATGGCCAGTCCAGGCAGTAAGTTGTTTCCATCCAATGCAAAAATAATAAGCTATTCCTCTTATTTAACATATAAGGCAGCAATGTCAAGAAGTTATAGCACTAGGCCTACATTGTCAGATACGGAACAGATATACAATTACACAATTTCTTAAGAAAAAAAAAAAGTATCTTAGAATACAGGAAGACAAGAAATAGGTAAGTGGTAGACAAGCACACAACCAAACAGCTCATGCTCTCGCTACTTGGAATTACTCCTCTACTGAATATAGTTGCTTTACATCTTAAGAAACCCATATTCCAACTATCAGATAAGATGTTTCTTCAGTGTTTTTCCTCTTTGCTGATGAAAACACTGTTCTGCTTACCCTCAGAAAAGTGCGGGTTGGAGGATTAAACAATACTCTTTTTTTCCATTCAGAAAAACTACCTCAATAAAAGCATGCAGAAGACAGCCTGGCCCTCAAGAAATAGCTAGAGCTTGTCTTTCCATGCTGTCTCTCTCTCTGTGCTGTTCATGCTGTTTCTTCCTCCTATGCTTATCCCCACGTAGGAAATCCTGAAGTCATCAGCATGTGACCAACAGAACTTGCATTCTCAAAAGTATAGAAGATCTCAGCATTACTGACATCTCCTTTTATGGAGCTGCTCTGCAACTTAAAGCCTCAGAAAAGCCTGGCTAATCCAATATCCCCTGTAGAGAACTCTGGTAGAATATGCTCCAGAGGGTGTTTTTACTTTTGGTTTTACTTTGTTTTTTAAATAGCATTGCCATTTAGCAATAAGAAGCACTGATACTGCTGCAGCTCATTCTTGAAGTATTTTCAGCCAAGCAATTACTGATTATGCAAATACAATTACTGTAGCTAGACATTAAATGACCACATTTTCCATACCCTTATTTTCCAGTACTGGAAAATGCCCTGCCTCCTTTCAGTAATGTTTTTCAGTTATTGTTCTAAGGAAAGTAAGTATCAAGCATTTCTTTCACCTTTCCAAAATGGCTAGAATCAAGATAAAAAGCAAGAGGTGATCACTAATCTGATCTGATCCAAGATCTGGCTCCTGGGAAGGATCTCAAGGGGAAAAATTAAGACTTTCTCCTTCTCCCTTGTTTCTATTCAACTCCATCCAGCAAAGCAGGAAACCAAGAATCTTTTAGCATGGTCTGGCTGCTCCACAGATGTCAACCACGAGCAAAGGAGAGACCAAAGACCGTAAAAGAAAACTTTACACAGTACCACTCATGAAACTTCCTAACCATGATTACAATATATTACCTGTAATTTACTTTTTGTCTGCAATTGAGAGGCAGTCAGTCATATTTACATTCTTACAGTTATGATACGTTGATGCAAACACATATGGCAGCAAAAGACATGGAGCTGTTGGAGTAAGTCCACAGAAGGGCCACGAGGATGATCAGGGGACTGGAGCACTTCTCGTATGAAGACAGGCTGAGAAAGTTGGGGCTGTTCAGCCTGGAGAAGAGAAGGCTGCGTGGAGACCTCATAGCAGCCTTCCAGTATCTGAAGGGGGCCTATAAGGATGGTGGGGAGCGACTCTTCATTATGGACCATAGTGATAGGGCAAGGTGTCACAGGTTCAAACTTAAACAGGGAAAGTTCAGGTTAGTTACAAGGAAGAAGTTCTTTATTGTAAGGGTGGTGAGGCACTGGAACAGGTTGCCCAAGGAAGTTGTGAATGCTCCATCCCTGGCGGTGTTCAAGGCCACTTTGAACAGAGCCTTGGGTGGCATGGTTTAGTGTGAGGTGTCCCTGCCCATGGCAGGGGTGTTGGAACTTGATGATCTTAAGGTCCTTTCCAATCCTAACTATTCTTACAGCAACATAACCAACTTTGTTTATAATTTAAGTTTCTTTATGACTGCTCTTTTCAAGTGAGCATCTATTAAGCTGCCTCCATTCACATGCACAGTTTTAAGTTATTTCTCTAATTTGAACAGCTCTCACTTGCACCTGCTCAAAATTTCCCCAGCCCTGCTTACTGCCATCTAAGAGATTCAGAGCAGCCCTGCGGAGAAGGACTTGGGGGTGTGGGTTGATGAGAAAATGAACATGAGCCGGCAGTGTGCACTTGCAGCCCAGAAAGCCAACTGTATCCTGGGCTGCATCAAAAGGAGCATGACCAGCAGGTCGAGGGAGGTGCTCCTGCCCCTCTACTCTGCTCTCGTGAGACCTCACTTGGACTATTGTGTGCAGTTCTGGTGTCCTCAACATGAAAAACACATGGAACTGTGGGAGCAAGTCCAAAGGAGGGCCACAAGGATGATCAGGGGACTGGAGCACCTCCCATATGAAGATAGGCTGAGAAAGTTGGGGCTGTTCAGCCTGGAGAAGAGAAGGCTGTGTGGAGACCTCATAGCAGCCTTCCAATATCTGAAGGGGGCCTATAGGGATGCTGGGGAGGGACTCTTCATTACGGATTGTAGTGAGATGACAAGGAGTAATGGGTTCAAACTTAAACAGGGGAGGTTTAGATTGGATCTGAGGAAGAAATTCTTTACTGTGAGGGTGGTGAGGCCCTGGAATGGGTTGCCCAGGGAAGTTGTGAATGTTCCATCGCTGGCAGTGTTCAAGGTGGGGTTGGACATAGCCTTGGATGGCATGGTTTAGTGGGAGGTGTCCCTGCCCATGGCAGGGGGGTTGGAACTCGATGATCTTAAGGTCCTTTCCAACCCTTACTATTCTATGATTCTGTGATTTTAAAAAATTATTTTCCTGAAGCTAGGAGGAGGAGAGAAACAAGAACAAACTACCCAGGAAGAAGGGAGCTTCATGGTCCCCAGTGATAACATCTACTGCTTCTTAGTAGATTTTCTAACCAGACTCTCTCCATGAGATTTTTCCTCATTGAATCGCTCAGCTGCTTTACTCCTGACTACTTTTTGCTTCTCGCACAAGGTTTCTGGGGCTTTGATGAAGAACAGGATCTTTCAACCACTTCAATAGCTCAAAATGCTGACAAGCTTTAAGCGCAGTTGTATTTTGGACAATTAATTCCTACTGTTTGAACCACCTAAACCAAAACCGATTCCTTACTGTATTGGCTCTGAGCAGTGGCTAGCTGGAGACCTAGATCAACCCTCCTCTTCCCAGACTACCATACAGAAGAGGTGCAGGCAACTAATCCACTGTAAAACTTTTCCTGGTTATTGTAATATCTCATCAATGCTTTGCACCATGTCTCCACTCACTTGTTGTCACATCTTGAGCTTTCAGAAGCAGCTCCTCAGAAAGGTTGGGGTTTTTCTGTAAACATTCTCTGCCATTGTGGGAGGCTATCACGAAATAATTAAATCAATATAACACAGCTTATATAATTTTTACATCTTGTATTTACTTCAAGCAAGACTCAGCTTCCTACAGTGCTCTGTCTCATCACAGATGGATCTCTCACAGTTCCATCACTCTAGCTGAGCAGAGAGATCTATATATAGGAATAACACTGCAGCGATTCCTATAGGAATAATAATGCTGATGTTATACCAACAAAAATGTTGAAGTTTGCTTGACAAACTATAACCTGAAGAGTATCCATTGGTCAGTCATCTATAGATTACCAAGTCACTTGCTAATTCTTTCTTGCATTCTACGTAATCAAATACAAAGTTAAAATTAACTATTAATGAAGCTAATCTGTAGAAGCAATGGTCACGGCCATTATAGAAGTATTAGACAATTCGAAAAGGTCTATATTCATATTCTGAGTTAGCATTTAAATATAGATCTTAAAGCTTGAAAAACACTCTATTCCACCATGTATTTTTACTCTTTAGTTTCTCAGAGGAGGCACAAACAGTATTTTCTATCCAGATTGATGTGACAGGCATCAGTCTAGGTGGGGTAACTTGTAAATATATCATTGTACTTGCTCAGCGATACAACTTATGCCAAAAATCACTGCTACAAGTTAATTACTATATCTTTAATTTCATACGTATAAAAATAAACACAAAAGTATCTGTGTTTTAAACAGCCCATCTAACCTGACTGCACTTCAAAAAATTCATTCATTCTTTTTATGGCAGAGCTGGGAGGGAGGAGATTGTGTTTAATTCCATTAAAAATTCTTAAACAGTAAGAGCTGGAGGAAAAAATAAAAGAAAAATTACCTATCTACCTAAAGCCACAACCTCTCTTACAGACACAGTTGTGATAGTACATCCCCAGTCACTACAGCTAGGGTCTTCTGCATGATTCATGTGGAAGTACAGAGTATCATAGAATCATAGAATAGAGTTGGAAAGGCCCTTAAGATCATCTAGTTCCAACCCCCCTGCCACGGGCAGGGACACCTCCCACTAAACCATGTCACTGAAGGCTACGTCCCAGCCAGCCTTGAACACCGCCAGCAATGGAGCATTCACCACTTCCTTAGGCAACCCATCGCTGTGCCTCACCACCCTTACAGTAAAGAACTTCCTCCTTATATCCAATCTAAACTTCCCCTGTTTCAGTTTGAATCCATTACCGTCCTATCACTACAGTCCCTTATGAAGAGTCCCTCCCCAGCATCCCTATAGGCCCCTTTCAGATACTGGAAGGCTGCTATGAGGTCTCCACGCAGCCTTCTCTTCTCCAGGCTGAACAGCCCCAACTTTCTCAGCCTGTCTTCATACGGGAAGTGCTCCAGTCCCCTGATCATGGCACCCCTCTGGACTTGTTCCAACACTTCCGCATATCCACTTTGATTTCCTAGAGGAGAAACAGCAGCCAACTCACTGTCCTCTTCCAGGTCTAGTCAGAATAAAGTTATTGTGCAAATGTGCAAGTTTAAAGCCCCAGCATTGTTCCCTATGACCTGGAATAAAAAAGGCTCTGCTGATCTACTCATTTCAGAAGCTATTTATCTTACATTAGAAAACAAGGCTAATCAGTGATCAGAAACATTGTAATACTGAATTGAGCTTTCATTTATATAACGAATTAAATCACCTATGCAACGAGCAAGGAAGCAGCTAAGTTAAAGAAAAATAAAGAATAAGCCATATGGATGAACAACAGTAGAATCGATATACACTAATCTTCTGTTAAGAAACAAAAGTAACTAGCATAGCTTTTTGGAACTCTGTAATGTTGCTTTGCTCCAAAGGAAGTATTTGCACAAGATTAGTGTTGCAATAAAGCTACACAATTTTACCCTGAAACCTGCAGCTTTAGAGTGGGCCCCAGAGCTTTTAAAGTTATTTTTCCTTCCTTAAAATATCACCACGGTAATTTCAGTAGCTTCTGTCTCCCCTCTATTCAAATTCAAAGAACCAAATACAACTCTTGCAGAAGAACCCTTTTCTCTTAGGAAGACTTTCAAAATTTGCAACCCCAAGAAAACTCAAGTTTTTATTCTGTTGTTTTGTTTTTTTTTTTTGTTTTTTTTTTTTCTCATCTATATCCTGGTTGAGTTTTGTTAGTTCTAACAGTTCTTCTGTTTATGCAAGACAGTTTTTACACAAGTCTGATCCTGATGGCAAATACCACTGCTGCTAGTGAAGACAAGAGCACTCTGCACCTCCCAAGATCAGCTCATGGGAAAGTGCCTTCTACTTGACTCCACAAAAGCATCCTTTTAAATAAAACTCTCAAACATTTTCCCTCTGCAGCTGTTTTTTGCCTTCTTTGTAGAAGCAAATGGCATATTAATAAATAGGCAAGTGCTGTGCCTACCCCCAATGTCCTCTGTGAGGCCCCTCCAGAGCTAAGGGGTATTGCAGCACAGACTCTCCCCCCCATTTTCTCCTTCCTCTAACACCACAGACCCCCAATTCACGCAAGCACACGCAGAGGTAACCATAAGGATCAGGATTTAGCCTATACATTTTGAAAATGCAACATTCAATATAAACCATTTATTGCTGTAAATGATGATCAATACAGTGAACATGAGCAAACAATAAAGACGCTAAAGCTTAAAACAATTTCACATTCATAAGCTGACAGTCAGTTTCCTACCCTAGGTCACTTCAAGTTGCTGTGGGCTGGAAAGTTTAATGTGAGCATGCTGTGCTCATGTTCATACTGCTGTGGGAGGACAGTAACCAAAGCACAGACATCAGCACACTTTCAAACTCAAGAGTGTCACTGCTAAGAAAACTGAGACAAAGAGAGAAATACTACTGTGAAAGGGAACATTCCACAGCTCCAATAGATATGAGGATGCTAACAGCCCGAACATTGATAACAATTCATACAATTATGACCAAATCTGTGCCAGCTTCGTGGGAGCCGTGTGCTCATGAGAAACATAGGTGTGGAATTTTTTGAACCACCAAACTAATAGGACATCTCACTTGCACAAACTAGCTCCTTTCAACTACTCCAGTGACAAAAAGCACTTTAACACCTACATTTATTATCTTGCCTTCATCTCAAAGAATTTCCCTTGCCTAAAATGCCATCCAGAGAAAAAAAACTCTAGTCTGACGACATCTCTAGTGCAGGGGAAATGCTCTGTCAGCATGAGCTGACCAAAACCTGTGTGAAGTAGCTTACCTGCTATCACAGCTATTCCCTAACACAGCAGTAAGCCTGCTCCAGTCAGTGTCAGACCGCCCTAATATCTCTTCCCTGTTCAGAGACATCTGACTACGCACTGAGAAAGAATTCATGAGAGTAAAAGTTAGAGCACACCAGGAGAAAGAAGATAATCCAAGAGCACTCTGGTGGTCACAGTAGCTTGAATGCTATTTCTGTGTGGTTTGTCCTGTTGGCTAACTCAAGAGGAATAAGAGATACTGAATAAAAGTGCTAAGCCACTCTGTAAAAAGAGCGTGTGGGACACCAGGCATACTGCTAAAGCTGTAGAGCGAGTATTCCTTTCCATTGCAACTGCTCACCTGATATTTACTGAAGTATTTCCAACTTTAGGGAGAAGGTGGGCTCCCAGATAAACACTTCGATTTGATTTTCCAAACCAGTCAGCTAAAAGCCTGAATGCACCACATGTTTGGAAATGAACTCCAGAGCATTTTAAATTGAATATGCAAGACGCAACACCATCTTTGACAGAAAATGGCCAAATGTAATTTCACGTATGCATGGCCCTAGGTATTTCCACAAATGCCTCCTTGGATTTCAAGCTGTGCTCCTTTCAGGATAAAAATCAGTAATTTGGAAAAAGTCACACTAAAATTTTAGCTAAATTTTTGCTGGTAAAAAATACAAAAAAAAAAAAAACACATTCAAATGAGTGATATTTTTATTATTGTTACTGCATTAAATATTTGATTTTCAGACAAGTAGATTTACTTCAAAATTGCTTAACTTTGCTTATTAGTTTCCTACAGATTAGTATTTTCTGATTTCCTAGAATAAATTAGATCAGAAAAAATGACCAGACGCATACCCCAGTATGCTGAGCTTTCAAACCACACAAAATTGGAAAGAGGCTTCCTAATAAAATATTTCATGCTAGAGTTCCCTCACTAGATCTTGACATGCCTTTGCTATGCAACCAGACTACCTGGAGAAGTTACACTGCAATCAATGACTCCAGCTGACACCAGTAAGCATAGTGCAGGAGTCCTCAAGAGAAAGGGCCAATTTCGGCAAACAGGCCTACTACCTCCCACTTCCAAGCTGACATAGTTACTACTGTCTGTGTAAATCTGTGTAAAGCTAGCTCAGTAAGCCTACAATACATATTTGAGAACCCTGTACATAGCTTGAATCTGACTGTAGCATATTCAGTTTTATAGTACATCTCCATATTCAGAACGGAAGCTATTTACTTCTTCCTTATTTTTATACATTCACAATCAGTACTCTCTGCTTGGACAGTGATTCAGTTATGTCTTACTACAATGAATTTTTGTCTTCATTACAAACAATACATTAAGATCTTGTTAGTCACTATTGAAACATTAAGTTAAAAACACAGAACATATTCTTCCCAATAATTAAGATGATAAACTGTTAAAGGCTTCATGAAACATACAACATTAACTCAGCCTTTTCTATGGTTACAATTATTGTTAGCCCGATATTGCACAGTAGTGCAATAATGGCATTTCCCCAACATTTACACTTACTAATTCACAGAATTTATGACTCAAAAAGCCAAATCCAGAAGCCATCCCACTTTAAACGCGATACTCGTCTTTTCTGACAACATTAAAAATTCACCTCCAGGATGCTTATGCTAAGTCAGTTCCTGTTGTATCTTCATTTGCAAACTTTTTAATGCCCATCTTTTTAATCAACATTAATACACCTTCTGGGTTTTTTTAACCAAACAGCCTAATGCCCAGACGTTGTAAAGCCATAAAATCCAAGGTTCTATTGGCTTTCTACACAAAATAAGTTTCTCATAACACTACTTATAATTGTAGAATTTTGCACAGGTGACCTAAACCAGGACTTTCCTTCCTGAGGTTTCTATGCTTTGAAACCAGCCTTAAAATTGAGCCTCTTCACTGATTCTGTAGTATGCGTCTTCAGTAGCTCACACACCTCCTCCATGACCTGCAGTTCAGCAATATTTCTAAGTGCAGAAGCTACACTTCTCATGGCAGCAGTGCAGCTCCAGCTTCAGTGTAAGCACTTTGTACCATGACAGGGTGCCTGAGCTGCTTGGAAGCATGTGTAAAAAGATTTAAATAGGTTATAAACAAGTTTAAACAAGATTTTACTCTGTTGCTGGCAGTCATGTTTATTAGATAATTGGGTAATGCTCCAGGTAGGTATACGGCACTTTGTCAAGACAGGACATAAGAAAAAAATATAGAGAAAAGCACTTCTATAATGTGCAGTTTCTGGCCAAAGAGCAAGTGATCCCCCACCACTGGCTGCACAGTGCAGGGTCAATTACATCTCTCAGCAGAATTTACAAGAACAGTGTTTTCTATGGTTGACTGCTTTCTGTTGTTATAAATGTTCCACTTCTGTCACCAGACACACCAAGTACCTAATTCTGTTGCCTTATTTACAATCCTGACTTGCCCACACTTTGAGAATAGACTAATCTGGTTTACGAGATTTAATTTAACCTTGTTTTTAAAAAGAAGAGGTAGGATTGTTCACGTGACCACAAACCGGGTTCTTCTTGAACCCTCTCTATGGCATTCCCATAGAAGTTAAAATGGAAAAAACCTGACCAGACAAGACTTCAGTTTGGCCAAGAACCACACTGAGAATCATACAGTTGCCTAGAGGAGCAGAACTCAGCACCCTTGGCAGACTGCTACCGCTGTAGTTACATGATTAATGTGAGGGTGTGCAATCCTCATGTCTTGGGATTTCCATGTTTATCTTACCAATCTGGATTCTGAGTATTGCCAAACCTGAAACAAGATCAGTCCATGCCTATCCTTTCATCTGTCACAACTTCAAATTCAGTCAACATACACAGTAGTTATAGTTATTTCATCAATAAGCCTCCAACTATCCAGAGGGGCTAGAATCATTTCAACCCCTAAGCATTTTTCTTCTCATGTAAATCACTTCATCTACAATAGACAACTGTCTTACAGCAAATACAAATGTACAACCACCATCGCTGGCTTAAAAAAGAACCCAGCCAACCAAATAATAACCAAACAACTGATAAAACCAGCAAACTTTTTCCATTTCACTTGCCCAGTGACACAAAGGAATAACTACTTCTCTGCCACAGAGATCTTAGTCACACAGTATTTTTTTTTTTCAAATAAGGACTAAGTACTGCTGACAGAAATACCCAGTGTGCCCCTCTGAGACCAAAGCTCATTATTTTCAGACAATATTGTTAATAAAATAGAATCACAGAATCATATTAGAATGCTGGTTAATGTTTGAAACAATCTGAAGTGGGAGGAACAGTGAACATGAGAAAAGTTTGAGGTTGGAGCCAGTCTAGCAACCTTCTGCTGTCAACAGTCAGAGCATCCTGTCCTACTCCACCATCTGGCACCAGCCCCAGTGCTTGTTAGATCCTGCACTGACCTAGAGCTTGCTGTCCCAGCAGAACACTAATCCAGCCAAAATAAAACCAGATCTTTCTGCTGATTAACAAGTTTTTTTCAGAGCAGTATGGACTCCAAGTGCCAGAACCAATGTAAGTGGATTTGGAAGACCTGCAAGGCTAGGACATGAACGAGACAGACATGTCTGTTTCAACAGCAGACTGGTGGGGTAACATAGGTGTAATGTGTACTTTCACCCCAACTGTCCTTACCTTGGGCTGAAGCATTTAATGAAGTAAACATACTATGGGCAGCCCTGCTCCATCTAAAACTGGTAGTTTTAGCCCCCTCTCAGACAGATAAACCTCCTTGAAGAGTATTTTAGCAGAGAACATTACCTACAAGGGAAAGGGAAAGCTGGAAGAGGGAAGCTGGAACGGGAAAGCTGGAAGCTGTAACTTCTTTAATGCCAACAACTAGACCTGCAAAACCTGTTAGTTGCATTTCTATTTGACCTGAATGTAAGGTGACACAGAATAAGCATGCCAGACATGCTTCAGATGCCTTCTTAGTGTTGTGTCCTACCCCCTACTCCCCCCCCCCCCCCCGTTTATTTTCTGGGGGTGAACGGTATTAAACAAAGAAAAAGAAAAAAAAAAAAAAAAACAGAATTCTAAAACAAATCCATATTTTAATTCCACAGTCAGCAAAAATACACAAACCCCTATTCTAAGGCAGATTGGAAACTGACTGAACAGCTGGACCCAGAGGCTGACAGTCAGCGGCACAGTCTAGCTGGAGGCCTGTAACTACCACCCCCCTCACTAACGACCTGACAGGGCACCCTGGGTGCCCCTCACTAAAGACCTGACAGGTGATCTCGATGAAACTGAGTCTGGAGCTCATTTGAAAAACACGCTGGTCTGAGGATTTGCCCAGTTTACACTACTGACTTCTGGTGTAACTGAACTTACACAGGAAGTGGTAACAGGGACAGGCTGCTTGTGCTGCCAAAGATAAACTGCTTCCAGCTTCATTTCAATCACTAGGTTGCATGACCCACTCTGATGGATCTCATCTCTAGTGACTTGCTCTGCAATGCACAGCTTCTATCAAATGCTGTCCTCTTTGAATTCAGTTAATTCCTAGATGTGAAAGTAATGGCCTTCACAGTAAACATGGCCACAAACAACTACAATTTTAAGTTTTTCTTCTATTTTCGCCACTTTGCGATCTTTTTTGTCTCTGGAGAGAGAAAAAAATCAGTTTTGATGACCAGCTATAAAAGCTGTTTAATCTTATTTCTGGCATCCGGCTATATACTACTGCTCTGATTAAGAACCAGTGACACTGGCTATCAGATAAGTTACATACACTTCTGTCCATCTGCACTACAAATAAGAGGGAAGAAACTGCAGTTCATGCTCATTGCAACCCATGGCCATTGCCCCCATCTGCTCCTGACAGCATGATAAACAGTAAGAAAAAAAGCCAATAGCATACAAAACCAAAAAGGAACAAAAGTCACTCTACAGTATAAACCTGTGTGTCCTACCTCCGCTCGACCTTCATAGTATGTTAGCATAGACTTTGTAAGTACAAAAAGCCTCTCTTTGTAGTTTAAGGGAGAAGTCCTCTTCTTCTGCTGTGACCTTTTAATCAAAATCTCTTGTAGGATAGTAGTCGTATTCATTTCAGCCACTTGTCAGCTCTGTTTCTAGCCATTGAATATCAGTTCCTGTGAAGATAAGAGGAATAAATCATTATGGTATCTTTGGAGCATCACAGAACAGGAGATTTCTGTAGTAAAGAGAGCTTCTGGTTATAAGTGAAGCTACCTGAATGTACAGAAAGCTGGAGCTGACCTAAGCAGTTGCAAGTTTACAGAAATTAATTATTAGACAAGAAAATTCAGGCTTTGCTCAGCTGAGGGCTGCACTGGCACATTCCCAGGAAATCAAAAGCTACACATGACTGGCATGAAGTAAGGGACACTGCAGCCAACGTCACAGAAAATAGGGGTGAGAAGTCCAACATGTGCTCTAGGCAAACAGCACCGTACGACTCCTCACCACTAGGTCCTAACGTGTCTCAAAGTTCTAACTGCTAAGGTCTGTGCACATACAAATGCTATTTGCAACACAGTTCATTATACAAAATTGAACATAAATCAGTAAAAGTAATTCTGAAAATTCACCCCAAACATATTAATGAAGATTTTCAGACATAGTTGTTTAGAAGATGGCAATTTGAGAACAGAAAATTAAAGCTTATTTTTCAGAAAGTGCTAGTATATGCCCTCCACCTTCTATTTAGAAAGGCTTCATGCTGACCATCAACAAGAAGTAATTTACTTCTGACAGCTCTGACTGCTGAGTAACATCAAACTGCTTTCAAGTTTTACACCATGATTCATACCTGTAGGACAGACTTAGGAGTACATAAAACAAATGCACTCACAGTTACTTTGTTTGCAAATCTGGCTCCAGCATCCTGCCAAAGACATTGTCAGGCGATCTCTGTTCTTTGCAATGATGCCAACTTAAACACAGCTGACCTCCTACTCATATGTTCGCTGCCACTCTGCTACTCTGCCTTGTGTGGGGGCCAGCGTTCCTCCTGCTGGGCTGGAAAGCAAGGCATAGGGAAGAGATCTAACCAGGCGTTTCCTCATGCAGCACAGATGGCTGCCTGCAGAGACTTAACACATGAAGTGGCACAGAGACAGGAACCAAAGATGTGGGAAAAGTGGTATGGAAGCTCTTCCAGAAACCTTTTTCCCCATCACCTTCCCCTTTGCTGTCTTTCTGGCAGACCAGCCAGCCTCAAGTAGCGCTCCAAAGCTGGGACCTGCTGGTGGCACAGGCCGGTACTGCAGCTCAGGCTAGAGCAGCACGGCTGTAGACCGAAGCCATAGCTTGAAGAAGGAACAGCATCACCTGCTGAAGCACCAGCGACTGCAACGATGATCTCACTTGTGTGTACGTGTGGAGGGGATGAGGGCATAATCCCAGCCAGAGCCCTAGATAATCACTGCAGACCTGGAACAGGTTGCCAAGAAAGGTGTTGGATGCACCATTCTGAAGACATTCCAGGCCAGGCTGGATGTGGTTCTGGGCAACCTGTTACACTTGAAGATGTCCCTGCTCATTGCAGGGGGGTTGGACTAGATGACCTTTGAGGGTTCCTTCCAACTCAAACTATTCTATTATCTCTGTACCAGTAGGAAATTTCCCTCCAACCTATTAAGAAAAAAAAAAAAAAACAAACAAAAAACCAAAAAACCACCACAACCAAAACAAAAACCCAAACACTTTTTCCATTTCTCACAGGGACCAATTTAAGCACCTAATTACCACTTACATTATTTCTAAATTTACTGGGGAAGTGTACATACATTTTTTTCTCTGAGGCAACACTTCAGCATGCACAAAACAATTGTGTGACACGGTACTGTGCAGACAAGTTTGAAAAACCGCAGGCCTCCTTGCAATATTACCCTACAAAAGCAAAGTTTAAAGAAAACTGAATGTAAGCAAATTCACTTCAGTGCCTCTCCTTCTGCTTTATGCCTAAACATGTCGTTATTGGCTGCGGCAGAACACAAAGGGACACTCTTTGCCTTCCAGTCTAGTCCTGATACGGCGTTTATCTCCTTGTTTTGGCCAAATGAGCTTTCATGTCCCATGCTCCTGCCATTTCACACAGCTGGATGTGGTTCTTTACCACTTTAAAGTACTCCTTTCTTCTCCAGGTTTATCTCTGAATATGCTAAAAAAACAGTCTCTGGTCCACAAAGAACTTCAAAATAAGACCAGGTTAGGATGAATAATTATAAAAGACTATAATGGGATTGAAAATGGTGATTATTGTGAATAATCTCTTTGGTTTTTGTCTTCCTCTGATGCATGTACACATACACATTTTGTTGTTTATCTGTCACACTCCATTTCTGGGAAGAAAACAGATCTTTTTAATTAGTAAATGTCTTGAACACATTTTTTAATTACTAAAGCTGTCTGCTTCTGTTTTATTGCACTTCTAAAAGTAAATTGGCAATCTTAAAGGTAATTGCAGAGGAAAGCGTACTACCATGAATTGAAAATACAAACATTGTCTTAAAGTGATTTTTGAGTCAGTAAATTGAATTAAAAGTCAGCCTTAACTTGCCATCACAGGCTCTCCCTCACAAAACAATCTTTCTGTTCTCTATACTATAAAGTCTCTGTTGGCACTTAAGAAAAGCATAATTATTACCCATCTTGGAAACGGCAATCTCAGAGATCCCCAGAGAACTACACTAGAGAACATGAGAAGGATTCAAAATCAACTGTGATTTCAAATCTCAATGCTAAAATATTTCATTTCCCTACCAGCCCTCTTTTGTCACATCAACATTAGACAAGAAACAAGAAAAAAAAAATCCTTTTGACAAAAATTGGCATTAAAAAATAAAGCCATCAATAATGTAATTGGTCCATGTCCGCACCTTGTTGCTACACTGAATTAGCTCTGCTATGGAGATCTCTGCAGACTAGAACCAGTTTCTCAGGTTAGAAGATCAGCTTTTGAATTTCCATTCAGTCACAGAAACCTGTTATATTTGTTTGGTTTTTCTCCAAGCCCGTGGCTCTAACCACATTCCTATTTCCATAAATAAGGTTCAGCATAACTAAACCTTCACCTATTATTCTGGAAGCTCCCTTCCTAAATTGCAATACTTCACTGAGAAGCACCTGCAATGGCCACCCTCACTTCTTACCAAACCCACACATCACTACTTTCTTCAGCACAGTTTTAGAGATTCTGCGCACTTTTCCCCCAAACATTCCACTGTTCCCAGACCATCCCTCAGAACACGAAGCTGTTTACATGACACATTGTTATCTTGTTATAAATAGCTATGGGAGGTTACTGCTGTCACTCATCTAAACCTTTCAGATCATCACTCCTGCCAAGGGCTTGCCCTGTTCCCTGCCAACCTTAGTTACACAGTAACAAATATGATCTAACTTGCAGAGATGCTGAGGACTCAAGAATGATGACAGAATTATGATGTATCCCAAAGCAGGAGTTACAGATTCTCACCTTTTTTTAGGGTGGGAAAACATCCTCAACTTTAAGTATCAAAAAGTCTGCATCAGCTCACACTATCCATCTTCTCATCATACAAATAATCCCCCTATATGGCATGAAGTCACCACACACCTTCCACAAAACAAAAGAGAACAACTGTTAAGATAAATCTACTACATCAATATTGGTCAAGACGTACAAAGTAAGTTTTCACTTGTAAAGGGAGCTTCTTATGCAAGCCATCTTTCCCAGTTTTCACTGGGTAAAACTGAGGCACTAAGTGATGAGGTAAACCCAGCAGTTGCAACACTATGCATCTATCTCCTGGTTCTCACTCCCAGCTCCTGGATTGTATTTGTTTATTGAAACATTTAGTCACCATAAACCGGTCATTAAGCACACACAACATTCAAACAGTAAATTAAATGAAAGTCCTAATGGAAGTTCTAGCGAGTAGAGAAGAGAAAGTGCATCCCACTTCAACCAGGGTTTCTCTGATCCAAATGTGTTTTCACTAATGGCACAACACTTTGTACCACACATAGTCATGGAGCGGTTCAGAAGAAAAAAAGGCATTCTGAAAAACATGCTTATATGCAACAGTCATACAACAAACACCAACAGAAAATGTTTGTCTGTGGCTGAAAAGAGTAAAATCAAGCTGGAACTCTGTTTTCCAAGTCCTGACATCCCCTTAGTGATGCTAACATTTACCTAAGAATTTGGGCTCTTCAGTGCAAAGTTTTAAAGCTAAGGTGATGGCCTGCCATGCAAGACAGAGTCCCCCCAAGGAAGTTTCATCATGCATCCTGCACAACTGCTTTTTTTCAGATTCTGGGCCCATCAAACCAAACTGGTAGCAAGTCCAAGTCTGCATATTTAATACTGAAAACATATCACTCAGTGAAGTACCTTAAAATTATGTGATATTCACTAACTCAATTTGAAAAGGAAATCAAAATGTCAATTTCAAGTACACAGATGGTACCTTGAATTCTGACTCAAACCTGTAACTCTTCCAGAATATTTTTTTCTCCTTTTTTTGATTAACTCATCTCAATTTGCTGATCAAGTTCATAATGTGATCAAGTTCATAATCCCTGAAAAGAGCTGCAGTGGGGTAAGTGAACAGGCAGCACACTACAGCTCTGGGCAGAACGCAGAAACAGTGCAGAAGGGAGAAGAAAAGAACTCCTTACCCTGTTTTTTCTGCTGAAGCTGCTGAAGTTTGAACAACAAACCAAGTTACATGTGAATAGTTACTTATATGAGTATCCAGCACAGGCTTATTTGAATAATTACTACCCAGTGCAAGCAAGGATTGCAAAACCTGCTTGTGGTTCATATGTTAGAAAAGTCTTTTTGCTCCACCTCTAAGGTTGCAGATCCAAACTCCAAAAAATAAAATACAACTGAATAAAGACAACTGTTATTAATCCCTGTTCAAATGGTAAATTTCACAGAAATACAAATGAATATGCTTTCACATAACCTGTTGTAATTTTAAAATTGGAAGTGAGGGGGAAAATACTATAATGACATCTGAAAAGCGGCAGGAAAAAAAGTAAAAAATACTCGGATTTGCTTTATTCTGCCCTTTTTTTTTTTTTTTTTTTTACACAGCAGTCTCAGAAACCACTCCTATCATATGCCGATTACATTGTTTTTAACTGAAAATGCAACTTTTGAATATATTTCAGAATTATACCCCAAGGCTTGCAACACCTTAGTCTCTGTTTGAAAGTAAGCCAAAGAATAACTGGCTAACTTTATATATAATCAGACCCTCTGAAAATAAAATTCATATTTGCCTGTATGAAGTTCAGGTTAAAAAGTAAACAGACTAAGGAGTGACTCAGTGACAGCTTTGACTGAAGATTCCGAGATAAACATGCGCTGTTGCAAAATATCCTTTGTTCAACTGAAGGCTACTCACATACACACACAGGAGGAGAATTTCATCATAGCCAGCACAGGTCTTCCAAAATTCCTCAGAAACAGGCTCCCTACATTTTACAACACACAAGCATTTGTTTCCTTGCGGCACAACAACTTCGGTAGGTGGGGTAAGTGAAGTAAAAATGCTGAAAAAATAATGGTCCCTCTTTGATAGGGTCAGCTGGCATCAAGGTGGTTCATCACACCAAACTGGACCATCAACCATCACAAAACAGAAATAGAGCCGAAGTGCACAAAACAGCTAGCAAAAAACAGTAAAACCAGCAAAAGGGTTTCTTGCTCCTTACAATGATGAAGTCGGTTTTAGAAGAATAACATGTACATGCCTGCAAATCATTTGTAAACTCACCTATTGCTTGTAATTGTGACCTCCTGGAAGCAATACAGCTCAATGACTAAGTTATCCTTTTCACAGCTTTATAGTGCCCCTTCTTCAATTCTCTCATTAATACATTTTAATTTTTCTTTTTAGGAGAGGAACCTCTGCTTTATGAAACAAGAATTATATTATTACCATTCAGGATGTAGAATGTATGTTGATACCGGCATTTTTTAATTTCAATGATTTACTGCTAACTTTGAGTTAGCAACACCACGGGATACCACACAAAGGATGGACTGATCGATTTGCACTGTCCTGAACAACTGCTTGTGTTTTTATTCATTCCTACACCTGACTATTAGTAGTGTTTCTTATTTGTTCCACATAAAAGCTGTGCAATACCTATAAACTTGCACTGACTATTTTGCCTTCAGTTTATTCAGATCAAAAACCTCTCTAGTATTTGTAATGTTCTCTGCTGGAAGAAAATACAGCTGAAACTTAGTTTGGGACACAGAAAAGCCAAGGCACAAAAAAAAAAAAGATTTTGAAACACCAGTTAAATGAGCACAATCCAAACATTTTCTCAGCTTACTGATCTTCTGCATTGCTCAGACACCTGAACTTTCCAAAGATAAAAAGCTTTTGAATGTGTCACTGCCTCAAGAAACAGTATTGCTGAAAGAGCAGATGGTCAGCTCTTCCACTGTATGCTGTCCCCAACTTCCTATATTTATTCTGTTAGTCACAAGGTGTTATGAGTTCATCTTGCGATTTCATCAAGGACTAGAAAGTCATCTTCATTTTGCTAGTAAAGATAAGCAAAACCCACTGCCAAAGAGTTACAAATTTTTCTGCACATGAACTTGTTCCCCTCCTGTATTTAGTGCCTGCAAAGTGATGTTGGTATGGCTTTGACATCTCCAAGACTGTGGTTTTGTCACTCTTTCAACACTTGTGAAAAGTCCTTGCTGCTCATCACCATCACCTACATAAAGTTTAACTTCTACCTTCATCCACCTCGTTTTTCTCACACAGATTAAGAATATGACATGAAAAACTGATGGCTTATATTGTCGGTGGGGGTGTGGGGGGTGGTGGAGAAAGGTCTTTATACATGTGTGCACATCCAGAGAACAGTTGTAATTCATTATATCGGTGAATTCATCATATTGGGAAAGGCAATAAAAAGTGTACGCAAAACCACATGCAGAAACCCTTCAACAGTGGGAGAACTTCAAATACTCTGTCTTTGAACTTGGAATAAGTCTAGCTTTTTAGGCTTGAGAACTTTAGATACTTCTGTAACCACATACATAATGTGGCATTACCCTCTTTTCAACCCACATACAGCAGTTAATTGTTGCCATTATTTCCATAATAATGCAATTAGCATTAGCTACTATTGTTAAATTCCACTTCAGCATCCAAAGTTACCTCCTTATTTTTTGAAAAACTTTCAAGGTGCCTGCCACAACTGAACAGTGCTTCCCACAGCAGAAACCCAATTTTGAGTATTCTGCAGACAGAACTGATCCCCTTCCACTGAGAATCTGTGCGTCTGGGTTCACCAGAAGCCATATGTCCTCTGACAAATAAAAACATCCTGTTTATCAGCAAGGTTTATTGCATTCACACAGCTTTCAGGCGAGACCTTAACATATTTGATGACCTTAGCACACAGCCAGACCAAACTTTTCGGAACATGAACTCACCCACAGCTGGGCCTCCAGACAAAACCTCCTGCAACAGCCATGAAAATCACATGCAAGAAAATTAGGTATATTTTAATTATCCCACATTTGAGTCAAGTAAAAGAAAACTAAAATTAGACAATTAAAAACAAAGAAAAAAAAAAAAACAACAAAACCCAAAAACCTTCTTTTTAGAGACTTCTTTCCGAGGGTAGATTTCCAATTTTTGAATGAGGGAAGCAGTGCTATTGCATGAATTTAAACAGCTGACTCAGGATGCTGTTGCTACCCATATATGTTGCCTGGTATGGCACTTACTGCCATTTCCATGATGCCTAATCCACATTGTTCATGCGAGGACCAAATCCAAACCTAACATTTTTATGTACTGATATTTGATATTAACCCTAAGAACGGAGATAGCAAGTTTTCCTAGGTCTGAACTTTGCTGCTCAGGTTTATTTTCATTTCTAAACACCACACAAAGTATGGTGAAAATGGCAAACTATTTTTTTCTGCTGACACACAGCATCTCTAACCCGCTGTGGTGCCATCACCAGGACTTCAAGATGCTGCAAGGAGTGTTGACTGCAGCAGGCCAAATAAGGCAGGGAATAAAGAGATTTGTTTCTTTACTTATGCAGTATAAAGGTCTGGTGAAGAATATTACTTTGGTTTACTTGCACAGATATAACTGGTCCTCAGCTGACAGAGAAGAATTAAAACAATAAGCATGAACAAAAAGGGAAGAACAGGTTTGGAACTGAGAGGAGCTAGGTGGTATGCTGGTCCTTCTTACCTGTGTATGTACCTTTGAAAGGACACAGTGCTCTTAGTTCTGGTAAGTATTTTGAAAGTAATGTTAAGAGGGGAAAATGGAAGAACTACCTCCAAACCAGCATGGCACTGGTTTGGAGGAGCAGAAGCTCAGAGAGAGCAGAGTCTATTTATTTCACTTCTACAGAGATCAAGGCTACTCCACCAGTCCCTCCCTGGCCCTGCCTTGCTGGGTGGACATTTTGTAAAGCAGAGCTGCTGCCTCAGCCTTGCCCCAAAAAGTCCCCTGCTGATAAGAAGGGAAGAGAAATAGCAACACCCACTTACCAAAGAAGCAAACAAAGATGAGATTGGCAAAAGAAATGGGCAATGCTTGTGCAAAGGCTTTTCCTACTTCTCCAGGAAGCTGGAGATTTAGAGGGCTGGAAAAATAAACATTCTTTTAAATCAGAGGTTGAACCTAATTCTGTTTAGAAAAGCTAAAGCTCACCATTAAGTAGGATGTCAATTGCTATTGTACACAAACCTGCAAATCTAAGAAAAGCAAATCAAACCTATGTGGAAGAAAGTCTGAAAAAAGGAAGAGAGGTCAATAGTGCCTGAAGCAATCCTTCTTCTGAATTGCAGTAAAAGAGACAGTTTAATTCCCTTTCCTCACAACTTGAGTTTTTCTAAATGTTATACAATCTCAGGTGAGTACATGACATATTACATAAAAAATAAAGTCAATTTATTTCAGTATTCAATACACTCTTGACATAGTGCTACTAAAATACTGTAATACATACAAATTATGACTTGCTTTATGCACAGGGAATGACTAATACTTTCTCAGTTACTTCCCTTTCCAAACACCTCGATAAACTTTTTCCCCTGAACAACTACTTCTCTAACTACTAAAAGTTAACTAAAATTTAACTTTCTGTTCTACCGGTATACATGCCAAGTAACTGACACCAATACAATGAACCTAACTTTGCACCAACTTGAACACGATCATGGTTTTGTTTTGTACCATTGGGCTGACAAACCTTTTAAAGTGAAGAATGGTAGAAATAAGTCACCTACTGACCACCTGGGACCACTTCTCCTCTCGTCCCAAGCCCATTCATTCTGGAGCTAGAACCAACAATATTTCAATCCTTAAAAGCAACACCCAGCCTTCTAGATCATTATCTGTGATCATCTTAAAAGCTACCAAGAAAACTCAACCAGTGGCTAAAGGGAAGTTTTCCCGCTTTAAACATATTCTGCCAGCAATAAGCAAACCTGAAATAACTCCTAAGGAGGCTGCCTGCTCTCCACACTGAAAAACTGCCACGTACATCTCTATGGAACAGCTGAAGCCACAGAAACCCTAGCTTGGCTCCTGATGGCAGAAAAGCAGTACCAGTACCACCTGGCACTTGCACCACCAAACACTACTCTGGAATTACTCATTCCAGTGCAGATTCTGCTGCACCTGCTTGTGATCCTAGCCAACTTGTTGCTAGCTTCTCTCACCCAAACTCCATGGAAAAAAACCACAGATGAGCCAAAGGATGAACATCTTGAGTCACTCACTCCTATGTTTGAAACACAATTTTCAAAGAATGCCATGAACTGGATTGGGTTTACATTTTATAACAGCTTTATGAATTAAAAATGTATTTTTCATGTCTCTCACAAGTTATGTAGAAGTGGTCTGTAGGTGCATCTCACATGAAGAAGAAGCAGGCATCAATTACAACTTCAACTACTCTCTGTCCCAGGCAACCCTTAAATGACCTGATATGCCTTGCATATGTAGAAATACAGTGGGTCACAAAGAACCTATAAATTTCTTCAGTGCCTGGAGGAAAGCCAGTGATACGGATACACAGGTTTTGAAATCCATCTTCAAAAGCCAGCCTTTACTTACAACAGCTCAGCCTATGCAGCCCCTCGGAGCCCGGCTAGAACACACCTAACCATCTCACAGCTACTTAAAAATGTAGCAACTCACCCTTGCAATGCACCAGCCAGTAGTACTATTAGTCACATGAGTTTATTTGAGCAGCCTGGTCTAATGTAAAGTGTCCCTGCCCATGGGCTAGGGGGGGTTGGAACTAGATGATCTTGGACCCTTCCAACCCAAACCATTCTGTGATTCAGAGAAGTGTCTCAAAACTGAAATGAATCAAAACAGCATTTGATTTTGGGACACCCTGCAAACACCAGATATATATCTGCTGTTTATTGCTAGGGAAGCAACCTATTTACTGAGCAGCCTGTCACCTGCTTTTTGCACTTGTATTTTATTCACAAATAACGTAAAGGAACTTTTTACTTTTTCAAGGAGACTGCTGTCTCCCAAACTGGTAGCAGGTTGTAGCTCTTTATCTGTCTTCTAACATTATTTCTATCATTTCAATCAAGTAGCTCTTAGTTGGACGAAACAGCCTCATCAGAACCCCAGTATCCTTTTATCACTTCTGCAGTGCTCCTCAAGATAGTCTTTTTTCCCTTTTGCAGCCATACAGAAACTATATTGCTTCCCAAAGAAATAGATAAAACTTGCAGCACCTGCAGCATAAAAGTCAGCTGAGTGCTTTAGTATCTACAGAATGACAGTTATACACACATCCTTAAGCCTCCCTACAAATGGATGGCTTGTGGAAAAACCAGTCCAGACCCAGCTGTAATAAATTGGCTACATGCCAGCTAAAGATCACATGGTCATACGACAAGCATATGGCAGGGAGAAGCTGTAAAGAATGCTGAGGTCAGGGAAAACTTGCAAAAATGTTTTCAGGGAATTTGGGAGACTCTCAGACATGTGGCTTGCGGGAGAGAAACCTACATCTGGATAAGCAGGTTAGAGAGGTTAGAGAGAAGTGATGGGCACTGTATTGTTCTTCCTTAATATTAACACCAATTTAACAGAGCCAGACAAGATGGCCCTGAGCCAGCTCCAGGGATGTGCTGCTACTATTTTCCTGGGTTGTTGACAACCACACTTTACCCTCCGCATTGCTAAAATCATGACCTTCTTTACATCTTTTATCAAGCATCCACCCTTATAGGTCATTCATGTAGAGTAGGCATGAACCAAGTTGATGTCTGCTCCACAAAAACACCTGCTAACAGTCCCACCGTTCTCCATCTCAAAGGGAGTAAGCTTAATAATATCATAACCTCTTTTTAGTTAGCCTTTCAGTCACTCTTCAGATGGTCTATGAAGAACATCTTAGCAACAAGCTGTAATACTAAAGTTTCACTGACTACTTAGGTTATCTGAGGCAACAGTTAAACAGGTTTGTGAGCAAAGAGACTAAGCATGGCTCCTGCATGCCCTATACTCTCCACCAGGAGCAATTCTGACACCTGTACATCAGTATTAAACTTAACAAAATCAGGTATGCAAAAGACATTGCCCAGGTAATCACATGCATTGTGGTCAGATGCCAGAAATACATACTAAAAGTTTACAAAACATGCCTTTCCCCCCCTCCCCCCCATTATAATAACTGGTTAATTCAAACCAAATATGCCAGAAACTACACCATGTTTAAATACATTCATTAATAAGTACATAAGAAAAATATACATTTATATTAATAACTGGTTTTAAACAGGGACAGAAACAAACACTTGTTAGACTATGTGGAAGCTGCACGAGGAAATACTTCAATAAAACAGGAGAATTTCAGCTTAAGACAAAGCTGTGAAGTTGACTCAGATGATTAACTACTGGTCACAACTCACATATTGACTAATATATTGCCCCTCAAAGTCTTTATTTTCAAGGAGCATTAGAATGCCATTTTGTTCTTTTTTTCTCCTACTGAGTGACTGACTAGCCCCAGATCTTTCTCATACAGAGAGTGCAATACATCTAACGTTCCAAGTTAGAACTGCCTTCTGTGCATGAGGAAAAACTAAGGCAGCGAGTGGGGGACAGGAAATACTGCAAGTTCCTGTTTGTCAAGTTTCTCCTGCGTCGTTTTCACCAGGATACATCCCCTCTGCTACAAAGCAAGCACAAGAGACTGAACCCAAAATGAATGACCATTTACATCTCATCTGAGATATCATACGACTGCCTTCCACACCTGGCAATTCAGAGCATTGCTTACCAAAACGACGGTGTTAGCAAGGTCAGCGCTCTTATCTTCTGATCCCAGACTCTCTTACCCTGTTATGTTGGATAGGTTACAAGGAAAATGTCACAAAAGAAAAATCAGAATTCCCCCTTCATCATACTATACCCTCACTTCACCAAGATGGCACAACATGGCTCTTGGTTAGAGAACTACTACTTGGCTGCACTCAAAATTGTAGAAGTAATGCTACCAGACCCAATTTCATGTTCTCACACTCTGTGTAGGTTTAGCTGACATACCACTTGAAGGACTATGCTTACAGCAACTTTTGCTTTCTTTAACCAGCCAACAAAGCCTTTCAGTTTCTGTTTTGCCCTGTGCTTGAGCCACATGTATGGTACAATAGAGATTAAAAAATAAAAAACAAAGACTTGAGTAGGATCCATGCTGTTGAGATACTTGGAAGAGTAAGACCCATCTTCCTGAAGTTACTGAAGCACAGCACACAGAGTTCTTCCCTAAAATTATCTGTAGAGCTGTTAAATTAGTAAGCTTTTACTTGCATTTCAGTCACTTACTGACAAAGTCTCCACATACAGGACTAAAACTCCAAGCTGTGACCTTGAAGAATTTCTTCTTCACTTACAGTGCAGCCTAAGCAACAAGGAATACCAAAGGGCTTTGTTAAATGTCAAAATAGGAGTACTAATTCAGGGAAAAAAGTTTCTCACTGAACCTGAAAATAAACACAACTGAGGCAGCACTGTGGTCCTGTGCTTTCCCTTTCCTGTCCCTCCTGCAAGGTAGTGAGAACTTCTAGTGACGCAGCTTGTTATCTCTGCTCTCCTTGATGTCAGTTCTCAGATGTTGAGGTGCTTCAGCTGCTGTAAGATACACAGGGAATGACAGCACCTGTCAGGTGCCACAAGACATTTATCATCTTAAGAAACAGCATTCAGCTTAAACTTTGAGACATCATGCAATCGTCATTAATGCTTTATACTATGTTGCTCCACTCTGAATATTTATGGTGATGTATAAGGATATTACAGAAAGACCATCACCAGAAGTCGGGCTGACAAAAGTCGGTCCCATTGAGGTCAAAATTACAAGGAGTAAAGTTAAGAGACTGCAAAGGCAAGATAAGATAGCCCTTTATGGCTAGGTCTCAGATTTTCATGTGGAGTGCCTGCTTCATACTGGCTTTCAGAGTTACTTCCAGTTCAAGAGATGCAGAAAAGTAATGACAACCTGAAAAAGGATATTCATGCTCAAGAGATTCAGAAAAGAGGAGAAGGTCTATTTTTATTTAATAAGCATAAATGGTCAGGAACTGGTCCCAATCTAATGTAAAGGGGGCAGTGCTTTCTCCTGCAGGGCATGGCCCAGTGTCCTGCCCAGACTCTGGTTCAGAAGGAAGAACCCCATCCCCTGTACCATCCAAAACCAGGCTTTTCTGCTCCACCTTCAAGTGGAAACAAGAACAAGTGTTCCTATGATTTAATCAGATGCCAGCTGGTAATAAGCACAGGGCTGAACAAAACCCCTCCCAACAGGAAACTCAGCTGTGACCTACTTGAGTATACATGAAGTTATACCCTACATGTGACAAAGTGGTACCCATTCATACATCTGCTGACAAGAGAAAAATAAATGAGGAAAAAGAATGCCAAGAAAGTGTTTTCCCAGGTACCACATACCTCAGCATGGTGCAATTTAGTGTTTTTTAATTTTTCCTGCATTTGTTCAATATCACATAGGATTTTTACCTTAACAGCTGAAACGGGGCAGCCCAGTAGCCTGTTGCTTTGCCTCAGAAAAGGGGCTGTGACTACAAATGTGGCCAAACACTTCTCCTTCCCATTACCAAGGGCTGAGTCCTGTGGCTGCCCCTGGCAGATGGGTAGCAGCTCTCATACCTCAGCCGTTGGAGAGGCTCAGGCTCTCCCATAGCAACTCTTCCCTCTATGGCAAGCTCCCCAAAACCATCTCTCCTGCCCACAAAACCAAGCTACTTACAAGCTTTATTGAACCACACAGAATACAGGACAGTGTCACCCAACCAAGATGCATCTTTTCAGCAATGTAATTTTCCTCCTAAATATTTGGGTATTATCAAAACCAAAGACTTCTCCTAGGTCTTTACCTAAGAAAGGTAAACACTGCCTATGACGAACAGACCTATTCCCAGGAGAAATACAATAACCTGCTCCCTGCCTTGCAAAGCACTTCCTACAGTGACACTCCTCTCACCACATGTAAAAAGAAGTCGATCTGTTTTCAGGGGGTTATCTCACATGGTATTTTCCCTGACTCTAACTCATTGCCTCTGTGTCTGAGCTGGGTCAGGAGACGACTGAAAACTGCCGGAGCTGTAATGGTCACAGGGCAGTAGTCAATCACAAGCCTTTGCTCCCCAGTTCCCCTTCTGCCACACCAGACAACGGGCATTATGAGTCCTATGAGGGAACATTGACCTCCCTCACCTGCACACCACTTTCTTCCCTAATGATTTTTCCTGCAGAAAATACACTTAGAAAACCAGATCAGAGCAGGACAGCAGAATGCTCCTCTGCCAGCAGAGGAAACCAGGGAGTTGCCTTTGGAAGGAACACCCTCCCTTAACAAAAATATGTTTCTTGAGACCTGACTGATCATTTGTCAAAATACAAGTGCAATTCCACTGGTTTCTGGAGAGTTGTGCCCCGTTGTACCAGCAATATCTCTAATGCCTAGTGCTACCATGAGGCTCTGGTCAGGAGGATAGGTAAATTGGGCTTCTATCACTGCAGTGAGGAGATCTGTTGGACTGCAGACAGCATGAGTCCTTCCCTGGCATTTCATGTAACAGAGGAAGCTATGGGTACCAGCAGGTCATTTAAAAAAACATCATCACTCTAACTTCCACAGTACATCTGCTGACTGACAATTGCTACCACTTTTTAGCCAAGGTATCGGTAATTCTGTACAAATAGAATCATAGAATCATAGAATAGATGCATTTATGTAATAATAAAAACATCCGTACCACAAATCCAAAAATATGACAGATGTCCTTCAGAAGCACGTGTGTTCTTTGAACTATAAGACCCACCATCTCAAGCCTCCTTTCTCCATGCCAACCTTTACCCCACTCTGTCTGAGTACTGCTTTCCATATCTTTTGATTTTTATAGTGATATTTTTCTTACCATATTTCTGCAGAAGAGCAATTGCAGACTGCTACAACTGATTCTTTGGCATACACTAACTTGCCTTTTTTCAAAGCACAGTTCCAAGTTCAGCAGCAAAAAGCTAATAGGTTACTGAAAAAGTCAAAACAAGTAGAAAAACATCTTAGAGGTCAATGGTTAAGAGGGGCTAAAGACAGTTTTTCCATGATCTTTGCATCAACAGCAGGAAGCACAGAGTTCTGTTGTCTGAGAAACAGAAAATATTTTGTATATTTGAGATACAAATATTTGTATGAAACCTACACCATTATGCACCTTATCTTGTGTATCCAGTTTATAAGCTGACACAACACAGAGGCAATTTGCACTTAAACTTGGTGGAGGAGAAGACTTTCCTTGATGCTGCCAAGCAATTCTGTGAAAGTAGCCACTTCCCAGTTATTTTAACTTTAACTACAGGATACCACACTATCACGGCACTTTTGAATACAATGTTGTTTCAGGGCAAGATGAAACAATAAAGAGCTGATATTGTTATCAGCTCAATTTTTCTCTCTTTTAGCCATTGTAGGCAGGCAGCCAGGTTATTGGATACATTGCAATGCCACATCCACAACACTGAGCCCAAAGCTAAGAATTGAAGTGCAGCTTTACTTAGGGTGTAATTCTAGCTGCCTCTCAGTGGGTTTAAGAGATTTAAGGTTGTAAAAACTCTATGTTAACATCCCCAAACCCCTCGGTGGTACTTCCATGAATTTTGAAGCGCTAACAAAGTCAGCTAAGAGCTAGAGTTACTTCAGGATGGAGGTCTAACTGGCAGTATGTTTTAACTATGTGAACTCCAAATCTTTGGGTTTGGTTTTCATACCTATGCGATCGCTTATTAAATAAATAAGGGGGAGTAAACTTATTTGGTGGTGCCAAATATAATCCCACCTCTCCATTTTCAGTGGTTTCAGCACACAAGGTCGTGCAGAGATCATTTGGTTCGAAATACTTGACTATTTGTTTAGAAGTTCAACTGAACATGTAAAGCACCCTTTCACTGATGATTAAATGCAGAATGAAAAATTATTATTTCTCAATAAGACACAATTTCTCAATAAATAAAACAAAAGCTAGAGACGCATCAAGAGGAGCCTCTGAGAGCAAATAGGCTCTGTCCTGCTTTACAAATCATAATCACCAAAAGGCCACCAGGGGCACCCTACCCAGGAGCTCCCTCCCCACCTACAAGAGCAGTACCCAGGAAACAAGACAAGGATGCCTAAAGGGGCTCTTCTGCAGGTGATGCAAGCCAAGCAGCACAGCTGGTGCGCTGAAAGACGAGCATGTGCAAAATCCCTCTGGGTACTCCCTCAGCATAACTGAGAGCTGCTTTCTGATGGCCCAAAACCCCCCCAACATTTATACAGCAGGTGCAAGTAACAACTCATCTTTCAGCCATTGGAGAGTTCTGACAAATTAACCAGCAATGCTTCACACTACAGCCATGCTGTATTAAAGGCGATAGAGAGTCAGCTGAAGTATCAGCAACACTTACTCTAACATGAAAACAAACGCTCCAGAACCAAGTACTTGCACGACATCTTTTCATCTGCATTTCTACTATGGTCAGGTTTTCCACCTATAAAAACTACAAACTCACTTGCTTGACTCATAAAACAACACTAAGTATTTCAGATTAGCATGTGTACTCATCTGCCATCCCAAGCAGAGAGCTCATGGCCATGCCTACACTCAGTTTACAGTTCAAATAATTATCAGCTCCAACTTATGCAGAAGGGAAGCCTGTGGAAAAGCACCATGCAACTCACCCACTACATAAGCTTGAGGTACATTATGTCCCAGCATCAAGCTACACAAAAGCAATCACCAACAAGAAAGGAAAAACAAGCGGTGGAACAGAGAGCAGAGGGATTATTGCCAAGATTAAACTCACACACAAGGCAAATTGTGCCTTGAGACAAGGTGGAACAGCCTTAGTAAAGCACAGCAGTTACAAGGATATAAGGAAAGACTTTAGAAGAAAGTCACAACAACATGGAAATACTCAGCAACCGTTTGCTCTAAAAAGGGCTACAACCCCTTGTATTACACAACTTATGGCAGTTTTAAGCAAAGGCTTAAAATGCACCTTTTGCCATAGCTCCCGCTTACAGACCCGCCTGTCACCTACACGCCGAGAAAGGAACGCCTCGACTCTTGGGGATGTCGCGCACCTCTGAAGATACAGAGAACGGCGGCTACAGGGTGAGCTCCGCCAGCCCTCCCGGCCAGGGAGCCGAACATGGGAGCCCGACGCGGCTGCTGCGCTCGGGGCAGCCCCGGCTTCCCGCGCGGGGACATGAATTCGTCCCGCTCCCTTGGCCGGGACGGCCCCGCCGCTCGCCAGCCCCAGCTGTGCCTCACCTGGGTGTCCCGGCTGCCGCCGCCGCGCAGGGAGGCAGCGCACTGCCCCGCTCACGGCCCGGGGAAGCGGCGGTCGCGGCACCTCCACTTCCTCTGCCAGCCGTCCGCCGCGCGCGGCTCCCCCACGGGCGGCGACAGAAGAAGCAGTGGGGCGGCCGCAGTGCAAAACCCGCTCTCCTCCCCGCCCCATCCCGTCCCCGCCCCGTCCTGCCGCCGGGGGGTGGCGGGGCCCGAGGCGCGCTCTGTGCTCGGGGCAGGTGAGGAGCTGAAAGAAGAGGGTGGCCCACCCCAAACAGACTTGGCAAGAGCAGCGGGAAGCGCTTCGGTGCAGCAAAAGAAAAGGAACATTATAGAACTCGGAGCAGGATGTAAACTCTTCCAAAACCTGGCTGCACCCCAGGGCTTGGCACCAGCTGGCTTTAAACTGGGTGTAACTAGTGCTTTGGCTCAGGTGTTTCTGGCTCCAAACCGGGGTGAAGACTGAGCTCTCACAGGGCTATGGGAATGGGGTGGGTACAGTGCTCCTTGTCCCGACCAGGGTGGGTGACCTGAAGCTGCTCCTGTATAATGTCCATTCAGATCTGCTCATGCCCATGTGGCCTCCAGGGTTGCAGTGTCTTCCTCATACTTAACTGTATGTAATGGTCACATTCAGTCACTCCAGAGTTCAGACACTCATCTATATCCAGAATAAATGAAGGTGTCTTTTTGCACCCATCAGGAGTCCTTGTTGAACTTCAGGATCTGTAGTGAGATGTCATGCTGGCTCCGCTCTTTATCTCCTTCTGTTAGCAAAATCTTACCTATAGAATGTGTTAACCTGAAAAACCTCATTGAGAGAAAAATTGCTTGTAAAGTTCAGTGGAAATACATCTCTCATGTTTCTAAATGTCAGTCTAGAGAAAGCAAGCAGGGTCTGTGCTGCTAGCAAGCCAATGGTTTTGTTGTGACTAGTGCGTAATAGCTGGATCAACACAGATGTCTTTCTGTTCAGCTTGGAGGAAATGAGTTACAAAGTCTTTGTTTTCACTGGGGGGATTTCCTCCTTTTGGCACTGTGGCCACGTCTCCCATGCCTGTCACACTGCTGCTGAGCCCAGGGAGTCACAGGGCTGCATCCCTACTGGACAGGGCACCTCCACTATGGACACACGGGCAGTCTCCATGTGACCACTTCATGATGACCTGTCCAACCAGCCTGCCCTCACAGCCCTCCCTCCACTCCATCCCCACGTTTGTATAGCACACGCTCAGGTGTCCACACAGCTTCCCTTACCCATGATTAGATCAGTTTTGCAAAGCAGACAACTTCTGCTTCATTTTTCAAGCAACAGCAGCTACAGCTTTCTTCACCCTGTCTGCTGCTGCTGCGGCAGTAGGAAAGGACAATAAAACTGAACAGTTGCTTGAGGAGGGACTTGGAATAGCTTTACCCCATAAGGTGCCATTTCTGAGCTCCAGAAAGAAGTGCCATCTCACAGACAGCAGTTATGCTGCAATGTGACTTGACCAGCAGCAGCTATATTACTCTTGAGACTACCTCAGAGCTGCAGCTGCAGCAGCAAAGGGACAGCAGAGCACACCTTCATGGTCCAAAGCATGTGGCTATTGCTGTGCTGAAGGTGTCCCCCTGCTACAGCTACTGACCAGGAGTTAACCACTTGATGCTGATCAGTCAACCAACAAAGCATTTTTGGTGGAGGTGTGGATCACAACGTTTTTTGCAAGCTTTATTAAGCTTGCCAGTTCTCAGTCCTAAAAGTGCTCTCTCTTCCCTTACCATCTTCTTCCTACTTCAAGCTATGCTTGCCTAGAATTGTACCTGCACTGGGCTGGACGGCAGCTGTGAGAGCAAGGAAAAGAGCTCTGCAAAGGCCTGTGGTGAAAGACAAGGATGTGCTTAGCAGTCTTTGAAAAACACTCCCTTAGATATACTCTGGGCACATGCATTGAGGAGAGGCTCAAAAGCTCTCAAAAGCTTTGGGAAAAACGTTGGAAAAGTTCTCCAAAAGGCCAGGGAAAAAGCATTACCCATCATTCCACGTAGCTTCTCACAGCTGGTGAGCAGGGCAGCACCGTGCATTTGGATTTCTGCTGCACAGTTTTGGCTTCTCATGGCCTGTATGCCTCCACTCTTGTTAAAACAGAGCAAGTGGTGTGATTTCAATTTGAGAGACATGGCAATCTCTGCACAGTGCCAAGGCTTGCAGAATTACTGGGGGAAGGAGTATTCATTTTGCAAGAACAGGTTTGTTTTCCTTCTATACTTCATAAATATCTAAAAGTGCCCATCACCAGGGCTACCAGTATGTCCTGATCTAATGAATTTAAAGAGCAAAACTACTTTTTAAATATTACACTTCTTTTATACATCTTCATAAATTTTCCAGCTGGGAGGGGGCTGAGCTTTCCATTCAGGGGAAAGTTTTGGCTTCAGGATTAAAAAAAACCAACAAAACAAACAGAAAAAGCAGCAAGTTGGAACCAGAAATTAATTCATTGCCCTAAAATTTCTCGTTATGGCAAACATGGGGAATGCAAAAAGGAGATGTTTCAGGGCTTTGGTTCTATTCTTAGCAGAGCTTGGTGTTACTTGCCGTTTCCAACTTTTCTCTCCTTCCTCTTAGATGTTCAGGACCTCTGTTGAGTGGGGTGGGGTAGCACCAATCCCACCCCAGGGCTGCAGGGATTGGAGTGCTTGTTGACTGAACCTTTTCTTTGGTAAGTCCTGGGGACTCAGTGAACTGAAATGTGGGCTTGCTTCATTTGGACTAAAGGTACCCAGACCCCAGGGTGGTTGACTTTTGCTCTACTGCAAAGGAAGGAACAGTGGTGAAGAGTTCTTGTGGCAATCTGCCCCTCTCTAGGAGGAAGTCTCCACTTCAGGAAAGACTGGGGTTTATGAAATTTCAAGCCCATGTGTAGTGTAAATTACCAAAGAGAGACAGAAAAATATACAAGTTGGACAGCAACTTTGATGGACCATCTTTTCCAGCAGTTATTCACCTATTTCTACTTCATCATCTCATGGTCCATGTCTGTTCTGTCTTTGGAGACACTGTTGGGTTTTTTTCAAGTCCAAAAAGCCCCTTCTCTGCAATCTTTCTGGTCAGAAGGAAGCATATCTACCAGTCCCCTGGTCACAGAAAGGCTCTTCCTCTGTTTCCTTTTTGTGCCTGTCAAACACTCTTCCCGTATTCAGTCCTTTTCACTGCACAGAGGCTTGTGGGAGTTCAGTCACTGAGCATTTCCTCTCTTCATTTCTCTTCCCACACTTGCTGTGGGCAGGTCTTCTGGACTAGGCAGCCAGTTTCTCTAAGTGGAGGTCTCAGCTGCCCCTGCTGGGACCCAGGGAAGGGGAAGGGCCATGACCTACCATGATGATAATCCCAGCTGGTCCAGCTGGGATTAACCTTCCTATGGATTTGAGATGATTTTCATCATGATGACTTTTTATCCTTTCAGTGCTAACTATTGTCGGTTGATGCCAGATTTTCCTTAGGAATGCACAGTTATGCCACCCAAGATTTGGGATCTTCATATCCACAGTCTACGCAAGACTGTAAAGCCAATGAGTACTATTTCCATGTAGTAAAAAGAAACTGGGATGAGACATTATCAAACACTCAGATGATTTATATATTACAAATAAAATTCACAAGACTCTGGAAGGAACATTAATTCAGTTATTGATTAAAGAATTAAAAGGTGAAAGATGTATATCAGGCAGAATTAAAAACTTCATTAATAAGTTATGGGCCTTCTTGACTACAATGTTTGGTAAAATCATAGAACCACAAACATTTGCCAATGCATTCTTTCTGCTTTCTCTCTGTTACTGTATAACACTGCAGTGTAACTTGCTATAACCCAGGGAGTTAGTTATTAAAAACAGGTCCCTATCTTCAGCACAGTGCAGCCTGGTTTGAGTCCTGGCTTGATGTGTTCATGTAATAAGATGGCAGGAAGTAACGTGTGTATGTAAACTGTAAAGGCTCTTCATTTATTCACAGACTGTACCTCACATACAGTGTCAGCACAGTAGCACTGGGGCCACATTGAAGTTACTTGCTAGTACTGATACAAAGAATAGATATCTAAAAAGGCAAGGATGTGGACTAGAGTTGCTGGGTTGCTTAGCTTAGTTCTGATGGTTTTCAGCTTGTGATCCACGAGCCCCTAGATACTTCTCAGAGGACCCACAGGAGGTAACCAAGAAGGGCCACACTTCATGCAGTACCATCCTATCTCTAAGGAGCTTTAGACCTGAAAACTACTGCCTTGCCAGCATAAGAGTGGTTTGAAGGCAGTATGGGCTGTCTGCACCCTGCAGCAGAAAAAAATGATGGCTACGTGACACTACAGAGCAGCCTCAGACACAGTGGTAGCACCAGGTCTGGTTTAGAAGCCACATGTGCAGATGCTGAGGAAAGAGGGTAATCCTGCTTGAAGAGGCAACTCTTAGGATCCAAAAGCATGTTTAGCCTTCAGATACAGGTGTCAGGGCAAAATTTAATCAATGGGCATGGGTGCTACAGTGAACAGTTTATGAGCTCAGAAAAACTGGAATTTCACAGCTGACTTCAGCATGAAGTTACACCAAATTGAAAAAAAAAGAGCTGAAAGGAGATTTTGTGTCAGGATGTGGTCTGTTTAGCTAGAATATGCTACTGAAAAGTAGGCACTCAATGAATAATTTTAGCTTGTACAAAAAGTCTCATGCAAGACTCTGTGTAGGCTTAGAACACAAAGCAAAAAAGTAAACATAACTTTTCCTTTCTCGGGAGACAAGACTATCCATCCATTTATAAGATGTTTGTATGATTGTGTTACTTAACCATGTTCCGCTGATTTCTTTAGAAGAAGATGCTGAATGACTTTCATTAGAAGCCTAGCACGCCAGAAACATAATTCAACATTACTGTATATACATTCCCAGTAAAATTGTTCTGAATTTACACATAGGTCAGGCTGTGGCTTCATATACGGAGCTTTAGTGTATTTGGGATTACCTAACACAATTGCAAACCAGAGAATAAAACACATCATGCATCTGGTTGACTCTGTAAGACTACTTCAACCAATGCAACCAGTAGTATGACAGCAGTTGTCAGTCCAAGCATTTTGCCGCATGACCTTAATTTATCAGGCTGGCACCCCATTAATGACAATTCAGGGTAAATCCACTATGATAATTACCTACGTGAATTTATTCTACAATGAACTTGACATCCTGCACCCACCCTAAAAACAACTTTTTCCATCTTCATTGGCAGCCATTAATGTTATATACTTTTAAGAGGGTCGCAGCAAATAGTATTTGTGTTGTTATTAAAGAACTAGCAACTTCATGTTAGAAGGTTTCATTTAACTGATGTTCACTATTCAAGTAATATTTACCAGTAAAAAAAAGTAGGGACATAAAATACAACTTTTTTCTTCTAATTCAACCCCCATGAGTTCCATTGCTGTGAGTAAAGCTGAGTGGAAACAAATGTTGCACTCTTTGCAATGTCATGTCCACAGCTATGGTCTTCCTCAAACCAATTTTATGTCTTCATTGTTCCTAAACACTCTTAAAATTGAGGTATAGGGGTAGTTAGGGAGCCTCAAGTGATACAAAGAGAGGATTTCTACTTTATCCTTTATTCCCGCTTTCTTGCAATCTTCTGTAATTCAAGACTAAGCTTGATTGTTGGAACTCAATGATCTTAAGGTCCTTTCCAACCCTAACTATTCTATGATTCTACGATTCTATGATCTTGTTCTGTCTGAAGACCAGCTTTCTAACAGCTTTTCAGATCCAGCATGGGTCTGCAAATATGGTGCTTAACAGATGTATGTGTGCATATATGCGCATGTATAGCCACAGAGACATAGGCACATGCGTGCATGCACACACACACAACTGAACATTGAAAGACAAGTTAAAACAGTTTGGTTCATCACTTTGAACTGCAGAAACAAGACAATATGAACAACAGGCAATAATCCTACTCTTGCCAAATTAGTACCCCCCTTATGCTTCATTGGATTCTGTCATAAATCCAGTATTTTCAGAGAATTATTTAGCTATCACTGCATAGATGCTTAACTCTTGGCAAAAAAAAAAAAAATCGTGATGAGCACTAAAAGCACTTTTAAAAAATTATTATAAAATTTTCTGGAGAAACTCTTGCGTTTTTCTCAAAATTTTCTTGCCAAAATGCTCATGAGAAAGGAAGAAGACTGTAAATCCCTTGCCTTCACGTGTTTCTTTGTTCTAATACACAGGCATGTCACTAGTAAGAGATGCCTGTGCCATGACTATGAGTGGGCTGACCCATTACTATCTAGCTACACATTTGGCTTGTAAACAATAGTAGGAACTGAGCCCATAGAAAATATCTCACTCTCGCCAGCCTGCCACATTGTTTGAGCTGGGAAATTGAGACAAACTGCTACATTCTTGGTTAAAAATAAGAGGCCTTTGAATTTTCTCTCTACTCTGAACTTTCCACTAAGGGTTGACTTTTATAATTTTGGCACATCTTTTGAAGTCTGAATATAGCTTAGCTTTTATGTACTTAAAGAATTTTCTGTACTTCTCTGTACTTAAAGAATTGCGTAGCACTGGAACAGGCTCAGACCTGTTAATACAGGCAGTGCAAAATGTGTCTTACTGCACCAGATGCCATGCCAGCATCCTACCGCACCCTAACGTGGGAGCTTGGATGTGATGGGGGCAAGACAGTGTTACCGCAGGTGCCTTAGTCCAAGGCAGCTTCCTTCTGGAAGAAGCCTAATCGTGGCTCGGATTTAGCTCTAGAGCGCCACTAACTGCAGCTGCACCTGCGCTGAATCTATCCCATCTATTCTTTTGAGTTTCCATCCTCCACAATCCCCCACAATGGCTGACTCAGCCTTTCCACCAAGCAACAAAGACGTTTAGAAGGTCACAGCTCACTGGCACACTCCAAAGTTTGATTCAAGTTGCAAATGATAAAATCAGTTAAATCGTGTGTGTACAAAGTAAAATACTACAAAGGGCAAACGATATTTACAGAAAAAGATTCATACAGAAGGCAGCTTCTAATAAAATGTACATGTGGTGTTGAGTTTGTTATTGTCAAGCTCTCAATAAAGGGATTTTCCGTGATGGTATCTACATCTTCAGATATTATTTCTTTATTACAATTTTGGTAGAGAAATATCACTGTTTGAAAGGATTGCAAATTTTATAGGGTACCTGGCAACAAGGTAGAATATTGCTACATTAGTTACTCTGTTGTAATACCTCAGTTTAGCATTTTTAGTGAAGTCAAGTATATATATACAAAAATATGTATATTAAATATATATATAAAAGTATGTATGTCAGTGGACACCTGCGACATGTATGTACTGGCACACTCATAATTGTAACATGGATTAACAAAAGAACACTGAATCTGTAAATTTGCAACTTACCTGAATTACAAACAGTCCTGAGGGTTCCTGATGCTTACAAGCTTTTAATTCCCACTGGTTTAGTAGGGAGTAAATAGCGGTCAGGTTTTGGTTATAGTATATTTTATCTTTATGCACTGAAGTATTTACAGTATAGTGAGTTAAATTTGGTTTATACAATACAGCAATATTTTTCCTTCTGTTAAGCTTGTACGCATTGCCTTGCCTGAATTTAAATGAGAGGTTTCATCACACATCACCCTTTACTCATGGTTCAGGTTTTCCCCTGAAATCTGAAGATCGGGTGTGACCAATCTGTGTTTAAAGTTAAGCATGTGCACCAATGTACCGCATGTGAATGTATGGCTTTCACTGGGAATGTTCGGACTGTGCAAAACTGCAACTTGAATGTGGAGGAAGCTGGAAAACATGGGGCTCAGAACTCAAATCCTTCCCACCTCTGTTACCACAGCAACCTCACAAGCACGGGCCACAAACAAGGGTAGCAAACTCTAGATGGAAGACAGCTGTGCGTCCCCACCCTCCACAATAATTAACAATTATTAATAATAATTATTATTATATAATAATTACTACTAATGAACTTGTGGTGAGGAGTCTATTATCAGTTTAGATTCAGCGGAAGCTAGTTTATATTCATTTGTTCGCAAGGTAGTATCCTTCAACTATCATAGTTCTCCCTCCCCAGTTACTCCCTCTCCTTGTTACCCTCTGAAACCACACCTGGTTGAGCTAAACAAGACACTTTCTGGCCTATACTGTAAGTATTGATATTACCTTGGCCATTTTAAGGCCCTCTTTCCTGAAGTTCGCCCAGTATGTATTAATCTTGCTTCACGGTGACAGTTCTAAATACTCTGCATAAGATATCAGCTTCTATGGTTGCATACGTATTTCCCTTTAACCTACTTGAAATGCAGCACCTATATATAGATCTTTAGATGTGTTTTGAGTTTTCATGATGGTGTCGCAGTAGCGGTCTTTAGACATCCTGTGACAGACAGTTGACTAAACCAGCCAGGCCTTTCTCTTCATCTTTTGTCAGCAGCTGATGGACCTGAAGAAATTCTTCCTAGTCTCTTAAGTCCCTTGCCTTTGTTGCATTAGACTTCTGTTAACTGAGCCCTTGCTTTATGGCAGTTCAGTTCTACTGTGCATGCCAGATACCTTCTTTCTGTCACCAGTGTATTTCATTAATTGTTTCTATTCTTTGGACGTAATCATTAGCAAATGATAAATGCGGTCAATCTCTAATCCACAGTTACACAACTCATCTCCCTGGAGCCTGAGCAGCCTCCTGTAAGTACAGCTATTACTGTTGCTCTTCAGTTGGTTTCTTCCCTCTGATTTCCCCACATCATCACACCGACTTCCACATAACACTGTGTCAGTGACTTTACTGAAATCGATATGGAAACTCCATTCTCTAAGATCATTGTGTATCCTTGCAAAGAAAAATACCAAGTTAATTTGGCACAATCTTTAGTAACTATTTCTCCCTTTTACAGGTATTTCTTCTATAAACTGTTGAGTCCTTGTAGGCAATTGAGATCATCCCAATACATTTAGAATCATAGTGAAAATTGATCCACAGAAGTGAATCAGTTTTCTCATTAAAGATAACTACTTCATTTTTAATTTTTTTAATATATGGTATTGCCATCCGTTTCAGTAAATGCCTTTAAACTTTTACCACTGGCTTTATTATCTCAGTTGCTGCGCCTCCTTGAGAGCTGAGCTCTTTGACCTTTGGTTTCACCTTGCAGACGACAATTTTTCTTTCCACACCCATTCTCATGAATATCCTTGGTTTTGCCCCTATGTACTATGGCATTACCATTACTGATGCTGAGCCAAATACTCAAGTAGTTTGGGGCAGGATCTACATTATTTTTAAGTGCAACCACATACATGTTTGATAAGGTATCCACTTCTATTGTTTATATGGCCAAGGTAGCTTTTACTATTTGCTTGAATTTCATTTGCAGCCTCTACCAAAGTTTGACTTTCGACATTTTCACCTTTCTATATGCCTTTTGGTATGTAGAAATATGCCTATATAGAATTCTATGTGTTCCTTGTAGGGTCTCTCTTTACACATAGTATTAAGGGTTTCTCAGTTAATTGTGAATGGAGTTATTTGCTGTAATTTTTCCCCATTAGGATATATAGTTAAATTCTGGAGCCCTAGCTTAAAGGAACTTTAGTTGCCTTCCACAGTTACCTGACTGAACCATTCCGGCTCGATATGTGCTCACACTGACTATTAATCACTGACTTATAGTGCGTGACCTGCCATTTTGAGATCAGGGTATTTTTCTGTGACTTTGCTGAGAGCCACCTCGAGAGGGCCATTTTCCTGCAACCCCTTCCAGGGGACCTCTTGCCCACCCTCCCTGCACAGCCTGCTCTTGTAATCCATTGTGGCTTCTAAACAATATTTTCCCAATTTGCCTCTCATTCACAAACCCTATAATATTCTCGCAGCGGGAAATCGAATGATGGCTGTTCTTGTGGACTTCAGCAAGAAGGTATGCACTTCATTAGGCACTGAGAAACATGCTCTGGGAAACAAATGAGTTTGAATTTTCTTTTATTTCCCTGCAGGGCCTTTCCTTTTGCTCATCCCTGCTGACAGGCCACAGTGGCTAATTCAGCTCCCCCGTGGAGTTAGCTAGTTTAGTTAAGCAGCAGGAGACCACAGAGTGAATGGCACCAGAAAAAGCAGAAATATAAGCAGGAATGTTTTGGTCGATACTATATATTCTTTGTTGTTTTACCACTACTGGGTAAAATCAGGTCTCACTTGAGGTATTTTTTAAAATTGTCATACAAAAAATCAGAACGCAAAAAATCACACTGTGATAAATTGCAATACTGTTATTGAAGAGATCAGTAAGCATTGGGACCTGTTACACTTTAAGATTCACTGCATGGCACTCTCCAAATACAACATTTTTTTTCCAACATGGAATAAGCAGGGGTTCCTCTCCAAGTGCTCTCAAAATCTGATCAGGTAATCGTTAGCACAGAGGCTAGAGCATGCACATACCTGTGCTACCTCTGCACAGCACCGGTCTGGCAAGAGCTGTGCCACCACAAACTCTGCACACACCTTTGTACCATGTCTGGGACACCTCCTCAGGAGTGAGCCCTCAGTCACCAGCGCCGTGACCGAGGTCTGTCGACCTCAAGCCCTCTGGAAAAGAGTGGCAAGAGCCCGGGTGCACAACCTTCTCCTTGGGAAGGCTGATCTTAAGTGCCCGATTCCGACTCAGGCACGACGTGGTGTCACTAGATGGCGACGGATACCTTCTGTACAGTGCAAAATAGCCGTATTTGGTCTACGCTCTCTGTATACGTTGTCTCCCCCCCCCAGTTACAAATTTTCATGAAAATCTAACCAAAGAGATGCTTAAAACATACTAGCTTTTCCAGTCTGCATGTAAATACAGCATGCCAAAATTCCAACATGCTTGGAAGTTGCTCACTTTTCAATTATTTTGCATTCTGAAATGTACATTTGGTGCTTTTTCCTGTTAAAAAAGTGCACAGGGAAATCTTTTTACAACATTTCTTGAGCACAATGAAATCTTTTTCCTTCCAGCATTGCCAGGAGAGATCTCATTAAATTTAGAAACTTTTTTTTTGAACGTTAGAGCAGAAGATTGCTTCATAAGGGTGGAGACATACATACAAGGTTTCACTCAGCGTTATCCAAGTGAATGAAATCACTGGAGTCTGGAAATGAAAATAAATCATGAATCTTTCTGGCAACAAAAAATCCTTTCCCAGTGTTCTGAGTCACTTTGGTCTCACCACAGCATTTTCAGTATGTTGAGCTCAGTAGTTTTCTAAAGAGCAATTAAGTTCTTTCCAAGTGATTGATAAACATGAAATACTGGTAGCTAACTCCATGACAGAACTGAATTTGCATTTGTTAATGAGCTGCACACAGAGATATGAAAAAAAAAAATGCAAGAAGCAAAAGATCCTAAAGCTGTTGAAAGTACTCAGATACCATGATGATGAACCTAGTGTGAATATTCAAATATTATGGGGGGTGTCTGCAGTGATCTGGACTCAGAGGGTGATGGCTAGTAGCACAAAGCCTAGCTGGAGGCCAGTAACTAGCACTGCGCTCCAGGGGCCAATGCTGGGTCCACTCCTGGTCGACTTCATTGATGAGCTGGATGATGGGGCAAAGGGTACCCTCAGCACGCTTGATGATGGCACCAAATTGGAAGGAGTGGCTGATACACCAGAGGGTTGTGCTGCCATCCAGAGAGACCTCAACAGGCTGGAGAAACGGACTGACAGGAGCCTCATTAACTTCAGCAAAGACAAGCGCAAAGTTCTGAACTTAGGGAGGATCAACCCCAAACAACACCAGTGTATGCTGGGAGTCACCCAGCTGGAAAGCAGCTTGGCAGAAAAGGAACTGTGGCTCCTGGTGGACACAAGTTGAATGTGAGTCAGCAACATGTCCTAGCATCAAAGAAGGTGAATAGTATCCTGGTCTGCATTGCCAGTAGGTCAATGGAGGTGATCATTCCCCTCTACTCAGTACTGGTGAGGTCACACCTGGAGTCTTGCGTCCAGGTTTGGGCTCCTCAGAACAAGGCATCCATGGAGAAACTGGAGAGAGTTCAGCGAAGGGCCACAAAGGGGATAAATGGACAGGAGCATCTCTCCTGTGAGGAGAGGCTGAGAGAGCTGGGACTGTTCAGCCTACAGGAGAGAAAGCTCAGGGAGGGTCTTATTAATGTGTATAAAAGCCTGAAGCAAGGATGCAAAGAGAACAGAGCCAGGCTCTTTTCAGTGGTGCCTGATGACAGAACCAGAGGCAATGGACACAAATTGAAACACAGGAAGCTCTGACTAAACATCAGCAGGTAGGTCTGGGTTTTTTACTATGAAGGTAATGATGCACTGGCACAGGTTGCTCAGAAAGGTGGGGGACTCTCCATCCTTAGAGAACTCAAAAGCCCTATACAGTCCTGAGCAATTGTCTCTAGGTGGCCCTGCTTGAGCAGAAGGGTTAGACCAGTTGACCTCCAGAGGCCATTCCAACCTCAGCCATTCTGTGATAAGATTTATTACAATGATCAATTGTGATGATAATCTTTGAAAAAAGTAATCAATAAATTAATTATACAAATAAAGATTGAAATACATACTTATTCATACATTTTCTAGCCACATGGTATGCCATGAATACCAGCCTCATCAGGAGATATTGCACACAATATCCTAGAACTGACCTTGCTCCAGCTTTGAAGCATAAGATACATGTTTAAAGATAGCTATGGTCAAAATGTTAACATTTTTTCTGTGCATAAAAGAAGCAGCATATAAATTCATGCCAAAGAACTACATTTTATACTTCATGACACCAAAGATGTACTTTCAAAGGCAAAACTTAGCTGGAATCTTGCCTGCCCTTCAGGCAGGCTTGTAACATGGCAAGAAGACCAGCATACTGAGCGTAGGTCTCTCGCCCATGATAGTGTCAGGTGTGAACAGCCCTTAAAAATATTTATAAAGACTTTAAAGTGAATATATGCATCAATGCCTTTACAAAGTTCACTGCTGCTCACAGTTTCTAGAGGACAGTTGCTGAAGGTGTGTGCAGAGACACTGGCTGTATTTTTGAGTTTGCAAATAAGTCTAATCTAAAGGGCTAAATTTGTTGTCTCACCACTGACAAGCCCAGATATACTCAGAGACATCTTTTATGAATAATTGAAGTTGCAACATCAGTTCTTTCAGTAGAACCAGCTGAACAGTTTTGAAATTAATTCTGAAAGGGACATATTATGAAAGAGGCATACTTATTCCACTGTGCACGCAATGTGCGTACATACAATGCATTGTAATGACAAATTATACTTTCTGTTTTGTCAAAGGTTTAGATAAACACTGCCTAACACTACCATGTGTGGGCCTGTTGAACACCTCCTTTGAGAAGTCTGGCAGGCAACAACTTTCTGCAAGAAACTAAACAAAGCTGCTTATAAACCAGTCTAGTTTTCCAGGCATGAAGTTCAACATTTGCTACAAATGTTAACTTCCCACCAGATGCATCTGGCCATCTTAATGTATTCTTTGCCCTGAGGGATCTTTTCTTCTCCCAGTTGTTTCAGCTTGAAACAACCGAAAGGTTTCGAAGTCAAGATTCCAAGTGTTGCCAGATGTAAACCCAACAATGAAGCAAATTACAGCCATGAGAAACTAACTACAGGTTGTTCATGCTGAAAAGTTCAAAGGGCCATCAAAACAAGGGTCCTGGTGGTCTATTTCTCAGGAACCACTTGTCAGAGGGATGTGCGGAATCACCAGGGTGATATGGGAGCCTTGCTCAGGCTTCTTTTCCTTTGGAGGGATTGCTCCTCATTTCCTCTCATCACGTGAGGTAAGAACCTGCCCCATGTTAGAGAAGCAAAGCATCCATGCAGGCACTGAGATCTTGAAAATACTGCTGTGGAAATGGTGCTTTTCCCTTCCTTCTCCATGTGTGTGGAAAAGACAGCAAAGGCACCAACTGAAGCCGCTCAGGAAAGAAACCCGCAACTGGTCTAATTTCACATTCAGAAGACTTGCTCTTATGACACAGTGGAAAGATGTCATTTTTGTGGCATTACAATCAATTAATGCTATTTGTGTATAGTCACCCAGGGGCCTCTGCTTGGGTGTGGTCTCAAACATCTGGCCAGTGCAAGCTTGGAATCTGATGACTGAGAAGCTCATGGAAGCCCATTATTGACCTGACATTTAATGGGAAGTTTCTGGCTCAAGCCTTGCTGCTCCTCAGTTCCCAAAATATGAGAAGAGCACTTGCAGCGCAGGCATGAATGAGAAGGCAGGATCATGGCCCTTGCTATTCAACCATCGGCTATGATGACTATTAACCAACAACTCCCTTTGTTCATCCCAGGCACCTTTACTCTTTGTAAAAAAAAGCAGATGATTCATCAGTTCTCAATCTTTTTTCTCTCACATGCACACCCCATCCTGATCCACACACCCACTGGGAGAGTATGTTGTAGGGAGAAATGATTGCTAGAGTTGCTGGCAGCAAAGTAATAGTGTCAGCAGAGGACAGAAAGTTGGGGTAGAGAACCTGGGGAAGAGGCAGACCATAAAAGGGGCTGAGGAAAGAGGAGAAAAGAGGGAAGGGAAGGGAAAGGAAGGGAAGGGAAGGCAGAATACACACTGTGCACGTCAGGGGCTCTCAGAGGTCGTCACAGAGGAAGCCCCTGAATATGAGCCGCTGAGCCCAGGAACCAGAGGCTCTTTCTGGTCCTGGTCCTTCTCCCCACTCTATGAATCCTGGCAGAGCCCTTCCTCACAGCCCCACTTCACACCCTGTCACTCCCCCACAGCCCCAGACACGAGCCCCATCCTAATCCCAGTAGCTGCAGGGTAGAAAGGACTGATCTTCTGTTGCTATTATAAAATCACCATTAATGCAAATGACTTGTCCTCAGTTCAGCAGTAGCAGTCATTTTTCTCCTTCTTAGTAGCTGGTGCAGTGCTGTGGTTTTGACTTTCAGCCTGGGAACAGCACTGATAACACCGATGGTTTTAGTTGCTGCTCAGTAATGTTTACTCTGACCAAGGACTTTCTGAGTCTCATGTTCTGCCAGGGAGGAGGGGAAGCCAGGAGGAAGCAGAGACAGGACACCTGACCCAAACTAACCAAACAGGTATTCCATACCACAGTACGTCATGCCCACTACATAAACTGGGGGCAGTTACCCAGAAGAGTTAGATTACTGCTCAGGTCGGGCTGGGTATTGGTTGGCGGGTGGTGACCGGTTGTATTCACTTCCCTTGTTATTTCCCTTATCATTATTATTATTGGTGGTAGCAGCAGTGGTTTGTGTCACACCTTAGTTACTGGACTGTTCTTATCTTAACCCGTGGGATTTACATTCTTTCAATTCTCTTCCCCATCCCTCCGGAAAGGGGGGGAGTGAGTGAAGAGACTGCATGCCTGACTGAGCTTAAACCATGGCAGACTGAAGGTTTATCATGCCACCAACATGTGGACTGAAGATAGCTAAAGAACAACAAAGAATCTATATTGTGTGGTCCTGCTAATAAATATTCATAGTTGAAATAAAGTTCCCTACTTAGGTTAACACTGCTGTTACACCCAGCAACCACTGAATTGTCAGCAGTGTCACTGAACTGCCAGTGCCACACAAGATCCTTATTGCAAAAAACATTTTGTTTTGCTTGCCTTCTTGAGGACTGTAAGTTCCGTTAATAAAGTAACTGTGCTAACAGAATATATCTGGATTCCTTCAAGGCACTTCATGCCAAATGATACAGACTTAAGAGAGAATGAGCTGAATTTGCAAACTGGTTTACTAACCAGTCTCCAAGGGCTGCCATTGATTGTTATTAATGTGGTATCAATAAGCAGAGTTCCATAGGTCTCAGCTCATGGGCCAAAACTATTTAATAGTTTCATAGTTCTGACAATTATACTAAATTTGTGGTAAAGTTTGCTGTTGATACAAAGTTTGTTTTGCCAGCAGATAATGAAGGCATTACCATAAGAGTAATTTAAATTGGTTTATTGAAAGATACCAACCTGGAAGTATTTTAATACAGTTACATACTTAATGTGATGTTGGTTTGGAGAAAAAAATGACATAAATTGGATCAAAGGCCTGGATTCTGGAGAGGACCTAACTACCAGTGGATAAGGACTCCAGCATAAACTCTTGAATAATGCTGTGCATAAAGATACAATGTAATTTTGAATGTATAAGGGGAGAATATTGCATAAGGCAAAGGGGAGAGTATTGCATAAGGTGAGGAAGTGACCCCAGCCTTCTCTCCACACATAATAATGCTGTATACTCATGTCTGGCAGCCCCAACACGCCAGCAGTCCATGCACCATACCTAGCATAACCCAAACACAATCGTGTGGTATATGCTGCCCCCCAAGCCTCGCACCTTCTCAGCATACCTCACAGTCTGAGCACCACAGTCTCATTCCACCTCTTCCCTCCCAGAGCCTGGAAAATGACACTCATCTGCAGGCGCATCTCCTGCAGGCTCCAGTTCTCCAGCCTGTTTGCTGGTTACCTTCCTCTCCCCAGCAAATATAGGCTGCATAATGAACCTGTTGAGCAGATGGAGCATGAGAAGGGGGAACGGAGTGTGGAGGACTGGCTCTAACGACAATGTCCCACAGTGGCATGGGGGAGGGCTGAGCATCCCCACTGTGCCAGCAGATGAAGTTTGGAGACTTCATCTTCTAACTCCAGGACCCACTAATTCCTCTAACATAAAGATCTAAGACTCTTACTGGCACATTTTATATGAATATATATATTTATACAGCACAAAAAGCAAACAGATCACATGCCCGTCTCACACGAGCGCCCATGACCATCGCCAAGGCCCCGACCAGGGGCACACCTCGTATCCTTTAGAGTATTAGAGCACTTTGGGGAAGTATCCTCCCCACACCCCGTGTAACCGCTGACTGGGATCTGCGGCCCCTAACGGATGAGGCTGGCGGAGAGGCAGGGCTGTGTCGTTCCCTGAGGAGCGCGGCCCCTCCCCCGGCTGCACTGAGGCACGCCCGCCACACACGGGACCGCAACCCGCGGCCGCCAAAGCAGGTCCCACCCCACCAGGAACAGGCGCGAGCGGCGATGGTTCCGGGTCACCCCCATGACGTCAGGGCGGAGGGCGGAGATGGCAAGATGGCGGCGGCGGCCGGATGCATGTCCCCTGCCCCGCCCCGCCGGCGCCGCTGAGAAGAAGGCGGTGGCAGTAGCGCCTGCGGCCCGCCCCGCCATGTAGACGGGGCGGCACGGCCGCCTCTCGCCGCGCAGCCTCCCCTCTGCCGGCGGGCGCCATGGAGGACGTCGGCTCGGGTGTGAATGCGGACGCGGAGGTGCGGAAGCTGCAGGAGCTGGTGAAGAAGCTGGAGAAGCAGAACGAGCAGCTCCGCAGCCGCCACGGCGCCCTACCGGCCGGCCCCGCCAGCCCCAAGCGACTCCTGAGCGGCGGGCCCTCCCCGTCGCCCCCCGCCGCCGCCTCCCCGCCCGACGGTCGCTGCCTTAGCCCCAGGGCCGCCGCCCGGCGGCCGCCCCTCGAAGAGCACGGCAGCGGCGCGGCCGGCGAGGACGGGAATGGCCTGCTGGACGACGCGGCGCTGCTCAGGCCGGAGGAGCTGGAGAGGTTGGCCGGCTGTGAAGAGGACGAGACCGGCTGGTGAGGAGGCGGCCGGGGTGGGGATGGGGTGGGGGAGTACCTTTCCTCCGCCCCCCGTCGCCAGGAGGTTGGAGGATGCTGTCCTCCCTTTACCCCTGCGTCCCCGGGAGGAGGGGGCCGTTTTCAGGCTTGCGCCTGGTGTCGGAGGTGGTCTCGGGGCTTTGTGTAGGGAGGCAGCCTCGTCCTCTGAGGCTGGATGGGGGGATTAGCTTTCCAAGAGGTACTGAAGCCTTCAGCGGAAGGGTATTTTATTTTCTGCACATAACGTTGCACCTCCCTGAGGGCCTGCAGCTTTGTGCTTTTGTTCGGCCGCAGCGAGGGTACTACATCGGGTCACTTGGAGACCGGTGCAGGCTTCAGTTCTGGTGCAAAATCAGTTGCCAGTGTTTTCACAAGTTCAGAAGGTGTGGAGGCGTTGAGAAACTTGTGGAAAATTCCTGGGGTAGTGCAAGATTAGCCCACAGGTACTGTTGCACTTCTTCAGATGTGCAGCAAGCATGTTTTGAGTCTTGGTTTCTTTCAGCTCTGAAGGCAGCGAAACGTAACATACTCTTTCATCTCATTAATGTGTCGTCCTTAGGTGTTTTCGTTTATTGTTAATGATGTAGGACCACTGTTTACCTTAGGTGGCTTCTCTCTTCTAATTGGACTGCCAACCCTGCTGCTTTAGCAAAAACACCTGCAGGTGTTCACCTTCTCTTTATTACACTTGGAAGAGCTTCTACTGAGAATCAAGATTTGCGCTCTTTAAACAGCATGCCGTTCTCCAGCTGTCTTTTTAAAGTTTCCTATGACGCCAGTTGAGGAGCAGTGTTAAAGAAATGGTGGGGAGGAGCACGGTGTCAACAGAGAAGCACAAGGGGAGTGTGTGGTGGCAGGAAAAGTGTAACAAAAGCAGTCTGACTTGGGTCAGAGCTGGTTGTAGGTTCATCTGCAAAAGTCTTTGTGAGTGAGCATGCAGTTTAAAAAACAAACAAAAATGCCTTTCAGAGGTAGAAGCACATTTAAAAATGCTGGAATGGTTCCATGCATGAGCAATGTTGTAGTTGCTTAGGGAGGAGGCTGTGCGTGTGCTTCCTTGAAGAAGTCATTTGCCTGATGTCCGGCCTGATCCACTGAAGAAGTGTGAGAGCATAAGTTTATTCTCATCCAACACAAGTTTACTAAATTAACAGAAGGCATCATCTTCAGGTGGTGAATCTGCAAGGCAGCTACTCTTGCTTCTCAGCTCATGGCTTATAATCGACTGGCCTGTAGCACTTGAGGGAAACAGAATATGCTAAATTTGCACAGCGAGTTTGGAGCCTGATGGACACGTTTGTGTATGGCATGAATTCTAGTGACAAGAAATGTTATTTTATATATTAATCCTAAGTCATGAGCAACATAATGCATCTCTTCAGTGGAAGCTAATGTCACAACAGAGCATATGGTGGCTGCAATGGCATAAATGCTGTATGGTTTTGTGTGCGGTTCTGGACACACATAGGGCAGGCAGTGTAGTTTGCTGAGCTCTTGCTGGTGTCCTGGACACACAGTGTAGTTCGCTGAGCTCTTGCTGGTGGTGTCAGGTGTTTTGTCACGTTACTTATACTGCCTGTTGCTGTGGCTTCAGAGATGTTTCTGTGCAACTTCTAGTTGTCAAAAGACAATAAAACTTCAATGCAGACTATTACAATTACATGCCTTCATTCTTTCCCTAATATTTTAGTGATTATAATACTGATTTTGAATCTCAGACATGGTACAATGACTAAGACAGAAAAGACCCCTTGAAAAGAGCACTTGTCAAAGTTTACTTACTGTTGTACATATGAAGAACTATGGCTATGTAATTAAAAAACCCTGTCTTTTCATGCTATAGTTTACTATGCACTTAATGATAAATGTGGTTTGGCTAGATTGACTGATGATTAATTTATTTTTCCAAATTGCTCTATAAAAATGGAAATCAAACTCCTGGAATTTCTGAAGAGCATTTAATCCTACTGTTAAGGCACGAAATACTTTTTTTTGGGGGGGTGGGGTGGGTGGGGTGTTTTTTTTGTTCTTACGAGGGTTGGGTGACTGTGCACTTGATGGATGGATGGAGGTTACTGCTCTAAATGAAGATGGAAATTTGCAGAGTGAAGCAATCGAAAAGAAACAAGCCTGTGAAAATAGGAAGGGTATTCATGACTAAGTGGATTTCTTTTATACCAGTGTAGAGTCAAAGACCACTTACCAGCTGAGGAAGCCTCACATGGAAACAAATAAAATGTACATCATGGCTTGTACACAAAAAATGAATTAATCTTGCCTATTTTGTTTGTCTGCGTAGAGAAGCTTGGGTTTGTCTTTACTTTTGATTTCACAAGGACTTTGCTGTGGGAGAATATAGATGATGAAGGGTGCTGATCACCTCTGTTCTTTGCTTTCTGTAATGCTGGTGTTCTTCAGTCCCTGTGTTCATATACTCAATTATGAAATTGCCTGCAGCCTTGTAATGACACTGATAAAATTACATTGTTTTACATTTAATGCTTACATGAGATTAGTGCCTGTGAAGTTTGACTATGAGTTTAAGGTGGAACAGTTGATAGTCTGACCGAAGTCAGTACTGGAATGTGATGTGTTGGTGTTTTAGTCTACATTTTGGAGTTGATCAGTTGATTTTTAGCTTGTGAGTCTTTAAGTGCTTTTAGGGGAAGTCTACACAAGACATAGTTGTCAAGTGAAAAATGAAAGGGGAAGGTAGCACTAGCTGGAATTAATAACAAGTGAAAAGAACTTTGATACTGCTGCTTTAGTAGCAGTATTAGCTACTAAAACAGCATTACAATATTTGTGAACTTTGGCACCATTTATTTTTTTGCTTGCTTGCTTTGTTTTTTGATGGTTTCTTTTTGTGTTATTTGGTTGTTTTTTGTTTGGCTGTTTTTTTTCACTGTGATTACTTAAATCCAGTTCTGTTTTAAGTTTTAAATAGTTCTGCACATGAGATGATCTTCAAATCATATGTTAAATTAATAAAAATGTCAGTTAATTTAGATTGAGTTTCATGGCTGTATGTTTTTGAATCCCATTTAATGTGCTGAAACTTTCTTCCTAGTAGGGTACTGAAGGTTGCAAATAGGCATATATGCACATGCACACAGTACAGAGCTGTACTTAGTCCCATGGGGACTTTGCTTTAGGCCTGCTAATTACTTCTTCAAGAAGTTACAGTGACTTTGGTAATCTGTTCTGTGCGTGTTCCAATTTAGCTGTTCTGGAACCAGGTTGGATCAAATCTAAAGTTTTTAGAATTTGAATCTCAACAGGTTTTTATTAGTTCATTAAAAAGACAAAAGGGCAGGAAGGGGGACTAGAGTGGAGAAATCTTCGGAGAGGTGGGATGCGGTGTACAACTCCTTACCTGACTTGATGAGTAAGGTTGGGTGTGGATGTACAGCACGTTTGAGACAACTTGGTAACAGTGTGCAAGGTGGCTTACTATGCTTCTTAAAAGTGAGCTGTCTTAAGTTTATTGCAGGATAAATGTGCACACGTGGGCAGTTACTGTAGATTAGTTAATGTGCTGCGAATCCACTGTAACTTGTCACACTGTCATGTATGCTGTCTTGGATGCTTTCTTTTTAATGTGAGCAAAACATACAGTGCTTTTTTTTAACAAAAAAATTCATGGGTGGTGTGTGCATAAGAGAGAATAGGGCTGGGTGTGTATCTATTTTGTATGTCTAATTGCTCAGCAAACTTAGAACAGTTGTGTCCTCTTTAAATGGCGGTGCTACAAAACCTGGCCTAGCACTTTCTCTGTTTTCATGTCGGTACAATCTAAAGTCTCCTTGGTAGGGCTGAAATAGCTTTCAGGTGACTGAGTTCATTTACAAACAAAAGGCAGTTACTGTGTTTGAAGTGAAATTATTGGTGGGTTGTTTATCTTAATAGTTCAAAGTAATATTTTCTGTGGTTTTGAAGACCTCTGATTGTATATCCTTTTTAGTTAAAATGGGAGGCACATGCTTTTACTATTACACACACTCTCATTCAGCAACTACTTCTATTAAATTGGTGCTTACGTTTAGTTCATTTCCATCTGAGCCATCCATTCTAGTTAGTTGGCCAAGTGGCTATTTTGAGGTACAGGATAAAAGCATGATTGTCATCTGTAATGGACTTTCATCTGGTATTACCTGATGTCCCTTGAACAGTAACATTGGTTTGGAACCCTATAGTTTGCCATAGTGAACTAGTAAAATACAGGGTGAGTGTTTTGGGATAGAACTGCACCTGAATGAAAACCCATTGCTGAAATTACATTGCAGCATTTTTTATTCAACTGCTAAAATTTCCTTGTATTAATGTGGTAGGCTTCTTGGAAACTGGACAGGTTCTGATCAATTCCTGCCCTGTGACCTAAGTAAAAGAGAAATTGTTGCTTTTCATTTTGTGGCAGATTAAATGTCAGTCTGATTTAAAGTTGATTTTAAACAAAATTTGTGTAATGTCTTCTCAGGCTAGGAAGATAATGTGAAAACAAACATGTAAGAGAACTAAAGATTGCAGAATTTACCTGGTTATCAAGTGAAGCAACTGGTAACATCAAATAATATTTAATTTGACTAATGTCTTTGAGATGTCTGTGTTTGTTGTGAAACAGGTGTTTGAGGACTGGAGGAAAAATCCCAAGGAGAGCTTTCTTCTGTTTCTACCTTCTGTCATGTTCTTGACTTCTAAACATGCTTCATGTTTGTGTGTCATGAAAGCTTGATACCGATTTTGTTTATTGTCTTAATGGTATTCCTGAAGTTTATTTCATAATCATGTCTTGTTTAGGCATGATTCACAGTTCTACTTCTTGTAGGTGTTGGTAGAGCTCTCAAGCCTAGTCATTAAGCAGAATTTTATTTTGGAATGCTTTTAATAGGACACAGAAATTCTCAGGTTTTTTCTATTCCATGTAAGTATCAACAATACCATATTAGAGCATATATGCTCTCACAAAGTTTTTCAAACAGTGGAAACTTGTACAGACTTTATGTGACAGTTCGAGGGAAGCTGCGTGGTAGTGTAGAGGAGTCTTCCAAGCTTTTGAAGGCCCCATTTCCCATTCTACAACATCCCTTTCAGACAGCTACATGGTCTTTGGAGACCAGGAAATGAATAATGGCTGTAATTTCCAGTAACTAGTCAGGGCACAGCTAACTATCTTTAATTGTTGGTGACAGGAAGGTAATTGTGTTCCCAATTGCACTTTGCAACCTCTCTGAATACTCTCAATTCTGCTTCAAAGTCACATGTAATTGAAACGAGCTGCTCTAATATGAAGGTTTAACAAGATGGTCAAAGCATTTTTGTAGTATTGATATCCTTATTTTTGAGATAACTGAATTTTGCTGTAGCTGGTGCTTCTCAGAACTAGAAGCATTCAGTTAAATACCCCTACAAAGTAGTAATTACAGGCTGACCAAATCAGTCAGTTACAACTGCAGGATAGGAACTTTGCAGGAGTGGGGGAGGAGGAAAGAGGAAATGTGTGGGCCAGATATGTGCCATGATGTTGCTTAGTTTGGATTTTTTTCTTTACAGCCAGAGATTCTCTTCAGCTCTTTACCTGTAGCTGTTTATTAAAAAATCCATCTTAAATTTTAACTCATTTAAATTGCTTCAGATAGGATCGCCTGACAGTTTTAAATTGATTTAAAATTTAGATTGGCACTGTTGAGTTCTAGGCTGTCTATTTCCAAGGCTGTCCAATATTAATGTCTCCTGACTCCAGTAGCACTTCATTGTGGAATTTCCCTCCTGTATTTCAGGGGAATTTGTTACTGATCTGTCCTTAGATTTCAATTTTTTACTTTGTATCTTCCCTTCAGGTAGCTTTCTTGATCCTGCTTTTGCCTGCAGCATGTTTTGTACACTCTCTTGTTTCATTGCCTCTATTGTAACTACCACTTTTTGCTTAAGGTTAATGTAGGTAAAATAAACAAGCTCTAATACAAGTTCCTTCCACTTGCCATCTTCTTTCTAATTCAGATCTGTGACTTCATACTCATCTGCATGTTTTTTACTTTTGCACTGAGCAATAGAAGGATTTTGATACAAAAAGACACTTCCTTTCTTCCTGGTAATCCCTGGGAAGATATTACATTCCTGCCTCAGTGTTGTGTCCTCTTTCTTCAAAGCTTTTCCAGACTCAGCTGTGTCCTGGTGCAGCGTGCTACAGCTTGCCCTATTTGGCTGATGTTATCATATGAGCCTGTAGTGACAGTAATCCTTCTGCAAAAGCTCTGCCGTTTTTGTGCCGCGTCTTCCTGGAACTACTCGGGAGAGCCCCCGGCTGCTTTAAACTTCAGATTGGCGTAGTTGACTAGTGACAGCTGAGGGAAGGGAATATTACTCTGGGTGCAGAATCATGGTGTCTGAGCTTAAAGCTGTTTCAAAATAGATCAAACCTCCTGAGCTTCTTTTTATATGCTGTTTTATTTGACTGTGTGTCACTGAACCGTAGACTCTTTACTACTCCCTTGTGGAGAAATTGAAGCGTAGGTTTCTGGTGTGTTACATTTGTAGTGGGGGTGATGATTGTAAGGTGCCAGCTTCCTCAATGGTTTTCAACTTCCTGTTTTGAGAAAGTGATTTAGTAGTGTTTTGAGAGGTATGAAGTCATACTGGTAATCCCCACTCTTAAAGTTGCCAGACAGTGCCATTGCATTGCTGTGAAAATGCCTTAACAGATACAAATGGGAATTAATCTCTTCTGGAAAGCTCTTCAGCTAAGGAGAACCTGTATTTTTGGGTCAAACTGTAGTTTGACAGAGATCATTTAGTTATATATACACGTTTCATGGTCTACTTTCTGCTCTTTTTCTCTTCCTGCTGTTCGGAAGAGAGGAAAAGTGATAAAAGCATCGCTCTGATTTTTAGCCTTTCCCTTGGTCTTTTGTTTTAGAAATCCAAATGAAGCAATGCAAGTGGAGTTACGTCAGTTTCAAAACTTGAGATTGGCTGTTCTTTGTCAGGTGGGAGATTAAGATTGCTGCTTTATAATAATGAGACATTGCAATTGCAGAATGTACAAAAAACTGTCCCAACAAAGCCATTGTGTTATTGCATCAATGCACATGTTTGTCTTGAGGTAGCGAAGTTGCATGAAGTGTGTATATTCTAAAATTCTGGGTTGTTTTTTGTTGGTCTTTTTTTGTTTGTTTGTTTTAAATGTATGGTGTGAAACAAAGGCTGTTAAAGGAAAAACAGTTGACTGGAAAGAGGTGGGAGAATTTGCAACATATGTTTGGTTAGAAAGGGAGGTGGAAAAGTAGGAGCTGCATGAGCCTGGGCTGCTTCAATAAATAAACTGTGTGTGAAACAAATGCAACAATTGGGAATTGCAGAAAATAATGTTTTAAGTGCTTAAAATACCAGGTGCCATTTTGATTGGTCAGGTAGGTTTGTTGAAGATGCTCCTTTTGTGTGTCTTTCAGAGAGGACGCACAGTTTATTTCCTTGCTTGTTATACTGGATATTACTGTAAACACTTCAGATGTGCATGGAACTTCTCAAATCCAGCAAGGCATGTCAGAGGTACAGAGAGCTACAGGCACACTTTGTACAGCACAAAAGTTGGCTTTGTTGCTTATAACACTCCTTTGTATTGCATAAACATACCTTAGGACAGAAAAGAGTACAAGGCAAATAAATGCTAAAAAGACAGTAAATTTGAAGTATTAAACAGCTAGTAAATGTTAATGTTAGTTTTAACTGTATGGAGATACTTGCAGCAAGTATAGCAATTTGTGTAATTGTTCGCATATAACTGTAAAAACTGAGTGATTCTTGTGCTTTCCAAGGATCCTGAGGGCCATAAATACATTATAGACTCAGCTTTTCTTGTGGACAGGGTGCTCGTGAAGGCTGTAAGGATTTCTAAAAACTCAGTTTCAGTGTCCAGCATGATACTGGCCAGAGCAAAGGCCACATGGACTGTAGAATGTGGCAGTAGCTATTTGCATTGTTACAAACAGCTTCATTTTTGTTTGAAAACATGGCAGCTAATAAAAATCCTCTCTCCTGCATTTGCAGACATAGCTTTCTAATTTCAGTGCTTATGAAGGAAGAGTGTTTCAGAGCGTGCTCTAAATAGTGGTCAGTGTTTTGGGTGAGATGTTGTGGTGGTTTTATAAGCATGCTTCTTGGGAAGCTTTTGTGAGAAGAGACATTAAGGGTAGCAATTTAAAAGAAAGTCTTTTAAAGCTGTTTATAAAATAAACTAAGTTCAAGCTCTAGAATTATAGAGGAAGGATCAGCTAATAATCAAGTAAAGACAGTTTCTATGGAAAATAACTTCTGTGTTGCTGATGTCATTGGCATAAAGTAAACAAGAATTTTTCCTGGTTTGCTTGGCTGATTAAGCTATCAAATGTTCCTAAGTTAGTGTGTAGCATACAACCACTTCGACTGTGAAGTCTGTTATTACTCCTACAAGAAACACTCATTTAACCATTTCTGTATGAGCTCTAGTTAGAGCTGTGGATCTTGCAGTTCATTCTTGTCTGTTGCTGAAGCACATTTCCAGGTTTGGTTCTAGTCCAAATATAGGGCTTAAATGTCCATAGTTCGAGAGTGTGATTGATTATGACTTTCCCTTAAATCTGTTTTGTTTTGGGCCGGGGAGAAATTTTCAACTGTATTCTAGAGCCTTTAGAGTAGAATACTTCTTTCTTCAGTCATGGAATGCTGATGTTAAAAATAAATGAATGGAGATGCTGATGGGCAAAGGCCTCAGCATGTCTTGCAGAACAGTATTATCTCATTGTTTCTCTCCACTCTATGTGCATTATCTCTTGTTCTTCATTTTTAATGGTTGACTGTGTACCCCTCAGGACAGAGATAGTCCCTTTGTTCTGTGTTCAAAGGAAAACTAAAGGATCAGGTGCTCGGATACAAATTATGAGTAAAAGTAAAATATTTATTGTTCAAGGCTACTGAAATAGAAATGTTCGGTGGACTTTTGCACTGTTCCTTGGCTAGTAAGATGCTTATCACTTACTACGTTTGTGTTTAGGAAAACAACCCTTGCTTATTGCATACTGCTTTATTTCCTTCTTTCAGGTGAATGTTACTTAAATCTGAAGAGATTAATCCCAATTTGTACATTTTTGTGACATAGGGTAATGGTTCATATACCCAAGATGTCTGAAAATTGAAAATGATTGGGGCTTTTTTCCCCTGGCATATCAGTCAGTGTATTCCAGTGTAGCAATACAGGCATCACTTCTTGCTAGAAGTCAGTGGGTAATCATATGTTATTAGTATTATACTGTATCCAGAATAGTTAATTTGAGGGTAAAACTTGTGCTTTATCATTTTGGATTGTACTGTACATACAGTATAAAAATAGAAATAGCATAGGATGTGGGATTTTGTTACATGCCTCATCTTATGCTCATTTTGCCTATCTTCATAATTTATTTCTTTTTTCCCTCTCCTTTTCAGGTTATATACATCCCCAAAGAAGAAACTGACTCCAGTGCAAAAATGTGTCAGTCCGTTAGTTTGGTGCAGGCAGGTATTGGATTACCCAAGTCCTGACGTTGAATGTGCTAAAAAGTCACTGATCCACAGGCTGGAACAGACGATGTCAGGTGAGTTCCTGCATTCTGACACTGGATTGTGCATATTTATTCTGGAACAGAGTCAGAATTAGCCAATACATAGTTGTGAGATAAGAGTGAGATCCAGCAGTTGACTTCTGTCTAAAGTTCTCGTTATGCCTTGCAAACAGTAATTAATTCTGTTAATTTTCTGGACTGTAGGAATAAAATGAAAGGAAGCATTAGACCCCGAGTCAGGATTTCAGTTTTGTACTGCCTGCATAGTGGCAGTTTGGTCAGAAGTTTTCAGGAAGCATATGATCTTGGAGGTTTTCTTATTTTAAATAAGAACTTGTATTAAACTATCATAATTAAGTGCTTGTTAGTATTTTAACACAGAACTTGTTCTGCTAGATGAGCTATTTTATTTCATCTAAGGAAATGGAGGCTGAAATTCTTCAATACTTCGGGGAGGTGATACTGATTTCTTTTCCACCTCTCCCAAATAACTTGAGATCTTGTCACAGTCAGATTAAAAAAAAATCCAGAGTTTGTGAGTCTCCCTTGATACAAATTAGTTGGTTATCTTCAAAACTGGAGAAAGTCTGTGAGTTTGTCCCTGTGAGGGTGAAAATTTACATTCCTCACCCTTTTATTCTGAGCCTTTTTGATGTCAAACCAACAGCAGAGCACTGAAGGTCTGATTAGAATTCTCAGTCCACCTGTTTCTTGCTTTAATATCTTTGTTAGAGCCTATTTTTATTAAAAAAAAAAGTGCTGAGATATGACTTTCTTGCTATTAATATCTGTTCTCCCCCTGTATTTCTGTCTTTTTGCAGTCTTGCAGTACGTGTGAGCTGTCTTTTTTTAACTGTTAAGGTATTAGAATGGGTGGGCTTGAGCTAAGAGCATGTGAACACACAGTCCCAGGAGTGTTCCCAACAGCCAGCTCCTTTACATGATTATACATAAACTTTATGCTGAGTTTATTTGATTGTAACTTTTTTTCCCCTGCTTGGATTCTTTTCTGGAACAATTCAGTCTTTATTCTGGTTTGTACTAAAATTGTTCTTAATAAAATTTGAAAACATTACTGGTAGAGCACATGAAAAGTCCATTCCTTATTCTGAAAATCTTGGGTATAATGGTGAAAGTGCCTTCAGTGTGAGTCATCTTTTGATCTTTTTCTACTTCTTGTGCTTTGTGCATGCTGCCCTGAAGAAAGTCTGTTAATAATAGATAGCTTGCTACAGGCAAAGCCTGAAATTCTAAACAATGAAAAGTACTCAAATCACAGGGATGTATGAATGATGATACAAGTTTGGGAATTTAAATACTACTGAGTATTTAGGAGTGGATAGCAGTTAGGCTAAGTATGAACTATCCTGTTCATGGTTTAACTTCTTTTCTGAGCCAATTAGAAATTTTCCATAAGTACCACAAATTCTTTAGGTTAATGTCAAAAATTCAGCCTTCACTGAAGAAGAGTGACAGGAAGCTTCCCTATGAAATGAACAGACTTGAAAGTTTGATCATTTATATGATGTCTCTAGGCAACTTGACCTTTTTTTGTTTTTTCATAGACTTAAGAATGTGCTTCTGACAGTGATTGATACTTGCAAGAATATCACAATTAATCTTTAGTATTAATAGGGGAAAATACTAGCAGTAGAAGAGATGGGCACCAGTGCTGCTGGTTGGAGCAGGTTGTATGGAAACATTAATTTATAGCAAAAAAAAGAACATTGTCCTTTACAGCAACCAGCCTACTTACAGATACAGGTTAGCATGAAGTTCCACAGTGCTGCTTGTTATCTTGCATGTGTTTCCTACCACACAAATCCTGAAATATTTTGTGAATGTCAGAACAAACAAAAAAATCTTAACACTGAATAAAGGGATTTTTAATAAATTACAGTTAAATTCCTTCTCTGTGCTGAAACCAGGATAGGCCACTACTATCAGTAGCCTAATTATTAGTGTACTAATTGAAGCTCCTTCTCAGTAACAGAAATGTCACGCAATATTCTTTGAATAGCTTAATTTCTGCCTTTTTTTAGAACTGCTTTAGTGTATTGCCATATGTTTGTGAGGAATATTCTAGTCAGTTTGTAATATGTGTGCATAGTTTCAATACTGTCATACCTTAGAGAGTTTGGTTTCTAGCAGCTAGGTGAGCTGCAATTTAATCTTTAATCTAGATTTATGTATAAAAGTTCACATTTCTAGCTTTCAGTTTTACGTTTAGCAATTTAATTTGTTCTTTGTTAGAATACAATTCTGTTTCGCTTTAAACTGAAAGAGAGTAGATTTAGAATAGATACTAGGAAGAAATTCTTTACTATGAGGGTGGTGAGACACTGGAACAGGTTGCCCAGAGAAGTTGTGGATGTCACATGCCTGGCAGTGTTCAAGGCCAGGCTGGATAGCGCTTTGAGCAACCTGGTCTAGTAAAAGGTGTCTCTGCCCATGGCAGGGGGGTTGGAACTAGGTGATCTTTAAGGTCCCTTCCAACTCATTCTGTGATTTGATGATATGGGATTGAAGCCCATGGACATAAAAATCCCAAAGCATTAGAACAGGAGATACACAGAAGGGAAAAATCCTACAGTCATTTTGCTTTTTTGTGCTCAGTAGGTTTGTGGTACCCAGAAATAGAAACAGAAGCATTCGCCCTGTTTAATGTTTTTTCATTCTAGCATATGCTTGGGGAATTTTGTAGGTGGTATTGCTTAGGTCTGTGGTGCCAGTCTTAGCATTACTCTGGAAATACTGTGTGATCTGGACAGGTCTGTGAATTCTGGAGTATTAAACTTTGTGGTGTGCTCTAGCCTGTATGTAATTGTGCATAGAATGTATGGTAGCATAGCTTAGCTACTGCTGTCTTCTAAGTTGCTTTCTTCTTTCTTCCCGATGCCTATGTGGAACATTTTGAAGAGAGAAGTTGTAGTGATCTTAAATCTTATTTTTATAAGGAAAATATTTGCTGCTGTCTTGTCTTGCCACTCCTTCCACAGTATGGTTGTATGTAGGAAATGAAGAAATCAGTTGAAAAACTTCCTGGTAACTGAAATGTTGTGCTTGAGTTATATAGTAATTAAAACACACTGAAGATATCATATAGGGTTGTATTAATTTCTCGTTGGTTCCTTCAGTATAATTTGTTGCTTTCCTCCTCTTTCATACAGCTCTCAAGAGACAGAGTTTGTACAGCAGCCCTTTCAGTGCGGTCACTTATGCGAGCTCCTATAGTCCAAATACCAGTAGCCCCTACAGCAGTGGTTTCAACTCTCCCTCTTCAACACCAATAAAATCTGCTTTAGTGAAACAGCTCATACCTCCTGGTACCTCAGGTAAGTATGTGTGTTTCATCTCTCCCTTCTTCCTCCTCTTCCTTTCGAAAACATGTGTTCACATAGATACCTGCATTGAATTAGAGTAAGAAAGACACCAAAAACTTGTCAGTCTTTTGTAGGATGTTTGCATCATGCAGTACTTAGTTTTTTAGGAAAGGCTTTTAAATGTATTTTAATTAAAGGCATTCCATTGGGGTTTGCAGTCATCAGTATAAGCAATTTAAAGCCATTCCCCGCTGTCCTATCACTACACGCCCTTGTAAAAAGCCTCTTTCCAGCTTTCTCATAGGCCCCCTTTAGGTACTCGAAGGCTGCTCTGAAGTGCCCCTGGTGCCCTCTCTTCTCCAGGCTGAACAAGCCCAACTCTCTCAGCCTGTCTTCACAGGAGAGGTGCTCCAGCCTCTGATCATCTACATGGCCCTCCCCTGGACTCACTGTAACAGCTTCACGTCCTTCTTACATTTGGGGACCCCACAGCTGAATTCTGTACTCCAGATTGGTAGTCATGAGAGTGGAGTATAAGCAGAGAATCACCTTTTTCTACCCGCTGGCCACGCTCCTTTTGATGCAGCCCAGCATACAGTCGGCTTTCTGGGTTGCAGGCACCCAGGTGCCAGGTCATGTGGAGCTGTTCGTCAACCAGAATTGTCTATCAGGCTCACTCAGAATCTGTTCTTAGATTGGTAGTTCTTTCACTAGGAAATAAATACAGTGTACCTTTTTACTATTTTTAAACATTTCCTATTTATTTTCTTTCTGTAGGTCATCTTAAAAGTTCAGCAGATAGAAATCCTCCACTAAGTCCACAGTCCTCTCTGGACAGTGAATTAAGTGCATCAGAGATGGATGAAGACTCTATTGGGTCTAATTACAAGCTAAATGATGTTACAGATGTGCAAATTCTAGCACGAATGCAGGAAGAGAGTAAGTATTTTCAGTTTTGAAAACAAAGTGAAGCAGTTGATTTTTTTTTTTATTTTTTTTTCCTTTTTAAATTGAATAACTTCAGTAGCAGTTGCTTAGCAGTAATGGAAAAAGGGGTGTAGATTCTATAATGGATGTACAAATGTAGTTCTCCTGAGAAGGCTGGCGAAGGACTTCTGCCTTCAGGATAAGGAAAGGAAGTTGCTCTGCAGAAGTCTTCTTTAGGAACAGTGGACAAAGGAAATGCTAGAGGGAGTGTGAACTTGCAGCATGTACTTGATACATGTTAAAAGGATGGTCATTAGACTGGGCTACTGCTCGCCACCAGTCTTCTCAGAAGATATGTGCCTTCTTGATCTAATCCTGCGTTGTTGACATCAGTGCTTAAACCATGATTTAAATCACCAAAATGTAAAGTCAATAAGGCAAAGAATCGAATCATAGAATCATAGAATAGTTAGGGTTGGAAAGGACCTTAAGATCATCAAGTTCCACCCCCCCTGCGATGGGCAGGAACACCACCTACTAAACCATGCCACCCAAGGCTCTGTCCAACCCAACCTTGAACACCGCCAGCAATGGAGCATTCACAGCTTCCCTGGGCAACCCATTCCAGTTAAGAAAAACACTACGTAGATGTATCTCGTTATAGATTTAGCTGAGACTTAGTCTTTTTTGTCCCTTGAGACTGCAGAAAGTGGCAGTAATTTCACTTGTCTAACTAGGTGGTCTCCAGACTTTTTTTTATTGTTTACCCCTATCAGTGGCTTGTTCTGCATACTCCTGGGGTGGATGCACTCCACTTTGGAGACCAATAGTTTAAAAACTCTAGTTTCTCTAGGGGTAGCTTACCATACAGCTGTTTTGTTACATTTACTAATAACACTGCAAGAGACATGTCATCATGGCTGCTATTATTATGTTACATGATATCAAAATTAAGATGTAGCTTGTGCTGCTCATATCCAGCCTGGGAGAGGAGATGAATAAGTACACAACACACCTATACTGATGATTGCTGTAGTAAGAAAAGGAATGAGCTTACCTACTTATTTCAAGATATTATCAGCTGGTAGATAACTTCTGTTGTTAGTAATCTGGAATTAATTTAGTGCCTTAAATAAAAGGAGTTAAGGTGAGCCACATTTGAGTTTCAGCACTGGGTGGATAATTTGTATGTAGTGTCTCTACTTTGAACCATTTGTGGGCTGAAAGCAAGAAAAACAATGTTCTCATGGTTTCCAGGCCTCCGGCAAGAGTATGCAGCAAGTGCTTCTCGGCGTAGTTCTGGCTCATCTTGCAATTCTACAAGGCGAGGCACATTCAGCGATCAGGAGCTTGATGCACAGAGTTTAGAAGATGAAGAAGATGGGACACATCACGCAGTGCACCCTGCTGTTAATAGGTTCTCACCGTCGCCTCGCAGTTCTCCCTGGCCTTCACCAAAACAATCTCCAAGGAATTCACCTCGCTCCCGATCACCTGCTCGAAGCATAGAATACAGTAGAGTTTCACCCCAACCTATGATTAGCCGTTTACAGCAACCTCGTCTTTCACTTCAAGGCCACCCTACAGATTTGCAGACTAGTAATGTAAAAAATGAAGGTAAAAAGCTCTGTTTCAAAATAATGGCACAAATAGTTGTCTAGTTCCTGTAAAGAATTTTGGTGTTTATATGCTAGTGTAACATCATGCTTTAATCTTAGAGTCGTTGAAGAAAAAGCAGAGCAAGGAAAGCTTAAATTCTGCTGGGGAACCCTTACAGTCAGACGGAGTTGATAGGCTTATATTTGTTTTAGACATTATCCAGTCTGTCAGTGTAATTGAGTTTCATGGTGACCGAGTTCTATCTTTGGCAGGCATATGTACTAAAGTAAAGCAGCGCCAAGGAAACTTATCACTCACCAGTAGAGTTAGGCTTTCAGATGGTGGAATAAAATGCAGGGAAAAGTAGCTGTGGTCAGATGAGAGTAATACGGCAATTTATGCATGCTTGTAGCCCGTGAGATAGCTGAGTGCTTTATTTTAGCAGTGCAGGACTCTGCACTCTTTGAGCATGAATGTAGCCTAAAAAATATTAGTACTTAAATCATGCATTTATTGGATATTTTAGATATCTCAAAGCTGGACAAACTGTGGCATAACAAAATATAAAGCTTTCAGTAAAGTTGACATGATTACAGTATACTGGCATAGAACAAAATAATGTGATACTGATATGGCTTTGCTTCTCGAATGTAATTTTTCCTGTTAGCAATCTGGCAGAAGCTCCTTTAACTGGGCTGAAATCTCACAAGCATATTCCCCTTTAAACAAATGTAGTTGTTAAATAAAAATGTAAAATAAAATCTTCAGTTTAGGAAGAATGCAAAATGTCTGTAGCAGAGATGCAGAAACGTATTTTTAAACAGTTTATTTTTGGGGGCAGAGGGTTGGGAAGGAGTGTGGGTGGTGTTTGTTCTGTTGGCTTTTTTTCCCCCCCCACTAATACAGCAGAGAGGTCTGTGCCACTTACAGAATACTATCAATCACGAAATCATAGATTTTTTTTTTTAGTCAGGAAAATAAGTGTGCTAAACCAGAGCTGCTTGGGAAGATGATCCTGCACATTTAATTAGCTGCTCAAGAATATCTTTGGAAGAGTTAGCTCAAGTCTTATCTAGCAATAGTGGTTTGAGGAAATTTTAGGTATGTAGGAAAACATACAATGCAAAAGCTAATCAATTATATGTGACTTAATTGAGGATTTCCTTTCTATTCTTTTCTGGGGTTTCATGAAAGTCTTCATGTGTGCTAGATGAGCTATACAGAGAGGCAAGGTACCAAAAGCTGGTATCCCACATGCCAGAGGGATCAAAATAGAGCATGGGATCATGTGTTTCTGAAACACTTCCAAGGAATTCTCTTGTAGTGTTTTTTGTGTAGTTGAACGTCACTTGGATATGCAGTTGATGCAGCAGCAGCCAGAAAAAGTTTGGGATTTCTTTATTGTTTCCCTCTAGAATGGTTAGAAAGATATTTGGTTGACAGGGTTCAACAGTGATAAAACTGCAGGGCAAAGAAATGCAATGCAAGCTATTAAGTGCAGAATGTACGCTTGTTGGAATGTTCAGCCTGTGTAGACTCTTTTGTTTTTATCTTTAGTGCTTATGCACTAGCATACATCTTTCCTGCATCCCTTTACGCAATCAGGCTGACTTCTCGTCCTGACAGGGTATCTGCAGTCTTCTATCCAACATAGTCATCAAGTCAGCTTTACATGGGTTGGAGATACACAGATTGTTGGTTTTTTGATTTGAGAAATATTTGATGGGATCTTTTTGTGTGCTGTGAGTGAAGGCCCTTGGAGAACCAGTTTTAGTTGAATAGATGGTCAAGTCATATGTGAAAGATAAGGCATAACTAGACACTTCAATAATTTTGAATGCTGTGTATGAAGAGTTTCTTTCCAAGTGGGTGGCTGTTACTTGTTGTATAATGTGCTGATATGTGACTGGGTAGTCCCAAAAATTGACTTTGGATAATAACAATGTGTTTTTAATCTTCAGGTTAGCATTCTGTATTATAACTAACTTTCTAGGTAAAGACTCTGAAAGCTGCAAATTAGGTTTGCCATTCAGTTTCCTTAAGAGCAGAATAAAACAAAACCCAGAGACTCATCCAGATAAGTTTCAGTTTCAAAATACACTATGCTTGACTTGTTCTTTCACCACAGTGAAATAGGTATTCTTGGGTTTTTTTGTAACTATGTTGTATGTGATAGATTTGAGAATAATACAGAACTGGAGTTCAGGGTAATGGAAGAACTGTAATGTAACAAAATAAGTTTTTTATTTGCAGTGTAGTTTTATGTAGCTAACATGGTGTTGCTTAGATTTGGAGTTCAACTATGGGTTTGTAACCTGAACTTTGTCCAGCATCAGATTACATGGTGTGGTATCTTTCTGTATTATTTTGCACAGAAAAACTAAGGCGTAGTCTTCCAAACCTGTCCAGGACACCCAGTATCCAAGCTGAGTCTGTGAAAAACAGCAGAAGCGACTCAAACTTCCAAGTGCCAAATGGAGGAATACCTCGCATTCAACCTCAAGCCTCAGCCAGTAAGTACCTTTAGTGACACTTTGAGTATATTTTAGAATCGAGTGGTGGTCCTCAGTTGTCTTCCAGTTTTATGGCAAAGAGAAACATTTCATGCCACACTGGAGTTGTTGATCTTGATTTTGATTATACCTGTGTGAATCTGCTTTTTTGGTACACAAAATCTAGTACTGATTATATTCAAATAATGTCTGATCTCTTACTATGGTATCATTCATAGTTTCCTAAAAATATATGTAGAAGTACTATAAAGAGTATAAATACAGTAGTTAGACATTTCAGAAACCATTTGTTTTATGTGATTTACTGAAGGTATAATGCTCTGTTGTGTTGAATTTTGTTTTCAGACTACAGAAACTTACCAGGCTATTAAGATAGTACCTAGGTGATGTTTATTGCTTTTTTTTTTTTTTTTTTAACTAGTGAAACCTGATCTGAAAAGAAAGATGCCAGTTTAACCTTTGCTTTTCAGTTTCTTCTTTTCTTTTGTCACCTGGAAATTATATTCAGTTGCAGTTTTTTACTTTTTTTTAAAGAAACAATTGCTCCTTAGAAAATGCGTGGATGAACCTGTGCCCCATGAAACAAATCAGCCCATTGCTGGGCTACTGGCTGCTTGCCCAAAAGGGAACTGTTGACAGGAGAATGCTGCTGATCTCACAAGTCTCTTGAAAATGGTGACCTTAAAGAAGCCAAAGCAAAGAAACGTATTCAGTGCTTCTTTATATGTCAGTATTGTCAGTTCCTGTTGTTTAAATGTTTCCTGACTTCTATTTTAAAACAAGTTTCAGAATAACCTTATGTGACATTTTCAAAGGAAGAACACATTATGAATATTATTATGTGTAGAGCTTTGAACTATGAAAGTTCTGTGATAAAAGTTCATCAGTAATGTAAATATTTGGAAATGTAAGATAATATTTGTGAATGAAATAAAATAGGGGTTTTTTACCCATTCAATAGTAAGGGCATACTGGCATACCTAGTTGGCCTTATTAACTGGTCCTTTCATAACAGCATGTTAATGCAACCACATACAGTTAAATACAGAATAAGGAATGCAGAGCATGCCAACGACTACAAAATTTCTTTCTAGTGGCTTAGATGAGATATCAGTCACAAGTGTGTGATACTGTAGCCAAAGAAGTTAGTGTGACCTAGTGATTGTTCATATAGGTTATCCAGCATCCTTTCCTCTTGCCCTCTTCTGCCACTACTCACAAACACTCATTACGTGGGATTTACAACAGAAAGGGCACGTGTGGGATGCAGGACTGTTATCTGTTAGGCAGGCTTATCACACTATAAAGCACTCAGACCAGTTGGACAGCAGCTCTTCCAACTGTGTAATTTTTGTGATAGGAAGATTAATCAAAATCCCTTGAAAGAAAATGAAGGAAAAAAATATTTTTAGTTAAAATCTTTACAAATTGTAAAATTGAGTGAACTGGGAATGGAAGAAAACAGAGGGCAGCTTAGTTGGCTGGAAGGCTATTTCTGGTATTAAAAAGTATATTCACAGTGAAACTTTATGGAAAGGTCAGACAGAAACCTCAGTATTTGGTATTTAGCGAGTTACTTAATTGCAGAAGCCAAAGTAGTGTGACTTAACGTTTATACATCTATAATTCTTTTCAACTTGTGGTTGCACTGAGAATCGCAGAAATTAGGTAAATTTGCTTGCCATTCACAGATGTGAACCATTGTAAACCAACTTACATTTAAGTTTAGTTAAGTATCACTAATAAAGCCCAGATTTCTAGCTTTTACAGTTTCCCTGCTCTTACAGATGTTTGTCAGAGTCTTGCTATTGACAATCGTAAAACGGTTTGTGTATGAAGTCGATGAGTAAGTATCTTTGCTTAGTCTGGATTAAAAAAAATTCTGCAAAACTGTACATTGTATAAAAATATCCAGAATTGTGTCCTCCTTGTTGTTTATTTTTTTATTTCATTGGTTTTATATTTTGTCATCTTGCACAAAGCATTGTTAAGTTGCAGCAAATCTTTGTTTTCCCTTTGCAATGACTTCTGGGTCTTGGGATTTGAAGCTTCCTCATACACCTGCTAGTTTTGCATGAGCTTACATTTGCAAGGATGCTGGCTTGCCACCCGAGGTCACTACTTTCTCCTTGTCAAAGATCTGCTGTTCATAATTTACTTGCACATTTGCTGTGGCTGCAATACTGAACTTGCTACGGTTGCTGGCATTCAAAAATGAGTTAGGAATCCAGTAAGTTTCTGAAAAGCCAATTCCTGTTATGGTTACATAGGCAAATTGTACACACTTGCTTAAAGAGTAGAGGGAGGCCTTATAAATACATTCAGAGGTACAACTGTAAAACATGAAAACATTTGTTATTTTAAGTTTTAGCTGTAATATGGTGAAAAATTAAAATTCTTTTTTAAGAGAGTGAATTAAATAGCAGTTGTAACTATTAGAACCTTCCCTTACATCCGATTCTCCATTCCATTGTGTAGAAAGTACTTTTTTAATACAAAAGCTAGTAAATATTTCACCTTAGAACACTGGAAGATAAAATAATACCTGTGTTTTCCAAGGAATAAGTGTCTTTTAAAGTGTTAGAGTGACAGGAAGTCTCTGTATTTGGGTCCTATACCACATAGATTGTGCAAAGCTGTAAAACCTTTAGGGTGGCTTCCACATAGGATCGACGTGCTTTACAGTGAATAGTGTGTGTGATTCTTTTCTGCTTACATGGCACTATTAGCACATGGAAGTAAGCAGAGCTAAATATAATACTTTTTCAAAGAGCAAAGCTGTAGGTTGTTCAAATTTCTCAGTAACTAGTCTGCTTGCCATGATCCAGCTGCTTGCACATAAAAAAAGAAAATGTATGTTTTGAGGAAACTGAGGATTCTGTTTCAGTTGATCAGAAGTAAACGTAACTACATGTATTGAGCATTTGTGACAGGTAATGTAATAGGATATGGAGCACTTAAAGAGCAGCAATAGTGTGGATAAGCATGCGCTCCACGCTTGTCTCAAACTGCATGTTTCCTCAGCATTGCTCAAGTGGCGTAGCCTGGAGTTCTCAGTGATTCAGTGCACAGAATTGTTTAGCTATGAAGTCTCTATTTCCCGAAATCTCCATTTAGAAGGAAGGAATTTGATATACTCATTTAAAATCCTTTCTATATCATTCCACATCTCTGACTTGCAAGTAGTGTAAATGAAGATGGGGGGGAAACTTAGTGCCACATACAGTAGCATATTTAAACGTAACTGAATGAATTAGGGCAAAATAAATTCAAGATCATAAATATGAAGAAAGAAGCTGTTCTTCATTTTGTGTGGTATAACAAAACACTGATGCAGTAAAAAAAGGTATAATGGAATACTTGCAGACAGAAACACTCTGGCCACTGGTCTACCTCACTAAATTCCTAGGAATTATGCTCACTTTTAAACATCTTACTGTGCTTAATTGGCTGTTCATGGGTATGCCTTAGAAGAAATTTATAGGTTGTGGTTTTTTTTTCTTAATACCCACAGGCAGCATATTATCATGTTGGTTAAGACTAAAATATGACCACTAGTCATGTTGTCAGAATGAAGGTAAAACATATGATGAACTTCTTTTATGTCCCAGAAAATATTGTGAATTTTGCACTGCCTGAAGGATAGGAAAGGTGATGGCAATTATTACATGCTGTCGAGTTTAGAAAAGGATTAACTAATATTGATAGGATTCCAGTTGTTCTTCCCCTACCTTCTTTATAGTGATATTCAGCAGTTAGTGATAGGATTATTGATCTTCCTTACTCAGAGTCAGGATCTTTATGCACAGCTGTTTCCCCATCTTTCTTCCTTCTCACTGTGGAAATAAGACTTGCCAGTGTAAAAAGTTTTATGCTGGTATAAAACTATTCACTGGGGTGAACAAAGATGTTTATTCATACATTATCATTGTAAAAAGCTTTTGTGTAGGCAAAGCTGTATTTTCATTGACTACTTTCCTCCTTCCCACCGCTTAAATATGCTGCAGTGGAAATACGCTGTGTTGATGCATTCCTTCTGGCAATGGGTAGTTCTCTACTTACCAAGATTCTACAGCTCTTGAAACATTGGCTTCTCTCTTGATAACCGATAGTGTGATCATTTCAAGGCAGTATCAGTCCTCGAACATTACTAGAAAAAAGGCAGGATAAAGGAGCAAAGAAGCAATCAAAAACAATTTGTCATGCTGTCTGCATGCTGGCAGATGACAAATTTTAGCATTGTCTGAGTCCTTTTGCATATGCTTTTGACGAGGGGAAAAAAACAGACCTCAAAATGTCTTACATTTTCATAACTGAAAAATAACCATTTGTTTCTATGATGATCATCACATTTAGACAAAGATTTGTGGTTTTGCATAGTGTTAGAATATTTTTTTTTAATCTTTTAAAAAAACTAGTTTTGCTAGGTCAAATGTGACAGTTTAATTTTCAAGTTAGTATCTAATCTTGCACTCACTGCTGTAGCATGTTTGCTAGGTGGCTTGTTCTCCCTTTGGTGTATTAATTTTTTTGCCTTTCTGGGCTTTTTGCCCTGCAAGAAGCTTTACTGTTACGGAATCTGCACATTTTGCACTGCGAAGTTTCTGACACGCTCCTCTATAACTCTTTGCCATTAAGAGCAAGCACCACTTAAACCCCAACAGCTTTTTGAGTGTTTCACTCACTCTGTTCCTTGATGCTTCACGAGTGGATGCAATTCTGAAATTCCCAGTAAATTTAGTTTTCTTCTCCTTAGACAAATATAATACTTCTTGTCTTTCAACAGCTCTGCAAAGGCAGAAAAATTTGCCTCGTGCTGCCTTCAAAACCAAACAGTTTCTTCAAACTCCATCTACAAAAGGAGGTAATTAACTTACAACCTCTTATCAAGCTCCAGCAATCTCAGATAACGATTCACTTGCATCAAACTTCACATAATCTAGATTAATAAAATTGCTATTGCATGTCGGGATTAACCAAGTGATCCTTGCTGTATGAAAGTTAATTTTATTGGTCTAAACATTAAAAATGCAACACTGCATTGGTGGCTTCAAGTGTGAATCAGGAAATCTGGATTAGAAAAGTAGACTCCTGAATCCATATCCATTTGGGTGTGAATATTGGACATTTGGATAGTTGGTGGTGTTTAGATTTTTCTTTTAATGTTAAAATACATTTTTTAAAACAAAAGTTGTAAAAATTGTTCATTTTTTGATTATGTAAAAACATGCAGGCAGGTGAGAATGTCATCCTTTGTGCTGGAAACAAAAGATAATACGTTCATCCTTGAGAAGATGAGCATGGAATGTCAACTTGGTTTGCACATACATGCACGCATGCTCGTGCTTTTTCTTTTCCTCTCAAAGCAGGAAGATTAACCCCAGCATACGGTGATTTTGATGTTTGGGTTTTGTCTCAAGGAATTAGAGGCTAACACATGGAATATTCCAGTTTTCAAACAGCTGAAGTTGGCTTTTTTTTGAGAAGAAAACTATATATATTGAGTCTCTAATCCTGTCAGACAAATTTTAACTGATTTTTAATAAGTTCTGGCAGTCTTGTGTGCAACACTGCCTTGATTTCACTACTAAGATAAAATAGTTCATGTTTTGGTTTTAAGGATAATTGGTCCTGTTTATTACAGTCTAGAAGGTCTCATTTAAGGATCATGTTTCACCTGAGACCAGTTTGTAAGTCCTTTGTGCAGATACTGAGGGCAGCCAGCAAGATGCCTGTGTTTCTCTGTGGTTTAATAATACTTATCTTTTTGAGTCAAGTTCATTCCATGCAGAGAGTTTGAGCAAATTATAATGACTTTGACACATTCACACAGCTTAATAGGAAGTCTCTAACAGTCTTCATAATACTCATACCAAATATAGAAAAGTTCTCGTGAATGTTCTGCTTTGGCATAAGACCACCATCTCAATTGCTCTGCAAAGCTTTCTGTGCTGTCTTTCCAGTTGGCCATGCCTTCACTTTCAACGGGATGTGTGGAACACTTACTATATCAATGGCATAGGCTGGAGCTATGGAAATGTGCAGAAAATTAACTTCTGTTACTTCTAAAATCTTACTTAACCTTAGAGAATGAGGAACAGAGCATGTTGCACCTCCAGTTACATATTCCAGTTTACATCCTGTTGCTGTCATTCATCACTGTAAATGAAGACCCAGCATGTTCTTTTCAGTTATTTGCGATTTTATAGTCCTCGGTTGTGTTCATTTTCTTGCTTCTGATCTGGGCCTCATGAGTATAGAAGCATTATGCAGTAATGAAACAGGACTTTAGTTTCAGAATAACAAGCAATTATGAGCAGCAGTTGGTATTAGTTTTTTAAAATACACAACCCTACCCCTTTCACACACACACTGTGGCTTTTATTTTATTACCATTTTGTCTAAAACAGTTCAAAATGCATTTAGATAACTATTTACCTCACTGTAACAGATTCGTTAAGGCTTATACGGCAATCCAGTATCAGTCAGATCACAAAATCGTGGAATGCTTTGGGTCAGCTAATCCAACCCCCCTGCAATGGGCAAGGACATCTCCAGCTAGATCTGGTTGCTCAAAGCCCCATCTGACCTAGCCTTGAATGTTCCCAAGGATGGGGCATCTATCACCTCTCAGGTCAACCTGTTCCGGTGTTTCACCACCCTCATTGTAAAGAATTTCTTCCTTGTATTTAGTCTGAATCTACCCTCGTTTAGTTTAAAACCATTGCCCCTTGTCCTAACACTATATGCCCTACCAAAAAGTCTGTCCCTATCTTTCTTACAAGCCCTATTTAGGTGCTGAAAGACATCAATAAGCTCTCATTGGAGCCTTCTCTTCTCCAGACTGAACAGCCTCACCCTCTCAGCTTGCCTTCACAAGAGAGGTATTCCATCCATCGGATAATTTCTGTGGCCCTACTCCAACAGGTCCATGTCTTTCCTGTACTGTGATGACAGAACAGTTTATTGATTCCCATCATTTTACCTTATCTGTTCTTTTATATCGGTCTGAATCATCTCATCACACTGGTTATGATTTAACAACTGCATTAGAATGGATTTTGGTTTCAAATTGGTATGCACTGGCTGGCCTTGGGGTGCAAGCCAGATAAGCCTGTAGCTTCACACCATCCTACTTTGCCAGACAGGGACCTCTTGCTCGCTGCCCACATTCCAGGGCAGAATCCAGGAAGAGTGGGAGATCTAAATGTCATGACTACACAATGCTATTTATTTTTACTGTTGTGAGTTGTCTTAATTGTAGTTGGTTCTAGTTGTTTAGTTCCTAAGGAGATTGGAGTTGTGTGAAGTTGTTAAGCACTACCCTTGCATGTTTGTGGGTTTTTTATTAAACATGGATCAGCTCAATACTGCACATGGGTATAGTTATCAAATAGCCTTTGATTAAGGCAGTACCTCACTCTGTGATCCTGTCTTACAAATAGACCAAACAGAATTTTATTAAATATCCAAAACTGCTCTAAGACAAAATCTTTTATATACAGCTTTTATGTACAGCTTAATTATTAGGCAGTTTGCCAGAGATTGCATCATGTGGGCTGCTTTGGCAATCACAGTGCATTGGAAGACAATTCATTCCTTTATGTACAAGAATGAATGCAGCTCTTGGCAATGTCTGCAGTGCTGTGCTGACAGGAAGCATTTTATGAATTGACAGCGCAAGTTGGAAGTATGGTAAAATATGGTCAACAGAAAACTGGAGAGAATGGAGAGGACTGATTTACTGGCTGCTTACTTTCACTGGGAATGTGACATGCTTTCTTCAGTTACAACTTTTCATTGCTTATTTTCTGTACCTAAAACTCTTTTCCTTGTTGTGCCTGTAAGAGGCCCAAAGCTGTATTCACTTTTTATACACTGGAACTGCTCTGTTAGTCAGTTGCTAACATGATTCTGCATTTACGTTCTAGGCAAGTGTTCTAATAAGAAGTTTAGTGATAAAAGCTCCCTATGTTTACACTGTAAAATCACTTGGAAACTGTGCAGATTCAATTGTATCAGTCTTACAGGCAATACCACATTTTATAAACTTCTAGTATGTAATCTATCTTAGTCCTAGGAGGTCTTTGCTGCTGCTCTTGTCCAGTCATTCTGTTGTTAATACTTTCCTTAATCTATCCTCTGGCTTGACACCAAGGTTTTTATTTATTCTTCTCACTGCTTACCAACTGCCATGTATTGTTGACATGTCTGCCACCTTTTTTGTCAGCTTTTCCCATGAGCAGCTTCATGCTCTGTTTGATATTTCTGTCAGTGGAAAGGCTCTCTTGGATAATCAAGAAAGGAATCAAATCCAATTCACATCTGTAATGAGGCACATATAGGGCATGTCTAGGAAGATTAATAAGAAATGACTTCAAAATACAACCTGAAAACTACCAGTTCCTCTGTACCCCATTTAGGATGCCATGTTCCTGTCATTATTCGTCTCTTCTCTCCTCACGTTCTTAGTAGGTCTACCTTGTAAAATGATAATAAAAGCTATGTGAAGGACCATCTTTATGTACAGCATCTGTCAAAGAGGATACAACTTTGGTCTCTGTATACAAAAGCTTATTTAGTGGAGGAAACAGTAATTCATGCAAATTCACTAAATGTAAAAACAACTTTGTTTTACTTTCGTGATTGTCCTATGTTGAATGTTACTGACCGATGCTAGTCAGTTTGAAAAGCTGATGAAATTCCATTTGTATTAAGATGAGGATTAGTTTAAGCATTCTGTTTAGTGATACTTTATGCATAATTTGAACAGATTTCTCATACTTGTGAAGAATTTTGCTGAAGGTTTGGCATTATCAAAGAACTGTTGAATATTCTGGCTTACTAACCTTTCCCAGAAAGGACTTGATAAAGACCTTAAATACGAACTCAGATAGAAAGTATTTGCATACAGATGCTTAGTTATACAGATAATTTGGATAATGCCTGTAAGAAGAGGAAGGCTATAAATTTTTACAGTTGTCTGATTTAAGTTTCATAGCAGCATCTTAATCCTCCTGGTGTTGGGGTTTGGCTGACCCTCTCTTTTTTTTTTCTTCCATCAGCCAATAAATCTGGGCCATGACCATGTCTTTAGGAGAATTCCAATTCAATGGATTAGGTTAAAAGAACAGCATAAAAGAAAAAATAAGGTGCTCTGCACTCAGAATTTTGTCATTGAAGACTAATACACACTTTGAATCTGTTTAAAGACTGTATCACACTAGAATACTGTATTCTTCAACATGTTCTTTCAGGAATGGGAATTAGGTTCCCATGCTTCAGAAGCAGTTAACAAATCCTTTATCCTCTGTTTGTTTCGACTTGACTGATGGAAGGTTAGAGGCTTACTAGTATTACTTATAAACCCAGATAAATATTTGTAGTAAGCAAGTGAGGCATTAGAGTTATGATATCAAAAACACGTGACAAAGAGGACATCTGAATTCCTGTTTCTCATTGCTGCTTGATTGGCTGTATTCCGTTATACATTCCATATTGTTTGAATATTCACATAAAGTAACTTCCTGGTTTTGATTTCAGTTACAATGTAAGCTTGAAAGTAATATCTGTATTTTATTTTCCAGTACCACCTTCAAGTAAATTCCGCTCACCTGCAGCACCGTCTCCCCTAGCTCTCCGACAACCAGTGAAAGCATTTAGTAACCACGGACCTGGTTCAGTTGCTTCTCCAGAAGCCACGCAGCTGACACACAGTAGTTCTTCACCAGGGCCTCTTGCAGCCCAGAGTTCAGGCTTGCCAAGCCCTGCCAGCAGTATTAATAGTACTACTCTTACCAGACCGGCAGGGACAGCAGGGATGAGGAGTGGCTTGCCCAGACCCAGTGCCCCTTCTGCAGGGGGCATCCCAGTGCCTCGCAGCAAACTTGCACAGCCTATTCGCAGGTGAGTATGTGACAGGCAGTCTTAGCTTGACATTTTCATAATGAATTTTGTACGTTGTGTATTTGTGCTACTCCTTCCTGCAGTTCTTACTTGATCTCATGGTCTTCAGAATGGAAATGGAGACCTCCACATGAAGTATTTGCCTGAGCTTCAAAACTGTTTTTGAAAAATTAGTTCTCAAACGTGAGAGACAGAGGTTCTTGAATTAGAGCGTGAAAGTAAAATGAATAATAAAAGATACTGAACTATGTAAATAAAGTGGTTTAATATGGTCTGAGAAGGCAGTAAGAATTTGTCTGCGTGTGGTAAAACGTTACAAAATCTAGCTGGCAAGTGAAAATTCATTCGTACCACTGAGTGACACATTCTGAAGTCAGAACTATTTTCCTCTTGTAATCCATAAGTCAGGAAGTGGACCATAGTGAGTTCTTGGACAGGTAGAAACATGAGGAAGGAAGACACATGAGGACAGAGGCCAGCATCCTTAGCATTTGCTAAACTTAAAAATCAGTGCAATTAACCCACAGGACAAAGCAGAATTTTCAGCTTAAACATAACCTCTGTGCTAGCATCCAGCTGTCAAGTTGCTTAATGTCAGTGTTTTGGAGAACAAGCACAAAACGGACCAAGTATTAACTGAAAAGGCTACATGGATATGTCCCTTTCCCAGGATATGTCTTCACAAGAATCAGAAGCAGCGATGCATCATTTAGAGTATATGCTCTTAGTGCCATATTAGTGTGGATTTTCACTGAAGGTGTCAAGTGGAAGCCAGCTGGACATAAAGAAGCAGTCACCCTGAGAAATATTAAGAATCTCCATAAACAGTGTCCTGGGTTCAGCAGTAGCAGTCATTTTTCTCCTTCTTAGTAGCTGGTGCAGTGCTGTGTTTTTGACTTTCAGCCTGGGAACAGCACTGATAACACCGATGGTTTTAGTTGTTGCTCAGTAATGTTTACTCTGACCAAGGACTTTCTGAGTCTCATGCTCTGCCAGGGAGGAGGGGAAGCCGGGAGGAAGCAGAGACAAGGCACCTGACCCAAACTAACCAAAGAGGTATTCCGTACCACATCACATCATGCCCACTATATAAACTGGGGGCAGTTACCCAGAAGAGTTAGATCACTGCTCAGGTCGGGCTGGGTATTGGTCGGCGGGTGGTGAGCGGTTGTATTCTCTTCCCTTGTGATTTCCCTTATCATTATTATTATTGGTGGTAGCAGCAGTGGTTTGTGTCATACCTTAGTTACTGGACTGTTCTTATCTCAACCTGTGGGAGTTAACATTCTTTTGATTCTCCTCCCCATCTCTCCGGGAGTGGGGGGTAGGAAGCAGGGGGGAGTGAGCGAGAGGCTGCGTGGCTGATTTACTGACTGGGCTTAAACCATGACAAACAGAAAGGATTAAGTTTGTCTCCGGTATTGTAAAAAAGGTAGAACAGCTGTCAGTAGTAAAGTGGAAGAGTTCTGTTTTGCAGTGAATGCTGGGCAGGGGAATGACAAGTGACTGTCACAGTAATGACTGTTTTGCAGCCTGCATCCGCACTGTCAGCAGTGTGAAACTTTGTGCAACAAAAAGCAGTTGGTTTTGACAGGAAATTCTTAATAGTAGTGAAGTGTGATTGGCCAAATTACAACTTGTCTATAGACAAGTGCTTCACTTACACCGTAGTTTTTTGGTGTTTTTTTTCTTTAAGGTTTACATACATAGGACAAGAGGAAATGGCCTCAAGCTGCACCAAGGGAGGTTTAGAGTAGATACTGAGGAAAATTTCTTCACCAAAAAGGGGGGGTCGAGCATGGAACAGGCTGCCCAGGGGAGTGGTTGAGTCACCATCCCTGGAGGTGTTTAAAGGACAAGTAGATGCGGCACTCAGGGACATTGTTTAGTGGTGGACTTGGCAGTGCTGGGTTAACAGTTGAACTCGGTGATCTTAAAGGTGGTCTTTTCCAACCTAAATGTTTCTATGAATGTATAATGCAGTATCTGTACACACTGTGATAATGAATTACCTATGCATGTCAAGGTTTTGATATAAGCAAAATATAAAACACTAAACAAGGATTTCCCTGTTTATACATCATGGCGGGGGGTGGGGGTAGAGAGAGAAAAAGCCTATTTTTAGGTGGTGGGAGATTGCTCTGTGAGAATACAAACTTGTAATAGCAGAATGTTTTCTGACTATATATGCAGATGTTTAGCTGACATGGCAGTTGCCAAGATACAACACACAGAACCTAAAACTGAAAATACTTTGGGGTTTATCTTAATCTGTATTGTAGAAAAGCAAATGAATGAAATGTGAATATTTCAGTTACTTAGAAAATGTTTAAATGCTTATGTATTGTGAATGGAGACTTTGGCGGTTATGTATGAAACTGAAAAATATCTCATTTTGTTTTAGGTCATTGCCTGCTCCGAAAACTTACAGCAATGTGAAAGATGAGAGTTGGAAAGATGGCTGCTACTGAACTGCAAAGCTTAATGCAAAGTTCCAGTGCTCATGGATGCTTCCTCACCAGGCTAAAAGACAGCTTGATTATACAAACTGTTCAGATGTGACTTTTGGGATTTGTAAAAATTCCAGATCTCTCTGTCTCTAATTAGCACAATCTGGCAGAGATTATAAAGCAGCACTTTAATGACATCTAACATCAGATGTTTGGTGGTCATACAATCACGTCTACATTACATTGCTATCAGTTCTAGGGTTTTTTTTCTTGCTTGCTAAAAGTGTATCAGTATGAGCATTTATGACAGTGGCCAATGTCTGGGCAAAAACCTAATGAATGCCAAAGAAATGCCCATCTTGAAAAACAGCAACGATAACAGTTAACTTACATTGTCTAAAACTTCATTTTCAGCCTGTTTGAATTCAGCAGAAAGATTCGTGAATATGTACTGTTGAAACAAGACTATGTTAATCAGAGCTAGTGTTCTGATTGCAGACTGCTACAGTGCTAGTGAAACATTGCTTTTAACAATTGTAAGAGGTTCTCTTTGGGGAAAGTGGTACGTACGTCCTCTAGAAAGAATTGGAAGTTAGTCTGGAGGATTAAGCAGAACAGTAAGTAGTAGCCATGGCTTTTATTAACATTAAATGTTTGAATGTAGCAGATACACACAAATGCAATAGTATAGATTGCATCTTTCCTATGTTGATTTATCAGCTTTAAATGCTGTTATACATTTGATTGCCAAAAGGGCTTAGTATCAGTTGTACAATCTTTCTAACCTTAAAGTTCCTGGCTCAGGAAAGATGGCCTTTGCTATTGTAGCCACATTTTTAACACATGGCTCACTATTTGGGGAAAACTTTTTTTTTATAGCAGGTTTCCATACAAAGGAACGAGCAAGTCACAATGTTAATTTGTTCTAATACCATACCACTATGCTTGCAGCCTGGAGCAACGGTAAATGCTGATAGTTAAGGAGAAGGAAACACAACTATGCACTTATAACGTACAAATTTTAAGGTAATGAGTTGACTTTTGATGCCAAATGATATTCATTTAGGTGATGTTCCATGGTATGAGGGAGTTTTTCTGTATCCTATTTTTTTACTTTCATCCGTTTCTTAAATTGGTTTATTTTAAATTGTAAATATTTTTACAGAAGATATTGCCCATGTAAGTGTGTTTAAATATGTACTTTGCCTTACGTGTATCTTATGTTACTGGTAAAAGAGTATGAAACCTGCTATGTCTGTTTACAAGCTATTAAATTCCTCTGGTGGCTCTGACTTATTCTAACACATTTTGCTCTGGACAACTGATTCATATATTTAGCGTTTGAACCATTGTTTTCTGTTTTGGAAGACATAATGCAAACATTTGTAACTAAGGTTGTATTGGGTGGAACTAGTTAAATGCAAGGGATTTTGTTTGAAGCTTTTTCAGTATTTTGGATGTACAGTCGATGAAGTAAGAGAATGTGAATGGTATATCCTTTGTGCAATGACTGACGAACACTACAAGTTGGATTGGATGGTAGGTAGCCTTCAACCCCATTAGTGTCTGAGTTTGGAACTGCTGGTGCATTTTGACTCCAACCGCTCAGAGGAAAACTAACCCTGAAGTTCTAGCACTTGAATTTTAGGCCAGCATTAACATATTCCTGGATGAAAAGCCATGAAATTCTACTTGATTTGGAAGAAGCCAAATAGGAAGGAGTGGAGACTAATTTGCAGCTCTGATTACTCAAGCAGACTTTGGGTTGATGGATGACTTCACACTTCAGACCAGGATCTGTGCTGAGACTTTGAAGTCAGGGTATCAAATATACTGTAATTCAGTAAGCTTTCAGCAGGGGTACAGAAACTACCTTGCACCAGTAGATCAGTACATACCACTGATCTAGCCTTGTGGCATCTGCTGGCACAGGTGATGGGTGTCAGTCTCTCATGTCACTGTTAAGCAGAGGAGAGGACTAGATCAAATGCACATGCTGTCACTAGAGCCTGAATTTTAACATTTCAGCATTTTAGAAAGCAATGCTGCAGTCTTCACTGAAAAAAGGTGAATTTTAATGGGAGGATTTTATCAAACACTTGATTGGCTTTTAAATTTGGAAGGTTAGTTTAGATGAAGATATTGGGGGGGTTACCATGGCTGCATCAAACTGTTGTGTATGTTTCTTTAAGTAATTCATCACTTGGGTAAGTTCAGCTTAAGTTTTCTAAGGATTCTTTTCTCTGCTGTTCTCCCCTGAAATAACAGCAAATGACTTCCTGAAAAGACAGACTGCTTGTTTACTAGAAAGCCTTTGTGCATTACCAGTTTATTTGTATCAGGAAATCACGGGGCTCTGTGTTTAGAGATTTACTGCAGACATGTGGAAATATGGATTTGATAAACTAGTGCCTATGATTTACTTATGTTTGATATAGTGGTAAGGGTTTTATGAATGTGGATTACTTTCTGTGCCAACAGCTTGGAATTATTGTATGTGTGTAGGCAGAAGGACTTGTTCTGCTTCCAAAGTTATTTAATTTTTTGTGTTTGAATGTTTTTGTAAGTGTTAAAAGTGTAAAAAAATATAAATATAAAATATTCTTACCACAAAATATTTGCTGGATTATTATTTTTATAACAAAGTGGTTTTAAAAGCTTTTAGAACTTTAGAGGTTAATGGTTTAGGACTTTTTGGGTTGGTTGGGTTGGTTTTCAAGAACCATCCTCACTTTTCTAGGAGTACCAACATCAGCTCCTGCCCCCTGTAATTCATGAACCAAGTCCAATGCTGTACATGGGTGACGTGTGTCCATTGACAGCCTGAGGTGGACGTGTGCTGTGCCTCAGCTCTGGAAGGACAAAGTGTAATTCAGAGTTATGTGAAGAACTGCATTCTGAGTGTTCATCTAGAGTGCTTTGTGCAATTCTAAGTGCACAGTTTGCCTTCAGTTGTACAGGATTTGATCTCACTTCGAACCACCCCAAGAAACAAATACTTTCAAGTACATGTTTCATCTAGCTCATATCTTTTGGCTTGTATAGAAGCAAGAAGTTTGTCTTGAACTTGGTAACTTCCTATAGTCTTCATTTTGCTGCAAAGCAACGTATCCAATAGTAATGTGAATGCCATCTTTTTCTTATTTTGGTACTAATAAAACAGGCTGATTTCTGTTTGGTGGCCACTTAATATTAAATCTATTTAACAAAATTTAACATGGGAGGCTTGCTGTGAATTATCTCAGCACTGTTCCTATGTTGTAGTTCAGTCAGTAGATAAAAATGCTTCCCCCTAATTAGCTGACCTACTTACCCAGAGCTGGTTCCACACCTGCTGCTTCTAAACTGTGATCCCACTACCCCTCCCCTCATTGCTTTTTAGTTCCCTTCAGGAAAACAGCAGTGTCAAAATCTCAGGCAATCAACAGCCTTCTGCGCTTCCCTTTCAGTAGGTTGCTGTAACAAACTCTTCCATATTAAACTATTCCTTATAATTAGCATCATGGTATTGCAAGACTAAAGATAGAAAATACTGGTTTTGCAGCCTCTTATTCTGAGTGAAGGTCTGACAGCTCCTCTGGGTTTGCTGTAGAAGCACTAGGTCATGTTTTATTCCATAGCGTGTTACCCTCTAGGAGTCTGATGGCAATAGCGAAGAAAAATAAGTGATGAGCATGTAAGGAAGGAGAAGGTTGAAGCTGCTTTTGCTGTTGAAGTACGCAGATTTGATCATTTAAAACTTACTTGTAGTAATACAAATATTTCCAAGAAAGAAAAACTGTGGGACACAAATATGACGGATGCGTCTTTAGTTCTCCTAATCTGTGAGAACAGGAGTAAATGAGATTTTCCAATCTCTACTTTCTCAGTAAAACAGGTGTGATGTGAGGTTGCTTTGATTCAAAAAACAAAGCCTAACTCCCACCTGCTCTTGACTTGGTTCATGTGCTTTCTGTAGTGCAGGGCTGACACCTGCAGGCAGTCCCTCTCTGTGTCCTGGCTCAGGAACATGTGGCCAGGTTTTGGGCACACTCTGAAGCATCTATCCATCCATGGTGTACCCAGAACTTCCCAATAAAGAAGCTGCTCTCTGCTCCAAGAGCTGGAGACCTGAAGGGAGCAGATACTGTCTCATACAATTGTACTGTGTGTCACTGCCCCCTTTACACCAAATGATATGCTCTGTGGTGACTACATAAACATCTTACAGCACACAAAACATAGACTCATAGAACAGTTAGGGTTGGAAAGGACCTGAAGATCATCTAGTTCCAACCCACCTGCCATAAGCATCACTGTAATAACTAAAACTAACCTGCAGCTCTTCAGCAGGATTTGAAGGAACAGGTAGCTAAAATGATTCTTTACCAGCACAGTGATGTTTCAGCTTGGTGCATCACCTACGCCTGTTGCAAACTGAATTAAAAACAACCAAAACAAACCACAATAAAAAAATAATTTAAACTCTTAGCTTTGAAACCTGGAAAGCCTGAGGGTCTCTATGCTGTGTGGCACTCACATGAGATAAAAGTGGACTATATCACAAACAAAAGAAGATACTTCTGTTGTAAGCTGAGCTCCTATCAGCATAAACACAGGTAATCCTGTAAATCCGTTCTCTTTTGGAAAAGGAGATAAAATTTAAAAGAGACTGGCATGTGATGCCCTCTTCTCCAGAGTGCTCAGCCCTCCTTGCTGCTTTTAAATTACCCCTAGAAGCTGCTGTCAGCTCCAGCAACTATGATTCAAAAAATAAGCATATCAGGATGAGTGGTGTGTGCCATACCGAGCAGGTGATGCTGCGGTCCATCCCCAGCATCACTCAGCACAACATAAACAATGAATTGTTCTATTCTGTCCTTTTCCATTCTCTTTGCCACCGTTTTCTTGGGACTGTAGCCAAAATGGCAACTTTTCACAGCCCTGCCAGGAGAGGCTGTTTAACAGTCTTGCTAATACCAACAACGTGACCTGATATCAGAGGAACTGCTCCCTGCACCCAGCACCCGGTCTCAAGAAGCCTGACAACAGCTTCCTCCACGTTCCTCCGGCAACAAGGCTGTGAGAAGAGCAGGGTGAACACCGGCCACTCTGGCCTGCGCAGTTTCAGTTTGGGAGATACTTGGCCTAATACATTTTTCATGCTTTCTTACAGCTTATGTCTGCCAATAAAACTGAAACGAATGGAATCCATTCACAAGTGAATGATATCTCATTTCTGAAAACACCGGCATTTCTTGGTCTGGCATTTGGTGAAATTAGTCAAGTAGTATGTCTTTCTGTTGTTTTCTACATAAGCTTGGGAGATTTTGCATTCAAGGAAAGCATGCGTACAGCAATTAAACTAGTTTCTGTCTGTAAGAAGGGCAGTAAGTCTCTTCAAAAATGATCCATGTTAGGGTTCTATATAGTAACAGGAAGGTTTGTAAAGACACGTATTCTACATTGTTCCCCACCTGCATCCTATCCAAGAGGAAAAGGTGCTTACTAACATGGAAGTAGGTATCAATGACACGGCTTGGGATCTGCATGGCCTTACTGCTTAAAGCCAAGTAGGTGAACAAAAACATCTGGATTGTGACATGCTGGTGGTGGGAGCATAGATGGATGCATGGGACTTTCCTCAGCCTCCTGTTCACCACTACACTCTAACTCCTAGCACTCCCCTATCTTTGTCTCAAGGCAGCTGCCTATTATTTTTGTTTTCCTTCAGCCATTATCAGCAAACTAATCTGTACAACCCATTACAAAAACTTTGTTACCTGACTGATCCTTACCTCCCTTTCACTCAGCAGGGTTAATATTGCTGTGTCATTTCACAGTGCTTCTGCTCTCTCTGTGCTTCTGACGGGTGTCAAAATGCTGATGTGAGAAATTGATGCTGGACCAAGCTCTGGATTACAAGGAATGTGGTTTGCATCCTGTCTGGGGCTGAAGGAAAGGCCAGCTGCACTGCTGGCTGGGTGAGCCTGGTACATACTGAGTTAAAGGAGGGCTACATAATCTTTCTCTCCAAGCGGAGCTATTTGTCTTCATGAAGGTCAGCAGGATAAGAGTATCTTATGCCAGCTTAAATGTATCTTCATCTCCCTCCTCCTTTAGAAATGATATTTTATTGAAGCACATGCTGCCATTTGGAGTCCCCTCTCAAAGAAAATAGGAGTGAGGGGAGGGAGATCAGGCAAAACCTCTGCTTTTCATCCTCTGCCTCAGACCTTGCCTTAAACTTGAATCTCTCAGCTCTAAGGTTGTCTATTTATTCCTATAGTTACTCACCCAACCCTGAGCCCAGAGCAGTGTTACATTGTTTCTGTTCATCCATTCCCCACTGGCCTAATGCGAACACATAAAACCACTGTTAATGCTGCTTCAACTGACCTGACTTCAAAGGAGTTATGAAAGCCTTGGCCTGATTCTTGTCCTTTTAAAGCCAACCCTGTCTGATGTCAGTGACAGCAGCCACTGTCACTCAGCCCCTGGAGCACAGCCCCGAGCAACCCCCTCCATCCATGCCCAGACTTACTGGCAGGTCCTGAACTACACAACACCCCTGCCGGCACACGCTGCACGGGCAGCATGGGCATGGCCACTACCCTGAAGCTGAGGGTGCAGATGCACAGCCAACAGCAGCCATTGCTAACAGAGAACTGAATCACAGAATGAATCATAGAATAGTTAGGGTTGGAAAGGACCTTAAGATCACCCAGTTCCAACCCCCCTGCCATGGGCAGGGACACCTCCCATTAAACCATGTGATCAAAGGCTCCGTCCAACCTGGCCTTGAACACTGCCAGCGATGGAGCATTCACAACATCCTTGGGCAACCCATCCCAGTGCCTCACCACCCTTACAGTAAAGAAATTCTTCCTTATATCTGACCTAAATCTTCCCTATTTATCTTTGACCCCATTATCCCTTGTCCTGTCACATCATGTACCTCTCCTCCCAGGTTGCTGGTGAAGAGCTCATGCTGTTGATTTGGTGCATGCAGCCCTCCTGAATACGTGGGGGGAAAAAAAAAAGTCATTATGGCACCAGACTGAGCTGTAGAAGACCCACAGACAGTTCCCTGCTCTGCCACACACATTTCAAGGAGGGCTCATTTATTTTCTTGAGGCTCTCTTCATCATCACTGAAATAATCACTGGTCTTCAGAACTCATGTGCTGGGAGCCAGGGGCAGATGTATGACTACTTAAAGGGTTGGCCAGTCAGTTCATATCTTGTCTGATACAGTGGGGTAAGTTAAGAAGAGGAATTGGGTCGACCTTGGTTTGTGAGCCCAAATGTCAGAGAGCAGATAATGTCTATTGCAAATGTCACAGGGATTTTTCTTTTCCTTTAAAAAAAAGGAAAAGCCGAGAAGGATTTAGTGACTGTAGTTATGCTGCCATTCACATGGGCTCAGCTCCACTGAGTGTGAATGGCATTGCCTAGGCATACAGACACACTGTGGGAATACTGAAAGGGACTTCTTAAAGGCATGGCTCTGGTGAAGCATGGGGGAGACCAGGGCAGCCCTTGCCTTCAGCAGCAAAGCAGCTTTTGGTAACACAAGGCCCTGCCAAGCCTTCCCCCTGAGCAGAACACAGGGATTTAATCAATAGCTGGTGAGCTTCTCACCGTTATCTCCACAGGAAAAAAAGGCCAGAGCAGTGAAATACAGCACCCTGTGGGCACGTGCACCCCTCCAGCCACCAGCGCAGCCCTCCTGACCTGTCTGTCATAGAAGAAATGGAAAAGTCCTTTTCCAAAACTACCTTGCAACCTACCACTCCGAGGCTTGCTACTGTGCAGTACGCTCTACCTGTTTCTAACACTGATCTTCCCACCCTGACTGAAGCGCCACACCAGCTCCTTCCCTGCGCTGAGGCCCCAGTGGTAGAACTGAAGGGTGAAAAAGAAGAGGTTCTTACTACAGGGCTCAAACCACGTAAGTTCCGCAGGGCCTTGGCTCAGACCATCTCCCCCACTCCTTGCCCAGGCCATGTTTCTGTGCTGCCCTCCTCTCCAAAGTCTTTTCGATAGAGAATCCTTTCTGTCAGTGTGCTCCCACTTCCTGCACCCTCCTCATTATGAACAGAATTAACTAGCATTAATTACCAAAGCAATCACTGAAATCTGCCTACCAGGAGCCTCACTTCAACATTCAAGACAACAGGTAGGTTACATTTCTATCCCATTTACGCGCTCTTTTTAGCCCTTTTATTTTACTGTCTTTTGTGCCTTTTTTCCTACAAACGCCCCTGGGTTTCCTGGTTTTGCTCTCTTTGCTGCCTTCCCAGACACTAGAGGGAAGTCCTGCTTTCTCTGCACTTCGCAGTCCAAAGTTTGCTCTAGCTCTGCTTCAATTCACCACACTGCTCTGAACTTACACGAAACTGCCCATAAAGTCCTGAATGAATTTAACAGCTACACTTCAGCCAGGAAAGCCCCAGCCTGAAGGAAGACCAAGCCATGCCCAGCTGGCCATAAAAACCACCTCCTGTACAGGTACGTGACTTTACCTGAAAGAGAGGAAATTCAGCTCATCTTTCCTGCACATCATCTTTCATCCTTAGAGACACCAGGCTGCACCGGGTTAGCAGTGACTGCTCCAAAGCCAGTTTTGATATTTCAATCTTATTGCCTGGATTTTCAGAGTCTGAAATACCCCTGTTGGACTTTTTACTCAGGGTCTGATGGATTTAAACCTCCTGAAATGTTTAAGATTGCAGAAATAGTGGGGTTTTACAATCAAACATGTAGCACCACGCAGCAGCATCTTAGAACTGCAGGATGTAAAAAGGCTTCTATTGACTTCCCCACAGCTGGTGTGGATTACATGAGACACACACCCCTCTCTTCTCTCCATAGCAGGTCCACCTGCAGTTAACACAGCACTCAAGTACAACCTACCCCCACAGCAGCTCCTCTGTACAGCCTAGTGGAGCTATGAGCCACCAGCTCCCACTGGCACGATGGGGGTTGGAGCCTGTGTTGCACAGGGACTGCTCCAGCTCTGGGGCAACAGCAGCGACTGCAAATGATGCTGTTACCACTCTGCAGTGGGGAGGATGGGCCAGTCTCCTTTTCTGCAGAGCCTGGCTTCTCGGGGCTTCCAGATTTGGGCATCTGATCCAGGAAATTCCCTGGGGAGAGCTCAGCTGCAACCTGCTTTTTCACACAAATGACAGTGTTATTTGCATTTGGTATATTAGTGTTCAGTACATTGGTTGCCCAACTGATGTTACTGTTTGTTATGCCCTTAAAATATAATTTTTGGTTACTTAAGGTCTCTCTAAAATCTGCCCCTTAGTTTTTGGATAATATCTCTCATTGTCTAGAAAAGTTTGACACCATTGCAAAAGATCTCTTGAATTTGAAAAGGACAGGGATGCTAACGGTGAATGCCAGCATGCTGCAGAACAGGGAGCAGCCATGAGCTGCAAGGCAGCCTCTACACCTGAAGGGATTAAAGTGCTTGGACATGTTTGTTGTGCCACTGAATCAAAGGGTTTAAAAAGAAGTCTGTGCAGTGAAATCCCTGTGCTTGGCTATTGCTGCTTGTTGGAGGAGCGCAGCAAGTCGTCCTACTGTGGAGCCCTTCTGGGAGTGGAATTCACACGCTGTCTGTAGGCTGCAGGTGGTTGCTCTTGGCTTGTGGCACGTCCTACGGAGGGTCTCAGCAATACCGCTTCAAGAAACTGCAAGTGAAAATGGACTCTGTGGATGTTCAGCAGTTGTAGAGACAGAGATTTTCGTTGTGATGAAGGGATCACACGGTACAGGCTCACTCCTTGGGAGTAAGGTACCTGCTGGAGCTCAATGCACTTGTCTCCAGTGTGCAGCTTTGCCACTACTTACATTGAGCAAATGAATTAATTTCAATGTATTATTTTGGTTTTGTTTGGGCTTCTTGGCAGCAGTTCGAAACAATTTGCTTTGTGAGGAGATGTTTCTGTACCAACACTAGACAGGAAGTGGTGATTCTACTATCTCCCTGTTCACCCCCAACCCTTGTCCTGCCTGGGGCTTCCTTGCCTGGAAGGGGTTTGGGCAGGGTTAGTTTGGGTGGACTTCCCTTCTGGGCCTGGCATCACTGCAGGGTACTGCTCACACCTGGGTGGGAATGCTGAGCACTGATACCTTACACACCTCTTCAGGTAGCTCCTCTTACGGTCCCAGCATCGACTCCAGCAGCAAGACTCTCCTACTGATACTCAGCATTTAGGCTGCCCATGAATATACAGGTAAAATATATGTTTTAAATATTTTATTTAGAAATTATATGTAAGAAAGTATGTATTTAATAATTGTTATATATTTAATACATTAAAATAAATTTAATAATATCCCAAATCTCTTGCTTTCTGACATTAGCATGGACTGAGGAGGGGTCAGGAGCTCTTAAAGTGGCCGTTTTGTACATATTTATTCTGATATTTTGTTTTTCTTTAATTCCTTCACCTGAAATAAAGGGCCAATGGCTTCCTATTCCTTCCTCTGACGATCCAATCTTAAACGGCTCTGCCCAGAGCCCGTTATCTGGCAGGCACCATGCAAGACGCTACCAGCTTAATAAACCCTGCAGGCAGTTTAGGCCGCAGACTTCAGCTCTGGGCTATGGACCCCACTTGCCTTTTCTGGTGTGGCCAGGTCCCCATGCTCCCCACCATGCTGCCAGTAGCTACGACCACACGCACAGCTACACCACAGAGAGATGTGAGGTCTTAAACCCATGTATGTATCTCTGTGGACTCATGAGGCTATTATACACAGCCTACTTTCAACTAGTGGTAAAGTGGACACCTCAGGCAGGATGAAATATTCTCTGGGGTTCATACCCGGCATTTCTGCTTATGCACCCCAGAAAGGAGCTCAAAGATTGTATTGTCATTCACACTTTCATCTTGGTGGCAAACCAACAGGTACATAAAGCCCAGGGAACACCCTCCTCAGCTGCAGCCACACACAGGTTCTACTGATACCATAGGTTCAAAATTCAGAAGGCTCTTTAGGTTATTAAAAGTGTCCTACTTCATCACAGTTTTCAAAGTGCACACAGCATGGGATTAATATGCAATGTTCTGCAAGACAAGCATTAAGAGATTCTATTATGTTTGAGATTTACTTCTTCCCATTTACCTGAGATTTCTTCTAGACACCTTGAGATTTAATATGGGTAACAATGCACCTACTTTGACGGGCTTGCTTATTTGTGAATCAGGACTACTGATATTCATTTTTATTACTTGGTAAGAATTTGGCAGCAGATAAGAAGCATTTTCATTCACTGTTTGTACAGTTTCTAACTCAAAACAGTCTTAGCCCACATCCAGGCACCTTTGATGCAACAATACAAATGGCAACTGAACGCAAAGATTTTTTGTGTGTAACCTGAGATAGAATATTGATGCTGTTAACTCTCATCTTTCCCATGGGGCTCACCATTAACATCCCTTTTAATATGGAAAAAGCTTTGGTGGGAGAGGAATGTAATTTGTCTTTGGGGTGTCTTTCTTCTATTAAATGAATACTCTATGAAGCAACCGCTGCTGCAGCTATTATTAGATTTACTCTCGCATTTTTGACATGTCAATTATTCTGTGGGACAATACAGTCCTGGTGTCATTTACTCTGATCTGGTGCTCTTCTGCAACCCCCTAAATACAGATTTTACAAGGCACAAAACCACATTCATGTGATCTACCTCCGTATGGTATGATCAACCTCCTTGAATTATGTCCCTGCCCCTGACCAGGTTCCTGCACAGGAAATTAAGAGTGGGCTGGGAGCCTCAATAGAGAGTGGAAACCAATAAGCCCAGCTGGATCTGGGTCTGCAACTGCACATGCACCCTAGAGCCCCACCATTTGCCAGGATGTGCACACCCCATTTTCAGTGTGCTCTCTGCCCTCGATGCCACCGCTATACCCTCATAGCGATGGGGGTCCCCCTGCACCTCTCCTGCTCCCACAGATGCTGAACTGGCTGTGTGTAAATCAGGGCTGCAGCACTCAAGATGTGCCTCTATCTGGAGGATGGCTGAGACCCTCTGCTGATGCAGAGTGAGACCCATGCCTATGGTACAGAATACCATTTGGTTTTTAAAACTGAATCCAGTGCCTTCAGAGGCAGCCCCATCTCACCTCCTGTCCCTGCCTGGCTGCATAGGATGCTAATTTTAGCTCTTTTGGACCAAGGCATGCATTAGTCATCAAGTCATTTATTTTATTATGACTTTTCACCTTGTCCTGGGTTCAGCAGTAGCAGTCATTTTTCTCCTTCTTAGTAGCTGGTGCAGTGCTGTGTTTTTGATTTTCAGCCTGGGAACAGCGCTGATAACACCGATGGTTTTAGTTGCTGCTCAGTAATGTTTACTCTGACCAAGGACTTTCTGAGTCTCATGCTCTGCCAGGGAGGAGGGGAAGCCGGGAGGAAGCAGAGACAGGACACCTGACCCAAACTAGCCAAAGAGGTATTCCATACCACAGCACGTCATGCCTTGTATATAAACTGGGGGCAGTTACCCAGAAGAGTTAGATCACTGCTCAGGTCGGGCTGGGTATCGGTCGGCGGGTGGTGAGCGGTTGTATTCTCTTCCCTTGTGATTTCCCTTATCATTATTATTATTGGTGGTAGCAGTAGTGGTTTGTGTTATACCTTAGTTACTGGACTGTTCTTATCTCAACCTGTGGGAGTTAACATTCTTTTGATTCTCCTCCCCATCACTCTGGGAGTTGGGGAAGGAAGGGGGGGAGTGAGCGAGCGGCTGTGTGGTTCTGAGTTATGACGGGGCTTAAACCACAACACACCTTAATCCTGGTATTACTCCAACTCCAGAAAATGATCAAATAGCAACAAAAGGGAACAGGGAAGCAGAATTCTTTCTTATTTTAATTTGAGTATAGGTATCTCACATAAAGGCTTTTAATTGCTTAAAGGAAAAAATTGTTACTAGTAATTGGTTTACAGTTGTAGGTGTAAAACAGTCTCAACAACTGCCTCTCAGCCATCGATTTACAAAATGACTCCTCAACAATCCCCTGATTTTGTCTCCTTTCATGGACCAGAAGCTTTTTCCTAATGTGATGGCTGGCAAAAGATCCCTTCAGCTCGTTTTTAAAGGCAGATCACGCAGCCTTAAGCACTTAATTCTAATCATGAATTATTGGAACATTGCAACCCAAGTCATCATGCACTTACTTGCTGATTAATGGTCTCCAGGCATCTTAAAATAAACAGGGGGAGACACCAAGTACGACAAGGAGGGTTTTATCATAATAATTTCTGCCCTTGACTGCTAACCCAGAGCTCCAGTGAAAAGATCCACCCCCAGGTGCCCAGATAGTCTGAGCAGATAATGGGGACACAAAGGGGGCTTGCGCTGTTCCCCTTCCACACCACTTCCATTCAATAGAATCTCAGAGGCTATGAGCTGTAGGGCACTGCTCCCAAGAGAGGCGTAAATACAGAAAAGCTGGACTGAAACAGACATCATTTGGAAAAGGAATCGGAGGGAGAAGGGGACAGGACTCCCAGGAACGGAGAAATCACAAAGGCACAGGGAAGAAGCAAGGCAGATACAGTGCAGTGGAGGCGGGAGGAGGAGCAGGGTGCCTGGATGCCTTTGTCACCTGGGTCAAGGGGAAGGGAAGAATGATTTGGCGGGATCTTGCTGTAGAGGAGACAGCAGGGACTCAGTGATGACTCCCACTGAGCAGGGGAGGAAGGGGGACACATCTGATTTTCCTCACCCTGAAATTCAAACCCTGGGTCTGGTCAAGGACCAGATAAAAGGGATAAAAGACGCTGATTACTGTGGAGATTTACTGAGCAGCACCAAGCCATGGCACTGTGCTAGGGACAAACGAGATTTTAAAGAAAGCAAGCTTGGGATAAAGCATGACAGGGCTGCAGTGGGGCCAGGTGTCATGCTGAAGGGTAGCAGAGAAGCCTGGGAGGCAGGGAAGGCAGGTCTGTCGCAGCCGTTCTGCATTATAGACCGCTACAGCAACGAGTTAACAGGAAATCCATGACTCTTGTGTGCTCTCCACCAACACGGTCCAACTGCACTCTGCCTTTGTGTCAAACACAAGTGGTCAGCGGCAGGAGCAATGTCGACTGATCACCACATCCTCACCAAAGCAGTTTCCATCTGTCTGGTTGGGAAGGTTTTTAGGAACAACTCAACTGCACAGATCTCAGTGCTTCATCTGGTTTCAAAAACATGTTTTTTCGCCTGTTTGGTGAACCAGCTCCTAAACAACACAAAATTAAACAGAAAGCAGCCACGAGCTTGCTAAGATCTCACAGCCTCTGGCTCGCGACAAAAGCTGCAGAGTCCCCCCTGTGCTGCTGTTCTTAAGAGCGAGAGCTGAAGACAGGCATCAGAAAGACCTACTTCAGCAAAAGACCAGCAGACACATTCTTCTGAGCACAAAGATAACCATGGAAGAACAACCAAACTCACCTCTGCACAACTGCGCTCAAATTCCTAACTCTCCTAAGCCACAAAAATAACCACTCTGGATCTAAGTTATAAACAAGAACAAGAAGATGTATTTCATGGAGTTTACCACAAGTTCACCCTAAACTATGTGGGGAGGATCGCACACTACACCTTCAGGTGTATTGTGTGAAATTAAGGAATATTTTAAGCCAAGACAATGACAGCAAAGACTTTTTCTCTTTTTCCATTGAAAATGATTCATGTCCTATTAAATCTTAAATTTCCTTTTATTTTTATCCATAACCTGGGTGAATAGCAAGCAAATTAGCAATGAAGGGAATGTACATCCCCAGAAAATCAAAAACTACTCCTGCCAGGTCTCACCCGAACATCACTTTCATGGCAGCATTTTGTCCCAGCCTATTTAAGCACCACCACTTAAAGGGCTGACTGAAAGCTTTCCATCCTCCAGAACTATCCTCCAGAGGCATCTTTTCATCTGGAAATGCCCGGCACAGCTCCACAAATCAGCCGGCACAGACAAGCAGAGAGGCAAAGCAAGACTTATGGGTGGGTGACGCCATCCCACAGCAGCTGAGCTCTGCCACTTCTGGCAGACCCAGGCAAGGCACACAGCGAGGCATGGTGGGAGGAGTGGGGAGCTGAAATGGACACCAAGCTGAAATGGGAAGAGTGGGGAAAGAGGGGTGACCACCCTTTGCTCTGTCACCCCACCCCACCATCCTGCTCTTACATAGGGCTCATAACCACAGGATGCACGCACATGATGTGCAATACAGTCAGGACGTAGTCTTCCAAGTCCAAGACTGTGATTTATCCCTTACTTGCTTGGGATGGGAAACCAACTCTTCTCACCCAAGGCTCCTGAGCATGCGGAATCAACAAGTACAGTGGCTGCACACACCAAACCTCCCCTTGCTGCCCCAAACTGAGCACAGGGCACAACACCCCCAGTGACGTCCCCTGGGGGACACCAAGGGAACTTCATTGCAGATACACAATGCCTGCAATTTTGCAATAATCCTGGACTATGCCGGATGCTCTGCACCTCTGGCAGGAGAAACAAGTGATTCAGACACCACCTCCAGCGTGGTGGAGCACTCGCTCACTAGCCAAGTGAACAGCAAGGTCACTTTGTTCATTTCTTACAGCACTGGTAAAAGTCCTTGCAAGCCCATCCTCTATTTTTCACCTTTGATTCCAATTCAATAAAGGGAAGGCACAAAAAATCCTGTTATAAAATAGCAAACAAAATCCCTAGTGTTTAAAGGACTTTTAGAGCACCTCCTGTGGAAACCAGACCCCTCCCAAGAATAATGTAAGGCAGTAGTATATATAAAAGTTACAAACTACAACCAGCTTGTATTTCAGTGAGTCCTTTCCCTCCCTCTCCTTGCTCTTGCTATTTCTTATCCTCATTTTTCAACAGAGGGACTAATGAGGAATAATTTGAGAATCATACACGATTGGGCTTATTTGGCTTTTTATACTCAGTCAATCTGTTGCTTCCAGTAATAGCAGGCAGGCAGTATGCCTTCTCCTGCCCTACACAAAAGGCAACAGAAGGAATTGGCCACTGATTTAGAAACATCATGGAGTACACTACGCGTCAGCCGGCTGCCTCGCAGCGAAACTACTTAGCATCACTCCAGGCTCCAGCCTGTACTTTATGATGACATATTGGGTAAGCCTGCAGTGAGTTACAGAGACAAGAACCATGCTCAGCAGCAGAAAAGTTTTTTCACTCTACGTGCTGGATGTGGAAATATGCTAGGTGCCACGAGGGTAACAATACTTGTCCATCCAGGGTTCAGATTTGGCTCTCCCTGAAGTCGGCAGTACTGCTCCTGTTTAAACCAAGAACTGGGTTTGAATTTCAGCTGATACATTTTAAGGGAAGCCTCAAGAGGTCTTGCTGTGTTATGGTGCATCCACAATATATTCTCACTGCAGTTCAGTGTCCCTTGAAACTCAGGTTTGCCATGACTGGGTGGCCTCTGGAAGAGGATGCATCTGCTCCATTGGTATCTAGCTTCACTAAACTCCTACAGCTGCCTATATGATATATGTCATACGTTATGACACAAAAGCATCTTCCCACAACCAGCCCTACTCCAGCAGGGAGTCTGGGCTGTGGCACACAGAGATAAAACAGGAGGCCTGGCCTGTGCCCTTCACACCTGCTCGATAAGCAGCTGCCTCTTGCTCTGCCCAACTGACCCAGCCTGGGCTTGCCCAAGGTGATTCCAGCTTGCCCATGCAACAGGGAGACCACACGGGCATGATTCACAAACCAGGGAGGGCATGATAAGCAAATGACTTGCACGTTGTGAAGCCAAGTATTGGCTACATGAAGGATGGTATAAGATACAGCAGCAGTAAGACTTTAAGAAGCACAATAAATATACTGCAAGCACTTCTCTGCATACACACACCTGAAAATTAAGCTCAGAGGATGCTCTTGGCCCAGAAAGTTGACCAGACCCTGCACTCCCCTCCTCTAGCAGCACACAGAGCCCAAAAATAGGAACGAACCACAGCAATCTGCATCCTATTTGATTTGTTGCCTGGAGGGAGAACGAGCTCTGCTGAGGGTCCCCAGTGCTGCCCACCTACCTCGGGTGACACTGCGACACCGACTGCCTTTTGATGCTGAAACGAACCCCCGGTACCGCCCTATGAAGAGAAGCCACGGCCCCCGGGGGGGGGGGTGTAGGCTGTGGGGCCGGCTCCAGACACCGCCCCGAGGGTGGCACCGAGGAGCGGGGTCCGGCCCTGACCCGCCGCTGCGCTGCCGCTGCGGCTGCGGGTCCGGTCCGGGCGGCGCTGTCAGGGGCGCTGCCCGCCGTCGGGGCGGTACCGAGTCACCGCCCACCGACGGGTGGCCCCGCGCGGTCCCGGGTGCGCGCGGGCGGTGCCCGGAGAAGACAGCGGGCGCGCAGCGACGGACGGCGGCGGCAGCGCTCGGGAGCGCTCGGTCGGGATGCGGGACCTGCGCTGACGGCCCCGCTGCCGTCCGCTCCCTCCTCGGGGCCCGGCCCAGCGGAGCCGGGGGCTCTCGGGGGCCCCGGAGCCAATGGCAGGCTCCGCGCAGCCCCCGACGGCGGCGGGGGACGGCGGCCCCAACGGCGGGTCGCTGGCGGGGGGCGGCGAGGCTTTCGCGGACCGCTCCCTCAGCCAGGGCTTGAGCGTGCTGGTGGGGCTGGCGCTCTGCGTGACCATGCTGGGGTTGGGCTGCGCCGTGGAGCTGGGGCAGCTGGGGCATCAGCTGCGGCGGCCCGTGGGGCTGCTGCTGGCGCTGCTGGGGCAGTTCGTGGCCATGCCACTGCTGGCCTTTCTCCTCGCCCTCATCTTCGCCCTGGATGAAGTAGCTGCCGTAGCTGTGCTGCTGTGCGGCTGCTGTCCTGGGGGCAACCTCTCCAACCTCATGTCGGTGCTCGTCGACGGGGACATGAACCTCAGGTAGGCACCCCGCTCTCCCTCGCTTGTAGTCGGACGGGGGGCTGCGGCGACTCCGGGGCACGGACAGGGTTTGCGGGGCACCTGCTGGCGGCGGTGGCGGCGCCGGGACGGACGGGCACGGCGCTGCTGGAAACCCGCAGAGGTGCTCTCCTGCCTCTCCCGGGGCGGACGGACCTAACGGACCCCTACACACGCTTCTTACCGCCTTCCCTAAGAAGCCTGCCTGCCCGATCCCGGCCGGCGCAGGGAACGGGGGGCTCTTGCAGTGAGAAGCGGCCCCGCCGGCTAGAGAGTCCCCTTCCCGCCTGGGCCACCTCCCGGCCAGGCGCACAGTGATGCCATGTCTCTTTGGTCCTCCGGTGCAGCATTATTATGACAGCCTCATCCACGCTCCTGGCTCTCTTCCTGATGCCCCTCTGCCTCTGGATCTACAGCCGCCCCTGGATCAACACGGCCGTGGTGCAGCTCCTGCCCCTGGGCGCGGTGAGCCTCACGCTAGGCAGCACCCTCCTGCCCATCGGCTTGGGGGTGCTCATCCGGTACCGGTACCCCCGCGTCGCCGACCTCCTGGTTAAGGTAAGCACGGCACCAGGGACGGGGCGGGGGCGGGGGGGGGGGGTCCTATGGCAGTGACCTTTCTGGTCCCTCTGAAGCGATAGTAGCTTCACACAGGCATATTCCACTACTTAGGTGGGATATCGGGATTTACGGTCTTGAAAGAAAACGGCGGGACAGAGACAGAAGGGGTGGGAAGGGGCAGGTTATCCATCCCCTGGTGCCCGGGAGGCAGCGCGGTCCTGGAGCAGAGGCATTCCCTGCGTCCTGCTCTCTCCCGGCTCCTGCTGCACCCAGAGCTAGCAAAACTAACCCGAAGGCACGGCGACACTTCCTCAAACACGCAAACAATTTTAGCTTAATCACAAAAGGAGAAGCAAAGCAGAAGCCCTGGCTCTATCCTTCCCCAGCAAGTCATCCCAAAGCAGAATGATGGAGGGCAAGCTCAGCCCCTTCCTTCCCTGAGATATGATCAACCACCACCAAAGTTCCGAGGCAGGAGCAAAGCTGGAAAAGCAATGCAACCGCGTTTTGCAGTTCAGACTCTCTATCAAGCTTCGACCTGCTATGCTTATCCTTTTAAACGAATAACCCCCACTTTGTTTATCAATGTCTGTATCTGTTGCCAGATTTCCCTGTGGTCCCTCTTGGTAACTCTGGTGATCCTGTTCATCCTGACTGGGACAATGCTGGGCCCAGATCTGATGGCACATATTCCTGCATCTGTCTACGCCATTGCGGTGCTGATGCCCCTAGCGGGGTACGCCTTGGGATACGGCTTAGCCACGGTCTTTAAAATGCCCCCACACTGCAGGAGAACAGTGTCTTTGGAAACAGGGTGCCAAAACGTCCAGCTCTGTACCGCCATCCTCAAACTCACCTTCCCCCCAGAGCTCATCGGGAGCATGTACATGTTTCCCTTGCTTTATGCGCTTTTTCAGTCGGCAGAAGCGGGACTCTTTGTGCTGGTATACAAGATGTATGGGAGAGATAGCTACAAACAAGACATGCTCGGTGAGGAGGAAGACACAGATATTTCCTACAAGAAACTGAAGGAAGAGGAGGTTGCTGATACTTCATATGGCACAGTGACCACGGAGGAGCACAACTCCATTCAAATGGAGCCGACACAGACAGAGCTTTAGGCAGGAGAAGGAGGTGACACCTGGGGGGGACGTGTGATGTGTGTTGTGCTCGCAGCCAGGCTGGGGCTGTGCTCACCATTGTGCAAGCCGAGCTGCCCGGCCTCCATCATTTCTCCAGCTGCTCCCATTGTACAAGGTGTGTGTGTTTATTACCATGGCAGTCATGTTTCCTCACATATAGATATGGATAAAATTAAAAAGCAAAGGAAAAAGTATCACTGTGATGATGCAAATCAGTCTTAGCACGAGATGGTTCTCACCCACTGGAGTGCAGCACAAATGGGTATAAAAAAGGAGACGAGTGTTTGGTAGAAGTGAAGCCGACACGGCACCAGTGCAGATGAACAGACAAACCACCCTGTGCGCGTGTATCTCCGCGCCTCCCACCCATTGTAAAAGCATTGTGCCCGTTGTTCCACCGCAAATACATGGCGAAGCCGAACCAAACCCCTGTTCCCCTCTGATTAATCCCGCGGGGGCAATTAAGGGCCGCGCTGCCTGGTTAACCCGGGAAGCTGTGCTGGGGCAGCTGGCCCCAAGCCCGCAAGGAAAGGGGCCGCCAAGGCTGGCTCCAGTCGGGGGCGGGGGAAGCCCGGCCCCTGTCCCGCCCCGCCCGGGGTATTTAAGACCGTCCCACCAGGGGGGTCACTTCGGGTGCAGTGGAATGGCGGAGGAGGCGATGGAGAGCTACCTGTACGCTGCCTACCACCCCTACTCCTACCGCTACCCTCCGCCCAAGGGCAAGGGGGGGGCGGCGGGCGGCTGGAGGCCGCGGGGTAGCGGCTACTTCTCGGGCTATGGGGAGGCGGCAGCGGCCGCCGAGTACTTCGACAACTACCAGCGGGCGCAGCTGAAGGCCATCCTGTCCCAGGTCAACCCCAACCTGACGCCGCGGCTCCGCAAGGCCAACACCAAGGAGGTGGGCGTTCAGGTCAACCCGCGGCAGGACGCCTCGGTGCAGTGCTCGCTCGGGCCCCGCACGCTGCTGCGCCGCCGTCCTGACCCTCCCGGCGGGTCGCGGCACCTCCTGGCGGAGCGGGAACTGCTGCAGGAGCAGGGCAGCCCCGCTACCACCAGCACCCGCGCCGTCCGCTTCCCCCGCACCATGGCCGTCTACTCGCCCATGGCGTCCCGCAGACTCACCACCTTCCTGGAGGAGTCGGAGCCGGAGCGGCAGCAGCAGGAGAAGGTGGCGGTGGCCGTCGAGGAGGAGGCGGCAGCGTTGCGGAAACAACGAGAGGCAGAGGAGGCCGCCGTGCGGGAGAGCTGGGAGAACCCTCCCGAGGGCGACGCCGAGCCCTTGGAACAGCGTCCGGCTGCGACCCCGGAGCTGCCGGCGGCAGAGCCGGAGGGCAGCCAGGTGGAGAAAAAGGTGGCGGCGACGGAGGAGGCGGTGGCCGCCCCCCAGAAGCGGGAGCCGGCTGCGGGCAAGACCCGGCTGCGCTTCCAGGTGAGGGGCGGGCGAGGGGGAGCGGAGTGGGACCGGGCCGGGAGGCGCCTGCCCTGTGGAGTAACGGCTGTCCCCGGCAGTTCCTGGAGCAGAAGTACGGCTACTACCATTGCAAGGACTGCAACATCCGCTGGGAGAGCGCCTACGTCTGGTGCGTCCAGGGCACCAACAAGGTAGGGCACGGCAGGCCGGTATCACCCCGTCGCCCGCCGGGACACCCCGCTGACCCCGGCCTCTCCCCCAGGTCTATTTCCGGCAGTTTTGCCGGACCTGCCAGAAGTCCTACAACCCGTACCATGTGGAGGACATCACCTGCCAGGTAAGGGACCCCCAGCCCGGCCATGCCCCGGGCCGCCCCTCGCCCGGCCGCCGACCGCCGCCTCCTCCCGCAGAGCTGCAAGCAGACGCGGTGCACCTGCCCAGTGAAGATGCGCCATGTGGACCCCAAGCGGCCGCACCGCCAGGACCTCTGCGGGAGGTGCAAAGGGAAGCGCCTGTCCTGCGATAGCACGTTCAGCTTCAAATACATCATCTGAGTGGATGGTTTTGTTGTTGTTGAGGGTTCTTACAGGAAACTGCAAGTAGAGCAGATTGGCTTTTGGTTTTGGTGGTGGTGTTATTGAAGGCACTTGATGAGGTGTAGGTGGGGAAAGCATGCAAATAAAGATATTGCAAAGCACGGTGAGATGATCAGGTGAGTTTGTGCCCAGCTCAGAGAGTGCCTGTTGCAGCATCTGTAACTTGCACAGGGGAAGAGCCTACAAATAAGGTTTTGTAAATCAGTAGTGGTTTCTTGCAGCAGCTGACTTAAGACCTTGTAGAATCTGAGGTGGGAAAGGATGTTTGTTGCTGCTCTTCCTCTTGAACTAATCAAACACTCAAAGCTAATGTCAAAGTGGTAGAGCATCATTCATGAGCAAAACACCTAATAGCACTCACTTCCTGTGCACACTTGTATTCCCTGTGGGAAGTCTCTGCACCTGTTCTTTATCACTAGCAAATGATTGACAAATGAAGTGTAAAGGCTGGGTCCCTTCTGCAGCTGGTGTGCGTTTAGCTAAGCTGGTGTTCCTTTCTGTAGACTAAAGCAGTCCACAGACTAGAGGTTGTGGTTAATGCATCATTCAGGGGCAGTTCTCACAAACTGCTGGGGAAGGGAGTCACTCCTCTTATGGTCTCTTGGTGAATGAGTTGCCTGTTTTTACCTCCACAAAGTTATCAAGAGGAGTGATGCTTCAAAGGCTTGAAGTATGGTGCTGCATTGGCCTGGCTTCCTCCTGTACCTGCAGTGATGCACAGGAGCTGTGCACTTAGTGGCTTACACTTGAAGAGCTTGATTTAGTCATGGTTTAGATGTCTCTCAGTTTAATCCTTCCCCAGTCACACCTGTTTGGGTTTGCAACTAGCAGTTGTACTTCTGGGGTTGGGTAGTAGTGGCAGCATCAGCAGAGTTACTCCCAGATGGTGTTCTCTCAGGCCTGTTGGTACTGCCAGTGGTAATGGTCTCTAGGGACACAACATTTCTGCAAGGTGTTATAAGCTGGCTCTGGGACTATGGCACCACCATCTGAGCAGTTTCATAACCTAATAAGACCTACGACCCTAGTCTACCCTGTAGCAAAGGAGTTGGATAAACTTGGAGGAAAACCTGGTTTTTGGGATGGTTTTTGTTGTTTTTTTTTGAGGATGCTAATAAAGTTGTTAATTTCAAAATTGAGCATAATAATGCACAAAGTCTTCTGCAGAGCTCTTGAGGTAGCTTCTCTTTGGAAGGACTGATTTATCTTGGCTGTAACAAACCTAATCAACACCTGTACCTAGCCTACTTGACTCTATTATTAAAGACTGAAAGGGAACCAGTCTGAGTCCTGTGCCAGGTGGTTGCGAATCTCTAAATGGAAGCTAGTGTGTATGGCAAGGTAGGCTGACATTGTCCTTGTGTACTAACAGATGTCCATTTAGAGGCGCAGTGAGTGTTAATTCTGTAGGCTTAACTCATTTTCTTGTAGATTTCTGCTGTAGCTTAATATGCCCCTTGAACTTGCAGCAATAACTAAGGCTTAATGCCTCGGCACCAATTTACTGCAAGTGATGTTACTTATTTCTGCTCCATTCATTATCACAGCAGCATGAGATGATCCAGGAACAAGGAGACTTGTCACACCCCTGAATGGGGTACTAGTTCGTTTCATGCTTGTACCTGAAAGTTTCCCCTCTATCACAGTAAAAGGGAGTACTCATTGCTTCAGCAGCTCACTCAGACTTGACAGTTCCATCCTTGCCCTGTTTGGCTTGCAAAGTACAACTGCAGCTGGGCAGTTTCTGCTGCAGGCTTATGTGCCTTAAACTCACCTGTAATTACAGTAATGACCAGTGACAAGTTTCCAGCTTAAGAAGATACATAGCTGAGGCCCCCTCTGTAGTGATCTACCCACAGTCCACCTCAGTTTGTGGTTGCAGCTGTGATCTGGGATGTCTTTTATTTCTGAATGTAGTTTCCTCTAAGGATGTTCTTCAATGTTTTCTCATGTGCCTTCCCCATTCTAACAAGCAGCTGTAGGCTGTTCCTGATGGATGCAATGTGGGGACCAGCTGTGATGAGTCTGTGCACCTTGGTAATGAGTCTGAGAACTTGAGAGCTGTACCATGTCAGTGTGAAGTCATATGGCAATCCATAGCAAGATGAGTGGTCAAGTGCTTCCTAGTTATACAGATGTCCTTCCAAGCACTGCTTTGAGGATTACTTGCTGTGAATATGATGACTCTTATGCAATTAGTAATAGCACAAAGTGAAACTTAGTACAACTTAAAAGTTGTCATCCCTGCTAACTACAGCCAAAGCAGCAGTTGCTTCTATTTGATAAGAAGCAGAACAGGCCTGGCTTATCCAAGCTGAGTGGTGTGCTTCAACTGCAACTAATCTAAGCAAGCTGCTGCTGAAAGTTCCAAGCAGCAGGTAGCAAGGTTTAGAGGCTCAGAGGAGTTGAGTGCAGTGCACACCAATATTAAGAAAGATTTCCTCATTCTGGAGTGTTCTGCAGTAGATGTAGCTCTACATGCCATTTGTCTTAAAATATATATTCAGAGCTTTTACTGCTTGATGCCGAAGTACAGTCCTGTATCCTTTTTCACCTTACTGCTCTGTCATGTCCTTGACAGTGTACACTGTGTATCATGGGCACTGCTTCCTAGACTCGGCAGAAACAAGGAAAGCTACTCATGACCTATGTGACTGTGCAAAACACAAAGGAACAGCTCTCATGCTGCCAGCTCTTCAAAGGTATCTTGAACTTGCCTTGTACAGCTTTTCCATGAAGAGATTCTTTTGCATGTGTTAGCTCAGTCAGTGCTGTACTTGCTCTGCTTTTACAGATGTCTGAGGTTTTGCTTGTTTCTAGACAAGCTTTACCATCTTAACCATTGCTTCAGATTTGGCACAGAGCTGGCACCAGCTAATGTAGGGTGACAGTTATGAAGTAGTTAGGAATGAGTGAGTAATCTTGGAAAAACTTCACGGAGTTAAAGCAGTATGAGAGACAGGCAGCATGATTCTGCTGCGCAGGGCAGGTTCCACTAGCCACTGTCAGTGGAGGAAGATGTATAACATAAGGAATTATGTACACAAATTCAAGTTTGAGTTGCATGAGAAATCCTGTAACAGCTTCAGAAGATGCCTAGAAAAATGCTGTTGGCATTGACAGGGCATAAAAGGAAACCTCATGATTTTAGGGCACCCCAGCCTCTATTGTCAGTGTTTAGTCTGCTTAGCTAAAGTATTTAAACTCTAGCTTGTAAAAATACACAAAATGACAGATACAATGTCTTTTTATTTTTACAAAAAAAGCTGGTAAAAGATGATGTAAATAAAAGTGTAATGCACCCCCTAAATAAAACTACTTATCCCCTGTAAATACTTATTAAATAATTAAGAACACCATCTACAGTACCACAAAACCATCAAAATAATTCAATTTTATCAGGGACAGGGGAAAAAAAATACAGTGATTATGGATGTGCCTTGACCAGTTACAGAGCTTGTTAGGATAACATAACTACTGTCAGCAGTCCAACAGCGTGCACAGTGCCTTCAGTTAATGCATTTCAGCATAATTACATTTCTAGTGGGGTCCAATTCCCCATAAAAGGCAGAGCTAAGAATTTCAGTTCTACATTCTAAACTCTGGAATTAGAGCCCATTAAAAAAAATCACAGTGGGTAAGAGATGTATATAAAAATACTGGATGTTCCTCTCAAATCACAGGAATCGTGGGACTACATTCTTTTCTGGGTTTTCTTCCTTTTTTTTTTTTTTTTTTCCTGTTTTTCTATGAAATGTTGGTTTCAACAGAATCCAGTTTGGTTTATGCTACAGACGTTGACACTGAACTATGAGTATATTGCCTGTTTGCATGTTTTGGTAGTCAGTCAGGTTTTTTCTATATAGTCCCAATTCCTTAGGCTTGAGTCATGAAGCTGCATATATGTGCATTCAAACTCTTTGAACCCTGCAGACTATGCAGACTGCAAGTAATGTATGTGACTACCGACAGGGAGAACCCCCCCCTTCCCCTCCTAGCTTTATACACGTACTGTCTTAACAGTGCATTGCACAAATTTACAAGAAAAATACTGGTTTTGCACTATACAGTTTCTAGAATATATACAGAATAAAATAAGTTAACTTCTAATGAGAATTGCTGATGGGCAGCATATATCTTTAATATACATTTTAAAGTCTCTGCAGGCAGCTACTTTTTGGTTAGTTGTTATCAATAGTTGTAACATAAGCACTGATCAGAGAACTGAGCAGCATTCCAATAAAGTTAACAGATATATTATTTCTTTTAGAAACACTGGGAAATCCCAGTTTAAAATATTATTAAATGTCCTAACATTTACACACTATGAGGATTAGATCTAATAAAATAAAATTTCTTCAAAAATAATCTTGCAGCTCTTTTAAGCATGCTCTGAGACCTTATTTAACAATCATCCATACCTTCAAAAAACAACTGTCACATAGCCATACATTCTAACTCACACACATCATTTCCTTGTTACAGACAACAAAAGCAAGTATAACATTGAGAAGTCAATGGGTTTTGCAGTCATTTAAGTCATTCTACTCATGTTTGACCGCACATTCTTCATGACCTTGCAAAGTGTCTCATTAGCTGTTAGCTGATTATATTTACTACTGCTGGAAAGCCAGGAAGCCTTGCAGGTCTTCAGCCAAAATAACCCAGCCTTGATTTTAGCCTCATCCCACCTGCAATATTGATTCAACCTATAGAGGCTGTTACTGCAAACACCATTTATAGTTCTGTTACAACAGAAAATAATGCATATGTATGCATTACATTTAAGCCCTTTTCCTTTCATGTAGTTTTTATACATAAATTTAATAAAAAAATACTACTGCCACACAGGTACTGTGTTGAAAGAGCAGGTAAGTAAGATGTTCAATTCTCAGGTTTTCACTTTTGATGAAACCATTTCTTGCTGTGATGAAACTGTTGGTTGGCTGGAGGTTTCTTTTTTCTTTTTTTCTTATTTTTTTTCATGAAAGGTGCTCAATAATATTCTGAAGCATCTTCATCGTCATCTTTCTAAATGACAGCTGTTCAGAATCCAGTGCTCACAATATTGATTCCTGGTTTGATCTTCCCTAGAAGCTGATAGGATTGCACCATGCGTAGAGACTCTCGAATTTCTAGATTCAGTTCCATCAGCTTTGAGCTGGCCTCAGACATGTCCTGGTTGGAGCCTACTACTGCGAAGCTACCAGTCTGACCAAGCGTCTGATGACGGAAGTATATGTGCAGCAGTGTTTGAACAGGGTCATCTTCAGAACTGCCAAAGATGTCATGAGGCCAAATAGATCTGTAAACACAATTTGGATTTAGACATTAAAAATAATTAGCATGTTTGCAAGGTCTTTAAACAGACATCTGAGCAGAAGACACAGGAAAGCACAAGGTCAGTATTTCTTCTTCAGAGTCCTGAGAGTTAACAGATAATTTTCTCAGAAGTTAAAAGAACAAATACTACTACAATTGCCTTTCTTTTTAAATTGTAAAATGTGTATGAAAAGCTGTAATGAAGCAACAGTGCTTGTCCTTTTCAATAAGAACATCTAGCAAGAGCTGAAAATAACCCTGGAATAGCGCCTGTCCCTACCTTTAAATTAAAAAGGCCCATTAGCAAACTCAGGGCTGAAAGCAATCCTTAAGCACTTACCTGAAAACCTTGACCTGTGCTACAGCTGACACAAACTCCCTGTTTCTCAGGGTTTCAATGAGAGAGTGAATAGCCGTTTCTGTGCTAGCTTGGGAAGCCTCTGCAATTTCAATTTCTTCAATACCACTGTCAGATGCAGCCTCAGCCTCCTTCAGACAGCTCTCCAAAAGAGCAAGTTCGTCAGACATGTTTATGACCTAAAACAGATACAAGAGTTACTGTTTCTAGTTACAATTATTTTCAGCCAAATTGACTTTCAGCAATTCAGACTTACAATTTTTCTCCTCTTTGCACCCATTAACTGAGAGGCAGAAAAAGTACATCCAAATATTTGCTGCCTAAGTATACAGTTAATTTAATGGCCAAGGCATGCATGGTCAGGCACCTGGGCTTTCTCCTGATGAAGTTTCCATGTTAGTTAGGTCTTTTAAAATTTGTGTCAAAAATACATTTTTCTCCCCACATCACTTAATAACAAACTGACAAGAAGAATTAAACACTTTGGAAAAGTACAGCAGCAATTGTGTTATAACAGGACAACTTAAATACGAGTAAAAAAGCTGGAAGACTGGTAACTCAACAGCATAACTGTAGTGCAGCCTGTATATACACTATCTTCAGCTTTAGCTCCAATGTATGAGCAAAAGACAAGGCCAGCAATCACAGTATGATTTTACATGACTAACTTAGGCAAGAGGCGGGACAGTTGTGATGCTGACCTTCCACAACATTCCCCAGACAGAAATTAACTTGCTCATTTGCAGCCTCTACAAAACCCTGGAAGTCTAAGTGAGGATACATGCATTGTATTTCCTTAATCTACTAAAAACCCACTGACTTTCACCCAGCTTTTGCGTTTTCCTCCATAGTGCAGCAAGACCAGGCCTGTTTTTTTTACATTTCTTGCTACATCTATTGATTGCATTACAGACCCAGGGGAGAGCCTTCAGAAGCCATTATTAATCACATAATGCATTTCATGTTAATTAATGTCACATATGTACATGTGTACCTCTGAAGGACACATTTTACTCCTACAGTTAGTACAGCAAATCAGGCGTAAGATGTCTAGAACACATTACTAACTGCATGTAGGAGGGGGGCCAAGATTGCAAAGTGATTGAATGGTGGCTGAAGTGACACAGTTCTATAAATCAGCTGGTAGCAAATGACGGTGTTTGCAATTGGGAACACTGGCATGATGGAAAGGGGCTTCATCACAGAACGGAGTTGATGTGCCCTGATTGTAGCTTGATTAGAATACACCAGGAGTGCTACTGAAATACTTGAAATCCTCATCACTGGACTCCCTGCATTCCTGCCTATTTAAGAGCTTTCAAGCTGTACAAAAATCAACACAGATAATTGAACATCTCAGAACATTCTTGTGAGCTCTACTTAAACCTTTTATTAATTGGCTATACAAAAAACAGCTCATACCCTCCTGCTTCTAAAAAGATGTCCCACTGATTAAAATGTTGTAAAAATGTATTTTAAATGGATTTGCTTTAATATGTCAACAATTACTAGCTAAATGGCATGGTTTTAATTACCTCTGCTTCTTTTTTTATAGTTTTTACTTGGCTGATGAGTTTGCAATAGGCTTGGAACAGAAGCAGCAACTGGAAATGCAACTTGTATAGCCTCCGACACAACTCCAGCTCCTACAAATGTAAACAACATTATTATATTCAGGAAGTGCAAAACATCCACTATCCAATACAAGAGACAATAATTGACAACTTCTTCAGTACAGAATTTGCAAGATTAAAAGTCGTTATTTTGTTACTGAAGAAAACACCAAAAAGATTTAGAAGCTAATGTAGCAGGAAGCTAATGAAAAGCAGAAGAAAGCTTTATTCATTCATTCCAGATTTACAGGTAGCCTCTCTCATATAGGTTTAAAGTTTACGTTTTAAGAAGAAGTTACATTTCCAAGAAGGGGCATGGACTGGGATGTGAAGTGATTGAAAAGGCATTTTGAAAAGTCATGTTCCCAAGATAAGAGTTTCACAGATCACTTACTTGTATTGTTCATATTTTACTGTTTTAAATTCAAAATCTAATATCCAGAAGAAGCAGTTGTGGTCTTTTAAGTATGAAATCTTCCATAATCATTGATATAAATATGTAAGCACAGTATATAACCTGGCCTTTAGCTTACAACTGCCTCATGGAGCAAGAGCGGAGTAATTTTATTTCTGGAAGCAAGAATAATTTTTCCTTTATAAAGGTAGCTCTGATTTATTTTAGGAAAAACCATGATATATTCTTAAGGAAATGAAGCAGCAGCATTAACTTATGCACTATCTATCTTGCTTCCATTTTTATGTGTCTACAACACTAGTAAGTGCAGACAGTGTTAATACTACTTTACATACAGACATAAAAGCTAGTGCTAATGGAATAATCTTCTATAACATTTTACTAACTACAGGATCCTACTATCTATGAAGGACCAACAGTTCAATGGGTTAGATGATGCAAAATTGAAGCACACAGCATTTTTGTAATAGTCTAGGACAAGACATCACTATGTCACAAATGAACGAGACAGATGGAGACCAGTTCAGTGACTGGCATGGTTAAGTATGTGATAAATCAAGAACCATCACTTACTGCTAGAATTTCCATTTGCTAAGCAAGAAGATGAGCAGGTCACAAAAATACAAAGAAAGAAAAGAAGATCAAGAATTAGTGTAGGAAATAATTTTAATTAGGGTAAAAGATGTCCCAGGTAAAATGGAGGGAGAAATACAAGTAACATGCTCCAAATATACCCTGAATGGAAAAACTTAACAGACTGAATTTGAACTGAAATCACTTGCTACTATAGCTAAATATAGACAGCACTGGCTTTGTTGTCCCACAGCATGAGCAACATACTTCACTTACAACCCTGTCCAGTCTTTATACATAGTGTAGAGGTATGCAAATTTAAGGAAGTAAAATTCAAGGGCACTTAGGTCTGAACATGTGTACAATGCTTCTTACTTCTTCCCTAATACTATAGTCTAAGCAAAAATAATACCTTTAAAAATTTGAGATATAATGTTAATTTGGATTCTGAATCAGTTTAGAAAATTACTGGTTTTGCCAAACCCAATTCTTAACACCTCATTGTGAGATTTCTGTAACATCATTGCGCTTGGTTTTTACAAGCTACTTCAGAAAAATGGTTGGGAAGGAGGGACTTGGGAGGGAAATCATCAGAAAATACACTTGTCAGACTAAGGGCAGGAACTTCTGTGCTTTGTAAAGTACTACGTGTATTGATGGCATTTCAGCAAGTAAAATGGTCACAGTAAACATACGGAGGCGCAACTGATGTCTGATTCCAACAGACAGAAGCACTTGAGCTTTACTAAGCACATAGTTACACACAGTGTGTTTAAGAAATTATATGTGTGCTTAACAGACTATAAAGATTGCATGGTTTTGTTCTGTACTCTATGCCATCACATACATAGCACAATTACTATATAGGCAAAAACCTCTGATGGACAGAACACTGTGAAGAAACAGGATCTTGAACTGCCAAAGAGGATAAGAATTCCCTGCTTAATGAAGCAGGAGAATCTGACTGAGGAACGGCAGGGTTGATTATTTGATATTTTTAGCCAGTAAGTTTCAGTGTTCTTTAAACCAAGTGTCACTATTACTGTAAGCCATAAATAATTCCTCTCCCTGAAATCACACCTTGATAGCTATTCAAAAAATCTAAGAGAGGTTTTGCTTTAGAAATGTCTTTGTACTGCTTCAGTGTCTTTAACATACTTGCTCACAGGAGAAACTCTGATTTTTCTACCTGCCAGCCCTGTACAAACAGCCTAGCCAGAGTCCGGATCCATTCTTTCAGGCTTGCATGTATGTACTAATAGCAAAAAACCCAATAATTAGATTTACTTGCAAGTCTGCTGGCAATGCATGAGCCAGAACAGAATTCATCTCGCTGTTTCTTAGCTGCATTGACCACAGTGCTAAAAATTAGTAAGAAAATCTTATTTGTTAGTGAATGAAAAATATCTGTTGAATGAAGCAGCTCTGTTTTCCTGAGCAAGAAACACAACCTTATTTTTAGCACTAACTGGTTGACTGCATAAACTTTGCACAACACTGTATTTACAAGGACTTTTGAGACAATGATCTTACACTTGATAACTTCTTACTCTTCTCAAATCACTACAAGCTTCTGCAAATAAATTCGTAACTTCTGTAAATGGTGTACATTTATGAAGCAGGATAATAGGACTCCTGCCTTCTCTTTGGGTACTACATACTCAACTGACTAACTGAACCTGCAACTGAACCTCCTTACGTGCAAAGGAGCACGTAAGAAAATGCATGCCTTGCAGGTTAGAATTTAAAATCAAAACAGGTCCCTACATACAATGTGAATGGTCACATAACCCCTTTCTAGAGGCTATCTTCAAACCCTGCAGAAACAGGGAAGAACAGACAAAACTGGCTCACTTGGAACCCTGGATTCTCTCCATACAAAGCAAACGAAAGCCCGCACATGGCTGTTTCTCCACTTCTTAGTTTCCCGAGCTATACAGTGGGAACAGTAACATTTACCTTCATGGTTACGAATGATTATACTGCAACAGCTAAATGTTAGAATGGTTTCTTGGTGTATAAAACCAACATTCTAAATACAGACTGAAATACATAAATGCTGCTTTTTTATTAACACACAGAACATTTACTATATTGTAGTAGTAAATGTTGTTACATATTTCTAAACATGTATCAGTATACAAAAATGTAAACCAAATGTAAACTATACTAAATGTTATGTTCACAGGCAAAGCAAAAATCCTTGCAAATAGTAGCAAATTATTTTGTTGCATTACCTATGCTTGTCCATGTGGATTTATTTTTAATGTGCAACTTTGATGCAGTATAAATCAACAGTATATTATCACACATTTCACTGCTCAAATTCAGGTGCATTTTGTGATTGAATTAAAACCCTATACATTATATATATATATGAGAACAAATGAAAACTGTATAAAAGAAGAAACAGTCCATGCACATTATTAGATAAAAAAATTATAAAAATAAATAAAATAGATATTTCTATTGCTGAACCCTACATTTTCAGCAGCAGAAACATAACCGACTGCATCAATGACTAGAGTTCCACTGAATAAAAGGAATAAAATTCCTCCCTTTTCAGCTTGGATTTGGGATTTTTGTCAAAATGAAATTGTGAAAAGGTAAGTTCATCTGCTACCTGCAATTCTACTTTCTTACATCTTACACTGTTCTTAATACAGGACTCTAGATGGCAGATTCCTTGTACCTACTAATGCCAGGTTTTAGATTTCCTTTTTTATCTACAGTGGCAATACTATGCAGCTATTGTTTAGAAAATAATCCTACTCTACCTGGGGAAAAGCTATCACTTACTATAGCAATTAGTAATATTAAATATGAATGATTGCCATGCAAATACATATAAAGTATTGAACTAATATTAATAGGTTACTTCACCTATTGTTAGATGATCTTTTGACAGAAGTGTTTTGTGAGATTTTTGCCATACTGCTGCTTTACTCCTTGTTCCTTCCCACCCAAATAATGGTTCCAGAAAGGTCATATGTATTTATATATAGTACTAATTATATTAAATTCAGAAGAGGACTGTTTGGGTTTTTTTTGGCTAAACGATTCATCTGAGCACATGCGCAGAATGCTAATATTTTTTCTTCTAAAAAACCCTGCAGAAAAGCAGGCTTGCTGGTACACAGATGATATCTAGCCTGCTTATCTACCCAGTGTTATTAAGTCCAGAACCCAAGACGGGTTGCCAACTTTTATTAAAAAGAGCTTTTTTTATTAGACCAGTACTTCATAAGAGTCCAAGAATCCAAAAGATAGGATGATAACTGAAATGAAAAGCTTTTCATATTTTAAATCTCTCTGAAAATATTGAAACTTCTGTGCAAGAGATATAAAGATAGTTTTTAATCTCATATCCAGAGACTCACAAATGACATACACCTACCTGGGCATCTGTGTTGGCGCCATAAATACCATCATCAGTACCAAATGTTCTTTTGCAGTCTTCTAGCCACTGGAAAATAAATATAAACATGATCAAACATCTTCTGAAACACAGTGAACAGAAGACTGGTAAAACTGTGTAAGGCACTTCATCACGTTTGTAAATTCTCAGATTACTTAAGAAACTGTGATATGAAATGAATTGTTTACTGAAGCTGTTTCCACTAATGATGTCCACTCTCGTATGTCACTTTGTAGTTTTTATTGTGTTCCTTCAGATGTACATTTCTGCAGCCTTCATTTCCCCGGACAGGGATAGAAGACTTTAGTCTAAATACTAACGTGATTGAATTTGGGTACTGTTTCAGTGAGACGCGTGGAGGGTGGAGGCAAAGAAATCCCTTTCAGTAAATAGGATCATATTTTCTCTTTACTTGCTGCACAAGGTTTACAGTAACATGATTAAATGTATGTTAAAATATAGCACTAATTCAAATTAGAGAAGAAGAGTAAGCCTGTTCTATTTCTTTGGACTACTTCAGAAACAAAAGGAAACAGAGCTCTCCTGTGTAACTAGATGCAAGTGCGGGTTTAATGGATAAAAGAAAAAAAATATTTCAATGGAAGTTTAGCACCACCTCCAGTTCACACAAGACAGGAAGATGAAGTATGCAGATTCCGCTCTCTTTCATGAATAGAGGGCTGTATTTAACCCCTGTTCCTACAGCAGACAAGTTTATTGATTTCAGTGAAATATCTCTTCTTTTAGCTTTGACCGACCATGCAAATTAAAAAGCATTAATATAAAGCATTTGCCAACTCAAATATGCTGTTATTGGACAATAAGAACTGATGATCTCATGGACAGTGCCCAGCACATTTTTCTGTAGTGTGTAAACAACTGCAAGCATGAGGTAATTTGGGTATTACTGAAATGGGAATGCGTCATGTTCAGATAAAGTGCAGATTATCTTCTGAAATGAAGAACAGGCTCTATACATCCAAGGAAGAGTAATTTAGCATACTGTATTCTTGATATCTGGAGTCTCACAGGAAATCTTAGTGACCTTTTTCTAACCTTTGTCTGATGCAAGAAAAAGAAATATGTGCTTTCCCATCTGCTCAATTTAATAAAGGTTACTTAGTGAATTAACTAGGCCTGTGTGCTTATCAAGAGGAGAAATGGAATTCTCTAAACACTGCAGTGTCAGTTTCAATTAGTGACATGGATACCAATGTGCACAGTAAATCTCATTTTTCTTTTTATCTGACAGCATCCATCAGTAACAGAACAATAGGTTTGCACTGGAACAAACAGCAAGAGCATCTGGGAAGCTACTATTTACTTTCATATACTGCCCTTTTAAGATCCTTTTTAAATCTTGAAACCAGTCTGAATAAAAGATGTGCCTAAAATGTTACAATATACCTATAACCTTATATTTCCCATTACATTTACCTGGTTCAGTATCTTTCTCCCTAATATAAACACGAAATCAAAGCAATTTCCTTGCAAGGAGATAGAATAGTAGCTCCAAAAGGGTGACAAAATTAACTTGCTAAAAATCTTTACCTAACAAATGTTTAGCATAGATTTTCTCTTTGGGAAAAGCAGTAGATTGTGCGACAAAATAATCTTTATATATTTGCTTTTTATCAGTTTATGTTTCCCCCATATATCTCCTACAAAGATAGAGGGTGAAGGGCATTCCTGAAAGTGTAATGTAGGGAAGGCTGTGTACTGTCTTGCTCATATAGCACAGGTTGGTTTGTCAGAAGAACCCCGAAGCAGACATCCCAAAACACCCCTATACTACAGGCACCTTTCTCAGCTCAGTACACAGGTAAGAGTGCCGAGCAACTGCAGCCTAAGCCTCTTACTTTTCAAATTTGATTCATGTGAATGCCACTACAACACACAGCATTGATAGTGACAAACATCATCTGTCAGGGTGAGCTTTAAACAATTTTTCATTAAAGAAGCTAACAGACAGAATTTTCCTGTGATTAATTCTCGAGGATGCCACATTAACGTGCATATATGTTAATTTATATTTATTTAATTATACAATAACCCAGTCAGCTTAGTTTGATAATTTTTCTACATGTTTCTAAAAGTAAGCTCATTGTGTGTTTTGCATTAGTGCTTTCAGAATGAATAGGATACACAGTACAACTGTCTGCAATAACAGACATTCATATTTGACTGAAGGAAGACTTTCAATCATTCCCTCTACTCTGTTTAATAGAGCAGAGTAAGAAAACCAGTAAAACCTATCTGAGAGGTAGCTTTGGAAGACTTAGTCTACATATACTATATCTTACATGCCCAAAAAGAATTGAGGACCAACAACTCAAAAAGCTTTAGAAAAATTATCCGAGATAATTAGCCACTACTTGCAAACTAACGTGCTAAATAAATAAATAATGTGCTAAATGAGCTTAGTGACATGCTATCAAGAGTCCGAAATGACTGGTTGAAGCTATACATTTTTTCCTCCCCAGTGCTGCTTCTTCCTGTTTATAAATTACTAAATGAAAGTAAAACCCTGGCAAAATGCTTTCAGTTAATTCAGAACAATTCCTTTCATCCTGTGAACTTTGTCCTGCTCCAGTCACTCACAGCTCCTGTGACTGAAGACAGGCTGACCACAGACACATGTTACTGGACACCCTTTTGACAGCTGCACTACAGAAGAACAATAGTCCTTCAGTAGATGACAGAGGCCAAACTGATACCCATATTCATTTATCAAGAAAAGAAAATAAAAACAAGCTCTTAATATCCAGCATGGATTTATGTCAATATGATACATGGCAGTACAAAATGAGTTAAAAATACATTAAGTGAATTCATGACCATATGAAAGGGATGCAATTTTAACTCTTCATAGTTGGACAAATCAAGCAAACAATACCATTTCTCATTGCTTTGACAAACTGTAGGCTAAATGAGAAGTTTATATACGGAGAATTCCTCAGTGTTTGGATAGTCACCATTCTGATTACACACACGAGTTCCTCTCTACCCTGCCTCAAATCTTCCTGTCTGACCCTGGGGCAAATCAGTTAGCTTCTTTGTGCTTCACTGTTGCTCTCTAAAATGAGGAATAAAATACATTTTCTCATAGGAGTGATGACAGCATTATGCATTGGAGCTTGTCAGACATTAAATATTACATTGAGTAAGGTAATCTTAGTCATTAGATGAGCACTCTGTTTCTGATTAAGCCTAAATGGCAAAATGTAGCTCATTATATTAAACCAAATAAATTGTTATTACCACAGAGCAGGGCAAAAAACATAGGACCTCTTCAGCAGAAATGCTGGCTTGGATCCTAGAAACAGTATCTCTACATTAACAGTGATGTGTGGCATACTTTAGCACTGGTTTTGAGGAAACTGCTTTTCTTTTAAGATCCTTTCCACAAAACAGTGGATGCATGCTTGTCTGTTCTATTCAACAGATGAATTCACAACAATCTTTGCAAGGCAGAGGCCACCATTTGCTAATAAACTCAGCATAATCAAGAAACATGGAGGCATTCACGCTGCAAAATACAGCTCTGCCAAGACATTATGGCTTGAATTCTGGCTCTGTTTCACATCATTCAAATTTGCCTATACAGCCCCTGTCATGGCCTGAGAGGCTGCTGAGAAGAGTAAGAAGTTCCTTCAAATGCCATGTTCAGTCTTCCTAGGAATCACTGCCTCTCTACAACAAAAACCCCATATATCCTTTCCCTATACCTGCAAAACTGATCGTAGAAGCAAGTTTTCTTTTGGCTCTTGAAATAGATATTTTGCCTGTTTCAGTTTTCTGAAGTTAGTAGCTTCCTTTTTGAACTTCACACAGAAGTTCACAAAAACAAATACACAGACCCTTGCTACAGAAGTTTTCCACTTTAACCCTGTGCTTCTTTGCAAAAAGATAAAACCACTAACACATACCTTGAAAACCAAACTGTAATATTCTAAATAACTGACAAATGTCAGCCTCAATGTGAGCCAGTTGCAGGATGAGAGATAAATTTCTGTGTGTAAGTATGACACAGCTGTTCAAGATCCCCTTACAGTCCGTGGAGATACAGTCAGCAGAAAGAAGTCTAAAGCCTATTCAGCTGAGCAATAAGTATCTTTATTAAATACACTGCTTTCTTGATTTCTTTTATTGTATTGACTTGATCCTTGCATACTACGGGTGTTAAGGCACTTAATTCACATATAGGTAGTTACCTGTAAATGTCTTAATCTGGAGGTGAATCCCACCCTACTAACCTAATAAGATAGAATGTTTGTAAAGATTTTTTTTTCCCATTATTTACTGATATTCATGTTAAAAAAAATTGACTATTTTTAAATGAGGAATGTATTTTCCCCATGCTGATGCATTTGTGCAATGTTTGATATTCAAAGTCAATTGAAGAAGTGAGTGCAACAAAAATGAATTACATATAAGAAAAACCTCAGGTTCAGATTATACACATAGAAGAAAATAGAAACAGAATCATAGTAGGAAACAGGATTTTATTTCAGAACTTTTTTCCCAGTCTACTTATAAGACATCATGGTTGAGAGATAAAGACCTGCAACATTTTCTTGATGAGTAGGTTCTAATATTTTTTGTGTTGAAATATAAGACTCACCTGTTCTGCTGCCTCTCTTTTGACATTGTAAGTATCCAAGTGTTCTTGGAGCTCTAGAACACTGAACTTCAATGTTTCTAGCAGGCCACAAGACAATAGCTGGAAGATAAAAGCAATCACCTCTGTAGTCATGTAATATCTGACTATAATCTATATAGTTTAGTATTATATAATATGAAATTCCAAGTCCACATTTGGAAGAACAATCAAATCAGAATTAGTGGGTACAGATCACTTGTGATACCTTTGAGCTGGCGAACTAGCACAGGTAGATGTATCAGTTAAATCAGCGAACAACAGTTTTGATTTCATAATAAGGGCAGTACCTGGTTAGTATCTGAAGAAGAGATTTCAAAGTGGTTTTTAGATCTTTCAAAAAGAAGAATAATAGTTGATATACACATAGCTAGTATAAATTGAATAGGCTGCAGAAGGAAGAAAGGTTCTGCTGGATTGCTCCTGTAGCAGTTGAAGGAGTGTCCAATGAGGGTTGCTTCCTCTTCTCAATACACAAACTACACCACCAGCAAAGACTTCAGCCTTTAGAAACTTGGATATGTGAAGAATTTTCTACCATTAATGGCTTTGCCTTTTTCAACATACTTTCAAAATCTCTTTTTCCCCTCAGGGGCTGCTACCTCAGCTTTGCTCCACGCTTCCTCGTTGTAGTTTTATTTCCACTTAGTTTTTTTTCTCATTAATCCTTTTCCTGCCTCTTCCTGTAATAGTCATGACTCTAAGATGATGCTTCCTCCCTCACACTGGCCACCCCTTGCACACATAAAGAGCTCTGTACTTTTCTCAATCCCTGTTACCTCTTGGGCAGCTTGAAAATGCAAGCAGAAGACCCTGATCACAAAATTGTGTCACAGCAGAGAGTCACAGTATCCCATGTTACTCAGGGGAAATGATACTTACATGTTTTTCCAACTGCATTAAGATTATTATTCTACCACCATATTAAGATGCTATATTCCCAACCTCTATGTCTACATCAACAAAGAAGCAAGTTATGGTTCTGTGGCACATTGCCACTCTGCATTCAACGTGTGCAATAACACCAAAGTGCAAAGAAGTCAGTGGGCATCTTGTATCAGCAGCGGGCCATGAGCCAGATCTAAATCACTTGCAAAACCCTGCTTTGATGTAAAGGGGCATTTTTCTGCTAAAAACTATTTTCCGAATGAATCAATGGCCAAATCTGACTCAAACACCAATCTCGTACATGTGAGCAGACATCATGAAACCAAAGATTTGCATGTGAGCATTATTTCGGATCAGCCATTCTTTCTTAGTGAGGAGTAACCTGGTAAACAAGTGGGTTCATGTCAATTAAATTATTTGGAAAGATTTATCTACACAGTATTTGCCAAAATAACAACACTCGTGTGTGCACAAGTCTGTATACTTGAGTGCATATATATTACATTTATTAATGCTTTTTCATATTTGAATTTATATATTTATTTATCTTTTAAAACATACAGGCTGTCCTAGCTAGTCACTAGTATAACTCTTATTGCAGCTTCTCATCCCAAACAAGTTCCTTCTTTTGGTTAATTCCCACTGGTTTTAAAGTGGCATAAGTTAAACAAAAAACATTACACATGGTTCCCTCGAAATGCACCATCCACATAGTCTAAAGTGAGAGCGTAAGAGCCAAGTTGCCCCTAAGCACCAAGGGAAAAAGAACAGGTCAGGAGAAGAGTCTCACAGTGGGTCAGGTAAAGATAGATGTATCTCAGTCCCTCCATTTGACAATGTCTAATAGCAGTTGCTTAAGGCAGGGAAAAATGGACCAAGCAAGTGGTCACCCACTTGCTCCAGAATGCTTTCTTAGCCTCTGTCAATGTGTTGTTCTGCATATTCAAAAATCTACCCAGGACTATTTCTTTCATTAATCTCTCTAGTCGCCTTCTGAAAACACAGACACTGTCAAAAAGGCCAGGGATACGTACATTAGCTCAATAATTTCTTCTGTTTTGCTGTCTCTTTTCCTCATTATTCCAGCACAGCTTTTTTTGACTGCTGCTGAACACAGAGCTGACTTCTCACATTAATACTGATTATAACCCAGGATTTCAACTTGCAAAACAACAAACCATTCAAAGCCTTCATTGTGTATTTGTAGTGAGAATGTTTTTCACATGCGCCCTTAAATTTATACATGAATAATACAATTTTTAAAGAGGCAAAGTTGCTGCTAGATAAGTGGCCTTTCTTCTCTGTGGGAAGAATATAGAATAAATACGAACAAGCAGAGAAGGTAAAGAATAGCAAGGGAATTCAAATGGTGTCTAGTATCAGTAAATTCCCTCACTGTTCACTGCTACAGCTAGAGGTTATTTTTGGAGAAAATGTACTTTTCGCTTGTGTTTTCAAATGTTTATGACAGATAACGGCCACCTAACGTTTTAATTCCTTTCTGACTGCAATTAGAAAAAGCATTCTTTCCTTTTTTTTTTACATCCCAAAATTATTCAAACGTTTCAATTAGCGACGTTAGAGAGCAACCTTTTAAAAGGCAAAAATATAGTTAACACATTTTATTCAAACCTTCGAAAACCTTCCCAAGCCTTGCTATTTTCCAAATGTTAAAACATCATTTTGTATGCTACATAAGAATGTTTAAGCAGACAGACATTTCGAAGTGTAAGTTTATGAGATCTTTACCGTTTCTGCATCCACAAAGACTGTTGGACATTCTGAACACATCATCATCACTTCCAGAGAACTTTTAAACTTTGTTCCAATGCGCTGTAGACTTTCGCCAAGAAAGCTGACTGAGTCATTTGTTATAGATACAAACTTTCTTTGAATAGTCTAGAAATCAGATCAGAAAAACATTTATTTTACATTGGAATTTATTACTCAGGCTCTTTAGATTGAGAATTTCAGGGCAAAATTCCATCATGACAGCATATATTTTTGTCATTAAATTACAAACTAATACATAATTTGCTCTGAATATCTATGTAAAACTATTCCAGAAAATGCTATCAATCAATAAAACCCGCCTGTATCCATGAAGACAGTAACTCCTTTTCAATCTAGGCCTTTAGCATCAGTATAGCAGGATGACTATTTGAATGTATGCAGTATAGATAGTAAATTCATTTTCAAGTGTTCATGTTGCAGAAAATTATCAACAGTTTTACAAGACCTGTGTAGCAAGCACAATCTGTGTCCAAAACTGCCACCTGCAGGATTTTTACCTTCTTCAAAAATCAGTCCTACGTGTGACATGTTTGATTATGCAGACTGTCGGCTTGGCGTAATACAACACTGTGCTTTGCAATATATAATTTCATAAAACCTAGCAAGTTACACGTAGAATAAAACTATACAAAGATGGATATTTACAGCTGTGAAGTTAAAACACGGTGTAAGACCCAGAAGGCAAAATGGAAATGTTCAGTCAAACAAGACCTCCAGAGGCTCATTTAATCATTTTAACCCTCCTCTGTACTCAGTAAAAACTCCTCAGGCATGCTTTTTTGCCCAGGTTTGAGCCCTCAATTACTACTATCACCTTTCCCAAATTAGCCACCTTTCCAGCTAGTGAGGGCTACCTTGTCAAGCCGTAGAAAAGTTTTACCTTTCTTTCTATAGCTGTCTCTTTAATGAACACAAGAGACTATCAACTGCTGGCTTTATCACTTTCAGGAAATACCACTTTTTCAGGAAATGCAGCTGCGTGAAAAGCAACTGCAGCTAAGCTTTGGTGTAATACAGAGTAACTAAATCCATGATGTCTCAGATGAAGCAAAAAGACAAAAATCTAAAACCAGTAAACAGGAATTTTACAGTGCTGTGGCAAAATATTTATGCAGCTAAAAATGGAAAATGGGTACCAATACACAAAGAAGTTATTCCACGGATAAGGCAGAATATAAATTCTTCACATGTAAGTGACCTCATGGCACTGACCCTAAACCTGCCCATACATATGGATAAAATGTGTGCTATCGTGGTAAAACAAAGTGAAGCTTTCATGGAGTAATTTATTACAACATATCCAACAGCAGGTGAAATTAATATTGGAGATGTAAGAAAGTGTTGGAGTCATAAGGCTGTGGTTTGTAGTAATGGATCTGCTCTACTTCACTTGGCATGTTGCCCATAAAAAAAAGTATTACTGCACATAATATTATTGCAAAGAATAATGTACATCCAAGTGGTACCAAAGGCACCATAGGTAAATAGCTATCCCATACATATAGGGGGGATAATTAATAAAAATTAAGCCATAGGCATTTTGTGTTGGACACAAGATCTATGAGGTAAATATAGTTAAAGAGAGGCATCTGAAACTTGCAGCTTTAGTGGATCTCCTGGTGTTTCAATTACTTTTTTGCAGTAAAAAACCCTTTCTTGCTAGATACGCGATAAATTCATTAATGCTTGTCATGCTGTGAACCCATAATAATGAATCCCACAGAAAACCCAGGAAAAAGACTGATTAATTCTGTAATCAGCACAGAACCTGGGTGACGTTTAGAAAATAAAGGAAGGGACAGAACCTGAACTAAGAGCTTACAAGAAACATTGAACTGGTTTTTTTTTGAGCTGCCTTTTTTATTCCTAAGTAGAATCACGACTCCTAGATAATTAACAACACAGCAGATATCCCATGGAAAAATAGTGCACGACCATTAAACAGCCTTCTAGCAACACAGGTTTTTTTGTCTGCTTTTCATTTGCTTTCTGCCATAATCTTGCAGCTTTTGCAGTTCCAGTGGGGAAGAATAGTTTTAAAAGCAGAAGGAAAAGATTTCAGACAAAAAACCATGCACTGGCAGTTCACTGACCTGAAACAATCTTGAGAAGACGTGAAATGTATAGACAGCACAAGATCCATCTGTATCTGACAGCATTTGATTGACGTGGCAGCGCCAGGCTTGCTCTTCATCATCATATGCCACTGGTTGGAAAGCTGCCAATATGGCAGAAAGAAATGGTGAAGGAGGTGGGGAAGTTTGTACTTCTGGGAAACCATCCTGTTCTTCTTCATCTTGGCTATGAATAACAAACAACAGAAATTTACTCAGTACATTTTTTTTAGGGAAAAACACCTTCACTTTGGTAAGAAGGAAAAAATAAGAACTCTGAATTCAGAACAATGTTTTGTAAAATAAATAATCCATCAACTAAGGCAACTATGAACCAAGAAAAGCGTAAAAATAAAAACCAGTATTGCTACTGCAATATAAAAAATTGTTTACACTCTCAAATACATTCAAGATTCATTAAAACATGTTATTTCTATTCATATCTTCAAAGGGACACCTATATATACATATACACACACACACATTCAGAAATTGGTATTTTTTTCTTGCCCCCAATACGGAATTAACATTCAGTTCTACAAGTCTAAACATATGGTCCACCAATATCCGTAACAAATTTTAGCTTTCCTTAAGAGAAACACATGAACGCACTTAGCAATGTAATACTATTTTGTAACTCTAAAGTAACATCATAAGGAAATGGAGATAGATTGGAAGACTTTCATTTTTATAGGCAATCAATTTAACAGACCTTTGTTCAAAGAGCATTCTGCAGTCATACTTTCCATTAGGCACCAAACATCCCATAAAAATATCAAACTGTAAATTAATCAATGCTAGTACTTACAATCATTAACTTAATTGTTAAAATGATCTGTATCACAAGGAATGACACATTTTGACACTTCTTGTATAACTATCCTTACACAGCAAAATATGTGTGAGAATTCCAAGTACTGATAATTTATTAAAATAATTTTTTAAGCACATACCGTTTTTCTCATTCAACAGCCTCATTCACAGAGGCACCAAGTATGCCTTAAACAAGACTTAAACACATCTTAAACAAGAAGTGTAGGTGGTGGTTTTAGGTACATTCATTTTAATAGCACAAAGCGCAACAGCTAAGATGCAATCCTTTTGAATACTATGTTTTAGCAAAGCTTCAAAAAGATTTTCAGGTATTTTCTAACTAGTGTTATCAACCCTGCAGGTAATCACTTCTGTGGGTTTTTTCATTTGTTCATTTAGTGTAAATAAACTAAAACCCCATCCCTGGCAGTGTTCAAGGCCAGGCTGGATGGAGCTTCGAGCAACCTGGTCTAGTGGAAGGTGACCCTGCCAGGGGGTTTAGAATTGGATGATCTTTAAGGTTCCTTCTAACACTAACCATTCTATGAATCTACAGTTCAGTTACACATTAGGAAATAAACTGCTACCAGCCCTTAATTCTAGCAAGGCATATTGCAGTAGGTTGTCTGTGGGACTGCAAGATTCAATTTCTCTGTCCCAGCAGAACCTTTTCAGATGCCTTGCTCTTTTACAGCTCTTTGTGTTCTCTTCTGTAAAAGACTCCTTAAATGATCTCCTTGACAGAATATACAATATGTTCCTACAGACACGAGGTGTATATATTATTTATTCTAAACTTCTGAACAAGTTTTAAGTATGAAGAAGCCTATGAGCAATTTGGAATTAGTTTGGTTTAGTTTTTTTTATTTGTTGGCTTGGAGGTTTTGTCTGTGTTTTTACTTGTTTGTTTGCAGTTTTTTGTTTGTTTTCCCTCCTTCTTAGACCATTACCTTCAAGAGACTTAGGGTTTCATTTTAAATTTGACTCAACCAGCTAGGATTAAGTCTAACATTTACTCTCAGTAGTTATTTTTGCTCTCCATACTAAAAGTGGGAAAATGTTATTTTACTTTAAAATGTCTTAGAAACACACAAGAGACTGATTAACTTTAACACTGAAAATAAACCTTGGGCAAATTCAAAGACAAACTGGCCTGACTCCTGCTAAAGCTCTGATTAAAACAAAAACGAAACCCCAGAACCAACCCCCCCCCCCAAACAAAAACAAAAAAATCCCAAAGCCAACCCAAACCCACCCACCCCCCATCCAAACCCTTTTCTTCCTCCATCTCTGGGTGCCAAAATAGGTTCTGCTGTAATTCAGAGCAGTTCAACAACTGTTATACGCTTGCAGCTAGTGGCTGCCAAGAATAGGCTTCAGAACATCCTCTGACCTCTTTTCTTATTTCCATGCTATTGATGGTGATGAAATGTGCTAGATGGTTTTTTACTCAAGAATTCTCATCTTTCCTGCATGGTCATTTTCCCTGTACCAGAAACAACTACTGAGAAAAGCACTGAATTTATTTACTATAACAGGCAAAAACAACCAACCGTTAACTTCTGATATGCAAAATATCATTTTAGATGCTTGCATTATGGGATTCATGGAAAACACCAGACCATAAGAAAGCCTCCTTTGTTTGATTCGTACACTGGTAACATGTAATTTGTTACTTAGAACCAATATTAATCTTACCTAGACAAACCAGAGAAGTCAGCTTCTTCTTCTTCACATCTCTCATCTAGCTCTTTCAAAGCAAGAGTAACATCCTCTTCACAGACAGACTCAGAATAGCTCTCAGGAGCTGTTGCCTCTACCAGTTCTGTGGTCTCTTCCAACTCAAGAGATTCATGACAGACCAGACAGTCTTGTTGTTCTTGTAGTAGATACGACCCAGTATCTTCACTAGCAGTGCTAACCTGTTCATCCCTTACTGCTGAACTGCATTCCTGTGAATCAAACATACTTTTTACTTACTTTTATTGTCAGGGCTTATCTACTCTTATCAGTTTTTATGACAGTAAAGCAACAGTTATAAAAATTGTTTACAAATACCCATTCATACTTTAATCATTCAACTCTTTGGCTTATTCACACAGTTTTACTGGAGTCGAGACAGGAAGTCAATTTGTAATATTTGTAGCTTCTACTTAACACTAGTATCCCAGAGTATGACTTCTTATTTATAGGAAATACAATTTCTCAAATACACTCAATTAAATCTGTTAAGAGAACACTCCCAGAAAAGTGCCTGCAAATAGCCTCAAACAAATTTAGATCACAACAAACACAACTAAGACTTTCATATTTTACTTTTCTAGGTAAGAGCCAAATTGTCTGCCTTATGCTTGCCTGTGGGGTCTGGAACCAGTAGAGAAAATGTCTTTTTCTTTCCTCTCTCCATTTTAACAATGTTCGAAAGCATAACTGAGCAACAGTGTAACAGACAAACAATGGAAAAGGGACATTCCACTATTTTTATTATTTTGCAATCACTGTTAAGATGGGGAGCTTTAAGGGTTTAACCCTGAATCTCTAAATTTAGGCCTTCCATCACTGACAGTTACAAAGAGACAATGATTAAACTCAGGTAGGTAACATTAGAATGACCCTTTCTCCCTTCCCTCTTCTTCCATTAGCATTATTATCCTCATTAACATTGCTATATTGAACAGAGGAATTCAGATTTAGATAAGTTAAGATGAACTCATTTGAAACCTTTCACTGGATTTTGCTGTGGAATAATACTTTCTTGTACTTGCTATTTCCTAAAGGCACAAATTACCACACATTTTCATTCTTAAGTGTGCTTGTCTTCATCTACTGGCATATCCAAGCCTGGTCAACAAACCCTTGAACAGCCTCTAAGCATACACATCACTTCATTGCTTCCATCAGTCTAAAGAGATCCTCTGACAGATAAATAACTGTACATGTATTGGAAAAGACAATTCAGCTTTAAACAGAACTATACAATTTTCTTTCACAGTGATCCGAACCTTATCTCACTTTGACTATGGTACTCCTCAGTGTGACACTGCTGTCATTTGACACAGCTAGTGAGCTCACTTATAATGCCTGGAAGTTAAATCTGGAACAGCATTTTTGTCACACTGAGCAGCTAAGGCACATAGGAGTGCAAGACCCTTTCACAATACCACAGCAAAATAACATGGATTGAAGCAGTGGTCCATTTCTACTATAGATGTTGAGATGATACATAGTTGTACTGATCATGGCTGATAGATGTACATATGAGAGATACACTTCTAGAAAATATTTAAGTGCTAGTTACTAGCTAGTAAATTTACAGTTAAGTTAGTCTTCATAGTGTCATGACTCCTAATTTCTGAAGTCGGGCATATCTTTACTACCAACATGAATGTTCTTTAATTATCTTAAAAATGTCATTTATACTATATAGTTGACAACTCCACAGAATCCAAGGAAAATTACTTCTAGTAAATTATTCCCTCATAAATCCACAGTGCAAATCAGTAAATTAGAGAATCATTTTAGTCATAAACTTTCATACACTTAAGCTTGTAAAACCTTTTGCACAAAAGTAAAAATATTCTTGTTAACTAGATTGTACATTTCCAACTGGAATGTGAAATGTCCTTTTTGCAAAGATACCTGCTATTGCTCGGAATCAGCCAAACACAAATAAGTAAACTATTTACTTTTTATATCTTCAGTTTTCCTACAAGAGAAGCAAGGAACTCAACTTGATTCTATGATTCTATAAATTGCATCAAACTAGCACACACACACCCTGGTTTTAAGTAATTGTTTTTTTAAATTTTACCTTGGATAAATTTTGATACTTATTTATATTAAAAACATTTTGATAACTGACACTTGGCATGCAATGAAATGTCTGTATTGAAGGAGTTTATGTATACGAGCACATAAAAAACCCAACTGCACTATGCTGTAAGTTGTGCAGTATAAAAATTCAGAAATAAAATTAGGTTTACTGTCTTAAAAATTTTCCAAAGTGAGTTGATAGATGATATTCTCAAGCTCATTCTATTAAGAAGCATAAAGCCCTTTTAGGAGCAAAATCCAACTGCATAGCTAACTCTAGTAGACGTAACTTTTGATTGCTTGAACTCTGCCTGAAGAAAACTTAACATATTTGACTGAATCCCACATTCTAACATGCACAAAATAAACTTTGAACACATCCCATGTAGTGACTGCATTTATATGTATCTGCAGACTTTTTTTTTTAGATATATATATGGGGGGTGAGTGGGGTGTGTATATGTACATATATATAGCAATTTTTTCTGGATGCTACTTAGTCATGAAATTATTTTACAGCCCAGTGTAAATGTTTTCAGTATTTTTAACAACGTTGCTGCTTTTATTGAGTGAATGTTTTCATCTGGGTTATCAAAAGTGTAGTGATTTTATGAAGGGAGCTGCAGAAGAACAGTGAATCCAAGTATAAAGGCGGTTTCAGACAGAACTACAAAAACATAAGTTTTGTAAATGAGCTACAGCTGAGAATGTACCACAAGCAAACAAGACAAATTATAACACTTAGTTCTATAAAATCCTAGCTTATCTATCACTTCTCCCTTTTATCCCAGCTTATTTATCGCTTCTGTGTTTTGAAATCTTGACATATAAAAAAAAAAATCCAGACTGTGTTCTTCCTCACCCAAAATTCTATTGCAACAAAAACGCATGCTGTAGACAAGTAAATGAAGTGCTAACAGACAGATCTGTTTGCCAATCTAAGCACAGATGCCCTACAAATTTGAGACAATTTATCAATTGCAATGTAACCAAACACTGCAGAAGAAAGCACATAAATAATATTAATGAAAAAATATGCAAGAAGTGGAAAAAAGCTGCTTTATAGATGTCACAAATATCACAATTCTGGAAGGTGAGGATTTTATTACAAGAAACCAGTCACCCTTACTTTCCCTTTGCTGTTCTCCAAGTATGTCTTTTGTTCTTACAGTTCTCTTCATTAAATGTTTAGCTAGGCAAGTGGTTTTCCTGCTAGCAAAAGTGACTTTCTAGGTAGCAAACACATAGACTAGAGCCTTTGCTTAGAAACATCAGTCACTTGAGCCAGTCAGTCTACTGTTTAAACCAAGTTGGCTGAAGACTCATTCTTAAGTGTAAATCACATACACACAGAAATAGCTTAATATTCTGGAAAACTCAATACAAATGTATGCTCTGTTAAAGGTGGGATTAGTATTGTTTATCCAAATAAAAATAAGATTGCCAGTAGCATCGATAATTTTATAGGTAAAATGTCTACCTAAACCAAGCTGCTGCAAATTCAAGAAAAAAACATACTGAGGTTTTAGCTACAACTGCTAAATATTGTAGGAAATGTAGCAGGTGAAAGTTTTATTTTAAATTATTATTTTTTTAATTTATTCAAAATATTTAAAAACCAAGAAACTTGAGTACTCACAGATTTGCAGGCAGCCATTAGCTTGAAATCTGTCTCAGTCCACACTGGCCCTTCCAAAAAAGTATACCACTAGCATCTGTGGTCCTTTCTAAAGCATTATTTAATGTAACCAACTGCTAACACAGCTGGCCTGAGGTTTTATTCCCATATAGCACCAATCTCATTAACCCACAGAAAGCAGGAAAAAAAAGGGGGAAATAAAAAAGTATTTGAAAGAAAATGTTGCTCAAGAAGGATTTCAACCATATGAAGTAAAAGCATCTTGAATATGAGCCTATTTTCATTCTGCACCATGAAATGATCATTATCAGCCCTTCAAGAATATTTTTAACCTGTGGTAAGTTCCCTCAGTCCATCCCAAGCAGTCTTCGTACTGAGGAAACATTTTGTAAAAACTTTCCAACAGGTTAGAAATATTAAAAGCAAATCAACTAATCAGTGTAACAGATGAAAATTCAATCAAAAAGAAAGCCAAAGTTGCTATTAAACACTAGAAGAAGCCCAAATCAGCCATGCACCAGCCCACATTTCTCCCCACCTCAGGCAGCTGGTTGCTAGAGTTATCTAGAGGAGAAGCCTCCAAACTTGGTGTCTCAGTTCTTATTTGAAGCACGTCTTCCGTTCCCACACTGCTAGTGGAATCTTGAGACTGAAGTGATAAACCAGCATGATCTGATATTGTTTCATCTATGGCAGAATCACTGTTCAACTAAGACAGAAAAGAAAGAAACATAAAATTATTCATAGTCCATGGAACATATAAATTACAGGGAAAACACATATTAGTTTTAAAATAGGCTGTTCAGTATGGTTAGATATTTGAATTTGTTTACATAAGATGAGTTTAACACCTTTACACTATACTGTTAGAAGCATCACATCTACTTCTGTGACAGTTCAAGAAGTTAATGTGCGAAGTTGCCCTTAGAATCTAGAAAATTACTTCCTCTCTAGTTCTTAAAGGTCTTTGGCAATGATGAAATGCTAGACTGAAAACACTGAAGCACAGAGCTCTTTGCTATGGGCAATATTAGCACAAACTTTGCCTGAAGTCTGAAGAGCGGCATACTATCCCTGCTGCTCCCCATCCAGTCAACCTTTTTCTAATTTCATTTATGTAATGGACAGAGACTTCTTAGTGGCCAGCATTCTCCATTTCCCTCAGCTGTATCTACACATATGCTTCAAAATCCATGATCAAATTAGCAATTTCACTGGTTAAACACAACTGAGGCTCTCATAGGATCACTTATTGCTCTTGTTCTTATTTAGTATTTTGGGGTTTTTTTAGGAATCCCGAAAGACACACACTTTATATATAACATAGCAATTTTGCACTTATATTGAAACAAATATAGTAAGTATAAAGACAAACACACACTCAAAAATTAACACTGTACTTCAATATAGACCTGTTATGTACCACTGATGTTGTAAAGGAACTCTTTCTCCTAATTGATAATGGTAAGCAAAAGTTTTAGCCGCATCAACTTAGCTCTTCTTTAATTCACTTAGGCTGAAGGTGTGAGCCATACTTATTCATTAAAAGTGCAAGTGAAAGCTGAAGTTCTAAGATTCCTTTCACAGAAAAATAACTTACCATCTGCGAACGAGACAGCATCTGACTTGCAGTCAGGGCTGCTTCCTCTTCTGAAGACTCATCAGTATCTTCCTGGTTGGTCAAGTTCAAGCTGGGCGTGCTACCAGAGTACTGACATTCTTGAAGAGATGGTGTGTCTCCTTTGTCAATGCTGTCAAGAGAGCGCCTGCGAACGCCCCAGTTGAAGTTGTCCATGCTTTCACCCTGTAATAAAGAAAGTTTGCATAATATGTATGTACAAATTTCAATGTAATAAAATTAACACATAAACACAACCAAGGCAACACAAGTACTGAATGCATTATGAACAGAGTTTCAATCAGCCCTTTAGTTTTATTTAAATATCTTGTTAAATGACGTTCGTAGATAAATTAAAATATATATGGCAAATGAACTAGAAATCTTTTTAGTATCTTCTTGGAAAGTAACCCAATATATAATCTAGAACTATATCAGTATCAAATTTATATATCTGACTAGGAGGTACAAACACACCACAGACAACAACAGAAGAACAAGCCAGGGCACCAGGCTGCAACTTACCTGCAGCTCCTGGTTAGCAAAAAGGAAAACACATATAATTAGAAAGAACGAGGACAAACACTTAAAGATACTCTAGAACCATGGAAAAATGTTTTATTACGTAAGATTTGCCAACAGTAAAAGACTGATTCAAGCTCTGAAAAAAAGCTTTGATCAAAAAGCTAGTATTTAAAATAATTTCTCTTTCTAATGGGAGATCAATTGAAAAAATGAACAAACTGATGACAAAACACTAAAACCAGCATGCTTATGATACATTTCTCTAGCATAACATGTAAAGCAACTGTTTCAACAAACATTAGATGAAATTCATTAACTAACACACATGAATCTAAACTGATCACATCCAACTGACAAAGCACCACCAACATTAATTATATACAGGTTGTAGAAAACCCCATGTCTTCATTAACTGTTTTACCAGCTACTTCGTGTAAGTTTTATGAAACATACCCTAAACACCAAAAGCTGTTTGCACAGTTTAAAGATGGGCTACTTGGGTTTCAAACATCCAACATATTAAGTGAAATCCATATCTTAAAAACACTATTGTTTTAATTCACAAGTACAAACTATCTTTGATTTTCTCATGTACTTTGCCAACCTTCAACAATTCATCCACAGATGGAAAACCTGATAAGGTCACTTCACCAGTCTAAAGACAGTTACTAAAATACCACATTTAGCCCCAAATGTGCAAGTATGGGTTCCAAAACTGCTCGGACAGAATATCACTTGCGGTGACTTAAGAGATCATTATGATGTATTAAACATGCAAAGCAAACTAAACATTTTGTAGTCTCTTTCTCTCTTAGTGATTCGTTTTGCTCCAAAAAAGGCAAAAAGTCATGGCAGCTCAAAAGAATCCCAACTACAACAAAGTACTCCTACTGTGGGCTGAAACACTTCTGTTTAATCTGAATATTACTCAGATTTTAATGTAAAAGCCCCAGTTCATACTGCTGACATTTAATTCTTAGAAACAAAGAGCATTCTGTATTTCTGCTGCAAAACTAGGCAGCTCTTAGATAAAGTGCACAATTTATATGTAATGCCCTAAATTTTACAATCTGTGCTTTTTCTTTCTTTTTTTTGCAAGTATAGCACTACATGTTGCATACAGGCAAGTAATGCGAAATAAGCTGTCTCTTCATCATGATCTGCTAATCTGCTATTAAAATAATACAGAAAATGAAGTTAAAGATTAACTTGGTTTGGCAAAGTTTTTGACTTCTGGCATCCTACCCGCAAAGCCCCATATAGTGTTAAAATGATGCTATGCTACTACTGAGCCAATTCTGAGCTGTTAGACTACTTGCACTGAATATAGGAAACTGTGTGTATAGTGTGTAGGTCATCTATGCAATAGACCATAATGAGCCTATACTTTTCCTAGAAGATGCAAATACTGGCTGAAGTGAAGCAATATACAGGAAGGAAAGTGAGATTAAACTTAAGTATTATGGGGGAAAAAAAAGCGAGATTTTGTAAAAAGGGATAGATTACGGAACAATCTTAGAGTTTAGATAGGCTGATATCATTCTTAGCAGCTTGTTGACTCAAAACCAACAAGGGTCTCCATTACTAATTCAGTTATTTTGTACAGACTGTAACAAAAACACTGCAAGAAACCTCAAAGTACTTCTCTCCAGTCCTTTTACAGTCATACTTCTAAGCTTCAGCAAATTCTGGTCTGAAGCCTTTTATTTATCCTGAGCAAGGAACACCTGTTAACAGAATCGTTACCATCTCAATATTTAATTTTGGTTTACCTCCCCTCTCTTATTTCTGAGAGGAGAGGTGGAGGGAATGCAAGAACTGCAACAAGCCAGATATAATGTAAAAGTCAATGCAACCACTTATGTTGACCAAGTTAATCATACATAATGAGATAGTATATCATACAGTTTGTAACTTTGAAAGCTATTCTTCCTGTTTTCAAAATGCAGAAGCATATCAGGAACAAGATTATGCAATTTTCTTAACATACTGTCCCATGATTAAATTTTCGGCTGCATGATACCCAGGTGTTCATCTTGCAATTGGTTTATACTGCCTTATCACTTCACTTTTGGATTAAGTCACTTAACTCCCCCTAAAAAATCCCAACTCTCCCGACCAAGGACACCCAACAACTTGCAACAACTTGACACTGCAAAGGCTGTGACACAGGTTTCTTTATCATTCAAGTTGAGTTCAATCACATCAATTTCTTTCCAATTGGATTAGTTAGAAGAGCTGCCAGTTCCTTAGAATTGCACCAACATAACCTTATTTTTAAAATGTTCTCAAATGGAAATACACAGAAGAAATCCCAAGGTCTCACCTCTGCATCTTCCAATTCAACATCTAAAAAGTCAAAGTCTTTAAAAACTCCAAATTGTTGTTCACTGGTATTGTCTTCTACAGCTACTTCCTCCTCTTGAATCACTTCTTCTGTTGTTGAAATAAGACTAGTTTGTTGATCTCCAACTTCCAAGTCCTCATTAGAAGAAAACACAACCTGCAGATATGGGTAAAAGTAGAAATAAAAATTTACAACTTGTGTAACTCCAGAAGCCAGCTATCCTGCTTCCCACATCTAATGGCATTAACGGCAATTTGCCACTAGGGCAAGGTAGACTGCAGATTGTTAGAGACTTGCTGGATTTTAAACTACATCTTCACACTAGTGACAATCGAGGTGGGCTACTCAATTTTATAAAGCTCTTAATGTCATCACCACTATTAAGCTTTAGTATGCCACTGGGGGTCTTCTCTATGCCATGCACAGAAGTAAAACCATCAGCCTCGTTTACTTAATAGTTAAGACTACTGCTCCTACTGATACCCATGTTAGTTTGAAGGCATGTGATCCACTGTTTTTTTTCAATGGATTCTATGGTGTTTTCAATATAGCATCAACATCCTTGCAGTCCTCAGCCATTGCTGCCCCCTCTCTCTAAAGGGCATGTTACTTGTCATGGGCTAGACAAAGATTTACTCAGAACAGGGGAGACCTAGTTCATTTCCCTCTTCTAGCCAAGACACTTAACATTTATATATGCAGACTCAAACACACTATTCTGGACTGACAGTGTAGTCTTGCTCTTCTGTGAAGAAGTACTAAAGATTAGTTTGATCAACTGAGTTCCTTAGTAGTCAATTAATTTAATTTGGAGAGGAAAAATTTGAGTTTCAGTCCAAAAACTTAAAAAAAAAATCCTGTTTTGATAACCACATAAGACAAAAATTAAGAATTAATCCTAGCAATTAATATTTGCTTTAAAACACACAGACCTTCCCTAAGGTCCATTCCCTGAGACAGCAACATTAGTTTTAGCTGTAGTTTTGGCCGAATTTAAATAGTGTTTTCAAACATGTCTAGTAAAGAGAGGTGCCCACTGGACTTCTTGAGGAAAAATTCAGTACTTATGATTCCACCTCCTTCTAATTCTTCAAATTGGATTTGTGATTTACTGAACCAAAACCAGTTTGTCAAAAACTGCTCTTCATAACTTCACCAGTACCTGAAAACGCAGCTGCATTATCACTGCTGGTATTTAAAAAAACAGAACAAAACACCATCACCACTTACTGAAGGATTCTTGGGAAGACCAGATTCTGGACCACACAGAGAAAGCACATTCATTAGCTTCTCCCTAGTTCTTCTCTGAAAAATATACCAAAGAAAATCACATAGCAAGGCATCTGCTGGAGGTTAAAATGTAAAACATCTGCATTTTAACTAGTCATCTCACATGCTGACATCCACTAAGAAGAATCTAACCATTTTTTCTTTTCACCAGTACTAGCTTTTAATTTACGCTATATTCATTTACTGTTTTGCTAAGACACAATATAGACTTCAAATTAGACTTCAACAATTTTTTTATACATTCATAAACATTGTCTGCAATATATGTAGAATGTATTCAAGACAATGTACCTGAGATAGTTGTGGTCTCTTCCAGCTGACGGGAACTAATGCATTTGAATTGGAGCCTGATGAAGTTGAAGAAGTGCTGCGTGTGACAGCAATGACTTTTGGCTTCCCATTTCTACCAGCTGCGCTGTGTTGATCACCATACTTATTCCCAATAATTGGTGTCTACCAAAGACAACAAATACTTCCTCAAAATGCAAATCTGTATTAGTAAAGACTGCACATTTGATTTCAGAATTTCGTATTACATAATAAGTAGGAGGGCTTGTCTGTCTGTTTTTAAGCATTCTATGAAGCCTATGCCTAATCCACTGAGCACTGGTACACTAGGAAATACAAAGCTGAATAAGTCCACCCTATGCAGTCAGCTGCCATTCTGTCCACTCGTGGATTTTTGAATTATGCAGATTTTATGTTGACAATCCAGTTACATCTTTTTAAACACGCTATGAAAAAATTGTTTTCACAGACAAACAACTAACACACACACTTCTGAGAACCTAACAGCAAATTCAGTCCTTCTGCCAACAAATGCCACTCCAGTGAACTCTGCGGGAATTCATCTTGTCCCTCAATTATATGCATGCAATGAAACTTCCAGTAAGGAATTCACTTACCAATTTAAGTAATTCTCTTAAGACATCTGTAACTCCAATCATTATCTAGGGTCAGCTTCAACCAGGAGCCCTTGCTTCTGATTAACTGTTAAGGCCTACAGTTTTCACATCCTTATATTGCACTGCAGTCATTTGGCTATGCTCCCATTTTCAGACATAGAATGAGTATCAGATGTATTATCTTCAGTTCTAATGAACCTTAAGTGGGGGTGGCGGGTAGGGGTGCTGTTTTTAACTACAGGATTTTCTCCGGTTTCATTCATCTTACATTGAGGTACCCATATTGTGTATACTACTCTCTCCTCTAAATTTTCTTCCCCTTCCAAAGTCATGCCAGAACCACAGTTCAGGGTTTTAATCCTCTCAGCCCTTGAAAACAACACCCTTCATTTGATGAAAGCCTGGAATGTTCAGCTGCAAGCAGCAGCCAGCTGCATTAGCCTGCTCTCTGACACAGCTGAAATACCTTTGAGAATAATCCCATTTACTTTTAGTAATTAACCCTTCAGACATTCAAAGGCAAAAACACAACAAAAGCATTCAAAGGTAATCTTTCAGTATGACTCTTAATTACTTGTATGTAAAACTTCAACACCTGTCATTCTTAAAATTATATTTATTTTAAAATACATAACTGTAGAAGGCTAACAAAACAAATCTGAGTTTGCAACAGAAAGTCATTATTGCGTTGTAATTCAAATACAGTAATTACCTCTGATATATCAAAATGAAAATCTAAGGTCTTCCCAGGTAGCTCCTTGGAGACATTAAAAATTTTCGTGAAAGATATTTCAGGAGAACCCACGTCACCTCCATACGACTTAGGGATATCATTAGGTACAACAAGGCTTGCTGACCGAGACACCACCAGTTTCAAAATATTAAGAGCTTCCTTCCAATACGGACTCTAAAAAGAACATACACAAATTGCAAAACAGTCACTTGAAACAAGACACCATTTTTAATGTACAGTGGGATTTTACATTGATTCATTGGAAGATTCCCAAAACCAGAATCCCTAATCTTCTACACATGGCTGCAAGGTGCTAGCACATGTGGGCAGCTTTAGACCTTGAAGCACCAGGAAGGCAGCAGCAAGCTATCAGGTCGTCCCATGGTGGGTGGTCAGGTCCAGCCAAGCAGGCAGGTCCCAGCGCCAGTCACACCAGACTGTTCTATGTCCCTCACTCCCTGTATTTGCACTATGCGTTTTACCATTGTCTGAAGTATCTGCCCTCCATGCCCCAGAAGATAAAAACTAATTGCATTTAAAAGCAAAACAACTTCCACCTCCCACCATCTTCAATTATTTTACATTTATGGGCAGAGTAAACTGAATTTGAAACATCCAAAAATATTTTGTGCTTTATATTTCCTCAGGTATTTCAAAAATCTTAAAAAAAACAAACCAAACCATTTACAAGGTTTTTATGTAGTATCAAAATGAGTGCTTAAAACAGCCGGGGCAAAAGCATGAGAACATTAGAAACGGAGCCTGATTTAAGTGCACTCTCCTTCAAAAAGATGGTTAATGGTGATGTAAATAATTTAGCAGGTTCAACTACAGAAATTGCAGAGTGCATCGCAGAAGACTTACACCGAAAGCAGCACCTTGGGAGGATTAAGATTTACATGCCTGAAAATGTCAGGATTCTACCTGAAACTTAATCTTCCAGTTTTTTTAATTAGCAGGATATCTGCCGTAATAAGTCTTCAATAATCTCCTGAATTTCTGTGCATCATAAACATAAAAAAGTAGTCTCAAACCTGAACCATCCTGAAGCAACTTAAATTAAGATGCACTTTGACTGCAAAAGACTAAAAACATCACCTTAGTAGCATCAAATTTAAACAAGACATGTTCATTTATGATCTTCTTTTGTCATTTATAGTAACATGTTTTATCGTATCAAAAATACATAGGCTTCTCTGGAGTATTTTTTTCACTTATACCATTATTTTGATAGCCAACATCTCCTAATTAAAATGAGATTCCATGGTAGTGTGGGCATAGAAAGCATAGAAAGCTCAGATAAAGGTTAGACGTGAAGCAAGCAGCTCTCAGGCCACGAAAACTATAGTTAATGCTAATCATTCTCTTTTGCCTAATGCACTCTGACAGGAGCTCAATATCGAAAGTACATATCCATCAATAACAAAACATCCAGGGAGCACTACTCTTCCTGGTTAATTATGATTAAACCACTTGACTGAAATACATTTGGCAATAATGGAATTTAGGAAAAAGGGGGGGCAAAGGGAAGAAACAAAAAGAATGCTGTGCACTGAAATGGTTTTATGCTCCAGGCATTTTCATTTTCAGCAAGATGCTACACTTTCTTCTGTGAAATAGATTTTCAGTAAATTGTGTTCCAAGTACAACAGATCAAATTACCTAGGGCAAAACACTGCTGTTCATCTTTGGGGGACTTTAATAAAAAAACCACTCAAATTCATACGGTGCACCTTAATGTTCCTCACAGATATACTGGTGAAAGTGATTTAAATATGTATTTAACTGTAAAACTTCATTTTGAAAACATCTACATTTAAATAAAACATTTATGCAGTATTTAGCAGTAAAGGTTTCCTTGCATTTTAATAGTTGATCATGTGCTCTAACTACATATGTAGAGTTGCCTATACCTGCAAATAGATGCACATTCACCCATGTACTGAAATACATACTTGAAATGCATCTTGTCCCACAAGATGTATTTCAAACCAGACAAATACATAAACATACAGTGAATTAAGTACGTAGGACAAAATAATAAAATACTATCAAATCTGGCCTTGAACAGCTACTTTTATGTCTCAAATAAATTAATCCCCATAAAAATGCAAGTGTAATTTCACTACCACTTCGATAACGTAAGAAAGGCTTTTATAGTTTCTCAGTACCCACCTGAACATATTTACCAATAACTTTCATGATTTCCAAATTGAACTGCTTCACTGGTGCTGTGGATAGGTCAATATGACTCAGAAGACTGTAAATGATCTGCAGTAAGGACTGCTGCATACTGGATAACCCCTTCTCTAAGAGCTAAAAAAAAATAAATTTAAAATACAGAATTGAATTGGGGCCTTTCATGGAGGCAGAAAGTGAAAACAAACATTAAAATACAGCCAACTTCCATACATACTTTCCCCTTTTAAGAAACTTAATTTGAAAACCAGTGAAGTTGCCACTTTACTGGTATCACCTCATGTTTTTCAAAACTCGGTTTTAGCATTAAAAGAAAATCAGAACAATGTTCTCTGCCCTAATTCAGTTTTTTCCCCTGAACTTTGACGTATTTGCTAGCGTAGATCTAAAGCACCTCATAATAAAACACTTCTCATTAAACAGAAGAGTTCATACAAATTCAAAATCTCACAGCTGTATGAAAAACAATTACGACTCTGCATTAAAGAAGGCTGGAACACACAATCTTACAAACAAAGTGAGTGCATATGAAGTCATTCATGAGAATGCACAAATATTAAAAAAGTATCTTCATCAGTTTGAAGTTTTGTACTTCAAGGATGAGTCTAAAAGGTTTTCACACGTGATACTTTTTTAAAGATAGTAACTGTATGAAAGGCTGGCAGACTCATGTACTGAATTCTACAACTGAAATTATCTTTGATTATACACAATGCAATACTTAATAATTTCCAAGTTTAATTTAAGTTGTGATAAGGTAGTCTTTAAATGTGTACTTGGCTTAAAGAGGGTCTCTTAGAATTTGCACCATACTAAAGCCAAGACGGTGTCTACGTTTTATTCACATGGCACAGAATATAAATATCAACTTTGAAACACAACTGTCATGAAAAGGGATCTTTCATTAGAGGGATTATAGTTTATAGGGATATTTAAATTGTTGCACTCCAAAATGGCATACTTTAATACTATTCTTTCATCATGGAAGGTGGACTTTTGTCCCCACCAATATTCAGAATCATGAAAAATAAGGAACTGGCAGTGAGTAAATGTAATGTTGATCACAGATTGTTAACATGAAATACATACTTACCTCTGCAAGATAAGTTATGAGGTTAAATGTGGCATCTGAGAAAGAGTCATGCAAGTATCTACACACTACATTAATCCAGTTAGAACAGTCTCTGGAATAACTGTGTGTACTGTATAAACTCATCATATGAGCCAGATTGGCAAGAGTGGGTGATTTCTCCTCTGCACAAACCTGTAAAGCAAAAAACCATATTTAATTATATTAGAAATGACAAATGTTTAACCTAAGCATTCACAACTCATTATGCACTTTTCCCAGACTGCACTTTGTTTTCTAATAACTGAAACTGAACTAATCACATAAGCAACACCTACAGTTTCTGTTGAATTTTGGTACTGTGGCATCCATGCTCCAAGTTTATCTACTTGTACCAAACTTCGCTCAACTACTGTCCCTAACTAGTAGTGAAAGTATTTAAGGGACAGTAATGTCTGGATTTACAACAGGCATGTAGTTCTTTGAAGCAGCCTATGCACATGTAAGTCATTTATGTATCACAGAGGGCTACAACTGCATCTTCTATGACAGACAGCACTTACTTCACTTTCCACAGTCCTCCTTACAAGACAGTCTGCCAGGCCAGCATACCACCAGCCTGGCTACAGATTGTTGGTGTGTATCGTGTACTGTCTTAACAGACACTAAAGAACATGCTGTCTTTTCTTCCCCAGTCCAAAAGGTAAGGATGAGTTCCTTCTCATAAGTCAATTAGGAAGACTGCTTAAAACTGGATTTACATTTAAAATTACAAACTGAAAAATCAGACGAGTTAAGTAACTGATGTCATTAGTAAGGAAATTTGCTCTTTACATCTGAATTTTATAGACTAAACTAAACATGTTTTTGCATTGACAAACAGAAACTCAGGGGTTGATAGGAGGTCCAACTATGTAACTTAGAACTGAATCCTGTCTTTAAAATATGACCTTCTACAGTTATTTCTGTATTAGAAAATGAGTTAAAATTATAATAGAGCAGAAAAATATACAAACAGTGCTGGTATAAAGTCCTGAAAACTTCTCCAAGCACCATTTTACATACCTTTGCTATCCTGTCAGCTGTTTCTTTACAAAACTGAGTTGGGTTATCAAAATGTTGAATCAGATGAGGAAGTAGGCACAAGATGTTTAGGGGAAATCCTAAACACATACATAAACACAGTTACATGAGCCCCAATGATTTTTTAATATGACTAAATTTAATGTGGAGTTACCTGGTATTTAAGTACCTTTACAGCATGACACATACATTCACACTGATATATAATACACACACACGTACTTAAGTGTGTATGTATGTAGAATGTATATAAAGGTGTCTGTGTTAGGTATAAATACGCGTACGATGAAAATAAAATCATCATCAGATCAATTACGTGAAACTATAATGAAACTGGATAGCTTTAGGCAGTACAGTCACACTGTTTCTTAAAGTTTGAAACTGAGCTAGTTAGCACAAGATAGAGAAAAATAATACCTGTGCTCCTAAAACTCACTTGTAAGCAAGTTAATAGTCAATACATACAGTTAACATGAAGTATTTCTTGGCAGATAATTACTATCTGCAATGTACTGCTGCTATCTAGCACTGTAATAGTGAAAACTGCAAAAAGCATTTAACTGAAGGGAATTTTTTTTTAAGGCACATGCATAATTATTACTGATTTTGATTATACTGAATTTCATGAAAAAACATATTTTCATTACACACACATCTACCAAAGATACCTGCTAACTGAGACGGATCCACCAGAGCATGTCTGGAAATCGTGATGAGTTTACTGAGGAGATGAACTGTCATTTCTTGTGTAGATGCTGAAGTAAAGCCTTTCAGGAAAAGCTGCTGAAGGCCTGGGAAGTTATTCCATTTCAGTTTACCCTGCACCTTTTCTATCTTTTCCCGACTCTCTGATTTATCCAGAGGCAAGTGAATAAGAAGCTTGTTGAGCAGCTTGAGAGCCAAAAGGTATTCATACTCATAATCTGACTCCAGCAACGAAGCTGCAATCCAAAATATAGTGGCCATCAAGTTGACAGGGTCAGTAGTGGGCTGCACATCATACATCCCTCCCTCTCTAAGGGAGGAAAGGCTTCTAGTCCTGGCCAAACTTCCACCATGATTTATCCTTCCATCCATTATATCCAGTGTGTTGCTCCGCCGACGGTCGCCTCTCCGCTCACTGATTAAATTCAGTCTTAAAGAATTACTCCTTGTATTGCTGTAGTATCCCAAACAATTGCCACTATTAATGGGACTTGTGCTTAGATTTATCTGTCCAGTGCTTTTCCTATTAGCTGCATACTTGTTTCCCATTACAGAATCATGGTATGAGGTTCTAAAATAAAAATCAATATCATGTATTATTCCATATAAAATACATTAATAACACAGAGTTTAGAAAAAAGGAAGAAAGGAAAAAGATGCTACACTACCCACACATATACACACACAATGAAATCACTTCATCACTGGAAGACTATTTTATGAAAATATAGGATTTGTCTATCTAAAACACTAACATTTCCTTATAGCAGTAAGAACAAGACTGTAGCGTGCTGTTATCTCTGCTGCCACATCTGTTACAATCCCAGAATACCGTAATAATTACATAACAGTTCAGTAAAATCAGAAAAAATAGCCTGTAGCATGTAGAAGATTATCTGTGAATGAAGATCTAGCATTCCAACTTACATATGTGATAGAGAAATGAATTAATAAATGATTGACTTAGTATACTTATTACCTTATATTTTATCTGAAGTATCAGACCTAGAAAAACCAACACCTTCAAGTTCTGATAGTGAGAAATAGAATATATTCCTAGAAATCTCAACATTTTCAACAATTCTGTCATGAAGATAGGCTGAGAAAATTGGGGCTGTTCAGCCTGGAGAAGAGAAGGCTGCCTGGAGACCTCCTAGCAGCCTTCCAATACCTGAAGGGGGCCTATAGGGATGCTGGGGAGGGACTCTTCATTAGGGACTGTAGTGATAGGACAAGGGGTAACGGGTTCAAACTTGTGAATGCTTCATCCCTGGCGGTGTTCAAGGTGGGGCTGGACATAGCCTTGGATGGCATGGTTTAGTGCGAGGTATCCCTGCCCATGGCATGGGGGTTGGAACTAGATGATCTTAAGGTCCTTTCCAACCCTAACTATTCTATGATTCTATGAACTCAAGCAATGTCTGTACATTTTGGGATTATTTCTTTTTTTTTCAGTTTGAAAAAAAGTCATTGAGCTAACCACTCAGACTGCAATGAGACACACAAATGACTCAGACTATGCAATTACACTTCTCGCATACATGGACAACAAATCTGAGGCTAGCACTTGCTGTCACTGAAGAAATTTCTTTTGTATTAACAGTGGAATAAAAGTCTGTATTGCAACACATGAGTTTTCATCAGTGGAACTTAAATTATCTCAAATTATCTTCTGAAGATTGGTGCCATTACCTTCATTATACATACGGGCAAAAAACAAGGCTCCCAAGAAATTACACTACTAATGAAGATCACTAGAACATGATTTAAAAAGGAAGTACTAATGTACTCAGCGCCTTTATTTTTGAGAAGTCGCAAAAGAACTAACATTTCAGAATGAAGCCATAAGGAAACCTGGAACACCTTATTGTTTAGGGTTTTTTTATTTTATTTTTAAATTGTCGAGCAGGCTAAGTTGAAAAGTAGCAGAGATCCTTTTCAGAAAATCTAGATTCTTATGAGTTTTGCTTGAGACAGAATGATAAAAGCAAGCAATTTTGCTATAGCAATACAGCTATTCTGGCAAAGACAAGAAATTATCCTTACATTTGTAATAAAAATCTTCAATAATCCAAATGTATAAAAGTGTGTAAGGCAGTTTGACTAATAAAAGAACTTACTGAGAGAGGGCAGAAAGCAGATCATAATGCTTCATGGTTTCAGCCAACGTATCAATAGCAGACTCTAAGGTCAGAAGCAGTTCTATGACAAAACCCTGGGAAAAGCCACAAGTCATTATAAATGACGCAATATGCACGTGGAAGATCACAGAAAATTTACTGGTAGTAATATAAAAGTATGAGATCAGTATCAATAGCTAAATTATTATTTTAGGCTTCAATTAGAACATAATTTTGATGAGACAGCTCAAATTAGCACTATAGCTTCAAGACAGGGGAAATCACTGTTTTTCTAAATATTCACAGAATTCATCCTGGTTTGCATTATTTCTAAGGAGGGACTTAAGGATAAAGTCAATTAGACTGGCGTTTTGTAATATTAAAATATCCACTTCTCCAGACATACAGTGACACTAAGTTGGATGTTTGTTCACACTTTATCATGGTTTTTTTCTTAATAAAACTAAACTTACTTTTTATATGTCTGATCTTAGGATTCTCTGACTATAAAAGAGAAGGTGATTTCAGGAAACAGATGTATCAAACTTTTTGCAAGTTCCTATTGCTGTAAGAGAGAATGTGCACACCTCATCTTTCCATCATTTAATTTGATGAAAATTCAGAAAGTGCTATGATTTCAAACTGTTTTGATATTTGAAGTATCTTTATTTAAAAATAAAGAGCAACAGAATAAAAAATGGTTTTAAATTCTCCTGTTGTTAAAATAAAACTGGAAGTTATGTCACTTAGGCAGACTTTCTAATACAGTGGGGAGAAAAATTAAAATACCTGAGCTTCTTCTCCTGCATCTCCAACAGTTTCTACTAGTCTGGAGAGAACATCAGAAAGTGTAGATGCAGTAAGAGGCTGCTTCAGAGCCCTGAAAATCTGAAAGGATCTCCCAGCATAATGTCGAGAGGAGCATGAAAGCGCAGTTTGCAAAGCAACTTCACTGAGACGGTGTTCCAACTGAAATCCTCCTATGAAAGCAAATAAATGCTCAAGCAACACAAAGCATCATGAAAAAAACCCTCAAAACCACTTGAATTTAAGAGTATATTGCCAAAGTAATTTTCTCAAGGAGTATTACTTTCCAACACCCTTCTGACATGTAAACTTGTATTTCGTAATAGCAAACATTTGAAATACTTGTAGAGATAAAACTTCTATGATTTTAATACTAAGCGTCCATAATAAATTACTAAGATATTTTATGATCTTAAAAATATTTTCCAACCTAATCAATTCTACAATTCTACGACCTTATTCCTAAAAGATTATATTTAAATCTGTCAGAATAGAAACATGAACCAAATGTGCAGTACACAAGAAAAATCTATTATTTTATTCTATATTATTCTAGGCAATGACCTAGAGTGTTCTTATAGATAACCTGTAAATTTACAGGCATTAAAAAAACTTGCTTAGTTTGCAGACTTGGACATTCTATCATGCATTGACTGTTTTCTAACGTACCTGAGCTAGACTGTTTAAATATAGATACCACATGCTTTAAAAAGACAGTTAACTGTTCAGCACTCTTTATATTAGGGTTCTTGGCTGAAACATCTTCGTGGTTCCAAAGTGGGCCTCTTTTCCTAAAAATATAAAAATAGAGTAAACAGGATATAACACATAGTGTTTGACATTAATATTATTTAAATGTTATTTTAATTTTAAAGTTAATTGCAAAATTAAGGTTAATTGCAAACGAATCTACTACTTACTGCATAAAATATTCAGAACTGAAGGAACAAATCTGGAAGAAGTCTGACAACTGCCCAGTATTATATAACAATATGCAAGAAGTCAAGGTGCAAAGCAGTATATTACATCCAGTTGAAATAACAGCGTTAAGTTTAGCAAGAGGTGTTCTCTGTTAGATAATATTTAGCTATCTAGTAACAAATCAGTACAACTAACACCATTACGCTCTTCTTAAAACAACCTCCTTTCTTCCCATTTTCTTCCATCAATTCACCTCACTATTCTAAATTTAGGCTGATGTAAATTGCAAGTAATCAAAAGTTCTGAGAAACAGGTTGGATTTCAGATCTACAGAATCTTGAAAGCTTTATTTAAACTATCATACAAACTGCACAAGCGTTGACAGTTTTACAGATGTTCTTTGCCACAGATTTCTGGTTTCCAAACAGCCAGCTCTCTACTAAGAGGTAATCCATAAACTCCACAGAAATCTTCCAGCCCTAATTCTTTAGATGGAAAATGGAATCCTGTAAACTGTGCAGCAAGCAAAAATAACAGATAGGCATAGTACATGGTAACAGGGTGGCCAAAATCCTCTGAAATAGTTAGAAAGTTAAGAGTTGTTCATAGGTTGCATCACATAAAAACATTTCAGGATTAAACTGTCTCATACTGGCGATAAAAGAGGGACAAAATTAGACAACATGATGCTAAACAGTATAAAACTTTTGTCTTATTTCCACAAAACACAAGCCTTAACAAAAGTGAAAATTGAAATCTTACCTTGAGGTAATAAATTCTATGAGAGTTTTCACTTTTTCATCCTGCTCTACTGAAATGTCAACCTCATTGAGGATTGTGGTGTGCAGATGAGAAATGGCAGCGCTTGTATTTCCTAAACTGATGCTAGAAGAGGTAGAACTTGAACTAAGCCCTGAGTCTGTCATTGGGGAGGGCTGGTAATCAGGTATAAAATCATTAACACCTGCTGAAATAAAACCAAGATGATTACGCACTCTGAAGTTGACAATATCAAATACGTAAAAAAAAAAAAAAAGAAATTGCCCTCAAAAAAAAATCAGCAGTTTAGCAAACATAATGAGAATAATTCAATGGATGCAGTAACTTCAATGAAATCAACAAGCCTGATACATACAAAGTCTCCACATGACTGGACCCTTAAATAAGGAACTACAAGATCCATTTTTAAAACCACTGAATTATGTTTGATTTTGTGTTGGCAATATGACAGCTCAGTGGCTTCTGAGGCAGCCCATCTTCATAACTTGAGACAAATTATATAATACTTCCTAGTATATTTTTTTGTTAAAACTCAGTCCAGTGCAACTGACAGCACTTTAAATCAGTGAACACCAAGTATTAGCTAGTGAATCAACTCTAAGCAGAGCCCCTCTGGCTGTGCAATCTTCCTCTGAAGTTAACTTAATCCTGCTGCTGTAAATTTTTTCTCTCCTTGTAAAGAATCATGTGGCAATAAAATACAACTGCAGTAAACCCTCACATCTATCTATCTAAGATGTGCTGGGAGAAGGTAAACAGGCACAGAAAAGTTGATCATGAACCTCTGACAGTAACAGGTGTTCATAAGCTTGAGACTCCCTGATATCTACCACGAATTTTCCCTCTACAGAGGCACAGGGTTTGGACTGGTTATTAGCTGGTTCAAGTACAATTTAACATCAGCTTTTCTGAACTTCTGGTAGGCATGAACACCTGTAATCACCTTATCTTAATCACCAGCTGGAAATGTTTGATGCTGATCTTATTCTAGTTTCTATCAGGTATTTCTGTTATAATAATAGCAAAATACTGCATCATGTTTAGGCTATTTACCCAAAACTGTGAAGACTAGGAATGGAATAGTTTGTATAGGTCACCATACAGGTGCACCATAAAGTTCTGCGAATTGGTCTACATGAAAGAATCCTTCCATTATGCCCACTTTTTAATTCCTAATTGCTATGAATACCAGATTCACAAAACAAGATTTGTTTAGTGACAAAACCACTTTTGATGTGAACAAAACCAGTTTGTTTAGCAATATGCTGCCACCTACTGAAATAACATGGAATACCAGATTTAAAATAATGAACTATTTCATATTTCTTTAGAAACCACAATAGGCTCACACCATCAAAATTTCCCTTTCATAAAGAGATACATAGAAAAAATACGGCCTCCTGTACAATTACAATATCACAATGTTACAGTGAACATTAAAAGGTAATATCTCAAAAGAGTATTCTGACAGCCTATGAAAACACAATTACTGCTGACAAGTCAGAAATTTAAAGGTGCTATGAACAAGTAAGAGGTGTATCTTCTGGGGTTTTATTTTCAAGGGCATCATAAAGGCTGCTTTATTCCAGATCCAAAACATAGAGTTTCCTCTGTGGTTCCCACTACTATTTAACCATTTAACTGTGCTTGCTCCATACCTCAACGACAGGGCACGAAGTGCTAATGTGAAGCATATTCTACTTGACTTAATTTAAATCTGAAGAAATTGTTTTTAATACCAAGGGCTCAGAAAATGCTACAAATAACAGATACTTTAATAATGTTGCAAGAAAATATAACCATGTAATTTTAACAAGCAACACTTAATCTAACACATACCTGTGAAGGTATAATCTAAATGTGTAGTTTGCTTGACAGTAAGCACCCTGGACTCATTGAACTCTCTGTTTCTGAGCAGGACAGAAGCAACAGACTGGACATTACTGCCAGATCCCATCAGTATCAGTAGATGCAAAAGCAGTCGTTTACAATGCTCATAGACTTCAGGGTGACAGTGGTCAAAACCTAATACAAAAGGAAAATGGTAAAGCTTTATTACATTCCAAAGGCATGCTGAATAAATAATTTAAAAAAATAGCAGTATTTGACCTGCAGAACAGAAGCACACCATTTTACAAACATAATAGATTCTCTTGTTTCTCACACAGCAGTAAGAACTTAATCTGTGTTCTGTATGAAAATCACTACACAGAGAAATGGAAACAAACTGAATTTTACTGTGCCTTCTACAAGAGGTAAAAGTGACTCCAACAGAAAAGTACCTTCAAACAACTCCAAAAAACTTAATTATATTCACATTACTCAAGCTGAGCCTTAGTTGAATTCTTTAAAATCTTGTAAATATTAACAAATTCATGAGGTTTCAATACAATGGCAAATATTAATTTAAGTGTGGAAAAGAACAGCTACATAAATAGCTACAGCTCCTAAATTACTAGACATATTTCTGTAAAAACTTAGTTACCTATAAAAATTGCATGAAGCAAAAGATGCAAGTATCCTCCCCATTCCACCTTTACACTGTGGTCAACTATCAAGTCAGTCAAAAGGATCACTGCTATATTGCATCTAAAAGACAAAAAAAGTACTTGTTAGAAGAATTCAATATGAACTTTCTGAAGAGCTGCGAAGAGCTTAATATGCTGCTAGCCAGTAATAATTTTGATCTATAAACATCCACAAAGTTGTATTATAAAGGAAAAGAAGAATGCTTGCAATGAAGATAGACAAACTTCAGTCCTCCAGCTGAAAAGGCTGAGAAATCTTGAACTGCTAGACCTGCAAGTAAAACTGCAGAAAACAAATGTACTAGCTACTCTATTCAAAACTACTGCATTTTAATTACTGTATTTGTGCAACACTAATTAAAATATAATGAACTGCCATCAGCATTGTTAAGAGTTACCTGTGAAGAGACATGCCTGGAGGAGAAGTTTCAGGCAAGTAATCCACCAATGGTGACCAGCAACCTCCAGAAGGTGGAAAAGGCAGAGGCTCTCCTTGATTGTGCTCCATCACCTTCAACCGCCAGTTTGAATACAGAGGCATTGAATCACCTAACACAATAGATAAACCAGAAAAAAAGTTATGTTTCTGTATTATATAGACTTTTAAAGTATCTTTAAATTCTTCAAATGCTGAGGTCTGTGGGGTGGAGGAGGGGGAACCAGCCATACACAGTAGTACTTGGACAGTTTTAAAAAAAAGCATAAGGATGATTCTACTGAAGCTACACATGTAACAGAGCTTTGGGAAGATTATCACAACTCATTCCAGAGGATCAGAGAAGGAATGAAAGTGTATCATCTTCCTTGCACATCCTATTGCAATCAAACATATTCTAGATTTCAACAGAAGTACTAAAACAGAGGAATGTAAAAAACCCCTATTTTTAATAAGTTTATGCAAAACCCATTGATAAGCCTATTTCTCCACATTCCAAAACCTTCAGCCAAAGTATTAATTTGTGAAAATGCTTCCTATCCACAGAAATATTCTGAAATAAAAGCATTACTTTTTTCCTCTTCATATGATCCTCCAGAGCTGCTGCTGTAGCGAGACTCTAGTCTGTGGTGCTGGCGGTTTAAGTTACTGTTCAACCCGCTGTAGATGTCTAGATGTACGTAACTGCAGGAACAAATAAAGCAGCACTAGTAACTGGCATTCTGTGACAAAAAATAATCAGGGTCTCTCAGTAGAACTGGGCAAAACTATGTGTTAGGCAAAAATACTTCATCTTACAAGGACAATCAATATGAGCATCTTAGCTGTGTAAGGCACAACTTTTATAGCAATGCTAGATAAGGGGATTCAAGGAGATAGTCCACTATAAATTATGTTTCTGTTAGCTCATTTTCATTAACATTCAAACACATTAAAATATTTGTTACCATTATACTTAAGTTGTTCTCACTCTTGAGCAAAATAATGAAATCCCTGTTTGATCTTGCACAAATATATTACACCAATCTTTGAGGCGATACTTACTTCTCTTCAGTATTGTCTTTCATATGTTTACTGTCAGGGTTGCCATCTGTGGGAGCTACCATTGTATTGCTACTGGAAGTGGTACCTGTGAATTATGGACAAAGAAAAAGACTGGGCAATAAGAAATGAAAAGCAGCTTAAAGCACTACATGATGATCCTTATTTACTTATCCATGCCAAGAGCCCTAACCAGGTTTAACATACAGCAACTGGCACAAATACAAAATGATCCACAGAAATTACTTCCACATTCAAGGAAAACTTGTTGTTTAGACTAAAAGATTGTGAGCAGCTACTATAATTTCACTAACTGGAGAAAAAACCCAAAAGAATCCATTCCAGTAATCTCTGAGTCTTCAATGTGAATTAAGTAGAAAGGCTTGGTTTCTAAGCAGAGACCTGTTTTTTCTTTCCTATATGTTAATCTGCAAAACATAGTTGGATTTTGGTATGCAGTTAATTCAAACCACAAGCACATTAGTGATTAACACCTAAGAGCCTGCAGTGAAGCTTGTATCAATTTCTTTTTAAGAGAAACTTGAAAGCCTCAAGCCGAACAGAAAAACCACAAAGGGAAACGATTTTGTACCCTCACCACAGAATTTGCTACTCTCAGGTACGCTACAGTGAAAGAGCTCCATAATTTCTATTCTTACTTTCCAAATACTTTCATGAACAAGTGCCAATGTATCCATCTTTTGATTCAGACAATCCCTATGTTATAGGTCCAGGCTGCTTCATAACATTGACAGCTTTGCAGCACAAAAGCTAAATCCTTCCTTAGATACCCTCCCATTCATGTCTTTTGTGGTTCACTTTGTAAGATGCTTCATCAAAACCAGACAGCATTTCCACACATTTCTCAGCACATTTTTGGATCGAAGCAGGAGGTAGACACTTCCTATATTTTTTAGAGCTTTTTGGTTTTGGGGCTTTTTTTTAATGATTAATCTATTATTAATTGTTAATCATTTCTAAATAAATTCTCCTAAGGGTACTTCAATCCTCTTGAATAAATTCCTATGGATGCATCTTGTGTCTATAACAGAACTTAAAACCTTAATTTATTTTTAGAAACAGAATATTGTACTCGAATATTTAAGGATGAACTTGAATATTACAACTGACTGATGTCAGCACGTTTATCATTGACAATAATAGAAGTTTAAGTTAAGAAATTCTCACCTGAAGTGACAGAGGGGATTTTGTAACTGGAAGTAATGCGGTAATATGGTGGATTATCCATATGGGTGACTCCTGAACTGACAGGATCTGTAAGCTGAAGTTCACTCACCAGCTCCTCTAGTAGCTGCATTGTTTTATCTCTACCCAAATAAACAATAACTTTCTTTACCTGCCATCAGAAAAAGTACATGTATATAAAATAGTATGTACATAAAATTTTTACTGCAGTAACTTGATTTAAAAAAAAAAAAAAGGAGGAGGAAAACAAGAGATTTGAATACCACAACTTGTTAGAATTACTATCTACCTGCACTGCAAGTGAGGCTACCTGAAACTTATTCGAGTTCTAAAAGCAAACAAAATTGCTTTCACAGTAATCGGAAGCATCAGAAACATATCCCAAGAGTAAGGTTAAGTCTTCTTAGTTCAATGAGTTATTTAAGTAGCAGCAGATTTTATGAAGGTTTTAGCAACATCTGAGATCAACGCTGGAGCAAACATATTCTGATATATTTTTGATACTTCACAGTTGTGTCTACACCACTACTTCTCCAGCAGGTATCATTTTTCCTCATGCTATTCTGCAGTGCTCTCACACATGCACTGATGGAAAACTGGTTTTGAGTGGCCTTGGGGTGGGCTTTTTTTTTTGTTTAATACTGGGTCATGCAAGAATAATTACACTGTCCCTATATGGTACTTTATTGTAGTCTGTCTGCTTTTTAAAACTATCCTAAATTACAGTACAGGAAAAAAATGTTTAATTCCCAAAATGCTCAAGGCCTTCATATACTCTGATAAGAATAAACACCTAGCTACAGCAATATTTTATTAAGCATATAGTATTAAGAAATCTCCATTACATGAGCAAATTAATCCTGGTCACTGCTAAGCAGTAGCAGATGCATGCTAGTTACTGATTACTCTAGACATTAGTATGTTCATATTTTGTCTCCTGACATTATATTGAGTCATCCCTGCTCAATGATTCATCTCCATTCTTCTGAGAGAACTTAATTATGAATGGCAAGCAAGTGATCCAGGACATCTGACTCATGGAATTACTTTGTCACCTTGTTCAAATCATGCATGCAGAGATGGTGGGCTGCAGCATTAAACCAGGTTCCCTAATTTGAAATGAAGAAATTAAGCTCTTCTTAGAAAGAGCTTAACAATATCATTAGCTTCTGACTGTTTACTCATATCTAGGGTTTGTTTTTTTTTCACTATTGGCAAAAGCTATAATAATTCTTTTATGAAAATATTACTGATGGAACTATCTTAATTCTTCCCAATGAACAGAGACCAACAGTTGCAGTAGATTTGCATTTTAGAATGGCAGGGAGTTGTTCAGTGTACACTAATGAAATTAACGTAAATTTAGTAAGCTAACATTTAAGTTTCCTTTTTATGGCAAAAAGACAAAAAAAAAAAAGCTAAGACAGATGCATACATTTTAGTAAGTCTTCCATTTTGCGCAATTTGCTCACTAAATGAGGTCTACGGTCCACCCTGAGTTCTGACAACTTGTAAGATGGCTTGTGGACCATTTCAGACTTACAATACTGGATAAACAGTGCTAGTCAGTAAGTTGTCTCAAGGAAGCCTTACCTATCTTTAAGGTGTGATATCATTTCTGGTTTATTTCTTTTCTCAAGCCCATTCCATGAATGCCAGTTTAACTGAAAGTGATACTGAAATTTTGACATAGGTGTCCAAAGTAACTCAAGCACAAGAACAATTTGATCTGTTCGTAGTATTTAGTGGTCATAAAATACGGGGCTGGAGATTTTGACAACAGAAATCCTGCCTCACTTATTTTGTTTGGCCACCTTTGCTGCTAGACACACAACTAATTTATTAAATATCAACAGCACTAAGGAGAGATGTATCCCATACTCACATAAGGCAAAAGGCTGGGTTCACTGTTCACTCCACAGATACTGATCAAGAAGTGCAAAATTATTTTCAGGTTCTTAGGCCAGCTGTCTGCCAAAGTGGTCCAGACATTTTCTATTTCTGACCAAGCCACTTCATCACCATACTAGAAAACAAAATAAATATCTCTCCTGAAAATTCCAGTAGAAAACACTGTATTTGAAAGTGATCTGAACTGAGCATGTGGGGCAGGTTCTAGAAAAAGGAGACACAAATCCTGCAGGGAGCTGTTGCCTCTTACATTGCAGAATGAAGCTTTCACATAAATTCATTTTTATAAACACATTCTGGAAATAACTGTTTTCTTTTACAGCTGTAAACAGATAAAAATATATCTGAACATATACATACACACATATTTTTATCTATATATGAGATATATTTTTATACATTATATAAATACACATTTTTATTTCTATGTGAATTTATTTCTAATTTTACATATTTATTTACATTAAAAAAAAGAAAAGGCAGCTATCTAAATTTAGCAAAGACCCATTCTCCCAGTTGCTTACAATCCTGAATAAAATTTCATGGATCACAGGTTGCCAAGAGTTTTTAATCTGTAGCTTAAAACATGACCACTCATCAGCAACATTCAAAGACATGAAGAATTGGCAGGAGCACTGCATGTGACCAATACTTTTTCTCTGTTGGAAGCGGCTATCACAGGAAGGAGAAGGGTCTATCAGACTTTGGCAACAAGACTGGTTCCAAAACTCTACTTGGAGATCTTAAGTATACAAGTGACTTGGTATTATCTATCCAGCTAGACATCTATATTCCAAAACAACAGTCATATACTGTTACTATAAACGGCAATTACTATAACACGTATATTACGTATTATTAATTTGTCTTAATAGCTCAAACCTATACGGCATAGTTTGGGTATACAAAAACAACTCCACAAATATGAACACTAACTCTTGAAATTTTGATAACATAGTATCTCTGAATTTTATTGCAACCTAAACACAATAATCCACTGGAACAAGATGGCGCACTTAAGTAATTAGTTTTACCTTTGCAGTCATATACATCAGATTGTTCAGAACCATAGCTGTAGCCTGTGGTGACCCCCAGCCTTCTCCTCTTAGCCATCGTCTACTGTTCACCATTATTTCCCTGTCTTTCAAAGAATCTTCTTCATCTTCATCTTGCCGACGAACAGTTGGCAAAGGTTTCAAGTCTACCAACTCAATATTGTTCATCCACGGCAGAAGATAATGCAGCATGACCTGTCTCCCAGCTGGGTGAGCCGTTTGGATTCTCTGACTTACTTCTGTCATGCAAAAATTAGATACATACATGAACTGCAAATCAGTAGTGAGAACTGTTTTAGTAATAACAACAACCATGCACTCAAAAGACCATGCTGATATAAAATAATGCTGACACAGATGTATTGTTTTGTTTAGCTGACTAGCATTATTTCATAATGATAAAGGCTGCAGTCTGCAATAGTACTATGTGAAGACACTGCTGACAAACAGTATGCTGAAGAAATCATATTAGTATATGCACCCATATATATTGCTTTAATTAGAGAAGGGAACTAAAAAACTAGAGCATGTAAAAATATCAGCTTTACCAAAAAGGCACTTCAAATGTTTTCTTCCTCATACTAGTCCTAGTTTGATTTTTTTTAATTGATGTGAGAGGTTATTATTCTGCAATTGTTTAAAACTGCTATGAAATAATATTTCTAAGCAATCTACAGTAAATAAGAAAACAGTAAAAAGAATAACAGAAGAATAATTTTTAAAACAGTTGCAAATTATTTCTCTAACATGATTTTTCATGGCTATCAGAAAGTCAGTAAAAGTATCTTTGATTCATGTTGTTTTCTCTGGAATATATTTCAAACACAAACAAAAGCTGTCACCCAGTAAATCCCATTTTCTACATTTATTATGATGATTTATTTATAAATAATTTATTTATTCCGCTGTCCTGATTTTAGTGAATTACATACAAATTAATTATTGAAAAATAAGAATTACACGTTTTGTACACCACTGCTGACCCAATAAAGGTTTTTGCTGTGTTTTTTTTTAACCATACCTGAGAAGATAGCCAGTGTTAGCTCAGGGTAAGTCCTTGCTAATTCTTCTGACAGCTGGTAATACGACACAGAATACAGATGTGGTAGAGGAGAAGGCTGACCCAAAACCCCATCCGTCCGCTGAACTTCCAGTTTGTGAGCATAACGGAACATCTTTGGTTCCAAGATCTACAACAGTAATGTTCAGAATTTGAAGCTAAGTATGGAGCTACAATGGAAATCTTTACATAAAATCACCTTTCAAATTCATGTATCTACTCTCATTTAATGCTTCCTATCTGTACAGATTTCCATACATCTACAGTATTCAGCAACTCTGTGGTAATTTCACAGAAGACTAGCTAAGACTCAATCCACTTGATGAGTTTCCAGCAACAAATTTCAGAAATCTGCTTTTATAAAATACCATATTAAATTTCTCTATAATAAAATGTGAAATATTACTGAACTCTTGTCCTCCCAAACAGTATCAATTTCTGCTAATCTATGAGACATGGATAGGAGCAATGTAATCTCTGGTGTAGCAGAGATGCAGCTGGAGGCTAAATGAGTATGTACTTTAAAGTCTGTTTTGGCTGATCTTCAGCAATGGTGCTCACTTGAGAAGAAAAACAGTTCTGAACAGGAGGGTGGTGAGTGCTGATATACCAACAAGGGTGTGACTTTAGTGGGCACTTTTCTGTTGAATTTAGCTAACAACAAAAACCTCTTCAAAAACCCCCAAAGCTAGTGGTCTGAGCCACAAGCATCACGAATTCATTTAGTTACAGTTAAACACTAATGCTGCCCGTAAGATTAAGCTTACCTCTAAAATGACCTCTGAAAGAAATATACAAAAGTAAATGAAATGGCTAACAAGATTTTCACTGTCATCTCTCCACAGACAAATGAAAAAATGTTTGGTATTAATGCAAAAATCAGAAAACTGACTGCCGCTCCAGTAAACATAGGCACAGGAAGCAATATGATTCTCTCTGAGGTGCTTCTGGACTAATGGAGCTACACCACATTGTTTCAGGGCCAAACCAGAAGAACCTTAATTTAAGTTTTGTCTCTTGAAAAAGCAAATATTATGGTATTATCTCAAGTGCTTCATTCCTGAAAACAGACACACTTCCACTGAAGTCTACCTGTGCCAGGTAAGGATCTGGCCTAACTAAATATTAAAATACAGAAGGAAAAATTATATACGTTGTATTTCATTACTGAAAGGACAAACAAATAGTAACAGGTTGTTGGGGTTTTTTAAATGCACAAGACAATTCTTATTTTAAATGAAAAAGAAAAGTCAAAATTAGTTTACAAACCTGTAATAGTTGCATAGCAACTTCATAGATAGCCCTAGTAGAATCAGCTGCTTTAAATAATATCAGATTCAGGAGGGTCACTGTATCACACTGGTAATCCCTAGGGAAAAATTGGAAGTGTGAAATAAGTAAAGTCACATTTGGCTTTTTAAAATTTTAATTTCTTAAAAGTTTCTACAGGGGACATGGTATGGGATATCATAATTCTTTAAGAAGTTTCTTTAGTATCACATACATACAAATAGGAGAGAACCTTTCTCTTTAGGGCAGAAAAAAACACAGTTCTACATGAAAACACTCTTTGAAAATGAAAGTTTAAAAGTTCTGAAAAAGCTACAGTACCTGTTTTGGAACACACTGGCTATGGCTTTAAAACAGCCAGCCGCTACCCGCTTGGAACCTGTGTAACACCGGTCTACGGCCCAGTACATGAGGTTACTCTGGTCAGGGTTGAGCTCCAAGAGCAGCATGACTGCCTCACAGCCTAGTTGGTGAACCTGCATTCCAGAAGAGAACCAATATATATTTATAAATATAGAAAAAAGACCAACTATCAAAAATTGCATAAAATAGGCAAATAAATATTTAATTTTAAAAGCAAAAGAACTGCAATACGCAAAATTTGTTCCATCTAAAACCAACGAGACCACAGCTAAAAATAACAACAGGTAATTGTACCAAACTGTTTAATGTTCAACTTGCACACACAGTCATAAACTAGCAAATAAGTGCCTTCACAAATAAGTGAAGCAAATAACTAGACAGCTCTAATGACTTTTTATTCCTCATTTCCAAGGCTACCTTGAGCTATTTACTATTTTTACTTGTCTTACTACAAGCTGAACACTGACCTGAAAGCATCAAACACAGAAAAGCACTTAAACATACACAGGAATTCCAATGGGATACAAGGGATAGATCTAAGTGAAGACTTGCATGCTCTCTGGAATCAAAGTAGCCCAATGGAGCTGTATTTTATGTAGTCGCAGCATGAGTGCAATGGAGGTCCTATCTTTTAAATCTAAAGCTTGCCTTGTTTAGATGTAAAGCCTGGTCTTTGTAACTCTAGAGGAGCCCTGATGGACACCACATTCTCACAAGAGTTCACATGTTCAAAATCCTGTCTCCTTTAAGTGTCTAAAAGATCTTCTAATTATTACAACTTAACCTAGCTGATTAGTTTATAAACAATACTCAGTTTTTCACTTCTTGCCCTTTCCTTTTCCATTCTGTTTTGTCTGGTTTTAGACTGATTACGGACTGCCTTCCTCAACAGGGTGAAACCAGGACAGTACAAAAATACGCGCTACTAAACCAGCTTTGAGCTTAAGCTACCCTAAAGCTTTTAGGCCAATCTGGCCACAAAAGTTGTTGAAGCAGATGTTGAAGGCACTGACAGTTGCAAATCAATGTTGACATTGCTTGTGTGTTACCTTTTTATCTTGTGAATCCAAGATATTATCCAGCCATTTGTACAAATAGCCATCAGATGAGAGCCCAACGTTATCTGCAACAGGGCCACAACACAGTACAGCAGACATAGCCTTTAGAAAGTAATTGAAAAACTACATTTTAATAACTTAGAGGAAGTACTTTTACCCAAACCATTAAAATATAAGAAAACAAACTTCTATTCAATCAAGGGAGGAAGACCAAGGGTAACAAAAAACTGTTTAACATCTCATTCAATAAATTATCAAATTTTTCTCAACTCCCAAATACAAGAAACTGTCAATACTGAAATGCACACAAATATAAGAGTTAATGTGCCAGTCTGATTGTTAATGTATTTTTACATAAAAGCTTTCATTCTTGGGCAACTGAGGACTGAAGTCACAGGAAGTGAACATTTAAAAGTAATTTTAAGAAATTCCTATAGCAAGTGTGATAGTTTATAGCACGTAAAAAGCCAAACTGTCACAAATACACATAAGGCAGAAGCAAAAAGGAACTAAGTCACATATGGCAACAAGGATGTGAAAACCACATCCAAAGAGTCCAAATGTTAAATTTGCATTAAAAAAGTCAAAGCAACAATCTATTTTCAAAATTTAAAAGTACTAAAATACCTTTAATGCACAGTATTGGTGTCTGTTTATTCTCATGTTCCTATCACTGTATCTGTCCAGGGGAGTAAACATGATACTAAAAGGACCTGCCCAATGACTGAACAACATAAACAGACTGTGGCGTAAACTCTGCTGAGGAAAGACACTTCTCCTCTGGTGTACTGTAAGAAAAGCACACAGTTAGACACATACCTATTGTCACCCTTTAAAATACAGTGTGTAAACCAGAAACAAACCCAAACAATGAATATAAAAGAAAAAAATCAATGTAAAGACATATTATTGCAACTCTGTAATAGCTGATGTAGATTTGCTGTTGTCCTGTTTAATGCCACTAGTGTACAAGAAAAATTATTTCTTAGTCTACAGAATATAAGTGCACTGCCAACCACGAAGACATTTTCTAAATTAAAAAATCACTTGTACAGTTCCGAACAGTACCACAAACCTCTCTTAAAAAATCATGCTGCTAAAGTTATATTAAAAACTGATGGTATAATTTATTTTTTCTTTTATATACTCTGAAACTTCAGAAAAAAAGTGGGTTTTTCCTTAGGGTTGTGTTTTTTGGGGAGGAGGGTTGGTAATGTAGTACATAATAAATACAGTCACCAGAACTTATTAAAACATTTTTACATACCTGGAACATTTTGAATGATATTTGCCACTAAGGCACTAAAATGGCATCGGATATCTTTCAATGTATCAGAATCCTTTTCATTTTCTGCTTCTAGGAGTTGTCTTGTTAGATCAACATACTCAAGTAAAGTGTTGTTGAGGGAATGTGTTTCATTATCAAGGCCACCACTTGCACTTAAAATGAAAAAAAGAACTCAACCAGTACGATAAATACATATAATGACTTTTGAAAACAATCCCTCTGTCTTCTTTAAAAATCCTACAACCTCATTGCTGCAAATATTTAATTAAAAGTAATTTCCTTCAATCAGGCTCTATTTCAGATTATATAAAAAGCTCTAGTGAAAACAAACTAATAAACAAGCCTCACTATCACAAGCCACTCATCCTTCCACAGAATTATTCCTTATACTGGGGACAAGTATTGGTAATAATGAGGTGAAAGGGAGGGATTAGGAAGTCAGCAAAACGCCAAGTTTTATAAAACCATGTATATTCAGCCATATACTAAAACTCACTAAAGAATTTTGCAGGTTTGTATTACTGGGTCATAAGAATACTAGTGACTTAAGTCAGAAGCATAAACAACACATCTCATGAGTGCCACCCCTACCTGTGACTAATGACACCAGCATCTGCCAACAGTTCAAATATTCGTACTAGTTGTACTCGTAAAATATCTCGACGCCTGCGCCGTTTCATGTTCTAGTCAATGGAGGAAACACAAAATTAAATGAAGCAAAGCAAAAGCTAAGGATAAAATCAGAGTGGCATATAAAAGCATTACTGCATCTGTACTACAGGTAGCATTAATTATCAGGGGTGCTAACCTTTTGAGATGAGCTACCAAGCTTGCTAACAATTTTAACAGAACAATGAATAAAACCTGTCTCGGTTGCCACTCCAAGTTACAGTAGGTTTGCTATTACACGTATTATCAAAAGAATGTTTTTTATCAGTCTCCTGTAGCAAAGTGTAACATGTAAACCTGTGAAGGACAAATGCCAATCTTTCTACATATTTTGAGGGAGGTGATTCTTCCCCTCACACCACCCTGGTGAGACCCCACCTGGAGTACTGTGTCCAGCTCTGGAGCCCTCAGCACAGGAAAGGCATGGACTTATTGAAGCAGGTCCAAAGGAGGGCCACAAAAAATTATCAGAGGCTGGAGCATGTCTCCTGTGAAGACAGGCTAAGACAGTTGAGGTTGTTCACCCTGGAGAAGAAAAGGCTCCAGGGAGACCTTATCTTCCCAGTTTTTCAGTACTTAAACAAGGCTTATAAGAGAGATTGGGAAAAATATTTTAGCAGGGCTTGCTGCAATAGGACAAGGGATAATGTTTTTAACCTAAAAGACGGGAGATTCAAACTAGATATAAGGATGAAATTTTTTACAATGAGCGTTCTGAAACACTGGCACAGTTTGTCCCAAGAGGTGGTAGATGCCCCATCTGTGAAAACATTCAAGGCCAGGCTGGATGGGGCTTTGAGAAACACGATCTAGTTGGAGGCGTCCCTGCCAACTGCAGGGGCATTGGACTAGATGGCCTTTAAAGGTCCCTTCCAACCCAAACTATTCTATGATTTGCATACAAGACTGCCAAAACACATTATAGACCAGTAACACTTTGAAAGAGAAGTATGCTCCTTCCCATCATCTGTATTTAATTACAAATTCGTTACTAATAAGAATATTACAGTTACTACAAAAAATAATGAGCAATCACCTCTGAATTTCTGTTTGTGGAGATTATTATTTCTATGAATACCTACTAAGGCTTCTAAACCTTGCTGTAAAACATGCCCTCCATCAGAAAATTTTTACTCAGAGCAGTGAATCAAGTGAGTTTACAGCCTTTTTCCTTACAAAAAGTCCAACAAACCAACCAAACCCAAACCAAACCAAAAAACCAAACACCCTCTCCACCCACAAAACCACAGAAAAGACCCCAAACTTGGTAGACAATAGAATTCAATTTCATGTCTTAGCTACTACTAATTGTGGGCATGTTACCGATGACATAATGAAGTAACAACTGTGTAAAGCTACTCTGAGGTAAAAGAAAAGGTTACACTAATTTTTTATTATTTTTTTAAACAAAACCTCTGATACAGGAATAATACAGCGCTCAAGACAAACACAAAGCTCTGCAAACACCTCACAATCATTTAAAGAAGTAACACCTCATCTTTTTATCTGGTACAGTGACAGTTTTTAGGTGCAGAAATTGAAGAACATAACATTTCTCTACTACCATTTGTGGGAAGATATATAAAGCTGTGTACTGAATATAGTGGAAAATATCTAATTACCTCTGGCCTTCTTTCAAGTGCTTCCTTAATTATAGGATGCAATTCTTCTATTAGTTCCCTGAATTAAATAATAAGAATAAAAGAATAAAAACAACTGTTAAATTCACATCTCAACTGAAAGATGTTTCACAGCAACTAGTATTACAATATAAATTAAAACCCCCTCAGGTTTACTTTCTTTACCTGTAGCTTTCAGAAATAAATCAGCATTTAAAGAGAGGTTTCCTAGAAAGCTATTTTCCCAATTCAAAGACAGATGAATAAACAGATGTCTCTAATTACCACTAAATTTGCATTCACCAAGCATTATGGCATATTTCTATCACAAATGATTTCATTTCTTTTCACATGCAGGGTTTAACAAAGCCTTATGGTGGAAATAGATACTCTTAGTAAAAAAAAATGTTGGCAGCTTATCATACACTGCTCTGAGTTGTCATGATGCATTTAGTTGTTGATAAAGACTGGGTTTTTTAAGGCAAATAATGCTATGCTGACGGAAGTCAGACTAGTCTCTATGAAAACTGAAAAGCAGCATGCGTTCATATGGCGGTTACATTCCCTATTTGTTCTGAAGCTCCACAGTCTTTCTTACTACTCAGTTACCTCTGCCAAACTAAGACTGTCTTACAACTTCCAAAAGGGGGGGGGGGGGGGGAAAGGTGATCAGTAGTATGAATCTATGCAGACAAAATACTACAGTAAAAACATACTATTTTTACTTAAATATTTGTTAACAAACTACCACCTCCACTTCAGATTGGGAAGGTGATACATTTCTCTACTTTCTGTGCTATTGTAATTCAGGCGTATCAAAAGCAAAAACTGCTCAAGTTTCATGGTAAATGACTGACTCCTCTGTCACATCATTCAAAGGTTCACCTTCAGAAAATGGGTACAAGTGACCATTAAGCTGCACAAACTTCTGTGCTGTGCTCAATTATCACAGACTTACGCATGGTTCAGGATTGTTTCATGCTTCCTTCCAAACACAGAAAACACGGAAAAGAATATGGAGGAAGCTTTTTTTGTGCTAAAACATACCATAGGGTTAGCTTCCAGTGGAGAGCAAGAGACATCTAGCCAAGTTCATGAACGTGTAATGATCAGATAACAGAAAACAAAGGATTTTTTTGCAAGTTTAAGAGGACTGCATATACATATCACCTATACAGAAAAAAGTTCCCAGGGAAAAAATAACAGGGTGAGAAGAACAGTGCTTAATAAACAAAACTAAAACAACGAATCAGCATAGAGCTGCAAAGGTGAAGGGTGGGATACAATCAGCACCTGGTGTGAGTATGCACACTGGAGAGAGGAAAACAGCTGTCATTAGAAACATAAAATTGAGAATAAAGAAATTAGAGATCGGAGGAGAGTAAGATTTTTTTGTTGTTGCTTGCTGAATGAATTGTTTCTGATTTAGAAAACAAAGATTTCCGGTGAAATCCTTTCTGAAAGCATTTTCTAGACTCGTAGAGCACAATTATGATTTAAACTGTTCAGCAGATCTTCAGGGTCATGGGACACAGTCTTGATTTACTTCTGGTAAGAGAGTAAAGTCGGATATGATATAAAATTATTAGAAGATTATCAAAAGATTAAACCAGAATACTATAACTGAAGACTTGGTATTATAGTTTCAAATCCATCTTCGGCTCCTCATCTGCCATAATATGGCACAGAATTGACTGGAAAGAACCATCATCTAATTCAAAACCAAGAATGTTAGTGATCCCTGGTTTTTTATGCAGAAGCAAAGTTGGTTGCTATAGCATGGTACAACTTTATCACTCTCCAGGCTGGCTCCTATCAGAGAACATCTGATGCTGAGGACTGGCCTCCCCAGGAAGTCTTCTTCCCCTTGGATGTTCTCCCTCTTCATCCACTCTCCTTAGAGAGTTGTCAGTTGAGGAAAGCAACATAGAGATGCATTTTAAAACTCATGGCTTCCTGGCATAGAGCTGTCTTTTCACTTCAGTGGGTTTGTAATAGACATTGACAGCACAGTACATTAGGATCTGAAGAAAAGTAAATCTCAGTTGAGGCAGGAATGCCATGATAGTTAGATAGACCATACTGACTCCAACAATTATATAAAGACTTGTCACAGTACAGTAATCAAAGTTTTGTATTATGAGCTGAATCCAAATATCTTGAACAAGATGTATGAAATTATATTGACAGAACAAGGGACTTAGCACAGATTTTATTCTGCTACAGTAGAATGTAGTTACCAGCACTCAAACTAATCCACTAATTCACATAGACTTCTCACTGGTACAACGCATGAGAAAGGTGTATGGGTTATGAAGTTACAGGAAGTTTACGCAGGAAAAAAAAGAAAGAAAACGTGGAAAGGGGTGCACCATGGATTTCAGAAGCTCCAGCACTCATGGGAACACAGTTGTAACTGGCTTTTTTTCAGCTTGATCCAAAAACCTATTTTTAGAATACAGTTATCATGAAACTCCTATACACAAAGAGCTCAAAACCATATGCTTGTTGGCAATACCAATACAGAGGGTTCAGTAACTCATACTAATATGATTATAATTAATACTTCAAATGTTAATAGTCCATACAGACTGTTCTTTCATATAAGGGCAGACTTTAATATCAATAAAAGGCAGCTGTTCAGTTTATTTCACCTACCTTCTTTTTCTTTATGCAGACATGAGCTCTACATAAAATTATTTCAACCTCTAACAATCTTTATCACACCACTAAATGGTAGAAAAGACAACGGTAATCACTTTTCATAGCTTTTTTTCTTAAAAGAAAAAAAAAAAACAAAACACCTTTTTATCATAGCTCTGATCTCCTACTTTGTAAGCAATTAGCATAAAAACAGATGAAACACAACAGTTACCTAAAAGCTCCTGGGTTGGTCCTGCCAAGTCCCAGCACAAGGGATTCTGTAATTTCCATGCTCTCAGAGCGCATCATTGGAACTATGTGCTTAAACAGGGAGGAAGGGGATGGAATGCCAATGATCTAAGACGAAAACCAGAATAAAGCACAATGAAGCAGTTACCAAACAATCAGGTGGTGTGACATTAAAGTATGTCCTGTTAATTTACAGCCTTCTCACTGTGATCGGTGACTTGAAAAATTTCATTTTTATTATATTATTTTTGACATGGAGAAAGACTTTCTGAAATGGTAAAGTAGTATTAAATACTTCTCCATTCCTTGTATAATTGAATTTTCATTGTCAGATGACAATGAACGCCTTAACAGGATAAACAGATGTTTTGCACGTTAAGTGTATCTGTCCTCATTAGGGAGGGGGAGCAGACTTCTGGTGTCCAACTCCTTAGACTCCACTGTGGCTCTGAAAAAGAACAAAGCTGAATTTCAGGCTACACTTTCTCAGATTTAGGGGAATGATCTCAGTAACAAACAAGTTGAGTAGGCTGCTTCTGCAAAAATCTGCCGCATAGTTCATGAGTTATCTTCATCTCCACTGTACCTTCTACAGGAAGCCAAAAAGGACAAAAACAAAAAGAAGCGAAGAAGCAGGGGGTGAGGAAAGAAAAATAAAAAATCTGCAGGTGATACGAAGCAAGGCAGACAGAAAACTGCCTGTGGTTGGGAAAATATAACAATAAACATCATGCCTGAATAGGTAGCTGTTTCAGTTTCTCAGACGAAAGGCTATTAGCTCAGAATTGCAGAAGTCTAGTGATAGAAAAAAAACAGCTCTTAATAGTAAATGAAACATTTCCTCATTACCACTAGATAAGACTTTGAGACTGGGTGAAGATTTTCATTACATGACTAGATTTTGCCTTAGAAATACATAAGCAGAAAAGCCTCTGCAGTACAGAGAGGTAGAAACAAACTAAAACACTACCCTAAACAAATGAAAGACAAATGTATTCTAAAATATGTTTTCAGACAATTTATGCCAGCTTCTAAGAATCATGATAGTTATTATAATCCTCAGGTATTGCTAATTCTAATAACATGTAGACTTATTTATGAGAAGCATTAGAAGAACCTACTCTTGAATCAATGCTATAACCACTGTCAGGAGTAGACGCCAGCGTCTCAGGAGGGGAACATCTCACAGAGCCTGTGGAGGTGGAGGAGTTTGAAGAAGATGCTGCACTGCAGCAAAGAATCAGGTAGTTTCTCCAGAGCCCAATGTAGGAGTCACTGCTTGTAGTAGTATTCACTTTCTTTGCATTGATAGGGCTGCTATTAAAAAAAAACAAACCATAAATAAAAAGCTCAGTATAGTAAATAAAGCTTATCAGTTCCACTTTGGTTTTCTACTGAATTTATTTTTCAATATGTATATGCCATTGCTTCCAAAACTGTTAACATGGCAAACTCTGAACAGTTCAGAACAGACCTGTACCTCAGTAACATATGCTTTTATAGTCAAATCTGTTGAACTACAATACGGCTGAAGTAATGAAATAATTAATCTTTAAAGCAGGTAAGTTTTCTTTCCCATGATAGAACTACTTTAATTTCTTGGTATATCAAGTTCAATGAAACTCACAGAACATATTAACAGTCCATACATCACCTCACTGAAACATAATGACATTACAATACTGATAAATCTTGACAGAATACTCAATATAATATATTGTATTTACTTTAGAAATTAACTTACTTTATATCCACTTGTGGAGACAGCAGTTGGAGTCTGGTATACGCAAACGTCCAAGCATAGCTTACAGCTGTTGGGCAGTGTTTTGGAAGATTTTCCTGTTTCATAAAACTCGAGAGGCTTATAATCCATGGATCTTGGCCTTGAGTCACATGTGCAAATATCCATATATGTGACGGACTGATCACATCAAACTGGTGGCTGATGGGGGAGGAATTCCAGTCAGCCAGAGTCTGTAAATCTACTGAACTGGGACAGTACAGTAAAGTTGTCTGTGTGCATAAAAAAGAGAACATAGCAATATTTAATATCTGTGTATATTAAGTAACAATCTTTTCATTGTTAAGTATCCAATAAAGCATCAGTGTCAAAACCACATTTGGAATAAATAAAACACATTACTTGATTTATGTGTTGGGTTTTTTTTGAGTTCCTAATGTGGACAGTTATAAACATGGTGCTTGGGAGGAACTGGATATTAGGAAATGGTAAATTCCAGAAAAGGGCCCGTTCACTCCTGATGACTTAATTCTTTTCCAGAAGATTCTGGACTCTAAAAGCCTTACTACAGACCTCCACTTTGCTTCCTAAATCTAAAAGAGCTTTACCTTGATACTTAAGAGTCAGTAATAAATATATAAATATGAAATTCAGTTGTTATTCATTGATAGTTATAGCTTTCATTATAGATAAAAGACATGCTGCCTATTAAGAAACTGTACTGCTGCAGAAAAAAGCAGTGGCCTTTCTGTAACCTATGAGCAAGATGAGAAAAAACAGTTATGGATATAGCTGTCTGTGTGCATATGGTGGTCATACAATATGACCACCATAAACACAATATAGTGGTCATAATGGTCACTATCAATCAGAAAACATATAATGGTGGGGTCAGCCTCACAACATTCCCCAAGTTTTTGTTGTTTTTTTGTTCTGTTCTGTTGTTTATGTGGGGTTTTTTTGTTTTGGTTTTGTTTGTTTTCCCTTTTGTTGGGTTGGTTTGTTTATGTGTTTTTTTAAGGTGACAAATTGCCAATGAAGTTAGCGTGAACACAGTGATGCTACCATTTAAAATACATACAGGCTTTTTTTTGCAGAATTACCTCATCTTACATCCAACTTTACATCAAACCTCTCCTACCTGGTCAGCCCCAGTGAGATGTATGAAACTCTCTAGGATAGTAGCACTCAGTCTGTCCATTACATCTATGGCCAACTCATCATCACTCTACAAAAGAAAATACGCAAAGCACAAAAAGCTCAAAGTCAAAATAAAAGCAGTTTCCTTAAGCAGTCACAAGAACGGATCATCAGTTCTTACCTTAGAAATCTCTAAAACTATGAACAAGGCCCTTATTTCTCTGAGAACACTGACAGCCAGTCTCCTGGTGGCAGGTCTTGTGCTGCAAAGGATGACCAAAGCAAAGCCTTCCACCACGTGAAATACATTGGAATAAAGGGTCCTCTCCAGAGGAAGGGTATGGGCAGTCCCATTAGATACACCACGCTAAGAAAAAGATCCAGAAGTTAAGCAAATTAAGAAAAAAGTAAATATAATCAGGCTATCACCCCATTACTGGAGATGGCAGAATTCATCAAAAGGTATTTAGATCTTGTTTGGCTACTTGTCAAATTCTGCATTACGAGAATGGCATAATATGAGCTACTTTGTTTTTTAAGTATCTCTCTGAATTCAGTCCAAACAAATACCACAAGAATGTATGTCTTATTTCACTTTCTCATGAGAATGACACAGCGAGGGCAAAATTAAAAACAAGTAAGTAACACTTACAAATAAGATTGCATAAAATTAAATTATCTGAACCCTCTCTATTTGCGAGTAAAAAATCATGCTTTTTTTCTAGTTCTATTGTTTAACCACTTAATACATTCCCAGTTACACAGGATGACTTTTGTCGTAAGCAAAAATGTGGACATGAAATAGTGTTTAGGTAATACTTAATACTAATTTTTTTCCTTTTTTTTTAAATGCTAATGTAAAATAATATGGTTTAAAATTTTCAAGCACTGTAATTTTTATTACTTAACAAAACCAATAAAGCCTACTAATAAAATTGTATGTAGATTCAAACCACGTTTTAACAGCAAAGGACCTTATTTAGAAATACCTGAGAATCTTGGGTTTTATTGTGCATTTGGGCTGCTTGTTTCCACTGATTTATGAGCTGCACTAACATTTTTACTGCATTGTCAAGAAGCGTTGGGTGGATGTCAGTCACTTCACGCACAATAAAATATACAAATCCTGAAAGAACATCTTCCCGCCAATCTGGAAAATCAAGCATTAATGCTTGGAGAGTATTGAAAGCCAAGGCACGAAGTTCTTCATCCATATGAATTGTCAGCCTGTTTAGAAAAAATACCAGCATCATCACCCTCGATTGGCATACTCTTAACCAGCCTTTATAAATGACAGCGTTAACTCTTCCTTCTTTACTGTGCAATGCAGAATACTTCCACACAGATTAATTTTCTGTGCCGAATACATCTGAAACTGGCTACTAACAGAAGGTGATACTAATAATGCAAGACTTCACAAAATTTAATATAAAAAAATAATTTAAGAGATTTAGTCAAGTCTTTCATATAGGCACATCATTGCATGAAGCTGAGCAATCACCTCAGAGCTCAGTATTCAGGCACGCTGTGAGGTACAGACTATTTTTGTCAAATTAAAATTGAAAATAACAGATTAATTTTTAACATAAAGCAGCTTTACTTTGGATATGAGAAAAAAATCACTAAAAAAACCTTTACATCCATACTTAAAAATATGCATCAACCCACTATGGTAGATGAAACTTCTCCAGTATTGTATTGTTACTTAGTACTTTATGTCTTTCATGTGATTTTTGACAATGAAGAAAAAGCTTTAGAAAAATCTTATTCTCTCAAACTATTATTAACTTTCTAATAGATGTAACTTAATACATTATATGCCAATGAATTTATAATTTCAAATCTAAAAGCTATCCTGTACTTCGTCACCAAGACCATTTCTGCACTAAATAAAAAAAGTTTTAAAAAGGAAGGTTTATCACTCTAGTAATATGTAAAGACTGTCTGCATGTCCCACAACTACATATTCTCGCTGAATGCTTAATTTACTCACCCTCAAAACACCTGGCTGCCCAGATGTCTCAACTACTTATCAGTGCTGATAAGGCACATTCAGTTTAAACTGAGATAAGAGATGAAAGAATATGGGTAATGTTGGATTAAAAAAGAAAAAATGGAAAAAGGAAGCAGGATTAGTAGAGAACAAAAAAAAAATGTTTCCCCCAAGTGTCCTGCCTTACATTTTGGTAATATCAAACAAGAATATCTTTATGATAGTTTACAGTACTAGCAATTGGAAGAAAAAGGGAAAAAAGTATGACTGTAGTAACAAAAGGCAAGGCAAGTGCAAAAAACAAAGAACAGAAATAAAATCCTACTTTTCAAAAAATTACCTCTAAAAAAGTACAAGATCTTCAGGATAAATTTACCTCCCGCTACTCTGGCCAGTAACGCTTGACCAATTGCTTGAGGCAGGCAGGACTAGAACGGATTCCGTATGCACTGGACTCACACTACATGACAAACTCTTACACACGTGGCATTTAAAAACAAACATCCACTAAGAGCAGAATTTCATTTCTCTTACCTTGCAAGCAATTCAATGAGGTCAGTCCTGCTCATGCCATCTGGAATTAGTCTTGGGATAGCAGCAATGCAAGTTCTGAATAAATCTATCTTAGGTTTTCTTTCACCCCTATAAAAACATCAGGAGAGTTTTACTTCAGCACACCACAAACATTTTCAATTTCATGTCAAAACTCAGGAGCTAGCAAAAATTTTTATCAGTAATTAATGAAATTAACATTCATTTACTAGTCAAGTAGAAAGCCAACAACTGTAATGCATTACTGATGGCATTTACAACATTACAGCACAAAATCAGCGTAACTTAACTGTAACAGTGAAAACACTGTAATTCAGTACATACGTTATCATGTCTTCAGGTTCTTTATTGGACATCTGCACACTAGTCATGCACATGGGCCTTCCAACTTCTTTGTCCAAATGCCTAAGAATGCTGTCCAGTGCTTTTCTGACTTGAGGGTAATATATGGACATTCCTGAAAAGCCAAAGAGAACCGATCACCAATTTCATTTGTTTTCATTTAATTTTTATATTTTTATTAAAATATTTGCCACATTCAGTTTAGAACACCTTTTTCTTGCACACAACATGATGTGAAACGCGCTTTAAGCGCCAAAAGAAATGCATATTGCTGTGCAGCAGCAGGTATTGTATGAAACTAGACGTTTCAGAAAGAACATTAACAGAGAAGCAACTGCTAGTTGCTTTTCCATTTTCTGAATTCCAAGCAATTTAGTTCTAGTTTAAAATTTACATGTTGAAACAGTCCTTGATTGAAAACTACCTTGTCCACTGAAGATCAATAGAATGTAGGTATCAAAACTGTCTTACTCCACTTCAGCTGTGGGACACACAGGATATTCCAGAGTGACATCAAGGCAACAAATATGGCCATGCTATTTACCACACTAAGTGCACTCTGGTTCTTTGTGCTAATTTGGCAGCGCAAAACACTTCAAAAAAAAGCCACGGATTTTGTCTTGGGCACCAAAAAGTCAATACTGTCTAGCAGCCGTCTCTAATGAATCAAAGCAATTCTGTTACAACAGACTATCACTGGATTCTCTCTAACAATTAAAATAAATACAGAAATAAAGTTACACAAATGTACTGGTTGAGAATAACTGAAAACACATACACACATACTGGAATGAGAACTTATGGAAGAACACAGCATACCTATAACTTTTGCTTCCTCATCTGTCAGTGTTTTATTAAGAAAAATTTTCTTCACACGCAGAGTATTTCCTGAGGGAAGAACAACTCCTGTTGTTGGCATTGGCGGTTCACCATCTTTCTGCTGCAAGCTGTCTGCTATGACAAGGAAGACTCTGAGGCCAATATTCATCCTCTTCAATAGCAAAAAAGGGAAGAAAAAGGAAAGATGCAACAGAAGAAATTGTAACATTAAAGTAACACAGACAAGGCAAAACACAAATTGCATTTTTCCTCTCTTTTAAACAGAGCAGTAAGGTTCCAGTAGGAAAGGCATTAATTAAAATGTTACATGTTTGAGTAATGAAATTACAAGAATAAAGTTTAAGCCTTGAGTGCCTCCCCAAAACTCTGATTCCACTTAACTGACTTGGCACGGGCTAATACACTGAAAATTTTATAGTGCAGAGCACTGAAGGACTTGATACGAATCTTGAGAATGACACACTGAAGACAGACATTGCTTAAAGGTCTCATCTGTTAGACTGGGTCTTGAACCATACGAGCTAGGTATGACTTCCCTGAAAAAAGGCTTTACAGTTACATTGTAATGAAAATTCACACATACTTACTGAAACTATTGTTGAAATGAGTCTGAACTCATGCTGCTAGCCTAAACACTGGAAATGAAACAGCAAGTGTGCACGACTACAATTACTTTAGTTTTAGTAGAACACCCTTTCACATACCCATTAATCTGCTTTCATCTTGGCTCAAAAATAGTTAACCACTTTCCCCCAAAAGTACTCCAATGTCCTGTTCTCGCTATATGCAAGTAATGGAGCTTTTTTTACCTCTGGATTAATAGTGAAGGTTTTAGGAGATTTTCCAACACTAAGAAGATCAAATATTATTTCTTTCATTGCAAAATCCAAACGTTCCTATAAAGGGAAAAATGGATTGATATGATCATCTCTTTTCTGTTAATATGCATAGTTTAATTTCTTGGCTTTGCACAGGTGCTGGGTATCAACTCTTAAAAGTTTAAAAAATAAAAATGCTTTAAAATGTTCCTTATTTCCTATTTATTCTTATGACTTCATGTTGGTTTTCTGAAATCTAGTACAATTCAACACAGCTCATCCACTGATACGGTTCAACCATTTCCCCTAAAAAAAAAAATCCTAGATAATTCTGCTCAGGTCAAATACATTTCTACAAATGAACTTAACTGTTTTAGGTAAGTAAAAATTAGTGACAGAAGGAGGAGCCCTAGGAAACCAATATAAACAGTGCAACATGTCCTGCCTCAACCCTGTCCGATCAGAACTGAAACGCTTCGGAAGCTGAAGCACAGACAAACTATCTGTAAGACAGGAAAACATGCTCTAATCTATAATGTTATAGATGAATTAGTTTGCCTTGTGAGATCATATCCTGCATTTTGATATTAGGACAACAGAAGCTTCAAAAATAATATAAATCATAATGCAACACTAACTACAAAGTACTGCATGCATTGCATACTTTTTCTGTCTACAGAAGCTAGTCTCCAGGCTAAATGTAAGTGGATATTGCTATTCAAATGCTTTGTCCCTTATAAAAATATTATTACAGAATATACTAACTATATTAATGTATTTATATAAACACCCCCCCACAACAGTGCAATACAAATGTAAATATTAATCATCATAATTTTCATACACAACAGTTATTGAAGTGTAAGCAAAATAATTTTGCCAGACAGAAACAGAACAAGTAATTCCATTTGTTATATGTATTTGCAGAAATCCTACTCAAGACAGAAGACCATTAATTCAATGCAAATATTTAAAAACTAACCTTAAATTTGTATTTCTTCAAATAATATCCATCCTAGTCTTATATCTCTACCTTGACATATTCTTACCTGAGCAATGAACTGAATAATCTTCACAAATATATTCAGCGGTGTGTCTCGTGGGACCACACTACGTGATCCTTTTGGGAAAAGTGCTGATACAATGCTCATGAGACGGCTACAGGAATTTAGACACAAAAAAAACTTTTTAAAAAAACTTTTTAATAAGAGCAGAGATGTTACAGTTCAAATCTGGAGGCGGGGTCTTCCTATTAAATAATAAGAAAGCATGTAACAGGTATGACCACCTCTAGAAAGTACAGTCCTCTAGTGTCACAGGCAACAGTATCCTGGGTTCACATAAAGTGACCAAAATTCTGCTTTAAACTAGTTAGTAATAGTCAGGGGAGGGGAAAAATCTGAATGACTATTCCAAATTCTCACAAAGTCAATTTATAAAGAAAACCTTTTCATTTCTAGCCCATACTTAGTGATGGCCACTTCATACCCTATTTGTTCTGCTACTATTAGTGCCTTTTATCTTTAATAAATGTCCTGCTGCTTATCTCTCTGCCCTCTTCTATCCTTGCAAAGATCAAGGGAGACTCAATTCTTTCTCCTCATCAAAATAATCAAGCTCCTTTGGTTTTCTCTTTTGAGACGGAGACTGTGTGCCCCTGTTTACCCGACTAGACCACTAGCCGGCTTCAATATCTCTTCTGATATCACTGGGGGATGGAAAGGGAAACAACCCACCAATCAGTATTTTAAAACCCTTTGCATAATGAACTTACCTTTGAGTTACAGTGTTGCTTTCACATTTTATTCTAATAACATAAACCCACAATAACCTATACAAAGATTCCAGTGCAACTCGGGACATTTTGGGATCTTTATTCTGTGAAATAAATGAAAAAATACAGTTACTGTTGCCTGTGAGACACTCAGAAAATTCAATTTTTACTCTTTTGACTTGTGAGAATAACAATGAAAACTGATATGTTTAATACTGACTAAAAGTTTCATATGTTTTCATAAAAAAACAACACTGTATTGCCTATTTCCAATACTACTTGAATGTTTAACTAGTAATTCCAGAGCATTTTGCATGTCTTTCACTCTGAGAGCAGAGAAGTAACTAAAAAGCAGATATTCCTCTTCAGAAGAACACCAAGAGTGTACTAATTCCAAGAACTTTTCTCAGAAAGCAATTTACAATAAATACCTTTTTTATACCAAACCAATTTAAGTTTGCCTAAAACATCAGAGTAGCTCCTTTGAACTAGACACAAAGTCTACATCCATCATTCAGTTTATAACAGCAGACAGTAGGAGGTGCAGAAGAAAAGAACGCTGAAGGCGGCGGCCACACAAGGAGGCTTCTCTGGGTGTGCTCTCCAGGCTTCACTCAATTTGCCATTCATTTTGTATCAATGTTTACTCACTTCCAATCGATTTTTATTGTAACAAATAAGCTAGCTTTCTCCTGAATTATTATAAATTCTTGTGGCATAATTCAGTTTCAATTAGGCACTGTATGAAAAAAAATTGTCTTAAAGCTGCTACTAGGAGTTTAGTTTTGCTGCTCCTAGCTCTTCAACTGTGTAAACCAATAAGTAACTAACATGTACATAAGTATATACCAACTCGTACATAAGCATGAGCTTATGAACAGAATAAATGATTCCCAGAGGTCATCTTTTAAGGCATTCTCTCAGTTAAAAAAAAACAAAAAAAAACAAAAACCAAACAAAACACAGCACACACCACCCACCCCCCCAAAAAAAAGAATCCCTAAAACAGACCTTCCCCATTTCCAGTTAAGTCTCTTTGTTTCAAGATCTATCTATATGACAGCTTTTACCTAACTAATTTCACATTTTCTGGCCTCTACCACAAGCCAATGAGTCAGAACAGCAGACTACTGTGTCCTCCCACGACAAGTGGAGTACAGTTTCACAAAGGGTGTGAACTTTGCATCTAAGACCATACTGTTTGAAAAGAGATGGTCTCATCTTTGGCTCCCTCCTCTGCAATCTCTCACTGCTCCGCTCCCTTTCTATTGATTCTAGCAGTAAGAAAGTCCAACTCACACCGTTAAGTTGATTCACATAATTTCATGGCCATGTCTCTGCAATAGACTATATGAAGGAGAGTAATTTGGATGGCTTTAAGATGGGTGGGTCGGGACTATTTGTTTTGGCAGCAGCTCACTTTAAGAAAGGCTAAAGCCTATCACAAAATCAGAGGCAAAAGTGGTTATTTCACAGAAAAATAACATATATGACTTTATAACCCAGCCTATGTCAGTGACAATGCTGGTCTACCCTCCCTTCACACTCACCTATGTGTTCCTGCCATTGCCTCTGATTTAGCACACCTGCAACTAGGCAGTGGGTAAATTGATGATGGTGATCAGGACAAAATTTAAACCAGTAAAAGAGGTACCCCCTGTCCTTGGTTAGTATTAGAACAGAGAACTACCCCACCGTCTGAGTTAATTTACCAGCAGTGCTACCATGAGGAAGAAGCAAACACTCATAATTGTACGAGGGTGAGAATGTGATAGCTTTGATTTTAATTAACTTCAACATCAAAAAACCCATGGTATTACTATTCATCATATTTAATCTACAGGCCAGCAGTTCTTGATGTTCAAAATAGGCTGGTGAATTCATTGGTAGTACACACATTATCAAAGTCTATCTGAAATGCAGTGTCTAGAACCAAGTAATGCTTCAATCTTCTTACTTCAAATATTCCAATGAGAGATTAATTTAGAGGTCCAGAAGAAAAGCAAAATCTACTATTAGCTTTCAATCATCTAATAAAATGTATAGGAAGCAGGTATTTTACAATGTGTTAACAACATCCATCTGTTAGGAGGTTTATCATCAGTACAGCTACTTCTGATTAGTTATGACAAAGTTTGCTTCTTTGTTGAGGCGAGGAGTATAAGGAGGCATTCACTTTCTAAATATGGTTACAAAATAAATATAGCAGCGCTTCTAATTTCTTAAGCATTGAAAATTTTCATTACCTCTTCCTATATTTGGGAACTAAACAAATACACTAGAAGGAAATGTCTTTTTGGTCTAATTTATTGCATACTGCTTGTATACTTGGTGTTAATGTGTCAGTATTTCCTTTTCCCTTTGATATTACTGCAACTAGAATACAGTATACACGGCTATATAATTCACTAATCAGGCTGAATTTCAGCCTTTTTAGCTGACACCTGCCAGATTTTAAAGCACTCTATCTGGGCTTTTTTCCAAACATAGTTTTGCCTAAAATCCTAAAACTTTTAATATAAATTTTATCAGCAGACTATGGAATAAGCTGTGACAAACCATATCTCTCTTACAAAGCCAAAAAAGCAAGAGCAAATCTACTGTGGTCTTACATGACACATTAAGATGAGTCAATGAAACATATCTCAACAAGGGCAGGAAAAAAAATAGCATTTTTTCCATGTTAGTCAAAACCAGTCACTTACTGAAGAAAGTACTTTTTAATACTGATGTTAAACTTTTCTTCTGTTCTGAACTAAAACAATTCCTACTTTTTAAAACCTGCAAAACCAACAGCGTAAGAGTCTTTCACGTTAGCGCAGTGCAAGTTGTTACAGTAAATCAGTTGTCACAGTTTTTAACTGTGAAAATATTTTCAACTTTGCTTGCATGCAAGACACTTTTTGAAATGAATTACCAGGAAAAAACATACATCTGAATAGGCAGTATACTTCCAGGGGAAACATGCACCGCTGTTTAGGGAAACCAGCTGTGATATTGATACTCAATCTCACAAAGACACATTTTCACCCCAATTTAGAAAACTGACATTAGATAATTTTCTGATCTCTCTCCTTTACTCCCTGGCAAGAAGAAAAGATCTCTGAAACATCAGCTATTCTTAGTCCTGTTGCCTATTAACAGTACCACCAGTGATTTTACAAAGAAAGAAAAGCACAAAATACAACAATTAACATTAAAAAAAAAAAAAAAAAAAACAAACCAAAACGAAGTATTTCCATGAGACAAAGCAACATTTCACTGAGTTACAATAATGCATTAACTCACCTGCAGTGTTTCTATTTGTTTTCTGATACTGTTGTTAGATGGCATCTAAATAAAGCAATGTGAGACAGCAAAACATAACAAACATGAGAATGGAAGGCACATGCATGTTAGATGAAAAAAAGCACAAAACCAACAGATAGCTGTCTAGTAAGGACTCTATTCAGTAGAAATACGGGTTTTGCTGTAGTGGCAGAAAATGTTCCGCCAGCCTTCAACGTTTTGTGGTAACAGCCACTAAGGTAAACTGTGAACAAAAATTATTCTTTTCCACCCAACAGTGGAGCAAAATTACTGACACTTCTCTCTCCCACTTCAGCATGTTCCTTCCTCTCCCCAAAAGACGTGGTAAGGATACCACAACTCAGCTTCACCCAAGAATCTACCAGCTCTTCTGACAAATCTGCTAAATTAGTCTATCTAAATGCTAGTCCAAAAAGCAAGCAAAATGTTTCACAGTACTGACCCAGTGTTATTTTCTGCTGAATAAAGACAAGATTTTGCCTACACTACAGTGTGTGAAGAAATGCCCTGCTGGGCTCAGTGGTGAAACAGCATCTCAACTGCTTTGTGGGACAAGGCCAGCCATGCATCTACCAAGAGACACCCTGGTACACTCTAGGTCTACACTGACTCTTACAACTCACTTATCTGCTTTTTGCATCAGTCCGCACCCCTACGTTTCCTCCTTTCAACAAGGCCAGGATGTTTTCCCCACACAATAAGCCTGCTTTGAGGATACCTAAAGGTAGTGCGTAACAAAAGCCATTACAAAGTGTTTATAAGGGCAACAAATATTGCCAGTACTGGATTAGGATTCAAAGCACCCTCAGGTGTATTATGAAGTATAATATAGCACCATTATTAATGCAGGGTAAGGCAGGTTATGAATATACTTTGCACCAGTTACTGTGGAGCAACTACAAAGATGTGAGCTTTCACACCATGGCAAATGGGAAACAGCTTATTCCTGTCACCAAAGCGTGATCACATGGTGTTCACTATTAGGTAAGAGTTTGCACTGGGCAGTCATCAGGGAATGAATTGAGCACCATGAATTCATACCCTACATTACCTCTTGGTGACTTGCTAACAGGCCCGCATCCTTCATAGAATATCCCTGCAACAGAGTCTAAGTGTTGTCATTATTCCTTTTGTTAATTAGCTAATTTTAACTTACACAGTAGGGGTGGATGAACCTTTTCAGTACTCTTAAGTATCTCTCAATAACTCTTAAAACTACTTACTAAATGAAAAAAGACACTAGAGACAATGGATTTGGAATCCTACTGCATTTTACATATTTAGGTAACCCCAAAACAAATTCAGTCATTAGGACAATCAGGAAATAAAACAGGAAAGAGGAAACCTAACAGACTAAACCGGAGTGAAATTCAGATTTATAAATTAATGAGATTACATATTACAGACTGCATGCATTTAATTAGCTTCAGAAACAAAGGCACACATTAATTCATAAGACACATGAGGACAGTGGGGGGTATATTTCTCAAGATTAAACTCAACAAAGTTTCTGAACAAACACCAGAATAGTACCAATAGAACCAATAGTATTTGGTGGGCCAAATTAAACCAAGCCATAAAATATCCTAAATAACTCATCAATGACACAGCATCATAACACTGCAAAATCTGAATTGCAGAAATTCATATGTAGAATTTCTGCTGAATAGAGCCTTACAGTAAACATGTTAAGCTGTTAGTGGTTAACAAAACTAAGTAAAATATAAAATGCATGCTCAGCAACTACCAGTTAAACTCAATGGCATTTATAGTTTTAATATATCCATTAGCAGCAATGGACATTATGCCAGAAAAACACAACTCCTAGCCTGGAAGAGGTTTTTTTAAAGATTCAAAAACAAAAGCAAAAAGCAGCCTCCGTAAGCAAAATAAACAACAAAACATAAATCAAGGCAAATATTGCAAAAGAACCTCAATGTTAGATGAAAAATATACAAAAACCCAACAAGCAACAGAAAAGCGTGAAAGATGTCATGAAAACAAAATGACCCAAACCAAGCAGCTAAACCTGTTTCCTTTTGACTTCATGCTGGTTTATGTATTTTACTAATAAACTTCGGAATTGTTACTCATACCTAACCAGAATGAATATTGTCAAGTGGATCAAAGAACTTAGTGAGATTATCAAAACCAATATATTAGGCAAATCATGAATTGTGTTAATCAAAGTTAAGGAAAGAACATGTACAACAGTTAATGCTACAAGAAAGTCATTAAAGCAGATTCCTAATTTCCAAGTATCTTGATCTCTTCATCAACCAACTCATGTTTACAATGCTATCAACTGAAGCCACAAGTTAAAGGTACACTATAATTTTCATCTGGAAAATACGTATCACAGGCTGCAGGTACAATCTCTTTCCTGAACTCCCAATTCACTTTCGAATCTTTCGATAAGTGAACAAGAGAGAGAAATTTTGCATTTACTATACAGGAGTAGATAAGCCAAGTATTTTCGCACATATAAATGGCACATGAAGAACTGTACTTTGTACTTTCTCTGGCATAAATAGTGTTTATTAGCAGATATTTCTGCAGCTTTTACTCAACGAAACTGACACCAAGGGGCCACATCTATTTCCAACATTAAATAACATCACAAAGACACACTAATAAGTCTAATACTAATGGAGACAACACCTTTAACTTAATTTTTGTTTAGAGAAGAATTTCACAGTGCCCTTTTAAACAGCCAAATATGCACTGTTTATTTGGCACAAGGATGCTGAGAACACACTGGAATAAATGCCATCAATTTGCAACAGCTTCTGAATTGAAAAGGATTCTTACCTTCAGATGTGACAAACAGTTCTGCAGGAAAACGTGCCAGTTATTTAAAAAAAACTGTTTCTGACTGACACACAAGAGGCAGGTGATCAATGGATACAAAGCCTATGAGTAGGGAGGAAAAATAATTGATCAAATTGATCATTGCAGACCTCCTAAGTCTTGTACATTAAGGCACACAGCTGGTTCTTTCTCTCAGTGTTAGCACTGAACAGCAGCCTCCCCCCTGCACGAGAACACAGATGCCAGGCAATCTACATGCTGTAAGAGTGCATGGTGTAAGGCCACGGCAGTGGGACCATGGTGAAGCTCATCCCCTCACAAGGCCTGATCTCAAAGACTGAGAATTGATCTCACTCTTGGGTACAATATTCCCTCTTTCCCTGCAACCATACGATTCAGCTCATGGGAGAGCGAACTGCCTGTAAGATGAATGAATATTCAGGGAAAACACCATCAACTCAGTCGAAACTTCAGGCAGACTTTAGGTTGTTAGAAATGTTACTTCTACTCAAAGTCCACTTTCTGTAAGGAATGAAGCATAATTTAATAAACTCTTTGAATATGCAGACTAGCATGACTTTGCTTTGCTTAAGTAACATCAGATTTCTTTAAACATCACATACTTTTAACAGCATACACAATGGTGATTTAACACCAAATCTGACTGCAGGTTGTCATGTTATGGAGCAAAATCAAAGAACGAGGGTGAATATGTAAATTCTAATTTTGATGTAACAACGCTTATGACTTCATAAATTAAATTACATTGTGAATGCCGACATCAACTATGTCATGCTATTCTTACGTAAGTATAACCACGTCCAATGATGTATGCTTTATATGCTTTATATGCTCAGAATACCAGAAAGTAAAACTCATCCCTAACACACAAGTGAGAATAAATCATTTTAAATTCACTTATGTTACTGAATATGCAAATTGTAATGCAAAATTTAGCTCCACATTTCCAGCAAAGTGAAGTGAATCAACTTGGAACATGGTTGCCATGGTCATCAAGAATTACCAAATACTGCATTAATAAGAGATTTAAAGCCTTGTTAAAGTGCCATTTGAGGAGACAAGCTAAGATGTAGCCTTAGGGAAAAACAACCCACAGATTTATATCCAAGAGAGGCAATAAAAAACACTGGAGAAAGAAAAAAAAAGTGCATGAGGAGAGGAGAAAACAGGCAGAGCAGAGCTATCACCAGGCTGCTACTTTGCTGGAAAAGTCTTGTCTGACACTTTTAACTAAACATATTTAAATACCAGACTCCCTTAAAGCAAGCTCTTTCTAGAAGAGACATTAGGTTAATAGCTCTGTGCTAAAACCCACTAAAATAATCAAAATCAAGCACTGATTTGAGGACAACCCCACAAGTGAGGGAACAGAGCATGTATCTTGCACAAACAGATCAAAATTAGAGCAAATGCATATACGCGGTGTGAATTTAATTACACTTGAACTGAGGAGTTAAGACTTAAATTAATACAGCTGTTAGTTTTTCCTCATATAATGTACTAGATTAAAAGACTAAGATATGCAAAACAGAGAAGTTTAAATATTTCTTTAAAATACCAGCGAATGCTTCTTTCTTGAACTCAATTCAAAGGTAGTCTGATAAAGCATCTCCACAAAATTTTTCAAACATGGCACATTCACTTCATTTTTAACAGCCTATTAAAAAAAATACACACATAAATGGGTTTAAAAGTTTATACTGTAGGCAATTTAAATATACATTAAGATGTTCATGAGTTCAAGAACATTCAAAAGTTAAATCTTATGTATTTATCTGAGATATAAATAGAAGCATAAGAAATCATGTCATACACAACCATACAGTTACAAAAATCCCACAACAAAACCCCAAACCCACTAAAAAAATCCACTGTATGGCCTGTATACCATAAAAAATTAAAGAAGAAAATTTGCCACCACCTAACAAAAACTACACTAAAACTCTTTATAAACATAATTTCATACATCAAAAAAACAAACAAAACAACCCCTATGAATTTTTCACTGTTACCCTCTTTAATACACCTCCAGTTCTGAAAACTGTAAACTCAGGAAACGCCACGCAGTATTACCAGCCAAATATATATGGTGTGGCTTTTAGAATTAATGAAACAGATACATGAAGCCCTACAACTTTTACCCACTCTGCCTCTGCATACAGAACAGCCTTCCTCCCACAGACCAGGCAGCTACCTTCTTTATCAAAACCTCTGCAAGTCTCTTAAGCTACTCTCTGGCTACCTGTGATGATCCATTTAAACATCCTAATTAGACCTAATTTAAGTTGCCGAAAGCAGTGGTAAAAGCTCCATCCCTGACAGTGTTCAAGGGCAGGCTGGACAGAGCCTTGGGCAAAGTGGTCTAGGGTGAGGCGTCCCCGCCCATGACAAGGGGGTTGGAATTAGACGATGTTAGGGTCCTTTACAATCCTAATCATTCTATAATTCCATGATTATTCTTAACCTACTGTTTTATAATGTGTTTCTGTTTTATTTATCAAATTGGGAGGTAGGGGTGGGATGTTCGGAGAGGGAGTTAGCTTTCCTGGAAGAGATCCGCTATACTCAGAATTTCCCTACAACACAAGGCAATTTTTTGCTAGATTTTATTATTCAAAGCTGTTAAAAGATATGTCATGTCCACCTTGCTAAGAACACTCTGAAAAAATTCATGAAGGGGAAGCATAAAAAATAGTGTATAATATCTCTATAATGTGTACAATCCAAAATGAAAGAACTGAGAATGTAGTTTTGTTTTAAATCACTTCCTACATACCCCCAAATTCTTTATCTTTTTGCTACACTTAAGCTAGCTCCACCTAAGAAATTTGTCAGGTGTTGCCAGCACCACACTCTTGCTTTGGGATATAACCTTGGGCTTATAGATCAGACTTAACTTCCCTGCTGTAAAACACACTGTCATCCATTATACTTGCAGGGTCCAAATCAGGTCATATTTTTTAAAATGCCTGAAAAACTAAGCGAGAAAGCAACAGTAAAGAAGTCACAATGCCAAAACCCAATAGCTTCCTCACTTCAGCAATTCTCTGTATCCAAGATGCAGAAAAATCCAGATTCAGTTCGTCTGCTTCAAAAAGATTCAAAGTTGTCGCACATCTTCAAAGAGAAGATTGACCTCTCAACTGCATCTCAATCTGAGATGGACTCTCTGCTTCTATTTAAGAAGCTCCATTTATTAGAGACAAAATTATTTGGAAAGGAAGATCAAGCCTCCTTCGCCAACCATTTAAACAGCTGATTCAGGCTATGCTTGTAGGAAGCAATCCACAGAACACACGCTCTGCACAACGTGTGCACGCCCCTTTGCGGTTACCACCAGATAGACCCAATTCCCAGACGCTGCTTCTGCCTCATTACTATGCATGCAGTTTTCACTATATTTAAAAATTATGATTTTGCAAACTAATACTTGTGTTTACTCTCACTTTTCACTTTGTTCAAAACAACAAATGCATTCACTTCTTAACAGGATAAGAAATTCTTCTCTAGAAGAGTAAAAGCATGCCCAGGTAAGATGAAGACTTCAGCCAATAAACAGCTACTACTAAGACCATCACCTTGTGATCAGGTCTTAAGAAGACAGATTCTCTCCTTTCTAGTGTTTTCTAAAAAGAACCCAAGGTTGAGACCAATGAAGGAAGAGAAGTTCAGAGAGATTCATCTTTCTTTTCCCATGAGCTTGCTTAGATGGGATCCCTACCTGGCTTGCTAGTCTTTGTAGATCCCATTTTGCAGAATGGGATCTACATGTTCCAGTTCTCCATATATAGCAAGATATGTCCTATGTCATAACATGGAACCATCACCTGCCATTTTCTGGGGCAGTCTGCTAAACACACTGTGGTTTAGCATTTGCTAATACAACTACCACTTTGAATTGACCAAGTTTACACAACTGAGCAAAGTGGCCTAGGAGGAATAGAAAGAACCTGTCCTGACTGAAAGAGCTCTCAAAAGCAGCACTACAAGCACTGTAGATGCAACACTGTGGTGATATTGAGGGTTTTTTGCTTGTTCACAGCTGCTGCTTTCAGATTTAAAACGCAAACAGGAGGTGATTGACTGTTCTTCCACTTGAAGGATTACATCTAGTGGACACTCACCTCTACAATTTGTATTTAATTATGCAAACCCTATATTCTTCCTTCTTGCATGGGAGTTCCCATTCTCTCTGTTGGACTGTAAAAATGGTACATACCTCAGTTTATTCTAGAAAGAACTTAACAGGGTTCAGCTATTAAAGAAAATCCAAGACGACACTTGAGGGAACAAATATTCAACAACAGAAATCTCAGATTTTTCGGGCAAGTATAAGATTACACAGTGCTCTGGTGATAAAAGGGTCTAGAAACCAGGCAATTTCAAGAAGTTCTGAAAAAAGATTACAAACTAGCTAATACACAAATCACACTCACACATTTCTCTTGTAAAAATTATGTAGGTGCTTGTAATTTACTTAATAGTCTTTTTGAATCTGTAAAAATGTAACACTGTGAGACTTAATGGAAGCAATTTTAACAATGAGAGCCTAGGTAAAAGTGAAGGGAAAGTGAAGGGGGAAAAAAAACCAACATAAAATTAAAAATACTTACAGCAGCCACAGGGATGAGAATTTCCACAAACAAACCAGCGAGTGCATGTTTTATATCTTTATCTTTTACTTCCAGGAAGTATTGAGCACATTCCTTAGTAAGGAAGCATCAAAAAAATACTTAGAAAAATGACGATAAGTGTCATTATGCTGTAAAAACTACTAGCAGTACCAGATTAATTGCCAGTGTGAATTTACAACATGCAATGAGGTTAAGTTAGTCTTATATTCCTTGACAATATCAACTTTACAAAACTTTAGAAACTTTAAAACCTGCTTCCCCATCAACTGAAAAGAAACTGAAAGAGCATTTGTGACAGCAGATGGCTATTCACTTCTTACTCAGAATACAAAGTTCTCAGGATATAAAATATCAATATGTACATAGAAAATAAATGCTTACCTCTACTGAAATTATTAGAAAATAGTATTTATATACATATATATATATACATACATACTTGTTTTCATTTTCAAGCCGACTTTGATGCCAAGAAAATTTTACAGGGAAACAAATAATCCATACATGTGTCTGCACACTCCACTACACCAAACTGACCACTCTGGACACAGTCTAAAGCACCTATGTGTATGTTAGTTTTTTCAGGATTGAGATCAATGTCAATGATTGTTAAACAGCCCTAATAAAATTTATGACCAAGTTGCAGTAACTTCAGTTACTGTGGAATGGGCAAGTTACTCATTAGGACAATTTTAATCCACAATCAAGAGAAGCAAACAAATAGATTTTAAGTCTCTCTGAAAATTAACTGAAGTGTTTTTTAAAGGAAAGTGTTTCTTGGCATTTCAGCTGTTAAAAAAAAATATATAACTAGTAACATTTTCTTTAATGCACTGCTTTCATAAAGAAAGAAAATTATTTGATTGCTACCCATTTTTATTTAGTTTTGAATAAATTCATATATTACAGGTTTGCCACATTACTGAGACAACAGAGAACAGGTTCTCATTATGCTAGGTACTCACGAACTAGAGAGAAACAAATGATTCACACCTCTAGGAGCTTACAAAGTAAACAGAAAAGGATGAAGGATGACACACAAGCACAGTGAGTGACTGATCACAGCAAACATCATTCTAGCTTCATGACAAACATTGAAAATGATGCTCATTTCAGCTTTCCGTATTACTCATTTACCTGCATGAACTGAAATGATGCTTCAAAATCCTCAACAGGATACATCTTTACTCGGAAAAACTTCATTCCCATTATTAAACTGATGATACTTTGTACTACGTGAGGACTCTGTTCTTTTTGTCGCAGTTCCTTTAATTCAGTGACAAACTTCTTCCTAACAGCTTGGAATCTGAACAAGGGATATAGATGGCAATTATTTGTATTCTTAGTTACTTTTATACGGTATCTATAATTTTGAGCAGACCTCTTTATTCTTTTAATAGTAACAGCATCTACAGTAAAAGAAACACAAGCAAGATGAACCCTGACACTTAAAACCTAGGCATTTAAGAATGCCTCTGATGAACAGCACATTAGAATAAACTCATTAACTTTACAACAACTATTGACTGATACCAGGCCTCCTTCCCCTGCACCTACACACTGACAGCAAAGCAATTCAATTCTGTATAAAGATGGTTTCTTCATTTGTTCAAATTTGTTGTGCTGGAACATGAAACAGGAATGCCAGACGACACCTGACCACACTTCACACTTAAGGGGTTAGTTACTTAGCTTATTAAGAGGTCTTTAATAAAAGCTACTATATTCAATAGCCTTTAAGCCTGCAGTGATTTTTCCCCAAGTGCAAGAAGAATTAGAGACTGAACTTACTTTGATTGAGCAAGAACCCCTGTCACTTCTGCATATAGGTCTGCAATAATATGCACATTCCCAGTGTTGGTTCCTGAATACCTAAAGATATTTAAAAGAATAAGAAAGTATTAATACAGCTTTGTTCTTCTAACCCCTAAGTGTGTTCTCAGCTGCAAAAAGGTTGTTCCCTAGCAAGGCAAATTAATACCATGAAAATAATGTAAGTCAAGCATAAAATGCATGGGTGACATTAAAGTCATGTAGTTTCATTGAGTCAACATAAGAGATATATTCCATATAGGAAGTTTACTATCGTTATCCAAACTCTGACTTTTCTTACTCTGGCTGGCAATGCAAACCATTCTGTATATTCTAAGCAAAATAAACTAGCAATATACTAAGCATGATATTGGCATCACAGAAACATGGTAGGAAGGATCCTCTGACTGAAGTGTTGGAATGGAAGGTCATAGGCTCTTTAGGAAAGACAGGTCAGGCAGATGGGGAGGGGGTGTAGTTATTTATGTCAATGATCAGCTGGAGAGTATGTAATTCTGCCTGGGGATGGGTGATGGGCCAACTGAGAGCTTGTGAGTTAAGGTCAAAGGGAGAACTGCGATGTGGGACATTACTGTGGGAGTCTGCTACAGGTCACTCAATCAGGAGGACTGAAAAAAGGTAGATTTAGGTTAGATATAAGGAAGAAGTTCTTTACTATGAGAGTGGTGAGGCACCGGAATGGGTTGCCCAAAGAAGTGGTAAATGCTCTATCCCAGTGTTCAAGGCCAAGCTGGAAAGAGCCTTTGGCGACATGTCCCTGCCCATGGCAGGGGGGTTGAAACTAGATGATCTTCAGGGTTTTTCCAACCCGAACCATTCTATGGTTCTATGAAACACAGATGTGTTCTTTTCAAGATACATTATCAGTTTAAAGATATCGATCAGTGTTGGTTTACAGTATTATCATCAATATGTTACATGTAAAGCAAAGAAAAACAACCACAACATTCAAGCACAGGCTTGTAATACATAAAACATTTTGAAGTACACAAGTGAAACTTACCCTTCCTTATGTTTAAAGTGCTTAAAAGCCAAGTTTAGAACTTCATGTACTAAAGGATCTGGCACTGGATGAACAGGTATCTGAAATGCAGATACATTTGTATGTATGTAACTATGCATATATATATACATACATACGTATGCATGAAGTAATAAACAGTACTCTGCAACAGCATGTAAAAATCTCTCCCACCAGTGTCAAAGGACACATGCTCTGTTTGCATATGGTATCAAGTTCATTCTGCAACATCTGAACATTTACACAACGTGCACTGAAATTCTCTTAAATTATTTTGCATACTGGCTTCTGGGGATTAAATTAGCAATAAACAACAGCAATGTAAACAATATGCATTTGACATCTAAACTTATTAGACTAGGTTAACTATGCATCTTTCCACACTTTCTGCCTTGTGAGGTGTTACTATTACAGATTTAACCTCAAAACACACTTCATCTCAATATAAAGGAAGACAAAACCAAAAAATAAGAATGCAGAAGAGATAATAATCTCCATTTTAGACTTTCTGTAGATGAAAGCAGCCAGAACACGCACAAGCCTTCCTAGCAAAAAGTAATAATTTGGAGAGAAACCAAAACGAAACATCGATCGGAAGGCTCTTTTTTACCAAGGTTCTCTTTGACATCACTTTTCTCAGGCTTAAAAGAAAACGTTTACATAAAAACTACTGTATTCGTTTAAAAAAGCATTATAAATAATTATGAAGTCATGATATCTTTAAATTTTCAGCGCAATTTATGTAATGACTAGGATAATACTAGCAACCATTACTGCTTAGAGAATAAGATTTTCACTAAAATACATTAGAAAAAAAGATTACTGTCTTGTCTGCAGAAAATGAAGCACTTACTGCTTGAGAATTTCAGTCTTCTGCATCAAGTAAGCTATTTGTCCAAGAAATTCCAGTTACTGGAACTCGCTATTTACATGCATATTCATACAATGAGTAACATGCTGTTATTTAAGCAAAAGATTTTTTGTTCCTACATAGGTTATATGTGTCACACTCTCTCTCGTTGCGTTGTGCATTTCACAGACAGGGCTGGATCATACCCTTTGCACCCACTAAAACCAGTTTCTTAGAATTAAATAATGATAGGGCTCCCAGGAAGATGAATGTAATTTGAATGCAAATACATTTACTGATAAAAAGCCATCCTTTCTGCACTTTGACTGCTTCACCGCAGACTCACATTAAAGGCAGAACCCCCCTTTACATAACTTAATACTAAATTGACTGAAGGATTCTCTTACTTGGTATATCTCTGTTTAGTGGCCCATTGTGGGTCTTCAGCAGAGGAAAATACCCTTGTCAGAAAAATACCTATCTTGTCTGGGGTACAGGCACGAGAGGCTTACCAGCATTAGAGTAGTCACCTACTCTACTAGAGTAGTCTCTTCAAAACCAAAACTTTGGCACCTCTCCTGACATGTGAATCACTGGCAACACGTACTCTACTCAGCAGAAAAACTAGTACCAGTTCAAAATACAGAAGCTATCCATACAACCCTCCAATACCAAATAATGTCTTCCATTTTCCTTTTTCGTTTGCACTGACAGAAAATTTAGGCAGGGAGAGAGCATGAGCTAAAGATTTTCTGTAAAACACTAACATATAAGAGTTTGATGGTTTTAATACTGTTCTTTGCATCTCTGTTCATGTAGTATAGGAATATCACTTTGTCAGAGAGAAGGACAGGCAGCTTTTCTTTTTTCCCTATGTCACAAACATGTCACACACAACCACATAAACATAAAACTCCCACAGATTTTTTGCAAACTAAACCACAGTCTTTGCTTCACTTAGTACAGAAAGCCATTTGATTTTCCTGTGTCAATACATAAGAGACAAACTACTGAAGCATTTGAAACTTGCTTGTCTGCTTCATATTTCAAGCCATTTCTTACAGTACATTCTCTCCTCAAAAAAATATGAGGAAAAAATGCTGCTATTTGAAGCCAAACTCTATCTTCTTGTAAATACACCAATGCAAATTTTGTATGAACAGGCATGTAGCATGACATCTAGCACTACAATGTAAGTATGTACTGCCATTTTAATCTTGTCATTCAATGATTTCACATTGTATTTCAAAAATGCCTAAGCAGACAAAAGGTACTGAACGTAAGTAAAATGTTACTTTTTACAGTTTTGCTTTCTGCAGTACATCAGCAGATTTGACTTAGTAGATTCAAGACGTGAACTGAAATAATGCAGGCATATAAAGAAAAGACAGGAGAGGTCAAAGGCTTTATGTAATTGAGAGTGTAATTACAGCCTTGCATATGCTCATCATACATACGCTCCAGTTTTTAATATAAAAATTTAAAGGATATGATCAAAACTGACATTAAAAGCAAAAGATTAAAAGAAGTTTGCCAAAGCAAAGGAGCTTACCTGTTTGAGAACCTCTATTAAAACTAAACAAAAAATGAAATCTACAGCTAAGTCCCTCCTTTCAAGTAGATAATCTCTTTCACGTTGTTGGTCATCCCTAAAGTAAGAAAACAAGAAGACACATATCATATATAAGACTGAACACAAATACATCAGAGAAGTGGTATACATATATTTCATTCAATCATTGCTGCACATATATAAAAGGGAAGTCTTTGGGGTTTGGTGCAGCACTGACATCTCGCACTTCCTGAAAGGACCTGCCAGCAACCAAAACAATTCAAAAAGGGAAAGGCTAGCTTGAAATTACCAGCATCCAACCTCCTTCTGTACATCAACCCCAAAATAATTAAGTCACTTCACGCATATCATCTACACAAGCTAAATACACTACGTCAAAGAAGCCCACGCTCTTTCTACACAGAACTAGGTAATGACAGATCCAAATACAAATACTTGTCAAAAAAGTACCAAGCACACACCTTCTTACAAGAAAACACACAAAAAAATCGAACAGACTTTTCAAGGAAAACCCTTACCCCTTCGATTTTGTGCTAGACCGAGGCCTATATTCGTAAGATTCATCTTCTGTTCCATTTTGACGCCTGTACCAGTCAAACAAGGTGCGTAATAAGGAAGGGAGACAGTGCTCTGCTACTGAGCTCATAGAGCTTATCAACTGAAAAAAAGGAAGAAATATTTTAGCATGATGAAGCAATCTAAAAATCCTAGAATTATCATTCTTTCAAATTGGGTTTTAATGCTAAAAATAATGTATCATATAATGTTATAAAGTTTATATATCATTTCCACCTAGGGCAATTACTGTAAATATGACACACCAAGTCAATTATTATAATAAATTTAAGCAAAATGTTCCGAAGCTCACAGGGATCACAGAATGATAAATTTATACAGATAACCCATATAAAACCATTGAAGGGAAAAACAGCAGAGATTTTAGGATGTCCCTGAATCTTGTCATGATTTTATAGTTACATGTTTTTGTTTCTAAAGTTACATGTACAATTCTATGATTCTAAAGGAACGTACAAATTAAGATATTGTTCAAGAGAATTTTCTGATGTGGCAGAGGTTTGAAAAACTTCCTTGGAAAAAGTAGCGAAAACTTGTGGAAAAGGGAAAGAAGAAGACAAAAGAAAAACTGAGAAAATTTGAGGCTTGTGGGCTATTAAAACTGTTATCCTTCAGTAAAAGGAAGCACTGGAAAAAAAGAACTCGAAAGACTCATTTGTATTGATAAAACTTTGAAAAATATTCACTGAGATTTCCTGCTCTGCTTGCATCAGCTTGAGGCACTCAAACATCTCTGTTGACCTCACTCCAGCCATCTTAATAATCTTAAGTTAAAAACGTTAATATATTTGGGGAAAAAAAATTATTCAGAAAGCAGAAGAACAAACTGTCCTCATGAACTACTAAACTAAAGGTGTTAGATTCAGCATAAAAACATCAAGGTAATCCTTAGATTAAAAGCCAAAGATGAACTTGATGAAGAAAGGAACTATCACCAACCACAGCAATCCAAAATGTGTTTTGCCTTCAGGATTTACGGTCAATTCCCATACTCCAAATAACCTGAACACTGTGGAAGTACATTAATTTCACTTTCTTTAAAAATAACAAGCTCTTTATCTCTAAATATAATGATATATCCGATATATTGCACAGTGCTATGTCCATACAGAAGAACACACACAAAGGACAGAAACATGAAGCAAGCACTGAAGTTACCCACTGTTCTCAATGTAAAATGACCCCACAAAGCATTTCTACTCTCCTGCTCTCCTTCTGGATTGATGTGTTTATTAGTAGAAGAAAAATAAGAAAACTTCATTTTAAGCTGCACTAATTTTTTTCCTTAGGTTTTCCTGCAAGTTTACACAGTGCATTAATACTACTACCATTCATAACCATCCCAGCAGTTAGGTAGTTTACATCATCTTCCACAGAAACAAACTGTACCACATGAATTAAAAACGTTGTCACTAGTGAAGCGCTAAAACCAGAAACTACTGATGTTATCAAACATTTTCCTCTTCACATGAAAAATCAGGTTTAGATTATAATTATTTATTTCCTGCCAAGTTTTGCATCCTTAATGTTCTAATGAGAAGACACTGGAGTTATCAGAAGGATGAAATCTTTGCTCATTACATAGCTGGTAAGCAGAACACGAGCTGTACGCTTATTCTTTTTATTTAAAATAACTGACATACCTCTTGGATACTAAATTCAAGATCGTCTTATATAAAAATTATGAGAAAACCCTTTTATTTTAGCATTACATTATGTCTGTGCTGAAAGCAGCACAACCCAGACAAAGGGATTCTGTAATGCCCAAGAGGCCAGGGCTGCACTAGTCATCATGACGAATACTTATATTCTTTGGAATGAAACAGCAAAGCATGCTCCAGTCTTAAAGGCCGTAACACATTGCTAACTACTGCACTCAACATATGCAACAGTACACTGAGAAACAAGGAGAGAAAGAGATGAAAAATTATAGTAAGATGCTAGAGCCAAAATTCCAGCTGTGGCCAAAATCCTGATCTTGAAAACCTGGCTCAAGTTGTGCCTAATCATGAACAAGCCTGAACCTCAGAGATAAATCTGCTTTCAGTCACTGAGATGGCTAAGATATGCTTCTGCATGATCATAAAGTTTTGGTGTCTTAGGGCAAGGGCAGGAAATTGCCAAGTACAATTCCTACAAGAAGTAACAGAAGAAAAATACAAGCTATTTCAGTTTCAAGCTGTACAAGCAAAAATATTTTAAGAAATGCAATATATGCTCTATGAAAAGATTCCTGTCCAGTAGCTTCTTGGTGCACTAGGAATGATGACGGGAAATTACTGATACTAAAATGCTAAATTTTTAATAGTTTAGAGCTGCATCAACATAAAATTTCCTTCTCGTCTTTCAAAGTTCCATCTTGTTTAGCTAAATTTACATTTGTGTTCCAATTAAAACCTCAGTGACAAAGAACTGTCTTATCTGAAAATTAAAAACTATTCATTTTGCACACTCAGACTAATAGCAGCACTCTTGGTCTGGTTATGCGCACAACAGAAACAACCTATAATCCTAGTAAACAGCTATTTTATTTTTTCATTACAGGGATAGGCAACACTACACACCTTTCTCTTCCATCCCCCTTTTTGTCACTTACTTAGCTAAGAAAACAAGTATTAACTACATACCTTCTTACTCTATTGCTTGTGTTTCAAGCACGCTCTTTTTATTCATGAGGTACACTTACTAGCTCAGACACCATACTGGTAAAGCTAAAGCCACATTTTAGACTCAAATTCCTAATTTCATAAAGATCTCTAGGTGAATAAGGTTGGCAGGACAACAGCTCTAGCTTCTCTGCTGGATGCTGCGATTCTGTACTATGGACCCTCCTCTCCCCCATACTTTGCCAATCTCCTTCTACTCTGCAATCTTCTGCACTGTTGGAGAATTGATCTTAATGTGGGTTTCATACACCCAGCAATGGACAGAGAACAGCAATGTTAATTCCTTTTGCTAAACCTTCCAAATTCCATATCAAAATGCACAATCCCTGTCACCACAAGGGAGCCATTCTGCCCTGACTCTCTAAAGTAGTTAATCAGCATCATTACATCCAGATTTCAAAGAACCCAAAGTACATTACAATTAAAAATAGAACAAAATAAGAACATACACACACATAGCCACAAAATCAAATTATTTTTAAAGTACTACATTTTTAGAAAAACAAGTTTATTTTTATATTAATATATTTCAAAAGTTATATGCTTTTTTTTTCTTCACAGCATATTTTTAGAATCTATTTGTGGCTTATTACATGATTGCTAGTGACTTATACAAAACAACTTTAACTGAGGAAAAATGTGGCAGTAGGAAGAGGGGCAGGATTAGAAAAATTATTAACATTGCTGATTTATATATTTTTTTAGAACATTCCTATTATGCATTTTATTTAGCTTTTGGTCAGCTTTAAAACAAAATACTGTAGCTACCACAGAATTTATGTCCTATTCCCCCATTTTCCTTGCTTATGAGTAAACTTTAACTTAGAAGATAATGGCCTTATAGAAGGTTAAGTTAGAAAACATTAAAAGGTTATGTGAGATCTTTGGTAGTGGCTTTGTTTTTTGTTTTTCTTTGAAAAGAAAATTATGCATCAAATATTATGTGCTTTTATTTGTTTCTCTTTTGGGAGGAGGGAGATTAGGTACACAGATGGCTATTAACTGAAAAGTAGGAGCCGATCCACAGATTTCACTCAATGTCTAATACCTATATCCAAGGAGTAATGGAAAGCACAAAACAAAAATACAGTTACAGAAGATATGGACAGAACACTAAACTTCATACAATAAGATGCTGTTAAGAACAGGAACAGACTATTAATGAGGGTTTATCTGAATGCTGTCTCTCCATTGCAAGGAAGCAGTTACAAGACAAAAACATGCCTATGCCAAGAAAGGATGAGAAATACAGACAATGAACATAAATAAATTGAGCTGTTATTCCAGGTTCAGTTCATTTATTGTTAAGTGAAACAGAACTGCCTCACAGTGGAACTATATAGACGGCAAACAACAAAGCAGCATTTTGACACTACCTTATGCCTTCTGCCAGAGAATCAAACAGCCCTCAGTAAAAGCCATGTTACTGAAATTAACACTATTTGCTTACAAAAGCAGAACCCCAAACACTGAAACAATAAGTGATATAGGCTGAGTTTACACAAAGCCTGTTACCAGGAATAGAAATAAACCGAGTCTTTTTGGCCCCTACCACATTTCAGCATCTTTCCTCCAGCAGCTTTCACTGCCACCTTCAAATAATTAATCTTTTCTAGTAGTTCTTATTATCATACTCTACAATGGAAAATAAAGTCTGACTAACATTCAAAATGTAGACCTTCTGACTTAGATTCAGAGGTGAATGTTCCAAGTTAATAAAACAGTGGAACCGCTATTCTGCAAAAGCAGAGGCCACCTTAATCCAATAAAAACTGCCTTCAATTACAAGTGTCCTACCTGATCAAACTGAAGATCTTCACCTCTTTGAAGAGATCTGGACAAGAGCTTTTCCTGTAAAGAAAAACATAAAGAGAAACATGAATTTCACAATGCAATTGACTGTTATTAAATATCCCTTTTTTTTTCTCAGTTGTATTACAGAACAAAAAAATTACCTGTAATGTGAATAGCTGCATTATTTTTCAGGTAGAACCATTTCTCAAGATGTGAAGCGTACTCGCATAATCAAAGAATATGGATCTAAGATTGTTTTGGTAGCAATAATGCTAAAGACTGACACAAAAAAAGTCAAAACACCTCTCCAAACAGCAGGGCCTACAGCAGTGTGCTCAACAGAGATAGCTGGCAGTGGCTGCCAAATGTAACTTAGAAGGAAAGCCATTCTCATCTGAATTAACAAGCATATTCATGTTCATATAAGGCAGTTATTCTAAGCTACAAGAATGACTTTTAAAATGCCTTTACAAAGGCAGAGACAATTGTTCAATGCTTTTCCAACCTGCACTTTCCCTGAACTGCAATGAAAAATAGCTAGAAAGCCTAGTCGAGGAAAAGGAGAATGTCAGTAGCTTGCTTCACATTTGAAATAACTTTGTCTGGTGCAAAAAAGATGCAGCATTACCAGAATTTAATTATTACAATATTTCATTGCTACCATGTACCATAAGACATACTGCTCTGTTAAAAGCAAAATTACCTGACAAAATAGTTTAGTGAGAATTAAAGCATTAAGAAAACAAAATACTCATGTGCTCTAATAGTAATTCTTACTAGTCACTGTAGAGAGTAACAAATTATACAGTCACACAAAATACAACATTCTGGCTCTGACGATTAATGATTTACAGCAAGCCAAGTGCCACAGAAACAGGCTTAAGGGCACATTACAAAGCAGTAAGGTATATAAAGATGCAATGTGCATTTCTTGCTATTTCAAGAAATTTTAAACTACTTTTCACCTTATTATAAATGCATGGAAAATGTTATCTTTGATGAGGAAAGTAGGAAAAGTACTAAAGGTAAGGAATTACTAGCTCACATGAGACTGCAGTAAGCAAACAAAGAGCGTTTATGAAGCAAGTCAAGTAGCAAGCTGGTAAGCTGTTAACTTGCCTGGTCTGGGATGTGAAACGAGGTTTCAGCAGTACAGATAGCCAGGTTTTTTAACACAAAATAACTGCTTAGTAATTTCATAAGAGACAACACCCATGCTGTCAGGCTGCTGACAAAAAGTTGATACTGCTTGGCATTTAACACTTGCAAGACTGCAACAGATAGGCTGTATGTTAAACAGATACAAATTGGGATTGTGCATCCAAAGTCTAAGATTCAAACTATTATCACTCAACCTAATCGTAATCTGGAAAATACAAGGCAATTTCTGGCATTTTCTGCTATGAGCGCAGTTGTATTTGGTGTTCAAAAGGACACAATCTTTGGCAACTATTACAGCCTCTGAAAACTTGAATTCAACATTGTCCAGGCAAAAGCCATTTTCCTACTCTGAAAGTATAACTTGAAATAATATAGATATCGATTCAGAAGTCATTTTCTATAAGCCAAAGAAACCTACTTAATAGCCCAAGAAAAGTCATTCATGTTCAGTGCCAGGATGCCTAAATAAAAGTACTTTAAAAAAGAAAGTGGTTTCAGAAAATGCATTTAATACTCTGAAATAATTCTATTTGTTCATCAATTGATGCATTGCCCCATGTTCTTTCATGGTGTATTTAAAAGCAAGGGGGGAAAGGTTTCAGATACTGGCAAATAAACACTTCTTTTAATCTTACAAATTCATATCATTTTACACATAAAGTCTGCTCAAAATACTGTTACGTGAATTCACATTTTGCAGCATATACTAAAAGCTCCAGAGATGATGTGCAAATCAGAATTCCCTTTTAACTAGAATTCCTCCCTCCCCCATATTTTATAAGGAAATGTCTACTGTAGGTAAATTCAGGTTATCTGTGCTATGCTTTTAGATAAATGGTACAAATTATTGTAATCTTATCTATAAAGCAGAAACACAAGAAATGTTCCACTCTATACAAACACTGTATATTGCTAAACAAGCTGCAAGAAAATAACTATAAAACTATTCCCCAAAAAGATGAAAAAGTGACTTTCCTGTAAGAAGATGGTAATAGTCAGGTTCCTTAAGTGTCCTTATGATACAACGCCCTGACACACCACGTGTCCACTGTGGTACTACAAAGCTACTATACAGGTGAACAAAAACTGGGTTTATTATATCCATTGCACGTGTCTAAAGCAGCTAAAGAATACTAAATCAAAGAGAAGTGAAATGATCTGTAAGGCTTTAGACAAAGAAGCTGAAGTCCATGTCAACAGCAAACTGTTGAGATGGTTCTGAAAGCTTAATTTTTTCCCAACTTCTGTACTAATTGAGACACTTCTGTTCATCAAATGTTGATAAAAGATTTTCAGGATCAGAAAGAATTAAGACCTTAAAAAAGTTCACAACCCTCTCTTTATAATTTTTTCTGAGCATTAATGATCTTTACTGCTAAAAGGTAAATATCACCCTAGTTAATGTAACCCTGACCAAACAAACATGACATAACCAAATAATACTCTTTAACCCTTCACAGGTTAATCGAGGTCTCTGAATTACTTCTAAGGCTTTAAAATTAATTCTCTTTCAATGTCTTCTCCTAACTCCGCTTCGTCATGGCGCCGGTCATCTTACGTGACTTATAAAAATCTATCAAACAGCACAAAGGAAAGGTCTGGAAACTTTCACTGAATTAATTATGTAAGATTTATTTTCCTGGCTTCCTGAAGTTCAAAGAGAGATGGAAATAACAGGTCTGCATTTGTCTGTTACAAATGAAGTAAGGGGGAAAAAAAAAAAGAAGAAAAAGAAGAAAAAAGAAAAAACAAACTATTTGATTAATCGAAGAGCAGTTTGCAACCATTGTGTAAAGCAGAAATGTCAACACACGGTAGGCAGCAGATCAGGATGTAGACAGACTGTGTGTGCTATGCAAACAACTGCACCCATGGAAAAAGGTACCACCCGTTGGCTCCCCTCCAGCATTCACCGGCTGGCCCTCCGGCGGGCTGGCACACCTCAGCAGGGGGCTCAGGTGAGCCTGCCTCCTGTTCTCCAAGCTGCTGTACGAAACCAGGCTTGCAAAGAGCATACAGTGCTAGTCCGAACACTGTTCAGCATCTCATGATGGAATAAAATTGCTGGCATTGGCGACAGGCTTAAACAGTCTTGCAACTTTTGACTTAAGTCAAACAATTTAGTATGTTAGCAGCTTACCTAGTTAACAGCTTGGTAAATTGGTGGCACCATGTTGAACTCCCTGCTCTAACCCATTTTTACATGCAGCCTGACAAAATACAGGGTAACTGAGTTTGTCACTAATCCTTTTCACTGGTATAGTTTGTTTCACACATGGGGAAGGCTGGCATCATGCCTCAAGTCAACCTGACTTCAGCTGACAGAGTCTTTTAAGCTACAGTAAATTGTGTCTGAGCCCATTTTAAAACTGCATACTAGTACCACAAAAAATTTAGAAACATTAATTTAACAAACAAAAAACGACCCAACCAAACAAGGTGGTTTAATTTTTTTATTTAATTTGCTCACTAAACAGATGATCTTCCTTCCTGTGGCTATGCTCACTACTCAAATCACTTATTTTAAGCATTTGCTGATAAGCTCTTTCCGTAACTTTGGAAACTCTGTGGTATTAAAATTTTTCAAGCAGAGAATTCATAATTAAAGCCAGTGAAAGGAAACTACTTTCTTACTCACTGAGTATTATAAGCAAATTCACAGTCAGAAAAACCATTTAGTCCATTGCTTAAAATCACAGGTCAGTTACTTCTAATGAAACCCATACATCTAGTCAAAACGGTGCTGCTCCCTCACCCCCAGGTGCTGTCTTGATCTAAAGTTACAATTTTATTCTTTTATTATTATTTTTAATTAGATTTTGCTCCCCTACTGCCATCTTCAAGTTTTAAAAAGCGTCTAGCTCCTACCTTTAATTGGTCTGGCTCCAAACTCTCCAATAGCTTTATCCAACAGCCTGGCTTCATCTAACACATTAAAGATTTATGTAACACTATATATATTCTCCACATTATTATTTGTAGCCAAGTCATCCCACAAAATCAAATCACACTAAAATGATAAAGGGCTTTCCTCTCTTCCATTAAAGCCTTTTCTTTGATCTTAGTCAGTGCCTTTTCTGTACCCAGTCGGGCCTTTATATTTCTTTTTAAATGCCATGCACTAGAACTGAATATTCAGTATTTGCATCAAATACTACATTCAAAAATAAAACCACTTCAGTAGTGCAGTACTTCCTTTCATTGAGACACCTAAGGATTCCCTCCTACCTCTTTGTGTTACACAGACTCAGGCTGTTTCATTTTTCCACAGCTTTTGGCACCTCTTTTAAATTGCTGGTTTTCTAAATAGTCCTTCCTTCCTACCAATATAATATAAGGAATGCTGGCTGGACGTGTAAATTTACATTTGACTGCATTAAAAAACATTTTGTTTAAAGGAATTCATCTTAGCAAATGAACACAGAACTGTTAAAGACCTTCACAAATACCTACTCCAGTAATAGTTATAATTTCTTATTTTATCCCAAAGAATTTTATACATCCTGTATACACACAGGATACCAATGTCAGGACCTTATTAGTAAAAGATCCTGACTAAGGCAGGCTTCATGCATAAAGCTGCAACAGACAACACAGCTGGGAATCACTCTTCACTGAAAAGTGCATTATTTCATTAGTTTCACGGGTTTCCTGATTTTTAATCTGGTGAGATGTTGAGATTTTGTATGATTCACAGATTGAAAAAAAACTTGTTTTACTAACAGTCACCAGCATGGCAGGGAGACACAGCCCAGGACTGTTGTCAGAGGATTTATTTAATCTGGTCTAGGGACAAGTGTTTCAGCACAAGTAAGCTCCAGGGCTACTGTATTTACCTTCTATCAGTATTCCAGCTAGGAGATTTCACTCCGAACTAGCTGTGTGTGCGCAGAAAAAGCCCTCTTCAGTTCATCTGAATTATGTTTATGTCGCTCTGGCCAAGCACTACCCTCCCTGTATGTTTAGCAGAGGAATGGAAAAGCAGCCAAGGTAGTGGCATTCACAGCAGTAGACATGCAGAGCACCCTATGCGGAGCTCTCTGCATTTCCACTCACAGCATCACCACCCCTACAGCTCTCCTCTCATTTCTTAGCCATGCACCCTTCACTCTTTGCATTCCCCTTTTCCTACAAAGTTCCTGTGCTTTCTTATCAAACCGCCCTGAGTACTCTTTTGGATGTCTATAAGGAAACAGACAAGTTATGTTTAAGTTGTGGGCTTGCCTGGTACACACGCACACACAAATATATATATGCATGATGTTTACCTACGCAGGTGTGTATAAAGTGTTTCACTTTCCTCAGCCTTTAATCTACTAATCTACTTTAATCAGTTTCAGCTGAAGATGATTCCATCACTGACACAACAAAACATGCTCAGCCCCATTTTTTGTTTTTTGGACTGCTTAATAATTTTTTTCCTTAAGTTTCAAAACTGGATTTCACCAGCAGGACTTTGCATTTTGCCCAACATGCAATATATGCTGGCTACAATGTTCTTCTAGGTGTTAGTGTCATTACTTTGGAAAGCAAACCAAATGCATCTTTTCTCAAAAGTATATCGTCGAAGTATTATTTCAAAGAAGCATCAACAGGAAACACATTTCACAGTGTTAATAAAGGAACATTTTTTGCTGTCACTGTTTCCTTTTATAACTTTACAGAACTTATGAATACTGCAAGGTCTTGTTTCCAGTAACCACTACATAACAGTTTTAATGGAAGCAAACAAAGCATAATCCAGGTAGCAACCCTGTTTGCAGAACCCTATTTATTCTTGAAGTAACCCCTTTGAAAAGTCAACAATATCCGGGAATATTTTTTTTTCCATTAACCACACATGATAAATCAGCCTATGTTAGGAAAAAAAGCAGGACCATTTCAACGGATACTATGAAAGAAAGGACTCACCAAAGGCTCAGCCATTACAAGTTCAATTTTCTTTTCAGCTTGAACAGCAAATTCAGCAAAGAGGCTTTTGATGACATACTCGCCAGGTTTGACATCTGGATCAATAGTAATGTTAGACATGATGATGCCTCTCTTTTCCCAGGTGGAAACAACACTTGGAGAAACTCTGCGTTTATTTATTCTGCTGGGTGGCGTGGAGGCTATAGGGAAAAAAATAAAATAAAAAGCTATAAGCAGAGTTTCTAAACACAGTGTCTGTCACTTCTTTACTTTCCCATCCACCACACACATATTCACACAGTAAATGCTGTAAACCAGAAGGAGCAATTAAGTAGCTTTAATATCCAACTACATTTTCTTCTTTAGGTAGGAAATTCTACTGTAAGTTGCAGAAGGGTTTATAATGTAACTCATTTTTTGTTATTGACAACATGTAAAAACTGTCTTACACTGTGTGAGCCGCCCTATCCTGAATACAACTGTAGGATAACCAAGGTTACAGCTTTTAATATATGGTGTCTGCAGTTTAAGCGTAAGTAAAAATTACAAGGTTCAATGTAAAGGATTATCTCCCTAGATTGTGAAAGGTATTTGCCTGATGCAATTTTTATAAAGCATTTGTGAAGTTCAAGTTTCTACTTGGTGAACAAATATTGAGAAAATATTTCCTTGGCATCTACTGGCATTTTCTGTCAGTAAGGTTATTTTCCTAACAAGAAGGCAAACCCTTTCTAGACATGTCATGCTAGCTATTTTTCTCCACTCTCTAGTCACAAATCTTACCAGAAATATTATTGATCAATATAAGTAACACTGGATATATTAGACTCCTTCTCTATGGATTAGTGCTTTCACCTTTATATTGAAATTGTCATATACTAAGTTTACATATGTTTATCCACCCTAATTTTACTTTCCTCCCTAAGCACTCAAAAGCATTTCTTTATTATCACAGTTACCACCCACCCAATGTGAATTGTAGTACCAAAATCTGATATCAGACACCAAAATCTGGTATCAGATCTCACTCATACATGAGTTTAACACACACGTAACTATCAAGAGTAAATTATTACAATTCTTGTCTTGCGTACTATAAATCAAAATATCTATTGACATCTCTAATGATGCCCCAGATCTACCCAGCAAGGTCTGGTATTTCTCTAGTATATTCTATGACTGCAGACAGTATTTTTTATTGATATCAAGAATTGATATGAAGAATTACCTATTGATATTTTATCTATTTTCCTAAGATAGTTGTATAGGAAGCCTAGCCTCAGTCTGTTTTACTGTATTACATATCATGATTTGGTCAGGCAAGCTGCTTTAAGGCTTTCTGCAGTTGACGTATGAGGAGATGCATGTGGCCAATTTTGATGAACTGGCAAAATTTTTGTCTGTTTTCAACTTGTACACATTCCTATTAGCTAAATATTATCTACAAGTTCTAGTCAAACACTTTTATCATTCAACTCATTCATGAGAATACTGGTTGCCACGGAGACAAAACCGTCGGCACTTCACATCTTCCCAAGTCTCTTGAGTCTCAGCCATTCAGTATTTTCTATCAATTCAGAAAGTTACATTTTACATAACACAGACTTCCTTCACTTCAATTGAAAGCAGTCATTTACCAAACACGTTCATGAAGCAAGCAGTTCAGTGGGAGTGAAAACAGAACGGTCACAACTACTTCAGCGCCTAATCAAAAAGTAACGTAACCTTGCACAAGGTTCTGAGTACCACATGTGACCTGCAGTTTTTTCACCTAAGTTTTGCACAAACTTGCTGTTTAGTTGTAGTAATGTGTACTTTTTTCCTTTACACAAATTGCAGTATGCTGTCTTCGAAGCTGGAAGGACTTGCCAAGGTCACAAAGTTGAGCTCCCAGCAACTGAAGGCAACACCAGAATGGCTCAGGCACACTCCATATGCCATAAAGAATTCCTGAACATACTCTAACATTTTGATCTAGCACTTTAGTCTTGGTAACAGAGGTCCTAAAAGACACAGAAGAGTGCGTGCCACACACCACAGGCAACGGGAGATCAAAGATACTGCCTTGTTCTAGGTCCCAATGGTGGAAGTTCACTAGATGAAAGTACACAAAGTCATTAAGAAACAGAACGAAGTGCATGCTGCAAAAGGAGGACGACAACCCGAAACATCTCACTTTAGAGAAATTTTTTTTCTTGTCCTGCATCTGATGATTGGCTTGTCTCTAAGTACAGAAGCATAAACGCGTCAGGAGCTTTAAAATTTTTTCCAATGTCCATATTCTCCAGCATCTTTGCACTTGTCATTCTTACGCCCTTATAATTCTAAAGGCAGCCTAGGAAACGAGAGATGCATTATACGTCAAGAACAAGAGCACAGATTTGAGAGAGAAGGGGTGAAAAGAAGGAATTATCCTTCCTAGCCACAGCAGGAAACAAACAGGAACACCAAGTATGACACTGAAAAATACTACAATACAAAGATTTTTAACAACTCTTGTTTCATCTCTATCTGTAAATGAACAAAATAAAAAATCAAGAACCTAAGGACTCCTAACAGATACAACACATTTCTAAGTAAACAGTTGCTTTTATCCGAAATATGAGAGTTCCTGAGAAAGCTAAAGCTTTGTTGGACTCCATTTTTAAATCACATATTGAAGCCAACAGACTGGAAATGAGAGAAGTTTGTATCTCCTTTTGAACATCATTAGCTGTTCCTAGTCAGAAGAAATTTCACATAACAGCTGCTTTGGCTCCTTCTAGACTTCCCTACTGGAATATGCCACAATCCCCACATTATCAAGATCAGGGACTTAAGGGAACATGCCACAACCCAAGTCCAGTCCACACTTCTTAACATTGAGAAGCTGGTGCTCAACAAGCTCTTGTCTCTCCCTGTGCAAGCAAATGTTAAGTGTGCAGCTGTAACGAATTGAACTGGAAAAGCAGCATTACTTCTTTTCCTCAGGTTAATTCTGACCCAATCAGTTGTCCAATTCACTCACCACATGATTGCATATATGCTTCTGCCAGCACAAAGAGGAGGGTCAATGCAGGGTCAGCACTTGCCTTTTTACTCTCCCAGCAGCAAAGCAGAGTTAAGGATATCCTACTTGGTGGTGTTAATAATCTCTGTGTTCACATGCACAAACTCTTCAGTTGGTAATAAACTTCCCCCCAAAAAAACAAGGGAAAAACATAAAACCAAAGCAATTAACAATGTTGCCATGAGAAGATTACAAATATGTTACTTCTGCTGAAGTGCCAATGTATTCACAAGGCAGAATAAATGACTAGGATTTACTTTCATCTGTGAACTTGCTGATGACTCTAATTCATGGAAGCATTAATGGTTCACATTAACGATTCTTGCCTTGCATACGACAACGTTCATGATTTTATCTGTTAACATAAAACTAGTCAAGTTAGTTAAACACACACAGGAAAAACAAAAACAAACACAGGAGGGGGAAAAGGGAAAGAAGCTTAACTGTATTTAATAGGAAAACGTAAGTTAGAAGACATAGTAGGCTTAACAGAAAAGTCAAAATCTGTTATCAGATCTCTTAACTAGGTCAAGCAACATTATTACCTGGTATAATTATGTTCAGTGGAATTCATTTACTCATGAATTCGCAATCGATAACACTGTAGGAAGGGTCTAGGTGGACTTTAAACAGCATGTTTAATGGGAAAAATAATCTCACTGCAGGACAGGATTAAATAATTCCTTTGTGCTATTCCTTGCCATCAAAGCATAAGGCATGCTCTGCTCTTAGCTGCCAGAGAAAATGTACATTTCAAACATTGTTTTGAAGCCTTAAAACATGGATCATTCTGCAGAACTTCAGATGAAATCTGCTATCAAAAATCAGACCACTCACAACAGTTCAAAACCGCAAAACTACTTTCATAAATCACTTGAAAACACTGAGTGTTATCCACTTGAAACAATATCCTGTTTGTTTGCCCCCATGCGAGCTAGCATTACGTGGGAAATCTGGGAGCAAGTGCCTTAGGAAATCTTTGTTAAACAGTATTGTTTGGTTGCTAGGGCCACACCAAATTGTTTGGATAGTTTCAAGGAACAGTAAAACAATACAAAGGATAATTTGACAGACAACATACTTCTAGGTCAAAAGGCAACACACCCTGATGTATGCTAAATGAGAAACAAAGTTGTTGCATGTTAAACGTCCAGAACTAGGAAAGGTTACTTAATACCCAAGTTGATATTAAAGAACACTATTTTTATCATCCTGCTTCTTTTTGTGTAGCCCAAAGGCAACAAGTATTTGAGGATATAAGTATCATCTTATTTACCAACAAGATTATTAAGGATTCCAACATACAAAGCAGGTACCAAAAGGTAACAAATGTGCCTCAGGCTGCAACAGTCTATGAGCGCATTTTACTTCATGGCTAATGTGAAATGATCATTTTTAGCTTTCCTACACTTGTCTGGGTACTACTTTATACTTAGCCAAGTATACACACATTTCATATGTGCTTTGAGTAGTACTTTCCAAGTTTTTCATGTCTTTAACTGAAATTTGCTTTCAGTCGCTGCTGTTTCTCAGTATGTTGGAAGGGTTGAACTGAAGTAAAACCTCCATCAGGCATCTCCCCTCTTTCAAGATACTTGAAAATATATCTAGAATTATGCTTTTTAATAAGGTATTCAACTATACAATAACGACACTCAATACACTATGGAGGGCATCCATAGTCTTCCTCAAGCAGATGATCTTCAATGCTATTTTTGAGTTCATTGCTAAGGTAGTAAATAATTTTGCACAGCTTACATTTAATAATTAAGCTTTCTATTATTATTTTTTCATCACACTTAATACCACAGGTTTTTGAAGTTTCCTGTGACACTTGGCGCAGCATAGGGTCTGCATGTCCAACTGACAATATGAAAATTCATGAAGATTGAAAATATTATCTGTGTTACTTAAAGGAATTTTAATGAAGGTCCATGTCTTCTACTCTGATAAACATCAAGAACATTTCATCCTACCTCACAGAAGGGATATTAATATACATGGGAACATATCTTGTTAAAGAGTGCTTCATAGCAACAAACCTTCAGTATCCTTTTTTTTCCCCTAATAAGGATGTCAATACCCAAAAGAGATGGCAACCTACCCAAGATTATCCCAACAAATTATGAGCAGAGACAAAAAAAATCAAACCTAATTTTCCTGTACCCCAGACCAGCAGTCTGTTCTCTAGAGCAGACAACTTCTTCAACAACTTTATCATTATTTCACACTTCTACAATTCCTGTAGAACACCAGGTTTCTATTGTTTTCAGTCTTCTTACTCAGGCCAGTGAAAAAACCTCATGATTAGAATAAGAGAAATGGTGAACATCTTCACGAAGACAATGAAGTTGAACATTCACTGATCTAACAACAGATGCACATTCCAAATCTTAGCCTCCAGTCTACAGACAAATATTTAAAAAAAGATCCAAACTTTGCTTTTACCTCTTGGATTTGCTTTCCGAGTAGCAATGGGAGTGCAACTGCCACTCATTTATCCACCTGGTTTACTTGGGCTGCTCAAGCATGTGACAGCACCACAGACCGGCCAAGTCTACTTCACTGTTTTTTGCTCAAACTATGCGCCACTAGTGATAATGCATGGAGTCTGTATGTAAGCTGGGTTTATTACTGCCTTACTAGCTCTAGCTGTACCAAAACCCAGCTGATCTCATGCACAACCAGCACCATTGCACCGGCGGTTCTGGCTGGTTTCTTGGCTCACCAGTATCATGCAAATGCTGGAGTTACCAGTCTTTATGGAGAGGGTGGATGCGTCTCCATTATACTGCCTTTATCCAGTTATTTCATTAGCACTCATTTGCCAGCAAAATGTTACTCATTTTAAACTATGCTAGTTGATTACAATAAAAGAGAAGAAATTACAAACCTGTAAAATACATACTTATTTTAATGACTTCCAGTTATATATAAATGCTATACCAATTTTTTCAGTTATATGTATTATTCCTAATGATGTGTTTAGATGGACTAAAAGAATGAATTTCTGTTAGATGCCAATTTCGGAAGCATTTTTAGGATGCGTTTAAAAACAACAGTTCCTAATAAAAGTATTATTCTTGATACTGGCATGAAAACCTAAAAGAGAAAGGAGAGGTACAGCAGCCTCCTGACTCCATCATAGCCATGTCACTTAGGATAACATAAACAATGTGAGTAAAATCCACAGCTGCTGCCAGTGAAATGATGTATCTATTAAGGTCCACTGACCACACAAGTTTTCATAGACTGTTTTACCTAGATATTCTTTTCATTTACATAATATACAACTATTGATGGGTAACATCACAAATATAAACACAGTGGTTAAAACTTAAGTCAGTCCAAATATATTAGAATATACATGACTGAGGAAAAATAAAATACAATAAAATACAATACAATAAAATAAAATAAAATCAAATCAAATCAAATCAAATCAAATCAAATCAAATCAAATCAAATCAAATCAAATCTGCTCTTTCTCCCGTATTTCTCATGTCTTAGTCTGGATCCATAGTTCCTGATAAACAAACATCCTATTATTTTCAATACAAACTACACGACTAATTCACACAGTGACATGACATATGGCATTCTCTCTTCTCTGTGTTAGCAGTACACAGTGACTTATCTTTGGAAAATGTTTAACAAAGATCATGGCTCCATGTGTCCAATTACACTACATGAACAGGCAAAGAACCACCACTTTCTCATTAACAAGCCACATGGACTAAAAGCCCAGATGGCAAATTTTTATTCACCTCTCTGTCTTGCACTGATTTTATGTAAATTTAATGACAGTAATGAAATAACCAGCAGCAGTAGCTGGTACTTCTGCCATGCATTTATGAAACGTCATGCGTTAGTAAGATGAATGGTTTATGCACCTGTGAAGTAGAAACAGGTCTACAACTGGCTTAGTTCAGCAGCATGCTCAGTGTAATATCTGTAAAGCCAAGTCAAACCTGTCAGTGACAGGAGGTTTTATGTATATTGATAACTTCCCCTCTGTGGCTACACTGGAACTCATATTTTACTTCTGCAACAGAAACACTTCCCTAATTGACAATTTATCCAAGGAGTTTCAAATGTGTTTCTATTTCATTATAGCCAAGCTCTGGAACAAAGAAATGTAAATGAACGGTGCACCAATAATCAGAAGATAAGTTTATTTCAACAAGTAGCTAATTAAACATATGGCTAAAATGTGAAAGATATCCTGGGAGGAAATATGGAAAGGAAAACAAAGTTTCTGGAGTGTACTATGGTACTATGGCAGCTGACTCAAAAAAACCACAGAACAAAAACCTCACCGAAATATTCTGAAGCTTTATCATGCAAGTAATTTTCTATCCCCAACAAATATGAACATCCTTTATTTATGGAAAGTTGACTCAACTAGGAGAGCAGCTCACAATTTGCCTAGTTCTTCACATGAAGCTTTATTCTTGCTTTCAAAGCCTCTTAAAACATAGGCAAGAAATCAGCTTTCCCTAACAGGCAGATTCCTCTGCTAGTAAACAGTAATAGAAACATTACTTCAGGCCAACAGAGCAGAAATTCTAAGGCATAAAATTTTAATCTAGCAATATCTAGTTTTCTAGGTATCTGGGCCAGTTTGTAATTCCTTAGCAGACACAGACTTGCTTCTACTGATGATCTTCAAATTTTATTTTCTGATTTCTAACTAAGCAGTTCTGCTCCTCTCAAGATTCAGTAGTCTTTTTGCCCACTGCTGTTAACAGTATCTCTGACAACTTCGTTCATAAACTGTAATTTTCAGATTTTCATTTGGCATAATGCTTTCTTAACAATCTTTACTAATTGTCACCAGAGTAACATCATCCTCAGTTATCCTCATGCTGTATACAGAGAAGCTGCCTCTCTATGGAACTGTAACTGAACACAACAGTCACATGCATCATGCACAGCCACCTATCTCACGTGGTGGGTATTTTACTATGAGAAAACACAAATACTTTTATTGAGAAACTTAATGGTTGAATGGTAAGATCTGACATTCAGGACAGTGACAGGACATCCAAGGCAGCCATTCAGAAACAGAACATTGGTCCTTCCTGGGCACACTCTGTCCACAGAGAATGTCGGACTCGAAAGCAGCAAAGGCTTTTACAAGCTACAGTCCCAAAGATATTTGCTGAAGCTTACCTCATCTCTCATGCTATGTAATTCTAACTTCATTAATATGGGATGGCAGGGCAGAACTCCCCATCTATGGTGCAAGTAACTATCTTTGCAAACAAGAAATTAACAATTAAACAAAAAGTATCACTAAGATGTATGCAATTTTACATATTCACACTTTTAAAAATCCTTAACAACATAACAGATAGGACATAGATGGGAAATGCTGGCTGAAATTGCTATGGGCATATGGAAGAAGTACAACTCACTATGTGAATCACTCTACAGAGCCTTCTATGGTAGACCATGTATGTAGATTTTTATCAGACAGGAAGAGAAAAACGAAGAAATCAAAAACATAATTCTGACAGCACAAGATGCCAAAAGACCAAACCATACACACTGGAAAACAATGTGATAAAGCACAAAAACTGGAGGGGGAAGAGGAAATCAGTTTGAACTCAATTGTCTCAAGTCCTGCCCAGTCATTCTTGATTATGGCATGCCATCAGGAAATCCTGACCATTAAAGTGTCAGACCATTAAAAATGTAGTTTATGCAACTCCTTTTCTAGAACAACTGCCAGAATAGGAAACCTCTTCAGACAAACCATTTCCATTAAACTTCATTTCAAAGAAACCTTCACTTAGAAAGGCACAACATTTATCTAATAGCATATTTCTAAACTGTTATTATATTTAACAGACTTTGCCTCACTGTCAGAAAGCTGCTCTCATACAAGATCAGCTTAAAAGAATGGAATGTTTCTTTTATCTGTCCATAATCTAAAACACAATCCATCACATATGGAGGTAGAATAATGGCAGGAATGTAAAGGTTCAGGGCTGTAAGTTAAATTCCCAGTGGCAATAATCACAAATGCTTTTACTCCCCTGAAGTTTTATATACCTGTAGCTTTTGATTCAATATGAAGCTTCACGTAAAATGAAGCAAATTAGACTTAATATACAAATTTCTGATGGAAAACAGTTCTGTAATCAACTTGCAAACTTCTCAGGGAAAACATAAGACCCCAAACAAACATCTGTTACATGCTGTCTTCTTTCCCAGTAGCAATTGTGAAGACTCAACATGACCGTACTGTTAAAACACTTTGCACAGCACCAGCAAAGTACTAGTGCTGTGTTGTCAAGTAGCAGCGGTATGTATCCCGAGATCTCCATTTCCTTCAAAACACTGAACTGTAAGATCCGAGCACACAAAACTGCCAAGTTTCATTCATGGACAAATTCTGTATTCCCTCAAAAGAACAACCAACCACGTAAGCATAAAACCCCCTAAACTTCTTAATTTTCCTGTACCTCAACATTAGGCTTCTACATCTTTGTACGTCATACCTTCAGTAACAATGCAAACACGGAAGCAATTCTATGACTACTTTAGCATGATTAAATGGGGGGGGGAGGGGGGGAGGAGGGAGAACAACTCACTTTACTAATTCTAAAGAGCAATATCTGATGCTTATTCTTATATTTAAATTTATTACTGCAACAGAGGTAAACATGACAACTTCCTTTCGAATATGGAGAGCAAGGACAGACTAGTGTAACTCTGGCTTGTTCTGTTAGTCTTCCTGATCTGCTGCCCTTCAGAAAATGTGAATCAAGCCACAACTAAGTCAGAGCCAGTAGTATTCCTTGGCGTTCAAGGGGACCTCTAAGCTCAGGCTCATTACCATACCAGCCATGGTTATCATGCTTTTAAGGCTATTACGTGAATGCTACTGTGCATTCACGTAATAGCAGAGAGGCCGTAACTTATGAAAGCACCACACACCTTTCCTTCAGTTCCAGCTCCTAAAGTCAGCAGAACAACTGCAAGGAGCTCAGCTCAGATGTCTAGCTATCTGGCATCGATTTCAGTGATTCGCGCTATCAATTTTTTCTCTAAACACAAAGAGTAACAGCTTTGCCTGATGATATAAAAGCTAAAAATGTTGACACCATCCAATGACTTGTGAATGGATTCCCAACCTGACTGCATGTTGTGGTTTAAGCCCAGCTAGTAACTCAGAACCACGCAGCCACTCTCTCACTCCCCCCTCTTCTTCCTCCCCCTGCCCCTGGAGGGATGGGGGGGAGAATCAAAAGAATGTAACTCCCATGGGTTAAGATAAGAACAGTCTGGTAATTAAGGTATAACACAAACCACTGCTGCTACCACCAATAATAATGATAGGGGAAATAACAAGGGAAGAGAATACAACCGCTCACCACCTGCCAACCAATACCCAGCCCAACCCAATCAGCGATCTAACCCTTCTGGGTAACTGCCCCCAGTTTATATACTGGGCATGACGTGCTGTGGTATGGAATACCTCTTTGGCTAGTTTGGGTCAGGTGTCCTGTCCCTGCTTGCTCCCAGCTTCCCCTCCTCCCTGGCAGAGCATGGGACTCAGAAAGTCCTTGGTCAGACTAAACATTACTGAGCAACAACTAAAAACATTGGTGTTATCAGTGCTGCTCCCAGGCTGAAAGTCAAAGCCACAGCACTGCAGCAGCTACTGAGAAGGAGAAAAATGACTGCTGCTGCTGAACCCAGGACACTGCAGCATTGACCCAAACTTCACCAATAAGGTCCCAGAAATAAGGTATCTGTTTGAGGTATGCATAATCTATGATCTGCATCAATATTTTCCAATATTTTGCCATCAGAAGACGATTTTGGTTGCTTATGGAGTTTTCTGTTTGATGTTTTTTTTTGTTTGGTTTTTTTTTTCGGTTGGTTGGTTTGGGGGAGGGGGGATTTCTCTGCTAAAGAAAAATCTCTATTACCACTTTTCTCTCCTAACAGAAAAATCTATTTTTTCCCTCCCAGGCTATCAGACTGAAGGCTGCACCAGGCTGGAAATCACTGATGCTCTGAAACCTATGTTAAACATTAGCTAACAAAGGCAATAAAATTATATCAAAGCTTGACTAAGTGATGTTAAATTAAAAAGCATAAGGGACGCAAAGGCAGTAGTGGAAAGATACACCAGTCAGGCCTGGGGACTAGAAGAGTGGAACAGAGGGAAAGAGAATCACATTTGCTAGTGTTTATTGAAGATTTCCATACACAGTAGTTAGGAAGTTAGTGCTACAAGTTAGGAAGCACACATTTCCACAGCGATGATGACAGTGAACTTACTCTGAATGAAGACTTCATTTTTATGGGATGCTAATTACATGAAGAGATAAAAGCACAAACTAAACCCTAAATCTAAAGCTTTAAGAAGCAGTATCTAAAAAACTAAAACAAAGGCAAGGATATAGCATCAAAAGGAATACAAACACACTGATTTGAGCTGCATAGGTAACAATTCTAATGCTTATCACTGCAAACATATAATCTGTGATGGTTCTGTTTGTTTTCAATATATTAACAGATACATATCATATACACCACACACAAAAAAAAATGCATCGAGTAAAAAAGCGATCATAGCCATGCCTTCGTCAACCAGCAAGCAGAAAAAGAAACTTACATATTTTCTCCCATCTTTTCTAACCCACATTTCTCTGGAAAAACTAAGCTCCACATCCTCAGTTTGAAGAATTAAGGACATCAAAACTCTATTGATGCACTGTACTGAGAGAAAAAAAATGTCAAAAATGCTCAACAAATTTGTGCTTGATATTATTGCCAAAACCAGTGTCAGAAGCCAGCAGCTTTTGCAAAGAGTTCTCTGGCGGAGCACAACAACCCAAGGTAGTTTGTTTAACCCCCACCTCCCACTGCCTGCTTATTCTTTCCTTGTGAGAAGAGGGCAATTCCAGCTACCAGTAGAAAGAGGAAAAGACTTTTTCTCATTATCCTCATTATCCTCAATTATCCTCATTAATGTCAAACTGATAACTTTCCTGAGTAAATGCAAAAAGTAATGAATACTGGCAGCTTTGACACTGCTATTTTGGAAAAGGACTCTGGAGCATCAGCTATAAAGTAATCAATAACTTCAAATTATGTATCGTAAAAAAAACATTGAAGAAACTATAAGGAAACCAAATTTATGCATTTTAATATGCTCCATATATGCATATTAATATTCCAGATGAAAAAGGTACAAGTTAAAAATGTACATGTTATCTACAGGTAAAGCTCAAAACATTACGTTAGCCCAGACTGCGTCTACATACAGAACATTTTCACATCTTCGTAACTAACTGCCTAGTGAAGTAATCAGAAATATAACAGTATTTCTGACACTGAGGTATGGTTTGAAAATTGAAGTGTTAGCTATATACACAAAGATTAAAAAAGAGAATCAACAAACAAATACATTTGAGCACTGGAATATGCTCAAGCATACATAAATCAGGGTTAGAATAAGTCTCATGTATTAAGACTCAGTTTCAGGAAAGAACAACTGTTCTGCACTCCGATTCTGTCAGTTCTGCCAAGTAATCCTCCATATGAACATACAAGCTGAAAAGGGAAATAAATCTCTGAAGACTAACTCAATCTGCCACGTTCAACATAAACATGCTGAGGAGGGAAAAACGGAAAAAAATCAACATTTTCAAAGGTACATTCTTACAGTAAGCTTGCTGAGGAATCAAAACAACTAAACTCGGTTTTTCACACATCCAGATAACTATCTACATTTAACTGCCAAAAGAAAGAATGTGTTCCCTGAAGTTTTCTGCTCTGCACTGAGGGGGGGCCCAGCTCTTCTGAGCATTCTGAACTCTGATGGGCTTTAGTTCCCAGTGCAACTAAATAAAGAGCACATAGGAGAGGTTGATTATTTTTCAACTAGAGCATAAATTTCCTTGTGATGGCACACACACATCCTACAACACTGCTGCAAATCTCCATTTCTAAATCAGTTGTAGACCTCTGTGTTTTTCTGTTTACTAAATGTATTCTTCTGAGTCAAGTCCTTTCATTCACCAAACTCTACAGAAGACCAGCAATATCAGCTGCTGAGCTGCTGATAGGCTGGGATGTCCATTTTCTATTTTTTTTTCCCTTACAGAAAAAAGTTTGATAAATGTGAAAATTAGCAAATATCTAGAACATTCTGGATTGTTCACTATGTCACTCACCAAATCTGTTTTGCTTCTGTGCCTACTGTGGGAACTGTACTTTGAGGCTCCCCAGCACTTCTTAAGTTCACACAAAGCCCTAGACCACAATACTTTTTAAAAGTAAGCACGAGCCACTTCTATTTGTAACCAGACCTCCTGAAGAAATTCATCTACACTGATCGCAAATAGAAGTAAACTAAACTAGCAAGAAAGAATGTGAAGTTGTGCAACTCCTCAGAAAAACAAGACAACAGCCTTCAGGGCTGAGGCAAGGGCACAGCACAAACCTGGCAAAAAAATCTCACACAGCATGCAGACAGAGTCAGCACTGGAACTGGGCTTCTGTAAGGAGACAATACAAAGTGCTATGCAGGGCTATTCATAGCCACCATAAACACACCAAGCTTTCAGAGTTAACAGCTTCTTTGTCAGTTCCAGAGGAGGAGATTAGTCATAGGTGAAATAAAAACAGATTATTGTATGCTTGTCCACAGAACTCCAAAATACATGGCTAAACTGGTCATTTAAAAGATGTGAGCTGTATGTATTTGAATTCAAAGGTAAAAGAAAGTGCTTTTTCCTTTTACCTTCCTCAACTTTAACTTTTTATCTGACTCTAATTTACTTCAGCAAGTAGTTTGCTTTCCTCACAATAAGAACCTTTATCTGGTTTCAATACATTCTTAAAAGCCCTGAAAAGCATTTCAGAGAACTGTAACTGAGAGGCTCAGATTGGTATGAGAAGGTCTGGGAAGGCTGAAGAGGCACAGGGGGAAGTGGAGCTCTCAGCATAGCCTGTGTGAAAAGCACCCGTGTGAGCAGGTCATGCAGACCCTCCCCACATCTACCTGCAGTTTCACACCATACCCAGATCTGGACCAAGGTGACTCATAACGACTCACAGAGGTGGGACAAAATGGAGACATTGATCTCTGACAGCTGCAAAAACACATATCCAGAATCTGCTGGCAGCAGAAGAGGAATCTGGGGCACCTGGCATCTTTACCTCCCAAACCATGGATTCCAGACTTAACAGCCAGACACAAGCATTCATGGTGCCTTTTTGCTGTATAGGCACCTTGAACACCCTCGTCCTGCTGCCCAACTGCTGGATGGAGCTCTTGGACACGCACCTTGGGGCTTGAAAGACTGAGAGAGCAAATGAAAAACCCGTTCCCCACCTCAGTTCTTATTTTAATTAACGTCTCCTTTCTCCCTCATAAGGTCTCACATTTACAACCGCTATATGGTTTATACAATGTTACAACAGTATTTCCTACACTGTTTTCTGATAAAAGTTAAATAGTAGGGTTCATATTTTTGTAGGAAGACACAGAAAATATCCACAGTCTATCAGTAAAGTAACAAGAGATGCTCGCCTACAAAATGCAGTATGATAAAATCTGTTCTGAAGGCTTCCATGCTGATGGACAGGAATAAAAATATGGTAAAATACAGAATCATAAAGAGTATGTTCTGCCTGTAAAGAGGCAGAAGAACTGCATCACAGTTACATTCAGAACTGTACTCATCTGAATAATCCTGGGTTTTGAGGCTTGAAAAGTAACTATGCATCTAACTGTATGCCCTAATACCAACTTATGGCTTGGCCATTAATGACAGGAGCAGCATTTTCACGGTATTTAGATTATACAATTCACCACAACAAATAAAAAGAAGAAATATACTGGAAGAAAGATAGGAAACTATTACGGTTACACTTTAAAAATTCCTCAACATCTGGTCTCCTTCAGGTACAGAGGGTAAAATTTTCTCATACAGGGTATCACCAAAAAACAGCTGTATTCTCTATAATGGTCCTTACTACTGCTACTGGTCAAAAATAGTAATAATAAAGTCACTTAGGTTAGTGACCAGAATTAGCAGATAGCCAGCCAATGCTGCCATCTTCCAAGCCGCGATATGTAAATATATTGACAGCATTATTTGAAAACAGGGCAAGACTTGGTTCATTCTTACTCAAGTACACTATTAACAAAACTGGTTTTATGTGTTGCCCAACTATTCACACTCAACCCCTGAAATCTCACCTTTTCTGGTTAAGATTTTGGGTCTCAAGCTTCCTCAGTCTATCAGTTACACAGGCAAAATCTGTATGTATCCTAAGAAAGCATTATCTCATTAATCATTCTACAGTAATAAAACACAAATTAGATTAACAAATGAACAACTTTTGAGAGGGTAAAAGCAGAGAGCAGGGAAGCAGTCTGGCCACAGTGGGACTATGATGAAACTATGGAGCTCAGTTGCGGGTTAGGGCCTCAAAGCACAGAGAGTTCTGGTCCTGACACCTGGAAGGAGACCAAATAAAAAACCACAAAACGATAACAAGCTCTGGTCCCTGCCGAGTTAAACTGTCAGCCAGTGACCTAGAAATCTGAGTTTCACATCCAGAACTCATCACTCTCATCTCTTTCCCTAATGACGCAGTGTTCAAATTTGTATGGTCACATACTGACGCCACCATAAAACACCGAGCTGTTTTAATCACGCTAAAAAAGCCCACTTCCCCTCTGAGCTGACTGCAAGTTTGCTAGACCCACAGAGGAATGAGATTACCATTTTCTTTCTCTGCAGATGGAGAACAGGAGGCAGAATGACCAGCAATGAACTCACTGCTGCTCCATGGCCACAGACACAAGTCAATGGGAGGAGCAGTGTTTAATCTCAAAAAATATGTTATCAATACCCTGCTAAAGCAGCTGCACTTGCAAGAAGCACAGGACAGGAAAACAGAGGAAACGCAACAAATCTACCAGGTTTCTTCCTAATTGTAGATTCTGATGAAAACTTGTGACCCTTCATGAGGCATTGCCACCTCAATGGAGTCACAACACAGACCGCACACAAGCAAACATCTTCAAGTTAACAGGGCAGACCAATACATCTAAAGGTCAGAAATATCCCGTCCCCCTTCACAACACTTTTTTAGGTAAGATACACAGAAAGCACATACACATCACAGTGACAGTAACTGGGAAGGTTAACTCAAGCCTAGCCTAGCCTACAGGTTCTGGGCAGAACTCCCAGTCCACAGGAATCGGGGACTTCTGCTCCTGACAATGATAACCCCACAGAGAAGATCCTGTCAAGATGGCACACATACTCTTCCACACCCTCATGGGTCTCTGGCACTTCTCCCAACCCCAAATAGGTAAAGCTATTCAGTATTCACTATCATGTTTTGGCAGTCATTCTTCATAACCTTCACATTAAAACTGCAAATATAAAACGAAACCAAGTAATTCTCAAGGACCTGACATCATTTTTCTCGGCACAATTTAATATAAATGGGCCTAGCAGCAGTAAGGAAGTGAGGAAGAAACACAAAAGCTTGAGATACGGAAGTACAGAAGAGACACCAAAGCTTGAGAAAGACCTAAAAAAGTGCAAGAATATATCTAATAAACAGTATCTAAACTAAAATTAATTGAGGAATCAGTGCTTCCTCACTTCAGGTATTCAGAATAAGCAATACATACTATATTTTTTATTCTGAACACTTGCATCTCCAAGCAGAACATCAGTTCAGCACAGCAAAATTCAATTTTAACAAGGTTTAACTTTAGCTCAAAAAGTTTTCATGCTCAATGGCAGCATGATTCACTTCATTCACCACTCTTTAGATAGTAAAATTTATGGACTTGCTTCCAAAAATACAGAATCAATGTTGGTGTCCTCCCTAGGTTCCTCCAAGATGTCCTGCCATCTTCTCCCCTACCCGATTAAATAAGTAATGTTTTTGTTTTCCCTTATCCTCTCCAAGATAAGCACTCTAGTTTTCCATTTACAGTATCCCCTTTCAGGGATAATGCAGCCAGAAAAGACAGGTGCAAACTATAAATTAAATAAGCAAAAATTATTCAAACAATCCTCTGAACAGTACTACAGTAAGAGATGCCAAGAAACTTTTAACAGTGGAATGACTTTCCTTTTGGTCACCTTTTGCTGTATTTGTGAGGTAGAACAATATGAGCAAAACCAGGTGTAACACAATTCTCTCAGAATTAGTGATGCACTTTTACTGCCTTTTCCTCTGGAAGAATAATTACAGCTTGAGTACCCTTTCAGGGTTTTTAAAATCATTATTTGAGAAGAAAAAGAATAAGAGAAAAAGACTCCAAAATTTTTCTCATCCATGCACTTCTGCTGGGGAATTTCTAGGTTTTGCATTCCTCCTTCCTCTTTTCCTATCCTGTTAATTTCCGAAGAGAGAGAGAGGTTCAAAGATAAGAATACACCTACAAGCAGAACAATGTGTGACTCCACTTTAATATTCCTGTTCAGTCTATCATGGGTTTCTGGCCACAGTGTCTCAAATAGCTATCAAAAAATCCTTTTTAACTTCTCAGTCAAACCTCAGTACATCTGGGTTAGCCTCCATCTTCCTTTGCTTTGCTGTCAAAGAAACGAAGTGCCAGTTGCCAGCCTTTCTTTTTCCAGGACAAGACCTTGTTTGTAGCTGAAAGAACAGTAAAAATCTGGTGATATTTGGCCCAACTGCTGTGTCCTGCTGACAGCCGGCACAAACAAGATGTTAGCGAGAAAAAGAAGGCAGGTTTCCACTGGGATGTCGAACACTCAGTTTTCTAAGCCTGACACTGGCTGCATTAAGAGCCTTTGAGTTGTTACTGACCAGTGACCCTGGTGCACTGGCACCCTTGCAAGCACCATGGTCCCTAACCTGATTATCTTAAGTTCTAGTTCAGCAGTGTGAACAAAGGAAGCAACTAGGGATGATGAATAAAAGAAGCAAAAGGAAGAAAATGAACAATTCTTAAGGCTACTTATGTGGCGTTGATAGCACTGTGAATGTAACAATTCTTTCCAATATCCATTAACTGTTAGCATTGATTTGCAAGGGTTAAGACATTCATGCATCTTTATAGACCAGCATTCTGCTCTGCAGCAATTGTCTACACAGGAAACTTCGAAAAGTAAAGTTGAAAATATCCCCAAATCACATGGCAGCTGTGCCCAATGGGACATTTGTACTTTCCATGCTGTGCTTTCCTAAGATCTCTTTGAGAAATTAACTACCTCTAGAACTTGAACTCCGCAGTAGGAAACCTATAAATATTAATATTTAAAATTTTTTATTTATTCTGAACTGAGTAAAACCTGACCGACACATATTGCTTTTATTGTTTGTTCGAACTATCCCTATTTAAGGCACCAAGTCTAAAATCTGATAAAGTCATAAAACACATACTTCTGTAACTATATTGAAACATTTTCCACTTCCTGCTTTTTGAGAATCATTATGTTTTAAATACTACTTAATCAGTCCATAAAAACTCCTGGATTTGCTTAATGAGACCTATCAATGCAAAGCCACTAATATAAAATTTATTTCTTCTATACCTTAATTTTTCAATAATTAATATTCAAATGAAAAGAATCAGACTCGTAGACTCATAGAATCATAGAATAGTTAGGGTTGGAAAGGACCTTAAGGGGTTCCAACCCCCATGCCATGGGCAGGGGCACCTCCCACTAAACCATGCCACCCAAGGCTATGTCCAACCCAGCCTTGAACACCGCCAGGGATGGAGCATTCACAACAGAAACAATTCTATGCCTTAATAATTTATTTTCTTCCGTTATTGCAGCTTAGCAGCCTGTTGTATAATTCATATTTCAGTAAACTCCCCTGAAATTTCTACCAGAAAGGAGTTTTTACCAGACCTACTAACCTAAACCTTTGCTTGTGACATTCACACAGGCACCTGGGAACATCAGAGTTCAAACACTTTATTCACGTTTACAGTAGCATGGCCCAGAGCCTTTTAAAATCTGGGTGCCCCTTTTGATTGAGAATGACCTGTCCCTCTTTAAATTCACCCTTTATTTTGCACTGTACCTAACAGAATTTGAAAGCTCCCTCTGACTAACACCATTACTCCTTGTAGAGGAATGAGGAAGAATCCTTCTGTACAGGGGAAAACCTGTAATTACATGCAAACAGGATATAACACAGCAAACACAGTTTTGCTCCACAGAGTGCTCTAAAGTCAGCAGTCACCTTTCCAAATAAATAGTGTTTTGGCAATGACCTCTTAAATGCTATTAAATCTCTCGTGTCTGAACCTTTCCCTTCAAATACAAAAGCACCAGAGCCAGAGCATAAAAGAAAAAAAAAAAAGTCAGCAGAAATGGGGTATTTGATATGGGTTGTTGCAATTGGTCTATCTGGAGCTTTCCTGAAGTCCATGCAGAGCATGCAGTTTATTCTAGCAACAGTAGCTGACAGAGCGGTTTGCATTTGGGACGCTTTCTTCTCAACAGCGGTCTCTTTTGCAGTTTGAATCATTACAGAATCTAGTTATGGGTTTAGCAAAAAGTATATTGCTTTAATAGGAAGAATTCCCCCAGAGAAACCTCATTCTAGCATATCTATGCCTGAAGAAGCTAAATAATATATACCCCATTGGCAGGTGAAAAGGTGACAAGGCTGCACTAATGGGGGCAAAGTCACCACTTTTGGCAAAAGTGACGAGCTTACCCATCCTACAAAACTTCCCTTGTTTTCATCCTGCTCACGTGACCCACTTCTAGTAGAGTGGGACTGAAAACGCCTGACAACTTCAGAACTTTCATTTAGGTTCACTGGGTGCTCTTCAGCTTCAGCATGGTACATTGACTGGTTTGGATGATCTACTTACAGCCTTCTTGTCTCTCCTTCCAGCCTACATCCATTTATAGAGCATGGCATTTCAACCTTACCCTGAAAGAAAACTACAAGAAAAGTTATCTTCTCCTTACATAGCAAATTTTAATGTTACTGGCATTCCATTTAATTGCATGTATGCCAACACACCACATATTAAGGAAATGCAGTGACTCATGATCTTATGTGCTCCAGGATGCACTACACAAGTGACCACCATAAAATACCACCTAAATTCACAAATAGAGCCAAATAGGGAGGTTACGCTCCATAATCCAAATGAGATAAAATAAAACAAAACAAACCCAAATAAATCTACAGATTCACATTTTATTGGTTGATTAACTCCTGACAAAAACTTGCTCTTCCCATGACAACTGACCGGCTGTGAAGAAGCCATCATAAACACTAAGCCCTTTCTACAGAGAAGAAACTTGCTGCTCCAGCAGCACAGGGACCTGTCAGTACATTTACTACCAAAAGTACACTTAACTATTTTTCAAAAAAACTAGTGGAATTTAGTAGCTTTTTCAAAACCTAACATGCATTTGATTCATCTTTCAATTTAAAATGCCACTTTTTTTTTTAAGATATAAGGAAAAATTGGTACATTCTCTGCAGACATTCCGTGGAGTTTCAGTATACAAGAGGACTACTCATTGTCATGATTTAAGTCAAAGTTACAATTAACAAAAAGCTTCCTACAGAAAGACTTAACACACTGTCATTTGGGATATTTAATGTTGTAGAAATAGTTCAGACTCTACTTAATACTGTATTTATTTAATTACTATTATTGTTTGAAAAGGCACCAAAAATAGTATCTCAAGAAAACAAGACTGTGAAGCAACACTGATTCTGCCACTGGAATATAAAACTGCCATTAAAAGACGTCTGAAAGTTCTCTAGAGCACAGTACTGCCACTGATAACTGCTACCCCAAAGGACAGTTTGGAGGACGAGCAATCACATAACATCTCAGACCAATTTTTCCCACAGGTTTTGTTTTTCTTTGCAGTTTAACAGCTGCTGGGGAAACAAGCTGAAATATATCATATAATAATGCTTCTTCAAATATTGACAAATTGTGCTTTTGTTGCTCTTAAAGAGTATAATCCACTACCAAACTGCAACAGAAGGAGCAAATCTGTCCTTTCGCTAAAGCCATACACACTGTCACATACACTCCATCTCACGCCTTTCCTTCCAAAGAACAAGACCAGAACAAAACTTTTGTTCCACAGTTCACATGGTTCTTTTTCATATACATTTCTATCATGGCACTGTAAGGTCATCTCACCTTTCTTATTTAAATTACCTTTTCATTGCTGTCATCAAATGAAAAGCCACAGGATAAAATGAACCCATTATATCTACTTTGTTAAACACAGTATTATCGGAGCAGAACCTCTTGAGAGCCAAGTGTTCATTTTTGGTTGATAAAGGAGGACGTAATCTTCAGTCAAGTCAATCCTAAGGGAAGGTAAGCAATTCTTCAACTCCAAGGGCTCTTTTCATTCACAGAAAGAATGAATCAGAAGTACCTACCAGGCAGCTCCCCAGTTTTCGCATGCTTGTCAGCACTCGGCAGCCATAGCTCCAATTCACTTCCTTTTAAAGTTGTTCCATTTCTTTCTGATTCTGCAACACATTTTCACAAACGACTGCTGTACAGGCAGATACAGCTCACTTTCCTGCCATGACTTTGTTCTCTGGCTCACAAGTCTAAGGGACTTTGAAAATCACTGTCACAAACCATCACAAAAGAAAGGTCAAGGGCAATAACCTCGAGGTAGCTCTGGCAGGGGCGACATTATGAGCAGCCCCATTTTTTTTAACAGTATGACTCTTGAAACATATGCATGGCTTATGCATGAAGCTGAGCAGAGCAAGATGATCTGAAAACCTCATGAACCACCTCCAGCACTGGTTTACCAGAAGGTAGGGATGAGTTCAAGGGCAGGGAGGCACCACAGAAGTGAGCCCTTCTATTTACCAGGCAGACAAACCACAGCTGCAGCACAGCCGCAGAAAGCTGCGTATTCGTTATTAGAAAGACAACAAATGCATTTTTTTTTGTTCCTTTTTTTAATTATCCAGAAATAATTACTTATTTCTGAACCAGACAAGATTATTAATAGAGTGAATATTAGAAACACAGAGGAGCTTTTAAGAAAGCAGCAATGCTTGGGTGGCACTAATGTTGCCTGGAAAGCAGTTGTTCCTGTCTAGACTGTAAGGCTCAGAAATATATTCATAGTTTTCATTAAAATATATGTCGTATCTTACAGAAAGGTATTTATTACATAATGCTTTTCATTGTGTGTGCAGCACCACATTTAGCTTTTGAACCCACATACTGCATTGCTAAAAGTAATTTTCATGGCATCCAGACCTCCTTACCCTTTAAATAAAGGCTTTTGGGGACAAAATATGAGAGCTTTCTTACACCAATCAACATATATAACAATCAAAATAAGTCTTTCTGTTACGCAATCAGAAACCTCAGAAGAATGGCTGAACAGATCACATATTCAAGCTGCAATGGACTAACAACAGAATCCAAAACTTTAAGAATAGCAAGTTACATTATCACAGCTAGGATTCCTTAAACACTGTGGAGCCAAGCAACCTGAGGGCAAGCCAGTAGAAAGCCTCCATTACATCCACAACTTTGGTAAGCAAATTATTCTTCAGCAGGAACATCCTCACTTCACTGTTGGATTAAAAGAACATTCCTGACTCCATTTAAAAAGAAGTAATGCCTAAAACTGTTGGCAGAGAGATAGCATTCTGAAACTAGGCCATATGAATGTCACTTCATTGTTGTTACTGAAAGAAGGAAGATCAACTACAATAAAACCTTAGCTAGCACTGCAACAACGTTATGCCAGCTAAGCATGCCCTCAACCAGACCCATGGAGCTTTGCTGCCTTTCTTTTATATACATGAACACTCTCTAGAGACAGTTATTTTTATGTATATGGCAATGCATGCAACTATACTGGATCCTCTTCTAATGGTCTTTAGCACACAAAATTCTGAAGTTATCATATAAACCATAAAGAGTAGCATTTGCATATAAGAATTTTATAAAAACACAGGAAGAAACTTCCTCAAGTAGTTTCTTAGCATATGAATGTTTACTGAATTTCCAAGCACATGCTCAACATAGAAATCGCTGAATTCTTTGCCTGCACATACTGCATCACTCAACTGGAAAACAGTTCAGGAAAAAGGCAACTGGCTCTCCCACTTCAGCTCAATTCACTGAGCCACCCATGCGAATCACACAGTACTTACACCCAGTGCAGGCTGAGTGGAAAGATCTGCTCCTGGCTGGTGTGCACAGTGGAAAACATCAGAATGCAACTCTCACACTTAGAGAGCAGGCACGCAGCGACGCCGTGATCGCAGCAATTTTCACAAATGGAGTGACAGTCATGGGGAAAACAGAAGCGAGATAACCTCCAGCTATCTAATCAGTGTGCATGGGAAATTAGTTTGTTGGTAGATGATCCAAGTACCACTTCCTGAAGAAGGAGTCGTGAAGATCTTCCTCCGCTATGCTTACATAACAGAGGACATAAAGGAGAAAATATAGCATCGTTGATAACCTCTCCTCAGACACCCTTTTTTATTACTACTTTCTATCTTATTACAACTGATAACTGCCTAATCTAGATTCTGCAATTCATCTCCACATCTATAGAGCAATTGCTTACCTAGCTGCAGACTGAATTTATTGTAACTGAATGTATCCTATATTGCACTTCAGTTTGGAAACAATACACATTATTACAATCAACTTTAAGGATTTCTAATCACGTTCATGAGAGAACCTCAACTATTACTATAAAGTATGAGAAAAAACTTCTGGTTATCTTTATTTCAGCAAGAATGTTAATAACTACCAAGTACTATTACAGGGTATAATTTGGAACTGATACAGTTAATCTGCAAGACATAAACTGAGCAAAGTGAAAAGCAAAACCTGTAAGGATGTCTTTTTTGAAATAATCATTGTTTTAACATAGAAGTTATAAGTCTAGAAGTTACTAGTCCCAAACATGAATTACAGCATAAGTGCAAAAAGCAAATCTCATGTCTGAATAAGCTATAAGGACAAACTAAATATCTGCATGCTCTCCTAGCACTGATTAATAACACACTGATTCATAGCAAACTATAAAATAAAAAACTTGCTACTAATTCCTTCAAACCAGACAGACGAGTGAAACAAACAATGCTGTATTGTGGTAAAAATCCCAGTGGAGTTATTTTGATGAAGTGCTTGGTGAGTGGAAACTGTGCACCCCAGTACACCTCATACAGCAATATATGAAACATAAATTGGCGATACCAAATACCTCCTGGTTTTGGCTTTTTTTAATTTTTACAAATAGAAGAACCTTAAGATATAGGAAATACTCTGCTGACATATAGTTACGTCACCTTTATCATCTTGTGGCATGCTGTCATTAAGCTGCTGTGCTTACGGCAGCAGAGCCTGCTACACAGTGCACGGCAGCTCCCGGGATGAGACCCTGCATTGAGGCGTGCGTGAAGGGGTGATCTGAGGACAGACCATTATCTTTATGGGGAGCAGCATCCTTGCCTCTTATGGTTCAATCGAGATAAAAAAATCCTCCTAGAAATTCTAGATCCCGGCCATCTAGAAGATCAAAGCAGGCACTTTCTGCAGGTATAATAATGGCCTGAGGCATAAAAATAATGCTCCCCGTAAAACACAGTCTGAGGAAGACTGGTTTGCTTCAAAGGAGCATCTGGAGCTCGGCAGAACTAAGCATCTAGTAACTCTGCAGAGACGAGCATCCTTGTCACCTCTCTTGGACAGCGGAACAGTGCAAGGAACTTTAGCAGACTGGAACAACTGCAGCCTGAGAAAATTAAGATATATCCATATATATAATCTTACATGACAAGTAGGAAGCAGAGAGCACACGCTGCCCACCTCTCACACTGGCTATGCCAAGTTGCACCAGCACATGGGACCACTAAATATCTGTCTTTAAAGCGTAATTTTACACAGCAGCATACAAAAAGAATATCAATACATATATATACACACATATACACATATATGTATATATGCGTGTGTCTCCATGTGCGCTGCGGCTGCGGGTGCCAGCGGCATACTTACAGCCGCTGCCGCTCCAGGACTTGAGCAGGGACTTGATGCTGATCTCGAAGAGGAGCGAGTCCTGCAGGCTGAGCATGGTGCCGGTGCTGCGGGCGGCGGCACCCAGCACCCGCAGGACCAGCGTGCAGGCGCCGCGCGCGCGACCGCCCGCTGACGCAGCGCCCGGGGGGCGGCACCCCGCCCCGCCCGGCAGGCTCCGCCCCCCGCCGCCCCGCAGCGGCGCTTCCCGCCCTCGGGACACACGGACGGGACGGACGGACCGACCCACCCACCCGCGGCCCCGCCACACGGCTGTTTGCGGCTAGAACCAATAAGGATTATAAAAGGCTATTCGCGCTTTACCGATGTTTAAATAAACTGCCCAGCATTACAGCGCACAGTGCCAAAAGCACAGTGAGCCTTACGCATTTAAGGACTGGCAACACAGAAGGAAAAACAAACCCCAAAGGTGAAGAACAGGCACCCAGCAAGCACCAGAGGGCCACAAGCCCTACCACCACGACCTGCAAGCAAACTACCGGCAATTGGGCTGTGACACCCACAGGGATTAGCAGCTTGGGGGGGGTTCTTAGTATCTTTTAAACAACGCAATTTTGACGTTTCTGATTGTTTACTTCATTCAGCATCCTCTCGAAGACCACAACAGAAGGTATCTTAGGGGTGACGGTTCTGGGTTCCCAGAATGCAATCCAACACCACCCTTAGACCTGGCTCAGACCCTAACCACTCTTCAGGACAAAGCAGGATACCTCATCAATGGCCTCTCCCGACTTCAGCACTGGGCAAAGCAGTCCAAGATAAATCTCCTTCACTCTGCCCACACCATCAGGTACAACCAAAAGATGGCGGATCTCTGCCAGCCTGAGGAGTTACCCTTACACAGGTCAAACATACATCTCCACCTTGAGATGTTAATGCACAAATCTAAAAGTAGTCAAAAGCTTCAAAAAGATCTCTGCATGTGGACAGGAGAAAACAATGCTTGTGTCTAGAACTGCCATGAAACTATATACATAATATCACCCTTGGGTCAAATACAGAAAATTGAGAGAACTGGGTACTGAGATTACTCTGACTGCTAACTGTAGTTTAATTAGGCTTATTTAAAGCGTAATTTGACCCACACCATACAGATTAACTAAAAATTCAATTATACTGGCCCAAGGTACACTGATTAACTTAAACCAGATCTACTCAATATAAAAAAAAAAAACACCTACAGTATGAGAACTGCTCCCCAACCCTGTATTTAGTCACCCAGTCATGAGGAAGAAATCATATCTGCCCTCAGATGAACTAGAATTACCTGAAGTGATTGAAAAGATTAAGAACGGTGTTCATCAAATACGGTTAAGGTTTGTGGGTTGCTGTATTTGTTTGCTTTCTTTTGTTCGGGTTTTGGTGTGGGTTTTGGATATTTGGGATCTTTAGGGTGCTGTTGTTTTGTTTGGTGGGGCTTTTGTGTGGTTTTGTTTTGTTTACTGTATACACCTTCCCTCCCCAAACGACAAAATAATTATCACTAGCAGGGAATTAGTAATAGATGAGTCAACGTCCAACTAAGCAGTTCTACATGACAGGTCTAACACACCAGCAGAAGGAAACTGGAGAAAGAGCCCATTCAATCATCAAGACAGCTGCTGTCTGACATCCATTCAGGAGGTGAACAGTTTTATTAAAAAAGAGACTGGTGTGATCACTCAGATTTCAGAGATTAAAAATAACCCAAATTTCCCCATGCAAAAAATTATTTTCTATAATAAGCTATTTAATTGCTACCTCTATCAGACAGGGTACAGAATGCATATCCACACAGAGTAACTCATTGGGACATTGCACCAGGCCTGTCCCCTGTCATAAGCCTGTTTTCAGGTAACATTGCTTATGTAGTACCTCCAGTTACATCATACTCCTTTTTCATCCCTTCTTTTATGAATAAATTCAAAGGTACACTTCAAGCATTCCTTTTTCCTCTTACTAAGTAAGATACAGAGGTTGTATTTTGTTATGAGAAGGATATAAAGGTCAGATTTTGGGACTGGCTGATGAATTTCACCACTAATTTGAAAGACTATATTAATTATGGTTGGTCTCTGACTGCCTTTAACAGTGGGCTACAGAGAGTTCTTCAAAGGAATCCTTGTTAACTGCATGCATTCCAAAATCATGAGCCAACTCTCCCGGCACCTCAAAAATAATGACTTTCTAAAATACACTTTGGGTTCTTTGTAGCTGCCCTCCCCCCACCCCCACCCCAGCTTTTATTCTTGAACTTATTAGCGCCAGAAGCCTATTACAAAACAATTATCCCAGAAAACCCAGGAAATACAGTAAAGGAACCCCAAAGAAATATTAATCGAAATGCTCCACCTTCTAGAGTTCTGTTAAGAAGACTTTCAAACAGAAGAGCTGCCAGGATTTCCATAAAGCAGTTTCAAAAGTTAATGAATGTTAGGAAATTTTTAAAAATTTGCATTTATTTATGATATTGATGTGTTTGGCCACCAAGTTACATAGCTTTCCACCACAGCATCTGAGACTGTGCTGCACTATTATTTATTCATAATACCAGCTACTGATCACAGGGCTTCCTCAAGGATATCAGCAATTAATTTTAAATACAGTTAGCTCAACAAAAAATATTAGCCCATTAAGAACTTCCAGGATGTTAAGAATAGTTTGAGAACTCTGCATACCAACGGATAAGCTTTCTTCTTCCAAAGACTTAAATAATGAGGACTACAAATATTTTATATAAGAACAAAAGTATTTTGAAAATAAAAATCTTTAATACTATAGGAACACGTGTGTTTTCATACATGAGCCGACAGTGTGCGCTTGCAGCCCAGAAAGCCAACCGTATCCTGGGCTGCATCAAAAGGAGTGTGACCAGGAGGTCGAGGAGGTGATCCTGCCCCTCGATTCTGCTCCTGTGAGACCTCACTTGGAGTATTGTGTGCAGTTCTGTGTCCTTAACATAAAAAAAGACATTGAACTGTTGCAACAAGTCCAGAGGAGGGCCACGAGGATGATCAGGGGACTGGAGCACCTCCTGTATGAAGATAGGATAAGAAAGTTGGAGCTGTTCAGCCTGGAGAAGAAAAGGCTGCGTGGAGACCTCATAGCAGCCTTCCAGTATCTGAAGGGGGCCTATAGGGATGCTGGGGAGGGACTCTTCATTAGGGACTGTAGTGACAGTACAAGGGGTAACGGGTTCAAACTTAAACAGGGGAAGTTTAGATTGGATCTGAGGAAGAAATTCTTTACTGTAAGGGTGGTGAGGCACTGGAATGGGTTGCCCAGGGAGGTTGTGAATGCTCCATCCCTGGTGGTGGTCAAGGCCAGGCTGGACAGGGCCTTGGGACAAGCATCACTGTCATAAGCTTTATCTTATTATACAACTGTGCTCAAGCCTTCTAACACTTCTTCCTCACAACCCAATTTACATGCTTTTATAATCAGAGATGTACAGATGACAACTACTGCAATTTCAGACTTCTGGGGTTTTATTTTGCCTTTGAATTGAGTTAATGAAATAACCTACTAGATACTAGAACAAACAGAAGATCTCAGGATAAACCAAAGTTTAAAATGCAACCTTTTATTTTTCAAAGCAAGCATAGTAGAAGCAGGAAAGAAAAAACATAGATCACAAGCCTCTGGATCTTGCCAAGCGGAGACAAGGATAATTCACTGAGAAGAGCCCAATGAAACTCACTGTGTAGAGTTACAAGAGATCATAATCATGTATTTCTAAAACTGTAAAAACAAACAAAAAAAGTACTCATTTACAGCATGGATTCGTTTCCAGTTCTCATTTCCAGAGAGCAAAATGAAACAGACTTCTGGAACGCACACTTTGTTTAAAACTGGGAGCAATAAGTTGTCCGCTGTGAGATAGTCTAAAAATACCTATCTCTTTGGAGTACTTACATGGGAAGTCTATCGTAAGATTACTATTTTACTACCTAGAGAAAAGGTTGCATTTAAGTGTAAGGCAATAGCTTTGATCTGGAGCTGGTTTATGTAAGAAAAACAATCAAACACACCTCTCAAACTGAGGATTTGTACATACTTACATTACTAGGCTGGACATTACAGAATTCTAATAAATATATGGTTTATATACTGATCCCTGTATCTGCATACCTTTTGATCCTGGACTAGTTATAAATTTCACTTTTAAAGGGAGCAGACTATCATAATGTCTATGGCTTTGACACTTTCTCAAAGGCTTTTAGGTGAGGTATGTGTGAATGAGCACAATGGCATCAGTAAGCTCTTAAAAGAGCATGACAAGAATAGGACTGTAGGTGTAGTAAAGCTTAAGTGCTCAATCTGCAGACGCAAGCTGTTTGCTCTCTACTAAAATGATTAATGCAAGTGTCCAGTCCACACCATGCTTTTTGCTCAGATATGAAAACCTTTTAGAAAAGAGGATGGCCACAACCAAATTGCTTGAGCCGCTTCAGTGATGTTAAGTCTGCAGGCTTGAGGCTGCAAACAGACGCATGCATTAAGAGATTCATGTGCAGCAAGCCCAGCTGGCTCTGGGAAACATTAGACCATCATTCCTGGTACTGCTCACCCATGGCACACTTGACCTATACAAGCAATGTCAATTCAGCACTTCCAGAACACATACCCTGCAGATGTAATATTCCATACACATACAGTAAGCCCAGTCACATAAAAGGCAAGGTTTGCCCTGGGTGTTACAAGCAGCTATAGGACCCAAGCAGTCTAGGAGACCAGACACTATCATGCCGTAGATAGTAGAGATAACAAAAGTTTCCTTTTCTTTAGTTGTAGAATTTGGAATTTAATAAAAACTCTTCTAAAAGGATCACTACACTTACTAGGAGTAACACATTTACTACAAATGTGTATGCAAAGGGTGCTTGCACAGCTTTTCTTTAACTAAAGTAGCATCAGACCATTTTCTTGGAGCTACCCAGAAACATCACTGGCAACCATTTTGAACAATACACATCAAGTGTGTGCAGTGCACAACAACTACATAACTGCCAGAGCTCTGGCCTCTGCCAAAGACCAGTATGTGAGACCAAAACCAGATACTTTAATATGATTCACAGTGTCATTTCAGCTTCATCTCCACAGACTAAAAAGGTAGGGGGATTTTCATGACTGAAGATATTGCTGAGTAAGCTATCTCAAAAGAAAGAGCAATATTTAACTTTTTAAGGTTTGCTTTCAAATGACAAAGGAATAGCATTTTATATGTCATTTATTTATGTTTCACAGGGAACATGACAAATTTTTAGGCTATTCCCCACCCTCCACATACACACACACCCCCCATTTAAGGTGTTATTCCCTGGTTCTGCAACAGGTTTTTTTTTTCCCTAGGAGTACATTCATATTGCACGACCTCCCTCCCCCAGCCCCTAATGCAGTTTTTGCTCTCTTCTGCTGGGCTAGCTGAGATAACAGAATATAGTATGTCTACTTATCCCTCTACAAAATACTTTGCATTAATAATTCAAACATAAATATTTCATTTAAAAAACCACAGCTAAAGGCATTCTTTTAAGTTACGTAAAAACACGCAGTCACTGTTGCTTCCAAAAGTTTCTTTTGAGGTTTTCAATCCTACTACGTTCATCTTCAGGATGATACAGACTGACAGAAAATGCATTCAGGCAAAGAATTTCAAATCGTATTTCCCATTTAATGTAAATTGTAGTTATGAGTTTTCCAACCAGTTCCAGAAGGACACTGAAGATGTACAGCTTTCTTGCAGAGTCTCCAAGTAAGATCAAAGAGGATACTGTTAATATAGAATCATAGAATCATAGAACAGTAAGGGTTGGAAAGGACCTCAAGATCATCGAGTTCCAACCCCCATGCCATGGGCAGGGACACCTCCCACTAAACCATGCCATCCAAGGCTATGTCCAACCCCACCTTGAACGCCACCAGGGATGAAGCATTCACAAATCTCCCTGAGCAACCCATTCCAGGGCCTCACCACCCTCACAGTAAAGAATTTCTTCCTCAGATCCAATCTAAACTTTCCCTGTTTAAGTTTAAACCCATTACCCCTTGTCCTCTCACTGCAGGCCCTAATGAAGAGTCCCTCCCCAGCATCCCTATAGGCCCCCTTCAGATACTGGAAGGCTGCTATGAGGTCTCCATGCAGCCTTCTCTTCTCCAGGCTGAACAGCCCCAACTTTCTCAGCCTATCTTCATACGAGAGGTGCTCCAGTCCCCTGATTGTATTCGTGGCCCTCCTCTGCACTTGTTCTAACAGTTCCATGTCCTTTTTATGTTGAGGACACCAGAACTGCACACAATACTCCAAGTGAGGTCTCACGAGAGCAGAATATGTAAGTTTTCAGTTAACATTATCTTCATTGAGTAGTAATCCTACCTTTAAAAAGGCAAGCAAAATACAAAATAAAAACCACACCCACAACTTTAAAGAAATAATTATTAAATCCTGTTAAAAAAAAAAAAAAAAAAAATCAAACAGCTTTCCAGGTAGTTTAACAAGGACTTTACCAACTTTGTGCGGATCTAGACTAAAGAGATGTCAATCCGGTCCTTCCTGAAAATCCAGCTTTCCAGACCAGCAAACATCATAAGATTACAAGGAAGCAAATCGGTAATAAAAGGTGAAACTTTTCAAACAACCCAGCAGGCAGTGAGATATTTAATGAACCTCTCTCCAAGAGGAAATGAGACAGGTAAAGTGATAAACAAACCTAGAGCTGTTACTGTTTCTCATGAGCCTGACAAATCCAAGTCTCAATTTTCACAGACATCCCCTATAGTTAAAATTCTGGAGAATTCAGTGATTTACTCCCTCTCAGATGCTCAATTTCAACCTTCCAAATAAACCTTAAAGGCACGACACCTGATCAGTGTGGTTCTGCCTGTTGGACAACCTGAAATAACTGCCAAAAGATCTGATCTGCCCAATTCTATACTGTGTCCAGCACTAAACACCAACACCCCAGTTTTCACCGACCGCTTAAACAGAACCCAGAAACAGCTATGGAGCAACACAGAAAATCCCTGCTTAGTTGCTGGGTGTTTAAATGGATAGACTAGGGAAAGGCTTAACTCTGTTACCCTACAAGGCCTTAGGACAACTGCTAGGAATCAGTTATGTTTCTATTTTTGTTGCTCCTCCCCAGCTGCTGGATGACTGAACCACTTTTATGGGAAACATCGTATTTGCACTATGTGAGGATAGCTACTCTATCCCTATAGAAAGGTGGAGTTTTTTGGGGGTGGGGGAGAAACACCACACCAACCAGAAGCAACAAGAGTTTAGGTCTCATCCAGGAAAACTTAAAAAGTTAAAGTGAATTACCCATAGGGGTAAATTCAGCACAGAAATCCTAAGTCTGCTAAGCCTCAGGAGTGCAATAGTACTTGGGTAGAAAATGTTCTCAGCTGCAGACTCCCACTAGACTCGCGCAGCAGCTGAAGGTACTAATGTAATTGTTTTACCCTGCACCAGGAGATAAATTGCTGCCTTCTCCCATCCAACATAAGCAAAGTTGAGCATTTGCTCCTGGAGCCACTGCTGTTGGCAGCCTGCAGCCCATGCCTCTTTATATGTTAAAGTACTTTACAGCCCCACATAATGCAGATGTAGGTCTAGTTCAGCCACCTCTGCCACAGAGTGCTAACAATAGGCAAAGGGATGGAGGACTGCACAGTTACAAGCGCGAACTACTTTAGGTAGCTAAACCTCCTCACAAGCACAAGCCTACCAACTAACTCCACCGTATTATAACCCTATGTAGGTTATAACCCTATGTAGGCAGCAGTTTTACAAGCTCTGTGCACACAGTAGAAGGACTTTGAAAGCTGTAGTTACAGGCATGAGAAGGGAAATAAGCAGGTGCAAAGCATGAACAGGCAATTTTCCCTTGGGGCTTCAACTCCTAAAATTGCCATTCGTGATGCTTCTGTTACACAGGGCAGGAGCATAAGGAGCTCCATCACCCGATATCATAAGTAAAATTACATTAACATGGCATTCTTCACAGTTGAACTGAATTGGCCTATTTCTTTACTCCAAAGCCAACAAATGCTTACAGTGTGTTTTTTAATGCTTTAATTGCCAAGATTTAAACAATTAAGTGCTTTTCATTCTGAGTTTTATAACTTTCACATCTCTGCAAAACAACAGATAACTCTTGTAGGAATCCGAAGAAGTACAGAATAGAAATGCTTTTCAGATTTAAAAAATGTACTTGATACATAAACATTGATTTGCAAAGTCAGAATTAATGGAACTCCCAAGTGTCACTTCTGAACCTTCACCTTTGTTAAGGGTGCTGTTACACTGAAGGACAGCAAGAAAAGAAATATAGAAGTTAGGAAGAGAGAAAACAAGTAGTAACAAACCCAAAGGCACAGTCAAATACCAAACACCTAAAACACACCAAAACCGGACAAGACCACATTTGTCTGGAAGTTATGCAAGCAGTCCACAGCACAAAGTTCCCTCAAGCACCTCAGCTGGTGAGCTGCAAAACAGCCTCTGCCAGCACCTCACTTGTGCCAGCACTAGGAGAGACCCCCCCCCAGCAGCTACAGAATTCAGTGCTTCACCTGCAAGGCCACATGCAACGCTCCATCTCGATCACATGGAAAGGGACAGCAGCACTCCACTGCGACCCATACTAGTTATAGAAAAAATGAAGAACCAAAACCAGGTGGTAGAAGAATGTTCAGGTAAAATGGAGAATATGCTTAGGCTTTTTCTGTTCATGGAGCTGGCTGCTCTCTGTCAGTTCTGTTTTTCCTTGACAGAGCACTAACAAACTGTTCATTTCTCTCAGTAATTGACAAGAACATGGTAACTTTCCAAACGTGCAGTCTACCTACAAATGTATATGGTATAAATTTAGTCAACTTCTGGGCAAGTTAAACTACTCGGTTCTACATTGCTTCATCCATGAAATAAGAGTTTATGGAAACCTCAACCAAAACAGTAAAGGAAAAAGACTTTAATTCTAGCCCACAGAAAACAATATGCTGGAGAAATACACTATTTTTTATACAAGTTATGAGATGCTTTTATATGCTTTACTTCTCGATTTTCCTGCTTTCAAGTTAAACACCATTTTGAAACTAAAGGCGTTCTCCCTTCAGACAGTCACCTTCTCAAAGAAGTAACTTAGACAAGGCTCACCCCAGTGCATCTTTAGAGATGCCAAGAGACACCAGAGAGTTTTGGATCAGTGCCTAATATGACACTGCAGCAGCATCCTGATGCTGAAGTAGCTAAAGCTTGTATTGCCATACTGGTCTTAACAATGAATAATGAAAGTCTCCAAAGCAATCAGGGTCCAACACGAGTGCTTGTCACTAAAGACCTCACTGGTATTAATGAGCTAACGAATTACTTTTATGTGGTATCTATATATAAAGGGTATCACACAGTCTACAGGGAGGGCACACCAAGTGCTGAATATCCAAAGCATCTCATGAAAAAACTGCTGCAGGCAGGCACCCTTTCGAAAATGCCATTGCTAAAGCAATGAGGCTTTCTAGAAGTTTCACCTGTCTCTTCAAATCAGTAGTGTGTTTGGATTTCTCTTTGCTTTACTAATAAACACAAACACCAAAAACCTTCACGCACAAGATGAGAACCCTTCTTGTCTGGGAAGTTCTCTGCTTGCAGGGCCTTTTTAGAACTTGGCTGGAGAGCAAGAAGATGCATGTCAAATAAAACAGCCAAAGCCACAAATGCTACTTCCCAAATGACAGGTATTCCTTAATAGCACTTACTAAGTGAGAAAATATATCCCCAACTGAAGAAGGCACTTGTGGCACTTCCTTACTTGAAGGGCAACTACAAGCTATTCAGCGCTTCAGTTAGACACACAAAGAATGACATCTACTGAAAACGAAGAGGCTTTCCAAAGGAGCCCTTGATTAAGATGAGTTAGTTGAAATTATTTTCCCTCAGTTTGGATCCATTAAATACTTTTCAGAAGGAACACATATAAAGCTAGCACTCATAGGGTAAGAATCATTCCACTATTGAAGAGCTTAAAACAAAAGAAACTAGGAACATGGAAGCCTACAAATCAAGACATAAATCAGCTAACAAGAGCAGCCAACAGAAACTGCCCGCAGCCATCCAAAGTATCACAAGTTACTGAAAAAGTCATGTCACATCTGCCTCTTCCATTTACAAATCACATTTTCATTAGAAAAAAAACCCATCCCTAGAGGAGATAAAGCCTAGTTAGGTGTCCTATAAACTGAAACTTTCGCATTTGAAACATCAACTTTTTTTTCCTTTTCAACCGAAGAATGAAGAACTGTTTAAACAAAACATTCAAATTATAATATTTCTGTAACTTAAATCTGAACTGCTTATGTCATCTTCATTTGCAACTGCTGATTTAATCCAGACGGTAAATACCATATTGACCATACAAATACTTTCTTGATCATTAGGGGGGGGTGTTATTTTTGATTTTTTAGACCAGTGATTGATTTGAATGTGTTTTTAAAAGGATAACAGTTTCTTACTTACAGGAAAATGGCTCGTTACAAATGTGCTGAGATTTCAATTTTATCTGCTGTCCAGCCCATTACAGACTCTATCTTGGATCGCTGACAGACATTACCGAAGCAGACAGCAGCATCACAGGTATGTTTTAAAATCCATTCTACATGCGAGAGATTTACAGTATGAATCAAAAAGGAACAACATGCTAAACCCTTCTCTCTCCCTCAAAATGTTGCTTTCAAAACCTGTGAACAACTTTAGACACAGAGAATTTAACAGAATACTTTTATGTCTTTGTCTTACCAGTATATCAGAGACAGAATGGTTTTACAGTAGCGTATTTTGCAATGAGTTTCTCTAAATCTTGTTGATTTCAGCACTTCACAGCTCCCCTTAATCAGCTATTGCACATTCTTCTGAAGACTTGCTTGGTTTTCTCTGTTAAGATTTTCTCACATTTTCCCCCATACCATCACTTCTCTCCCCCTCTCTTTCAAGTGAAAAGCTTCATTTCGTGCCTCTCCCAACTATCCTGAAGTAACCTTGTGTTGGTAAAAGAGAGATATCTACTTTACCTACAATCCCCTAAGTTTTAACTGAATTATCTTCAAGAAGTAGCCTAAAGATAATGTTTTAAAGAACATCTGCATGTAAATATTGTCCAATTTCACCTGTAATATTTTCCCCCCTTTAACGAACACATGTTCTTATTACTTCTGACTTCTCGGGTTATGATCTGCAAGACAGAAAGGCAAAGAGAACGGAAAAAGAGCCCAAACACCAGGATTACTGACATCCAGAAGATGCGTTAAAAAAAACCCTGAAAAATGTGATACAGAGCTAATCTATTAAGTGGACAAAGGCATCAAAAAAAAAAAAAAAGTAAGCTCTGCTCACCACATTTCAGAGGAAAACAAATAAATTACCTCCTCATGAAATCTATACTGCGGAGTAGCTGTCAAGTTTGAAGAAAAAGTCCTTCTAAATGTGCCTTTGAGCTGTACTGTCATGCACCTTGAATGAAACACCAAGTTACAATTACTTTGTCACTCTTTGGGATGAGGTAAAGATAAGTCTGGGTGTGGGGGGAACCCAAACAAACAGCAAAATCCACAAACACTGTAGGAAAAGAGTATATTCACTGTAAATTCCTGCATGTTTATTCTTCGGATTAAACCCTCAGACAACTACAGTAAAAGCATATTAGGCATACAGCCAAGTACACAATAGGATAAAAAAAAAAATAACTCAAAAATACAGAGCCAAAAATGTTTGAGCTATCTCCCAGAACTAAGTCATACCATTTTCTTGTTAACAATTATATATAACTATAGTCAATTTTCCACATTAAAGGTAAATTGAACAAGTCAGAGGCAAACTCCCTTTGCACTTTGGATTACTTTTAAAGAGACTTGCTGGACATTATTTCAGTTCATTATTGACCGCATCTTAAGCAAATGCCTTACTTAAACATTTACCCAATGGTCACTGTATCTGCTTATAAGCAGCAATAATAAAACATATCATCACTGCACTCAGAATAAAACTCTGGAGAGACGCTTGTGCTTCCATTTAAAATATTCAAGAGTTTGTTTTCCACAAATCAATATATTTAAAACAGAGGGTATCCAGAAGGTGACTGCTACTTTTAGCGATGGCAAGACATCTTATTACTGCCCCTACTACTGACCAAAAAGGCCCTTTCAGTGAGTTGATTCCCCTCCCCAATTCTTAATAATACTAATAAAGATATTAGACCATTTTCTGCTGGCTTCATGAAATGAATCAGCTCGGGGAAAGGCTACACCAGTGCCTGACAGGAGATGGAGAAGGGCTGCATAGCTGGGAGCAAAACCGCCCTTTTCACCAGCAGCAAACTGTTAGATCAGCCTGATCTGCTTGTAAAACTGAGCTCAAAAACCTAAACAAAATCCCCTTTCCCCACCTTCTATTGTGAAGAGAGTCAAAGTGAGGTTCCAGAGGCCCTTAGGAAAGGTTCCTTATTGCTTCTTATGAAAAATATACACAGAACTATTTCCTGGAGCATTACTCAAGCAAAACAATACTATCTGCTGTGATAAGAAAACAGCAGAGAGGGTTAGAGATTTCTGTGTAAACAGCATTATGGATCCCAAACAGTGTTATGGAGCAGTCTCTGAACATAAGCAAGAAGCAGAGACTGAGGTGGGGTGAAGCCACGGTGCTTAGTTGCCCACTGACCCCTTCAGTCTTTTTTAACAGAAACTGAGAACTTAGGTACGGAACTGGCTTTTATCCCAGACAGACACTGGGACTCCGTGTCACCCTCTGCTGTAAAGGCTGGTCAGAGATGTAAAACAGGAGCAGAATGTGCCTGTTGGAGCTGCTGGTATCACAGGGACACAAGTGCTTATAGGCAGCTTACATGACCCAGTCCCTGCAATTACAGCACTGTTACCCATTTCTTTACCATCAAAGAACACATTTCTGTCAGCTTATTTCTGCTCCCCTAGCAGAGGCACTTGAAGAGAAGCAAGTTTAATGACTGCGAAAGGAGACATTTTCCATATGTAGAAATAACATGGGCACCATGAGCAATGGGAATATTCACATCACTGATAAATATAACATCTCTTGCGCAGCTACTGCAGATCTGACTTCCAGAGTTGGCCATTAGGAGTGCTCCACAGTGTTAACTACCTTGCCTTATGGCACAGAGCTGCAACAGGAAAGCATATTTCACCCACCACAGGTACAGCTGTCACTTGCCAGTTTGCACAAAGCAGCCACAGCACTCCCCTTCCTTAACACTACAAACAGCAGAAGGAACAACATCAAACAGCTTATAGATGCATCTGTACATGTACATGTTTGTATGTGGGTTTCCGTACATGAAAATACTTTCCCTGGATCTTCCAAGCTCATCTTTCTTTGTTTGATTTGGATTGCAGCTTTTTTGAGACAGAAGATTCAAAACTGAGACCATGTCAACTCTTAATCACTACAGCAAATTTTAAAAGAACTGCTTGTTCTTTTCCTAACATCTATTAATTGTTGTAATGCATGCAATTATATGCAAACACTTCAGCAAATGAGATGTTTGTTTTGTTTGGTTTTTTTTTTTTTTTCTTCCAGAGTTCTAATATTCTTATATTAGATTTCTAAAACACTCTGGAAACCACCCTGACAGAAACTACTTACTTTAGAAGATATGTCACAGAGCATACACTTCTATGGTCTTGGTTTTGGCTATAAAACAAGTAAGTTAATATTTTAAAAGGCAATACCAATAAACGTTTTAACCCTAAAAAAAATTTCATCACTTGAATTCCACAAGTATTTAGGTCAAATACATGCAAACCCCAAGTAGTGTTATCAAAATAACACTTTTATGCTTTGGATGCCAGAAATAGGGGGGGGTTTACTTGGTCTAAGACCTTCTAACCTTTTATACTTTAAAACAGTTGTCCTACTCTGTATTTCAACTAAATTCTCAGTAATACAAAAATGTTCCTGAACAGCAACAATAAGGAACAGAAAGGAAGAAGGGAAAAAAGAAATACAACAAAACCTCCCACTTTAACACAACTACAAGGACAAACCACCTCAACTTTGAGAGCCTACTGAGTTCCTGAACAGCTTCATTATATTAAGTTTGGTGGTGCATTAACACCGCATCTGCTGACATTAAACAAGTAACTGTTTGCTCACATCCCCCCTAACACCTCACTCCCCCAGATCATTCTATTGTTTTATTACCTGTTTTGCTGGCACCCGCCTTCTACAGCATACCCAGCTGGTACACACAGCAGTCCTTTTGCTCTATTCCAGCCGAGCAGTTCATTCCATTACCAAGATACAAAAATAGAAATAAGCAGATAATTTAAAGCGGATTCAGCTACTATCTGCTATTGTAAAAGCATGATCCCAGAGCAGACGATAAGTCTGCATTTCACAAATGATGACATCACACTATTAAGTGATATTAGTTCAGGCACTACCCATTTCCACAAAATCACTCCTAATAACCACCACTTGGCAAATATTTAATGAGCAAGAAAGGAGAATTCATCTTCAAGAGTAGGACTGGTGTATTCTATGTTTATTATCCTCATTTGCTCAAACTGTCGAGAAAACACTGAACAAGGTTAGATGAAGGCATCTGTTATCTACAAACTTCAGCCTATGGTTTTCTTTTAACCTGGCACAAAGACAATCCTATTTATTCTGAAAGTACAACATTTTAAAGAAAATAATACTTTAAAAAGCAAGAGCTATAAAGAAATCATAATATAGCATAAAAGCAGAACTGAGTATGAGATACGGTTATGGAGACACTTAGGCTGTGCACACCAGAGTGACATCAACTATGAACTTCAGGGCTCTCCAGCATTCGAAGTTAAATGAGGACATGAACCTGACTAAAAGAACATCACCCTGTCAGACACTGCAAGCTTCCAATCAGAGTTTTCAAGCATACAGGCAGTAACAGTCTTAACAGACTTTACACTTTGTAAGAAGTCTTCAATAGTGCACTGGATTACAACATTAACTTGTTCTAATTTGTTACACACAGGTACAACTTGTTCAACAAACCAGAACTGTCCCTGCCTTCCACAGTTGCCAATGTTACTCAACCTAACACATTAAAAAAGTGGTTTACATTACAGTCAGAAAGGCCAAGAGAAGTCTTTCTCTGGGAAACCCCTTTCTCCCATCACAAACTTAATCCCCTGATTTAAGCACCAAGTCCACCACCCAACCAGACGGATGTCATCATGTCCCATCTTTGCAGTTAGACACATAAGGAAGAAAATTTCAAGGCCATGCTAATTCCTGAAAATAGCCACCACATAGCAAAGGGTAAAACCTGAGCATCTGATAACCATCAGGTTCCAAGATCATAAAGGCTCAAGACCTTACTATTTTAGCTGAAGGCAAAGGAAGAAAAAAACAGAAGTAAAACTGGATTTTTTCCACTGCCACCAGTTGAAATACCTGAAAAACAAACATAACTCAACTCTACTTTCCCTTTATCAGCAAAATACACTGTAATATTTAAACACTAACAGGTAGTAAATATATATCTGTATCTTCATACAAGCGTGCTCACCCATGTTCTTAAGTTAAAAATCCCTTATATGATGTCCATATTTTTACTTGACTTCTTTAACTTGCATATTGTTTATAAACCCCCCTGCAATCTTCAAAACACTAAAAAAGGAAAGCATAAACATCTTTGAAATGAAAAAACTCTGTAAGGAAAGACTTTGAAAACTCAGGGGATTTAAATCAGGGAGAGAAAAGATGGCACAAAGCTTGAACCCTGCACTGCAGTCAGAGCTCTGTGCAGCACAAGTCTGTCTAGACAACTCTTAGCGCCTAATCATAGCTACATTGCAATTTAAACACTTACAGGAATACTTATCCCAAAAAGGGAGGGGGGTGAGGGGGAAGTCAAGCAGGCAAAGACAAGGAGCACACTAGAAACCCTGTGAAATTGCTTTCAAATAGGTCACTAAGACATGATAATGTGCCAGTGACAAAACAGTTCTAAAACTTAAGTCACCATTATTGTAGTGATTCTGATAAAAAGGCCTTTTATAGCTAAATTTGTCAATTTAGCAGAATAATCATGATCGGAAGAAAAAGCTTAGTAATTGTTTTACCAGGTTGATAACATGGATACATACTGTAACCGGGATGTAAAACATGTGTCTCCTCATCTTCATCTATTGTCTGCCCTAAGGCAAACAGCCTGACACGTCTCATCTTCAGTAGCCTTGGGGAGGTTTCACGGGCAGGACTCCCAACATCCAGATCTACCTCTCCAGAAGCAACAGTGGGAACAATTTTTTTCAGGAACTCCATTTTCACATGCCTCTGCGCTCTCTGCTCTTACTGAATCCCGCAGTTTAGCTCCCGTTACGGAGCGTGGCTCCCACATCAACTTCCTTGAGCACAGAGGTAGACTTCTCCTAGTGATGTCACGTTGAACCTGGGTGGTGCCAGCACCAGCACGTCAGCTGCCAGCTGCTTCAAGGCAGATTTTAAAGGCGTCTAACTGCACGAGCTGATAAGAAAACCAAACAACAACAAGCCTATATATTAACTATCACACACGCTAAAACTCTGTGCTCTCATAAGAGCCGTATTTAGCACTGCGACCATTTTGAGCCCTACTAAAATGCACGGTGTATTTCCAAATTCCTATCTGACAAAGTTCAATAACTCTTAATTTTCATTAAGTGCACAGAGTATTCATCTGCATCTGAAAGATAGCACTTGTCACTCAGAAAGTCTATGCACCAGCTTTATAAACAGGGTCTAACAGCACCACAATTTAAAACATTTGCATTTCATATGGTTTTAACTACTAGCTATGAAGATACTAACATTTATTAAATATTAAGTTAAGTTCTGCACAGACTCTGATGCTATATTTACCACTTAAAATACTCAAACCACCTTCCAGAAAACACCAAGTACAGAAATAACCTGCTTCATTTTGTCCAAACGTCCACTTTATTCCTAGGGCTACTTCTCCATACGTGCCTGGTTTGTTTTCATTTGGGTGAAGTTTAAGTGTTGCCCTGTATTCAGCTTAAAGAAGCCATTATGAAAGATGCCTTGCATTTGGAGCATAAAGCTCAAGGAGGGAGGGTGGAAAAAAAGAAAGACATGTATAGAAGAGTGTTCCTTTACCTTAATGGTTTCCACATTTGGGAATAGGTATCACTGTATGATCGAAAGCTTTATGTTATTTACTAGACTCAGAGTGTAGATCCAACAGACACAATCATAGAATCATAGGATAGTTAGTGTTGGAAAGGACCTTAAAATCATCGAGTTCCAACCCCCCTGCCATGGGCAGGGACACCTCACACTAAACCATGCCATCCAAGGCTATGTCCAACCTGCCCTTGAACACCACCAGGGATGGAGCATTCACAACTTCCCTGGGCAACCCATTCCAGTGCCTCACCACCCTTAAAGAATTTCTTCCTCATATCCAATCTAAACTTCCCCTGTTTAAGTTTGAACCCGTTACCCCTTGTCCTGTCATTACAGTCCTTAATGAAGAGTCCATCCCCAGCATCCCTATAGGCCCCCTTCAGATACTGGAAGGCTGCTATGAGGTAATACCAAGCTGTGTGGTTCGGTTGATACACTGGAGGGAAGGAATGCCATCCAGAGGGACCTTGACACGCTTGTGAGGTGGGCTGATGCCAACCTGATGAAGTTCAACCATGCTAAATGCAAAGTCCTCCACCTGGGTCGGAGCAATGCCAGGCACAGCTACAGGTTGGGCGGGGAGGAGATTGAGAGCAGCCCTGCAGAGAAGGACTTGGGGGTGTGGGTTGATGAAAAAATGAACATGAGCCGGCAGTGTGCGCTTGCAGCCCAGAAGGCCAACCGTATTCTGGGCTGCATCAAAAGGAGTGTGACCAGCAGGTCGAGGGAGGTGCTCCTGCCCCTCTACTCTGCTCTCGTGAGACCTCACTTGGAGTATTGTGTGCAGTTCTGGTGTCCTCAACATAAAAAGGACATGGAACTGTTAGAACAAGTCCAGAGGAGGGCCACGAAAATGATCAGGGGACTGGAGCACCTCTCGTATGAAGACAGGCTGAGAAAGTTGGGGCTGTTCAGCCTGGAGAAGAGAAGGCTGCATGGAGACCTCATAGCAGCCTTCCAATACCTGAAGGGGGCCTATAGGGATGCTGGGGAGGGACTCTTCATTAAGGACTGTGGTGAGAGGACAAGGGGTAATGGGTTTAAACTTAAACAGGGAAAGTTTAGATTGGATCTGAGGAAGAAATTCTTTACTGTGAGGGTGGTGGGGCCCTGGAATGGGTTGCCCAGGGAAGTTGTGAATGCTTCATCCCTGGTGGCGTTCAAGGTGGGGCTGGACATAGCCTTGGATGGCATGGTTTAGTGTGAGGTGTCCCTGCCCATGGCGGGGGGGTTGGAACTCGATGATCTTGAGGTCCTTTCCAGCCCTTACTATTCTGTGATTCTGTAATAGTCCCACCTTGTTAGCCACCAAAGACTATACACTCAAAGATCAACTAATACTCACTCTGAACATCTAAGTGGCAGTCTGCATGCTTCTGCTACTTCTATGAAAGCAACTCGGTGTCCTAGACACTTCTGAATGCATTCAATACAGTTATCAAACTCGGTACAAGTTCCTTAAAGTTGCCACCTAAGACATTTTTCAAGTTCTATACAGATTGAAAACATCATATTTTTTGTATTCAAATCTGCATTAAAGTCCCCAAATACTGAAGTTAGCCTGTATTTCCCTTGTAAATGAATACAAAATTCTGACTTCATCATACAAGACACATTGTTAGAATACAGTTTCCTACAGTGGAAGATTTGGGAGGTAAACAAAAAAAAAGCCCCTATAATGATCTCAATCATAGTATTTTTTCCAGCAGTACAAAAAGTTACACAGAATACATTTTCAGAAAAGCACTGCATGTGTTTCCAGAACAAACAGTAAGATACCACAAAGGCAATTTGAGATTATAAAAGAACCTGAGTCATTACAAGCTCAAGCTATCATTTATTCATAACAGCATTATTTTCTATGGGATTTTTTTGCCTTTGACATCTCGCCACAACCCTGCTTCACAGTTTCTAACCTCTGGGAATCAAAGAGAAATTCAGACACCTCTGAGAGACTGAGAATGCTTCCAACCATCCACCTGCCAAACCGAAGTCTGCAAAGGGAGTAATCAGGTATTCTGCGTTGTACCTAACTTAAACATCCTCTGAAAGGCTCAAAGTAGACACCAGAGTGCTCTTAACCACACCATGGAGGTTTCCTTACGCATGTGGACACAAGGGGGAGATAAGAGATGAAGTGCAAGTCCCCAGTGCATCAGTTTGGTTAAATGCATAAGGTGTGACTTTCCACACAACATGTAGCAATATGTGAACTGGCCAGAAATACAAAAAAATAAGGGCTGAAACTATTTTTTTAAAAAAACAACACTCAAAAGCCTTTCAAGAAATAGGATTTACAAACAAAACGAGTAATAAAACCCACCCACCCACCATACATACACACGATCATATTTCTAGAGTAAACTTGACGAACTGAAAAGCTTGTATAACACAGATGTATCCAAAAGCTTTGCATTGGTTTGTTTTTCCCGTTTGGGATGGGGTTTTTTTGACTCTTAAGGACATGAAAGAGTTTTCTCCAGAAGACAGTTGAGGATATATACACACACAATATACATATGAGGATATATGTACACATATATATAGGTTTATGTATATTTATGTCTTTTCATATACGTGATGGTTGGATGGTGATTAACTCCAGGACTTCCATACTTCGTTGCATTCTATGAAAGCAGCATTTTATAAAGAATGAAGCTAGGATACACAACTTACGTTTCTGCCTCTCTCACACATGCTCTCACCATCTTCCCTGAACAGCGCAATGTAGATCTGTGGGTTTTTTTCCTACAACCTGAGCAAGCTCTACAGATAAACTGTCAGGGGAAAACACTGCAAGTCTTAATTGCCATACTCAAATTCATCTTTAAACAAAATAAACCAAGAGAGGCCACAAAAAGCCTTCTTTGACCAGCTGTAACAATTTCTTCTTCTGGAACCTCTAAATAAAAAGGATGGAAGCCTCAAGCTTGTACAGAGTTATTATTTCTATTACAGTACATTGTTCAATGTCTTTCCATGTGTATTCCACTTCTGTTTACGCAGAGGGTGACTCTGGTTGCACACCAAAGTGCCTGCTGAGGTCACTCAGGCTTCCCCACCCCAGTTCCACAACTAGTGATAGAAACCTCAAGAAGACAGGGCTCGAGCTCCACATCCCTCACTAACAGGAACCCACATCGCAGGACTCGGCACCAGCAGGGATTACGGCGAGGACAGGAAACACGCCCTACGGGGAAGGAATAGGCTCCCAGAGGGGTCCCGCCCAGCGCCCCCCGGTGGAAGCGCGGTGCGCTGCAGGACTCTCCCCGGCGGCGCGGCTGTCTGCCGGCGGCACACAGCACCGCGCTTGGCCCCAGCTCCTCAGCAACGCGGCCAAGGCAAAAGAACCCAGAAGAGCCGAAAACGCAGGACTGACCCTCCTGCTGGACACTGGCACTGGAGCTGCTGCCAAATCAGGTTCAACAGCAGAGGCCCAGCAGAGGGATTCTGTCTCGTCAGCATCCCCATAGGTGGTAGTAGGAGGCACAATGGCCGTGAGTTGAAGAAGGAAGAGCTTAAAGTACAAGTAGTTCTTTAGAGCAACGTGATGCAAGTAGTCTCTTTAAAATTAATTGGAATTATGCCACATATCACTAGGAGAAAAGATACCCTTATCTTTCTTGGCATCTTTTTTTCTGCTATTGGGTGAAAAAATAAGCCCTTTCTCCTTAAATAACTGGGGCCTCCGCTGCAATAAGGGAGTGACAAGCCATGGGGAAGGGGCTGAGTCACCATCCCTGGAAGTATTTACAAGTCATGTATATGGTTTAGTGGTAGACATGGCTGTGCTAGATTAACAGTTGAACTTAATGACCTTAAAAGTCTTTTTCAACCTAAGTGATTCTGTATGGAAGGGGTGAGAGGTTTGTCCTTTGAGAAAGTGAGCGGTCCAGGTTATGCAAAACTGTCTCTACCTCATTTTTTTTTAACATTCAGCCGGACAGGGTGCAGACATCGAACCTGGACCCTGCTTTTGCCAAGAAAGTTTGGACCAGAGGACCCTAGAGATCCTTTCCAACCTGGTATTCTATGATTCTGTGTTAATATTCCTTGAGCTCAAGAGTTTCATATGCATCTTTGATCCCATACTGAACACAGCATTAGTGTGCACCAAATAAGCATCATTACTATTTTCTCCAACTTTCTAATTTAAACCTCAGTTTCAAGTGGGAGTGAATCTGCTAAGGAAATAGAGCAATGATGATAGCACCCAAAAACACAAGTACAGGAAGTTTTTCCTTGAATTTCAGAATAGAAGCCTAATTTGTAACAATTTGTCTTATCCCCATAAAACAATCTGCTCTTCCCCCTGAAAAAACAAATACAGGAGATGCGCAACAAAAAGCCAAATAAGCAGTAGAGTTAGAAATTGAACTTGCAGTCTAGCTCCAAGTATAAATTAACACATCTGCACTAAACTCCTGAGAGGTACCAGACAGCTGTATTGTATGTATTAGCTAATCAGCAGGACACTGTCATAGTTTCATACACAAGACTGTAGTGGTAAGGAATACAAACCCCATGTCCTTGTATACACTGTGCATCTTTAAATGACAAGCTTTTTTCCTTTTGTTATTTATTTAATTATAACATGATCACATATATACCTTTTTGTTCATTAAATACAGAAGCTGAACAGACAATGTAGCATAGAAACGTGCGCATAGGGAGAAAACAGTCTGCCATATTGTGGAGTCATCTCACCTTTCGGCAGTCTGTACCAACCACCTGCAAGAACTTGACATATTTAAAGGAATTACCTTGCATGTCAGGAACCTCAGAATTTTAAAAGCTATTTAGGATAAAAGGCTATCCTTCATACAATTTAAAAATCACATCACACTTTACAGTTAATTCCCAAGCTACTCGGCATCAATGGTTTCCTTGGTCCATTTCAGTGAATGCAACTTCAGAGTAAAAGACTAAGGAGGAGTATAAGCAGGGAGAAAGCAAACTGTAATTTTGCAATAAACCGTACCTGTATCAGTGTAAGCAGCTTCTTTTATGTAAAACAGCAGCTACTTTAAACCTAAGCCATTTAATCTTTCTATAGTTTTATGTTACTCTTGTTCTTTTAATGCAAGCATGCAGATAGCTTTGGCTGTCCCCATGCTTTTCCCAAAGACAGACTAGCTTTCTGTTCCCCGAGAAATGAAATGAACAAACAGCTGTCAGCTTTTGGTAAGGTTTTGATTTCCTTTCAACCACTTAAGCTGTAATTCGCGCTGTATGGGTGGGCTGGGTTTTTCCTTGAGCAAGTTGTGGGATTTTTCTTTGGAAGGTTGGGGATTTCTGGGGCACGTTTTTTTTTTGTTTAAGAGTTTGGCTTCATTTTATTTGGCATTAATAGAAGTGAAATACAAGTAGAAATAAAATACCTGGCAAAATACATCCACCAGAAGCTGAACACAAAACACAACTTATGTTCACTGACTGAATGCAGCTCTCATCCATTCAATAAAAAAGCCCCAAATTTTTACCGTTTATGTGTTAGGTTGTAACCATTCTTATCTTCAAACCACATGCAAGAATAAAATGCTTTCCTGAACTCATTAGGAGTTCCTGAGAAGATCACGGCATTGTCTGCCCCACAGCTTCTGCAATCCTCAGCCAGGATAAGGATCTGGGCTTCCTGTCGCTAACCTCTCTTGTTCCAAGCACTGACGCATCACACCAGACCTTCCAAACCGATGAATTTCTTCCACTGGCAGGTTTTCTTCAAATAAGAACTTGCATTTCAAAGCAAATCCCAGAGTAGTACTTGCTCTGAATCATAGCCATTCCAGGCAAGTAGGAACAACGAGAGTAGACGTCATTACACAGTCCCAAAACAACCAAAGTGGGCAGATTTTGTTCCCCTTATGAAAGGATCAAAGTGAGTGATGACAAGCATGATGTTGATATTTTTGCGTAAAGGATATTTAAAAGAAACCCAACGTTTAGAAAACAAAGCTGTGAAACAGCTACCAGTAAGTCAGACCAGCAACAGCAACACTGCTGCGAAACTGGAACTTTAAGGAACTGGGAGCCGAAAATCTTTACTGAAAGCTTTTTAAGTGCTTAACAGAGTTACAAAGAACAGGGTTGCCAACTGTTAATGTAGGCTCGCCTATAGAAAAGCCAGAACATAGGCAGTAAGTGACAGCCAGAGATCACGCAGACACATACATCTCCACAATTACTTAAGAACATCAATGGTTCAACATACATTTCTTGGACATTTTGGCTATTTAATTAATGGCTATTTTCACAACCATCATTACTATTTCTGTTAGAATCTTCTCCAACACTAAAGTGTACATCCGTAGAATTTCCTCATGTTTGAATGGTCAACTTTTAAAATTCACACAAAATGACATAAATGACAAAAGCCAAAAGGCCAGGGAAAGAATCTACTGCCCAAAATACCTTTCATTCCAATCCCAACAGTGCATACAGCACCAGTTTATCCCACTCCCCTTACTAAGCTTGACCTTAGTTTGCTGCTCCAAATTCTATGTAAGGAAGGTATGTTTAAAATGTTACTGACTTGCGGGAAACTATCGTTTTTTCACTGTGACTCTTCTCCATAGCTTCTATTACTTACAAAAAAAGCAGGCTTACTGAGTGCACAGTATGCAGGACAAACTGTTCCAATGCCAATTAAAGTCTTCTGGACATCTAGATTAAACGTAGGTTCTGTCTTGATTTACACAGCATTCACCCACTCTATTTTAGTTCTTCCCTTGCAAAATGGACAGAAGGGTTTGGAACACGTCCACAGAAAATTTATGTACTTTGTGTCTTCATTTTATTTAGCAAAAGTAGAAACAAATACTCAACCTAGTAAAAGACCAAAACTGAGTGGGTAAATTCACAAGTCCATTCACATGCTCAAGTTTCTGCTAGTTTAGGCGTACACCCCCTGTGCGCTGTGATACAGACCAATACTACTAAAACACAATATATAATCTAGCGTTATAGCAAAACACATTTGTAACACAAGGTTTACATTAGCTAAGGAGCAATGTATTTTAAATCTCAAGTAATATATAGTCCTTCCATACCAAATTTCAGTGTGATCTTTCTCATAACAAAGCCACAGAGCCAGAGAAGGATATATATCTAGAGATCAAGAGTCACAGGTTAATATTAAAATTAGTCATAGAAGAAATAATTCATATTCTTCAGTTGCATCTTTGATCAGCAAACAAGGATAGCTTAAATAAAGTTGCTGAACATCAATTATTTTCTACACAGAGTCGCAGCTCTGGGACTTCAGAAAGTTACTCTTAGCTAGAGGATATAGGCAGTTAAAACTAATACATCCATAAACAGAATATTATCAGAAAAAAGTTAGATATCGTGTATGTTTGCCCACAGGTATGTTGGGACATAACTCTAAAACTGCTCCTTTCTCATCTCTTCTATCTCAAAGACAGAAACAACCTCTAAAGCATTAAAAGACTTTTCTTGTGGAAATACATAACCTTAGATTTTAAAAAAGTAGTAGTCGTCTTCCTCTTTAAATTCCAAAAGAAAGACTTCCTTCAGTGCAAAGCAACGGCGCCCCAGTTCTGGGAAATACAGATACCTTTCTCCTTTCTTTTTACTTAGCTTGAATGCATTTTTCCCCTTATAATCTGAACATAACCAGAAAGAATAAATGCTGCTGCCAGAACCATATAATTCGGTTTAAACAGAAAACAGACCAACCTATCAGTTCTTACGATATATATAGTAGTACTAGGCACTCTGGGCTGAAGTCTTCAATATTCGTGACCTACAGAAACACTGGTATCTGTGTTAAAGGAAAACAAACTCACTCCTGCTCAGAAGATGCCTTCCTTGTCTATTAGGAAGATGCAATGACTATATTAAATTCAAGCCAGTGGAAAAGTGAGATACTTAAGGAGCTTATCAGAATGTACACAATCTGAGTATGATCTACCATAACCAGTATTTCATATGATGTACTATTGTTAATTTAGAGCAAATCTTTTATGTAAATTTGTAACCCTAAAAGAAAATAAAGGTTTTTCTACGTGCAAACATAAAAAGTTTCTGGATATTCTTTCAACTGAACAAGGGTTGTTTTTTTTAACATTCAGTTGTCTCCGGTCTTAAGGGAGTGGGGAATCAATAAACAGACCACCACATGCAAAAGAGGATGCTCCCAGTGGAGCTCCATATGGGCCTATGGGGACCCCAGTAGTATAGTACATAAACATTTGTAAAATGCCATTCGCACTTAAGAGAAAACAGAGCTACCCTTTCAGCGCTATAGATGTTCACAAATAGCAGAACTCAAGTATTTTATACGTCCAAGTCACAAAGTAAACAAACACATGCGAAAATGAAGGTACCTAAACCAACAAATTGGTGAGGCACCCAAGAGAAAGCTTCCATTTTTACCCTGTATGGAACATTTATGTACTTACACATACCCATGCAGGTTTGCTTACTAAAAATAGTCATCACATTAATGCTTATGAAATTGGAGAGAGGTAAACAAGACCACCATAAATAAATCAATCCAAAACCAATACACAGCACACTAACTGTGCAGCTTTGGAAGCTGGTGAAAAGATCTCCCTTATAAGACAAGCAATCAAGGCATAGGTATTGCTCCTTCACACAAGCTCCACTGCTCAGGCAATCTAACAGTGACCTGGGGGCAATGGAAAAGCTCAGAGAGCACCCTGATGTATTAGTTCTTTCCAAGTACCACAAATTAAGATGGATCTACACAACAGACATCATGAATGATAACCTGGAAAATACAGATTAAGACAAAATAGTGACAGTGTGTATTTAACATCTCATCAGAGTAAAAATGATTATTCAGAACAAACGTGAGACTAGCATGAGCTGTGAAAGGAAAAAAAAGCCTTATTTGGATCTGGAACCTATCTGAAGGGGAGGTTAAGCCTGTTTCTATTAGAAGCAACAAGAAAAAAAAAAATGCCTTTGAAGAGCAGAAAGAGGACATTGAAATTTAAGGACACAGCTGAATACGACCACCGAAGAAGGCTCCAGTTACCAGATTATATTAGAAAGACTGAAGACCTGCCTCCCTTCCTCACTTGCAACTTTTTAAATAGACTAACACTAAAAGACTTCCAATTGTCAGAGGAAGATTCTTTTTCCAAAGTTTCAGAGGCTGGAACTACTTCCCCCTTAAGGAAGACCCCACAAACTTTACTGATTCCCATTTTTTAATACTAGGCTTTCAAAAACATCCATTCTTTTCAAGTTAATGTGTCTTAAACAGGAAGAAAAAACACACTCTAAAGAGAATGTTACATACACATTGTCCTGGGTTCAGCAGTAAGAGTCATTTTTTCTCCTTCTGAGTAGCTGCTGCAGTGCTGTTTGACTTTTGGCCTGGGAACAGCAGTGATAACACCGATGGTTTTAGTTGCTGCTCAGTAATGCTTATTTTTACCAAGGACTTTCTGAGTCTCATGTTCTGCCAGGGAGGAGGGGAAGCTGGGAGGAAACAGAGACAGGACACATGATCCAAACTGATCAAAGAGGTATTCCATACCACAGCACGTCATGCCCACTATATAAACTGGGGGCAGTTACCCAGAAGGGTTAGATCACTGCTCAGGTTGGGCTGGATATCAGTCGGCGGGTGGTGAGCGGTTGTATTCTCTTCCCTTGTTATTTCCCTTATCATTATTAACACTGGTGGTAGCAGCAGTGGTTTGTGTTATACCTCAGTTATGGAACTGTTCTTGCCTCTACCCCTAGGAGTTGCATCTATTTGATTCTCTTCCCCATCCCTCCGGGAGCGGGGTAGGGGAGGAAGAAGGGGGAGTGAGAGAGAGACTGCGTGGTTCTGAGTTACGGCTGGGCTTAAACCACGACACACATTTAACACACAGGTGAGCTGACATTACAGTTGCTTCAAGCCAGCAGACTATCGACAAATGGAAATACAGAGGTGTCATTTTGTCCACACTAGGATTTTCTTTCATCACTCACACAGAAGAGCCAATGAAAAGTGGTTAAAGTTAAGAATATTAGCTAAGTAAGCCTTATAGAAAGAGGTTCCCTTTCCTCACACAACAGTTACTCCTTCCTTGACTCTGCTCTATACTTTAGCCTGAATCCTTATATTCTTCAAGGTGTACCTCAAAACAGCTCAGGAACTTCTTTTTTTACTGTATTGTCTCATCAGAAGTGACCCTTGGTGCACTTCCTAAGCCACTTCTGAGCCACAGGTGCTTACTGAGAATGAGCTATGACGGATAGCAGACGTGACAACTTCATGATCAGTGGCACACTGTCCACGGAAAGTGCCCTGGGCCCAGCAGGGCAGGATGTGTTAGGCCATGCTGGGCAGAAGCACAAGGGAGGGGAACTCACAGAGAGTTTCCACAGGAAAGCCCTGCAACTATGTAGGAGATATCAGAAGTAGCTGCATCACTTATACTGCTCCCAAGCCTCTGAAAAACTGCCTATCATTGTCTCCCTGTCTTTGAAGTAAAGTACTTGTTCCGTATAAAGACAGTGTTTTCATTAGCTACTAGCCAAGAGATAGGCATTTTCCAGTTCACTAAAGACTTCCGATTTCCATTCCATTATATATCATGCATTCAAACTGTCATACAGGGTCTTTACTGTAACTTGTGCAGTTACTCTGCTCCTTGGTAAAGAAGTTGCCCTTTCTTTTAAATTAAAGCCTGACCAAGACTCAAACAGCACAAAAAAAAAAACAACCCCAAAACAGAATCCTGGGAAAGGTAAATCCTACAAGACAGGTTCAACAGTTTAACCTCCCTTTGAAACATGGGGCTTTCCAACCTGTCAGATTAAGCAGCTCTTCGTGCCCCATCCATTAGCATTTTCATCTTTTTTCTTGCAGATGTCTCAGATGCTCCACATTACTTGAACAACATTAAACATCAGATGTGAGGCATTTTGCAAGTCATTTGTCACTGTAAGTAAGCATGGTCTACAAAGCTCTTCAGCAAAAACATACCTCTACTCAGGCAGCAGAAAGAGAACTGATGTTCAAATGAAGCAGGGGAGTGAGGGGAGATCCAATTAGTAGCTGAAGCCCACTGAGCTACATAAAATGCAAAAACATATCTTAATAGAAACTTTGTAATAAGAAAAATACATCAAAACAGAAAACAACAAACTTCACCATAAGAGCTTTTCAAGACCTGACTGGATGAGCCCTGAGCAACTGGGCCTGCTGATCATGGAACTGATGGAGCAAATTAGTAATACAGAAGAATGGGAGCTGGCACGTTTTTCCAGCTATATATTATTTTTCCTTCTCATGCATATTTTTAACAGAAAGCACTTGAGATAAAACCCCCTCTGCATTCTCTGACAGGAAAATCTACCCTAACAGACAACTTGTCTTTACCTTTTCCGAGAGTGAAAAAAAGTTCATTGCCTACATGTAACTCAATAGGTTTCTCATACTAAAGACAGACAACAGATACGAAAAGATAGGGAAGGACTCAATTCTGAGGGTACTTTCATAAACCTACTACAGGATTGCTTTTTAAGCATCTAGCAGTAACTACAGAAAGTACAATTGCTGAGAAGTATTCCAAGAACTGGATCAGCTCTAAGCAGCCTTACTTCCAATAAGAAAAAAAATATATAATTCAACTTCAAACAGTCAGTGTTTGTCACTGGAGCACATTTTCTACAAAAACATAGAAATGTAGACACATAATCATTAAAATCATTTAAAATGAGGTAAAACTAGAGTTGTCCAAAGCATGATACGCACCTACAGGAGAACAGCTTACAGTAAAAAAAAAATGATACCAATGTCCTCAAACCCTCTGCCTCCATTTTTCCATTTTATTTAAAAGACTGGAGATCCTACTCTAATGCTAAGAATTACATTTGCCTTCCCTGAGCAAGAGAATGAATATAACAGAACAGATATGAATGTTCAAGGTAAACATTTATCTTTTGAGAGAAAGAATATATACATGAGAAAAAAATATGGTATACAATTCTAAAGACTGTCCAAAAGGCAGCAAAGCAAGTCAGTATGTTCTGTAAGTAGAAATGACAGCCAGTGACACAGGAAGACAAGAGCGATATGATACACTGAAAACGATGCAGTAGCAGAAGTTACGATATATTCAAATTCTTCTATAAAGAATATGTAGGACAACACAACAAAACAAAAGCTAGGCTAAAATATTACAGAACCCATCATATGCTAATTATTAATGATAATTACTTGATAGAACACAATATTCTATTACATTCTATAAAGTAATATTACAGAATATGTAATTAACATAGGATATCTTGAATATAAGAGTCCACATAGCAAACACTGGGGAAACAACTGCACTTCAATATTTTCTTCCTATCTCTCTAATATTCTCTGTTCTCAAAGGGCAAAAAGAAGAATAGCCTATCAGTTTTACTACTTGACTACAGGGAAGCAGTGCACTGCATTCCTTTTGAAAGATACGTTGGATTAGTTACACCCACCCATGTCCATTTCAGCTCAGAAGTGCTTTCTCCAGAGTAATTGTCGTGTGCTTTACAGCAACACGGATCTATTTATTACGGATAAAAATCCTTACATGAAGAGCAGTAAAGAAAAGAGCATCTCTATAAGGAATTGTGACTGCCATTACTAATTAACTGCATTACATGGCTTCCTCCACAAGAGGACAGAACTCAAGACACACACCTGCCTGCACATTGTAGAAGAAAAATCTATCGGCATCAAGAAGTCTGATTTGCATTGAGCACAAAGGTTTGTTAAAGAAAACTTAAGAGAATTATAGAGTGTACAGAAATTACAGACAGAATTGCTAAACATACAATCTGAGGATTATTAAATGCACAGAAACCATATCTGGCTTAGGAAGTCCCCGAGCTGCAGAGGAGTGGAACACGGGAGGCTGCTTGCCCTGTTCTTAACCTCTTCTCAGACATAAGCTTTTGGCCATGATCAGTTACTGCGCTGCATTAAATCAAGTAAGATCATTTGACAGCCTTCTATTAGCCAACTCTTATTGAAGTAGTAGTTCCACATGTTTTAACAATGCAACATACATAATAACAAACTAAGTAATAAGGAAGTTAGATGCATGAAAATGTATTTATGACAGAATTGTGAAAAAGGTCTTACCACTTAGAAGCCATTGCTAACCACCGACGAGAGCCATTAGCATATCACACTCAGGATGGATCCATCAAGACATTTTCCCTCCCAGGTCCAACAGTTATTTAAGAGATGTGAGAGTAGACAAAGATGTAAACAGCTACGAGTCCGCTGGTATGTAGCCAAATACTGGAGAAAGGTCTCCAAACACCGTACAGACAAATTACGTATAGAACACTGAAAAGAAAATGAGAAAAACCACAGTCAAACCTTAGACACCTGCTCAATGGAGATATCAACATTTTCCAAAAGCTTTAGAAATCCGATTTTTTTCATATTTATAATTAATGAATTTTCAGTGTTAAATGTGCCTTCAGAACTGCTGTTCTGCTCAGAAGCTAATGATTCATAATGATTTTTTCCCCCTGAAAAAGGGAAAAATTAAACCCCAGCTTTCTACACAGCATTTTTTTATGCACATCCATTCTTTATGTAGATTTAGTTGTACTTTAATGATGAACATGATTTATTAATCATACATACAATTGCTCTCAAATGCAAGTCATATTAGCCCTTTTATTTCTTCTGACTTCTGTTGATTCTCCCTCCTCTCCTCCCTTCCCCCCCCCCGCCCCCCAGCTTGGTTAGGAGGAGGATGTGGTCAGAGAAGGAAACAAACAATACTTGAGTTGTCTCCCTAACAAAGCCTTGAGAACTTCTGGAGATTCCTTCACAACAGAAGTTTGTATGCAGCTTGCATACTTGTCACAACTTGCCTGAGCAGCAGAATTTGTTCTTGTTCTTCTGTACCAGCAGCTACAGCAGAAGCACTTTAGCATTTTTAATTTAACCCTGGAGGCAGATCAAGCACTTTTAACTGCTTTTAACAACTCAAGTCTCAACCTGTAAGCAATCCACCAAATCCACCACTTCTGATCAGCTAGCTGGGGTGAGAGGGGGAGAGAATGATTTTTAAAGTCATAACTCGAAAAACTAGGTACATAAAGAGTCCTGTACACCCAACATGACTTTATCAGTGCTCTGATGCAACGCAAATGTACTAGTTTCCTTTAGGAATGTGTGAACAAGTCAATCATCATCAATTCTTCTATGAACAGTTTGTTCTACTTCTTAATTAGTGTTTCCAAAAATACAAGAGAGAGACCCACATAAGTGCAATCTAAAGGTAAAAAGCCACATCCTGAAGATCCTAAGATGTAAAAGAAAGTTTAGAAGTGGGACTGGGAGACAAGCAGGAAAATTAGGTAAGGTTTTGCAAATAGGAAGCAAGCTAATGTTTATATATAAATTGGGAACATACTACGTAATTCCTTGAAATAGCAAGTCAAGCTTTCGAAAGACTTGACCAGTTATAAAGGGAAGCATTTAAAGATTAAAAAATTCTAACTCTGAATTTTGCCTCCTAAACTGCAACTCTAATAAAAACTTCAGCTGCTTTCTGTAGTCTGTGCATATGACAGTACAGTGCATCAAATCAGCACTTTTTCCTCTTTAAGTAATTAGGGCAAGCAAGCACTGTTCTCTATGCAGCAGAAATACCTTTCATCCTCCCTACATTTATAAGCTGCACTGTCCACTTTTTTCCTCTTCTTTCTCCCCTATTTTTAGAAGGGAGAAGTAGTAGCTCATATCAACTCATGCAAAACCTTAGATTCACTCCAGTTTAGAAGCAAGTGGGTCGGCTGTCCTTTCAAGTCCTCCACAATTACACTAACTGTGAACAGCGCTTCAACAAAATCAAAACCATGCCGTATTACTCTCCATAAAACTGAAGGAACACCCAGATAGAAACCCACCTTTGCATATGCTGATATTTTAGCTCACTTTCTCAAGCAGAGCATACATTCACAGATACATAATCCGTTCTGTTTAAAGACTTCCCTTCTCACTGTGTCCAGAGCAAACACATACAAACATCATCATCACAAGCCTCAATCTGCCCTCCCCCCCGCCTCAACACACCACCCAACAGCCCAGCTGCCTAATGGAGGAAGTGAGCTGAAAGCTAACTTGATTGTCCAAGCTTTAGGACAAGGTACCAACATTTCAGTTTGGCTGAGGGTAGGAAGCACAGGAAACTTCATTTAAGGTATTCAAGGTTTTCAGTGGTACATACTGAGCAGTAATGTACTTAAAATTGCAGCGGCTGCCTAGAACTTCACATACAGCTGGAGTTGTATTTGAATACAACCTAAGCTATCCTGCAGAATCACTGATCAGATTAGGGAATAAAAAGGTATGAGTAAAGGCAGCAGTAAGGTCAAAAGTCTCCAACAGATGTGAGCAAAGCCTACAGTAACTACAGCACTTTACTGGAAGGAAGTTCATTAGGCTTTATTTCCTAGCTGCAGCTTACAGCTGAAGTCAAAATTTAACTACACTTCATCAGATTTTAAGTCAAAGGTGCCACACAGGTGGAGGTTCAGAGTTTGGGGTTCAGCCCTATGGAGGATTTATGAAAAACTAAGAAGTAGAGCCTGACAAAACTACATAATGAAGTCCAAAGTACAAGAGCTATCGAAAGGTTCTAAATACATCAAGGAACACTCCTGCTACGCCTAAGTTCTCATACTTAAAAAAGGAAATTCAGAACTCCTCTAGCATCCTGAATTGGAAAACACAGCTAAAAATCAGCCAACCTCCAACCTGCCCAAGAAATAGCATAAAAAGTTCACTAGGTGAACTTTTTTTGTTGGGTGGTGTAGATACTATAATGTTGGCTACTATGCAAGACTGGGCTCCACCTTTTGAGCAGCAATTTGATGCTCCAATACAGCTTACTTTTTTGCCCTTGCAAAGTGCAGAAGTGGTACAGAAGGCCACTTCCAAAACTTCAGGGCAGTGGATTAAAACTAATGTTGCAGGAAATCAAAGTATCAGCATCTGCATTTAAGAAGGCATGTACAACGCAAAAAATTAGGGCCTTTTTATAGCTACTGGCCCAAAAGACTTAATGGGATGATATTTCATAAGAAAGAGAGAAATACTAATCGTTTTAACCAACTGCTAGAAGTCATGTCTTCCACACTATAAACCCAATTCAGGCTTCAATGCACTCTGTGTTTACTTTTACAAACGTGATTAATCTTTGCCTTTATTCTTACATTAGTTTTTAAGACATCATTTAAAAAAAAAATACAACCAAAAATTGCCAATAAACCAGTTAAGAGGCACACATTTACAGAATAGCTCCATGGTCACTCAAACACGTGGCTGACCTGTGCCTTTGGTGTTTCACAGAGCTTGGCTAAGTAACTTGCTGTCACAAGCATTCCTAACATACCACATTACCCCTCCTTGTGAGCTCTGGTCCTCCGGCACTGTGCCCCTCAGAGTGATGACGGAGGCAGTAAGAGGCCATGCAATGAAGAAAGGTATCACGCCACAGGGCAAGGTAAAGCCAGGCTTCAGCCTAAGGCTCATGACTTAAGCCACTACTCACACAAGGATAAAAAGAACACTGTAACTACAACCCAGGGGCATTATACAACATGTTGACCATATATGAGACTTTCCTGTTAGACCAATTAAGCAATTTCCCACTACAGTGCTGGGAGGTGCTACCAACAGGCTGAAAGATGCTCACAGGCTGCCTGGTACCTCTGTTCTCCCAACGTTACCTTCAGCAATAGCCTGCACACCTATACTGTGCCTAGGTTGCTTTCCTCCCAAATAAGTGATGCTAGTGCTTGTACCAGAAATGGCCAGAAAGAAGTTTAAGAACATCTGAATCAAAAACCAGAAGCCATTTCTAAGCTAACTATCCCACGAGACCTGATTTTACAATAATAAAAAGGGTGATTTAAACTTTACTGAAGCTTGGCACACTGTCGTAACAGAAGATTTTTAGTGACAATTTGGTTCTTTTGTTTCTGATAAAAGTTTTTGCTATATTAATAATTTAACATACAACAATATTCAACACCACAAACTAAGAACAGTTACAAGACAAACTGACTTATTAAATGCTGTCAACAGCACGGTGATCATGCAGTACTTTCCCCATTTAGCCAACTGTCTCATTACTGAAACACAGCCTGTTTTCCGCTCCATGATCCACACAACCAGCGAGGCTGGGTGGCTGCTGATCCATTACCTATGGGGAAGCTCGACAGTTATAGACAAGAGAACAGCAAGAGTCCCCAGTGCAAAAAGCAACTTTTGGGGGTTGAGAGAGAAGGCAGTAGGGAGAACTTCATTAGACACAGATAAGGCAACTGGAAGATGCATAGATGATAGGCAAGAAATTGAAGCAGGTTCAGCTTCTACATAACTGATACAGAAATCAGATAATGCTCACAAGGCAGAGCAAAATCACCTAAAGGGAATCATGCAAAAAAGAAAAGGGTATGTTCTCAGTCATAGGAAAACTCTGGAATATAGCCAAACATCTGCACCTGAGAACTACATTTGTTATACTGGTTCAACACTTTCTCTTCATAGAAATTACTAGTTCTCTATTTACAGACTGACAAGGTTCAATTTTCAACTGAACAGACTCTCATACAGTCCCCATTAGTAGTTGAGAAGGATTTATAAGATCAACTTCAGAGGAGAGCTTGGTGCACAATATGTAACATAAGAACTATGATAACTCTAATTTAAAACTGCATATTTGCTTTCTCCTTTCCCTAGTTCACACAAAAAGGGTCTAAGTACATGAATCACAAATCATGTCCATTTGGGACAGTGCCACAAAGCCTGACTGCTCTTTAAATTTTGACTATTAACTTTTTATCTTTTGGAATCTCATTTCAGACTATTAGAAATACACCAAAACTCACACTGTGGTTTTACCAGAGCACAGTGGATATAGGCTTAAGACCTTCCAAGCCTTTCAGATTAGCCTCTTAATAAAAAATGCCTTTACTAGTGCCACAGTCCAAGGAACCCACTGCCTTCAGAAAGCAGTGATGCAAGACTTGTTCAGTTACACCTTCCCTTGGTGCTAATGCCCTCTGGCTCCCTGCTTTACCCCTGCTATTTTATGACTACTGATTTAGAGGAGTGTTTCCTCAGCTGTAATAAAGAACCAATGATTGTTTTTTGGGCCCCAAAAACGTGACCTTAATTATTTTCTATTATACCAACTGGAAGTTAGGACTAGCTATCAGAGAAAGTATGTGCTGCTTTTCATAAAGCTGCAAAATAAGTGTCCAATCCACAAGAGGAACAAGGAATTATAGCTCTGTCAGCACCAGTGGTTGCAAGCAATACATATATTAGGTATACCTCAAATGGATGTTGTCCTGTTGACCTGGATTGGAGCAATCCCAGGCACAGCTACAGGTTCGGCAGGGAAGAGACTCAGAGCAGCCCTGCGGAGAAGGACTTGGGGGTGTTGGTCGATGAGAAAGTGAACATGAGCCAGCAGTGTGCGCTTGCAGCCCAGAAAGCCAACCGTATCCTGGGCTGCATCAAAAGGAGTGTGACCAGCAGGTCGAGGGAGGTGATCCTGCCCCTCTACTCTGCTCACGTGAGACCTCACTTGGAGTATTGTGTGCAGTTCTGGTGTCCTCAACATAAAAAGGACATGGAACTGTTGGAACAAGTCCAGAGGAGGGCCACGAGGACGATCAGGGGACTGGAGCACCTCTCATATGAAGACAGGCTGAGAAAGCTGGGACTGTTCAGCCTGCAGAAGAGAAGGCTGCGTGGAGACCTCATAGCAGCCTTCCAGTATCTGAAGAGGGCCTATAGGGATGCTGGGGAGGGACTCTTCATTAGGGACTGTAGTGATAGGACAAGGGGCAACAGGTTCAAACTTAAACAGGGGAAGTTTAGATTGGATCTGAGGAAGAAATTCTTTACTGTAAGGGTGGTGAGGCACTGGAATGGGTTGCCCAGAGAAGTTGTGAATGCTCCATCGCTGGCGGTGTTCAAGGCAGGGTTGGAGAGAGCCTTGGGTGACATGGTTTAGTGGGAGGTGTCCCTGCCCATGGCATGGGGGTTGGAACTCGATGATCTTAAGGTCCTTTCTAACACTAACTATTCTATGATTCTATCTTGCTTCCACCACAAAAAACAGCTACAACTTAAGTCTGTGCCAGTACAAGTTTTAAATATTACACACAAGTATTTCAAAGGGAAGTAATGAATAAAACTCCAGCTTGCCTAATCTTATGTCACTAGCCATTTATCATCACTTTTTTCCCCCCTCTTATTTCATATGCACTGCGGAGGGGAAATGGCAGACTATAACGAACAACAACCCACTTCTTCCACAGATGCACTGCTGCCTGCAACCATAAAACCAAACACCGCACCTGGAGTATTTGGTTCTACTAAAAGCTCTCACAGCAACATCTAAACACCATCTTTCACTATATCTACATTAATACAGCTCAGCAACAGGAAAAGCAAGAACTTCCATCAGTGTGCAGTGTAGGCAAGAAGCCTCAAATTCCAACCTCTGTACCACCACCACTTTAGCAGCAATACGGAAAATGCAGAAACCACCAAAACAGTTCTAGAAACTAAACTCCTTTTCTTCCTTTGTACAAAATAAACTGCAAGCACAGACTAAACTAAAAATCAGCCTATAAGCATGAAACTAAGTCATTAAATATGAAGAACAGGAGATTATATCACAAACTTCAAACTGCTTCTGGTAATTTCCTACTTTTGGAAGTACCTCAAACCAAAACAAACCTTTTTGATTCAGTAAGCTTTTGGAGATCAACATCTAAGCAGGGCTCAAACACTTGGAACTACTGAATGAAAAGTAACAGCTTATGTACTACTTTTTCTCCCTTAATAGACTGTTAAAACTAAAAATACACTCTCTTAAAAACTGCTGAAAACTAGAAAATCACTGGCCAGTTTTATTACTGTCTGTACAAAGTATATAGCAATAAATTTTTTAGTTAGCTATTATATACCATTATGAAGAACCAACATGAACTTTAGGCATATTATCAAAGTCTATGTGGATTTTAAAAACAAACATACAAAAAACTCCCTTGAACAAGGTAGAAAGCTGCTTTCCCCACTCTCTTCCCTCAAAGCAACTTCAACGAAGGTTAAACTCGGGTCCTACATATAAAATGCTAGTAGTTCTTCAAATATGCTGACCAGACAACACTGGAGTGTAACAGTTAGCAGATTTCTTATCTACTCCCGCTGTTGCAGAGAGACCTGATTAAATTGATAGATAGAGCCTAATCCAGTGCAATGTTCTCTGGCCTTTGGAAATCTGATAGGAATACTATACAAAAGGCAGTAATGCAATTGCTTTTGAAATACAAATGATCGGAATAAGGACTTTGTTGTACCTGCAGCCCATACCTATCCATTCTTTTTTTTTAATAGCATTTAACCTGAAGAGGTCATAAAGTCTGTATTTACACAGCTGAGACATGAACTCGCCGTTTCACTTTAACACAAGTCCAAATGAGGCCAGTCTGCATTCTCCAGCACTACAATAAGATAAACAGAAAAGTACTTGTAATACTCTTGCTGTTTCTAGGCACAAAACACTAAAAGTCCTATTGATATTCTCTCGCTCTTATGCATCCTACTCTTCTCATAACAAATGCACACTAGTTTTCAAATAGCCATCCACTAAATTTAAAACACCTTTTGACAACTTGTGCCAATTCTCAAACTGAACATCTGCATCACTAACTAGAGTCACATACAGATTTTGCCTTTCAACTACACAGTTACATGCTAGAGCTCATACTCTTATGTCACCTAGTACTAGATGTGATTTTAAGGAAGCACGCAGTTAAACCTATTATACAGTTTAGGGGCTAGAAAATACTTTAAAACAGATCTGCACTTAATTTAAAAATGCAAGTCAAGAGAACAACTTGCACTAGAACACTATGCAGTTCCCTCTTTAGATATCCTCCCAGAAGATACAAAAGGTTGGGCTTTGAACTGGGTCAAATCAGTTGCTCACAATTTTGCAGCACAAAAACACAAGCAAAATCTTTGCCTACCTGATGGCTTTTGAATAACAGATTACAATATCAAAGGTTGTACGTTAATATCATGATGTACAGTAAGAGAAGTGTTCTTAAGTGTTTTTTTTCTCCTACTGCTGCAACAGTTCAAAAGTATATAAAAGTGTTAAAGAAATGTGTATAAGGGTAGGTAAAGACTTTGATTACTCCCAAAGAAACTTGTTCTATTCATTTCGTGCTTGTGTTTACCTGACTTTCTGTTCCCAAACTTGCTACCTACCACTTCTCACCTGTACCAGCTATTCCATAGTTATTCACTTATTAATTCTATGGGTAAGTGCATGTAAATGTATGTATATACACAAACATATGTACCAACTCCATCTGAAGAAACATATCTAACCCCCAGTTTTATATGAAACACCTACCACCAAGTAGGTTCAAATGGGGTGGCAGAGGTCTAAACTGAAGGAACAGAGGGAATGGGGCAGAATCTCCATGATGTCTGTACATATAGGAAACAGAGAATCAGGTTGTGCCACATCCAGTGAAGGTGCCAGGGAGACCTATTCTACTACTGCTACTCTTCCTGACAGCAAGAGCACTCACTCATTCCCAGCTCCGTTCCCTTTATGAGCTGAGATGGGGTATCCAGGAGCTTCCCAAGTTACTGCAACTACACCAGGCATCATGGCACCAGCTACTACCCATCATCCTACTCCAGGGAATGCATAAGCAGGCGAGCCAGCAGGCAGAGTGCACAAGACGGTAATTCTTTTTGGACATTTTTTGGATGACGTCTACAGATGCAGAAATCTCACCATTTTCGCTTACAGCGATCTTTTTTTAACATGATCAGCATTACTGGCAGATTAGATTAGCTCAATTTCAGACCATGAAAATTCTGTCAATGTCAAAATGTTCAGCTGCCACAGACACAGTTCTTTACTATTTAGCCCAAGAACAGAAGTGGTGTTGATAAGGACCATTCTCATGCAAGGCAGACAAAAATGCCTAGGAACACTTCAATCTATCTTTCATGCTAGCTTCTTTCCGGAGAACCAGTCTTTGTCCAGGTCTGCTGTTATCTTCAAGCCCCCTTTAGGGCATGGTGTTTACAAAAGATGATGCCTCCTCATTTTGCACAACTGGTTACCACCACTAGAGAAATAAAGTCAATCTTTCCAATATCAACTTCAAATGTTTATTCCCAAGATTTGATTTTATCACAACATTCTCAATCCTCGTGGTATATTCCTTCACTACTTTGTGTTTTAGTGAGTTACGCTTCTTTTTTTTCCTTCTTTAACTGTCTCCCACATTGAATTACTACAGCCCTATCTTTTGGATCAAGTACAACAAACTAGCTGTATTTGTAGTTTTCACCACTCTCCCCAGCTCTTATTTTATAAACATACCCAACATTATAGTCAGTAACTCCAAACAAACTTAAGTGCAAGAAGTGAAAGATCAATACCACCAAGTCTTTTGTGAAAGGCTGAACAAGCCGGGTTGAATACTGCAGAGCACGTCTTGCCCATATTCTCACAACCACCTTTTCAGCACACTCTTGCCTCTAACAATAGTACCCAGGTTTTCTTTCTGCTTTTCTCCCTTGCTTATTTGCACATTCCTGAGGCATCTTTGAGCTCCTTGAATACTCCCTACACAAGTATGACTAACATCACTCCCACCATGGCCTGAACTATGGTAGGCCCGAGGGCTGTTCGCAATAGCGATACTTAACCAATGCTGTATTGAAACTTAACCAATGCTGTATTAAACCTATAGCTTCTCTTCCCATATTTTTCACTTTAAATTGCACCTTACTGAGACAAAGCAGAGAGATCCTGAGACAACTGAGGAAAGAAAACAGGAACCTAAGGTTTACTGGCAAGGTATTTCTACCAGAGCATTAAAAGACCTCCAGAAAGTCCCACTGGATCCCCCTCTGGAATACTTCATACAAGTCTCATCAATACGCACTAAAAAGACTACTTCATGTATAAAATAATACTAGGATGGGATTTACGATGAGCAGATGAACAGGAAACGTCTCACCCAAGCAACAGAGTCTTGTTTAACTGGTTTAGCAAAATTATACTATTAATCTCTAGAAATACACTGAAGTTAAGTAAAATAAACATAACAAAGGAAAAATTGCTATTTCAGCTGAAAAATAATGTTGGCAACTGCCGCTGGCATAAACTGCTTTAACATACAACCTGAAAACTACAATAGGTGGATGGCAAAACACATCCAATAGTTAAGACACTGGGAACACACAAAGCTTGCTTTATCATCATCATCTTGTGTAACTTCAATTAAAATATCACAGAAGAAGAGGAGAGGAAAAGGTCCAAGCCAGGAGTCTTCCCCCATTTTCTGGGAAACAGGGAGAAAGAAAATAGGTCACCACCACACTAACTCCAAAGTGACCCTCAGTACACTGAAGTGTGCATGTCAATCCTCCCAAGTCTCCCGCTACAGACTATGCTGAAAAGCCAGCTATTTTAGACTAACCCAGCTCCGAACGACAGTTCATTTACACTCGCACAGACCACCTGCCAGAGCAGCAGCTGGAATAGCAGGAAGCAAAGTACTCCTGTGCGGAGATCTGTGCAAATTCCATGCAGATCACCTTTCTCTATTGACACTAACTGCAAAAACTAATTCACTTTGCTCACATGGACAAGGATGAGAATACCCATGTAAAGAAGAAACCATTAAACCCCCAAAGCTTACACTAACAGTTTGCGGGCACTAGGCCATTGTATCAGACCAAATATTAAGACATTTCCAAGAACCTCAAACTCAAGAAGTTTGAAGGGTTTTTTTTAACACTTGTTCCTCTTCTACTTTTGCATGTGAACTTACATAACTAGGAAGAGCAAGGAATAAACACAAAAACCCCTCAAAACTGAAGCCACGTCTAGAGCAGACACTGTTGTTCAAGCAGCTTGAGGGGATTTATTCATTGTTGATATCTTCCAGTGATGGTATTGGACACTTGCTACCTGAGACTGTATTCTGTTATTCTTCCTGGGAGGTGTTCATGTCAGAGGGAATTAGGGATTATAACAGAGTTGGGGGAGGGAAGGAAGAAGGACAACACAAATCTGAGAAGACACAGCTATATGGTGGTAAGCAGATACTTAAGAGCATTAGCTGTCAAACACTGAGGGTAAGTAAGCTAAATACCAGAAAGAAGAACTGTTATTTTAATCAATAAAAGGCAGAAGCAATGCTAGCCGAGTCAGTCTGTCTAACATCCTTTACTGGAGTTCACTGGGATTCGGAGCGAGACTAGACAAGAATAACGCTGAATCCTGAAAGCTTCCATCATTGCAACACTTGTTCTCCAGCCCACAGTCATTCTTGGGAGGATTATTACAGATACAGAAGTCACAAAGGTTCAAAGCTGTTTGGGTGCGAGCGTGCAGGAGCAGTACAAAGCAGTAACCCACGGCTAGGCTGTGCACTAGCCCAGCTGCCCTCCCGCCCAGAGATAAGGTGCACAGCACTTCCTACCGGTAAGCAGTGCAAGCCAATAACTATACTTATGGGGTCAAACACCCTGAACTATCATTCTCATTTTTCTCACAGTAACTCACACAACTAATGCCTGCCTATAGCACCTTCTCCTCCCATCATTATTTGCACATGACACCCATGGCTTCTGTTATGCTAAGGCTTAGATATGGACAAAAACTGATGAAAGCTTATAGCTATCTAAGCCAAAGAGGGCATATTATATACCTGTGCTCTGTATTATGTGAGTGCACTGAAGTGTAAAGTTTGCCTACATGCCTCTTAAGGAGCTCAGACAAAAATAAAAAAACCACAACCCAAACTGTCATTTAGTTCTTTGTGCAATAACAAAGCACCAACCACTAGACAAGATGACCAAGCTAAAACTCCCTGAAATACAAAACTAGGTATAAAACACGAAACTCCTGATACAGAACACACTTTTCCTTTATGCACAGCCAATAGGAGGGGTAATTACAATCTTCAATTCTTAGAAAAACAGCCAGCATGTTCTCAATTGTATTAGCAAAAGCTGTCAGGATACCAATTAATTTTACCCCCAAAATTAAAGACACACTCACAGTGAAAAAGCGTATGAGGGACACTCTTGAGGTGCTCAGGCCTAGCAGGATGACACTGGAAAGTGTCAATATTATAAGAAAACCAGAACAGCTCTACTTTCTGTCTTGCAGCCCTACAACCCTCCAACATCCTCCTCCAAGGTAATATACTATTATTACAACGAGAACCAGCTAACACCAGCTTTCATTCACCTAGGCCAACCAAATTGAAACAGAATTGTTTTACCTTAACTAACCCCACAGAAGAATTAATCAGCTTTTCTTTTGAAATGAAGTTCAGCAACGATTTTCTACATCCCAAAGCAACATACCACGGCTCAGCTCCCAGGAAACCACTTCAGGCAGAAGTCAGCACAGGCTTAAACCAAATCCATTTTGGAATATAAATAAGGAGCCATTCACAGCAGAAATTCACCCAGGGAAGTCAGTTGTCTACTGACAACTGCCATCAAGTACCACTAAGGGCCTCAACAAACCACAGATAAAGGAAGCTTTTGACAGAGAGAACATCGTGCTCATCGTTAAATACTTGACTTACTAAACCTGCAACACAGTTTTTACGGAGGGGGTTGGTTCCTTCCTGCCATAGTGTCACAAGATAAGAATCGGTGTATGTGTGGTTTCCTAGCCCTTGCTCAACAATCTTCAACAGAGATTCTAAAGTATCCGGCTGCACACCCTCAACGTGACAGTAACAACACTATAAAGAAATATCTTAAGTATTTACGTTAATTTCGCTCTGTTCAACCCATGAATCACATTCTTCATCGCAGTACTCTTTCTGCTCCATATTGCTTGTTCCTGGCAGATGTGAGCAGGTCTTCATCTACTACCTCAAAACTCATATTGTTAATAACTCACAACCCTGCTCTTTCTGGTCTGCTCACTTACATGAAGGTGGTTTATTATCCGAGCCTACCTCACTACATGAGGTTCGAGCCTAGGAGAGGTGCATGGCACACAAGACTAAAGAAAAACTTACTTTATGCTTTTGCATATCTCTTTCCTAATGCACATTTCAGACTGAAGGAAGCCCAGGTTACACTCTTGCTACCTGATCTCCAGACTGTCTTACTACCCATTAAAACTGTATTAGCAAACTCTTTTGAAACTCATTTGGTATGAGTGACAGCCAAAATATCTCGGTGTTTGGGGTTAGGGTTTTTATTTGTTTTCTATCCAGTTCCTTAGGGTGCTTGACCTGGAGCTACCCTGATCACTTTGACCGGTGATTTCTGGTTAAGATGCAAACTGAACCGTACACTGAGCAGCTCAGTGCCATTACAGTCAACAAAACTTATCACGTAACCAAAACACTGGAAGTGTATTTATGCAAGCGGAGAGCGCGAATAGCGCTAATTAAGCCCCTGTAATACTCGCCACCTTGGTGAAGTCTACCCGAGACAGTAAAACCAGCTCTTCAGTTTTTACTACAAGTGCCTCCTTTAGCGCGGCGCTACTCGCTGAGCGGAGGGCGCACACACTTGGATCTCACTTTGACGTTCGCGATGTTGAAGTTTCCCCACCGGCACAGGCAGACCAGAGGGTCGCTGCTCTCCTCACCCGCAGCCAAGACGCGCGTTTCCCTGCCGGTGCTCCGCCGCGCCCGCGCAGCCCCCGACACCCCCCGCCTCCCGGCGGCGGGGCGGGGCCGGGAACAAAGCCCGGCTCCGTGCCACCCTCCCCGCGCCGTCCCGCCATTCCCGGGCGGCCTGGCGTTCGCCCGGCCCCGCCATCCCCCGCGGCGGTGGCTGCCTCGGCGGCCGCCAAACGCCACAGGCCAGCGGCTGCCCGGCCCCGCTGCCGCGGGGGACGGCCGGAGCCAGTCGCATGGGTGCGGGCGTGGGGCGGGAGGAGCCCGGCGGCGGCCGCTTTCCGCTCGGCCCGCGGGGGCTCCCCGAGAGCCGCGCCCACCCCAGAAGCTTCAGGGGGCCGCAGACCTGGCCGGGAGGGGCGTGCCGGGCACGCACCCCGCCACCGGCTGCGCTACACGGGCGGGGCAGGGGAGGAAGGAGTGGAAGAGCGGGCAGGAGAAGACGGGGCACGGGCCGCAGAGGGCTCTGTGTGACCGGTGAGAAGGGCCAGAGCCCCGGCCTGGCCGGGAAGCGGCGGGGAAGCACTCAGCGCACGCCACCACCGCGACCCCTCCCTGCCCCTGTCCACGCCCCCCGGCGGCCGGCCCGGCGGCACGCTGCCCTTCTCTCCGTAAACAAAGCGGCCCGGGCCAGGGGGCGAGCCAACGGCAGGGGCTGCGCGCAGCGCAAGCTTCCTTACTCCCCAGCCCCGCTCGGTCCGTTTCCCCCAGCGCGGACGGCCCCCTCCTCCCCAGCCACCACCGAGTCGCGGGTCCCAGCCCAGCCGCCACCGCCTCACCTATCCCACCGGTGGAAGCGCCGCCGCCTACACCGCGGCTACAGTCCCCTCAGAGCGACCCCGATGGGAGCTGGTGAGCGACTAGCGTCGCCAGCATCCCCCGCCGGCTTTATCGCGCCGCCACCTCTCCCCTCCGGTAACTCGACGGCCCGGCTCGCCCGTCCCGCCCCTCTCCGCTCCCCATTGGCACACACCGCTCCACCAGGAACCGACACTCACTGGCGCACGAGAGCGGCACTCATGCGGGACAGCCCCTCCGCTCTCTCCCCATTGGCTCCTGAGCGTCAAGCCTGCCCTCCCAGCCCCGCCCCCGAGTGTCCCTTCTACCAATCGCGAGGCCGGGAGGGGGAGCGAGCCTCCGATTGGCGGCGTCCGCCACTTTCCCGCGGCTGCGATAGGCCTAGAGGGCAGCCAGTTTCGCGCCGCGGCCAGCCCGCCGTGGGAGCGCTGTGAGGCACCCGGTCCCCGCCCCCCGCAGCCTCCCCGGGCGGGTGAGGGATGAACTCCCGCTCGGGCAGCCGGCCCGCCGTCGGGGGCCCCGCGCAGGGCGGTGGCGGGCGCGTCCGGCGGGAAGGTGGCCTCCGACGTCGAGGGGCAGCCTGTGACATAAGGAAGCCTCCGCGGTACCAGTGAGAGCAGGGCCGATCGCTGTCGCTAAAAGCCGTTAAGAAGGCCGGTATGGCTGAGGTAGCCGGGAATGAAGCGGCCATCCGAGCACGCAGCAGCATGTCTGGGGAGCATCGGGGAAGCTTCCTCGCTGACGAAGCGATGAGGCCTTGTGAAGTTTCCTCCGCACGGCTCCCTTTCGCCCGTGGGAAACGAGCCGCTGGGCTCCCCCTCCCCCCACCGCAGAGGATCCCGGCTCGGACGGAGACCGTAGGGAAACTTCCACCAGGGCTGCACTGCAGCTGGTGCTTCGGCCATCGGAACTTTGAGTTCCTGCACTTCCCACAGCGCCAGTCTGCAAGATTTGTCCTAATGTAAGTGACACGAACGGAAAGGCACAGCAGTCATTCACAACAACATCCTCGGAAAATTCATCTTGGACTGGCCAGGATTTCACTAATACAAGAAGTCTAGTGGCTGAATGTAACAGCGTATTTCTAAACAGTGCAAAGATTTGGGAGCCGATGGTGATGAAACCAGAAACAGTGCCACCACTAACAATTTAAGCAGTTAGACAGTAACTGTATTTTCTGTCCAAGTGCCTCAGAACTTCCAAGCCTGAAAAGAAAAAAGCGGGGAGGAGGGAGAGGGGGGAAAAAACACCAGTATGTCAAACAAGTCAAAATGGTAAAATAACACTGGATCTGCAAAATGGTGTTAGAAAGAATCGTGAAGTCACAGGTTTTCCACTGTCAAATATAAGCCTGTGTTTCAAGTACTGTACTATAATAACCATATCCAACAAAAACAAAACTGAGCAAAAAGTAGGCTTTTTACAAACAACAAATGTGCCAGCACAACAGTTGCCAATCTCTGTTAAGAGAAGCTCCAAGCTCGGTTGCACACTTTGTACAAGTAAAAGGTCCCTTCATGCTCAGCTACTGAAGTGCATGTGCATTACACCCGTAAGACAGATAATGTGCAGCAACTTGCAGAAACCAGCAGGAACAACAAAGCAGGACAAGAAAAAATTATATACTTGTAGCTGAGAAGAATATTTCAGGTTCACTTTTTCCTGTAGGTTTAAGAATTTTATGAATGGAGTAGTTGCTTATTCTAACAATTGTGCCACAGTCTATATGTTGGGTAATAGAAGACCTAACAAGAAAAACAGGATTCATTGCTACTGGTGATGTGCATAATTTCAGACAATTGATTGAAGCAAAGTATGTCACAAATTACGTCTGATTTTGAAGTTACCCTGAGTAAGGAGCCCAGCGTGACCTTCCCAGGAACTGCATGTACACCAATGCAATTGAAACGAGTGGTTGAGCTTCTCAGCCAAAGAAAACCAGACCACTGGTATTGAACCCTGAGCACCTGAACTTCACAGGATGCACAATCCTTCTACTTTCAGAGCCCAGATTATCCTGACTGTTACCTGCCCATTTTACAAAATAGCTCTAAGGATTAGTTAACATGTAAAGCACTTTTCAAAGTATATTACAGTACCAGTTATTAGTAATTATTATCAATGTGGGTAAAGTCCTCAGTAATTGAGGCTTTGAGTCTCAGCTCCACAGACACCCACTCTTGGTTCTTGCTGATGCACCGTAATGCTTCAGGCAAATAACTGATTCTTTGTTTGCCACCAGTTGTGGTAATTACAACAATGCTCTTTTTTTGGTATGAGGCACTGTTGTTTCTTCATTAGGGAGAGAATGATTTTTCCAAGTACAGCCCTGTTAACTCTTGGCAGCCACTGAAGAATCTGCAGCTCTCAGCTGTTGTGGTTTATTCTGTTGACCACAGCACCAAGCAGAAAAAAAAAATCACCATTCCAGCTATGTATGTGAACACATAAACTTCCAGCACTTGTTTTAGCGACTTTCCTTACCAGAGCAGTGTATATTCCAACTCTTTCACGTCTACTTGTTTCAGTTACGTCTTCTGCAATATCGTAAAACTAAACTTACTTGCTAAGCCACCCCTTTGTTTTGCAGTGGATCTGTATAAAGCCTGTCACTAACTTGAAGGAGGGGATGGAAAAGAATTTATCAGAAAGATAAGCTTTTAAGCCCCTTGACAATCTACGTATATCTCACCCCATTAATTCTTGAGCTCCAGCTTCAGGAGTTCTGAATATTCACCAATAACTTGTTTTGCAAAGTACTGCAATTAGAAACCATCTGACTTCCACATCTTCCAACTTAAGTACATAATCAAGTAATTGGTTCATTTTAAAAGAATCTTATTGTTCAAAAGCTTCCCTTTTTCCTTCTTTGAGGCATCTCCTTCAAAAGAAATAATTTCAAATTTCTAAAGGTCAACAATCAAGTTTTGGTACTGCAGAATTTTGAATATCAAATATATTCATCACTCTTGGATGATAATAAGTCATAAAAGTGAAAAAGTTTAGTCACAGGTGAGCTGTATTAAATCTAAAAAGAATTGTTTTAGTCCTGAAGTAGGGCAGAAATAATGTAATTTTATGCTATACCTCTTTACAAATAATGTCAGTTTTGTAGATTGAACATGTTTAAAAACACACAAAACAGCAATTGGAAAACAGCTGTTGAAACATCAAACCATCGTTATGCATGTCATTAAAACAAACAGTTCAGAGCTCCCCAATTGGCTTCTCCAAAGGACTACTCTAGTGCATCATTTTTAAACAAAAATACCATACTAGATAATGTCACCTGTCAAAGGAGAAGTAGGGAAAATAGTATTCAAGAGACTAGATTTATAGGCAGGGGTTAAAAAGCTAGTCCTAAACCTTGCCTGAGAACAAGATTCCACGTAATCCATCAGAAGGACCTGGCGATACCTTCACTGACCTTAAACTGAAGTTCTCAGTAGTTGCATGAATGAAGGTGTTAGTACAAAGGAAGCAGTAGAAGATCAGATGTCAAAAAGGGCATCCTTGTGAAGATTACTTTCTGACGGTGACCTTCAAAAACGGGCTTGAGGACTGAGAACAAAGTGCCAAGGATGTGAATATGCTCTACCATCCATGCTGAATGTGGCCTTACCACTGCAGTTCTAAGCCAGCAAATGGATGTATGCAGCCAGGTGAAACTTTGAAGTGCCTTTAAGTGTCTCACAAGCAGCCTGTACCTGTCACAAGCAGGTAAGATTTTTGATAGGATGGTAAACTCACAAGTTTCCTGCATGATTTTAATTCTCCCCCCCCCATTGGAATTCTAAAGGACTTGGGGATAATGAAGTGAGAAAACTGACTGGATAACTATTAATTTAACAATGGAGAGGCAAAACAACAGCTCATTTTCTTCAGTGAAGGAGACCAACAGCCATTTCCTCCCCACTGAAGTTCCATGTTTGGAGAGGGTTCCATCCATAAATATGTCCTACCCTACCAAGATGCAAGCTTTGAAAACCTACTGCACTCTTTGCCTAGAATGTACTGAAAGCCCAGAGGGAAGCAGCATGAAATAAATTGCCTTTATAACTGTGCTATATATTGCCCCATAAATAAAACTGTGATGAACTAATGTGGCCAAAATCTTTTGCCTTTGCCGATTAATAACATGTACAACTGATGTTCGTACACTGGAGAGTGTTTCATGAGGGTGGGTCAATGTGACAAGCAGAGATTAAGGTTGCCTGATAGAACAGATTACTTCCAATCTCATGGAAACTAGAAATGTCTTTATTGTATGATGACAGCTATGAATTAAGAGCCCCGCAATTTATAGGTTCTGGTTCTACCTTCCCAGCTTATTTCAAGAGTCCCAATACTCAGAAGTCCACCTCCTCGACACGTTCCTTGCTGCAGCCAAACCTACTACTTCCCACACACTCCTCAGTCCATTTATGCTGGGTCCTACACGTGCCCACAGTGTTTATTTTACAGCTACGTTCTCTACTGATTTCAGACATTTCACATCCACATTCCATATGAATTTCAGTCACCTGCAGTCTCCACAGCCTTCCCTCTCCTGTCTTCAGGCACTGGATTTTTTTTTTTTTTTGTACAGCCATCAGACAGTAGCAATTTAAGCCTCTTCTCTTGAATTCCAGGGTAAAGAGACAATGGCTCACTGCAGGAAAGGCTGAGAGGGAGCGGTGCATTCCAGGCAAGCAGAGGCAGATCAGGATATGGTGAATTCAAGCCACAGTAGTGAATGTTTACAAGAAAATGCCACAGCACACACTGCACTATCAGAAACATCTTTTTATTTGTTCCTCAGCTTTTTAGAGTTCCTGATAAGACTACAAGCATCCAGTCATTCTGCCACTCCAGCAGCATTACCTAGAGGCAAGCACACAGACTCCTAATCACCCACTTCAGGATAATCCCAACCACCAAACCTCTACCACTTTCAAGTTCAGACAGTTGCCCAGCAGGTTCCTTCTTGGTCCCAATTCAAATACAATCTTGCTGTAGGGCAACAGGCATCCTTCCTCTTCAGTCAGTTCTGGCCACGCATCTTTAGCGACCAGACAACCTACCTATTGGTAACATACCTATGCTTAAGGTAGGCACGAGTGGGTAAAACCTTTTTGCTACCTTTTCCCAAAACCAAGGAGCACCAACGTGGGGATTAATGCGGCACAAAGCAGAACTAGCCCCGCAAGGGTTACCTTTAAAGGACTGGACGGCCGTGAAGCAGTGCCTGCTCTTGAACAGCATTACAAGGTGGCATTCTTTAAGCAGGCAGGAAACAAGATAAGGCGCAGGAAGGAAACATTCTCGATTGAAATGAATGCTCTGAACCTCAGCCGCTGCCTCTCGGTCCTTCCCCGCCCTCCCTCTCTCCCTTCCGCAGCCTTCCCAGCCAGGACACACCGCTGCAGAGCGCAAATAAACACCCAGCCCCGGTTAAGCAGCAGCGGCCTCTGGGCAGCACTGCGGCCTACCCCAGGGTCGGGTCCGCTCCGCTCACGCCCGATTTCTCCTCGGGGCAGGCCGCGCAGAGCCCCTGCTCGCACCCAGCCCCAGCCCCGAGCGGGCACGCGCCGGGGCCTAAAGGGGACGTCCCCGGCCCCCGCCTCCGCCACGCATGCGCGCGGGGCCAGCGCGGCCAGCAGCATCGCGGGGACTTCCGGGTCAGTGGTGGCTCGCAGTGCCCTCCCCACCCCGCCATGGAGGCCGGGCCGGGCCCCGGCGGCGGGGAGCTCGGCGACCCGGCCGAGGTACTGTCGTTCTCTCGGCGGCGCAGCCCGGGGGGACCGCGGGAGCGGTGGTGGGGTTGTTTCTGCTGAGGGCGAGGCAGCAGGCCCTGGGCCTGCACCCGCCCTCCGCCGGCCGGGCAGCGGGGTTGCCTGGCAGCGTGTCGCCTGGGCCTACCGTGAGCTCTTTGGAGGGCTACGGACCGCCGGGACGGTGCCCTTAAGGCCTTCCTGGCGGCATTCCGGGGGACTGCCTCAGCAGGAGGTGTTCTCCTCCGTACCGGCGGCCTTCTCGTTTCTGCCCTTTCCCTGCCGGCGGCCTGGCAGGGCGCCCGGTCGCGCGCCTTCGCGGCTGCGGAGTCACGCACCTCTGGTAGGAACAGCTGTCTAGCTTTCACTGAGTGTAAACGGGCAGCAGGCGTTGTGTAATTAAAGCCTTGGCAAGTATTTTAGAGAGGGATTTAATGAGCTGACAGGTTTTTGTCCGTTTGGAAGGCTGGTTGCAAGGGCAGAAGCTGGCTTTTCTAAAAGGGAGGGAGCCGAGTTGGAATTTGACTGTACCCAAAATATTTTCTGCTCTCTCATATTATTTGTGGAACCATTGGGTTTTAAAAATTAAGTACTTCATGTAACATCTATAAACAAAAGTCACCAGTTCCTTAAGTGTAGCTGTGGGAAAGTACAGGCACTGCAAGGTGTGAAAACTAGAGTTTTTAATTGAAAAATCCCTCAAAACCTTCCTTTTGCTCACTCTTTTGTAATTTATTTCCCTAATGAAAGAGGGAAATACCTAAGCCTTATGTGCCGACAGAGGAGGAGAGAAGACTCCTTAAGGAATGTGCTGAAGAGAGTGCCCGGTATAGAGGTGAGTTCAGTTTGCTGGTGAAGTTGGTTTGCTTTTCTTCCACCCTTAATTTTTGTTGCTGTCTGAGGCAGCAAGGAAGGCAGGCCTGCGTCAGTGTATCGCAGCAGTTCATTAACAAGCTTCACATGGTCTAAAATTACATTCCGGTAGAAGTTGATCCATGGAGGATTTCTATTTATTTATTAAGAGTTTGTAGGACAGGATTCAGGATTTTTGTAGACATCACAACATAATTTCTAAGGCTTATGCTTTATAACAAGATCTCATATTTTAAATTAATATGCTTATGAAAAGTCTGAAAATAGATATAATGAATGAAGTCTCATTTATAGTTATGTTTTTTGTTATTTTTATCTTCAACTTTTGTCATCTTTGGAGTGCAAGAACAAAATAGAAGAGATTCAGAGCAGCCCTGCAGAAAAGGACTTGGGGGTGTTGGTCAATGAGAAAATGAGCATGAGCCATCAGTGTGTGTTCGCAGCCCAGAAAGCCAACCGTATCCTGGGCTGCATCAAAAGGAACGTGACCAGCAGGTCAAGGGAGGTGATCCTGCCCCTCTACTCTGCTCACGTGAGACCTCACTTGGAGTATTGTGTGCAGTTCTGGTGTCCTCAACATAAAAAGGACATGGAACTGTTGGAGCGTGTGCAGAGGAGGGCCACGAGGATGATCAGGGGACTGGAGCAGCTCCCATATGAAGATAGGCTGAGAAAATTGGGGCTGTTCAGCGTGGAGAAGAGAAGGCTGCGTGGAGACCTCATAGCATCCTTCCAGTATCTGAAGGGGGCCTATAAGGATGCTGGGGATGGACTCTTCATTAGAGACGGTAGTGATCGGACAAGGGGTAATGGGTTAAAAAGCAGGGGAAGTTTAGACTGGATATGAGGAAGAAATTCTTTACTGTGAGGGTGGTGAGGCACTGGAATGAGTTGCCCAGGGAAGTTGTGAATGCTCCATCGCTGGCGGTGTTCAAGGGCAGGTTGGACATAGCCTTGGATGGCATGGTTTAGTGGGAGGTGTCCCTGCCCATGGCATGGGGGTTGGAACTAGATGATCTTAAGGTCCTTTCCAACCCTTACTATTCTATGATTCTAACTTACAACCATTGCTTTCCGTCTTTATGGACACTTTTGAGGAGAACAGTAAATACAGAACATAAGTAGTCACTCAGCTCAGTTTTTGGAGAAACTGTGTGTGTGAGTAGACATTTGGGCACCTTTCCCCTGCAAATAAAAGCCAAGATTCTGCAGCAGGATTCTACAGTCAGTAATGATTTCTGTACTACAGGTAGTATATGGGAATAATAAACTCACATTGTTTTCACAGAATACTTTCAAGCTCAATTTATTTGAAATATTCTGTTGGTCTGAAATGTTCTGTTGGTTATTGGTTTGGTTTTGGGTTTGGTGGGGTTTTTTCTACAAAATATTGAGAATTGATTGCATTACTTCTTAACATTGCTTCTGTAACCCAAAGGTTCAGCGCATACCTGTTTTTAGACACCTGGTCAAGAGGTTTGAAGAAGCCTTCTGATGTGATTGTTACCTACTGTTCTGTCACCTACTAGTAGGTTACTCCTGATGCTGATAAGTGGCTTAGCAGAAACCAGGTCTGAGGAAGAATTTGGCAGCTGATTTGCTAAATTTAGCAGACAGGAGCTCTGGTTTCTCCTGGAAGCCAGTCCTTTCAGGGGCAACTTCTATAGCACTGTGATTTTGAATTAAAGATTCAAAGTTCTGCTTTATCTTTCTCCATTGCTTTTATGGAAGAGGCATTCTCCTCTTCCATGTTTATTCAGATACCTGGAAGCCTTCAGCTTGTTTGCTAAAATCCATCCATTTTCCTTATATTTTTATAAGTGAGAAGAGTCAGGTTCATTAGTAGGAAAGTGAGGTTGGTTATGGCATATTGATAATCTCTGTCCTGGAAGATAAGAGGGAAGGGAATTGTTCATTGCTCTTGAGGTGTTCTGCTTAGAGTTCTTGATGGGCGATGCAACTTACTGCCCTGTGTGTCTTTATACAGAGACAGAAGCAGAAACATGAAGGTGCTATTGAGAAGAGTCAGATCAGTTTCTTGAGGAATTTCACTTTAGGGAGCTACAACAGTAATTGCAAGATGCTTTTTGCAGGGGTTGTGTACTGTGCTGTTACCTCACTATGTAAGCCTACAGCCCATCACTGTTTTCTAGCTCTCCTCTCTGTTTCATTGTTCTGCATTATAGGTACCTGGAGTGTTGTGTTCCCTGTATTAAACACACAGTATTTGAACGTCTTTTTGCAAGAGGTGTGGGCCACCTGTGTGACTGCCCTGACATCCTCCTTTCTTACTGTATCAGTTCTTGTTGTTCACATATATTGCTATACATTTGTGCATTTTCAGTTGTTTTTTCAAATTTCAGTTGTTTATTTAAATTTCAGGTTCTACCCATTCTTATAAGCCCTCTCTGTTTTGCCGTAGTTTCTGTTGACAGCTTCTATTTCAGAAATGCTTGCTAGTAATTTCAGAATTCAGTTTAATGTATGCTTTACTGGTATTACTAATTTTTAATTACATAATACAACATCTAATGCTGTTAATAATTCATATTATGATCTACAATTTTATCGATTGTACTTTTAATCTCATTAACAAAATCAAACCAGATTGATACTGCTTTTTCTCCATAAAACCATTTTGACTAGGGTACATTACATTCCCATCCTTAATTGTGGGCTGTTCATATATCAGCCTTCTATTGTTTTTCCTGGGATTTATTTTGTTCCTGAAGCAAAAAAAAAAAAAACAAAAGTACATTTTGCCCATAGCAATGGGAAGCATTGATACTTTTTTATTTGTTAAGCTGCATTTGTTTCTTTCTACACTTGAGTAATTATTAATAGGTTTTATGTATGAACCCAATTTTCATTTACCTATTACTCAAAACGTCTGGTTAGTGTTTCAGGTCGTTTATACGCTCACCTATGAACAGCTGTTTCCATTAAAGTGTGTAACCTGTCTTTGATGTTCAGAATATTTGTGTAGGGCCTATAAACCATTTCAGACCTCTGAGGGTTAGACTGAAGTCCTCTGTGATAAGTTCTTCTGAATTCTTATTTTTAACAACACACACACTCTTGGTTTTCTTTGTCTTACAATTGAGCTTCAAACCTGCATTGCCATTCTGTAGCTCAGAAAATCTGGGTCTGAAATCTCTAAAAGCAGCAGGGTTTTATCCGATAATAGATTGGAAGATTTTATTCTGTATTTTGAAGTGTTGCTGTAATCTTGCTTTGAACCAAGTAGCCGATACTTTTTCTTAAAAGTGATGGCCTATCATATTTACCCTGCAATGTTGGTTGCAGTCCTGACCTAGATCTGTCAGAATTTGCAAAGGAATTAGCTGTTAGTTTGCAAAAGTTAATACTGTGCTGTCCAAATTCTAAAAAATATCATTTATCTTCAAGCAAGAGCTCAGTTAGCGGATTGTGTGCATAAGCTCTGTAAACATCTAGTGCTATAGCAAAAGTTTCTCCCCTTGGTAAAGTTAAAGTCATTGAGCTTTTTTGTAACATACACATTTTCAGACTTCCATAAAATGTAATTTCATTATGACATACCTAAATCTTTAATGTAATTAACTTTAGGCTCCTGTCGTATTTGTTATGGATAACACTGTATCTTGTGTAGGAATGGCGGTCTTTACGAAGAGTTTCAGTCAATCTTCTCAATATCAAAATTATCATTGCTATAAATAAGCATTCCTTTTGTTTCTTGCCATCTTCACATGCTTCTGGCCACCTGAAATCTTTCAATATGATAAAAATCAATAGGCAGCTCTTCTGTGTTTGTTGTCTTCCCTGCATTCCTGACCCTTCCCCAGGGTTGTAGTTTGATCTGTAAGCTACAGAACAAGCTGCCCTGTTCTGTAATTTGCTGCTGAATAAAACATGTTACCTACTTCCAATCAGTTTGGTTTATATCTCTGTAAGAGTTAGACTTTTCCCAAAGTTTTTATGTTGAAACAAAATCAAGGCTTTTGGTGATGAAAAATATTTAGAGGCGCTGGCCGCCATGTAACTGCCTTCCACCCTGAAGAACTGTATATGCTTCTCTGGTTTAAAGTTCTGCACCTGGATGCTGAGCAGTTGTAGCCAGACCTGGAGGCTTGTCCTTAGAGCTGTAGACCATCCGTATTTTAGGAAGCATGAAATCTAATGAAGACAGGATGACTCGTTAACCAGTACCACGTAATTTGTAGTTAGACTTAAAATCTGGAATCAAGAATGTTTCATAATGTATATTGTTTGTTAATTATATGCTTACATTCTTATACCGCTGAGCTCAGTAAGGCCTAGCAACTCTCATGTTATTGCATATTCTGTTAAATGTGGTTGAAAATACTGAAAATTGTATTTTAAACGGCTTTTCCTCTTCTTCACAGCTTTTCCTCTGGCTGCAGTGAGCATGCTTGGTACTAGCTTCTTAATTAAGAAAGGTAAAGTGTAAACATACTTTGGGTTAATTTGGATTTGCTCAGATGAAATGCATTTTTGCTGTTAATACAGTTACTATAATAATACAGTGTCTTATTGTAGTTAAAAGAAGTTCAGACTCTTCAGCTAAATGACTTGCAGTTCCTAAAATCAAAAGAGCAAAACTTTAAATTAAAATTCATGTTTGCTTTATGTTGCTTGACAAATGCAATACCTTAGTGATTATGAAACATATTCTGTATGTGTAGTAATATGTGTGATATGATTAAAGTGCTAATTCTTAGATTATTTTTTTTATAACTTTATGGGGAATTTAGATGTTGGGTTTCTTGAATTTTCTTCAGTGTTAAGTGTTAAAAGAGTAACCTTCTACCTACAAATGTAACTACAGTTGATGATTTTCAGCTTAATAACCTATTCCTAATTACTTTGATCCTAATTTTCAGGTGTTCTAAGAGACAGCTCAAGATTTGGCTCCTTTGTAAAAGTTGCATGTAAGTAAAAGCAACATATAAATTCAGCTTGTATTCATACCTTAGGTTCTGGAGTCTGTTACACAGATGTAGTTCCCATGAGACTAGCTTGCTGATTCGCTGTGACTCCACTTTGTAGAGTGGAATATTGCGAATTGGAAGGGACCCATGAGGATCATGGAGTCCAACTCCATGCTCCTAAAACTAAACCATATGACTAAGCAGATCATTAGGCACTCCTTGAACTCCGACAGACTTGGTGCCATGACCACTTCCCTGGGCAGCCTGTTCCAGTGACTGACCACCCTTGCAGTGAAGAATCTTTTCCTAATGTCCTGCCTGAACTTCCCGTCACACAGCTTCATTCCATTTCCTCGTGTCCTATCACTGGTCACCAGAGAAAGGAGATCAGCACCTTCCATCCCACTACTCCCCTTGAGGAAGCTGTAGGCTGTGATGAGGTCACCCCTTGACATTCTCTTCTCCACTAACAAACCACATGACCTCTGCCACTCCTTGTAAATCTCATCCTTGAGACCCTTCACCATCTTGGTCACTCTTCTCTGGACACATTCTAAGTTTGATGTCCTCCTTCTTCTGAGGCACCCAAAACTGCACAGAATACTCAAAGTGGGGCTGCACCAGCACAGGGTAGAGTGGGACAGTCACCTCCCTTGACTGGCTGGCTACGTTGTGCTGGATGCACCCCAGGACACGGTTTGCCCTTTTGGCTTCCAGGGTACACTGTTGACTTATATTCGACTTGTCATTAACCCAGACCCTCAGATCTCTTTCTGCAGGGCTGCTCTCTAACCCCTCAGCCCTCAGTTTGTATGTATAAGCAGGATTTTGCTGTCCCAGATAGAGAATCCAGCACATATGGAATCAATTCTTACATTGGTAAAGCTGGGCCTGAAGATAGGAGTAAATGATCTGATATAGCCAAAGAACAAGTTTTGCCTTCCTGGAATTAGTTCTGTCAATCAGCAGCTTCTTAGCTACATTCCTTAACTACAACATCTTATACTGCAGGAACCTATTCAATGTCAAGAGGTAGAGCTTTCCATTTATTCATCTGGCTTTCCATAAAATTGCTTGACAAGCATAACATAATAATTTAAGACAAAAGCATTGTAAAAGATACTGTACAAGCTTACTTTAAATTACTTTGCCAGAGTACAGCCACCCCTCCCTTCCTAATTTGAAGGTCTTTATTCATGCATCTCACTTGTCCCATTCAGGCTATTTTAGTGCCTTTTTTTCCTGGACATTATGTATGTACAATTGTAGGAAAACGGCAATGAATGATTTTGGATTAAGTATAATCACAAATAAATAAATTAACCTTTTCAATGTAATACATGACAGTAAAACAGGAAGTTGCCGTCTTGCCAATCTGCCTAGATACAGTCAGTTGCCCTTACAGTTTACTTCAGTGGGAGGAGGGTAAAACCCATGGTTAGTGGTGAAGGAAGTGTTGTTTAAGCAGATAAATGAATGTGAGGGACTAGGGCCGCCATTTGTTTATGCTAAATTCTACTTGCTTTCTTTGAACGCCAAACAATGGTGTAACACAAACGTTTGTAATAAATAACAGAATTACTGAGAGCTCCTCCACGTTTCTAGTTAAGGGCCATGTTTTTCCTATTAAACATAATGAAGTTTTGAAATCAAGGGAAAAAGTAGGGATCACTTGGACTGGACTAACTGTTCTTGATGTTAAGGTTGTAAGCCAAAATATTTCTGGCTTCTCCTCTCTGATGGACACTGGAGGCATCTGGACTTCCATTTTATACTGGAAGAATTTTCCAGTTTTCATTGCCTTTCAGTAGGTAACTTCTTGTGATTTATGTGCATTTTAAATACGGGAATTTTTCTTGCACATGGTGGAAGTGTAAAAGGCCTGAGTTAAGCAGCTTTTGTTTCATCCTTATATTGCTTAGGTCAGGTGATGTCTACTGTCAGATCGTACTGTCTACAGGATCTTCCTGAAAACTATTGCCAGGGCATAGTTTGCAGAGCCAAATTATGCCTCATAATTGAACTGCACATTCCTCCTGCAGTGAAATCTTGCTAAAGGAAGTGGTGCAGTTGTTTTGGTTTGGGTTTTTTTTTCCTTCCTTGAGTTCTGAAAGAAGGGCATATATGATTCCAGGCGCTGCTGCTAGCTCATAGCTAGCTGATGGTAAACAACAGTAAGACAGTTCAACAGTTCTTGCTTTTTTGGTGTCGTTGATCTGAGCATATTGCTGCTCCATCTATCAACTACAATAGTCTGTCTTTGATAATGGTGTATGTCACTTGTGGTCTTTAGGTTCTTATTCTGAACAGTATCTATGTCTCATTCTGGTAATTGGTCTTTTATGTCTAACTACCATAGCTGAATCAGCTTTTTTTTCTGTCTGTATCTTTCATCTTTCTCTGCTCTAGTTGTATCTCAAATTTTTTGAGGTATTTCATTTTCTAGATAGGAATTTCCAGATTCCAGGATGTTCTTCTGCTCATAGGAATTACTTGCAGCTTTCCTCAGTAGTCTTCTAGGCACTCTGACCATTTAATGGAACTTCTAGTTAGTCCTGACTGATATGCTACATTGACAGTATCCCTTTCAACACAGCATAGAGCTATTGGGAAAGAAGGCTGAAATCCATACATCTTACTTCATGTTAGCCTGCAACAATGACTAATTGAATATGCTGAATTCAAAGAATCGTCTGGCTGTTAGCTCTGTAGTAAGAGAAACCAAATTACGTAGTAATCATTGCTTTGGTAATCACCTTGCTGATTAGCTGTATTTTGCTAAATATTTAGTTTGAATACTTGTTAGACTGCTTTTCCTTTCAGGGGGCTTGTAATTTTTCCCTTTGTGTATATTTACAGCATCCGATGTGCCTTCCAAATTTTTTTTGACCTAAACAGCTAAACCTTTATATTTCTCATTTTGTAAACTTCACTTGTAGTTGTGGCTGTTCTTCTCTTTTCCCTTGGAAAAGGCATTTTAACCTTTTGAAAATACAGGCATTAGATCAGGAATCATAATTTCAGTACCAGTACAGCAGGGTAAGGTAAAATCACCTTTTATATTGATTCCCAGGTGATGTAATCTACAGTGTGAGAACTTCAGAGGATTAATGTTAGTGGTAGTTAACTCTTTCCTGACTTAGTCTTTGTGTTTAGAAAATACTTGTTGCATATGAAGGAAGAAGGGTCTAGTCCTTTTCTCCTACAAAGTCAACAACAGGACTTCTGTTAATTGCCATTGAATCCTTCATGCGTCTTTTGAAACAAAGAAATACAAAATGAAGTATAATCTTTTGTAAATAAGTAAAATCAGTTTGGCTTTGTGGTTAAGTAACATTGAGCTTGGTAGCTTTGCAAAAATAGCAATGGGTAAGAGCTTTGTGGTAGATGAGAGTGGAGAAGTATCTTAGGTAAATGTTTTACAATAACCAGCTAGAACTGAACTAGTGTTTGCTGGCATGACAACGGGACTTTCCAAACCTAAAGTTCAGCCAAAGGATGAAGTGCGGAAGAAGATGAGGAAGAAAAGACCACCAGGGCTCCCAAAGACCACTACCACATTATTGTGCACATGCAGGAGGAATTTCCTAGAAGAATGATGTCATGTAAAAGTAGCTTTACGAATATGCATGTAATGTAATGAATATGTATGTTTGATGACTATATAATCAAGTGTTTGGTGATCAAGCAAGACACGCTCGGAGGAGCTATCCCCCATGTCTCCTGGCGCCACAATAAGGAATACGTGCTTGTCAACTTAAACTTTGTTGGCGAGTTCTTAGAAGCTTTTCTGCGACTCACTTCATACTCCGGTTGACCCACTCATAAAACTTGAAGGAGCCAGCTGATGGAAATCACCAATTTTAAACCAAGAAAGAGCTGTCATGAGCATTTATTCTCATGTCCTGTCTAGCAGCTGAAAATCAGTCATGCGTGGAATTGGAAGTATTTGCCCAGTGACTGCAAGGGTTCAGTTAATTCTGTTGTTTGTCCTTTGGCAGCCATATCATAGAACCTTCTTCAGAAGATAGTGAGCCTAATGCTAAGTTTGTGTAGACTTCTGCTCATACTAGTGAAAGTCTTTTCCAGATCTCACTGTCCTGATGGAATAAATCAGCAGAATTTACTGCCTTTGTTTATTCCTGACTGCTGTAGCACCTTTGATAGTTACTTGTTATTTCTGGATCTTGGAAAAAACTGATTGCAGTTATTTCCTTGTATGTTTTGGTCACCTTTCATTCATCAAGTACCAGCTGAAATCATTTGATGCTCTCGCCATGGGTAAATCGTTGCTCTGTGTCTCTGTTCTGTGGTTGTGTTTGGTTTTAGTACTCCTTGTCTGCAAAAGAAGCAGAGATGATTACTAGATGGTTTTGATTTAGATCTAAACTATTTTTTCTTTTATTCAAGATCTTGTATAGTTTATTTGGAATTATTTTGAAACTGTGTTGAATTTTATGATACAATGTATAAACCCATCTCTTTTTCTTTTTAAAAAGTTGCTGGAATGTGTGGATACATGGCTGGGAAGATTTCCTACTTGCCCATCTGTAGCGAGAAATTTAAGCAGCTGAAGGATTCTCCAATAGGAGATGTTCTACGACAAGCTCAGAGACACAGTTCACCTAAGTAAGAATTCAATTCTGTTTTGAATTTAAAACTTACTCTGAAACAGGACATTTTAAATACTAAGAGATCAAGGCTATATTTGCGGCTTTGAAAGCCCTTCAGAGCTGTACCTTCCCTCTTTGCTCTGTTACCCCAAATCAACCACTTAGAGGAAGCCATGTCTGTATCACTTGCCAGCTATAAAACATGCATTTTGGGTTCTTTACACACAACTGATCACTTCAAGGAGTAGAAAAGGAAACATCCTTAGCAAAATGTATTCCCTGAAAATTAAGATGTTTTCCTGTGGAATTTACTTACAGTAGGGTGACAGCAGAAATTGCATCCTTAGTTTAGAACTAAGTTAAGTTAATTGAAATAAAGTAGTGTTGCATTCTAGAAGTTTTTCCCATAGTTTAGTTTGATTGAAGTAGGAAGAGGGTGGAAATGATTTCAGTGTTTATCAAAGGAAAGAGCCCAGTAAACAATATCAGTGCAGGAAGAAGCATGGTGGTCAAACTTACTGCTGTTTGTTTAAATCCTTTACATCTGTAACAGCATTATGCTGTACATATGAGAAACTCATCAGGTTCTTAAAACTATTTCCTGTTTTGTTCCAGAATGTTTTCTACCTCAAGTGGTTTTTAATTGCAAACTCCTTTTGGAATATCTCACTTAAAGCCTTGATTTAAAACTGGGAGAATAGTGTTTGGATAGTGAGTAATAGTCCTTGTATGCATGCACTAAGCAAATGTTTAGAAAGGATTTGAATAAATTCTTAAATTACTTTATAAATTCAGATTTATGACCGTGTTGTCTCAAGATTTACCTTTATTCTGGAATGTTCATGTTTTTATGGCATCAGACATAGTTTTAGGAACTGCCACTTTATATATTTACTGTAAATTCTTATCTGTATTGGAGCTGGACTTGTCCCTTCACCCCCCTCCAGTTTCTAGTAAGAAATTGTGATCATTAGCTGCATTTACTCTAGATGAGAACCTGTTTAAATGCCATCATCTGCTGCACCAATAAGTCCCTTCAACCTTTAATGCCCCCTTTTGTATCTGTTAAATTTTATTTACCAAGGGATAATTCCCCCCCCTCTTTGGTGAATGATTAATCTAAATTAATCTGCTGCTTTTTTAAGCCTTCAAGAGAAATCGTTACATTTTCATAGTCATGAATTTACTAGTTAATGTATTTTGGTAATTCTGATTCGCTGTTAAAAATAGGTAGGGAGCTCAAGTGTTACGTAGTTCTCTAAGGCTGTGTTTGCATGTACTTTAAAAATATAATTGAGACCAAAGTGGCTTAGTTCTGTATGTTTAGTGTGAGAATAAAACAAAGACTGACTGCAGTTGTTTTTCATAGGAAACTAAAAGTACAGCTAAGCAGAAACCTCAAGAAAAAATGAATAAATACTCTAGAGACTTTCTAGTGGCACTGAGTGGTGGCATTCTCCCTAAGAGACATGTTGTGTGGTGCTTTGCAGGGCCATTCTGAGTATGCAGCAAATGTTTTAGAGTATCAAGCATCATTTTCCACAATATTCTTTAGATGATCTTATCTTTGCCTCTGAAGAGAAAATTTCATTAATGTTTCTGCTGAATTCAGCAACTCACTAAACCTTCGTAATTTAATTTCCCCAAGACAGCTCTTCATTCTCCTTTCCTGCTGTCTGGTACTGATCAATGACAGCAGCTTCTAATGATGAAGGGGTTTAAACTGCAAATTCTTCCTAAAAGGCCTTTAAAAACACCTATAGTTCCTGCTACCACTAGTTAGGTGGGTACACCCTGTACTATCTGTGTCTGATGTGGGGTTTTTTCTGTCTGAACACTCCCTCGGGGAAGGGATTGTCATTCTTTTGTCTTGTAAAGTGCGAAATACCTTGTCTCTTTTGTCTCTGTTGAGAGATTTTCAGGTGTGAGTTAAGTTTCTGGGAGGAAGGGAAGAGTACTGGGGAAGGGACTGTATAGATTGTATTGTAAATTAAAACCTGCACCCCAAACTTTAAGATGATAAACCACATTGGAAACTAAACCATTTGAAAGAGTATTTGCTTGAACTGCACATATTGTTGCTCTTACAGTTCCATTTTTAACTTCAATATTTCTATATTTAATATTTCATTATTTTCTAGCCGATCCAGTCGGAAATCTGAATTTTCAGACATGCCTCCTCAGTCATATACTGAATCTTCTTCTCCCAGAGCTGGATACCCACTTCCTTCTAGCTATTCAGATGATTATAGTTCAACAGATAGAGCCCTCTCAAGTTATGAACCTGTTCCTTTCAGTGCTTCCCTGAATGAATCCTCACCTACAGGAATTACTGATTATGCTGCTCAAGGTGTGTTTTGCCTTTAAACATTTAGCAGTCTGTAGTATGATGACTCTTGCCTTTCACTTTGATACTTCTCTTACTAAACTATGTATTTTTTCCTGTGCAGACATACAGGGTTCAATATAGTGATTTTGAATGGAACAGCTTGAAGATCCCAGAATTGCTTTTACACACAATATAAATATATGTATTTTTTTGTGCTCTAACTGTAATCTAAATTCAGGGGTGGGGGTGTTCATATTTTGTAGCTCTAATTGCAAGTAAAGACTGTAAATTAACTTACATGGTTTAATATGTTGTGAAGCTAAATCTGCAGAAAAACTTCACCTGACTTGAAGTTCTGTTTGATTGAAGCAAAAGTGAATATGCCATCTTTTCACTGACCGCAGTCTCTACCATTTATTTGTCTGTTGGCCTTTCTGAGGCTAGTGCGTTTTCACCAGTGGTAGTGCTGCAACTGTATACCACTATAATTCAGTGACATTAAACTGGGTTTTATAATGGGACAAGCATTTAAATCTTCTAAGAACTGAATGCATATTGTGTTCTGTCCGCTAACAGCTGATTTTCTCACCGAGAACTAAAATGGTTTTCAAGTACTGGTTGATGCAGCTGTTCCCCTCCTTCCAGTATGAACTCTGTCCTCAGCTATTGCAGGGAAGCACAGGATTCTGAATTCAAGTCTCTCTGGGGCACAAAGGAGGAATTTACTGTCAAATACAAATTTCTGTATTTTGAATTAGTATGGATTTTTTAACCCCTTTATAAAAGAGGTTTTATTTCACAAAAAGGCCCTTTCATGCAACTGGGGTTTAGTTATATATGTATATATATGTGTGTGTGTGTATATATATATACACACACACACACACGAGTCTTTTATAAGACTCGGATGTAAATGTGTACTTACATTTCATCATAAATACAGTGATAGTTGGTAGATACTGATAGAGATACCAACTGCTATTTGGTAGAAACTATCAGACCGAGATTCTGTGTTATAAATGTAGATGAAAGGATAAAATGTTTATCAGGTGACATATGATAGAAGTAGTCCTAGTTCTTTGAAAGCAGAATTTAAAGCCTAAATGCAACCCCTTGAGCTTCACCTAGCTTTCTCTTCAGAAATCAAATACATGAAATGTATGGTTATCATAAATTTTACAAAAAGTGACCGTCAGTATTTTATCCATCAACTACCACATGGTTTTTAGGATTTCCATTGGGTAAAATGAAGAAAAGAAGTTAACTGCCAGTTTTCCAAAGCAGTTTGACACAATGAGAAGGACAAAAGGAATGGATTAATTACAGACCGCATACATTTTCAGTTGCGTTTAGAACTGCAGCTGTCATGCTCTTTTTTATTTGGGATTGAGCTGTAATTAACTGGCATTCTGGAACAGGCTGTAGCCAAGTTCTGGCGTGTGACACCATGTCTTGTATCTCAATGTTTGTTTTGTTTTCAGATCCTGATCCAATTGCAGAAGAAAGCCGTAAAAAAAAAGGCATCACATATGAGGAATTAAGGAATAAACACAGAGAGGCATATGAGGTAATGCTACCACCAAAGGCAGAAACTCCAAGCAAGTTTTCACAGGAAAAACCAGCTAAGGAAGGTAATGTACCAATTTACAGAAACGCACAGTCAATTTGGGTATTGGCAATAACGTTAAGAATGGTCACAAACCCAAGGCTTAGTTCTGCTTACCATTTAAGCAGTTTATTTTTGCAGTATCTGCAGGGATCTCACGTGAGCTGCTCTGCAGTTTCACGTTTCAAATTAATTCCTCAAAAATAGTGATCTTCTAACAGCAGATTCTAACTCCTCTTTGGCTGTATTGCTCGGTGCCAGGCTGAAAATCTCAGAACTTTGGGGTTATTGACTCTGTCAAGCCACCTCTTTCAACAAAGAGTTCTCTGAGCTCAGAGCCATACCTGAAAAGTTTTAGCTATGGAAGGGGGGGCATGCTTCAGATAGCATTGTTCTCTCAAAATAGAGCACATGGTTGATGGTTTGGCGTTGGGGGTGGGGGTATTTATGAGTTGTTTCATGTGGAATTAGTGCATTTCTATAGAGGCATTGTTTGTAGAGCTTCATTTTCTACATTAAAACTCAAAGGAAGGAAACAGTATTTGGCAGCAATATTGAGATTTGTTTTCACAGTGAAAAACAAAACTTTACACAGCAAAATAAGCCTGCAATGTCCTGAGGAGTAAGATGCCATTCAGTCACCTTTTTGACTCAGTCCATTTTTTCACAAAGCAGACACAGAAGCAGTTCATCATTGCTTGCTCTAGAACTTTTTAATTTAGTGTGGCATGTGTGAAAATGGTGTTAGCAGAGGAATGCTTTGGTGTTTAACACACTGCTGAACTAGTCAGCTTGGATTGTTTGGGTTTGTGTGCAGTTTCCGGTCTTGTCAATCATGCTGCAACAAGATTTGTAGGAATAGCTAACATCTCCTCTTAGGCATTACAGGTGGTAATGAGTACAGGAAAGCATGCTCAAGCAAAAAGTTCTGAAGCAGTAAGAGTACGCTTTGGAACAGCGTTGCTTACGAGAGAGTACTGGTCTTGTTTCATGCTTGTGAATTACTTCGTCCAGATCATTTGTCTTTGGACAAACAGATCTACACAGTCATGAAGTAAAAATTACAAACAGCTGCAGAGCAAAGATTTATATCTGTTGTTTCAAGGTTGTGAAAGCCTTTTCCTTTTGACTATACCAGATGAGATGTCAAAAAATTATTGAAGCTCAGTTTCGGATTGCCTCTAAATTCTGTCAGGTGGCACTTCACTGATTTACACAGTGTGTCTTTTCAGGATATTTCTGCACAAATAGGGAGCCTAGAAATGTCACTTGAAAACCATATACGCAAATCTTCAGCAGTGTTCTGCAAACCTGACCTTATTGCATGGCAAATCTTGCGGCTGTGAAATGAGAATATGCATTCATTATTTTATTCTAGTTATCTGAGGACAGTAAAAGACCTCTATAAAATACTGATCAAATATTGCATTCCATTTATTATGTTTCTGTGTTCATTTGATGGTTATACTAGGGCTTTAAGAACAGAACTACACTGAGCAGTGTATGAGATCTGTAAATAAACTTTTAAGATTATCTCTTTGTAATTTTAGGGAAAAGGGTAAGGAGGGAATGCAACAATTCAGAGATGTTTTACAAGTGGAAGTACATTTAATCTACAGTTCAGGGACTCTACCGATGTTGCAGGCTAAGATCTGGTTTAGCTTCTTGTGTCACACTGGACATGCTACTTGTTGTATGCCTCTTCCTACAACCTGAGTCATTACCCTGTTGTTCATCCTCTTACCTTGGTGATAGGAACCAGGCTAGCAAATAGAAAGTGGTTTCTGCCCTTTGTTGCAAGGACATAAGGAAGGCCAAACCACACTTAAAGGAGCTTTATGTAGTGCCTAACTTCTGTCTGTTGGTGCCTTCTCCATTCTTTGTAGCCGTACAAATATATATGCATCTGCATAGTGACCTGCACTGGACTGTTTTGCAGGGAATGAGTGTGGCCTGCTCATCAGCCATGGTTAATAGAAATGGAAATCAAATTGTGCTTTGGGAGAGTTTTGTTGTGTCTCTTTGCAGTATCAGTCTGCTTACAAGAGATTTGTTGGTGCATTATGCAAAGTTTGCTGACATCTCACTGAAACAAAGACCATGCATTCTGCTCTATTCCACTGGTTCTACTGCAGATGGGAATTAATAAACAGGGGGTTTAGTAATTAACTTGCAAGTAGATTTATAAAGAAGTCCCTGACTAGTGCCAGCATTCCTACTGGATCATGTAGATCGGTGATGGCAGTCAGTTACAGACTAGTTGGCAGCTCATGTTCAAGAGACCATCTTTTCACTTTCTGGTCCTCGTTCAGTTACTCGTGACCTACTTCTGCATAAATGCATTAAGACCAGTACCCTGGTTTTGTCTTACTCTGACTCACTCCTATACTAAAGGAAGCTGCCAAATAATAATGGCTGAGTAGTTTCCTAGTAGGGATTACTGATTTCTGTTTGTCTTTGAACGTGTTTTTAACTATCCTGAATCCATCCAGCTGTGCACGTAACTGGATTATGTAGCTACGTTATTTATCGTAACATTCCTTGCCTGTTTCCTCCCATTGTCTTTGTTTCATCCACGTTACATTTGTTTCCAAGTAATTACAAATCCTGTAGAGCAGGAACTAGCACAGTAGGCCTCTTGACTATTAATTCATTAAAGAAGAATGATTAACACTCTTCTCCCCATTTATTCCAAAGTAGCTTTAATTGAATGTCTGTGCTGTGACTGACACTCTCTCCACTCACTGCTTCAAATGGTCACGCATTTCCCCATACTTTTTGGCACTCTGTAAGATAAACTTTTGCAGCTAAATTGAGTCATATGTGACTACTGTTTCTTCTTTTCTTTAGTGAAAGTAAATAAATATGGAGATACCTGGGATGAGTAAGAGTTGAATGAAGAACTGAAGAAAATGATCTGTTGGCTGACTTGAACTGCATCTAGATTAGTCACAAGAATGAGCATCTTTGGTGTCTTCTGCCAGGCGCAGCTCTTAATAAATGAGGAAAAATCCTGACTTGCCAGAGGATTAAAAAAAAAGAAAAAAGAAAGCAAGCATTTAGGCTTAATGTTTTCTGTTAATTTTGCATAAATGGCAAGCAAGGCTATTGTGAGGTGTCACGGCTATAAACCATTTGTGCTACTGTTGAAGAACGAAAAGGGTAACTTGCAATAGCTAATATAAATGCATAGTAGCAGAAGGTAAAAATATATGTAAAGAAATGCAATCACGTGTGTTGGGAATGGGGAAAAATCAGAATCTTCTCAAATTTCCAAGACTTGCATTAAAAGTTACCTGTAGAACTCACCTCTCGCTTTGTGTGGTCTTGAAGGTGATATGCTGGGAACTTCAGACTGGTGTCATGATTGGTTAGGGCGGTATCTCGAATAATAACGAGCTATGCTGGGAAATAGGGGTGGAAGAACCTACCAAACACACTCCACTGTACTACAGAAGTGTTTCAAAGTGCCAGCTGTATTTTCAGACCAATACTCTGACTTGCCCGCGCTGGGCCTCTTCAGTTATTCCAGAAGGAAGTGAACGAATGCAACTGCAGTTATTTAAAGTAGCTGCCTTTAAGCTGCATTGTACTACAGGCTGTGGTAAAAGTTTGACTAATATATTGACTGTTTATATTGGGTATTGTGGATTTAGTCGTATTTCTCAGTTTGTGCATGTCATGACAAAACCCCCATGTTAATGGAGAAGAGGTCCTAATCAGTAGGATACTGCATCGTTACTACCTGTAAGGAAGGAGTTACATCAGCAGAACTACTGCAGGAGTATTTCCTGATATTTGCATCACCTGCTCCCTCTCAATCCAAATACTGGCTTCCATGAGGGATTCTCATATTCCCACCTGTGCTGTTTCATCTCGCAGCTTTGCATTTATTTTGGGGATTTGGCTGCAGGGGAACAAAACCCATGTGAAGTTGATGGCATCAAAGCATTCCTGAAAACCTTGATGGAGATGAAAATAGCTTACCTACCAAGCTGAAAATTCTCAAAGACCTTTCTGATGTAGTGGTCCTGCAGCAGAGCAGCCTGAATGAGATTATTCTGGGGAGGTACAGAGCCATCAGCTGAAATGGGGAGGAAAAAAAGGAGGGAAGATGGGATGCTCAAAGAGCCACATACTGCTTACAGTAATCAAACAAGGAAGATTGCTTTCAGAAAAACTCATCTTCTAAAAAGGGAAAGGAATGTGCTAATCAGATAACCATGAAGTTGTATCAAAAATGTAACTTACAGAGAGTGGTTCTGGTGACTCTGATGGGAGAACACTGAAAACATACAGTCTGCCAGAACTCTTGCTGTGGGGTTTAGTGCACTGCTCCATCCCTGGCAGTGTTCAGGGCCAGGCTGGACAGAGCCTTGAGTTACATGGTCTAGTAGTGTGAAGTGTCCCTGCCTGTGGCAGGGGGGTTGGAACTGGATGATTTAAGGTCCTTTCCAACCTGAACCATTCTGATTCTGTGGTTAGATTTATCATGAAACTGCTCATAAAGTGTCTTAGTTGTGAGTTATGCAAGGAACAGGAGGCAGAAGATTTTGATGATAAAGTAGGAGCAGATGCCTATGGTGGTGGTTTTCCATCTTTAAAATCAAGAAGTGCTTTTTCTTTCAAATGAATTAAAATTTTGGATGAATGAGAAGTTTCCAAGTGAGAAAACTTTGCTGGAGCAGGCTTATGGCATTGAGGAAGTAGCAACACCTAGAAGACAAACTATTGAACAATAAGCTTGCCAACAGAAGTATTTCTTTCTTTTACATTATTTTGGGGGATTTGGAATAATACTTTTTCTCAAGTAAATGAATATAAGGATATGGTAACTTGTTTTTCTCAGGAATCTTAACTCATGCTTATAGTACAAGTTGTTTATTTGCATAAGGGAATGATCATCTGGGGAGCTGACTGAGTTACTGTAAATACCTCTGCAGTGTGGACACTGAAAAGTGAGACCTCCTCTATTCCTTGACATTGGCTGTGAGTGTTATTGTTGTGCCAATGAACTAACTTATGTGTAATCAAGCACTTAATACCCACACTGAAACCTTGGCCCAACCCTCCTGTTCTGGCCATTCTCTGCTTTTCAGTCTCGGGTATTTGCTGCACCACATCTTGCAGCAGCACTGCCAGTATCAAGTGTTGTGTACATGCTGCTCTATGTATTTTTGTCTCTCTGCGTGCTTCTGGTTATGTGCGTGTTCATCTTCCTGACAAAATACTGACTGGGGACCAGCAAGCACAGGACAGACATAGTGACCAGAGTATTCAACCCTCTGCCGTTTAAATGCTGAAGAGGTGATGCCTATTTCAGACTGAGTTCTCCCAAACAACAGTGTTTGGAGAACACTCATTTTGTATGCTGGTAACTAACAGGACAAGGGGGAATGGCTTTAAGTTTAACAGCTGTGATCTAAAGCATTTGTTCTCTTTAATGTTAGTGATACCAGCTACTATGCTGCTTATGTATCAGTGCTTTAATACTTGCTGCTTCTTTACTTACTTTTGGTAAGTTATCTTATGGTTTTGATTGGTCAATATTAAATTCTCTGAGCTTTTAAGATACATGGCAGAAGGGTAATACATAGTTTCAACAGAGTCATAATGTCTCCTGTTCAGCAGAAGCATAGCTTTGCAAAACTAAAAGCAAGAGTCTTGTATGAGCTACTTTATAATCATGTGATGCTGCAGTAAACAAAAAAGGATGTATGATAATGACATTGCACAATCACCTGAGACAAGATATTCAGTCAAATGCAACTTTCATTTACCCTTGAAATGAGAAAAAATGTTAAGATGAAAGAGAAATTCTTTGATAGAGTTCCTTAGGGAGACTAAAACTATTCAGGATTAAAAATCCATAGCGTGTAACCTTTGTGGTGGTGTTTTCCCAGTTGTTCAGTGATGATTTAGGACTCTGTTTTCATGATATGCAATCTTGGCATGAACACCTTCTAAATCAGAACTTTCCAGTTCATTCCTTACATGGAATGCTATATGTTCTTCTCTCTAATCCATACAGGAAGCACACTTCTGGTGCATTAGATTTTTATTTTCAATAAGCTAAAATTAGGTTCTGTATAAATCTAAAACCAAAATAAATTTTGTTTGGCTTAATTCTGTGGTTTAAATTTAATTGTTAATCTTAACTATCTTAGGATAACTATCATTTTAAAACAGTGTCACTGATACAGGAAATGATGAATCTGGTTGCAGTAGCTGATGCCCAAACATCAGTGATGGATTACTGACAATGTCTAAATCATCTTCTAAATAAGCCATGCTAAGTAGAGCTAAACATCTCTGCTGGTGTTGTCATGCAGTCTAGTGTATACAGCTACATGCTCGCATTGAAGAGTTAAGGGCCATGAAGATGATCAGAGGCTGAAGCACCTCTCCTGTAGAGACAGGCAGAGAGAGCTGGGCTTGTTCAGCCTGGAGAAGAGAAGGCTCCAGGGAGATCTTAAAGCAGCCTTCCAGTACCTAAAGGGGACCTACAAGAAAGCTGGAGAGGGACTTCTTCAAGGGCAGGTAGTTTTAGGATAAGGGGGAACAGCTTTAAACTGGCAGAGTAAAGATTTAGATTAGATAATGGGAAGGAGCACTGTGAGGGTGGTAAGACACACAGGTTGCTCCAAGTAGTTGTGGATGCCCCATCCCTGGCAACGTTCAAGGGCAGGTTGGACAGGGCTTGGAGCAACCTGGTCTAGAGGAAGGTGTCCCTGCCCATGGCAGGGTTGGTTGGGTCTGCGTGATCTTTGAGGTCCCTTCCAAGCCAAACCATTCTACAAAGGGCTGTGTTCATTTTAACTCTCTTGCTCTCTACATGCTAGAGAATGTGCCACTGCCAGCTGGCTTTGAAGGCTGCATTGTAGACACAAGTCAGCGAGACCAACAAAAGAGCAAGGAGGAGCCCCTTCAGCCTGCCACGTCCTTGCTGTGCAGGGAGAAGTGGAGGAGAAGAAGCACACAGGAGAAGGCCAGGCCAGCCTGCAGCTGCCCAAGCTGCCATCTGCTCAGCAGCATGGGGTGAGCCCCCTGCCCAGACAAGGGCAGGCTGTGTCTCACAGCAGCCAGGGCAGCTCCCAATATTGTTACACCCTACTGGATCTGTAGAGCTGGTTGGGAGAATGGGAGTGATTAAATAACAAGCATTTGCTGCTGGGTAAGGTTTTGGATTCATATTTTGACGTATTACACATGTGACAACATAGCAGGAAGTAAACTTGGGCATGTCCAGTTCAGTGCAAATCTCAGCCTAGAGCTGGTGTGAGTGAAGGGTAGATTTAAACTACACCTCTGGAGGAAGTATTAAAGCTGTTTCTTGCACTGAAATACCTGAGCTTGCTGATGTGCCTAACCACCACAGCACTGCTGCTGAATGCTCAGAACATAACATACATGAGAAGCAACACTTAAAAGTTTGGGTAAGTGGGGTTTTTCATGCAAGATTCTAGCACCTGCTTGGGAAGTGCCATTGCTCTCAAACAATCTGTGTGTCAAAGACAATGGGAAAAACAGCCATTCCCACCTTAGTATTTTTTTATGCTTCAGCAGCAGAGACAAATACTATATTGTAATTCAAATAATTCAAAGGTGTGTCTTCTCAGGAATCTTGAATCTTGTGCTCTCTGCACAGACTGAAGGTGTTTCAGTCTCCACTTCCAGGTGTTGGCTACCTGGCGTTTGGTTCATTTGGTAAGGTGCTTCATTTTGTGTTTTCATCAGCTGTAAGAACATAGGAATCACCGTAATGGTCACCCCGTCTCCCACACTGGCTGGGGATCCCTATTGAAGTTGCTCTTTCACCGCTATGCTCGCCTGTCCTCTGACTACAGCAGAGAAGCTTCTTCCTGACACAAAGGTTGCATCTGGATCATGCAAATCCAGACACTTCACAGCCACCGAGCCTCTGCAGACCATGTGTTTTGGAGCTGTTTTGTTTCCATATTCTGCGGCAAGAACATCCGTGATGGAATTGTGCTGTGTAAACAAGCACTTCTGTTGGCCTTAAATCTGATTTCACAGGGTCCCAACTAGTTGTCATTTTACAAAAGCAACAATTACTCGTTCCCTGTTGATCTTTCACAGTGTTACAGATACCATATTCCTCATTTTGCATTGTTTTCAACCTGGAAAGTGAGTTACTGAAGCTCTTGTGAAGAAATCATTTTGTACCTCTGATCATTCTTTTTTCATCTAATTTTTTCTCCTTTTTCTCTTAGCTCTGTTGTACACTTTCTGAGGTGCACTGGAAGCACCACAATATTCAAGATGAGGACAGGCCACAGAATTGCTCTGTAGCATTAGTCTATATATTCCCCATTTTTTTCCTAGGAATTGTTACTATTCTACTTGCCTTTTGGCTGTCACAGACCACTGATACTATGTCTTGCAACTATGCAAAGCTATGCAAAATGACTCCCAGATCTCTGTACTGAGAATGTCAGAGTAATTTAAAACTAGCTGTGTGATGCAGTTAGTACTTTTTCCTATGACAATGAGCTTAGAGACTCTCCCTACTGAGATTTGTTTGTAGCTGTATCGTTTTGTCATCAAGAAACTTAGTCATGTGTTCCTTTGTCAGGTTGCCCATTATTATGGTGAGCAGATGCCCCCTAGCATGTCCCCAGAAGCCCTCTCAAGCCTTCTAGATTTTAAAGCAGCCTACAGAAGAGTCTCACTTACTTCTTAAGAACCTCATTGTCTTGAGAGACTTACCAGAAAAAAAAAGAAGAGGAAAAATCTCAAGCTCATACCAAGGCACATGCACAGTATGGATGGAGTAGATCCCTTTGTTCCCATGTCCACTCCCCAACAAAACATTAACAGATTTGTGGGGCATAACATCATGCTGTGAAAGCTGTAATGATTCTTCATAATATGTCACAGGTATACTTGTGGCACTATAGGACTTATATTACAAATCCACCTATTTTAGAGGTGATTCCTCAAATAAAGTGCACGCTTGGGAAAACAGTACACATTATATAAGCTAAGCCTGTAAGTACAAGTGGCTCAGTATTTCCAAGATGTGGAAATGCCGCAATACTGATGTCAGAAGCTGGATCCTTTAGGCTCTCTCAAATGGAGCTAGTGCATGATGCCAAAAACAAGATGGGTAAGTGGGACAAAATACCAGAGTTCTTTCACTGGTAAAAATAGTCATGAGGAAGAAGCTGCTGCTTCCAAACTAGTGTTGCTGTCAGAGGCACTTGAGTGGTGCTGGAGTCAACTGCCCCTTCATGCTTCCCACTTGGCCTGGTCCAGCATGCTCCTGTTGCAACTTCTGCCTCCCCTCCCATTAACTGCCATTGTACAGCATGCCCTACTCTCTCATTCTCCTCTCAAAATGTAGTAAAAGAAGCCCCATATCTTATTTTTATAGGGATTAATAAAAACTTTGATAGTGAGCTTTGATCTCCCCTTCATTCCCAGTTTTAACAGAATTATAGCCCAGCTGACTTGCCTAAAGTCCAACTACTAAATTGGGATTGAAACAGGAATGTGCTTTGTTTTCAGCCTACAATTGCTTTCTCTTCTAAAACACAACTTTTTTGGTTTGTTTTTCAATTTGCATGGAATACAGTATTTGTAAAATTATTTCAAAGAGCTAATATAAAAATCCCCAAAGAGAAGCAGTCTACTGCAGTTTGAGGTTAACGCCAGTATAGCTTTCCTCTTTTACTCTGACCCTTTTTCTATTCATAATTTCATAAAGTGGATTGAGGCTTACATGCAGCTTCACACTTTGCATGCATTACAGCTGAAGGATGTATCATGTTTCTTGATTTTAGCAAGTACGTGGACTTCAACTAAGCTGCGATATGTCTGAGCACACAGTTAAACTCCCTCTTCCCTGGGTGAAGAAAGTAAGCTCTGCTTTCCAGTCACAAATGATTAATAGGAAGCTATATATGTTCATTGGATTTTTTTAGCCTTTTTGCAACATCTTCCTGCCAAAGGGGAACATATATCCTATTATCAGTAGAAGAAAATACTAAAAGAAGTTTTAGCACTATATAAACAATGCTTGATCCTTTGTAAAGTCAACTATTTCTGCTCCTGGAGATCTCTTCCCCTTTTATTCCAGACTGAAATAAAGATTACAAAAGCAACTGATTACCTCAAATCTTTCCTTACTTTTTTTCAAATAGCAAGCCCCAAATTCAACGTATTCAACTTCTGCCTCAGTTAAAACCAGATTCTTCAGCTGACTTGTATGGAGTGGATGCTAGAAACAGTCAATATAGGTTAGCTCATTAAATTGTGCATAATTGCCACAAAATGGCTGTACTAACTTACAGTTCTTAGAGCTCTTTGTTAATCCTCAGGAGCTTATCTTCCCAAGTAGAAAAAGCATGAGGGTCTGGCCATGAGAGCACATAAGGTTTTGTCCAGCTCTTCTTGTCTCCCTTTTGCAAGAAGTAATAATGTAAAATAATCAGTATGCATTTAAACACCCCTTTCTGCATCATGCAGCGCAACTACCAACACCCCAACACCTGCTTTCTTACAGAACTTCTCCAGTGAGCTACAAAGCATTATTTCATGTTTCTTCATCAACTCTTAAGAAGGTTAAAAGTTCAACTAAGCCCTGTAAACCATCCAATGCTAAAATATCCAGCTTTGTCTGATTCCAGCCCTAGAACATGCTTCCAGCCACTGGGAAAATTCCAACACACTGTGAGTCCCAGCACAAGTCAAGTCAGTTGCCCCCAGTTTTATCAAACCAAGTACCAAGGTACAGCATGTGCTGAGTCTTCCCTCTCCTGCTGTAGCTGGTGCTTTTGGGAGAGTCAGTTAACTTAAATTCTACATTATCCTAAACATTTGAAGCTGTTTTTAAGAAATACTGCAATACCACCAGCACCTCATAAAGCCTTGCAGCCCAGCTGCACACTTGACTGGATTGTTGGTCAAGCAAAGCCATAGAAATTGTATTTGACAAAATTAATTAACAACCTTCCCAAAACACCCCCGCTGTTATTTCTCAAACCAAGGAGCATTATGTGGAGCCTGACACCTCACAGGCTTAAAAAATTATTTGGGCATAAATCCTCTGAAGTACAGAAAAATGCTTTTGAAGATCTTCTAAAGAACACTTTGCCCATAAGCTGTGCTTCGTTTTTCCTTTGATACGCGCAAATTTAGTGCTAATACAGCTTAGAGTCACAAACAGCCTTTTTTCCAGAACAGTATCACAGTAACTCCTGCACTCAGACCCGCACAATTAGCTCATCGGGGTATTGCCTCTTGCAAAGTGGAAGTGAATTTAGAAAAAAAGCAGACAATATTTTTTTATATAAGAGTACATTTATTATGGCAAAGTAATGGGGAGCCTGAACATTACATCTAAAGCAAAGTTGACTGAGTAAGTTGTAATGCCAGGAGGTAACACTGACCACAAGAACAACCTCTGTCACATGCATTGCTGCCCTCAGCATCCCATGGATGTAATGGCTTGCCTCAGACAGCCCAGGCACGACTAACCTTGGTGCAGTTTGTTGCTGTTTTCTTGTCAGCAGATGTGAGGTGAAGGGAGAGTAGCTAACACATGTCACCACACAGGTTTTGCTGCGATCACAGCACACTAGCGTACCAAGCATCAGCTCTGATACAGCACAATTGTGTACCCTTGGTGCAGGCTGCTGAGAAAGAGAAGTGGAAAAAGTCTGTGGAGTTGAAAGGTGTAAAATTAAAGCCCCGGGGGGGCAGGTGCTCTTAGTACCTCAAGAATTCAACAGCTCAAGCTCAGTAGCTCAAGAATTCATCCCTTTGAAAAGGTGTAAAATCTTAAAGCAAAAGAAGCGGGGAGGTTAGTTAGTGTAAGCCCTCTCCTTCTGCCTGGTGGCTCCCTGGCTAGGTAAGACTCTCCAAGTGCCTCATCAGGGTGGTGAGTATTTAGCTTCCTAAATCCAGGATGCCTTTTGTGTGTAGTAACCAACTGTTAATCACTTTCTACTTCTCTTTGCAGAATCTCTTTGTGCCCATGTAAAGGTGCCCAAAGAATCTAGTTCAAAAGATGGGTACTAACCATAGGCATAGTATAAAACCACATAAACAAACAAAAGAGACAAACACAGAAGACAGCCTTCATCAACTGACAGTGAAGCCCAAACTTTTCAGTGGCCATACATTTGATTTCCATGTGTACACCATCACTGTGTTTAGGGGAAGTGTCTGCTCTTGATTCCTAAGATATTTCATGGCAATTTGTGTGTCATGCTGTTAGTAGAGAGCATGTGCTGTCTGTTTTTTTCACCAACATCTACTAGCCTTGGATTGTGTGCAGACCTTTTTTCCTTGTTCATTGTGAATGTGGCACACACTTCTGATACCCCTGACAAAGTGGACTTGTGTGTAAAACTGGGCTATTAAAAGTTGGTTCAGGGCAGTAACTGCAGCATGACAGTATCCAAATGAACTTCTATCTTAGTACTGTTAAAATACCCCAGAAACAATGAGTCAGTTCAGTCTGAATAGCTGCTTAACACTGCAAAATCATGTAAACATCCTCGCACTCTTTCCTTTTGTCATAAAAGGCAAACATTCCAGTGCATGCCATTTTGCTTGCTACACAAAGTATTGCCAGCATCTAAGTGCAATAGACAAATCTAATTTTTCATCAATAAGCGCTAAATTGCACTGAAGGGAGGAAAATAAACCACAACTTGCTGAGAAGAGGAAAAACCCAAAAGTGCATGACAAGAAACTGTTATTTACTATGAACAGAACTATGTAACACTGTGCAACTACTTCAAATAAACCAATTCACACCAAACCAAAGACATTATTTCTTCTGTACTGAATAAAGCTGTGAAAGCAGCAGCTGATCCATAGGATTTTTGTCGTCTTCAGCACATCTGTACATGAAATAAAAGCACGCCTTATTGAGCTGAGCGGCACCTTGCTTTTGCTGTGAAATATGCAGCTTCCTGATGATTTCACTGAGAACTCCAAAGTCCCTGAGGATAAAATACATTACCTTTGGGCTCAGCAACACGAGCATGGTTTTACATGGGTGGTCCTCCCAGGCAACGCCAGAGCTTGTGCTGCTGTATGCTTAGCATGGACAGGGGTGAGAAGCAGTCAGAAGGGTCTCTGTACATTTCTAGAGCACAGCATGCTAAATTCAGAATTTGTATTAAAACATAAAAGGTTATTTTCACCATTTAGTGATTCAGAAACCAACACAATGCTTACAGTATTTCTTTTCCTGTTTCTAAAACCTGTCCATCGAAACTGATTTCTGGCAAATTCAAAATATCACAGTGGCCCAAATACAGTGGCTTTTTCCTTCCAGCAGTTAAAATCTTAAATAAATCCTCCTCTTATGTTTGTTTTCAGACTAAGTTTCTGACTCAGCTTTCTAGCCCTTTTAAGAAACAAACCAAGTGGCTGGTAAAAGTGCAACATCTTTGAACCTGTGAGCTGGACAGCGAACAGGTTCCACAGCAGAAATTCCAGCACCCTTTGCAGTAGGAAAACAAAGAGAGGGGCCTCTGGCATCCTACATTCTTCCCTTCATACAGCTGCAAGACTCCTTTGTATTTGAGACTATTTGGAATTGAATTGAAAGCTAATTGGAACTTACACACCAGAAAAAATATTGTCAGCTCAGAGAGGAAGGCTGGAAAAGGGAAAAGCTGAAAAGGAGAATGAGATTGGATTTAAGGTTCAGCAAGCTTCAGCTCTGACGAACACTAGAAGTAAATCCCACCATCAACATTTGATTACACTACACAGGTAACTGCTAGTGAGTGACCGTCCTCAATTAAACATGATTTGGGGTCCTTGTTTGAAATAGGTGAGGACACTGGCCTACATAAGCAAACACTTATTTAACAGAAAATCTTCAAAACCACTTAATCAGCACAGTAATGCAAGGGGTTAATTAAGCTTACAACTGCTAACAGATTTAGAGTGTCATTCATTCACAGTTACCGAAGTCTGGCTCGCTCCCTCCTTCATGCTGGCACTTGGAAGTTACCACTCAGAAAGGTTTGATTTTTCCCCCCTCTTTTCTGTATGGGTCTGATGCCCAGCAAGAGCAGTGAGCTGATCTGGAGGGCCTACAGCTAGCACAGGAGAAGCACTGCCCCTTTTGGCAGCAGCCCCATTAGAGAGAGGAGCCTAAGCCAAAGTGCTTTTTCTGCTAGTGGGTGAGCGCTTGCAGCTCTTGACGTAAAATGCTCAAGCAGTGGCAAAGTTGATTAAAACCAGGAATTTATTTTAACAACTTCTTCCAGGACTATCCTTGCTGCCGTAATGTATTGTTGCATAGTAAAAATCCATCAAAATCTCTCTTCTGGGTAAGGAAACAGGTTCTGCCAGGATACTCCTCCTTATGGGTTGTCTGCAGCCATGCACTTTAGAGCAAGAAAGGGATCATTATTGATATCCTTATCCAAATTCCTATACAACACAGACCAAACAGACTCAATTCAACAATTTCTGCATCAGACTTCTGTTCCAAGCCACGGTTAGAGCCATAACAAACTCACATGGCAGGATTTCAAACGGGCCCTCTGCTCTCCAATCTTGCAGGCAGCCAAGCTATTTGCTAACAGTTTCACACATTCTCCTGCCTGTGAGAAATGTAGGCCAGCTTACCACATGCAGGAAGTGTGAAAATGCTTTTAAAAAGCCCAGCTGCTGGCCTCTTTTTCACAGACAAAGAGGGAAAGTGCTATTAAACACTCCTCTGCCTTCCACCCTCTAACCCTCCTTTTTTGCAAAGGGAACTTTCCCCTTTTGGGGGTTAAAATATCCCCTGCCCCACCATGTAGTTGCTTTAGCACCACTCTTACAGTACCCTCACTAAGGCTCTAGCCAAGCCACAGTGCTGCCTGCAAAAAAACCCCTAACCAACCACCAAATAAACAACCCCACCCCCAACTATGTCTGCCTTTAGATTATCAATAGTTCAATGTATCTTTAAAAATCAACATTACTGATAATTATTAGATTCTTAAGTAAAAGGTTGGAAATTTAAAGGAGTTATACTTGTTTTTATACAAGTAGTCAATCCAAATTAATTCCAATTAAATGAATAAGCAATACTCTGGTACAGCTAAAGTAGGAATTCCTCAGAAGTGGGGGATTTCAAATTAGCATGAAATGTATGTAAGGCAAAAATGAAAAAACACGTTTCATCAGAAACCATAGGTAGATAATATAATATTTCCTTGAATAATCATAGAATCATAGAATAGTCAGGGTTGGAAAGGACCTTAAGATCATCTAGTTCCAACCCCTCTGCCATGGGCAGGGACACCTCCCACTAAACCATGCCACCCAAGGCTCTGTCCAACCCGGCCTTGAACACCGCCAGCAATGGAGCATTCACAGCTTCCCTGGGCAACCCATTCCAGTGCCTCACCACCCTTACAGTAAAGAATTTCTTCCTCATATCCGATCTAAACTTCCCCTGTTTAAGTTTGAACCCGTTACTCCTTGTCCTCTCACTACAGTCCCTAATGAAGAGTCCCTCCCCAGCATCCCTATAGGCCCCCTTCAGATACTGGAAGGATGCTATGAGGTTTCCATGCAGCCTTCTCTTCTCCAGGCTGAACAGCCCCAACTTTCTCAGCCTGTCTTCATACGGGAAGTGCTCCAGTCCCCTAATCATCCTCGTGGCCCTCCTTTGGACTTATTCCAACAGTTCCATGTCCTTTTTACGTTGAGGACATCAGAACTTCACTATATTGCTCAAAGGTTCCAAACAACAATGCCATCAATGGAGTAAATAAAATGAGGATTCATTTTAAATTTTAAGATTGCCTGAGATTAAGAAGCTGAAGAATTTGAACCCTCTTTCTCATTAGATCCCAATTTTACTTCACATTCTTTGCAAGTATTATGGCAATGCCTTCAGTATTGAAATCAGATAAAATATTAAAGAGTTTTGCTGGATTACCTCTAATACAACCACATAGCAAGCTGGCAAATGTTCTTGAAGAAGTAATCTCTTGCCTATATTCTCCAATTTTTGTAATTGCTTTGTGGGACATAAACTGCAAAAGATGACACCTAAATGTCTCAGCCAGTAAGCCCCCATTCATTATTATTAACTTCCATTTCCAGCAATTGCCAAAATATAAAAGGATTTTCTAAGCAGGAAAAGACAGTCCTTGCCATTGCACCTACCAATAATGCACAGTTAGAAGCAAGGTGGGTAATACAAAAGAGTGATGAATAGCCACTTTGTGTAACGCCAAGTAAAGAAAGTAATAGCTTTGTTATGGGGGGAAGAACGGAAGAACAGAGATATAATGGAAAGCTTATTCACTCTTCCTAAGTCCGGCATTTCTGTAGGCATAAAAAATCACATTCTTCTGGGGAAAAGATGTGGAAAGACAGCTGAGAATGATTTCTAGGGGCATCCCTTATAGCCCCTGGATTCTTCCCTGCTTCTTGCTTCAGGCTTTGTGATTTTTTTTCTCCTCCTACCTGCCCTTGCTGTAACTGGCCACTGATGCAGGCTGAAGAACTGTCTATGGTATACACCCATCTCAGTGGTCTTTCGGGTGGATGCCCTTCACTCTACCCAAAATGCTAACCTCGATGTTATTATTAGTCAAGACCCCCAGAAGGGAAACTCAAGGTGCAATGTGTAGAAGCAGGCGCATCCACTACATAAATGGAATACAATTCTCTTTTGTGTTAGCCTGCAGATCACAAGCCATCTCTATAAAAAGCTCTCTGTCTCCTCACTTGGCAGCATTCCTTGTCCCTTTACACCAAAGCTGTATTCATGTTGATACATGGTCACTGTAAAAATGTTGCCAGCATTTTTCAAATAAACCAACAGAACTACAGTACCTGACCCTGGTGCCCCTGCTCAGGTTGTAGAATGCTCTGCCCTACAAGCAGCCCCAGTGAAGAGACTACTCAAATACATGTGATCATGACGACAGAATGTAGCCACCAGTCTTTAAATTAATGAATTCTCTTTTCAGTTCATGTTCTTTCAAAAGCATGACTGTGGTAATGCATACATAATGATCAAATCACTGGAACAGTGATGGTGATGAGTGAGAGGAATATTGATCTTGAAAAACAGAAGGCTTTAGGGAAACTTGCATTTCAGTAGAAATTGCAGTCTCAATTTCATAACTTAGGACCTTCATGAATTTTTTGTTTACCCTTTGAGACTAGCCCCTGGGTGACAGACATGGTCCCAAAAGTCAAAGGAAGAGCCGTAAAAATAACAAGGAGGAGAGTACCTGGTGTCAGGAAAAATTTGTAACCTTTTTGTTAAACACATTACACTTTTATATGCTGAATATTTGATATGTTTATAATGTTAAACACATTACCCATCTTTTAAACATTAAATTTGCATATTATCTTAATCATCTATTGCATCTGTTCATTTGGATTACTATCTCTCCAAGCAAGGATGTGTTCATACTGTGCCACACATCAGGCATGCTGTAGCATCTGGAGCTAATGCATGATATATATTTATTAAATAACAGCTTCCATAATCTGAATATCTCCTTAATACTGCAACACTAGTAAGGACAGCAGCTCTGATTAAATGCTGAAACCCTTTTCAGTCTTCTTTCAGAAAATGTGTAATTTAGATACAAACTGACATGATGGGCTTAAAAGACACTAAAACACCTAGTAACTAATTTTTTAGATGTCCTAACACCTAAAGAATTTAACTGAGCCAAGATGCACAGCCATGCCTGCCTTTCATTCAAAGGCAAGAATAACTATGTAATATAGTAAAACATGCCTAAGGTTGTTTTAATACGGACTTCAAGAATAGAACCAACTCTGTGATTGTTAATGTAAGTTCATATTAAACAACAGCTTAATTCAACCATCTTTACTTACAATGATTATGCAAAAAATTCAATTAACCCTAGAATAACATATTGCTCAACTTAAAATAAGGTGAGAGAGTTAACCTACAAGAAAATTCAAACAAAATCCAATGTATTGCAATAAATGGCATGCTATTTTGGAGCCAGTTTTGCAGAAGTACATCAAAAAGTCATTCTCAGCATGGTAAGAACAAGCTTGGATCACTCACCTCTGCACCAGAAACTTTCGTTTTTACATTCTTCATGGTTCCCTGCAATTTCTCCAGCACTGTGGATTTGTGAGATGGGACAACAGAACAATGGCAGAAAGGATAAACCTGGGTTAGCTTATTGAATTTAATCTCAGAGGAAGAAAAAAAGATATCAATTGAAGACAAATTATTTAAAAAACAAATAAAATCCAATGCAAAAAACAACCAAACAAGCAAACCCCCTTGTTCTGTTGCTAGCAGAGTGATGAAATACTTGATACACCAATACAGCAACAGAAAGAACTACATAGGTTTTAAGTTAAAACCACTCATCCTCTTGGTCTGTACATTCCCTAAAATAGCTCAGCTGCTGCTTACCTCAGAAGTGTATGGCTTTATCTCTGTTAGCCACTTCATTCTCATGAGATAGATACATCATCTTTCTGGGAAAGAAATGACAGGAAGTAAGGGCAGAGCAGTAGTTTCTAAAAATGAAGTCCTGCCCCATACAGGAGTCAATTTCAGCTCACTAAAAGAAGATTTTGCAAGTATTCAGAAAAGGGTCAACATAAACTCTGCTAGATTCCCCTAAATGGCTTAACTTTCTCTCTGAGCAGTTTAAATATATTCATGGCATTAGCTGAACTCAACCATATTGCTTCACTCCCATAATAATCAGCTTGCCAGGAGGCTTCATTTAGGCTTATGGTAGCTCTTTATTTTTCCATTTTGATTGTGAGAAAGAAGTGACAGTGTGCTCTCTTGTATTCCACTATTCAGGGTATATGACGTTGTGCTCAGCAACAAATGCTGGGGGAAAAAAGGAATTACCAAGTTAAAATTAATTGAAACTTTAACAATCTGTAAAAACACATCTACAAATATACTTATTCTTGAAAGCAAAACCAGACTTTGTAGAACAAGCAGTGCCTTGGGAAAAAAAGCACGGGATTCTACCTCATTTTATGCCTGATTGATCCATAATTTTGTAAGCATAAGTAATTAAATGCATTTCTTGGCCTCAAACACACATTTCAATTTTTAGCTAATAAATATATCAGTCCTTCTTCAAGCACGGCTCTCACTAAAGTGAATGGTGGTCCTGCTCAGGTAAACAGTGCAGAACTGACTCCACTCCAGACCCCCCAGAACCACTCCAAACTGGTTTCAAAGCAAGGCCACAGCAAACACAGTAAAATCCAAACAGGCTGACTGAAAGAGAAGGAAATGAGTGTCAGAGCCCTAAGCGTTCCAACAGGCTTTGCAACCTTTCTGCCCCCAAACACACCCTGCCAGGGGTTTAGTTGTTTTAGCTCAAAGTCAGCTCTAATATGGCACAGTTGTGTGGCTTCCAGGTCACCTTTCCTTGCAGATCAGCCCAATTTTGTGTTCTCTGGCAGTGACAGTTTAGCAACAAGGTCATATGTTTAAATTCCTCGATTTCTCCAGCAGAGGGGAGGTGAATGCCCATCTTCTATACAATTGGAGGGAAAGGTTCCTGAGCGGTACTCTTCCCTTCCCCCTTCAGAATACATGCCCACCTGCATGCATGACTTGATGGGGACAGGTTATACTGGACTAGTACTTAGACATTAGGGCTCTGCCAGTTCATAACTAGTTTACCTAACATAGCACAAATCAGAGCCTGCTATCTTAAGACTCAAAAGCTCCTAGCCCTCTGAGTGTAATGAAGCAGGAAGAGTACCACATAGTCCTTTCTTCTCTTCATTTCTATGCTTAAGGTAACAGACATCTGTTTCTTCAGAAGGGTGACCAATCCAAAATCCCAGTTATTCACTAGCAATAGCATCAAAATAAGAGGGAGGAAACCCAGCATATCCATCCGATTTGCTTTAGTGGAGATGTCTGACTTTCCTGTTGGGTTGTTTCAGAAGAAATTGTCTCTTTCCTTGTACCCTGCTGCTGATCTTGGTCAGCAGAAATTATGTGTTTTACACTTGGGTCCCTCTCTTTCTGCCAGGCACAAAGATAAAAAGCCAAAGCATAAGACTGATACTGTAAGTTCAGTGTTCACCTAGAAATAATAATGGCCAAGTTGAAAGTATACTTTTTACATCAGATAGCATCCAGTCACCTGATCATGTACAGTTTACAGCACAGTGTATCACTAGATATACAGAGCTAGGTATAGCCTAATTCAAACAGGGAAGTCAGTAAGTACAGTAGATGCTGGATCATGATCTAGCACAGCACTCTCAAACATAAAGAAATGAGAACAAATATGAACAAGTCATCCAAAACCTTCCTAGTTTCCACTGTATTGCGGGTCAAAAATTTAACTTTGGTGTGCTGTACTGAAAATGTACAGAATCACTGTACTGCTGCTGTCCTCATAGCTGTCACGTCAAGCTTGGATTCCACAGGACTCATAATGCAAGCCTATCACAAACCACACCTGCATTTCCAACAAACACAATCCAGTTACAAATATCCTTAAAAAAACCTAAAAAAATCTGTAAGAACAAATAGATTCCAAAAAGTTTCAGAGTCCATGCCTGAGAATTGTGCTGCCAGGGAAAACCAAGAAGGAATCGCATTTCTGGAGTAATTCAAACTTCTAAACTGTAATTTTTCCCTAGCACTTTGCTGCATGGGCTGGTATTTTATTTAACAAAGTAGAGGGCACTGCTGCTTTTCAAAAAGTACCTACTGAGAATGGTGGCACTAAACAAGGCTAAAACAACTGCAAAGGACAGAGTTAAACAGGAAGCATATGCAACAATTTAATAATCTGAATAGATTTTGGCATTCATAATATTACTGTATAAATCACATCCTGCATTTATTTTGGGGTCAGTTACACAGCTGTAACGTTCAAGCAACGTCTGCTTCACACACTCTAGATATTCGAATAACAATGCTTTTTTAAGTAATGGAACAGAAGCAATATGACCACTTCTCCTCTTGGTAAAATGACTCAGTTAAGCATTGTGTTCTAACCAATCTGCATTTTATTCTCAGCCACACAAATTTAAGTTTGAAAATCCACATAATGTTGGGAGAGCCACAGCTTTTCACTGCCTGCCTCACCCTGACTAAATAAGAGCAATTTTCCATCAGTCTCTTGCCACTCAATGCAAAAAGACATGGGAGAAAATGCATAAGACTTTAAAGAGGTTTATATCAGTCAATGACACAAAGTTTCCTTATTCTGATAGGCTCACAAAGCCCACCTGTGCAGATAGCTGCATAAAAATTATCACTGAAAGTACTGACTGATCTGGCTTCTAACTGTTGCAACGGGTCTTAAGCACTTCATGAGGATAAAAAAGCTGAGTCACTGGAAAAAATAAATAGTAAAAACGTAAAATCAGGAGTATACAGTAGGTTACGACAAGCTGCGGCTTGCCATTAACTTCCTGTATTGTCTTCTGCATACATTTCTCTGGAATCATAAGTTATTCAGCTACACTTCCACTTCAACGTAGTGAAGAATCCCCAAAGTAAACAGCCTCCTGGTAACTCTCCCACTTGGAATGAAAGCTGAAAGCTATCGTGGCAAGCACAAAGCAGAGGCAGAACTGAGGTATTGAAAATATTATTTAATAATAGTAATAATTAATATTAGTACTTAGCACACATGTTGCCTCCTATCTGAGGAATGCAAAAGTGTTCCAGTGTTTTGGGGCAGTGTGTCTTGGAAAGACAACTGTCATTTCTCAAAAGAACTTTATTTGCATTTACCTGTTGAAGAAATGTAACTTTCTCACATCTTTACTGTAACACTTATTGCTGTTTTCTCAACTCAACTATGTAATCATTAGTGTAACAACAGCATATTCTCTAAGCTGCATTGGGAAGATCTCCTCAATGATGTTATTCTTATTAACTGAAATACGTGTATGACACATGAGTAAACCAATCTAGTTTGCAAGGATTAAATACTCAAAAAAACTTCTTCCTATTCTACAAGAACTGTTCTGGGTCATTTACAGGAAAATAAGTTAATATAAGACTCCTGAAATTCTCAAAACCCTCATGATTCTTCTAACTGACTGATAAAGCAGCAGTATGCAAGAAGCTAGTAAGTTTTTCGGACGTGAGAACTGCCAACTTTGTATACTTCTGTTTTTCAGTAAGAAGCCTCCTATCTGTATAGGAATGGTGACCATTCAATTTCTAAGATTACTTGCTGGAGAAGGTGGGAGCCAAAACTGCATGTTAACTGGTGTATGCAATTGGCTGTGATTTACAGCGGCAACACTGTGCATTTGCCCAGGGTAGCTGGCACTGAAGTACGACTACTGAGATAACCCATCAGGACTTCAGAGAGGTCCTTCAAGGACCGAGTGTCCATTGTGAGGAAGAGGGGAAGACTCGCTATGATGTTTCACACGTATCTTCTGAACTGGCTCTTAATTTTAAATCCAGGCTCTTATTTCTTAGGCGAATCAACAGAACAGCTGCACTGGGTCTTTCATGGAATGCAGCCTACCAACAACTGGCTGGACACCACCAAGTGAAGTGGATGACTGCCCCGTTCCTGCCCAGCCGCAGCACCTGCTCAGACGTCTGCCCACAGTCACTCACCCAGGGCACAGCACGCCAGCCAAGAACAGGTATTACTTTGCCCTTGCTGCTTGCTCTAAGGCTAAGGATGTAGCTGGGGACAACAACGCCAGGAGGGCTGCGTTTCGTGGCAATAAAGAGTGGCTGCAATCAGCCCAGGGCAGGTGTCCACTCCAGCCGGCAGTGAACTTCCCTTCTTACCCGGGCACCGGGCCTGTTACACCCAGCCACGGCTTCCGTGCTTCGACGTTGGGTGAAGGCCGGTGGGGAAGAGGAAGGAGCAGGGGCTAAGTATCGGAGCTGGCGGCAGATTCCCCTTCCGAGCCGCCTCCTGCCCCGACCTTTCCCCGCCGTGACGCGGGAGAAATCCGGCTCCGCGGAGCTCAGCCCCTCCGGGATGGGACGGAAAGGAGGAGACCAGCGCTCCCCCGGCCGCGTCCCCTGGCAGCGCTCACCCGCCGCGGGGCGCAGGGCCAGCGGGGGAAGGGGAAGCGGCGGGCGGGCCCATCCGTGGCGGAGCCAGTACCCCCTGGCCCCGGAAGCCCGTGTGGCCGCACAGCATCCATACCCGGGCGTGCACCGGCTTCGTCCCACGCCCCTCTCCGCCGCCTTCGGGGAGCGGGCCCACCCGCTGCCTGTCGAGCGCTACCGCTGGGCTCCACCGCCATCTCCTGGCCGTCGGCGGGACACGCAGGCCGCGGCACCGCGGAGTCCCGGTGAGCGGCGGGGCCGCCGGGCCAGGCAGGTGGTGCTGGGGCGTCTCGAAGGTGAAACGCGGACGAGCACCTCTCACCCCGGACTCCTTGGTCCCGCCAACACAGGCTACAACCCAGCAGGTCCCGTCTCCCCGTGGGTTGCTCCTGGGAGAGGTGTGAACACGTTCATGAGATGCCTTCCGAGTCCTCCTATTTCCCCAGAGGAATTCAGAGCACTGGTTTAGTTTGTTAGTGAAGCCACAGTCAGGTAACCCTGCACGACCTACGGTGCTGGGGGGTGTCCGATGAACTGAACATAGTTTGTGGAAACCTAATCTTTTTCTCTAAAAGAAGCAACAAATGTAATTTTGACCATTTTGGAACAAAGAACTTTGCTTATCTACTTTAATACTATGCCTACATAAGCAAATCAATATATTTTAATGACAATATTAACAAGAAGTAAATACTTCAATCAAAACTAATCCTGCAAGGAAAAGCTATCCTGAGAATGTCAGTTCAGGGGGTGTGGGGTTCTTCTAGGAATACTGAAAAAAATAGTTCCATTTTCTCTGACATGAGAAATGCAATGTCTTTAACAATAACCGTCCTAAAACAAAGCTTGTAAACATGAGTTTTGGTTTTCTTTTTATCTTTAATAAAAACTGTCTTGGGCTTTGTTTTATTTATTTGGTTTTTGTTACAGTGAGATGTAGTTTTTAGTAGAGTATCCTAAATGGTGATATGACACTTCAGTGTTTATCACTAATGGATAGCCTGTGAGATCACCATTGTACTTCCTCCTCTTGCAAGACCTTGGCATCTCTATTTCACAGTAAACATAACATAAGTCATAGTTCATTTTCTTAAGTCAAAAAACCCTTTCAACTTCCAGAAGTCTTGGCTACTTGAAGCCCCTTTCCCCATAGCATTCTCTCATGCATCAGCTAAAGCAGAGCATTGGGCGTTGCTGTTGCAAAATGTGCTCTTAACATAGAGGTTTGGCAAGAGTGACATACTAAACCAGCTCTTAAAAGTGTGCCTAGTATCTCCCGTGATCTAAGAGGCATTCTTGAAATAATACATGAAAACTATTTGATAGATACGGGCTACATGCTATTCTGAAAAATACAATACACAAGAAAATCCTATGTGGGGTCCCTAATAACTAACAATTTCTTAACAAGTTTAGCTTGAACTGGTCATAAAATGAAAGAGGGCTGGAATGACAATGTCTTCATGAGGCATATGTGTGCCCAGGGATAGTGGTTGCTTGGATTCTTGCACCTTCTCGTGCAAAAGTATGTATTAAAAATCAGGTTAGATTTCCTCTTAAGTTTAACTTCAAAGGTAAAACTGGTTATCACAATTATGTTCCTCAAACACCTTTTGTTTTTAAGATTCACCTGAGAGTAGCTCCGAGCTATAAAAATTGAGAGAAATTGCTGAACAAATAAAAGCAACTGCTAGTGATTCAGAGTAATAAACACAAACTGAAAGAGAGACTCGGGAGGTTTACAGGCTCTGTCTGCTTTTCTGAAGACCCTTTTAGGAAACGCTGTGGGGTTACCAGGATCCTGAGGTTTACCACATTCACCAGAGGCAAAGCCTTCCCAGTGTGCCTATTCGTAGAATCATAGAATAGTTAGGGTTGGAAAGGACCTTAAGATCATCGAGTTCCAACCCCCCTGCCATGGACAGGGACACATCACACTAAACCATGCCACCCAAGGCTATGTCCAACCCCAACTTGAACGCCGCCAGCAATGGAGCATTCACAACTTCCCTGGGCAACCCATTCCAGTGCCTCACCACCCTCACAGTAAAGAATTTCTTCCTCATATCCAATCTAAACTTCCCCTGTTTATGTTTGAACCCATGACCCCTTGTCCTCTCACCACAGTCCCTAATGAAGAGTCCATCCCCAGCATCCTTATAGGCCCCCTTCAGATACTGGAAGGCTGCTATGAGGTCTCCATGCAGCCTTCTCTTCTCCAGGCTGAACAGTCCCAACTTTCTCAGCCTGTCTTCATATGGGGGGTGCTCCAGTCCCCTGATCATCCTCGTGGCCCTCCTCTGCACATGCTCCAACAGTTCCATGTCCTTTTTATGTTGAGGACACCAGAACTGCACACAATACTCCAAGTGAGGTCTCACGAGAGCAGAGTAGATGGGCAGGATCACCTCCCTCCACCTGCTGGTCATGCTCCTTTTGATGCAACCCAGGATACACTTGGCTTTCTGGGCTGCAAGCGCACACTGCCGGCTCATGTTCATTTTTTCATCGACCAACACCCCCAAGTCCTTCTCCGCAGGGCTGCTCTGAATCTCTTCTCTGTACAACCTGCAGCTGTGCCTGGGATTGCTCTGACCCAGATGTAGGACCTTGCACTTGTCATGGTTAAACTTCATCAGGTTGGCATCAGCCCACCTCACAAGCGTATCAAGGTCCCTCTGGATGGCATTCCTTCCCTCCAACATATCAACTGAACTACACAGCTTGGTGTCATCGGCAAACTTGCTGAGGGTGCACTCAATCCCACTGTCCATGTCACCCACAAAGATGTTGAACAAGACCGGTCCCAACACCGATCCCTGATGGACACCACTCGTTACTGGTCTCCAGCTGGACATTGAGCCGTTGACCACAACTCTTTGCGTGTGAGCATCCAGCCAGTTCTTTATCCACTGAGTGGTCCACCTATCAAATTGATGTCTCTCCAACTTAGAGACAAGGATGTCGTGTGGGACAGCGTCAAATGCTTTGCACAAGTCCAGGGAGATGACATCAACTGCTCTACCCCTGTCCATCAGTTCCGTAGCCCCTTCATAGAAGGCCACCAGATTGGTCAGGCAGGATTTCCCCTTAGTGAAGCCATGCTGGCTGTCATCAAGCACCTTGTTTCATTCCACATATGCATACAGCACATTAGAGAAGGAGGAAGTATGTTACCAAGTATGATAACTACGGTTTGTTTGTCCGTTATAAAATCACAAAGACTATTAATTGCTTAAAAATTCCCTAGGAAACAAAGACCTGGAGTAACAGAAGTGCAGTTATAAAAATGTGTCAGTAACAGAAACATTTAGAGCATCGAAAAACATGTAAGAACTACGCTGTAGGGCGCTATTCTCGTGCCAAAGGGTGTAGGAGTTAAGGGTTAATGAAAACATGTGAAAAGTCACAGCAGGAAACAGTCAACATATTTTTGAGTAAAACATTAAACACTACATGTAAGAAATTATGTAATAGTTTTCTACGTCCTGGCTGATTTTTGGATATATTTCACACTTGGTCTGGCCTATCTTTTAGCAGAAGCAACCAGCTGACAATCACCAGATGTTTAAGTTCTAGGATTTTTGCTTCTCACTGTGAAGAAGCCAGTAAAATGGCCACAGAGTTTTCTCTTTTCTTAGGCTACACAGCTATATGCCTCTTTTCTACAGTAAAGACCTACAACACTAGCTGTTTTCAGCACGTTTATAGGTGCTCTGTATTCAGACTTGATTGTACCTGCCATTTGTAATACATATTGAAATTAATCTAGACCTATTATATGGAGTACGTAACACAAATTGATCTGGGGCAGTATTTGTGAACCATGTCCCACAGAACATTTTACTGAAAAAGGTCTTTGGCAAGTTTCAGTATTTATTAGTTCTGTGGCTTAGGGCTAATTTACAAGAAACGAGGTTACACTTCAGCCCCTGTCTAACAAATTAATAGTATTTTGTAGCCAACACACTGTAACCTTGAGAAAAAGACAACCAAAATAATGTTGAGTACAAGCATGCATACAGAGTGTAAAGGTAATGATTAAGAAGCTTTACACTGTTGTGCAAACAGGATAGGCAACTAATGACCTTCAAGTCTTTGTGGTTTACCTGCAGCTGTGGCAGGTGCCTAACTGTAAACTTGCCCACCCCAGATTTTTCCAGAGTCACTTTAATAATCTTTGTACTTTCATGCCTTTTTCCTCTGTTTCTCTGGCACTTTCTTCTGCTTCTCAACCATGCCTATTCAGACACATCTCTGCTGAGCAATGTGCAAAGACAACTTCTCCCAGGTGTCTGACAGTTCTTTTAAACTCCATGTGTTTATTTAGGCTTTCAAAACATGCTTATGTTATAGTTTGAAGCCATATAAAGCATTGGGTTTTACAATCACTAGCTTTAGACAGGTTTACTCTATCAATACCCATATAATTATGGGGGCTGAAATTTATTTTCTGTTAAATTCAGGGTTTTTTTGGTCTGCCTTAAGGCTATATTAAATACTAGTCTAAAATGAAGATGCTCCTTTTTTCTGTGAGCAGAAACTCCTACTGTAGTATGCTCTCTTGATTTTGCTGGTCTGCCATCATTGTATCCTATTGCATTGATCAAATGCTATTGCTTTATTTTTTATCAGCTACACATAGAATCATAGAACAGTTAGGGTTGGGAAGGACCTTAAGATCATCTAGTTCCGACCTCCCTGCCGTGGGCAGGGACACCTCCCACTAAACCATGCCACCCAAGGCTCTGTCCAAGCCGGCCTTGAACAACGCCAGCAATGGAGCATTCACAACAGAAACAATTCTATGCCTTAATATTTTATTTTCTTCTGTTATTGCAGCTTAGCAGACTGTTGTACAGCTCACGTGGCACTCCAAGTAAAAAAAAAAATACAGTGAAAGGCATTCCTATACATATATGTGTAATGAAGCACCTTGTGACCATTGACTTCTGTATTTAAATCTTTCCATTCTGATTTCAAAACACATTACACCTGAAAACTCCCTCCTCTTGTGCTCTGACACTTACCTGTGTGACAAGTCTATAGGGGTAATTCGAATGTAACTTCGTTACATTTGAAGCTAAATTCAGTAGTTATTAAGAATGTATGAGAGAGTACCCAGAATACAAAGGCTGTATTTGTCAGGAATTGCATTATTTTCATTGCATTACAAGGTTAATGGAATGCCCCACTAGCACATCAGGTTCATGATTCCAGTCCTGGCTAGTTTTACTGCAACTCCACCTCTGAACCATGATGCAAGTTACTGTAATTACATAAAGTGTTGCAAAATTGTTTCAGATATATATTGGGTGAATACATCTGTGAGCCTCACACTCTTGCCACGTAGTTAGAAAAGCTGCCATGTTCTGGGTTTACTTTGGCCAAAGATCTCATCTTACGAGTTCCGTTTGTGCCATGCCACAGCAAGATGAAATGCAAGTCATCACTTGCATAACCCTAAACCTAGGTGAACTTGGTGATTATTCTGCTATGACTTTTCTTAAATGAAGAAAGATGCCTTTAGTGACATGGAACTTGGAGAAAAGAGAAAGTCATTAAACCTATGAGTCTCATTCTTCCTCTTCTACAGAGGTTGACTTTTCCATCAAGACAATTCTTTTGTGGACATTTGAAACGTAGTATGTTTCAAATAATAGCCAAAATTCAACCGAGTTTTTATAGCTAGGCAAACCTCATTATATTGTTGAGTAAATTAATCACTTGATTGTGAGACTATTGGGACAAACTTCAGTACTGTGCCCACAAAACTGTTTTGACAGAATGTACTGCTTGTAATAGCCCCATGTAGCAAGAGTTAATCACCATGTATTTATACAACCAGCAAGTAAGTGGATCAACCCCTCTTTTCCCCATCAGCCTGTGGGATTATGACCTTTTGCTTCTATTCTTCTTCCTAGCTGGTACGGCTATCCGGTGGACAAGTGCTCCTTTGGCAACACAGCAGCAAAGAGGCGAGATCTACTCACCGTTCCTTGTTGTGAAGAATGAATTCTGGCCATAGAGGCTGACCTCCATGGAATGCCTGGTTTAACCACAGTCACTTCACACCACGCCATCCTCTCCAGCTGCAGTGCCGTCCAGGTGCGGGCTCGAGCACCTCTGTGACCACACAGCTACCGGTTCCTGCTCCGCAGCCACCCTGCAGGCTTGGGCGAGGGGTTCTTCCTCTCCCTCGACAGCCCAAGCACAGGAGTTAAAAAGGAAACTCGGGCCCCAGCGGTTAAGAGTTCTGAGGGAGCCGCCATTTCTGTCAGCGACGGCGAACGGGCTAAGCCTGGTGGGTTGAATGATGGCAGTTTAGCCAAGTCCCCCGCACCGCGCCCACCAGCACCGAGCCACCGCCTCTGCCAGACTAGCTTCCCCCTGCCCGACTAGCTTCCCCCTGCCCCTCCTTGGGGCCGCACAGCCCCGGGCCGGGAACCACGGCCACAGCCCCCGTGAAACGGCCCCGCCTACACGGCACTGGAGCGCTACGGCCGCGTGCCGGGCGGGCTCCGTGACGACACGGACGGGCGGCTGCGCCGCGCCTTGCCGGGCGCTTGGGACTCGGCTCGGGCGGGAGGGGGGAGGACCCCGCTGAGCCGAACCGAAGCGAACCGAGCCGAAGCGAACCGAGCCGAGCCGAGCCGTGGAGCCATGTTCCACCTGTGGAAGGCCGTTCTCGCGGAGAGCCTCCTGGGTAGGTGGTGGCGGTATCGCCCGACGGGATGGGCCGGAGTCCGTGAGGGGCCGCGGCGGGCTGGGGGGCTGTCAACGGCAGTATGCTTCAGCCCCGCCGGGAGCCCTGCGGTCTCCAGCGGGAACGGCCGGCGGCTGTAGCGGGGCAGCCCCGCAGTGTGTCGTGGAGGTTACCGTTCGCGGGAGGGAGGTGTTGCCGGTGGAAAGCTCCTCCGCTGGGGATGAGCGGAGAGAGGATGGCCACTGATGAGTGTTCTCCTTCGGGTTTTTTTCCTTCTGCGTGCTGGGATGCCTTTTGTCCCTGGGATCAGCCGAGGATTTACGCGCCCTCAGCTCAGTGTGTGTGCAGGTAGGCGCACAGCCGGTGCGGAGCTGCGCGGTGCTGCCCGAGCAAGGCGCGGTGTGACGCGGGGCACCGGGACCGGCGCGCTCGGCGCATCCCCTGCGCAGCCCTGGACCCTGGAGAAGGTGTTTTCAGGGGAGAGCTGCGCACCGGGTTACTGCACCAATTCGTTTAGCCGCCGACCGGTGCTCGAGGAGCCCTGAGGCTGTGGGTAGACGCCTCTTTTAGCCAGCATTGTTCCCTCTGAACGCTAACCCTCTCCTACACTGAGCACTCCTGCGCTGAGGGTCGAAGGAGGAGCCCCAGTTAGTGTGGAAAAAGAGAGTTTTCTGCTCATCGTTCACTTTTCCTGGGAAAACGTGTTCGTTTAACTTGAAATAGCCACTTTCTGTGAAGAAATACTTGCTATTATTAATTGTACTACTTTCTAATATGTGTGATATTCTACATTTGGAGGTATAAACCAGTATGTCCTTAAGGACTCTCCAGGGAAACAGGCTGTTGAAAATAAATGACTTTTTAAATTTTTCCCCTTTCTTTTTGTTTTTAGGCTACATTTCTTGGTCTCTTTACCATGCACTGCCACCAATGATTTATTACTTCCCCCTTCAGACACTGGCACTCACAGGTCTGGAAAGTTTTGCTGTTGCCTTCTTTTCTCCAGTACTCTTGATAATTGGCCCTTTTTGGAGGTTGGCTAACAATAAGTACATCCTAGCCCTTCTGAGACTCACTATGGTTGGTAAGTATGCTGTGTAGTGAGTTATAGATTACATGCTGGTACCAAAGAATAAGAATAAACATTTCAAATTGCCTCAAAAGTCACATGAATCTGAAAAGAGATATGAATAAGAAGATTTTGCTCTCCCAAACTCATGCTTTTCTTTTTCTCTCATGCTTTTAGATATGGTCAGAGGAATATTGTTTGCAGCCACTGGTTTTTGGACCAATGCAGTACTGGTTTTTGGACCAGTACTGCATGATTAAAGACAAATCTCATTTCAGTTTTATTGCTAGAAGCTTTCAAATTAGTACAAGTCATGCCCAATAGGAAAATGTTTTCAGTATTGCACAGAGATTGGCAGAACAGGGTTGTGTTTTTTTCATAGCAGTGCTGTGCCAGTAACAATGGGTAGAGACAAGGTGTTACAGAACAGCTTGGGGCTATTATAAAAGTAATCTGCTATGTGTGGAATGTTTCTGAGGCAGTTATTTTTACAGGTTTTATATATACATATATATGTATATACACACATATGTACACTATGTAGCATATTGATGGGATTGTGGGCTCATCCTGGATGTAGCTCTCATATTGATAGTTGCACAGGAAGAAAATTTGATCTTAAATTCAAGATAAAGCTGCCTCACTACCTATCCCACACGCTCCTCCATAACCCAAGACTTGTTGGGGCTCCCTCTTTGGCCTTTAGCTATCTGGTGCAAGCCTTAGCTCTTGTTGATGTTCTGAAATTTTGTTGGGAGAAGGTTTGGCAGGTACAGCCACATTCAGAAACAAGTTATTGCTAATGAGTTTGCAACGCCTGGAAGAACTCAGAGGAGACAAGGGTCTCCATCCTGCGTAGAGGGAAGATACTGCTGCTAAGTTATGTGTTTTGGAAGCAGCAGTCCCTGGCTCCTCATTTATCAGTATAAGATTATACTCAGGGAATCACTTTCCATATAAATGTCCTGTTCTGCTGTTACAAGACAGAACAGGATCATCTTATTTACTTATTTCCCAGCATATTTTTTTTAAGAATTCTTATTCTTTTTCTCTAAAAAGATACTAGAACTTAACAGTTTCTTGGTGTCATCAGTGTAGGTGAAGAATAGTTTTACCATGTTCTTTTCTTTTTCTACTCTTCGTATCTCTCCTGTTCTTTTTTTATTTTTTTTTTATTTTTATAAGCTTTTCAATGAGCAGAATCTTCAGCTTCCTGCAGTGGTTCTCACTGTATTTTCTACATCTGATAATTTAGAAACTAGTAATGAGTGTAAGCATTTCAAATTGCACTCTGCTTTACTTCAGATAATCACAGTAATGCAAAATTTACCATGTTTATTTAAGATTAGTCCTTCAGATCGTAGAATCATAGAATAGTTAGGGTTGGAAAGGACCTCAAGATCATCTAGTTCCAACCCCCCTGCCATGGGCAGGGACACATCCCACTAAACCATGCCACCCAAGGTTCTGTCCAACCTGGCCTTGAACGCTGCCAGCGATGGAGCATTCACAACTTCCCTGGGCAACCCATTCCAGGGCCTCACCACCCTTACAGTAAAGAATTTCTTCCTCATATCCAACCTAAACTTTCCCTGTTTAAGTTTAAACCCATTACCCCTTGTCCTCTCACTACAGTCCCTAATGAAGAGTCCCTCCCCAGCATCCCTATAGGCCCCCTTCAGATACTGGAAGGCTGCTATGAGGTCTCCACGCAGCCTTCTCTTCTCCAGGCTGAACAGCCCCAACTTTCTCAGCCTGTCTTCATACGGGAAGTGCTCCAGTCCCCTGATCATCCTCGTGGCCCTCCTTTGGACTTGTTCCAACAGTTCCATGTCCTTTTTATGTTGAGGACACCAGAACTGCACACAATACTCCAAGCACACACTGAAGCCAGCTCATGTTCATTTTCACATCAACCAACACCCCAAAGTCCTTCTCTGCAGGGCTGCCCTGAATCTCTTCTCCAGCCAACCTGTAGCTGTGCCTGGGATTGCTGTATTTACTAGTTCACATTACCAGAGGAGGTGGGAATGGCTTAAATGTGTCTAATTTTTGTTCTGCTATGTAAAAAGCAGTGACAGGCCTATAGTACTTTATAAAGTCTGTTGGTTTATAAGCCTGTTTGCTTTCCCTGCTTTTCAAGCTTCTGAAGATACTATCTACAGACAAAAAGCTAGAACCTTCAGTAGTAATCTGGAGAAAGGATGTGTTAATGGAGGTGGTCACAGAAGGACTCAGAGCATGGGGAGACTGAAGATGTACACATCCTCAGCCTGGGCAAACCTGAGCATTGCTGTATGCAGATATGATCTTCACTTCATTCCTGCCTGAGCAGGAACTGTTCCCCCAGTGATTCATATCACCCTGCTGTTTCCCTCTCCCAAACACTCTTAATATTGTCCACCCCTTGGCAAGTCTATGCCGTATTGTTTCCCACGTGCTTGCTCTGCATCCTCCTTACCTGTTGCCCTACAGTGAGCATTACCATTTGGGGAAGATGTAAGAGCATCTTCCTCACCCTTTGTCTCCATCAAGTTCAGCCAATGGTAACTCACTCTATGCTTACTTCCCTACGGTGGGTTCTCAAGTTATCTAGATTATTTCTGTCCTATCATGCTGTGCTGCTGTTTCGCCTATTCCTCATTTCTTACTGCTTCCTTTCCTTCTTCATACCTAGACACTTCTTTCTGCTTTTGCCTTTTTTCTTATCCTTCTCAGGCAGGCCACAGCCTTCCTCTGTGGCTTGTTGAGCAAAGTCAGGTAGAACAATCTACCCTGTGAATGCTCCACCCCATTCCACTGGAAATACTCAGTCTTCAATTTCACAATCAAAACATCTGGAAATTATTAATGCTTTGCTAAACTTGAATATTTAGAGAATTGGTTTTTTTTTGCTTTTGATGGAAAATACTCTTCCTTTATTGGTCATAGTATTTTTGTCTTTTCAGAAAGCTTTATTTATGAAACTTTTGGTTTAATTTTGTATCCTTTCATGCTACTTGATTTCGTGTTCTGTTTAAAAAAAGCCCAGACCAAAACCAGCAGTGAACTACCCTAGTGGTCGTGTCGTCCGACAACACACAGTAAATCTGTTTGCTCAGATAGATGTATTTACATTTCGGGTGTATGTGTTCAGCAACAGAAGGTGTGTCTGCTGTAAGTAGGCAAGCCCACAGTAGTTTTAATCTGTCAAGCAGAAGTGATGAAAGGTGTGAAGAGGCAGAGCTGCAGATTTCAGCCCAGTTCAGTGAGAGACATCTGTGTGTGTCATACCTGCAGCCTTCTGCTAAAGTCTGTACAAGCTTATCTTCACTACACATTAATTTCATTTTACCATCTTTGCCCTAAACTTTGCATCTTTTACTCTGAGCAGAATAAGCAAATAGACAAGTGGAGGATTCCTAGCATGCAGTGCCAGGATCAGCAGCTGCGTGGCTGGCCTTTCTTGTTTAATGTCTCTTCAAGTTTGACTCTTACTCACTTAGCAAATGGCTGGTAGCAAAACCACATTGCTGCTTCTGCTGTTTGTCACTGGTCCGGGGACAGAATTTGCCACACTGATGTTACCAAAATGTGTGACCCATAGTAACTTGAATTTGAAACCTGCTGGCAGAGTTTAGAACTGCTGTTAAAATGTGAGGTCACTGTGCCCTGCAGAGTGGCGGAGATGTGTGTGCAGTCTTGTTGAGTGACTGGGAGAGTGACCGTTTCCAGTAAGAAGATGACACAGGCTGTTAATGACTGCTCTTGAGACCAGAGGAAGCCTCATTCATACCCGCTAAGGCAATTGCTTACTAATCCTTGTGCAATGTATGGTAACTGCTCCTTTCTAAAAAGGATATGGCTTGTGCTATAGCACACTTATGTAACTCAAAAGCAATAAAAGTAAATGCACTGTTGCATTTTGGCTTTCGAACTATGTAAGTGCACTGTTCAGGAATATCTGCATGCTTAGATATTTTATCCATATATCCTATTTATGGAATCAATGACCATAAGTACTTACATTAAGGCAATTGCTGCAGTTTTAGATAATTGCTTCATGCTATTTTTTTTTTCTGAAAATGGTAATTGCTACAATGTCACATATACCCAGTTTCTATCTATACCTGCATTTCTTTGGTTTGTTTAAAAATGTGTAGTGCTGTGTGTTTTCAGATGAATGGTTTAGCCATCCAAATTGCAGATAAGATTGAACTAATGCCCAGGAAATCCTTATTACCTGATTTCTGCTGCCCATTAAAGCAATCTCTGTATGTGTGTGTTTGTTTGTAGGAAGCTTAGCATCATACCAGGCACCAAATGCTCCAATTAGACTAGTCATCTTGGCTGCAGGTGTTTCCTCCTCATTGCTGGTTCAAACAGTAACATGGTGGTCAGGAAACAGTTTACAAAGGTATTTGATTATACTGATGGGATTGTAACTGGCATTGCTTTATAGTAAAAGGTGGTTGGTTCTTTTTGAGAGGTTGTTTTGCTTTGTTTTTTCTCAAGTGCATCACTGTTGCTGAAACTGATTCTTACAGGTTCATCAGGATATGGGGCTTCATGCTAGGCAAGATAATGCTCCTTGTTCTTCGCATCTGGTATACATCATTAAACCCAGCCTGGAGCTCACAAGCTGCCAATACTGTTGTACTGGCAATTGGTTTTATAGCAGCAGTGGAGCGAATTTATTCAGGTAAGTGTATTGCAGCAAATATGGCAGTTATGAAAACGTCTTAAGGTATACTTATCTATGTGTCATTGGGTTTTGATACTTTGCGGTTTTTTATCCCCAGTACAGTCTAGTTTTAGACCTAATGCATGAGCACTGCAGACTTTGGAAACCATGGGGTGCTTCCATCTACCCCATGGCAAAATTTTCTATCACAGTTCATACAAGCTATAGTAAGTTGTGTTGGAACTGCCAACTAATTGCAGTATCAATAATGTGACAGTAATGCAAACAACAGTGTAATCTAGACCAGTACAACCAGAATGGGTTATCCTCATTCCAGCATGAAACATCTGTGGTATTTCTGTATTTTCTTAATTCTGTCTGCTCTTTGTGTTTCTCTGCCAGTGCACATCCTTTGACAGAGAAGGGAGGCAGGACAAAGCCAGGGAACAGCTGATGTGGCAAAATAAACAGAAAGCATTGGAAGAGTGGACAAGTTGTCCTAGTCAAAATATGACTGAGTTCTTGAGCATCTGGACAGAGTCCACAGCACTGGGGGCTGGCATAGGCTAAGCACACTTGAAAACTGTGAAGGTAGTATTGCCAAGGAAGACAGCGAGGTTGGGTTGGTGGGTTAAGGTAGCTCATGTTAAATCATAGAATCATAGAATCATAGAATAGTAAGGGTTGGAAAGGACCTCAAGATCATCGAGTTCCAACCCCCCTGCCATGGGCAGGGACACCTCCCACTAAACCATGCCATCCAAGGCTATGTCCAACCCCACCTTGAACGCCGCCAGGGATGAAGCATTCACAACCTCCCTGGGCAACCCATTCCAGGGCCCCACCACCCTCACAGTAAAGAATTTCTTCCTCAGATCCAATCTAAACCTCCCCTGTTTAAGTTTAATCCTCAGAAGTTCCTTTCTTCTCAGTGTAACCTAAATGAATTAATTGAAAGATAAGACTTTACCTGTGTAAGTGGGCATAAATTAGCATAAGGTGTACTGTTTGTAGACTTGCATGACCTAAATTAAGCCTGAGCATTCATCACGATTTAGAAAGGGAATCTACTGCAGGAGAGTAGGAAGGGAATCTATCTTATTCCTAGGTGACAAAGGAGTATGTCTATGCAATTAAAGGTGCTTTCTCCTGAGATGAGAGAGGATCTAAAGTGCATGGGAAATGGAGAAGGAAGGGAGTTTATTTCTGGCTTCTTTGGAAGTGTCAGGTTTTGTTTGTGTCAGAGTTTAGAATTTCAGCGAACAGAATCCTCTGAACAAATTCTAGTAACTTTTCTGCTGACTGTCAAAGCCAATTTAATGATTTAAATTCCAGTAGTACGAAAAATAATCATATGGACAGGTTGCCGTTTTTGTACCCTTAAGGTGAGGAGGTTTTCCTGACAAACCTAGAAATGTTATTGGAGATTTTCTTGTCTTACCAATTTCCACGAATGATCAGATAAGCTAGATTTGTGTCTGAGCCAGTAATTTCATCTGGTAATTTTGTGATCTTGGGTATGTATTTTTCTCAGTAACCCTTTCTAATAGGATTTGACAGTTTGCTCAGGTGTATTCTATTCTTATTCTAGATGGAGACAAGAGGAAACAAGAAGCAAAGAAAACTGGTAATGCAGTTAGAGAGACAGTTTCCCACCCTCATTGGCTGTTGTCAGGGATTGCTTTTGGCAGTCTCATGTTCCTCACCCTGTGGATATTTGGGGAGGTCTCATTAATTTCTAGATGGGCAGTAAGTGGACATCCGCATGCAGGTCCAGATCCTAATCCATATGGGTAAGTGGGGTTTTATTATTATTTAAACAAAATAGTAATCACAAGACAATGCTGTAGTGGGTGACAAAATTCAAACAGGTGATTGTGTAAGAACATACAGAGAGTAAAATGGTACAAAGTACTTTGCACAGAGGATTTATAGATTCGTTCTTGCTTTCAGATACCTCTGAGCATTGTGTCTATACCAGTAAATCTTAAAATTTTCTAAGACAGAATGATTTTTATTTCAGTAATAAAACTTCATTTGCCACACTGCAGAGCAATTTTTAAATTAAGACTGAGCTTCAAGGACTTATGAATGAAGCGCATCTGTAACACGCAGTAAATGAATCTAGCCGTTGATTTCAGAGAGGAGATGGTAGGAAACAGTGTTCGCCAGAGATACATGGAGATAACAGAAAGGGAACTGCGCAATATTGAAAGATACACTTCTCTAGAAGTTTTGGTTAGTAAGAATTTTGTGTTAATGCAGTGTGTTGCTCACCTAGGTTCCAAATCTAGAAAGAGGCTAGATTAGTTATTCTGAGTCAAAGTACGTGTAGAGGCAAGCAAGGAAGTTATTAATTTGCAGTTAGTACACACAAGAGCTACCTAAGATTGATAGCAATGTTAGGTGCTGTGGGATTCCCTATGTGATGTGAAGAAAATATTTCTCTTTGGGTAGATTCCTCTCATTTTCTCTGAGTTCTCATTGCTTTTTATATTCAGTGTTTCAGTGGAGTGTTTCTGCTGCTGAACCTAGCTCATTTCTACATTATGATAAACTGCCATTATTATGGATTGATGTTTGTGTCCAGTAAAAGGGAGAAAATGTAGCAGGGTGTGAGATGAAGATATTTTTTGATCAGATTGAGCTCTACTTCAAATAAAAAATACTATAAAATATTACCAAGCAACCTCGTCTACGTGTTTAGAAGTTTCTTTTTCAATGCCAGGTGTTCATAGAATTATATTACTGTATGATTTCCCTTTCTTTATCATTTTATTAGAGGTACAGTTCTGTTGGGCCTGGCTCATGGGCTGATGCTTTCTTTTTGGAGCTGGTCTTCTGCCACCAGTTTTGCCTGGTTTCTTGTAGGTAGGTGCAAAGCCTGAGCAGAACTTTTGTTTCTGTTACCTTGTTCCCTTTACTCAAGCCCTCTGACCCTACACCACTTCTCAGAAAAATCAGTTGCTAATCAAAGCATCTATTTCTCTGTCACTAACTGTCTATGCATATGTCTAACCAGCTGACTAAGGGTGAAATGTCCAGGCCACTGCAGAGCATCATTGTTCTCTTCAGAAGCCCCTGTTGAGGTTCTGTTCCCATGAGTAGCATCTCAGTTCTTTCTGTCTGCATTGTATATGGCTACGTCGAGGGTTATGGGGTTAAGATGACACAAGCCTCTCTGTTCTGCAGGAGGCACAGTAACTTGTAATTTAATGAGCAGTTCACCTGGGGGCAAGCTCACCTCCTGTCTCCTTAGTTGCCAACGCCTCCAGGCAGTAAAATTTCATGAACATCAAAGCAGTTCTGCTGGAGCAAAGTATTTGTGAAGAAGTCTGCATACAGCGGGTCTTGGGTAGTCAGAAGAGGGATTCAAGTGCTGGATCTGGGCAGCCATTTTCATAAGGATGGTATAGCTATGCTGTGGAGCAAGCTACGCATAGAGCAAGTAGGAGAAGATGGAAATAATTCTGCTCTTGACCTGTGGGGAGATGTGTTTTGCACACGTCAGCATGGATGGTTTAATTTGTAGGTCCATCTGCGTGAAATTTAGTGGTATAAATACTATTTAAAAAACATAAATCTGCTTCTTTTTTGTCCTGAGCTGATTGTTTGTCAGTGCTTATATCAAGAAGACAAAACAGTACTTTGTACAAGTGTTTCATAATAAATTGAGACATATCAAAATACAGGGACCAAAGGAAATGATGAATTATGTTTTACTTTTCTCTTATTCACCTTTTCTTGTGACACACTTAAGAGCTGTGAAAAGCAAGGGGATGTCTTTGGGTATTGGGAATAACTGTCCTAATGATGCAGTTCTCATGGCTGCAAAGCACAGTTATATTTCCTAGACTCTCTTCTTAGAGAGAATGTGAAAAAGAAGGTGGCAGATAATGTACCTGATGGACTTACTTTATTATTTTCTATCCCTTCACAGGTTTAGCATCTTCAGCTGGTCTTCTTTATTTACACACCTGGAGTGCTGCTGTTGCAGGCAACATTCTTGCTGTCTTTACTATGTGCGTGTGGCCTCAACTGGCTGGCCACTTTGTTAGCTGTCTGCACCCTGGGAAAGCCATGAGTACTGCTATGTTTGCCTATGTTCTTGAATTATTCTTCTGTGTATGGTGTACAGCTTATAAATTTGTACCTGGAGGAATTTATGCTAGAGAAAGCTCCCATCTTCTTTTAGGTACATTTATGACAATGAACAAATACAAATATACTTGCTTTAGCCTCAACCAGATGTTTAAAATTAACCTAGTGTATAAACAGTCTTTCAAATGCTCAGCTGCTGTCTGATTTACTATGGTAAGAGTTTCTATGAGAAAATTAATGAGACATGCGAAAACTAATCTACTTGTTTCTTTACTGTTAGAAATAGTATGAAATGTGGGCAGAAAATGGAATTCAGTTGAGGGAAGATGACAAAGTGAAACAAAGTCTGATAACTCAGTACACAGCTGAGGAAGAGATCTCTCAATCAGTCACCCTAAAAATCTAGCTGCAATCCAGGGTGTGAATGCACCTGTATGCTAGCTGCCTAAGGCAGCTCTCTGGTACCTCAGGTAACAATCTAGTTTCTGGAAACTCAGGGATTTGTGAAGGCTCTGTTACTGGGACTATAACATAATGTCGTGATTTAAGCCCAGCCGGTAACTCAGCACTATGCAGCTGCACACTCACTCCCCGTCTTTTTCCTCCCCCGCTCCCAGAGAAATGGGGAGGAGAATTGAAAGAACGTAACTCCCACGGGTTGGGATAAGAACAGTCCGGTAACTAAGGTATAACACAAACCACTGCTGCTACCACCAATAATAATAATGATAAGGGAAGTAACAAGGGAAGAGAATACCACTGCTTACCACCCGCCGACTGATACCCAGCCCGACCAAGCAGTGATCTAACCCTTCCGGGTGGCTGCACCCAGTTTATATAGTGGGCATGATGTGCTGTGGTATGGAATACCTCTTTGGCTAGTTTGAGTCAGGTGTCCTGTCTCTGCTTCCTCCTGGCTTCCCATGCCCCTCCTCACTGGCAGAGCATGAGACACGGTAGTCCTTGGTCAGAGTAAGCATTACTTAGCAACAACTAAAACCACTGGTGTGTTATCAGCATTGTTCTCAGGCTAAAGCAGAAAACACAGCACCGCAACAGCTACTAGGAAGGAAAATAGTAACTCTTACAGCTGAAATCAGGACATGTAACTCACTGCATTATTTAGCCCTGCTCTGAGAAGTGAAGTGCAGCGTCCTGCCAATCTAGCTGGTCTGCATTTGATACCTGAGCTTCATTTCCATGCAGCTTTACCTTATGCTTTGTGGACACACCAGCACGTTTGGAAGAATGTCAGTAAGCTGCAGTGTCACAAATATGCAAACAGGAGAGGAAGAAGAGAAATTGTCAGGTATTTGGCAGTGAGGAAGAACTGAGGTGAGCAAATGCAAAGGTTTTAGCAAAATGATCCCTCAAAGGGATCCCACCTTGAAGGCTGGGAGGTAGAAATGAAACCAACCCTTTCTGGTTTGTTTCCAGAACTGGGTTGTTTGGGCTTTTTTGTTTGTATTTTAATAGGAACTAATGTGTTTCAGTGGCATATTTCACTAATTATATTTACAGTGCCAAATACTTCCAGGGCCAAGTCTGTGCGTCTGTGACATGTTTTAAAATGTGACGCATTATCCTGTATTTTGTTTGAAAAGGCTTACTGACTGCTGTGCTTGACTTGTTGCTGCACTTCTCTTTGTAGCCGCCTTCTGTCACTCCAGTTTCTCACTCTCCATGTGTTTCATACGTTACAGCAATCACATGTGGGGTTTCAGTTTGTTATGTTTTGAGGAGAGTTCCCTTACATTTATTGCAGTTTAATTTGTTTCACAATCACTCTGGGGGGCTGTAGAAACAGTTATCTCACTCGATTTAACTTTGTGTTGAAGCTATACAAAAAAAGCATGTGGTAGAGGAGTGTTAAATGCTTTCTTGAGTAATACCTTGTCAAAAGAATCGCTGTTACATAAATTCCCTTTCTGACACTTCCTTTGACAGGCACGCTTGTGATTAATTCACCTGTCATGATCACTAGATAGTAACACAGAGATGGCACTTTCTCTTCGGTAAAATGAAAACTGTGAACTGAACCCATCTCAGCTGATGGCACCACATGAGTTTATATTGCATCTCAGAATCCAGTTTCTATCTTTCTGATGCCATCCCATTGTTTATCAAAGATTTGCAGATTATGCCATGAGATTGTGTATTTGTTGCTGCACTTCTACTCTTGCAGCTTGGCTTTCTGGCAAACTGCTTGTTTTCTTCTGGTTTCTTTCAGGTGCAAGTGCTATTTCTTGCTTTCTCCTCCTGTCCAATATCCTGGCTTTCTCTTGCTGCAGTTTGGGTAGGGAACTGCTCCAGGAAAAGTGGCAATGAAAGTAAGATTATTATATTCAAAATTTCTGTGCTGCTTCACTGTGATGTAACATAATTCTGAGGGGTCAGATCCCTGCTCTTCCATCAACCTTAATGGCTGGAATCAGCGTCCCTTTGAAGAAGGGGTTGGTGTGTGCCACCTTCTTCATTGCACTAGACCCAGCTTCCTGGTTTGCAAGCTTTCACTACAACTAATGTAACAAGTAAGGGCAATAAGAAAATACTGAGTAATGGTTATTTCATCTTCAGCTATAATTCTGAAAAAGGCATAACTTCTATAGATAATTAACTATTCCACAAAGATACTAAGGACATATACCTTCTCCAGCAGAGCTCTTATCCAGTCCATTATGCTCCCACATTTTCTGTGGAGGTAACTGGATTCTTTAGCTCATAAAGGATGGGAAAAGAGCTTGTGCTATTAATCTGATCTGCCTTTTCAATTAAAAGATACCATCAAAGTGCCTTGCAACAGGTAGTGCACTGAAGTAGCTCACTAGCTTTTGAAATGTATCTGTAGCTGTGTTTAGTTGTCTATTCTTAAAAAGCACAGCTTCTTCTGTTGGCTCTGGAGCACGAAAACAGAAGATGCTGCCATGTTAAGTTAGCCTCCCAACTTGCTGCAGTCTGCTTAACGCTGTTTTAGATCAAACTGTTGAGCAATTACTGTTGCGGTTCTGATTTAAAAATGCATTATTTGTTTCTTTGTGACAGAGCAGTTCATTTGAAAAGATAACAGACACAATCAACAATATATTTTCTTCATCAAGCTGTTATTTTAAGGTTCTTTAATGTGTAGGTGTAATTTAATTGCTCTTGTGCTGGTTAATTCCAGTAAACTTTGAAAGCTGAGCTGAGAGTTGTAGCCATCAGTAGGGACCTGGAACCATTTTAGTATAATCTATCTGCCATGTTCTAGCCTTTTTGACATAATACCCCAAAACTGTACTGCAGATCAGTCTTTGCTTGAGAGTGCTGGGTAAGTGTGCTTGACATTCTGTGGAAGCTGGTGTTAGGATACACAAAGGTAGGGAGGTCTACTGAAAGATTCTCTACTTTGCCCCAGATGGAAGGATTTCAATGTTTTTGTTGTTCTGTCAATTGGTACTTGAATGGGAGAAGGGAAAACATGGCTTTAAACAGATATTTTACCAACAGAAGAAACCTAATAAAATGTAGTGGGACCCAGCCTTAGTAGCAGCTTATTTTAGGGGGCGAACAAATGAGTAACCCCAAACAATGTAATTTTGAAGTTAATTATTTTTGTGTGAAACAGGTGTTCAGTAGCATTTAAAATCATTGTTTAGCTTTGATTTCTTACTGCAATACTGCTACTTTGAAATATTTTTTGGAAATGCTTGTCATTAGTGGCGTGCTTAATGTCGCTGCCTCATTTTGCTGGAAGCAGTGCTCATGTCAACAAGTACAACAATGTAAATTAAACGTCTTTGAAGTGCTGCAAACATAGTTGAGGTGAATGTTGTGACAATGATAAGTAGGATCTTCTCTCTCAGTCTCATCTTGCCTGCGTTGTTGCACTGGATGTGGCATTTATCTGCATTTGTGCATTGAATTATCTTTGTTGTTGGAGTCATGAACTTGAATGTAATTCAACAGCTGGAAGTTTAGAAGTGGTTCATTTATGACACATTTTTAATATGTTAACGCTCTATGAAAAAACTGATGACTTATATTTTTACAGGGTTTATAATGTTATGTATTGGGATAGACTTTCTAACAGTACCCAAGAAAGACCTCAGCTCTATCTTTGAAGTGAAAAGCAACCAAAAGCCATTATTCAGAAACAGTAAAACCTTTATTAAAATACGTGAGTATGATTTTACTTCCTTTCTTCCATGATTCTTAAATTGGTTTATTACATGTGTTTACAAAAGATAAGAGTGATTTTTCAGCCCACTTGACATGTTGACTTTGAAGTAGATGGAAAGGAAAATATTGGTAACCATTAGGGCATGCTATAACCCTACAAAGATCAGGATACTCATCATTATGATGTGTTCTGCAGTAGGCATCATTTTTATGTAAATGTTCCAAGGAGTTTTGTTATATTTTACCTGCTCATCCTGGTTTGTTTTGGAGAATGTAATTATAACTGCACACAAGGAGATACTCTGCACACATAGAGATACTCTTTAAGTACACTATTTTGGAATGGTGTTATTACTGGCATATGTGGAAATTTAAATATATACATTTCCCATTCTATGAATAATACACCTTAGAATGACAGTGCAATAATAACATTATTTTCTCTTGGCTTAAAAGTAGCTTTTCTGTGTTTTTGCTATTTCCAGTATTGTGGCTGTTTGTTGGTGTTGGTTTGCTAGGATTGGGTCTACGTTATAAAACTTACCAGAAGAAGCTGGGCCAAGGGGTGAGTCATGAGTTTGTGAAAATGGCAACTTTCAAATAGACAGTAAAATGTGCATGTGATACGTGAGGTGCTGAAGAAGTCTTTGTACCAGTATCTGAGTATTCAACAAAACTGAAGCAGAAATGAAGATGTAAAACATTTAGTTTTTAAAGTCGTGTTGAGCACAGGAAATGCCTGGGCCTTTGGAGGTTAATAGTGCTGCTAAGAAAGAAGAAAACACTCTGAAAACCAGAGATTCTTGCCTCATATTCAATTTGAATGTTACTTTTATAAATGAGTTTATGTGAATTATATTCAAAACTTGACTGGACCGTACTGTTAGCAGCCTGATCTTATATCAGGGAAGCTTGAACAGGTAACCTTCTGAGGTTCCTTCCAGCTGAAGGAATTCTATGCTTCTATATTTATATGCATAACTTCTCTGAAAAGTTGTTAGATTAGACTTAGACTGCTTATGGAACTTGGATAATAATAGGAAGATTCCAGACTTTTTGTCTGATATAAATGAGGTATGGCAATGATAGTGACAATTGCTTAATGACCACAAAGTTTAGTCCAAGTGTGTCACATGCCTATTCAGTAATTTAAATTTAAAATTAGAGCTGGTTTGATCATATATAACTTGTTTCCAGCCTATGATTTAATTCATTACCAGAATAAAATTGATTTTTTGGTGCAGTTGGTTACAATTATGAATTAGACTTTTTTTTTCTTTTGATGGCAATTTAGAAATAGCCTTGTGAAACTTGCTCTTTGCATGTATTCCTGTGGGTAATTTTTCTATTAGGCAAATCGCTGGTAATGAATGGAGGAAAAGATGCAGAAAAGGTGATGAGAGCTAACTAGAAGTCGTGTGTGTGTGGATGCACCTGTCTGCACATGCATATTCAAATATACACACACAGGCATACAGTTGGCTTTCTTCCTAGAACTCATTTGGGTTTGTAGTACCTTTATAATGTGGAAAAAAAACACAGGTAGTTCCTCTTAAAAAGGTGAGAAGATTTGTGTTCTCTTTCATGTTCATTTTTTACTGTTGGTTGCACAAATTAACTTTTACTCTTGTTAGAGCAGATTTTTCGCAAAAATACCTATTTTTTTGTAATTATGACAGCTTTTTTTTGGAAAATATATTCATTAAAACCCTTCTTGTGTGTTTTTTAGGGCATGATGTAGCTGATGTTGTTGACTGCAAAGGTATAATACATTAAAGTCAAATTGCACTTGCCTTCTTTTCCATTTTATTTTTTGAGGTTCCCAAAAGAGACTTCTCTGCTATGATCTGGCCTTTTAGATTTGCATATAACAATGAAGGATGGTCTAGTTTGGAAGGGTCAGCTGACCTGCTTAATCAGACAGGTAACCTTTTTTCTTCCATTTCATTTCTATATGAGAGGGTTCATCTGAAGAGGCAAAAGCAAGAACACCTACTGGGTAACCGGGTCTATTCTTGCATTATCTGAAGAATCTGTCTAGTTTCTTCCTTCTGAGCTATTCCAATACAGTCGCTTCTGTTTAAAAATCTGTTTGCAAAGGTGGTAAGTTTTTAAATTGTACTTTAAATAGGTTTCTGGTTGGAGGAAATACTTTGTTATTTATATGGATTTTTTCTTATATTGCTGATGAGATACTTGTCTATAGAGAAATTCTTTGCATAAATGAAATAATGATAAATATCCTTTTAGATTAAATTTAATGTTTGAGAACTTCTCTGTGTTTGGTTTTGTGTTTGTTAGGGTCTTTTTGATGTGAAGCATTATATAATTCCCAAAGGGTCTGAAATTAGCATGCCCTAAATAAGGTACATTAATGCATTCAGAGTTAAGCTGGAGATTCTTAAACGATTTGTTTGCTAAAGTAGATTAACTGATTTTGAGAGCCACAGAGAAAAGAGTGGCTAATTTCAGCGTAGGGGTTATTTTAAAAGGTGTGGTGGTGTGCATTCATGGGGCTCATCTTCTGTCTGTTGGTTTGGAATAGTGAAGATGCAACATGTAATGGCTCGTGTCTACCCTGAAGGAAACTAACATCAACACCATTCTGTGGTTTCAGACATTGTTTCTGTGGCCAACATGTATGCGTGCTAATGATGTAGAAGCAGAAGGCCGCGTAGCTCTTGCTGTATCCTGCAGCTAAAATATAGGGGAACCTGGTTTATTCCCCTGACAAAACCACACCTCAGCATGTAAACAGGGAGGGACCACAGTGTCCTGAGAAAGTGAGGTGGCTGCTGATGGCAAACAGCTCTCTAGAGCTGCGAACCCTTCTGTTACTGTGCTAGTGGGCTGATGGTAGGTTGCTATGGGCTGACTAATTGGCTTGGCAGCAGACCCTGCTCCCTCTTCACAGGGCCCTTTGGAGCAGGATAGGATTTGGTAGATGAAGGTAAGTGCAGATGTGCTGTGTAGTGCTTGTTCATCAAGTTGAAAGCAGTAGACTTGCTACTGGGCTATTAATCTGTTTGTGCACATGATGTCTAATGCTTTTGGAATGGTCTGCACTAGGTATGTATAGGCCAGCTGTACTGTGCATCTAGTTATGCACCAGGGAGGACCTGTGGCAACTACACATTAAGTGTTGTTCTGTCAGAGGCTGTGTGGCCTACAGTGATCAAATGTTTGGGCACGACTTTGTTGCCAGCATTAAGATTTGCGCTGATTGACTCCTGGAGGGCTTGTGCCTACCCCCGTGTAATCGAAAGGGAAATGACAACATTACGTAGTCATTTATAAATCACATTTATAGATCACAGTTATAAATTTAGAAATATTTTCTTTTTTCTTCCCCATTTTAGATGCTGATTTTATCACTATTATAGAGAGTGATGCCTCCAAACCATTCATTGGGAACAATGATCCAACAATGTGGCTGGGAGAAAGACTAGGATTTTACACAGACTTTGGTCCAAGCACAAGAGACCACACTTGGGGGTGAGTCATCTTTACATGCACAGTGACACAAAATAGCTGTAAATACACAACCTGATGCTAGCTCCACCAGAACATGGGCAGAGAATAATTAGAATAATAATCACCATAATAGCTTGTTGGAGCTTGTCTTTAAAAACACTCTTTGATTCCTTAGCATTACAATGCAATGCAATGCAATGATCAGGTTTTGGTGCCTGTCCCTGTAAGCTACTTTGGCTTTGGTGGTGCAGAGAATGGCATCCTGCTCCTCAGTGTACAGATTTGGAAGTTTGGCATTCAAAGTGCTATATCTGATTCCCTTTTCTCATTATTTTGTTTTGTGCTATGAGAACTTTAGATTTCAGACTTAAAAATGTGATAGCAATTGGAAAATCTAACTGCAACCCGGAGTTATTAGAAATTTTGAATTCATTAAACCCACCTTGTGCTGTATAGTGGGAAGTGGGCATATAAATGCACATATCTATTTGGCTAGTATTTTTGTGTCTGATTTTACTTTAATGCTTGACCAGCTACCGGTTGCATATCTTTGCCCTCTGAAAAACAGTGGCTTACAAAATGGTTTTTTTTTCAGGGGGATATGCGTATCTCTGTGGCAGATGGAACTTCCTAGTGATGATAGAATAGCTATTTAATTTTTTCCATATGTGAGAGGAATTTAGTGACTTTCCTCTTCCAAAGCCTGTGTCTTTCAAGTGATGCAGAATGAGCTTGTGAACAACAACAAAGTATTTCCTTCTTCTCCTGTAGGATTATGGCACTATCACGGTATCCAATTGTGAAATCTACCCATCACCTCCTTCCATCTCCAGAGGGAGAGATTGCACCCGCCATCTCCATGACTGTCAACTTCACAGGGAAACTGGTTGATTTCGTTGTCGCCCACTTTGGAAATGAAGAGTGAGCATTTTATTTGTTGTTGCATGTCGTGCAAAATCGTGTAACATAATGGTCGTTTGTGAACTTCTGGGATTTCTTTTGCAGCCTTTATTATCTGCTGCTGTAATACTGATTCTAACAAGGCATACTGGAGGAAATACTGTGGTACAGCTATTGGTTTAAAATTTTGAAGCATTTTTTAAAAGGCACAGGTGTGTCATGGAAAACTCAGCTGAGCCTAATATCTGAGTTACTAGAGATAAAAAGATGTAGTTCTGCAAAACCAGAAGAAAGAGGGCTACCAATACATCCAAGTGCAGGATACCATCCTTCTGACTTCTTGCATGTGGAGTAGATCTATTATGTACCACAGTGAGTGCATGTAGATAGCATTAATGGCCAATTGATGTTTATTAAGATAAAAAGTAACAATTCTGAAACCTCCAAGAAAGAACAGTGTTGAAACAGCAGAAAGAATATCCATTCAGTGTCCTTCTGACTATATGAAACTGTAAATAAGAAATCTGATCTCTGGATTCTTAAACGAAGAATTCTACCAGTGACTAAAGTATAGGATGGGAAAGATTAAGGTATATATTTTAGTTATTTACTTTAAAACAATATCTTGATTACTTGTGTGTAATGAATATTATTAATAAGGGGTAGCTTTGTGGTGCTCCATGTAGCTGTTTCTGTTTTATTTGCTGCAATATCTAATATGTTGGTGGTTATGTAGTAAGATTTGGGCTTTTCAAAATATTTATTATAATTCACGGAGAGGCAAATTTATGGATTTGATGCAGAATATAATATACAAAGCTGCTATTGAGAAAGTAGCAGAGTTCTCATTATCCCATACTGAGCTTCCCTATTCCCTTCACATGTGTAGAAGCTGTGCTCCGAGTGTACAAATCGTTTCTAGTTTTCCCTTTTATTAAACACATATAGTTGTCAGAAACCGCTCCCAGTTTGAATACAAGAAAGGAATTTTCTGTGCCTCGCATAGATGGTTAGGCTTGCCTCTCTGAGAAACTCTTTGTCAAAGTAGGAGAAAATAGCAGTGTATTTTCCCCTCACAGCGAGATGAGATGAAGATGAAGGAGAAAATAGGAGGAGACACATGGGAAAGGAATACAAATTCGATTTGGTTTTGAGGTGAATGAATTTGTAATTAAATGGCACACATAACTGCTTGTTTTTCATCTTTTTTCATCTGCTGCTTACGATGACACAAACTATAGAATGCTGGATAAGTAGGGATTTCTTTTAATACTGTTTTTGAAACGTGGCAATATAACAGTGCCTTGTGTCATTTAAAAGGACCCATCTTCTGCAGAAGTGTAATTCTGGAAAGAGCAGCTAGCTCACCTGGCAACTTCACATATACCAGGCTTCTATTCCAGTGGTTTGGGGTGTTCATCTCCTGTTTGTGTGCTTTTTCTTCTTAATGCATTTACTTCAGTCAGAAGTACTGCTATTTAGAAAGCATAGTGGCATTTAAATTCTTGTCCCCTTTTAGGATTACAGGTTCCAAAATCAATTCCCTATCTCAATGGTGTTTGTCTCAGTCTACCAAAATACAGAAGAGAACATGCTTTATACACCTGAAGTTATTAACATGAAGGATCACAGAAAGAGAAACCCCTTACATTATTTTATGACAAATCTGAGGACAGGGTATGGGATCCAGTGCAGTATTTTACCAGGCTTCACTTATGCTATCACTTCTGGTCATATTGGAACTGTTTTGTAAATCTTGTTAAGGAGTACCTGCCAATGTTGTTAAGTAGTGTTAATGGGTGACATAGATTTTAAGTCACATTTCATAAATTACGTCACCCAGACATTAAGACTATATTTACCATATGTCCATCTTGTTAGCATGTGAGCTCTTTGTTACGCACCACACTGTGCTAGCACAACTGAATTTCATGTGCAGGCAGAGACAGCCTCAGATAACTGAAGCACTTACATTCACATTTCCTAGCGATGAGATCAGTATTAAAAACAAAACAGTAAGAGAAAAAGTTGTTCCTATAATGGTTAGAAAGAGAACCCTAATTACATCTACCACGACCGTGTGGCTTTTATTGAACACAGTGATCATTTTGAATCACTCAGCTTTTTGTAAACTCGCATACTCTCTAATACTGAGCAATAAAAAGAGTACCAGATTTGTTTGTGGTTCACTATGTTATAGCACAAAGATTCTGAGCTAAAATGTGTATGTGTTTAAGTCTTTCCCATTTCTTTCAGGGAGGACTTAGACAGGAAACTCCAGGCTATAGCTGTTTCAAATATACTGAAGACTAGCTCTAAGCAAGTAGTATTTCTAGGATACATCACTTCAGCTCCTGGATCCAGAGATTATACTGAATTAATAGAAAATGGAAATGTCCAGGTAAGGTAAAAGTACTGATTCTTTTAGCAGTTTGAGATAATACATATTTGAAACAGTCTAATATTTCAAATCAGTAACTTAGAAATAGACATAAGAGAAAATACATGCACATTTTCAAACATCATCTTCAGCTACCTCACGGTATGTTATAGAGAAGGTGGAGTTACACAGTGAAAGAACAAGAAGCACTGGACAACAGTTGCCAGAAGAGAAATGCCAGTTGGATAGCAGAAGACCAAAAATAAAGGATCACAATTATTTAGTTAAGCATTAGAACAGAGGCCTGGAGAAGATGTGAAATCTCCATCCTTGGAGATACTCAAAAGTTGGCTGCATAAGACCCTGAGCATCCTGCTTGAAGTTATTTTGAGCATGGGGTTGGGAGTGGGTGACCTCCAGACATCCCTTCCAACCTCTAATTCTGTGATTCTTTTGTTTTAAAACTGAGTTCTGCAGTCTAGTTTTCTGTCAGGAGATGTCAAAAAGTTGTCTGATTTGTTTGTGTCCAGCAGTGGGGTTTCTTCTTTCTACCTTATTTCAATATTTAAAGCAAAACGTTTTTTCTGCAACATATTTATACATTGGTTTGTTACTGATTCAAATGCTACCCTTGAGGAAAGCTTCCTTCATTTGTTTGACTTTTTTTGCCCTTTTCACTTGTAGGATATTGACAGTACAGATCGTGACAGATGGTGTAGCTATATTATGTATCGAGGAGTAATAAGGTATGTTAAAGTGGATCATTTATTCCCTGGTTTTAATTATTTTTATGACTGTCAATTTTACACCCTTCTGTAGGTAACTGTGGAAGAGTCTTGCATCCCTAAATGATGTATGAGCAGTGAGGTATATCATAAAGTAATGTGAAACATTGATCTCAGGATGGATGATTGCAAATAAAAGACAGGCTAGGGACAACGTGGCTCCTCTCCAGAAGCTCTTGGGAGAACTGGCTACCCTGGATTTGGAGAAGGCTGAGGTTCTTAATGACTTCTTTGCCTCAGTCTTCACCGGCAAATGCTCTGACCACACCACCCAAGTCTTGGAAGGCAGACGCAGGGACAGTGAGAATGAAGACCCTGGGCCCACTGTAGGAGAGGATCTGGTTCGAGACCATCTTAGGAACCTGAATGTATACAAGTCCATGGGACCTGATGAAATCCATACACGGGTCCTGAAGGAGCTGGCAAATGAAGTCGCTAAGCCACTGTCCATCATATTTGAAAAATCATGGCAGTCAGGTGAAGTTCCCGATGACTGGAAAAAGGGAAATATAACCCCCATTTTTAAGAAGGGGAAAATGGATGAGCCGGGGAATTACAGAGCAGTCAGTCTCACCTCTGTGCCTGGCAAAATCTTGGAGCGGATTCTCCTGGAAGGCATGCTGAGGCACATGAAAACCAACAAGGTGCTTGGTGACAGCCAGCATGGCTTCACTAAGGGGAAATCCTGCCTGACCAATCTGGTGGCCTTCTATGAAGGGGCCACGGAACTGATGAACAGGAGTAGAGCAGCTGATGTCGTCTACCTGGACTTATGTAAAGCCTTTGACACTGTCTCACATGACATCCTTGTCTCTAAGTTGGAGAGACATCAATTTGATAGGTGGACCACTCGGTGGATAAAGAACTGGCTGGATGGCCGCACGCAAAGAGTAGTGCTCAGTGGCTCAATGTCCAGCTGGAGACCAGAAACGAGTGGTGTCCGTCAGGGATCGGTGTTGGGACCGGTCTTGTTCAACATCTTCATGGGTGACATGGAGAGTGGGATTGAGTGTGCCCTCAGCAAGTTTGCCGATGACACCAAGCTGTGTGGTTCAGTTGATACATTGGAGGGAAGGAATGCCATCCAGAGGGACCTAGACACGCTTGTGAGGTGGGCTGATGCCAACCTGATGAAGTTTAACCATGACAAGTGCAAGGTCCTCCACCTGGGTCGGAGCAGTCCCAGGCGCAGCTACAGGTTGGGCAGGGAAGAAATTCAGAGCAGCCCTGCGGAGAAGGACTTGGGGGTGTTGGTCGATGAGAAAATGAACATGAGCCAGCAGTGTGCGCTTGCAGCCCAGAAAGCCAACCGTATCCTGGGTTGCATCAAAAGGAGCGTGACCAGCAGGTCGAGGGAGGTGATCCTGCCCCTCTACTCTGCTCTCATGAGACCTCACTTGGAGTATTGTGTGCAGTTCTGGTGTCCTCAACATAAAAAGGACATGGAATTGTTGGAACAAGTGCAGAGGAGGGCCACGAAGATGATCAGGGGACTGGAGCATCTCCCATATGAAGATAGATAGGCTGAGAAAATTGGGGCTGTTCAGCCTGGAGAAGAGAAGGCTGCGTGGAGACCTCATAACAGCTTTCCAGTATCTGAAGGGGGCCTATACGGATGCTGGGGATGGACTCTTCATTAGGGACTGTAGTGAGAGGACAAGGGGTAACGGGTTCAAACTTAAACAGGGGAAGTTTAGATTGGATATGAGGAAGAAATTCTTTACTGTAAGGGTGGTGAGGCCCTGGAATGGGTTGCCCAAGGAAGTTGTGAATGCTCCATCGCTGGTGGTGCTCAAGGCTGGGTTGGCCATAGCCTTGGATGGCATGGTTTAGTGTGAGGTGTCCCTGCCCATGGCAGGGGGGTTGGAACTCGATGATCTTGAGGTCCTTTCCAACACTAACTATTCTATGATTTTATTTCTGAATATAATTTACAAAGACAGTATTACAGGTTTCATCCTTCTGTGTCAGAAGCCTTCAGATCTAATCTTCTTTGCTAACATGAAACTACTTTGTTTCGAATGCTCTGTCTTTGCAGCATCATTCTAAAATGTGAAGTCTAAGCCCTAATTTGTATGTGACACAGATGATACGAGTTTTGAACTATGATTGTGGGGTTTCTTGAGGCAAAATGCTGATCTAATGCAACCAAGCTTTATGCTGGAATTAGTGGAAACTTTAACTTTAAACCCATATTGAAGCACTTTCCTCTAGTGGGTCCTATGCAATCCATGACTTTTTATATCAGGTTGCTTGTAAATCATTCCCATAGTGTTGTATGTACCAGAATGGAATTCAGCTTAAACTGTGCAAATTCTGCAGTGTTCACAGGAGTAAACCCAGTAAACTAGATAGCTGTCTTAAGTAACAGTACTTAAAGAACAGAGGTTTTGTTTCGTTTTTTTTTTTTGAAGGCAACAAAACCCCCGTTTGCAGTCTAATTTTTCTCATTGCTCATTCCATTGATGCTTGAGTTCCTTTCTTGAATTCCAAAATCTCTTCAGTGAAAAAAGCTGGTGTGCTTCTGCGAGGATGCAGAAACTAAAACTATTAATTCTAGAAATAAGTTTATAGATGTTAAACTTTTTCTGTTGTCACTTAGGTTTCCTTGGGTTTTCTACTTACAGCATTGTGTTACGATGCTTGTGTTTATATAGCACTCTAAGTTTTTTGAAGTGAGGTTTACAGAAATGGAAAGTTATGTCGATAAGTTAAATAGTAACTCTTGAGAAAAAGAGACATGAATTAAGAACGTGGTGAAACTGCCTTGAGTTATTTCTTCAAACTAACCCTTCTGGTGTCTGATAGGTTGGGCTATGCCCGCATATCTCATGCTGGTTTAAGTGATTCAGAAGTCCAGATGGCCAAATTTAGGATCCCAGATCGCTTGGATAGCTATGTTGACAACGACAGAATCGTCACTGATCCTAGCCAAGTTCCTGAGGACATCCATTTCAATCCTAGGTCAGTGAATCTCATAGTAAATTAATATGTGACATCTTGTAACTTATAGTGGGAGGCACTGATCAGTACCAAACTAAGCAGAAGATTAGGAGGCAAGAACTTCTGATATATAATTCCATTTTTAATGCTGACTTGGCGTATGCCTTAGGAAAATCAGCCTGCTGTGTTGTAGCATAAATTGAAGGTAATGCTTATTTCACCCAAGTGATTCATTTCAGAGACTGTTTGACAGGGATATTTGCCAAGTGGAGTGGTGACTCATTTTATAGGTGATGACAGATCTTCCGTGTTTCTCAGCAGTTTTGAGGACTGGAGTCTTTATATACTGTTACTTAGAACACAAAATACAATATATACGTTAAATACTCTTCGCATAAGCATTTTAAAACATACTGTGTAACTGGAGTTACAAAAATTAGGGAGTCAGCATGTTGCATATGTCAAGAAGAAAAAAGGGTTAGATTTTTATTTTTAAAGTTATTTATTTCTAGAATGGTGTCACTTTTCCACTGACGTTGCATAAGGAACAGAAATACAGAGAAAGGTATTTATTCTACACTGAATATCAGTGGAAGAATTACGAAGTCTGAAATAGATGTTGCCGCAGAGAGACAACTTCCAGCAATGCTGTATTTGCTACTTCTAACATGCCTAATACAGGATATTTCTTCTATTCACCTAACAGTTGAGCTTACTTACTTTTTGTTTATCACTCAGTCACTGGCTTCCTGTCTAACCAGGAGTTTGCCCAGTCTTTTCCACATGATAAAAGTTGCCTGAAGTTAGCATTCACATTCAGATTTTTCTCAGCTGAATTCAGTGCAGAATATTCTTCTTGTCCTAATTTTTTATGTGTGCCTATAAGCAGAAAATTTATACCTTTTAGGAATTTGGATACTCTGGGGAGTTAAATTATACCTCCACTGAATTCAGTAGAAAAACTGACTTCAAAGAGCATGAGGTTTAACTAGATAAATGCACCACACCTCTGTCAGCTGGAGTTCCAATTATAGAGTGTCTATAGCATTAATCCAATCAGTGTAATTAAATGTCTCCATTATACTCAAAGACCTCTTGTTAAATAGCATAAGTACATTGTGATTTATATGTAAGTAGAGTCGTGGCCTGTTTCTGAGATAAGCTATCTAGAACATTCTGAGGAGTGATAATTATACTGTAGGAAGTGTATGATTTAATTGCATGGGTTAAATCATGTTGTAATGGTTTTGCTTTGTTGAATATTTTTCGCAGGTTTGGATCTTATAAAGATGGACATAATTATGAGCATATTCATCACTTTCATATGAGCACTCCTAAATATTTTAAACAGATAAATTAGAATGAGAAAGTAATACATCACTGGGACCATCAAAAAAGGTTTGTTGTTTGAAACTGAATTGGCAGCCTAAACGACCACATTGTTAAGGATGAGCAACTCCCATGCCGCATAATACTGCAAATGTCTATGTAATAGTTGGTGACTCTTTAATGAGCTGTCATTGCTGTGAGAGAGGGAAGACCCATGTATTTTGATAAACTGGTGTCTACCTGGGCCAAATACCTGCTTTGTATCCAGCAAAGCAAGGGTGAGAACTTGCTTTGTCAATAACTTCTACTTTTATGAAGGTATCCTATACTGTGCTGTTTCAGAGCTGAATGTATCTATCCACTTTTGTTTAGGGTCCAGGTGTAACCTGTTTCCTAGGGGCTCATTGGAAGAACCATGAGCAAGGAATTTCAGCTGACTTCCATGCTTTTTTGATGGCTGAGGCAAAGCAAAATAATGTGGTAGTATAGGTAACCTGTCAGTATGTGCTGCACTTTGTTGTCTGCTGCTACTGCAGTAACAAGCTTGGCCTTAGTTTTTTCAAAACAGGAGTGGGATTAGTGTGGTTTTTAATTGGGAGATGTGCAGTTCCTATGTGTTTGAGGTATGTGAATTTTTTACTTACTGAAACAGTGTTTACATCTGCTGCTATTCCACATTTTATTCTTAAATTAGTCTTATTAGAACAATTGTAGATCGTTGATGTTCATACTATTGGAGAAAAGGTGGTGAGTTTTCCAGACTTCCTTTTTTTTTTAACAGGGCATTAGACACTGCAATGCTTTTACAAAGGGAAGAGTAAAGTACCTCCGAATACTTATTGTTATGAGACACTCATGAGAACGCACTGCAGGAGAGTTAAAAGCAATCATGTTCAACGTGACAAGGTTTCTGAGAAGAAAATTGATTGTATTTTTTTATATATATGCAAATAAATAAAACAGCATTGTCCTTTGCTAGCACTATGCTTTAGTGGGAATATATAGAAGTGAGGCTTTTTTATGACCTAGGCAGTGAGTTACCTACTGTGTAACACACGACACACTGTTAAGTGTTTTCTGGAGATCTCTTGGCAATGTTTTTTATATCCTTCAGGATATGTGCAGAGCTTTCCTTATGTAAAGAGAAGATCTTCAGTGTTGTCCAAAGGAAGCTTCATGCTAGTGAGAAACATGTCAGATGATTAATGTAAAAGACCCTCTCAACTTGGAAACCACATTTGTGATGCTGGTATTTAGTACTGTGTGTCTTTGCAGTAATACCTAAACATACTGCAACTGAAAGGAATAGGACACGTTTCAGGAAAGAGGGTGTTGTTTTTTTCTCCCTCTAATTCTTCACCATGTGCTTTTGAGAACAGCTTGAGCATACTTAATTTTATTGTTTCTCTATGTAAGCAGATATAGGATGTGCCTTTACCCAGGGTTTCTTGTTCTATGGAATCAGGTAACTTCTGCCGTCACGAAGCTTGTCCCTTTATCCTGGTCACCCATCATTTTGCTTCCTTGTTTTTAGAACTGTGTTTCTGAGAGTTGAACACTTCACTGATCTTTGTGGGCAGAAGATATTTGAAAGGCACTTGAGGAATACACAGCTTCTTCTTAAATGGTATTGGAAAGCCTGACTTTGTTAGTTAGAATTAACCAGCCATTGTTGAACTAATTTACTTCTCACCTAGAGGTGCTGTTTATCTTTACAAGCCAAAGGGAGTGTAATTAAGTTTAGATATCCCTTAGGTAGGATTTGAAATCCTCTGACCTTGTTCTCTGCATGACTCTCCAGCAGAGCAGAATAAATTAAGTTTTGGTGTGATGGGATTGACTTTCTTGCACTTTCAGCAGTTCTGTTCTACAAACAGCAGTAGCTCCTGTCCTGCTTTCTCCCAGCCTGCAACAGCAGCTGGCACTGGCACCGGCATTGCGCAGTGGCTCTGAGTAGCCTCACTTCTATGCAGTATGCTCTTGTGCTAGCTCTGACGCATGGCCAGCCACAGGTTTGCCTTTCCATAACCCATACAAAACATACCATTATCTTGCCACGTTACTTAACGTTCTCCACAGGCTGACTCTGCAAATACCTTGTAATGTGAGCAGTTTATTCATGTGAGGTGCAGGAAATGATACTCATAAAAAGCTTGAAAATCGCTTAATTTTTTTAACCATTAAGAAATGGAATCAGGATATTTTTCAAGACGTCAGACACCAAAGCGTGACTTGCATAACAGATGAGACTATATGTCATTCTGTGTGTAATGTCCAAAGCCTGTGAGCATACTTGGATAGATTTTCACAGGATTTAGAAATGTTCACCCTATTAGAAATGTTCATGTAGACACTGACAAAATCCGAAGTTGGGGTATTCTCTTCTGAGTAGCTTGTGTAATTTGGTATTGGTGGATCTGTTCCTTATAATGCCTAATATCAGGCAAGCTAGTATGTATGCAAGTGTAAGGAGTAGCAAGTTGACTTTTGCATTATTTTATTAGAATTACTAAGAAAAGCTATGACCGTGAACTGTTTGTGTACTGCTTTTACTACTGTGGTTAGAACTAGGAAGCTAAACCTACACTTTCTTTGTCCTTGAATCTGCACACTGATCTAATCCTCTGTACCTGACTGGTTTAGAAAAACGTGCAGTACATCTCGCAGTTGCAGTCACTGTTTCAAACTATGAAAGAAATGTGCTAGAACAGGTCCTGCTGCAGGGGTGTGTGACTAATCTTGCTCATTTCTAATCTTACTTTCTTCATCTCAGTTTTCATAAGATACTATGTTATGAAAGGAAAGGTTTGTGAATGTCTTCATGCATTCAGAGGCAGCATGAAAAGATAAATGTGTAAAATATACATTGTTTTCTGAAGGTTTGAACTTTTGTGGCAAGTAAAAGGTCTAGTCTATGAAAATCTGAATTCTAAATAATAAGTATTCTGTTGTATTCCTAATTCTGCCCTGTCTGATGTTCTGTGGTGGTCAGTTAAATTTTCTAGGAATATACAGGAAGAGACAGCAGTACATCAGGAGCCTACCAGTGTGTATCTGAGAAAAAGAAAGATGGACTCTAGGTAACATGTAAGAGAGGGACTTCTGAGACTAATGGTACTGGATTCTTCGGCGGGGTGGAGACTCAAGTCTCCTCTTACATATATTCCTACTCTGGGGCCTTGTGTGAGGCATTTCTATGTGTAGTGTAAGCTTGGCTTCAGAAGCCATCGCTCTGGTGTTGTCACAGAGCACACTGAAACCTTGGAGCTGCTGTTCAAACCTCTGGGGCTGAGAAGGACCTGAAATTGTTATTTCCAATTTTCCAACAGGGTGTAAGAGGACCAAGTTTATTACTAAAGTTGGGCACACCCTTCAGGTTTTGATTGGAGTTGATGTTACTGGAACAAGCTGGGTGCAGCTTCAGTGTGCAGGTGACTAGCTCCCATGCAGTCACTGAAACAGAGCACTGAAGATGTTCACGGTCCTCTGCTGACAGGGAAGGAGCTTTGTGCCCCCAGAGGTGCTGGTTGCCTTGATCCATCTCCATGGTTCGGGCAGAAATTCTGAATGCTCCCTGACATAGCTTCCCAATTAGGAATTAAGCAGGTTTTTTTTTTCTTTTTTAAATTTCAAACTGAAGCTGAAAACCCCTATAAATCCAGTTTAAGGATTTAAATATGGGCTAACAGTAGCCTGAAACATGTTTTTTCTTATGTACGTAAAATTACATTTGTTTGCAGGATGTTACAGAAGGACCTTTGGGGTCAAAATCATATGTCTGGGGCAAGTATAACAGAACAAATGTTTCTACTTAAACGAGGAGCATAGTATGAGTCCATGGGACAGGGCAGTTAAAACAAGCTGAATTGTTGAAAGCAGTGGTTGGAATTTATAGAATCTGCAGTTGCTGCTTTCTGCCACCTGAGGTTGTCTTTTATCCTTGATCAGTGCTGGTCTGCTGACTGCAAGAATAAGGCAGGGTTTAGGTGCTTCATTGTAACTTTGAGGGTGAAAAATCTTTTCAGAAGCATTACTTTCTCATATCTGCAAATGATTTATGATTGCTGGGCTTCTGGTAGACAATTTGTTTCTTACAATGCCCTGTACTGTGCTTTGTTGCTGCTTTATCTGCTTTGTTAGTGTTCAGCAAATTATGCTTTGGTAATGTTTTTATTTTCACTACAGTCCTCTTCCCCCTCTGGCTTATCATGTAATGGCTTATGATTCTGGTGCCTAAAATCAACTTTCAAGCTTGTTTCTAAGCAAAGCAAGATGAATGAACGTATTTGAGACAAGCAGTGGCTTTAGTAATTTGGAGTCTGATACCCTTTGGAAACAGAGGGGATCCTTTTTCTCCAAGGTGCTTCTGCACGATGTTTTGGATAGTGGAGAAGATAAAAGTAAGTAAATGGCTCCTCTTTCTCATGTTAGTATTTTTCAGTCTGTGGTAGTTTTTTATGTGGTTGCCGTTATAGTCATCAATTAATAAAAAAGCAACATAGCCATAAAAAAGCAAGCAATAACAGTTTCTCCTTGATTGAAGTTTTAAGTTTGCTCTAGCAGTGTGTAAACTGGCTGATGCATTTCCTACCCCTCACCAGTTCTTGGTTTATTATTCCTCACCTGTGTGTTGGTGAGAGCATCTGCACATGTGTGTCGTGAGCCAGATCAGGGTATTCATCTGGCTGGAAAACAAGCAAATGAACAAAACCACAACAAATGCTGAAGTTTTTGTTTTGACTTGGGTTTTCTTTTGCTTTTGGGGGGCATTGGAGACAGTCTTCCTCTTTGATCTACCTTGCTATCTAGCTGTACAAATGTTTGCACTGGCACAAAAGAAAGGATGCCAGGAAGGCTGGGATTAAGAGGCTAATGCTGGAACGGCTTAAGCTGTCTCTGTCTTTGAGACAGTGCTTGGTCACCATGACCTGATTGATCTGTTCTATGTAAGATGAAGTATTTCTGTGTTCTGTAAACTCAAGTTTCAGAAAGAAAATACAGGCATGATTTCATTACATCTGCCAGCTTGGAGACTTGCATAATGGTTTACAACTAGTGGTAATACAGGAGGTACTTATACCTTCTTCAGGCTGACATGAAGGTGCATGTTGTAATGGGCCTTGTTCTCATGGGGCAGGCCTTTTCTGGCTGAAGCATACATTCCCTTGTTTAGCAGGCAGAAGCAGAAAACAAAGTCTCTTTTGTGTTTCCCTATGGATTTCTTTGCAGGTCTGGTTCTTAAGGGTCATGGATTATACTTGTGCATTCAGCTATTCAAAAGTATTTTGAACTTCTGTTTGTCAAACCTACAGTATTATTTGTTTTGCACTTACAGACAGCAGGAGTTACAGAAGCTATAGGCTAAGGAAAGGTTTGTAAAGCCAAGGTAGTCTCTTTTGTTTTAGACTAACATAAATGGGGGAGGCAGGGGAAAGTACAAACCTTTCTGATTTCAGATTCCACCAGATAGTGTTTTTCAGATTCCTTTTTTATTCAGATCCAGCAGTCTGTGTGCTTTTTATGGTCAGTGTGAACAAACAGGCACCCCTAAAGGAATTGTTCCTCTCAATCCAGAATTAGAACACATCAGATGAATTGCAACTCAGTGGTGCCCCTATTGGGTATAAGAGCTTGGGATGACACTCACAGATGTGAATGTTTGGCATGTGGGATGTTAGAACTACCCGAGAAGTGAAACCTAGCTTGTACGGCTTTATGATATATATACATGTATATATATCGTAATGTATATTTAAATATATGTATTTAAAGGTGGTAAAGTATACAGTTGCTAAGGTAAAGAAAAGATGGTGCAAATAGGAAAATATCATAGAGGCAGAAGTTCTACAGAAATACTTTCAAGGAGTTAATGAACAAGTAAGAATTTGAAATAATGGTGTCTTTCATTGCTCTGACATGGTCTCAGTACATGACTTTTGAGGACAGTTCATTTTCTCAGGTACTCTATCCTCTCTGGAAATCAGGCAGTTGAAAACATAAGATGCTGCTCTGCAAAATAAATCAGCTGCACTTGCACACTCTGAGTGTTTCACTGAATCAGGCAAGGCTCATAAAAAGGCTCAGACAGGTGTGTGATCTGTTAATTCAGGACTGTGTGCTAATGCATTGCTCCAAAAGGACCATCACCTTAAATCTGGTGCTTCTTCAATTCTGAGTCTTTGACTTTCTTGTAACTTAACCTCTTAGAGGAAGCTTATTTTCATGGGTAATTTCTGTCATAATAAGCCTTCGCTGTGCATTAGCAGTGCTCTAGCCATCTCTTTGCAGGGTGCAAGATGCTGAGCTCGCATGCTATGCAGCAATGACCTGCAAGGTGTCCTCCAGCTCCAGAATGGGGCCTCTTTTCCCCTGTACTGCAAGGGGGGAAAGCAGGGTGGCTCCACGTGTTAGATGCCTAGAAGCAGTAACTGCCAGAAGGTAGACACATCTACCTGTGAGGTACAGTTGAAAACCCGTCTCCCCGCTCACCACCCAGCCTGCTGCTGCTGCTGTAACGTTGACCCGGCATCCCGGTGCAGTCAGTTGGCTGTGGCAGGCTGCCCATGTTTCTCCTTAGGTGTAGAGGGAGACGGGAGAAACAAATACATCTTTCCAGACTGGTTGGCGATTGGGCTACACTGAAGTTGGGTTCGCAGAGCAGAAGGAGGATGTTGCAGCCCAGTAACCTTCCTCCTTCAGCGCCAGGCGTGACGACAGGGCACCGGCTGCCCCAGGGCACATGTTAGGTACGTGTGCAAGCACTCGTTGAGCAGAGCAGAGCAGAGCCAACGCTTACGAGCCTTTGGACACTCAGCGGCCTGAGTTTATCCGGACAGCGGGAGCTCAAGGCGGCGGCCCTGAGGCGCTGCGGCCGAGCCTGCCTACAGCCCCCTCAGGACTGCCCCCGGAGTGTCCCCGGGCTGAGCTGTTGAGAGCGCGCAGCCGCCGGTGCCCGCGCCCTGTCTCGGTCGGCAGGGACCAGCTGCTAGGCTGCAGGACGGCTCCTCGCCCCTGGCCAGCGACGCGCTACTTCCCCGCCTGCCGGCCGTCCCCTGTCAGGGGCGACCACGGCGGCCCCGCCTTCAGCCCCCGCTTACCCAATCGTGTCGGGGTGTGGGCGCGGCCCTGGGACTCGGTAGCCAATCAGAGCCAGGGGTGACGCGATGTGGCGTTCTCTGCACGCGCTTTCAAGGCCAGGGACGACTGTCACCGGCAAGGCCCAGTCAGAACGCAGGGGGGCGGGCCCCGCTCGGCCTCCAGCCCAATGGGAGCTCGGGAGCGGGGGAAAGGCGGGGCGGGGCAGGCAGAGGGAGAGTGGCAGGAGCCTCGTGCAGTTCGGGAGCAGGATGTGCGGCCTCTCCGGGCAGCCCGAGCCAATGGGTGCCGCCGGTGGGCGGGGCGGGAGGTGTCCGTGCTTAGGCTCTGTGATTGGGAGAGGGCAGCGGGAGCCGGGCCGGGCAGGGCAGTGTGTGCGCCGCACGAAAATGCACTCGGATGCCGCCGCTGTCAGTGAGTAGCGGCGGGGCCGGGCCACGCGCTCTCGCCCGCCCGCCCACCGGCGGCGCCACCGGCCTGTTTTTCTCCGCCGGCGGGCGCTGCCGCCCGGGTGGGGGCGGTTTCTTCTGCCCCTCACCGAGGAGGCTCGGCCGAACGCGCCGTCGGGGCTCCCGGTGACGGCGGAGGGCGTCAGGCCTGCGGGTGCGGAGCTGGTGGGGAGCGAGGCGGTGCGCACACCTGGGAGCGGCGGCCCCGTGGGGATAGCGGGTGCCCGGCGGCCCTCAGCGGGCTGCTCCGGGGGGGCCGGGTGGGGCTGGCGCTGCACGGGGGCGGCCCGTACGGCGGCGGCGGCGGCGGCCGAGGGCAGCAGGACCGGTCGGAACCGGGGGCGCTCTGAGGGTGTGACGCAGTTTCTCCGACCCAGCTCGCGAGCGGGTGAGGCCGCGGCCGGCCCTTGTGGCTGGCTGCGAGGGAGCCAGGTTGCTGAGGGGAGGGTGGGCCCGGACTGTAGGGGTGTCCGGCGGCCTCGCAGGGTGGGAGCCGAGGGGAGGCTGGGGGGGTGGAGGTGGGTGGTGGTTTATTTAGCGGATTCCGCCGGGCCGGTGCAGGAGAAGCGGGCTGTGAAGGGGAATGGGCGCGCGGTGCATTGTGGGAGGTAGAGTCTCTCCTGCGTCTGCACCGCGCGGCAGGGCTGCGGGCGGAGGGGCGAGCAACTACAATTCCCAGCAGCCACCGCGGCGGCGCGGCACTCTGCCCCGCCCCGCGCGGCTCCGGGAGTTGCTGCCCGGTACCTGGCGGCCGACGAGAGCCCGCGGAGGGCTGGGACCGGGAGGGGCCGCTTCGTCCTCACTCTACCCCCGTCCCCTCCGCCTCCGGCAGGACGCGGCCCGGGGCAAAGCCCTCAGCTGCGGGGCGGGGGGAAGGTGGGGCAGGAGTGGGGGAGTCGCGCCGCCTGTTCTGGAGGTGCGTAGGGAGGGCTTTGTCTCCGCAGCGTACTTCGTGGCTCTGGTTTCGGAGCAGGCGGGACCGTGGGCAGGTCTTCTGGCGTAGGGGGATTGCACACCTGCGCGGGGCTCGGGAACCCGCGCCTTCCCCCCCGCCGGAGAGACGAGGCTGTCATCCCGGATACAACGGTGTTCCCGATTCCTGTGAAATCTCCCAGGGACGTGTTCTCACTGTGCGAGGAGTTGCGGCTCTGAGACACGGTTTATTATTGCAGAACTTGCTTATGGGAAAGATAATGAAAATTGAAGCTTTGATCGTACGTTAATGAATGATGGTCTGACTTTTGGACGAAGTCCTGAAAGCAATTATGGAAAGAAATGCTGCATAAGGCCTGGATTTGCTTGAGCCCTCCTGTGTTTTTCAAAATGAGAGATTGGATGGGGCAGCCTGGTAAAGGCTTTAACTCACAACATTATGTAATTTCTTTAGTGGTTCTGTTTTATTTTACCTTTATATTTAGGGATCATTATATGTTGGTGGTTAAGGCTGCTATTACAGCGCACATAACTGCCTCATGATGGAAATGGGTAATTATTCTGGAAAATTCCTTCTGTTCAGTGTCTTTTGTCATGTGCCCTGTCCGAAAAAAAAGGTGCAGGTCTTCATTATATACGTGTAAGCTACAGTTACAAATATTCCAGTGCTCCCTGGTGTAGGATGTTAAGGCTATGTGGTGATTATTTTTATATATATATATAATTTCTCTGCAGAAAACAACAGTGCTGTTTCTCAGCCTTCAGCTGTTACTGGCTTCTCTTTAAAAATGTCACTTGGAATGATTGGATCTGCCACTTCAGTAGCATTTTTGGGCGGAAGGGAGAAGGGGGGCAATTCATGGCCTTGTATATGTGTTTATTTTAAATAGGAATATTTTCCTCAGTTAATTAACTTCATTATCTATAGTTTCATGGTAGTTGTTTTTATTCCTCATTAATTTAAATGCTTGAAACAGGAAGTGCTCATAGCATTTCTTAACACATATGGAAGTTGGTATGATTGTCTCTTGACTGAATGTTTGTCTTGAGCCTTCTTAGATTCTTACCTGTTCTCATGATATAAACTGCATTAACGTATTTTTTTCTCAGTCTCAGTTTTATTTTCTGAGACTGAATTTACACTTTTTATGTTACATCAGAAACACAAACTTTTTCCTATTTTCCCGTTGCAAACATTTACTTAGAAGTTTTTTGCAACTCTAATAACTGTAATTGGAAATGTCGTCTTTATGCCAGGCCATGCAATCAGTTGAATTAGACTGGTGAACAGCCATCCTTTTAGTGCTTCTCTTCATTGTTTTATATCAGGATGAGGTTTCATTTGTATAATCACAGCACTTGATTTAAATTTATTTTTGTCTCAGTGGCTTTTATGCTAACTAAATGAATTATTAATCCTGTATTTTCTTTACTTTCCCACCCATACTTTGGACATACTGAAAACAAATACTTTGGGATTTTTCAAAGCATTATTTCCTAGTTTTGTTTGTGTCATCAGGTAGCAGAGGAAAACTTGCTTAATTTGCCTGTCCTGTGCTCTCCAAAAAGCATTGCACTAGGAAGTGTGGTACATCCCATGAAAATGTACCACTTTTGTATGCCATTTAAATATTAGGGCATTTAATAGTGTAGTTATTTCTTCTACAGTAAGACTACTAACAAGGCTTTCCAGCAGAACCCTTATTTTAAATGTGCCAGCATTTTTTTTTTATGTTGTGCAATTAAGTTGTTTTATTTAAAATCATAGGTCTGAGGTTAAACATAATTTCCACTTTTGGCTCAACAGGAGATAGAAATAGCTGCCAGTTTGATCAGTTTTATATATATATATCTCTGTGTGTGTATATATATATTGTTGTTAGAGCTACAAGGCTTTAGCTTGCCCATGGGAACCAGCTGGTGTGACACATGCTTCTGGGTCTCTTGATGCAGATGTGTGGCTGCACAGACTGTAGGACTGTCTGCTGCAGCTGCTCATTACTGCCCATTAGCCGTAGAATACTCCTTCTTTTTCTCTACTGTAAAATGGCTTGTAGGTGCCCTCTCTAATTCACTCATTCAAATGTATCTAGGTTAGTTCTGGCTGCTTACTTAAGGTGTCTAAACTGACAGGGTTGATTTTTTTGCCTGAAGTGGATTGGGGAATGCCCACAACCTGTGCTGCTGGCAGAGCTGTGGGGTCAGTAACTTTTGTCAGAGAGGAAGAAGCAAACAGCTGGGGCAGTAATACTTTTGACTGGCATAGCTGTTCCCAGGCTGATGCAGATCCATCGTGATGTATACTAGATGTACATGGTGCTCGACACCCTAGTAGTGCATACTCGACAGGGTTACATTTCTGCTGAATTAGCTGGAGCATGCGATGCAAAGTTTTTATTAGCTTTATGCCCTTTGTAGGATGCCAGATGACACCTAATCTGGCATGAAGTTAAGAGTAGTGCTGGCAAATGACTCTCAGGCCATAGCAGCCAATAATGCAAAATTAACTCGCTGATTCTTTTTTGAATTAATTTGGTGGTAGAGTTAGACTGAATAAACGCTTTTCATCAAATGGGTGTAAAATTAGTTCTGTATTAAATGTTTTGTTGCTCAACTTCTTGTGTTCTTGAATTGTAGACTGAAAGAATGTTCAATGTCCAAGTAACACAGAATCACTGAAATGCTGTTTGATTTAGTAATACGTGCTTTAGAAATAGATTTCAATTAGCTGTGATTATTCACTGCTTTCAGTTCTTTTCCAACTGTGGCTTGTTGCTCCAGCTTTATTATATTCTGGCAAGAATTTCATTAGGAATGCATATCCAATACATTTAGTAGGTACACAAGCGGTATTTGCAGCAACAGAAACAGGTATTTTGCACTAGAAATACATTTAATGTTAGGTCTTTTCTATAAAAAACAAAACATGCAACCAACACGCCTCCAAAAAAAACCCAACCCCAAATCCCTATGTCTTAAAACCCCCCATGAGTCAGTTTGCAGGGTTTTTCATCCTATATGTTAGTGTACCATAGATTAGCATAGCTCTTATTTGTTCAGAGCCCATTTAAGGTACACAGAAATGCGTTTAAACTAAAATAACAGTTACACAACTTTTTCACTGCTTAATTTGCTCTAAAATTCTCAATTGACTTTAAACTGCAGCAGCTCTCTTTCTAAACAAGCCTTGAGGTTAGAGTAGTTTAAAAATACCTGGGTAGAATGAGGATTTGTTCCTATGGGGAAAAAAGAGGATTAATGGTTTTCCCTATCTATGTAGCATGAAGTAATTTTAAAATATTTTGTTTAAGATAAAGTGAGTGACTGACTGATTGCATGTGGTACTGAGAGTTGAATCTGAATGTTTACCTAAAATGATAAGTGGTTATTAGTGTGTTTATCATTTCAACCACATTTTGGTGTTTAGGTTGAGGTTTTTGTTTTTATTTTTCAATAGCTTGAATCACTCTGTGTTTTGCTTCAGAACATTTTAGGCTGTTGTGTTTGGAAAGTGTACACTGATTCTAAGCTGCGGGTTTGAATACTGCTGGTGTCAGCAGTAGCTTTGAGCTTGGTGCAGCCCTGTATGCATGTGTATGCAGGAGAAACGTCCTGCAGCACCATGTCTTTAGTGTTAATGGCTAGGTCCTGTTGCTCCTGAAGCCAGGATATAGCCTCCCATTTATTGCATATCCTTATTGTCCAGGCTGGAATTCACTTCTATTTTCCTTATTTTCTGAGTCATGTTTAACCCCATCAGATCAAGGGAGACCCTGCTTTTCAAGCCTGTTCTTCTCTGCTGCCTCCCCTTGCCTGCCTGCTTGTTCTTGCGTGATGGACTGAGAGAGATCTCTCCTGCAGGCTGCCCTGAGAAAGGATGTCGCTGCCCGTGCAGATTCAGCCACAGACACGTTAGAAATGAATTCTTAATCCTGTCTTTGACAGGAATGCAGAGTCAGCTCCTAGCTGCTCTGTACTGCAGTTTGGGGATCTCACTTTTTAGGTGTGTTGTGATGTTTTTGTGTAAATGAAAATAATACTGATGCACATTTTTCTTTTGTTTTCTGCCTTTAGTACTGAATATAGAAATTCTGCTTCCTTAACATAAGTATTGAAGGCTTTCAGTAAATGAAGGTTTCAGATATGAAATTCTAAGTTCATTAATCAATATAAATTGTCTTACTCCTAGGGTAAGTCAGTAAGTAGTCTACAGAGCATGAAATGGTTCATAGAAGATTAAATGATTCTTTTATGGATAAGTAAAGTTTATTTGAAACTAATTAAGAAGTCAGTACTTTGAGCTAGTTCTAGTAATGCTACAAGTTTTCTCTGGTTCTATTATTTGAAGCCAAGGAAAGCCATTAAATGAAAGTAAAACCATAAACATTCCATTTTAATTTTCAGGGATGAGTCTGTCTAGTATGTGTTTTCTGAGAAGTATTTTTTTTTCCTGAGAAGGTGACAGGAGATTACCCGTGATACTTGTACCAAGTCTTAGCAGTAATAAAAATTAATAAAAAATTACTACTACAACTATTTCCGTAGTTAATACAGAGTTGTATCTATAGCATTTACATGGTACGTCTGTCTAGAAGTATTTTTAGACCTACTGTTACTGTGAGATTTTGTGTACTTTTATATTTGCTCAGAAAAATAATCTAGAAACTTTTAAAGGAAACTTACCTACAGCTGCTGATCTGGTTTAGTGCTGTTGTTAATTTTTTACTAGTTCGTTAGTAGATTGCAGTGCACCCTGGAGCCATGTTTTGTCCAAGCTTTAAAGTGATAATTTTGACAGCAGGAACTAAGTTAAAGTTTTTGTTCAGGCATGTACGTGGCTATGTGTGAGGAGGTGCGCAGGAAGAAATACTTTTTTTTTTTTTTTTTTTTTAGGTATTCATTTGTGGCTCAATTTGAGTAGTTTGAAAACACGGCATTCCCTCCAATAAAAACAATGGGGTTGACCTTTAAAGTTTGTTTCATTTCAGGTGGGAGAGTATTCAAGTTCAGTTCACCTGTATAATTTTCTTATATTTCAGATAGTCAGGTTTTTGTTTGTTCATTGTATTTTCTATGTTTGTCTCAATGAGGGGGTGTAGAAAGTTTTTTGCGTAGCTTGCTATGGAAGCAAGCCCAACAGCTAGCTGTTATTTCTTTTGCCTCTACATAACTGGCAGGTCTGTAGCATGTAAACATTAATCTAGAATGTTTTAAAGGTTATTTTTAAACTGTTTGCTCTTTACTTTTAAATTGTATATGAATGTGACTAATTGACTAACCAGACTTTAATGCTTGAGAGTTGATGACAAAATGCAGAAAAGGATTAAATTCCATGTTACTAGGTTGGCTGTGGCATTTCTTTCCTTTCTGGATTTGCAATTAATTTACTCAAAGGCTTGTTTTGTTGTTTGGGTTTGGGTTTTTTTTCTTTTAGCCATTACATTCCGAGTTACTGCAAAGTATTAATGCCATTTGGAATTTCCTTTCCATCAATCCTTGCTAAAGATAAGCTAACATATGCATAAAAAGTAATCAACAAAATATGTGTGCTTTTTTTGACATGCAGCTCTCAAAATCGTAGCAAATATTCCAGCACATCTCTTCACTGCTCATGAAGCAAGCTGTTTTCTTTCTTCTCGTCCCAGGTCAATAAACTGTGGGTACTTTGCTATAAAATAGGGATTTTTTTCAGAAAAAAAAAAAATATATATTTTCCAACCAGTTCTTGTACTTAGGTGAAAAATAGCTTCACAGGTGATGGCTTTTGTGATGTAAAGCTCATACAACCAGCTGTTGAGTGTGTAGCTTCATGTAATGTATCCTTGTGACAGTGGGGCTTGAGTGGATAGTTGATCTAACACATTGCTGCTGCCATTAGAGACTGTTTTGCTCCCACTTTGGAGGAATTTTCTTGTTTCGTGCTCTAACTTTGCTTACAAGGAGTTACATCTCCTTGGTTATCTGATTCAGACCCCTGAGCTGTCAGGGTTGGTTTGTTTGTACTTTTTGTGGATAAAATTCCTGGGGTGGTGGGCTGACCAAAGGGTTGGCAGGCATAACTTGGAGGCTGCAGAAGCAAGCATAGAAGCTGGGGAGGTGGAGGAGAGAGAGCATGTTACTGAAGCATATGATGTTGAATCACTTGCTTATGTTGACTGTGCCATTGTCCCTTTGCTGCTTTTCAAGAAGGTGTTATTTAAGCATAGGAGGTATTTTTTGTCAGATTCTGTTTCTTAAAAAGAAGTTTTTAAAAATATGCCTTTTCAGTGGCGTTGGATACTTGGTGCATCTTCCTTGCAGTATAGATACAGCAAACACTGGCCAGTTCAGGAGGTGACCTGAGCTGTAGTTTGACTCCCCTAGCTCATTGGCTGCTTGCATTTGCTTTTATAACAGGTACTGTAAGAGAAATCTGTTTTTTGTTTTCGGATATATCCTTAGTTTGCAAGCTTCCCCTGTGGAAGAAAGAAAACTTTGGACTCTGGTCCTCCATATTCATGCAGATAAACCAGTCTTTGTGGAACTAAGGTGTAACACTTGTACAAGACCTGTAAAATCTATTTGTGTAACCCTCCAAGTCCATCATAATTATGTAACCTAATTTTGAAGTAACAGCTTAAAACCGTAAAGATATTTCCAGTGGACGTGTGAAGTGTACTAGTATGAATGATGTGTTTTGAAGTGCCTGGGAATGTTTTATTTCAAAAGTGATACGTAATATACATAAGCCTAACTTCAGAATATTTTTATATCGTTTTCAAGGGTACCATTGAAAATTACCATTTAATATTAGTTTAGAATAAAGCATTTGCTCAACACTTTCAGCTTGTTGCTTCCAGGTATGATTGTTTTCTCTAAAGATTAATTTTCTTTGTAGATTTTAGGCTGCACAACAAGGGGAATTTAAAAATTCATGTTCCAGAAAGCTTAGTTTGGTCTGGCAGTTACCAAAATGAATCTATAAATGTTACCTTTTAATCTTTGCCCTTCTCAGAATGGCTTTGATGTTCCCACCCCCTTCTGGTTTTATTTTTTAGAATTCCTTTATGTTGAATTGCAGGTTGGCTAAGAAAGTCAGGGTTGATGTTCTGCAGAGTAGTTCTGCTTAATATTGTTTGGCTAGCAAAGATGGCACTTTATTGAGCACTTAATGGAGACCTTCCTATCATATCTTGGTAAGAAGACCTGGATTGTCTTCATATAGATAAGTACATCCAAAGTCGAATGTGCTTATCTCTGGCACTTCTGACTTAGAGAAATTGTATTGCTGTGGTGGTTAACTGGGGACAACACATTAAGAAGTGGGTAGCAATTAGTGAAATGATACTCTTTAGCTAATATAGTAAATGAAATTTATGGTTCCTAAAGGTATCTTTTGAAATTTTGTTTTATTCACTGTGACAAGAGAATTCCATAACAATTTGTTTAAGAAACTGCTCTTACATCAGGAAGTTCCCTCAGATCCCCTTGTTAACTTCATAGCAGTTTGGTTCACTGATTTGGGGATCTGATATTTAATGATTACTTATGTTTATCCTTAGATTCTGGGTCATCTGAAGTGTATTTTGAGAGCATTTATTTGAAATGCTAAGGCTGGAAATGTGAGAATTATGTTTGTGACCTTACTTGCATCTTGTGTCAGCTACTGGGCAAAACCAATTGAGTTTTTCCCGGTAGAAATGCTTTAATGCATTAACTGGCTGGTGACACTTCGCACATACAGCTTTTCACATATGGAATAATTTTGCTTGAAATACTTTGCTTGTCATATAGTAAAGAGTCTCTATTGAATTAGAGTGTTTTTGCACGCAAGTTCTAGTGAGGTAACTAATTTAGTTTAATGTTATATAGTAGTTGGCGGTCTTTGATCCCTGTCAGCTGGTCTGTGTGCAGCTTCTGAGTTTCTTATTGGTTGTATGGTCTCTGGCTGGATCACCAGTGATGTGTTTGCACATTACTTATTATCTAGTTTTGTTCTCAACACTTCTAGCAAAAAATAAGGGATTTAAAAGACTAGAGAAAAATTAGTTTGTCATTTTTGCAACTGCAGCAAACTGAAGTGTTTTATTTTTGGAACATGGGAGCAAAGTTAACATCTATGCTATGGCTTCTTTCAAGTGTCAGAATATTTTATTTTAGGTTTTTATTGGCTCTCATATTAACAGCTGCTGTATTATGATCTTTGCTTCATTATATAAATGTCATAGTTCAACAGTGTAAGCGCATTCCAGTCACTTAGTTTTTCAAGTAAATTAGTATAAAGGCAGGTACATGTATATTAATAAAATCAGCTTTTATAAACTCCTAGCATTTTTAGTAAGGATTTTAGACTGTTACATGGTATTTAGATTGATTTTGGAGTAGACGGAACAGAAGTACTGAGTAGCATGGAAATTAGAATGATTCCCAATTGAAAGGAAAAAATAGTAAATATTTATTTTTAATATAATTTTATATTTGGATAGAGTTAGCCATAGTTCTGTTTTGCTGAGGGGGATCCGTGCCTTAAGAAAAATTGCGTATCTAGGATGTCTTTTGCAGGTTTCACATGTTCTACTTGTTTTGAAAATGTTGATGCTGAAAAAGTTGGAGGTGGCTTTTATTTTGTAGTCACGTGATGTTTGTCTTAAATGACCAGAACATACAAAGATCTCAGTTGCTGCAGCTGGAAACGAGAGAATTTGAAACTTTTCTTTTTTTTTTTCTCCGCTCTAGATTTTCAACTGAATTCTCACCTATCAACACTGGCAAATATTCACAAGATTTACCACACCCTCAATAGGCTGGTAATGACTTGCCATTTTCTCTTAGCAGAATAGCTGAGGCTTTAGTCCAGAATGTTTTATGATTGAAATGATTAAGTGATTACACTTTCAAAAATTATGACTGTATTTTTGCATGAGAGGCTGTAGGTTTTGAATCTGTTAAGAAAGAAGTAGTACTAGGAAAACGTGGAAGATTATGCGCTGGGGGTCAGAGTGGAGTTTGAGCACTGTTCACTGCAGCATTGAATTTAAATGATATCTCCACAGAAGAAGTTTTCCTAGATATGTCACATAATGGTAATCATCATCATTATCCAGCTTCTCATAGTTCTTTTGGAAAACCTACTGAATGGACAAGCTGTCCTCTTACAGCCATGCAAAGAGTGAAACAGGATATTTTTTTAAGACTGTCCCTGCTTGACTGCTGCGCATTTACATTTGTTTTATGGCAACCATAGCTGGAAATGCTGGTATGGCTTTTGTGTGCGCACTGCAAACTTAATGGAAAAGTTTTCAGTTGGGTTTTAATCAGTTTTCTTTAGAACAAGTGTATGTGTTTATCCTTAAAGCCTGTTGTAAACTCAATCTTTCTAATACTGCATTTATTGATGGAGTTGTTCAATACAACAGTGCAAAATTCCCCATCCTATGGATATTTATTTCCACTTTTGAAACATAGTTTGGTATGTTTTTGATTAAATAATTTGAAAAATATTTTTGAGGGTTTTTTTAGTGTAAGATTATGCTTGAACTTTTTAGACAAATGTGCAAGGGTAATAACTTCTTGGATTAATCTGAACTGGAAACACAAAGGCTCTGTGGTTTTAGCTAGAGGATCCTTAAGTAATTAAGATGAATTATATCAAATAAAGATTAAAAACATGGCTGAACAATGAAGATCACCATATTGTTTAACTGTGTCATTCCCACTCTTTTGCAGAATCTGACAGAGGACGTTGGTCAAGACGATCATCAGACAGGTATTCAATAGGGATATAGTAGAAGTAGATTGAAACAATTTAAGCACACTTCATCAAATAAGTCTCTGACATTATTGAACATTATATTTTTAGAAGGCTGAAGGAGTTTTAGAACAGAAGTGCCAACTTTTTTTAAAATCTTCTTCAAAATAGTTGTTTGTGCTTTTAATTTGTCCAGTTGTGAAGGACTCGCGCAGGCTTCAGCAGTATCTGTCATTTTACTATTTCTTAGTGTAAGTAGTTCAGAAGATGGAAAAAATTCTCACTCCTTGGACTCAACCTATTAGACTAGCAGAATATCCATATTCTCACAGTGCTTTGACTCTCTTGAAGGAGCACCATTGAGAAGAGAGCAGAAGCAAGACTTCTTGTGGCTATTGTGATGCCTGTGACTGAGTTTAAATGCTGTGCTCCAAACAATCCAGCTTTTTTCTTGGGTGGTTTTGGTACAGGTTGTTCCCTTTTCTTGTGCAGATTTTCAGTCGGTGCCTAAGGACTATTTATTAGGCCAAATCTGGTTTCTGTTCCATAAAATGTCATTGTTTTTGAAGACCTTCATCTCGGGTGCTTCGTAATAGCTTGCTGCCATTCTTGATTCATCAGCATTTGTACTTTGTGACTTGATATCTTGCAGCTTTTGTTACCTCCTTTGACTTGTAATTTGTGAGATGGCGTCTTCCTTGATTTCTTTTTTTTTCCTTCCTTTCTGTGTTTCAGGCATGATATCTGAGGAGGAAGGAAAATAACTTACTAGCTTCAAGCCCTGATCACTCAGCAGAATTGCTCTTTAAAACTGACCGTATCTGTCCTCCATCTGTCTCAAAGTTTTTCTGTATCCTGAGGTGCTGGCTATGTTTGCTGATGTTACTTTGAGCTCTTCTGAAACTGGAGAGAGCTGTCAGCTTCTCCTTGAGATTTCTGGGACGCACTTATAAATCTAGCACACCCTTAGCCTGGAGCAATGAGAATTGATGCATAGGACTGCATTGTTTGGGATTGGACAGAGCTCATTTGGGGCTTATGTACCCTCTTCCATACTGGGACAGGTGACTTTGTTTCATAGTTGAACTGTCTTACCCCAGCCAGAAAAGGCTTCTGTCAAATATTTCTTCAGTTTGGTTAGTGGTTTGATACTTGAAATTAGCTGATCACGTAAATGAAAAGCCTTTGCAGAAAAAGTTGAGGCAGGTAGATCAGAGATTCTATTGTTTGCATGTTAGAACAGATGTCCTCTCCCGTCTCCTGAAGGAGACTCGGAATTTTCCACTTTGTGATCCAGTTGCTCAAACTAAACACAGATACATACTGATTCCATGTTTGAAAATACATTCTTTGCTTACTTTTGATGAGAAAAAGCTGTTGTGAAGCATTGATGTAGTCCTCTTCTGTCACCAATCAGTAAGAGTAGGTGTGCTTAAGATAATTAGAATTTATCTTATTTCTTGCCTAGCACTTCATTCATAAAGGTCAGTGTAAGAAACTAGCCTCAGAGCCCAGATTACGTCTGTTGGAGAGTTTTGAACATGTTACTGCTCTTGATGGACTGCTTTATACTGACACTTGTTGCTTTGATTGCTTTGATTCTGTTCCTTGAATTAAGCTGTTTCAAAAGCCTTAAGCATGCCCATTGAATGAGTGGGCACAAAATCCTAGTAAATTTTTACAGTAGTCATAAAAGAACCTTTCAAACCAGGAACAAGTATGAAATGAGAACCAAAAGCAGAGGTTGTTGCTGGCTGACTGCCAGTATCAGATCTCTTTGCAGTATTTCTCATGCTTCTGTCCTACTGTATGTGTCGTGATAGAAAAAGATGAAGCCTCAGTGTTTGCATAACTCCCAGGTGAATTTGGTCAAAATCTGTACTTAGTTTTTCTCATATGAGGACAAATACGCAGGCAAGGAGCTATTTTAGCTATTGTGAATATAGTACAGTGAAGTCTCCTGTGCCTGTTTTTTATGGGACTTGACACTTCTGAAACATCTTACTGGACAGCCTTATGTAAATTGTTTGATTGTGATGTACCTCAATTTTTGGAACTTCTGTTTTCCGGTATTAGTGACTGCATAGTAAGAAGTGTCCTATTAATAGTGACCTATTAATTTTGTTATGCAGTTTATAGAACTGCATAGATGCTGCGAATTTTGAGCTTCTCTGCCCAGCACTCATTTGAAAGTCATGTTAATAACTGTAGCAAAAGATTCTTTGCATGTTGCCAAACTCATTTCAAAATGTTTGTTTTGGCTTTTTTAGTTTTGAAAATTCTTTTTACACTCTGGATCATCTGCAGCAAGCCTTATCCATCCAGTGACTGTTTGTTTTCTGACATAATTATCCTGGCTAATGTTATTACATTGTGGGCACCGCTTTTGGGATGACTTAATAAATGCATGTCTAAATGTAGTTGAGATTTCTAAAAGCTATTTTTAAAAAAGTATTTCAATTTAATGTTAACATTTATAATGAACGTTTAATGCATATTGCATTTATTTCAAAGCACTTGTTTCTGAGCTAACTATATATACTGGACATCTAAATGACTTTAAGCAAATTATATCTTTTGTAAGTATTTGACAGATTTCTTTTCTGGAACCAGATCTTAACAAAGAGGTAGAGGGTGGCAGTTGTAAAATTCCTTCAGTGATTTGGGAGCTAAGATGGATCTTGCTTTGAAATTCCAGTCACCTGTAATTATTGCAGTCTCAGAAAATGTGGGGTTTTTTTACCTTTTTTCATTGCATTCGGTGCCCATATATGTGTCTGAAAAATAAGGTAGGCTGGAATGTCATGGGCCTTACCCTTTTCAGCTGTTTGTAAGGGTAAGAAAAGCAGGCATTCGGATTCTGTAAACAGTTATTTTTTCCTAGTATGTATATGCATTAACTTGGAAAACTTTTTAGAGTTGGAAATAAGTTAGGTTTATGTCATAACTACAAATCTAGTAACTTGTAATAGCTTAAATTGTGACTGACCCAGCCAGACCAAAATGTCTTTGAAAGTGAAAATCCAGTTCCTGTTGTCACCTGGCTTATTTAAAGAAGAGGTAATGTCTTCATTGCTGTTCTTGAAGCTTTTAGGGGAAAAAAAATTACCTTTGCCTTTACTGTTTTTTCTGTTCCTTTAGAGAAAAAAGTCCTCTCCAGTCCAAAGCAATTCTGTAGTGTGGAATTCAAGATAAAGTGATTTTTCCTTTTACAACAAGATTGCAAGATTGTTTGATGTTTTGATGAGTATCCTAGTTTTCTCATCTTGTATCTGAAAAATACCGATTGTTAACTTGTGCTTGTTGTGGTCTTGTTGCATCATTAAATCGTCAGCTATACCCTTCCAGTTGCTTCAGCATTCACAGTTTCTAATTATTTTTTGTTTGGAACATCCCTCTACTTAAGCATCGGAAGAGCAGGATTATTCACAGGCATTATCTAGGGAGAAGGTGGAAATTATGTCCATAAATCACTTCTGCAGGGACCTCCTTGTAGAATTCTTATTATTGATCTCTGTTTTCCCTTTTTCATTTGGTCTGGTTTTGTTGCTATTATAGGAGTGTCCCTCTCTTGTGGTGCTTATCTTGCATATTGTTTTAGATCTCTTAGGGTGAATTTTAGCTCTGAAGTTGATCTTTCCATGGGTGGCTTTGTCTTCTGCAAATTTGGAAGTTCTGAGTAGAATGTTTGGCAAACAACATTTACACTCGACAGGCTTTTGGCTGATGTTGGCCTATTTGGCAGCCATTTGGAGGCTCTGTCTTGCAAATGCTCGCTTCAAGTGTCAAAAACCCAGTGAGAACTGGAAGGGTTCTGCCAATCTTGAGTTGAGACCCAGGAGTAAGAAACTTTGAAGACAATCACATGAGGGAAGTGGCCCTCGGTAAGTATAGTTCCTGTCAAACTTTGCATGAAATCAGAGGGAGCTGCATGATTGTTTGCAGATGATCAGACCTTTGAGAAGTGGAATTAATAGTGAAAGGCTAGATCTAGAAGCTACATGTAGAATTAGAAAACTCTGTGTAGGAAAGATTAATACCGATGGTACTTAGTGACCTATACTGTAAAATGAGAAACTGCAAGAATTTGAACAAAAAGACCCAAACTCTCTGATAGTTTTTAACTTTAGATGGAAATGAAAGATTAGAAAGAAAACCAAACCAACAATATTTTCAGAGTTTGCTGCCGGGAAATTGTAACTACCCTTCAAATTCAGGGTACTGATTCTGGTAACAAAAAGAAATACTTTTGAAGTAACAGTCTTGTACTGTTTTGTTTTTTCCAGTACTTTAGAGATCATTCAGCAGTTAAAACATAGTGGACTTGGTCCAAGCCTCAGTTATTAAGATATTTAATCTCTAAAAGCGTGTACAATATGTTTGTCCACCTGGGGGGTGTGTGTGTGTCTGTCGGTTTGTGTGTGTCTGTCTGTGTGTGAGGGGATGTCCGTGTGCGTTTAATAGCCACTTACCAGTTTCTGAGCTATCTCTTTTCTTCCTTTTTCTGCAAGTTTGACAGCTGCAACTAGATACATTCAAACCAAGAAAGGGTACAAGTTTTTCATATGAATCATTGGCGAAATTGGGTTACGGTGAATTCTGTTATCAGGATAAGCCTTTAAAACCGCTTAAGCCATCTTCCTAAAAATGTCCTGTCATTTAATGAGGAAAAGACTTCAAGCAGGAATCTTTGGGTTAAATTCTTTGGTTTGTATGGGGTTGCAGATCTGCCAAAATAATTTTCTTGTCCTATAACAGTTTTTTTTTTTTACTTCTGTTTATTTTTATTAATTTCATTTTCATCTTTTGCTGTGCTTATCTTTTCATAGAGGCCTTGCATATTTCTTTTCACAATCAAGTAACTAGTAAACTGGACAAAACTGGGATGGGTTGGTGGTTTTTATTGCATTTTACCTGCATCCAATGCCTGTGATTCTCTTTTTAAAGAAAGGCATTTAAAACCATTCAGATTGCTCTCGAAGGGAGGAGATAGCTGCAGGTTGTACTCAAGTACATACATATTTTCCAAAACAAGGTGTTCATTAGTGCACGTTTTCATTTATGAAGTTTAGTGTGTGTCTAAGTCTGGCTGTCTCTGAGCCATCTGTTCAGCTGTCATAGTAAGTGGTTTTAGTTTGTGTAGGTTTTCAAAAAATACTGGCAGAGTCTTTGAAATTTGATCTAAAAAGCCATAGAGCATTGCACTTTCAGTAACTTCTGGGAATACCTTTTTGCAGTATCATTAATTTGCAGGCATAGTCAGGTGGAACAAATGACATTCAGTGGGTCAGGTTCCTTAGTTTGTTTAATCTGGGTAGTAAAATGCATCTGGCATATTGTGAGTTCTTGATGGTCTCTGGCTTACATGCTTCAAATGTATCAAATATTGGTGAGGAGGAGAAGATAAATATTATTATAGCTAACTTCCTTTTGTAATGTATTCCAGAAGTATAATCTCCTGACACAGCCATTATGATTTTTCCATGTGATAGTAGTTTATGGGGTATAATGCTTGAAATTTTTTTGATAACTGGTTGAATAATAATTTGATTTTACAATACTCTTAAAACTTTTTTCCTAGAAGTCAGTGTAGGTATTGCCATACTTTCCTGGAGGATGCTGGGGTAGGGGAACTTCAGCGTAAAAACAAAAAGGAATACATAGGAAGAAATAATTGGAAAGAGTATTTCTTCAACTAGAGAGATTAATTTTATTCTTAATAGAAATTAATATAAAGGTAAGACCAAAGAAGGTATACTAAGTGCAAAAGCTTTATTAGTTGAAACCAAATTAGTTCATCTTGATGAAAAAACTTGTTTGAACATCTTGCCTAATACTAGAAAAATCCTTAGTTTCATATGTATAATAGTTTCAGTGCATGTTTAAAATAAAGTACATGTAGCAAAGCCTGTGAGGCTGTAAGGTTCCTTACATGTGTTTCTCCTATAACAGGAGAGAGGCTTTCAAAGATACGAAGAATAGGTAAGCAAAAGATTGCCGTTAGTATTTGTTGGGAATTGGGCCTCTAATTTCAGTCTGTTCACGTGGTGTCAAAAAGCAATCAAGGTTTTATTGCTTGCTTTTGTGCTGTGACTTAAAGGTTTTGTGGGCATCTTAATAAAGCATAGCTAAACTTGGATGCTGTTGAAGCTAAGAGAAGGCAGCTTAGGCATGCTGATGTTCTTCATATTTTCTTGCAAGTTTTCTTTGGCATTGCTTTGTGTCTGGATTTTTATACCTTACCTCTTTCTTCCTTTCCTTTTAAAATTCTCTGTGTAACACTTAGAGCTATGATAGCTCTGTGAGCTGCTCTTTCACACACCTTTCTCAGGTGTCCATGTGGTCTTCAGTATATGAAAGTAGGACAAAATTTTGCCTGGAGTGTTAGCTTACTGTTTTCATGAGACAGCAAAAGCAATTTAACGACTTGCTGTGGTCAAAAGGGCTGTTCCTCTGCTCTTTCTTGTGCTAATGTACAGAAGGTTGTTGTTCTTTTTTGCTTGGGTTAATTATCTACAGGTTTGGTGAGCTCGATTGGCACACTGAAGAGTCACATAGGAGTATGTAGCTGAGAGAAGGGGAGGGAAAGACTGCTACTTGATTGGCATCAGTTTCTTGAATTGGCTGTTTCCTACCTGGGGACCTTCACTGTTTTGAAAACTATCCAGACCAAATGATACAGCCAGCCACTTATTTTTTCCCGTTGTGGTTGCCGAATGTCTCTTCCCTTGTCCCATCCTGTCCCCGTCCCTGTCCCCCTCCTTCCCCCCAAGAAAGCAAAGACAAAAACAAAGAACAAACAAACAAAACCTTTCCTACCCCTTGCTCTCTGTGTCATAAAAAACCTTGGGGAAAAGATTCTGTTTTCTAGAGGTAGGTGCTCTAGGTTTTGAGTTACATCTGTATTTCAAAAAGTAATGAACAACATCTAGAAGTTCTGATTTGAATAAATGACTAAAAATAAGGATGCCTTTTTGAGGACTTAAATACTTCCTCAGGATAGTCTCAATTCTTGCCTTTCGTTAGACAGAAGTAGCACTGGTACTGCTGTACATTTTGTTATAGTACTTTTGGCCATAACTGAAATTCGGTCATAGAACACCATGTAAAAGTGAGATGGATTTTGCTATTGAAAGGAGACCATTTCTTTTGTAATTTTTAAATACACTAACTTCCTCCCTTCCATTCCCTTTGTAATATGCCTATTAGTGGACACAGTTTAACTGGTCTGCAACAGTTTCATTTCTTGTACTGGTGTTTTTAATTCCCTCTGTAGGAAGTCTCCGGTCTTGCAGTTCATCAGACTGCTTTAGTAAAGTGATGCCTCCAAGGAAAAAGAGGAGACCTGCAGCAGGAGATGATTTATCTGCTAAGAAAAGTAGACATGATGGGTATGTCATCTTACCATGAGCTAAGACTGATGGAATATCTAAAGTTGAATAGCTGATATGATCATGTTTTTAAATACTAATGGAAATGGTATTCAAATTTGCTTGGTTTCTCAGTATGGAACCATAGCCTGTGATTGCACTGTGGGATTTCGAGAATCACATCAAGGTTCAGCTTGCATCTCACCTTTTTCTAGTTGTACAAGAAGTTCATAGGGAACTTCTAGTTTTCCAGCTGTCGAAGTAGAAATACTTGTTTGTTCAAAATCAACTTTGAAGCTATACAGTAATATCTTCATGTGTACCTGTATAAGGTCTGGATTGGGCATTCTCAATCTGCAGCCTGTTGGAAAAGTGAATATAGTTGTAGTCCTCTCAGTTCTTAACCTGAAGTCCTGCTAGTCTATCCCTGTCATGTTGTGATGAGATGCTTATTGTGTAAGGGAAAGGTGAAGATTGCCCAGGCAAGGTGGTAGCCAGTTGGAGTGGTGACTAAGGCATTGCTGCTCAGCTTTCCTCTGGGCAGCAGGAGCACAAGTGGGTTGTAACTGTGCGCAAGCAGTGTATTCTTTTGGTGTAGGAGTTGCACAGCTGAGAGTTCTCAAAGTGCTGGATTTTCAGTATGTGTATGTTGTCAGCCTCAGTCATTCAAAATGGAGCACATCAAATGTGCTTTTTGTGTGCAAGATAGTTGCTGTTTACAAGCACTGAATTCAGAACTTGCGGGAGACCAGGACTTCACACTCCTGCATGATAGGTGCAGGACTGTCATGATGTTGAAAAGTGAGGTATACAGCCAGAAAGTTTGTTTGCTGCTGTGTCTTGTCAGTAGAATTTGAGCTCTATTACGTTCATGTATTACTGGTGTCTCGGAAAACACATGCTTCCATAACAAGTAATTCAGGAAGGTAGAAAGATGCAGTTTTCTTCTGTCAGCCTGAAATCAGGATGGATGCTTTGCTTTTTATTCTTTAGCATGAGTAAGAAAAATGCTAGTAGCCAAATTAAGCCTCTGGTTATGCCTCTATAACTCCATTGTGTTTAATAAGGTTGCACAACTGTAGTGGCAGTGGAATTTATTAAATTATCTGCTGATGAAGAAGAAGAGATTTCAGCTCCCCTTTCATTGTTTTGTGTATGTAACACTAGCAAGAACAAAAAAGCAGCACAACTTCTTAATATATTTTGTTGTTTTTCAGAAATAATAACATACGGAAGCTAAATAGTTGATAGAGGACATTACAGCTTATTCAAATATATGCGTGCAATATGGAAGTGAAACAAGGACAGAATGTTTCTGGAATCTTAAGTAGAGAGGCTCATGAAATTTAACTCTATCTCCCTTTGCCAAGACACTGGTAAAACAAAACAGCCCAAAAGCCCTAGGAAAGTAAGGTTGTCTGTAAGACATACTGATTTGTGTAATTCAAATAAGAAAATGATAAGAAACTGATTTCTTACTCTATAAGTAGTATATATAAAATTTTTAAAAGCTTTCTGAAAGCATAATTTGAAGGATTTTATATATATATATATATATATATATGCTTTTCAGTTTATAAGTAACGGCTGTAGTCTTCATTTTACTGCCACTTAAGGCTTTATAAAAAGGAAGAACTCAGCCTGCTTTTACAAGTGGAGGTGAAACCAGATCTGCCTGTCATGGGCTGCAGGGGGAATATCCTTGTCTGATGTGGTTCCAATTTTTATCTGTCTTCCTTCTTAACTTCTAAAGGTTTGCAGGCTTTCTCTGTTTCCCAGTGTATAAGTTTCTTTTCTTTTGGTCTTCAAGAAAACTGTTTTTATTCCAGCATGACTGGCAATATGAAGTCATTTGTTGAACATTCAGCTCAGTTTTGGATCTATATTTACTTTCAAGGAAGGAAGGGTTTATCCAGATTTTGCTTATGCCCTTGTAACCTTCTGTGAACAAGTTAGACAAAGAGCAAGCTGTCTCCTACTGCCATGCATGTTTGTCAGGTGGAGCTTATGCCTGTCACATTTGGTCTTTGGAGGTCAGACATCTCAGTTTGTGAAGCGGAAATATATCTGAAATCAGGAATCTACAGCAGTGTGCTGTAGCAGACCTAGTTATTTGCAAAGCTGTTTCCTCTTATGCTGTATGTAAAGAGTGCTGTGTATAATAAACCCAGTATGGTTAGTGCAATGCCAGTGTATGGGTTAAGGAGCTTCTAGGCCCAGTTCTTCACTATTGCATCTGTTTTAGAGGCAGAATTGTAGTAACTAGTAACTCAAGATAAGCATTTAAGGGGCATTAGCCTGTGGATTCTATATTAAGCAAAAAAGGTAATCAGAGTTCTGTTCTCGAATGTCTACTTCCAGTGAAAAAATACATGTTCTCTCCAGCAGAGATTATATTTCCTAACAGATAATTTGTCACTTCAAATGCTTATGCAATGACATAAGTTTTGTATGTTTCTCAGTTATAATGGCAAACTTACCAGAGCAACATTAACAAATAAATTCAGTAATTACAAGTCTCCTGTTTATTTTCAGTGGGAAAATGTTAGGTAATAGTCTGAAGATTATCAAAGGAGTGTTATCATTAGCAGTGTTATCGCAGCTGTGACCAGATGTTGATAATTCCTCCTGGTTTGTCTATACAAAGGAAATTAATTTGTTTTTTAAATCCTTTCTTGGGTAGTTTTGTTGTGTGATATCTTCAGTCTTCACTACTTGGGGTGTGTTCTTCAACTATTACAGAAATATTTTTGAGGTATGTATTCTTTCCAGAAAGCTTATTTCAGCAGGCGTCTGTGCTGAGAGGGTGATTTCTAAAGGCTCTTAAACTCATAAACGTAAACACATCTGATACCAGGGAGCTTATAATAGTTCTCACCCTCAGGTCTAGGCTGTTAGGGTTACAGCCTCATCTTGGAAGGATTAGTGGAATAATCATAGAATCATAGAATAGTTACGGTTGGAAAGGACCTGAAGATCATCTAGTTCCAACCCTCCTGCCATGGGCAGGGAACCTCACACTAAACCATGCCACCCAAGGCTCTGTCCAACCCAGCCTTGAACACTGCCAGTGATGGACCATTCACAACTTCCCTGGGCAACCCATTCCAGTGCCTCACCACCCTTACGTGAAGAATTTCTTCCTCATATGCAATCTAAACTTCCCCTGTTTAAGTTTGAACCCATTACCCCTTGTCCTCATGACACTGGCTTTTGAGGAAAAACACTTCAAGGAATAAATCTAGTTGTTAGTGAAGTTATTTGGAAATGATGATCTCATGCGCAGACTGATAAGGGAAAACAGAGATTCCAAACATGTTCTGTAGTATCCCACTCTTAATGTAATGAGAGCTTGAATTCGCTTAATTAATGTTCATAAAGTCAGCTTGAACCGTGAATGCAGTGTTTCAGTGGGAGGAAGTTTTTATACCAGATGATGTATAGTGAAAAGAACTTGGTGTATTTATTTCTAGATCTCAGTAGAATTTATTCTACCTTAAAGAATATCTATTGGAGGTAAATAGTTTAGCACACATTAACCAGAACATAATGGCTTGAAGACTTAGTTTGTATTTTCCTCCCAGTATCACAGTCTCGACTTTATTCTACTTAAAATATGGTATAGGGTATTCTCAAATTCGAGTTAAGTGCACGTTTTCTGACTATTCGTTCTGTTGATGTCTTAGCAAAGGTAAAGCAGGTTTCATGTAATGATGCTCAGTAAGAATATAGTCCTCACTGCGTAATTATCTAATGCTGTTTATCTATAGCCAAGTACTGGCTTTTTCCTTAGAGAAAGCTGAGCTTATAATGTGATGTCCTCTTTCTGATAGTCTCACTTAAAAAAAATAATTCTACTCCTTATTCCAGAATCGTGCTGAGGGCAGAAATCTTACTGTAATAGATGTCTGGACTTTAGAAGGATGAAAACTAGGAATATTTGTCTGCTTCCCTAAACGCTGTGTTTTCAAACAGTTAGATCTAGAGCCTGATTTATCCTGCATGCGTGTATGGACCATATAAAGGTCTGTTAATGTGAAAAATAAATTTTCTTTATTGAGTAATAAGCTCGGTACCCTGTAGTGGAAAAACGTAAGTTTTCAAAACACAGTCAACACGCTTATTAGCATAAGGAAGTAAAATGGGAGTGTACTAACCTTGGAAGTGTTCAAAACCTTCAGTGATGGGAGGTTTTTTAGTTCTGTTGTTAACTGACTGCTTTGGTCCTGCCTTGTGCAGTCCTGTACACCTTTTTAGTGAATTTTACTTAATAGTTTGGAAGAAACTTAAACTGGACATGTGACTTAGCACGTATACTGTTATACAGAAAGCTCCTTAACTAAGCCTGATGAAGTTCAAAACATTATTTTTAAACTTTAGAGATCATTGCAAGTCTTGAAATAGGGCGAAATAAGACATTCATTCATGAAACTTACCAGTCAAGTAGATTTGTGCTGGGGGTTGCTTTAGGCAGTCTTTGTCATGCCTTGCAAATTGTAAAACATCTCTTCCTCATTCCCCTTGTTTCTACTACAGTATTTATGAAACCATTGCTAAAATCATAGTTGTGAATGAACAGGTAAGGCTTTATAATAATATTTTCGTTGTGCTGCACTGATGAAAATTCTCAGCTGAAATTTTAAGTTAATTAATTAGAATTAATGGAAGTAGTAGGGGGCATCTTCTTCAATCCAAAGTTTGCATCTTTCAAAATATAAATAATCTGAAAGCAATTAGTTACTCAGTTTGAAGCTTGGATGAAATGAGGTAAAGTTTTTGAATTAAGTTCTGGTTAAGTAGAAGCAAAGCTACTGTTGATAAACTTCTGTAACATTTTCATTCAGTAAATGCTGACCATCTGACACAACCAGACTGCAAATCTGAATGAGGGGTTAACTTTTGACCTACCATTATGAACTGTTATGTTTTTGTTTAGGTTTTTTTTTTTTTTCTCGTTCCCCCCAAATGAGCAATTACCAGCTTCCATATCAAGAGAATGTTTTGTGTGACTTAAACTCAGTGCTTTCGCTGATCTCAGTTTGAGTATTCTGGAATCACACAGCCCAGAGTTGCTACTGTGGTAGGTGGAGCTAATGTCAGTACAGTTGAAGCATGCTCAGAGCAGGAGTAGAAAACCAAACTTGTGAAGATCTCATTAGATTGAAGAGAATTACCATGACCTTGTTCTTTTGCTTTCAGTGACCATGTATGGTGACTTGCCTGGTTAACTCTTAATAGCTGGGTGGAATTTTCATGCTCTTTCTTTCCCACCAAATCAGTTACAGATGGAGGAAAATAATCAGGAAAAGATATGGATGATGAAAGGTCTAGACAATTAGTTTTCTAATTAGTTTGGTTATATCTACCTACACCATTATTATTTTTCAATCAAATATTCATCTGAGTAATTTGACCTCCATGTGTGTCTCATCTGAGACAAATACATACTCTTTGCCCATAGGTAGACTTTTTTCCTTTTTTTTTTTTCCCTGATGGGGTAGTATGTCAGGGTTCAGACATGGAAGGGTTATTCTAAACTGAAGTCCCGGAGTTCACTGTTGTACAGTAGTGGTAGCAATAGTGGACACTCTGGAAAAGGTTCTGCATGCACTTTTCTAGCTCTGATGATGGAGACAGCACCCTTTAGCAAGCCTGTTCTAGTGTCAGCATTCTCTGATAGTAGTACAAATTCTGGTACCAAAAGTACCAGGCATACTCGTTGGCCCTTCTTTTATGGAAGGTGTCTGTGGGGTTTTTACTCCTTCTCTTCCTTGCCCCATCTTTTCTTACCCCCTCTCCTCTAGACTTGGAGCGGGATGTTCTTTCACTTCTGCTGTTTGGCTGAAACTCTGCAGGTTCCTCTAACAGACCATGAATGGATAAGCAAATAAACTGTAACATGGTCAGCATAATGATTGTGCATCTGTTTGAGGGTACTGGGGCTGTTCATCTTGAGGAAGCTGTGAACTGTTGAGTACTTGCAGTTCGAAACTCAGATCTGTTCAGTAGATGTTGGGTACTCCCAAAATACTCAGATATCTACCCTGTGTGCTCTGGCAGTTTGTGTAGCAAGAGGTGCTGTCCTTAGCACAAAGACAAGGTACATCATCTTGCACTATGTACAGGAAAGTTCCAAAGATAAGAGAAATACTCTAGGGATACAAAATGAATGCCAGGTGTCTCTGGCAGTTTGTGGTTTTCTCCTCTGTATGTACTGTTCTTGAGACAATCACATCTGTGTTAATGATAGTTCAGAGGACACTGTCTTTGGAGTTACTTTTACCCTGTGCTGGCAGGTTGGGCTTGCTGTGATAAGTGGACCAAGTTGTCCTAGGCTGTAATATCAGATACTTGTCTATTCCTTGCTCATCTCGCTTCACCAAGCACCCCAGGGATTAGGAGTCTCTTGGTAATAGAACTAGCTGGTTGGCTAGACTGGGAAAGAGAAAGTCATTTGGTGTTTGGAGTCAGCAGGGAGAGAACAGGTTTCATCTTTTATATGTGAGAGATCACTAATAGTGGGTCTGCATTGGTGTTGCTCATTTCTGTTATATTCCTTTTCAAATGATCCTTGTCTTGCAGACTGTGTGATCTGCTGTTAGTTCCTTTATGTTGAGCAAAAGGCATTTGAGATTCATCCAGCCATTTTTGTTGCATGGTTTTCTGCTTCTGGCTGTGCACAATGGGTGATATGGTGTCACCTGCACTTCTAATTAATGTTTGGCTAATTAGCTTATAGCAGAGACTAGGATAGCTCAAAATTACATTCTGTCTGACTTTTATTTCTGAATTTGTGAAGTAATTTCTCTGTTGGCACAGGTTGGAAGTTCTGTGATCAGTTCTGGTTTCTCAAAATCAAACTCTGTTGGTCAGTTACTGAGCTTTTTTTGAGCAATGAGGCCAGAGTGTTTTGCTTCGAGTTACTTGGCTGTATGTTAGTCACATAGACTTCCTAATGAATATTGTTTCCTGCAGTTCTGAAACAATGACCTTAGCCTTAAGCACAATATTAGTCCTATGAAAACTCACTATGTGTAGTTGGAGTGAATATATAAAAAGGGCATTGCTTTTTTTCCTGTTGTCATTCGCCATTCTTCTTCTGTATGCTGCTGTCATTGGTGTCTTGGTTCAGGCTACAGCATTTAGCTCTGGCACATGTAGATGCAGGAATCCTTTTTCTGAAATACCTGGGTTACCTAGAGCTCTGTTAGTAAATTTTTGCTGAAAGTTCCTTCCCAAATCTACTGTTCACATACTGACAGCAAGCGTACTGATGAGTTCCATGAACAAGCAGGGCAGGGCACTTGATTATCATCCCTTTGTAAGAACATAGAGAGTCTTGTGATGAATGTCTGTCTTTGGGAACCACATTAGCTTTGCATGTCCTAG